>OX388262.1:7507500-8757500 GCA_947579855.1 Anticlea derivata
GTAATTGATTCAAAAATGCCCTGTACTATTCTTGCGATAGAAAAGGAAATATAATAACTAAGCCGAACTGACTTCGGAAGCCTTCGTTGTGCGTGATCGACACGAGCTTGGCAATTTATTTTCTACGATTTAAATAAATAGATTTAAATAACTATTTTTTCGGTTTTTATAGAAAAATGTTTATACTGGCAAATTGCCATCCCAACATGAGCGGTTGTCTCCAACCATTACATTTTACAACATTTCTCAAGATTGGTTACAATATTTTGCGTGATTAAATGGCGATTAAAGTTCGTTTTACATATCGTACGTATTGTATGGAATGTCATTATTTAAGAATATTATTCATTCTATGGTTAACGAATTTATTTCTCATAAGAACATAGTTCACTGAAAAATGAGACTAACTTAACTAACAGTTAAGTTAGTATTCTGTAATAAATGTCAGGCGTCGTCGGTTCGATGCTACTTTACAATACTCATTAGGAAGGTGATCGCTTCTAAGCCAACGGTTTATACCTACTGAAAAAAAATAGGAAAAGAAATAGGTTTACCACTTTTATTCCCAAGAATGGTAGACATCCTCTCGGATCTTTAGGCGATCAGATCCGTGAAGACATCCATTTTATATATACCTACAGGTATATAAGGTGATTCGTAATATGTATGCTATCCTGAAAAGGCTTATATTTCATCCAATTGGCACAAAATTCCAAAAGTAGTGGAACAATCTTTTTCCATGACTTTTGGAATTTTCAAATCGAAAATTCTCTATGCAAAAATCAGCTGTTTCGGGGTAAAATTAATTAAAATTCAATTCGTTCGATGAGTAGGCACGTTTTATCATTACTCATAAAGATGATAAAAATACCACAAAAAGTTCAGGTAAAAAAATTAGTATATTATATTTTATTTCCTCTTATATTCTTAATTTTTTGTTGATAGAATAAGCCCCTTTCGGCATGGTGTCCATATTATGAATCACCTTGCATAATCTGGAATTTGTTTAATTGTCGAGGATCGAGGAGCAAAGTATTCCGATGGGACGGGCGAGGCGAGGTATCAGGACGATCAAAAGTTGTCCTGTGATTACTACTATACAATTTGAGAAACCTACGATAAATCTTTGACCTTTTTACAAGCTTTTTCATCTCAGTAAGAGTCAGTCACAGAATACAATAATTTGTTTCGTAGTACCTACTTTAGGTTTGATAAAAAATCAATGTCACCTGACACATTTGACTGAAACGTAATACATTACGTTTTTGCCGCAGGGTTCTTAGCTTACATGCCCGTAATGCCATCATCATCATAATCATCATCCACAGCCTGACTTCAGCCACTGCTGGGTGTAGGCCTCCCTTTGTACGTGCCATTCTCCTCGATCTTAGAATAGAATAGAAAGTAAGTATACTTTGATTGTTTAGCGGAGTAAAAAGCAATCCATAAATCTGGACGCTCACACAACGAGTAGTCGCATCGAGGGAAAGAGACTAGGATGCATAGGAGCTTTCTTGAGTTCTCTGAGTTTTCCCACGTCATACATTGTTTCGCCATTATAAAGCCCTGTTGGCCTAGTGGAAGGCTCCCCAACTTTCAATCCCAAGGTCGTAGTTTCGACCTGATAGTGCACAGTTTTTCTATTCGAAAAAATTAAGTGCGCACTAACACGTGCTTAAAACGGTGAAGGAAATCATCACGAGGAAACCGGCGGCTTCTAAAGCAGCGGCAAGCTGGCCACCATGTCTAGTACTCATTGGCAAAATGTGGGCATGTGCCAGATGTTTAGACATGTCTCTGACTACCCCACTTAGACATTTTCAGGGATCTGATCGCCTGCAGATCCGAGAGGACTTCTGCCTTTTTTGGGGACAAACAACATGAGCCTATTTTTGGATATATTACTTGTAAATAATTTTGTAACTTTACTCTGCTCAGAGGCAGTGTACAGCGAAAAATAAAAGTAGGTATCTTATGAGGAGTAGAGGCGTGTTCCCCGCGACCAGTGAACTCGTCTAGGTTAGGTTCGTGTGCCCCTTTGCAAAGCGTCTACGCCCCGACTTCTATTTCTGTGTAACATAGTACAAAGTACCTACTTCATATTTATATTCTATGGTATCGGTATTTTCTATTTAGGTACATCCGCGATTTTCCAGTGCGCGACCGGCCGAATTCTATTAGCATTTCAACTAACAGACATATCGAGCTAACAGATTAAAAAATGCTTCTTGGATCTTGCATTAAACGGGAGTAATTTCTCCGAGTCGTTAATTTCAGCAGTATTATCTTTTATTAACGACTTTAGACTAAATGGTGCAATTATATTCATTTTACGACCGCTCAAATTTGTTCGGAATGATCCAATCTTTACGATGCACGGATTTGTTTGCCGAATTCATGACATGTTATTCAAGGTATGCATTTATCTGGTCATCGTAAATTCAACCGCTCTCAGAAGTTTTTTACGTTTTGGATCATTGTAAAAAGCACTTTGTGATCATATGAGAGCACTGGTAGAGTCGCCTTCTCTTTTTATGTTACTCGATATCTCCGCTAATAGTAAACCGATTTGATGATTCTTACTGGTGTATAGAGTATGATCCCGGGGTGGTCCCATATTAATTTAATTCCAGAGGGATTGCTACTTGTCCCGTAAAACTTAAAAAAAAAGTCATTTTCTCTTGAAATCACGACATGCCGATATTGTTTTTTGTAGACGGTGGTGTGGTTTATGGAAATCCCGTGACTTCGTTCGCTTCCTGCTATTTTTATATAAACTTAAACCTTAGGGGTTGTGTGTCGGAATTCCTTTCTGTGCACTCATACGTTAAAACAGGAAGCTACCCTGCAAATTTCATGCTCATAAGACTTTTGGTTAGGCTCTGCGTTGATTGTCAAAGAGAATAAAACCTCCACGTTTGATTGTCAGTCAGCCAGTTAGTACCGTAGAGTTATTATTTATGATGAATGAATGTCATACTTACTTTGGTTTTTGTTCGAAAGTGTAGGTGGCCAGTGCCATCCTCAGTTAGCAAAACGCAAAGAGGTTGAAAACAAAAAAAATAAATCTCTGGGAAAACGACGTGAACGCGCTAAGTTCTATAGGATGGCCCTAAATAGTTTATATCCTATTTTAAACTCCTATTTTAAATAATACCTAATCTTGTAAATATTCAGGAATTTGAAGTCGGTTTTTAGTTTTAGTAAAAAATATCTTATTGTATTATAGAATGAAGCCATTTTTAGGATAACATAATATGGAACACTTATTAAATCGAGTTTGATGAAATATTCTCATTAAAATAAAGCGACATTGTGACAGTCAATCATAATAAGTAGAGAAAAAATATCCGAAACGTATTCAAAGTCACATGAATAATTTATGTTTAGAGTTCTGTGGCGGGCTAATGTTACAAATATCGACATTGCACGCTTCTATTTTAAGCACGTGAAAAGTAAGGGTTGGGGGAAGGTCTTGGGGGTAAAGGGTGGGGGGTGGCATTCAACAGGCGGCGCCGCCGGGGCGGTCGATACGGTCGTGCGGCGCAACACCGATTACCTACCCTACGTACTATCCTCTACAATTCTGGAACAATGTAGGTAGCTTTTAGACACAACACACTCACGAAAGAAATATATTTTCCATCGGTACCTCTCAGGAAAAATATTTTTTAGTAGGATGGTATATGTGTATCATACAGTTACGACTGAGTATGTTGGTGGAACTCAGCATAATTTATAAACAAAGTTTTATTTTATTTATTTATAAAAAAGTACACTAATTTCACAGGGGCACCTAATACAATAGTGTACCTACTTATTAATATAATTATCGTTAAAAAATAATAAGTAATAGTAAAAATATCAAACATAATACAACATTAATTGAAATTCCAAGCATAATAATTAAGACATAATATAAATGAAAAATTATAAAAAATAACAAATCTTCAATTAATACATTCAAATTACCTAATGTCAAACCCAATAAAAATATAAAAAATGTATCAGGTAGCCTAAGTAGTTATTGAAAACCTCATACTATAACAAATTAAATAATTTATCATAAGTTAATTTAATGGGTTTTACAGTCGAGCGGCTATTTATATCTTTTAGATCTTTTAGTTCACGGTACCGTTTATTTAAATTTAAATATTATATTTCTCAAAAATGAACCCTAAAATGACATCACCGTCCTATAGAATTAATAGGAGTTACCGGAACAAGAAAGAGGAGCGAAAAAATGTATTAAACTATTTTAAGACCTAAAGAAGGTTAGGTACCTACCTTCTTATTAACTAGGTTTGCTAAAACTGATTCATGGAGTAATGAACTCTGCCACTGCATCACTAAACGTGCTGATGCAATAATGCTAAACTGCGAATTAACTATGGCTAAATTGGTCTAAGTAGAACATTATAGTTAGCTCGCTAAACTCTTGAGCTGGCCTTCCTAGCCCCTACGGTATACTAAAAGTAGATTAGTGCCGGATTGTCTCCCAAGAAATACTACTTAGGTAGAGAACAGACGGATTACCTACTTGATAGCAGTTATGCTAACTAAGCCCCTACTATTACCTTTATGCAAAAGCCTCTCTTTGAATACAAAACAAAACTTAGCGACAAACACAAAACGACTCTAGTATGCAAAATTGATTTAAACTTGACCTCGATTTCTGTATTTTCACGATGCATATCCTCGGTATATCAGTCGGCAGTATCGTAGCCAGTCGTGAGCGCCCAGGGCAAGATTTGAATTTAGCGCCCCCGAAACCTGTTAAAAAGAAGAAAAACAAAACAATTAATTGAATGCTTTTGAAATGAAAAACAGCTATTTAAATAATAATGACTGATACTGGCAAAGGAGCAATCTGAGAAAATTTCACGATTTAGGTGTTAGGTTTAGGTTTAGAAAATATAGGCTGACCTGAAAAAAAAAATGTTATGGTTTGAGCATGATTTGGAATTAAGATAACAAATGCTGATTCTGGTTGGTCGATCAGAGTTAACTTTGTTTTGGGCGTGAAAAGAGCAATTGAAAGTTAGAAAATGATTGCTGAAAATTTATGTTTTTGATGTGAAACGAACTTTACATATCTAGTCCGTTAGATGAGTCTAAAGAGTTGGGTATACTAACGAGTGAAGCAATTGAAGAGTACCTACTGTGACTCAGTGGGCCGGCGTGGGTGTTGCGCAGCCGGCTGGCAGCCGCCCCCACGGCCAGCCCCTAGCTGCGACCGATGCTGTCAGGCGGGTGCAAAAAGTTCATATCGTATTTCCATTTCGTGATATTGGGTTGATTGAGCTGTCATGTATGTGAGCTCTCGGAAATAGATACCAAATGAAAATGAAACTAGGTTCATCACAGTCGTTTGGAAATGGCACGTGACGCAGAGCGCTTATTTCATGTTTGCTATCCTCTGGTGACAATAACCTCACCACGCAAATAACGCTTTGAATCGTTAATAGCGATGGCGATTCGGCAAATTTCATTTAAGTATGGAGCAAAGTGTTAGGTAAGGACCGTTTTTTGTTAGAAATTCAACTTTTGGACTTGATGGTGTTGGTCTCTGGCTCTGGCGACCGATGACCGATGAATTAATAAATATTTAGATTTTAATATCCTTTAACTTTTGGACTTGATGCTGTTGGTCTCTGGCTCTGGCGACCGATGACCGATGAATTAATAAATATTTAGATTTTAATGTCCTAACTTGTAAAAACTCCTCAAAAGATAAACGATGCTAAATTACCAATTGCCAAATAGTTACAGGGGTATTTTTTAGCAATGGTAAAACTAGCTTAATTTTTTGTAACGTTTTATAAATATGCACTCAGATGTTTAATTAATATGTTAGATAATAAAAGTTTTTGTGTGGCATGTCCCTTGAGCGTATTATCTCTAGCAAACTTACCCCTAGACGCCCGGACGAGGCATCTACGGTCATTGAGCACGCAAGCACATTGCTTAGTTTACGATGACGACGCAGCATACAGGGCTTAGAGCATGTCTCGAGAACTGCGGACATTTCGGCAAAGAGCGGGCATTAACTTAGCTGTAACTATAAGGGTGCGACTGCTAAGCAAATAGTTTGCAGCTGTCCTATGAGCATTTTACTGACGAAATAGGTTACCGTTTCCTGTTTTGAAGTTCTCTGAATATTTACCACGAGTTGCGATTTACAAGAAGCGGTTTAGTTACACTTTAAATAGCAGGAAGCGAATTTATCATACCCACCCACCATTATAAAGTCAGACGTCAGAATCGCCATCAAAGATGGTGAATGCCACGATGGTATTACCACTTTTTTGTCGTAATGTGTGTTTGTTTTAGTTGACAAAGTGTTTCTTATTATGTATACCATCCCGAAGGGGGTAATATAAGAAAAAAACAAATTATCTGTTTTTGGTATTTTTATCATCTTTCTAAGAACTAATTAGATACTAAACGCAGTTTCAACTGAGAAGTTTTGTGTTCTCTGGTTTGCTTGCTTATTGTATTGTCGTTAATTAGGCACACGTCGCATTTGCAGGCGGTAAACGCGTGACGTGACTAGGTACGCATCAGTGAACCTGAAATAATTGTTCATGTGTTTTCAGTCAATAAAATACCATCCATAAAATTATGACGTAAGCCACTTTACTTTGTTTCTAGCATTATTTTAGTAAATCGATACTGCTCCACTCTGAATACCCTGATCAAAAACGGTCTAAGTATCAAGTCAACTTTCCTACCCTTTAGTTCTTAGCTTTTGAACTCGGATAAAACCGCCGCTTGTAGGATAATTTAAATGATGAAGTTCCTTGGTTTTGTTGTAGGTATTGATAACTAGGTGTAATATCCAGATGCGTACTTATCCTCATCATATTTAGTGAACTGACCATTAGAAAAATAGTTTATCGAGTGAGCGAAGGTCTTTCAAATAACTTGGACGAATCGGCATTATGTTTGTATGTTTATTTGTTCGGACATAACTTTCGAACCGTTAATCCGAGCTGCTTGCAATTTAATAGGTCAACAGGTTGTACTATCCTAATTTACGGCTAACAATCACCCAAGGGGTTGCTGAGTTAAGGGGAAAGTTCTTCGATCGCTTCGCTCGCTTGATCGATAATAAACTACAACCCAATATAGGCAAACGTTATAACTTCTGACGGTAGGGCACGATCGATACTCTATGTACGATTGCATGATGCCAAAATGGATGTTTAAAATAAAATATTAAAAGAGTTATCCTGTCAAAGCAAACAGTATAAATTGAATTTCATGTTAAAATATCAATTGAAAACGGAGGACGACTTGAACCACCAGCCTTGCGAGCATGAATAAATCGATAAGGCATTAGCATTCAACAGGATGACAACATTTTATCGATTTCAAATCGATAAAATGTGCTACTAAAGACACGTGAGTAATAAGAATATGTAATTCTAATTAAGACCGATATGAAACTTCGATTGATAGGTGTATCCATGTTTCCAAGTCAAGTTTCAAAACCTTCGTAATGTCAATTTTAAGAAAGAAAGAAAGAAAATACATTTATTTTGGACAAAACAAGCACAGTACAAACCAATCAGAGACGACACTACAGGATACAAAGAGGAAGTAAGAAACAAACAAAAAAGGTAGTAACAAAACTAGGGTATTCATAAGTCCATGCCGAGGTGCATGCGTGAGCCAAAAAAGGTCCAATCTCAGGTTTAATGCCGCACAAGAAGTGTAGCGGCGCTGGTTTTCAGATTTTCATTATACTAAGAACAAATCTAGAAACATAAATGAAAACTATTTGGTTACTATCAACAAAATAAACCGGTTTTCAAGTCTAACAAACAAAATCCAGTAAATTAGTTTCTGTTATATCACCAAACAAATCAGGCGAATTATACATAAACAGAGCGAGTAGCTAATCCTGTAATCCAATCCAATTCAACCTATTTCGATTAGAGCATAATTTCCTGTATCGCTCAAACGTCTTCCCTAGACTCTATAATGGGTAAATATGCTTCTGATGAAAGCGCTAGGGTTAAATAAGACAGGCAGGAATACATGAAACGTGTACCCAGCAATAGTCAGATTAAAGATTAGTCGTTTTCCATACCTCAGCGTCAAGTTATAAGAAAACTGAAGTATACGTATAACTTTTATCTGTAGAGAAGAAAAATGAATTAAATTAAATAGGTATGAAGGAGTTCACTATTATCTTCTAAAGTAAGTAGGTAGGTATTAAAACAATGCAGGCTAAGATGATTGAAGCTAGGTAAGTTAGACAATGGTGACAATTATTCTTCGCGATGTTCATGCAAATCGTCTGGAAAGTCAGATTTATCATCATTGATGGCAGTAAAATCTTTGATGGGTTCGTTGCCATACGTATTTGATGCCAGGGGTCGCTGCGGAAGAGTGATCGGCTAAGACAAAGTTTTGTATCATTAGAAATTGTTTAATTTGGAAAATAATATCGTCAATAGTAATGTCAGTTTAAGGAAATTACCGTTGGAATGTGAGAAGTCTCATTCCAGTGGACCAAAATTTGACGAGTACGACAAAATCAAATTTGCGTCAGTAAAACTGTAATACCATTGGAATGGGTGTAAATTATTACGATATTGGTGGGTATCCCTAAACCTTTTGCTTCGATCGGTTTACCCGCGTGAAACGTCCCTTTAAAGAAACCCTTTGAGCTTAATTTCTGTAAAAAAAACCCTTTTACCTTTAATACAAAATAACGACGCATGACGATTGAAATACTTCTGTAAAATGTTTTGATAGCTTTGACTATAAAGGTAAAGCGATCTCCTCGGAAAAAATCCGTTCTGAACTAATAACGTACTTACTACCTACTCCAATTTTTAAGTTAACTTATTTTGATTCATTATTTAATCCGTGAACAGTCAATGTACTACTGTAATGTACTGTGTTCGAGTATTACCTAGGTATTGTTTACTTTTATTTATTTTATAGAATTGCTCTACATTGTTTTTCTTAAAAGCGCGTTTCCGCGTGTTTTCATAAAAACCACAGATACTCAAGAAGAAAGTCTGCAATCAGTGCGATATAGGTGCCAGTGATGATATAGGGAACTGAGACTTGGTCATCAATTATTGGCCTCATACACAAGCTTAAAAGCGCGTAACGGGCAATGGAGAGAGCTATGTTCGGAGTTTCATTGCGTGAGAAAATCAGAAATGAGTTAATCAGTACAAGAACCAAGGCCTGTAGCTCTCTGAATTAGCAAGTTGAAGTGGGCAGACTACTGACTACTAAAGGAATGTTGGAATAAAGGTTCTCGCGACCAGAACTGCGATTTTCAGAATCCGGCTAACTAGCGAGAAAAATTAAGTACCAACCTAAGAAAGCAAGTTATTACCTAATTAAACCTACAGTCCTACTTACCTACATCTAGCCTAAAATATATAGTCAAGTGCGAGTAGGACTCGTACCCTGCGGCTTCTGTGCCGTACATCGTAATCCCAAGTATCATCATCATCATCATTTCAGCCGCACGACGTCCACTGCTGAACATGGTCTCCCCCACAGACAGAGCGAATTCCTTATCATGTGGGGGGCCATTTGCCCATACTCACCACGCTGGGCATACGGGTTGGTGAGCGCAGTTAGAGCTCAAGTATAAGAACTACTATTTTATTTATTAAATAATCCTACCTAATAATTTCTTACAATGAAAATAATATAAAGCCTATTCAGTACAGTCGCCTGCACTAATATGTATACATTTCTTAATTTTCAAATTACTAAAAATAAAGATGTGCAGGATTCAAACTGTGTAGGTAGAGATGTAGTAGGTTTGTATCAACAGGACCTATTTTGGGTTTGGTTAACCCAAACAGATTGAACTTGCAATGCAATTTACATGAACTATCTACCTAAAAAGGACTCATAATAGGTAATAGGTAATATAATAATAATATAATGCTTTATTGAGGACACAATGTAAGACATGTACTTATACATAATAAAAACACTATAACAATTTGTCCTACAATCGGCGGTCTTATCGGTATACGAAGTGACAAACTCATATTTCGGTGGCAGAGTAGTTCACTGTATGATATTTAACCGATGGGTAACAATGTGATCCTATATGGGTTCCGTTTTGCTACTATACGGGAAACCTTGAAAGCGCAGAAAACCACAAATATACTTCTTTCTATTCTGTGCGGATTCGTGATCTGTAGTGACCAAAGATTTTGGAGGTCGTTGACACGACGGCGGAGCACACCTCCCACACCAACCCCCACTCCACCCTGGTATAACTCAGATGTCTTGTTTTCTGTACTCCATGTACGTAAGTACCTACAGAGCCTACTGTGAGTTCGCAAAGAAACAAGGCGAGACCAGATGGCAGCTGAGCCTGAGGGATCGATATCGCCATGAATAATTAAGATGGATGTGCTTAGCTGCGTCGTACCGGCACGCCTACCTATCTATAAATTCCAATTTGCTTTTATACACATGATTTCGTTTTAATCGAATCTGTTATTGGAGTTTGTAAATTATTTTGAATAACTTATGCTACCAGAACTCTCGAAGATGTAACAAAACACGGTTTTCTGTTCTTAGGAACAGTAAGAAACACGTTCTTTCAGCTTTAGCAAGAGTTTCTTAAGTTTTTTGTTGGTTTCTTCTTTCGCGTTTTCTGTTAAATGGTCATCACGTTGGATTAAGTCCATCTCACACATCGAATTTATTTATTTACACAAGGTGATTCATCATAATATGATATCCCAAAAGGGGTTTATTCTATTAAACTTAATTGGCAATAAAGTGTAGCTAGACTTCAAATCGATTTAAATCAGCTGTTTTGGGGTCAAATCAGCTTAAACTCAATTATTCAGCTCTTTAGTTAGTAATCTTAACTACGACCTAATGATCGAAATTCAAGGGACCTACCTCCCACTAGGCTAGCACGGCACGTAGTTACGGGCGCCTTAGCTCGATCACTTCGTACACTTGGGAATCTCGATTTTCCGATCCCGTGTAATGGTGCAAAAACTCAGCGCTTCGGTAATTTTCAAATAACTTCACCGAGTTTGTACGAAAAACGTAGAGTAGAAATCATGCTTCAGTCACAGCAAAAATAAAATGTTGATAGGTAATACTTAGGTTACCTACGAAAAGCAATAAGAGGATGGGTAAAAGCTTTCTCGTCATCTTCTGCCGTAAATGCAACCAAAGTTTGTTCCACGTTGACTTGACTATTCGTGCAAGCCATTCCCAGTGGACAGCGTGTAGGTACTAGGTAGGTACTTGTGCCACTTGAAAGCTTTTACTTGAAATAAAAGAGTTCCCTTTTTATAGCGTAGCCCGGATGTTCAATATGCCGTTGGCTGTGTGTTGAATTGAATTGCCCCGAGAAACTACCTACCAACTGTATGTAGCCTTGCTTGCCATTGGTACATTACTATGTACCTACTAAAATTTATCGCCTACCAATGGCAAGCAAGGCTACATACAGAGTTCTACAGACCGTCAAATTAAAAAGATGAATTGCAGTTATTTCTGGGGAATAAAAAATCTGTTCGTTCGTTGTAGGTATTCAGATTCAGATGTCACAACTTTCGATATCAATGATAAAATCCTAAGGTACTATGTAACATTTTGTTTCATAATTCCGGCTAGCTTTTCAGCGGAACTCCAATGCCGGACTGGTGCTGGTTAGTTTAATCCTACTGCACGCAGAAGTACTGTTAATTAGTGGTCGGTTAATCTAAATGGCGGAAATATTTCTGAAAGACACGTGAATGGACTGTGGGCTGTCAATAATATTAAACATGCAGATCGTGTTATAGTGACAAGCAGTAATTGAGAAGACAATGAAATGTAGTTAAAAATGACCATGGTATGGAAGAATATATTCAAACCAATCCTGCCACTAACGTAGGTCTGTATTAGTTGGGTAATCGTAGAATAACCTCACGTGTATCGATTTGCCATCTAGGTAATTGAACTTAAAACACTCAACCCGTGCGGGTTGTGTGCATATTGAACAATATGTTCAATATGCACACAATATGTTCAGTAACGAATAGAATGTCAACGCTTTTCGAATATTTATTCTCGTTTGTTTACGTGCTACTATGCAGTTATTTGATTTCCTAAGAATCAGCTACCAT
This sequence comes from Anticlea derivata, assembly GCA_947579855.1. Lineage (NCBI taxonomy): Eukaryota > Metazoa > Arthropoda > Insecta > Lepidoptera > Geometridae > Anticlea > Anticlea derivata. The sequence continues at coordinate 7,519,635 of OX388262.1, forward strand.
CATAATTTGGTCGTGGATAACAGACACATTAGGTTTAAAATTAAGCACACCGCTATAGTAGGTATCTTCCTACGGCCACAGAATAAATAATAGTTAAGACGGTCCCAGGGGGTAGAGGGAGACAAGGTCCTTTTTCTGTTGGTAACGCTAGCGGGAAGTTCCAATTGTATGGAAATGGCATTAGCTTGTGAGATATCACGTGACTGCTGCAAAGTTGGTAGACAAAGGATGGACTGAGGATCTTGTTTAGACAACCCAGGCCATCTACTAGGGCTTTAGAGACGTTAAGGAGGACTGGAATAGGGATTTCAGAGACGCGAGCTGGGTCATTTTATTATAAAGAAGGAAAGCGCAATTATTAAAAAGCTGTAGGTATGTGACCGACGCATTAGCACAATTTCGTGCATTCTTATATCACCAATATATTATAAAAAGCCTTCATGTGCAGGTCTGATGATGGAATAAGAAAACAACTAGCAATAGAAATGAAATTCGTTTTCATAAAATCTTTAACGTGAGATTATGGATCCTATATGATCCTTGACATTTAGGCTAGGTACCTACCACGCCAGTTAGGTAGCTATAAAAAATTATCTATAGGCGACGATTCTAATTTGGGGCATACAAATGTTAATCGTTGATCGAATTTAATGAATTTAAAGGTCACGTTATCACCACCATCCATCGATCGGCGATGACACACAATTGCTCAATTATACAAAATATGTATTTTCATTTCATCATCATCATCACCTTGTACTCTACCTTTGTACAAAGAGCTTTCTGCTTACCGCAACCATCACAATGTCGTCGTACCATTATTGGGTGACTTTCCAACACTGCGTCGTACGGTTCATGAGCGCCATTCGAGAACCTTTATTCCCCAACGGTTGTCGGTGCTAGGAGCTACATGGCCTGCCCACTGCCACTTAAAATTTCCAGTTAAGCCAGTTAAAATGTATTCATGGAAATAATTACTATTTTATTTAGCTGGTACAATGGCAATATGGACCGGGGATACATGAGGTCTCGTGAAGCACTTACCTACTTTTGGAACTTTTTCCTACCTACTTAAGGCGCATTAATCTTATTTTGTTCGTCTACTCAACAAAGCGTGTAGAGTCCGAAGTTCATGTCCAATGTTACTCTGTTTCGAATATCCTGAACATGGGCGCCGGGGGAGAATACAAGGGGGTGCGCTTGCACTTAGCTATGAAAAAGTACAATGAAAATATTTAGTTATTTTTCTAGTCACTGATTTAATAAAACTAGATGCAGAATGCACCCCCTGAAAATAATCCTACTGGCGCTCATGCCTGAAAGCCTTGTCTCTAATCGACTGCTTCCATATAATAGTTGATCGAACGAAGTCATGGGTAATTGTTGTGGGAACGACTTCACCGGATTACTCGTTGGTCGCTCGGCTTGGTTCAAATTGCGTTGCACCTCCCAACGGGATAAACGCTGGCGCTTGAAATATTTAACCTCATAATTTTATAATATTTCACATATCAAAGCTCTTATTTAACTCGTTCAGTCAACTTATTAAAACTTTTTGTGCATCAAAATCACAATTTTATAGAATTTACCTAATCTTACCTTGTTCCTTTCAGTGAATGAAAGTACTAAATAATTTTAATTATTAAAACAATTATACAAGAGATAACAAGGGACAACATGATTTTTTTTTACTTAAAGTAAAGATTTTTATTGTTTGCGAGATAGACTTACTATTTACAAACTATGCCCTTAAACTTCTCAACCGCAAAACACAAACAGAAGCATCAGGTGGTACTGAAATCTGTTTGCAAAGTCTAGCAAAGTATCTTCCCGGGATCGGGAGTGCGATAGTAACTAATTATCTTTAGATTTATGTACAAAGTTAAATCCACAGGCGTCAGCTACCGTCACTCGTTTTCATATACTCTTAGGCGACTACGACCAAAGATAATTTATTGGTAAAATGAAAAAACAGTAACTAGGTCCTACAATAATTTAAACACGATGTTGTTAGTATTTCCCAAAAAATGACTCCTACTAAAGGTTTTTTCGGTAAAATGCGAGCAAGGAGCAAAAGAAAAGATTAGTATCCTAAAATATCAGTTTCCTATTCATCATCATCATTTCAGCCGTACGACGTCCACTGCTGAACATGGCCTCCCCCACAGACAGAGAGCAAATCATGTGGGGGGATTTGCCCATACTCACCAGGCTGGGCATGCGGGTTGGCGAGCGCAGTTAGAGCTATCGTTGTTAAAATGAGGGACGCTGCTGCCCATCCCCTAGCTTTTTTCCCTTAGTCGCCTCTTACGACATCCGCGGATAGGTAGAAATGGAGGGGCCTATTCTTCAGCCGGGGCCACCACGGCCAGTTTCCTATTATAAAATAATAATACACCACCGAATCTATTATCAAACGTTCATACATATATTTTTAAAAGGAGATCTATTCAACTCATGACAAAGAAACGATTATTTGGGAATTTCCCTCAAGAGATTTTGCGAGTCCTATCTAATAGTTCCAGGTTGGGTTATTATTTTGGGATTCAACAAAAGGCACACTGCTACGTTTAATTAGATCCCTTGACAATTAAGTTACAGAAATTTATACAATATAGATTACAGTTAAAGGCAAAGGATTTATAAAATTTGTTTCGTGTACAAGAGCAGGAGGGTCTTTATGCAGAGTTCGTCATATACAGCCGTATAAATTCTGCAGCCCAGTAGCAATGCTTGCAATTATGTATTCTGGTTTAAAGGGTGAGGTAGCCCGTGAAATTATAGGTACAAGCTTAGATCAGGTACAAGAGATTTACCTCCAACCTACCAACGCATGTCTCATAGGTCGGCAACGCGTTTGTGATGCCTCTGGTATTGCAGGCATCTATAGACGATAGACAATACCACTTTCCAACAGGTGGGCTGATGTTTGATTGCCACTTTACGGATGTATTTTTTTAATTTTTTTTATACCTACCTACTGTTTATCTTGGAATATTAGTTTGTATTACGAGTGCGTTGCTAGAAAGCTCTTAATTTTGTTTATTTTGTTTCAGGTACTTATCTACCGACTCGTGTCGTATAGCTGTTCGAGTCGAAAGCCTAGCTGGAAATTGGAATGACTAACAAATATTTGAACACAGAAATTATGTAGGAACCACTTTACAAGGTAATTAATTATTCGTGGCAAAATGGAATTACAAACAATAAAATATGAGTAGCACACGGACACGTAGTGAATAAAGCGACGTAGGCAACCAGGCAAGGAGGTTCAACATATTCTATGGAATGTAGTTTTCTGTACGATCTGGTATAGTTATCATTAATAAAATTACTATGTATATTAAAACCTTATCTATGTCTTGTTAGGTACACACAGTGCGTCTTGTTACGAATATACGTAGAAATATATTTGTAATGTACAAGAAAACTAGTTATTTTATTAGAAAAGAATACATCAGCCGGATGTCTAGTGCTACGACTTGTTCCATCGGCGTAGTCGCAACGCCCCGCCCGGCGGATAGACAATGCCGGGCGCGATATCGCCGAGACGCTGGCGTTGTATTATATGGAAATACCATGTTAGTAGTTCCATAGATAGCGCTGGTGGAGCCAGTACACAATCTGCTGCTCTGTAAATATGTGGGGGGCCATGTGCTGTGGACTTCCTACGACTGAAATAATATGATAATGAACCATAGTTACTTCACATCACCAGTAAAACTAGATTACAATGACAACTTTCACAAACTCGCTGCATTGGAATGTGCTGGCAGATGCGCTGGAAGAATGATTTCTACGTAAATGCGGCCTTTGAAGATGTCTTCGAGTGGAATAGCGTAACCGACGGGTATTAGTTTGATCTGCAAATGTTTGTTCCACGCCTGGGGTGGGCGTGTTCTTGGGGTCTTTGTCGAACGCCTTTGTGCACGGGAAGTACTCGGTCCGGGTGTTAGGTATAGGAAATGGAATATATATAAAATAAAATTATTAATCACTTTGATTTCTTTTCACTTACAAGCTATCTATAAGATCCAATGAGTAAGGATCATCGATTTTCATAAATACTTTGAACAGCAGGATTTAGAAACAACTCAGTGGAAATCAAAACAGTAAACAGCGTAATAAGAGATACCAAATGTAGACATTCCGATGGCGCTATTTCGGTACCGGGGCAGATGTGAAAGAAACAGTTTCGACGTCCCCGGTGGCCTTAGTATAGTCAATAGTCAATAGTTAATACTACATAAAATACTACATAAATACATACTTAGTTGATTCTTAAAAACGTAGAATAAGTTACACTTTACCTATTTTGTATCTATTATTCGCGATCCCGCGTGCCGGCTGCCGTTCATATGATCTCAGCAGTAGGTAGGTATGCATGCAGACTACAAAATCATATTGACCTCGACTTGAATTTTACTAAATTTATCTCTGCGATTTACTATTTCTTCTTACTGGATTGACCTTATCTATTTCAGATCTCATTGCGCCTGACTTCAAAGCTTCAATGAAAATACACGGAATTTCGTATAATTTCTACATTACCAAATATTTGAGTAGTGTAACATTCACTTTCTTTGACGTCAGTAGGGCCAGATTTAATAAATGCCTACTATAGAAAGATTATAAGTACATTAATAAAGTTTAACATAGGTACTAAAATACTGACTATTGACTGAAAATTAATGAATAAATATATGCTTTTTGACGGAAATAACTCAAACTGAAAGCAAAATGTGTTTGCCAATTGTATGTAGAGAGCCCCTTTCAGCTATAGATATTTATATTATTCTTATACTTATTCCAAAACAATTTATATAATTATACCTCCAACAAGCACGTTTGTGGGAAGTACGCCAGTCAGCACGGGTGCAGTGGTCGTACCGTGGAGACTCTAAGGAACCTGTCTGTTACGAGAATTTCGCGAGAAGCTCATCCCCTGAGAATAACTAGGTACACATACATTACATATTTTGACCTTTCTTACTCCCTATTCTGTATTAAAGCTACCAACGCAAATGAAAACAACCAATAGCTCGGTCCTGCTCTTTTGCACCGGGGCGAAAAAGGAACGAGCTATTACCTTAAGAACTTTCACTTGAGTTGCTATGTTACCATAGGTACATAATAGGGGAGCTGCCTTCATATTGTTAGCAGACTTGTTTCAAGGTCGTAATAAATTATGATAATTGTGTTTATTTGCGCTCCCGTATATCTTCCCCCAATTACCCATCATCAAAAGTAATATAACGTACTTAGGTTACACGTGCTTAATCTTACCATTTGTGAACAAAGTTATAATAACAATAACGTGTACTTAGGTCCATTTATTCGAAACACAATGATATCTTTAACAGTATAGTCTGGACATATTTAGAAGGTCTAACGTTTCTATTTATTCAGAAGGTACTAAATTTTGCACGCTGCTTTACCTCGCAAAACGCTGGTCAACTGTTTTGAAGAGCTTTTTTTACATGGCGTTCTAACCCGTCAAACCTCGGGAAGAAAGTGTACACATATACACCCCGAAAGGGGGTTGTTCAAAACTCGATTGGCACTTTTACTTTAACTTTGTTTTACGAAAAAGTATTGAAACAACTCTACATATGCAAAAATCTGTTGTTTTAGAGTTAAATAATACTAATATTTTCAATTTATAACTCATGTTCTAAGTTAAAAGAAAGTTAACTGTTCTTGTGCACGAAAGGAGCCTTAAGAAGCGCACTTTAATCCTTTCACAACACTGATTCTTTCATCGACGGTCTTAGGCCACCATACCTCAACATGGTCACTAACATAATACAGGATGACCATGAAAGAATCAGTGACACGACAAGAAGAAGAAGAAGTTAAAAGAATTACCTACCGCCTTTCGGGATGGTATACATATTGATGAAACTGTCCTTGTAAAGGACAGACAAACACAGAAGGATTGTATATATAACATAAAGCGATGCTATATAAGGATGTGTGGTAATATGGAGTTAAATTATTCATTGTATGTTTGAGCTGTGCTAAGCCAAATAAGCTCCAACTTAGGGCAGCAAAATACGCAATAAGCCTCTTTTCTTGCTTGTGGCGAATATTAGGGGTTATCGTTGATGGATTGTTTGAGTACGGTTACACGTGTGTGGTTTCTAATGCCTTGGTTTATCCTGAGTAGCGGCTGTTATTATGGCGACCGTATTTTCTCACGGCAGACACCGGTCTGATTGCTAATCTGCGCTGTAGCCATAGAAGAGGCTTCTCACTGGATTAGTGTAATTTAAAAATTAGCATATTGATACGAAAGATTCATGAATCAGCATTCTCTTCATCTAACACAATGGAAATTTGATAGAAGTCGCTAATTTTGTTAACCAGTTGGCTAAGATTACGGGTAAGCTTAAAGTATATAAGTAGTAGTAGTAAGTTATAAGCTGGTTACGGGTTGACGGCTGTCTTATGAAGAGTTCCGCTTCCTAAGAAACTTTATCTTAGTAGCTTACAGGATTTGGTTGTGGTGTAAAAATATAGGTACCTAGAGTCTATAGCAACTAGATCTATGGTTTGGACTTTTATTGATGTTCCCTCACGACAAAGAATTCGGTTTCCGAACATCAAATAGCTACCTTTTTCGTCAATATTTCTTTATACCTACACTTTCACCAGCTTGTAGAAGGTATTGTAGAAAATTTCAACCGTAGGACAACCATACTAAACATCTCTTGCGTCTTGCACATTACGGCTCCCATCATCATCATCATCATCAACATCATCAACAACCTATAGAAGTCCACTGCTGGACATAGGCCTCCCCCAAAGATTTCCACTTCGAACGGTCTTGAGCTCTTTCCATCCACCTTTACCTTACCCCTACCTTACCGCAACCTTTACAATGTCATCGGTCCATCGGTCCATCGGTTACGGCTCCCATAAACGTATATTCATCTAGTTGGCCGTTTTACGCTGAGCTTCACATGGTGCGCGTGCACTCTAGAACCTTACTGCCCTAACAGCCGTCGGTTATCCGAGCTTTGTGCCCATCGACGGATCTCCACATTTCATTTCGTAAACATTATTACAAGACCTAGATAATTATATTCTATTCTATTCTAAGACCTGACCTTTATTATTAGTGGTGTTTGTTTCAGAATTCACTTAGTTCAACTGGTGGGCAGTTTAAGCCCACCAGTTGCAAATGACCAATGCCAATGTAACCATACAGACTAAACACAACATGTTGGTAACAGAATTTCCTATACAGAGATTTTCTGAATACGTTTGTTTACAAAATGAATGAACGCAATAAATGTGTGGAGAAATGTGCATGCAAGTTACATTACGTGTTGTGTTGCACATCGTATGCGCGCGGCGTTATACAATAAGTAATGGGTACTATTTAAGTTATAGGTACCTTCCTACCCCCACTTTTCAAGCAGCATTTTCATCTAGTTCCGTCAACTTAAACCTACAGTGGTAGACACAATAGCCACTTGTCACTTAACACTTCGCTCTCAAACATCACTCAGTAGAAGTCAACAATAGGTTATTATTGTTTTAGTTTAAAACTGCCTTACAATGTAAATGAGTTTAACACCTAATTATCAACTTGTAACTTAGTGCTCCACTTTCTTACCCTTTCAGTTCTGAGAGGCGAAAGTTGTAAACTGAAATTCTACTGGAGTTGGTTGATGAGCCATCATTTACCTCACAAAGAACTTTACCTATTCAAATGCTAAAGCCTTGCCTAATTGGTAAACGGCAACTGTCTTATGACAACCATAAAGTACTCTAAGATGACGTTAATTAATTCTCTGGCATCGGGTTGAAATTGCGTGAATTCCTGCATATTATTATGACGATTTTATGAACATAGATTGCTAATTCGCAACAGTGGTTTAATTAATGTTTATTCCAATAGAAATGTTTCTGGACTGGATAGGTTAACGTTTATTCCCAACAATGAATTTATAAATGCCGAGGTTCTCCCACTCAAAGCTTTTGCATTAATCAATAAGTTTTATAAGCATTAAGACAAGTTAACGCCCAGAGGCATGAGCAGTACCTACTAATCTTTATTTGTGGCCCGAGTCCGTAATGTTCGTAAGTAACTTGTCACCGTGAGACGTGAAAAGTGAGTAGCTCGTTTGATAGCGGTTTTTGTAGGGGCGCTTTGTGACACCATACAAAAAAAACAAGCTTTTTACGTCTAAAGTGAGAACTCACCGAACATTAAAGACTCGGGCCCCTGGTACCGGGTGAAATGGTGAAATATACATAAAACAGTCACGACAATAAGGCCACGCTTCAATGCGATCCTAGTGTCATTTATTGAAACTCATTAGTTTAAGATATGTATCATCATCATCATCCTGTAGAAGTCCACTGCTGGACATAGGTCTCCCCTAAAGAGTTCCACAACGAATGGTCTTGAGTCCTTTCCATTCACCGACTTCCCGCAACCTGAACTGTAGGTATCAAAGTAATTTAAAAGTATTGTTTATTATAGAATCTTCGTGTCGTGAATGTTAACGTAGTTACTTCCTATCTGTGGTAATCATGTAGCTTATAAAGGTTACTTTTTGAAGCAATAAACCACTAATTTATGCTAAGTGTCATAGCTTTTCATTTTGCTCCCGTGGTTCTTGTTGTAAGTTCCTCTGTACTTATACCTATGGAGAGGAAACCTTTATTGTGTAACCTTATGTTATGTAGCTGTGTATATATTTTTATTTACGATCTTGATAAGAAATGCTCCTTATTGCGTGGATCGGCTCAAAAAGGTGACCTCTCAGTCGCAAAGGTCAAATCAACAATGTTAGGTTTATTCTCACAATACGTCGATTTCTTTTCAAAGGTTTGGCTTTGAAGCTAAATATCAGATTCTTTCCTTTGGATGTTTGATATGGCTAATACGGCATGTGTGAATGAAATTCTTGAAACGCGGAGGTTACCTAAATAAGCCAGCCGATTGAGCTAGATACAAGTTTCAACTAGTTTTATAAAAAAAAAACAGTTGCATTATACTACCTATCGTAGTATAATTGAACTGTTTTTTTTTTTAATAAAACTGATCCCTAACTAGGCATAACCTGTACTATGGATACCAGAGACTAATATACATAATAGATATATATTTAACACCCATGTAAGTATGTAAGTTTCTACTGGGAGATAGGTAAGTAACCTATAATTTCAGTAATGTAACCAACATAGATCAAACTGTATTTACTTACAGCTGGGTTTATTTAATAACATCAGAAGTTTCTCTACCAATTAACAAGATTGTTAGTTATTCTGTTATAATAGGTAACATTTAATCATTCATTTAAGTTACTGCCACTGCCACCAACAAATTATCTGACAGTTCAACGATTTTGGAACAAACGGTGTTTTTGGACACATGTTTACATATTAAGCTGTCATCATGACTGATGAAACCCGTTTAGGAACACATTGTGTCGGTGAACAATGGCCTTAGTCCACTTTCACTAACACAAACAGTAACCATCGATTATGACAGTCAATGCATGAAATGTTTTGTTCTCATTTCTTTCAACCCTGTAAAAAATTAATATGTACTTATGTAAAATGAGAATAAAATCTTTAATATTAATGGGGCCATGACCGTGAAATGTATGCCTGGTTTTAAATTTATCTGTTCCTTCTTCAGAGGAAAATCGTTTCCCGAATGTCTGTGAACGAAAATATTTGCTTCAAATCTTATTCGAAATGAGTAAACAAACTTTGTGTTTATTGGAAATTCTGTATCAAAAACCTCTAATAAGTTTTATACCTCGCATGCACTGGCATAACAGCCATTCGATATTTCTTTCGGGGTAGTAGGGGGAGAAATTTTCGCCTGGCTGTCATAATATGGCACGTCACGAAGCTTTCCCTGAACTGAAACCGACATGCCAGGTATATGATGCACTATTTACTTGCTCGGATTTTTATCTCGTTGTAGGTATTACTATTACATTAGGAGATAATGTGCCCACAAATTAACAAATTTCTCTGGCACTTTAGCCCATTTGTTTAGCCATCTTATTTAGAACTGTTCTAAGTAAACATAGTCCACATTAAACCTTATTTTTAACCGAAGCATAACTAATTCACCTCTGTTTTTTCTGCCAAATCACATTTGTTTATTTCATAAAACTGCCACAAAATAAGAACAACAGAGCTGTGTTTTATTGAGGCTGATTATATCGATGCCTCAACTATTTTCTGAAATAGAAAACTTTACATAAGTGACTAATTTTTATTGATTGGCATTAGCCACTGTTACAAAAATGTTAGTACAACATAAGCACGTATATTGTTTTGTTTAAAATCTCGAACGTGTGCTTCGAAATGCTTACTCTTTGTTTACAGTTGGCTCGTCACGTGCTCAACTTTTTATGTAAACAAATGGGGCGCGCGGAAATTATTCTGCTGTATTCATAAATATATGGGAATTGCGATCCCCCGTGGCTCCATACGGCGATTCCACTTTTGTGTTTACTGCGAATCGACTACCATGAGCCTATACGTACTGATTCTCTGAAAAAAATCAACTGAAGCGTTGGTTCTGCAGATATAACCGATGTAATTGATTTAGAGATTTCACAAAGACAGCAGGGAAAGTTGTTATTTCAAAAAAAAATTGAAGCGATATCAGCTGTATCTTTCTGTTATTCAATTCTCTTTAATTGTTCATTTTTTTATTTAATTAAAGAAAAAGCTAGGGGATTTAAGAACGATAGCTTCAACTGCGCTTGCCAACCCGCGTTCCCAGCGGGTGAGTATGGGCAATTACCTCCCACATGATATGAAGTCGTTCTGGAAATCTGAAGCGGAACCGATGTTCAGCAGTGGACTTCCAACGGCTGGAATGATGATGATGATATAAAATTTCATGATACGACGCGATAAACGAACAAAATTTTAAGTTATAGGAAAGTTTATGATGAATGAGCACAGCTTCCCAGGATACAATTTATTTAAGTTAACGATGGGCGTTGACCGCTTTATGGAAAGTCCGCATTGTTAATCATTATGATTAAACGATCCAACCTTTGGACTTCAGGAGCTATTTGTTAGGTACCTACTACTATAAGTTGTTTCCTCTTCAACTATTTTCAGAATCGATAAGTAATTTGAGTGAAACAGTTCATACTAAGTATAATATTAACTGTTTCAGTCTTATTAAATTCCATAAAATATATTTGATGGAATATGGACTATGTACCATATTTCTGTTCTGTACACTCTCAGGTATAGGTATACGGGGTGATTCCCCGCATAAAGTCGTAGAACATATTATAGTATGTTCTACGACTTTTAGAAATTCGTCATTATCCATTGAAAAAACATTGCAAAAATCTGCTGTCTGCAATCTTAAAATCGATCTTCTCATACGTTTAATAATTGATTACGAAGATGATAAAAAGAAACAACTGATTATATATACTTTGAGAAAAATCTGAACATTTTTTTCTCTGTTAATTTTTGTTCTTTAACTTTTGTTGATTTACGGATCACGCTGTACTATATCTTAAAGGTGTAAACCTACGAATCAAGGAACGCATACCTCCAGAACAGAAGTTGTACCCAAACAAATGCAACTTTCAAACGTAGAAGTTGAATACATTAAAATAAGTAGGTATAGACGTTACACAGTGCGTTTGAAGGAACCCGGCATCCCAGATTCCACTTCTGAATTTGTACGTCGCGTGTATGCGCAGCGTTCTTACGCAGCAAGGAACCCGTACCTACCTATAAATGATTTTTATCAATCAGCTGCAGGCACGCACTGTAGCTTAAGCTGAAGTCATTTTGGCTCTCAACCTATTTCACAAGGTAAAGAAACGAATCCTTGACGTGTGCCAATTAATCTTTCTTGAATCAATTTTCGGCACTTGGTTTAAGGAGGTACTTTTTTATTACTACGATTTTTATGCGGCTATAGCTTTGCAATGTATGTAAGTCAGCGACCCTCTAAATCATCATCATTATAGCCGTAGGACGTCCACTGCTGAACCGTCTTCCCATAGATTTCCAGAGCAAGCTATGGTGTATATTATCTTGTGCAAGCCGCAGGTGATAATACAAGATGATTCTTATTATATTCGCTATCCCGAATGGGGGTTATTCTACACTCAATTGGCAATAACTTTTGTTCTATGAGTTTTGGAAATTCACCATTTTTAATTGAAAATACTCTATGTAGAAATCAGCCGTTTTGGGGTCAAATCAGTTCAAACTCAATTATTAAACTGTTTTTGATAGCAATCAATGCCGAACTTCTTCATTTTAAAGATGTTATATATACCAAAAACTGCTAATTTGAGAAACTTTAGGTTATCTTTTATTTATGTATCTGTTTATGAACCTTGTATACCTACACATACATCCTCTCATAGATGTAGCAGAAGCTCCAATGAGCCAGAAATTATCTCGAGCCTCGAAATTTCTAGATTCTAAGCATAATAATGTTCTTGTTCGCTGCTCTACATAATTAAAGCATTCAAATTATGCGGACAAGTGAAACTGCTCATACAGTTGTTATGGGGAAGAATAAAAGACCTTGTCAACGTCTTTCGTGTATTTCAAGGTTTTCTACGTATTTTTGAGATACTCAGATAAAATATCACATTGTGCCATCTTCTCTAGTTAAGAGACAGGCACACAGGGTACGATTATATTGTTAGTTGTTACATTATCATAAACTAGCTTATTTCATAACATTTTTTTCTATTTTTTAATTTTGATTAGGTATTATTAAATTTCCAATTAATATCACATTTGCACGCATTCATTCATTCATTCATTTCATTCATTCATTCATTCATCATTCATTCATTCATTCATCTATCTATCTGTCTAACAACGCTAAAACTATCGACGTTCTTTTTATTTTTATGTAGTTACCTACAAGAAAAGGACGGCACCAAATTATGTTAGTTTCAGATACTGCAACAGCAAAATCGTCACTCAGGTGTATGTTTATGAGCTGTTCGCGCCAAATCGCACAGTAATAAAGTACGAAAGTAATTCTGTCTCTCGTGTCTGTTTGTAACGTTTTCATGACTTTTCATCAAGATCGGTTTAGCAGTTCGCTGAACCGATCTTGATGAAATGTGTTAAAGATAGCCGAAGCCCTGATAAAGAACATACCTACGCTATTAGCGTGAATAACTAAACCGCGGGCGCAAGATAGTAATATTATATATGTAATGTACATGTTTGTGAAAATGTAGGTACTCAGTAACGCTATAACCAATGAGCGGATTGGAATGAAACTTGAAATAGATATAGATTGATCATAACTTGGAATAGCATTTAGGCTACTTTTTGTCCGAGTACCACGCGAGCGAAGCTGTGGGTGGAAGCTAGTTTATCATAAGCCCCCATAGTTTACATTTTCATTAATACTGATCCATCATTTCGCTTCTGCTTTGTAAACTTTGATTATTATTAGGCCGTGATACACAAACTTGCAAGTAGCATACCAGATACTGGCATGCCATTACAGAGCCCTGCGTTTTGGGTATTTACGGAAAAAGTGAAACAAGAAGTGCAGCAGTTGCAATATTTACACGGAAAAATTGCTTTTTATGTCGCGTAACCATGATAACTGCCCCAAACGTCCCGTTACGCTTTTTGCGTAACTATCCCAAACTCAGGCCTCTGAATTTCTATGGAAAAATGACACCCATGCCTGTATCTGGCATAAGTAAACAAAAGAAAGAGACTTTTATCGAGCCGATAAGTAGACTTTATTTACAGAAAAGAACTTAAAACGAATACAAGTTAATATTTACAAAATACACAAGAAACAGTTGAGCTATCTAAAGACCGTTTTTTTTATTTACTTTATGTGGCTATGGTATCACTGCGGCCACATTTGGCCTATTGTGATCGATATCTATAGACCGTTACAAACGATCTATAGATAGCTCAACTGATCCAGAACTATACTAGCCGATAAGTGATTATGAATAAGGGGATAATTTTTACGTAAGCATTCGACAGATGTCATTGGTTTAAAGTTATCACTCGTCTGAAAGCAATCCCATTCTGATTTGCCCTTTACCCATATAGAAGCTGCGGAATTTAATTACATTAGTACTCCGTCCTTTGTAGTTCAATCATCACCTTTAGATTTTTAGAATTTTACATCTTGTATTTACAAATCACTTAAACATTGTTGGGTATTAGCGCGCGATAACGTATTGTAGTTCCATTCAGACTATCAAGCACTTGACTGAGTGTGTAACTAGCACGCGCTCTGCTTTCAGATATAAATAGTGATTGATTTGGCGTGCAATTGATGCTGTTACGAGACGCTCCGTGGTTATGTGGAGCGGATGTGAAGAAACTACACGTGAGTTCCTATGTCTGTTTGTATTGAGACAATATTGATGTTTTTTTGTTGGATTAATTCAGAATACTTGTTCATTCTGCTCAAATACCGAGATCTTCCAAGAGACGTATTTTATGTATCATCATCATGTATTTTTTTGCTACATAAGTATTTCTTAACCTAGCTGTAAGTTTCCATAAAACGCAAAAATAAAATAAAATAAATAAATGTCTTAACTATCGGGCTAACTTTAGGTTAACCGTTGATGTCTGACCACTTCTCTGATATTTACAGGAACTTCTGACTTTTGTGGTGTATGTAACTATAGCACAAGCTCTCAAATCTCAGTCTTAATTTTCATCTCATATTTGAAATGGTGCACCACATTTTGCAGTAATTAAAATATGAAAATGTTTGTACATTTTCACACGTATTTAATTATAGTTATTTAATTTCCAGAATATTTGGTGTAGGTAACTATAGTACCTACAAGCTCTCAAATCTCAGTCTAAATTCTCCTCTCATATTTGAAATGATGCACCACATTTTGCTGTAATGAAAATATGAAAATGTATGTAAATTTTTACACGTACCTATTTAATTTTAGTTATATAATTTCAAAAAAATCATTCATAGAGAGCCTCTTTCATTAAGGTTTTAAGAAATGGATTTTGCACACATTACATAAATCTTGTTAAGTACCTTCAGTGAAAATGGAATATCGCTGTCTATGTTCATGCTTCAGAGACAGCGGAAGTAAACATGATACTTCGCTAATAATTTTGGCCCTGCCCAGTGCTAACTCCGGCTACAGTTATGCCAAACAAACATTGTCGTTTCGCTTTCAGTTTCGGTGGAAAGACGCAATTCCTGCTTCGTAATTTTGAGCAAGGTTTATTTTTGAAATCCTGTTCTGAAAAGTAGAGAGTAGAGATGAACGTACCTCCTTTTACAAGTACCAGGTTCTAAAACCAGGTATTAAATATTCTAAAGTACGTAGGTCTAAAGTACGTACCTAAGAATAAAAGGGCCGCATCCGTAGCCGCAATCTGTATCGGCCCGCCAACCCTTAATAGTGGGTGAAGTAGTATCAATGTCAACCTCATACCATCAAGTGCATGCACCTAAAACAGCTGAATAATTGAGTTTGGACTGATTTAACCCCAAAACATCTGATTTTTGCATAGTATGTAATGAAAAATGACGAATTTCCAAAAGTCGTAGAGCAATTGTTATTACCATTTGTGTGGAAAATATTCCCCTTTCGGTATATTATACATAGGTATTATAAATTCCCTGGTGCACTTCTTCATTGGTTGGATTGTATAGTTTTTTTTTATGTTATACGGAGGCTTACGGCCCTCCTGATGGTAAGTGGTTACCGTCGCCTATTGACGTCAGCAACACCTGGAGCATTGCTAATGTTGCCTGCCGATCCCTCCCCCCTAAAGAGCTTTGGCAACCTTACTCACCGCAGGAACACAACACTATTTGATAAATGTTATTTGGCTGCGATCTTCTGTAAGGCGGAGGTACCTCCCCTGGCGGGCTGCTCCAATTAAGAGCAAGAAAATCTCGCTGTGCCCTACCTCCTCCTTTGTCATTTGAACCAAGTCTGCAGAAAATCTCATAAGTTAATTTCCTACTCAAGCTGTCTCGTAAACTTGCACTTTGTTTATTATTTCAACTGGAACGTACGGAATGAACGATTTTATCGATTTCACTTCATCCGCTTTTATTTCTGATAGAGTTTAAACTCACGTCGGGAGATTCATTATTTCTTATAAGCTGCGACTTTTTCACAAGTGCTGCAACCAAGCGCTGTAACTTTGACTCCTTATAAACGGTGGAGGTCATAAATTAAGCATAGATGCGACCACAATCATATCCTACTATACTGGCTCTACCTCATAGGAGAGTTATACCTAATAATGGTTGACATCGCAATAAATACGTCCAACGTCCTCACATCGTAGATCGTATGCGTTTTCATCAGGGACTGAATAGCCGGAATATAAAGGTACCTTTAAATAACGATATGACTTCATACCGATAAATTCCGGTTACCCGAATATTTCTCTACCGATAAATATAACGGTATAAAATAAAATATAATCGCTACCGGTACCTATAACCGAAATAAATAAAGGTTTATAAAGGTTTTTTTATGAAACGCCGCCACCCCGCTACCGCGGCGCGACTGTCCTAGCGAACTAGCCGCGGCTCAAAATTTCGGTACCGAAATCTACTGGTATGAAATAACGGTACCGTAATGCCCTACCGGTATAGCAAAATGGTACCGAAATATGTTAACGGTACCAGTACCTATAACCTCTACCGCTTTCAGTCCCTGGTTTTCATACAAAATATATAAAGAACAGCTGATATCGCAATAACGCATTGTGAAAATATCGAGCAGCTAATGTGGTAATTAACTCTTATGCGAAATTTGTGAGGTTGTTAGTATGCTACCCAATCACGCGGTATCCGATTTAGATGAAAATAATATATTTATTTGGCATAACTTTAGTTAGGCTCCTTTTATTCCATTAAAAGCTGCACAGCTATTGCTAAAGCAAAACGGGAATGACGTTGGCAACTTTGAAGGTGATTTAACGATCTTAGCTCATCTGAAAGGCGTCTTAAAAATGAAGGGAACGCAATTCAGTTTAACAAGTATTCTCTTGTAAATTTTTAAGGCGATTTGGATTGGTTGAACTTCAAAATCATCCTCAAACTTGCGAGCGTCATTCCCATTTTGCTGACACAAAAGCAACCCTGGTCTACGTATATGACCGCAAACAATGTTCATTGCTATTTACGACCATCAAATGATGGCCACCTCTTTTCGAAAACAAAGACTGAAGTTCAAAGTGCGCACTGGCTTAATAACTGTGGTAACATTGTAGCTGTAATACACTTGGCTTTTCTTCAGAATTTAGGCGTAAATGGAATGGTAAAAAAAAAATTTGGTAGATAGTTATGTATCCCAACGATTACAATATAAATAAATATTTCAATAATAACAAGGTACGAATATGTATCCTCTCGTACTTCTATTACGAATATAACAAGACAACACAACTTCAGAGACTCAATAAAATAAAATGAATCTCACTAGCTGGGTACCTAGTAAACATTCCCCGATGTGATAGTTCGTCACACGAGTCCCTCTGGAGCAATAAATCATAATGGCCCAAATGAGTGCACGGCTAAAACACGTTCACGGCCAAACAACAAGGCAGGCGCGCTCGATAGTGACATAACGTCGAAACGAGCCATAGCATACGAAAGGCCACGCAGCATCTCTATCTCTAGCCTCTACGTAACATTGTTCGAGGGATCGGACGCTCGCGGGGTGAAAACCCTTTTGCGGTCACACAAAAACATAAGAGACCGGCGACGGGCAAAGTAAATGGGAATCAAGACGGAAGGTTCAAGGGCTAGAATCGTAGGTGGAGCGCACGGGCGTCGGGTATGTTCGTCCCGCTCGCTCGGCGCCCTAGGCTGCGACGCGCAGTGACGCTCCAGTCGCGGTCTGCCGGCCGTCGCGACGCTCGGGGCCCGCCGCCTCACGCTCGCCGCGCGCCTCGACACCGGGATGCACTGATGAAGTGGTGACTGGCAATGTGCTGATCCTCCGCGCTGCTCAGTGCCGTCGCCCCGAGCCGACGACGCCGACATCGCGAACGCGCGACTACGCGCGTTTTTCACTCTACTCCTCCCGTGTCCGCAGAGTGCAGTGTGCCATTGGAGCATTGTTTCGTGTGTGTATTTTGATACGTCGATCTGTGAAAAATTACGTTTCACCGGTGATCCTGTGCTCGTATCACCGGACTCAAACCAGACACGTTTTTGGTATGCTATCGAATCACTGAAGACATAACCGCGACGGATACCTGCTATGGGTATCATTCGCGCCTCATTGTAATATCGTTACGACACATAAGATAACAGTCTGATCCTAATATCACGCAGTAAAAAACATGCATTAGCGCTTATACGTAGTGTCGCTTACGACAGGCTAACGTGTAAAATATAATAAGTACCACCTAGCCACTATTAAAGAGTCAAGGCTATGTGGTATACACACGATAATGGTTTTATGAGCGGTTGATTTAAATTTTTACGAAGACTATTATTACTTTAAATATCTCTTAATATATAGATATTAGGTACTTACCTACATAGAAACTAGCACTTTCTATTCTATACAGGCTGATTATAGCATCGAGCTTAGTACAATAGAATAGACGTCTGAAATACACTACGGTATTATAAACTCGTTTACATGAATAGCGAAACTGTAGCCTTCTCCACTATCTGTTGATCAATTATCCCATTAATCTAGCTACGCTACTATGTTGTAAATAGAGTTTGTCAATAAGCCTTAATCTCGATCTAGATAATTAAGTTTGCGAGCACACTGTGGTTCCTCTGTTTTCAGTAGTTTTCATGTTGCACTAGAAACAGTCGAGCAAACAACTTGTTGATTATCGATTTTGCCGACTTGGTCTTACGAAGGTAAACTGATATAATATTTTATACATAAGTACTTAACGTGAACCTTTTCTGTAAACGTAGAACGCCTTCTTCTTTTAATCAGCTGGAAACACGCAACGATTTTTCGCAGTCTTCTTTTGGTACTCCTTGAACTATGTTTTTGTATTTTTATGGTTCCTTACCTAACTCGTTATATAAAAAAGGAACCTTTATAGGATCACTTTTTTGTCTGTCCGCCTGTCTGTCTGTCCGTGTGTCAAGGCGTTATATTTCTCAGGTACAGTTTGAGGTATTCAGTTGAAATGAATACCGTATAATAAGTTCAGGCTTTATTATCATCGGTTCTACGAGCCTTCCCACTGCCATTTCCATTTGCTTATTCTTACAGCTATGTCGGTGATCTTGGTTCTTCTACAATAGTCTTTCAACTTGAGGATCTGTGGTATCTGCGAGAAGTTATGACGAAGTTTCCCAAACGCTGACCATCCGAGTTGAATTCGTCAGTTGACCTTTTTGTCAAAGTTGGACCTACCTAGTTGAATCGTCTGACCCAAATAGACATAGTGATCTGCAACTTGAATGGTATCGTTCCCAACATGTAACGACATAGTTGCGACATGAGCATTGGATATATTACTTGTCTTGACCATTTTAATTTTAAGACCCACCTGTTGTTCAATTTTCAAGTTTTTAACTTTACGCAAAATATTCAGCCCTTCTAATTCCCCACTGACTGAATACCTACAATACTTGCCGGTGATCTATAATAAGAATTTTACATCAACAATTAAATAACATTGTTATCACAATCATGATGTTGCTACATTAATTATATCAAGGAACTTTTTTGTGTGGTAGGTAGGTAGGTACCTAAGTAATAGAGCAGGTACCTAGTGAGACTTGGCATCATTTTTACTTTGAAAATGTTTCTGTTGGGATACACATTACCGGTATTTTTTTAAGATGGGTCAGTGGCAAGATTAAATTCTAAATAGTAAATTGCTTAATAAGATAGCAGCGTCTTTAACGAGCGCTATATACCGGTAAGCGTAAAGATAGCGGTGTGGCGCGGGGCGGCGTGAGATGGTTGCGTCGCGTGCACGAGTGTGTACGTTATCTTTATTATTCTTTTGAATCTTTTTTATTTTAACACATCCTGTCATCATAGTTTTCTTTGCATCGTCTTTAACCGTGTATTTTTAGTCTCTCGTTCTGTTAAATTCACGATCCAGGTGTAGTTTTAAGAGATTGTTCGCAATAATCTCATAAAATACAATACTATAAATTGAAGATAAAGCAAGTTGCACAATAAATTTTTAAGCTGTTTTTTTTTTGCTTATTGTTCTTTGGATCTTTTTATTTAACGCTCCAAAAACTTTTTTATCTTGACAACTCATCAAAGAGTTTATTTTTATTACATTGAATTTATTTTTCGTGTATCTCTTTTGCACTTGGGTACAATACCTAGGCCTGTGTAAAAGATTACATCGAATCAATGTCAACATATTATTCAAATATCGGCATGATTTTTACTGAACTGATTTTTAGCGGTTGATTTGCCTTGAAACTCTCTAGAAATTTTCATTGTTGTGTATTTGAATCAACACAAGAATAAGATATTTTTTACAAAAACTAAAAACCGACTTCAAATTCCTGAATATTTACAAGATTAATATCAACCTCTTTTTTTTGTTATCAACCTCTTTGCGTTTTGCTAACCAACTGAGGATGACACTGGCCACCTAAACTTTCGAATAAAAAACAAAAGTAAGATGACATCCATTCATCATCAATAATAATTAATAACTCTTACGGTACTGACTGACTGACTGTCAATCAAACGTAGTGGTTTTATTCTCTTTGAAAATCAACGCAGAGCCTAACCAAATCCTAAGAGTATGATTTGCAGGGTAGCGTAACGTATGGGTGCACAGAAAGGAATTCCTGACACACAACCCCTTAGTTTAAAGTTTATGTAAAAAATAGCAGCAACCGAACGAAGTCGCGGGGATTACCTTAACATACCACAGACGACAAAAAAAAAATCGGCAAGTCGTGATTTCAAGAGATGATGACGTTTTTTTAAGTTTTACGGGACAAATTGCAATCCCTCAGTAATAAAATTAAAATAGGACCACCCCGGGATCATAATCTATACACCAGCGAAAGAATCATCAAAATCAGGTTACTATTGGCGGAGATATCGAGTAACATACACACAAAAAAATAAAAAATACAGCCGACTTGAGAACCTCCTCCTTTTGGAAGTCGGTTAAAAAATAATAGTTTATGTTCAACCCCCTGATAATAAACTCCTATTGATTATTATCTATTTGTTATCTATGTTACAAGTCAGTTTACAGTCGCGATGTGACTGTAGTTCATAATTATACCTATAAGTTTATTTATAATTTTATTTTTACAGACATACAGAAGTTAAATTACATTAGAGCGTAATAAAAATTAACAAAAGGCGCACTCGGCTATGATTAGCTCATACTGGTACAGGCTCGGTCATAAGTGAAATGTGCGCTCGCTATGACGTAATACCGACGTCAGAACATCCTAATTATTGGCACAAACATTTAATAAGCCGCTACGAAATCATCACAAAGATCACGATAAAGAATGCACGCGCATATTTTGAAGGCAGCACGGGTACCATTTTGTAAACAGTAACTTTAAAACGAGATAAATCATAGGTATATGAAAGCATTCAGCGATTGGCTTGATACATTTCAATCACAAGCAGAAAACATACAATTTAACGTTCTAGTCACCACGCGAGTACTGACACTAACAAGACCAATGTGACTTCACAATTGAAACCACCGACCGTTCAACGAGTAGTAATTGATTGCAGCGATCGCTATATTTGTACGGGCCATTCCTTACAGGCCATAGCAATATCAATTATATTCCAAAATTGTTCGGTGCTCATTGATTAAATAAAGACGTGCCAGTTATAGACTATCGAGTACGAAATATATAGGATATTTTTGCCACCTCTCTGCTACGCCACTAGATGCTCCTTTTTATTCGGATGCAATATTTCATATTAGTCTTTATTCGCTAATGGCTCACTTTTCTTTATGAAACTCATAATATTTTTAGGAGAAAGCAGACTAAGGTACCTACTGTAATGTAATTCGCAGTATTGACCTATCATCATCATCATACCCCAAAGAGTACCACGACGAGCAATCTTGAGCCTTCTCCATCCATCCTACTAATATTATTCATGCGAATGTTTGTGAAGAGGTTTTGATGTTATCACGCCGTTACGGCTCAACCGATTTCGATGAAACGTGGAATATATTTTAGGGGTTCTTTACCTAGAATAGCATATAGGCTCCTTTTTATGTAGGTACCACGCGAGCGAAGTCGCGGGCGGAAGCTAGTTCTTTATAATATCGTCGGTTCATCGGGCAGGAGGCCAACACTGCGTCGGTGCTTTGGTTCGTGGTCGCCATTCAAGAATCTTTATTCCCCAACGGTTATAGTTTCTGCGAACTATATGGCCTGCCCAGGAACCCGGTGACCTTGGTTCTTCTACGGATTTTCTCATTTCGTATTACTACCTTAATATATATAACATGACGAAACACTTACCATACTTCAAGCAAAAAAACGAATAAATTGTATTTTTAAAATATAGATACCAAATCTGTATCGTATAGATCCACTATACAGACAGTAAAGAAAACTATCTCCACAAGTCGGCATGGGACGTATAATAAGTCTCGTGTCGCTGTGTTCGGTAGTATAACAAAGGAGATTGAAAAATCTATAGTGAATGTAGCCCGCATCAGAATGTCAGCGTATGAAAGCCAGGGATGTTTCACACTTGAATGGATACGAGGAAACTACTCAAATAAATATCATAATCAAAATACTATACAGCCTTGACCTCGACTAAAATGTCGATACAACATAAGTCTTTCCTAAATTACGGTGATGACACCGTAATTTCATACTATATATAATCAGTTTTATTGCTGCGTTTTCTCAAACGCCATAATTTCTAGTTCAGTTTTATTATTACCTAAAAAAATATTACTAGCACTCAACGTCCTATCTAGAATCGTTTTTGTTAGATATTCATAGAAGAAAAAAATATTTCAGTAATAAAGGTCTTTAATATACCCAATAACTAAAATTACACGAAATATAGAAATAAATTCATAAATACGAACATTTTTAGAAATTCCTTGCCTACCTTGTTTAGGTAACGAAAACCATAAACCTATAAAATAATCCTTATGGTAAGATTTCGACTGCTCGCAGTAAGTATTTATCGTCTAGCAGCACTATAATGAGATATAAAATGGTATTGAAGTACATTTTGTAGGATTGGTCTATTTTTTAGGTAAACATTAAAAGTAAGTTTTATTTTCAACACATACGCGGTTGATAGTGGCGAGCGGAGCGAAATTTTGTGTTTTGTGCCTGAAAAGAGTACGAGAAACTTAGATAATAATGGCTTAAACAGGCAAGCGTAGAAAGTCAAGAAACTTTTTCTTATTTTGGACGTGAAAACGCTGTAGGTAGAAATCTAGTCAAATGAGTTCGGTATACCAAAGCGCGAAGATAAACACCCTCTGAAATTCGCCGCCCCCTAGGACATTGCCACTCCCCTAGGCTACTGCCGCGGCCTACATGGCCTTTCGGTAAATCCAGGCCTGTTTCGACTACAGACCAAAGACTCTCTCAACATATGATCATTAATTTTATTATAAGAAAAGTACAGATTCTTATTATATTGATAAGCTTGGCTAATAATTCTGACTCGCACTTGCCCAAATTTATTATTTAGGAATTTCTTGAATATTTTTATAATAATAAGATTAGTTATTCAGGTCAGAGTTGGCTCGGGCTTTTAAGGTTTTAAAGTAAAACATTCTGTTAGCTTTGTCTGCAGAACAGAGACTTCATACATAATATAACCTACGTGTTCTTTGAAGTATTGCGTATTTTGAAAGGTCAGCGATAAGGTTTGGAATCCAGAATTAAATAGATTCTTTTTGGACACATTCATACATACATAGGGACTATAAGATTATACATATGTAATGACCCCATGTTATTGGCATTTCAAATTATTGGTCCTCTCTCCTTGAAAAGCGTGTGCTGTGGCCCGGGAAATAGTTCTCTCCCAAATTATTATGCTAAGTTCATCTTTCTGCATTGTGTGGGATCGGCATAAAACAAACAAACAAATATTAAGATGTGGGTTTGTTTGATGATTTTAGAAGGTTGGAAAAGCCTTTCCAACAAGTTTCCAACCTTATATATCGGATAAAAATAGAAAAGTGGGAGTTCCGCAAATAGGCACATTTAGATCTTAAAATTAAAATTGATTTAGCATTCTAGTCAAGTTTACCGAAAAATTAAAAAAAGGACCTACTCCTTTTTACATGCATAGAAAAAGTTTATATTTTGCATGTAATTCCGCCCACATCCAAGCAAGCAGATTTTTCTTCCACCTTCCAAAATATTCCATAGCAAAAAAGTTCAGTGGATAAACGCTGGGCTAAAAAGATTTATCCTTCATAATACGGAGTTTTACCAGTTTCGCGTGGTTAGGGGATATATTGGTGTCTGTCACCGCAATTTATACAAGCCCATATTGAATGAAGCAAAATTGATTCTAACATGCGGCTGAGGTTTCAAAGGGTGTGACACGTTCTTCACTAAGGTTTTCATTATGAGTTAACAACTCAACGCAGGCTTCTATTGTCTAGTTAATAGCTAGTTAGTAAAATACACAAAATAATCGTATTATAGAGAGAAAGCAACTTAAATTTTATCTACATCATTAAAGTAAAACTCTGAAAATAGCTATCGCAAAGAACGTCGGCAACATTATTTTGTCTAGTAGGTAGAGCGATTTGCTACACGGATGCCGACAGCAGTTATGATATGTGGCTATTTGTATTTGATTTGCTAGATATTCTGGAGGTGACAACACGTGTCTTTCGATGGCAAATGGCCAACGGATCTTTGATATCGACTTAGCGCTCTGTATCGAAAACTAAATAAATTATAGTAGACATATGTAAGTAATTTTGCTTATAGGGAGGCTGACACGACACATAACAAATTGTGGTTTCATGTGGTTTTCGAAATAATTAATTTGATTAGTTAATTATTGTTATATTTAATTAGTGAACTCCAAATATTATAAACAGAAGTAAAACTGTAGTTCAATTAAAAAGCTTTAAATTACATATTAGGGTGCATACCTATTATGCCTATAATTTCATGTTAGTTTGACATTAAAACTGGTCGTTGCTGAACAATATAAAAACTTAAAATAAATCCATGACTTTTGGTTTCTTTCTTATTCTTTCTGCCACTGTGCCTGCCATTATGTTGGGTCGGCACATGTTTTTTGTTTTTCATTTTAACTTAGAACCATGTTGTAAAGGATTTGGCTTTGTTGTTTAACTACCGGCCGCTTGCCTGACGTCAACCCTCTTTGGGAATACTTGCTAATGTTTCTGGCCGACGATAATTAAATAGCCGTAATATCGTCGTATTCAAGGACTTCTATTTTCATGATTTTTGGTTTATTGCTTGAGAACTATTGAAAGAAATAAATCCATGACTTTTACGACCTAATATGTAATGACAAAAAACAATTGACGAGTTTTTAGTCATTGCATATTAGGTACGACTGCGTACGGTAATTAAACATTTCTTACAAAATCATAATTCTCTGTATGCTCTAAAATAAAAGGTACCCCTAGCAAGGCACATCCGTCTACGATATGTTTAGTTGAATCGATAGCAATCAAATAATGTAAGTGCTTTTTGATTCCAAACAGATGTTGTTTTAATGTTAAGAAAAGATGGGTTAAACTTCCATAAATGTGACGCATAATTAACGATAATGACATCCAAACTTTCGTGAACAAACACCACCTAGTTTTTAGTAACAGTAGTTTCCGAACTTAATTAACATTTCTTCCCACCTGTCCCTTCCTTTTTCCTTTAAGCTAAACTTTCCTCCTATCCCTACAAACTCTTTTATAAATCGACAGACATATCGATAACCAAACTTTATCCTATAACTTTCAAGGCTGAACTCTATACTTTTTCTACTAAGCTTTTATAAAGTGCTAAGTTGACTGGATCAGTGACAGAATCCCGCATGGTGGTTGTGATAGTGAGTGAGGGGTTGGATAGTGAATGTGCGTGGGCGCAGACGTTGGCTAGAGGTGAGCAGAAGGCTCCAAAGTGGTCGGAGGGGGGGTGTTTCGTTGCTGCGTGCCCTGGTGCGGGGCGCGCGCGGCGGCGCCTACCGACGACGCGGAATATGAGCATGCGCTGAGGGACGGTAGCCCACACCTCTCCCTTGATGAATACAGTAAGTACTAAGCTTTTTTATAAATATCAAGCCCTGACCCCACAGGATTCCCTATGCCGTGGGTTATTAGAAATTTGAGTAGGTACCATAGGATCATCTAATATAAAAGTGAAACCCCTTTACTCACAGTGTTTACGCTTGTGACACGGCAACGCTCCCTATAATGTTTAGTGGAGGCGCGTTTAGTTTTAAATTAGACGATCTTTACCACAATACCCAGACCCGGAACAAATACTTATTTGCAGATCATGCATAAACTTATACCGGGAATCGAAATCGCAACCTCTTGCGTCTCGACCGGGCAGTCGCCTACCACACCACCAAGGTTGTCAAACAAATTACACCTTTAGACAACTAAAGCTTGGGTTTCCAATCAGTGCGGTGTAGTGTCCGATATAATGGACGCTCGATTGTCCGCCGCCGCCATAGCTCTCTATGGTTTATGGTGACGAACATTCCTCCATTCCCAGACCCCTCGACCTAGAAAAACAAAGCGTGCTCTAAAATAGCATGGTCATGATAGTAAACTGCATTAACAATCAATAATAATCAGTGGGTTAAGTCAACTGCACCTTTATAGGGTCGACGTTGCACCAGGAAACACAATCTTTTGTTACGATGCAACAATGCCTACGAGTATGATGATGATATGTAAGGTCAAGAATGTAATGTAGGTAATTATGATGTAAATTTATGCGTAACCTGCTAAAATGTAGGTTACATAAAAGTAGGCAAAAATGGTTAATTCCAAATGCTGGTGACCAAGCAAATGGTAACCAAACAAACGAAACATTCTTATTCAGTGTAACAATCGTAGTTAAACCTACGCGGCAATCGTAGTATCTATAGAAAGATATAGACAACAGAAATGAGCAATTGAATAGGAACTAACTAAATCGCAGACCCACCACCAATACAATATTGTACGTAAATGTACCAGAAGTTTGCTAAACGATATTAAACTATACAGTAGTTAGAAAAAGACATGTTGTTTCCTGACCTTGACCTAATGAAGGAGGTAGGATATAGTATAAAGTTGTACTTGTGTTGTGCTTAAAGCTCTAGTTTCAATATTGTGTTTTGTTCATTTCATTGTTGATAGTTTTATTGATCACCTTATTTGTTTCGATAATTCACCAAGTATGAGTTATTCACGCCGAGGTTTCCGTAACCAAGTAGTTGCGGAATTAAATCGATTTTTGTGGCGACATCTAGTTTTGTTATCGAAATGAAATTATAGGAAATCACAAATTTCCTCTTTCGGAACCCATTTTTATTTATTATTATTTGGTGCCCAAAACTTATTATTTTGTTTTATTTTCCATAGAACCTGACAATTTTGAACTAGTCGATAGCACTGTCTGTCTGTCCGAACATATATATACCGTAAAAAGTAATACATTTAAGTGCAGAGAAAATGATATACCTAGTCAACGAAGACTCACCATAAAAGTCCGTTAATACCTTTTGGTATCGGAACCCTCAAACTGACAGTTAATATTTATTTTGAAAGTATTTGCAGAAAGCACTTTATTGGACGTAGCTGCAAGCCAATAAAAGTCACCAGTGTGATATTTCAATAAGAGTTTCAAATTCATAAACATTATTTTTGATATGAAACAAGAAGTTTAAATTTTATGATTTCAATAAAGGTTTCACGTATCCTGTCATTACTTTTATGAATTATCTATACATACCTTCTAATGTTACCATAATTATAATGAGCTCTGATGAGTGATGAAATGAGTTTATTTATATTTTGTATGTTCAGTTTAAACTGAGTATTATTGTATAGCACAGTGCATATATTGTAATACTAAGCCGATTTTATAGCAGTTGTGGTTTTTGAATGACAATGGCAGTGTTAAGGTATACCTACATAGAATAATATTAAAAATCTCCTCCACTAGAACTGATTCAAACTAGTCTGACCCAGTACTGTCCGACCAATCAGTTAGTTTAAATTGCTGTCAGCGACGATTACAATGATTGTCAAGAGAGCGAGTAATAAAACGTCATTTTATAAGCATAATATTTACGAGTGTGCTTTGTTTATAGTGTTTTTGTAAAAGTTTTCTGCTCAAATATCAATTCTTTTACGTATAACTTATGTGAATCGAATATGATAAATTCTCGATAAACATTTGAAATAAAATAACGCTTGTGAACAATAAAGCTGACCACTGAAGATGAAAAGAAATTACATACTACATCCTATTTTATTTTTCAACCTTTCGTATTAGTAGATTAGTATTCATTATTATTAATTTGTTCTCCACATTTCATTTGGTTATGCAGTCAGCGTTTAGCTCAACCGTCATAGTGTTTCATCGTCTTCTATTATAGCACCGACAGTCAAAATTATAGCACCGACTTTATGTAGGTAGGTGAAATTAATATTTTTGCTAATTATTATACACCTAACGTCAAAAGTGTCGAACGGGTTTATTAATATTCAATGAAATTAAATCTCCTCCACAGTCATACCCAAAGATAGCTGGGCTCTTTTGTAACTTTATTTTTTGTTGTCATCTAAACTGGGCGATGTAATGAAAAATATAATAATGTTTATAAGGAATATATATAATTAATGTCAGGCTGCTGTCAGTGTGAGTGGATTGAAAACAAATTAACAACTAAGAATCCCAGGGTTAAAGTGTGCATGATGGGACAAAGTTGACAAGGCATACACTGTTAACACAATGTATAGTATACTGTGGCTGTAGTGGCAGCGTCGAGCCTCCCCTTTTTGTTTACTTTAAATTAACCCCAGCTCGAGCTCTAAAAGTCTCATTTCATATGATGTATGTTGGAGGCTTTTGGCGAACACGAAAACTAAATTTTTGTACGTTCCACAGATGAATTAATTGGGTAAAGATTATAAAAACTTAGTGGCGGGAAAAAATAAATGACATAATGTTACTACCTAATTATTTTATTTTGCTCACCTATTCCCGAGTAAAAATAATGTCATTCCAGGTCACGGATTGCGGACTATTTCTATTAATACTAATCAAACTTTTGTACTCATATATCGTATAACGCAGCATATAGCGATTCAAAAGAGCCCAAACATGAACGTCCTACAATTACCCGTGAGAGACCGCGTAAGAGATCCTTTGAATGCCTTGCAATTCCATCATTAGACCAGACCGATCATCATAAGAGCAACAACATAACAAGCAAACAGCATTTTTATTGATCACGATTAAGAACGAAGCTCTGTCCTCCAAAATCATTCTTATTTGATTGACAAAAAAGCTTGGTACTGAATATAATTCAACATAAAAATAAAGTTTAAAAGGATATTTAAAAAGAATAACAAAGCCGTGGTTTCTTGCCTGTATCTTCTAGGCTTGGTCGTTAAAAACAGGTATAAATTCAACAAGATTTAAGAAGTTTGAAAATGATCGGATTTCAATGTAAAAACGAGTTTTGATTTTGAAGTTCGATTTTTGTCACAGTCAATAACTTGAAATTAAAAGACAAAACCAAAAGGTGTTTATTATAAAATTACTTTGAAGCGTCTTAAAACATTTACTAACAAATATACCGCAAGTTATGACAAAATAACAGCCGTCTCCAAATTTTTGTTCTAAGAAGATTAATAAACTGTAACCGTTAGTTGGGTCTAACTGAAATTGATTAAATTTCAGACTTGGCAACTCAAAGTGAGAGTAACTTGCTCCCATTTGGGGAATATGGAAATACTGTAATCATAAAATTACTATTTCTGTGCTAATAAATGAAGCGCATTTTACATTGATAGTCATTAGGTACGAGTAGGTACTTAGTTTATCTTATTACTTTTATTTATCATGGTAATGTAGTAGGTATACTGTCTATACTACCACTATTAATAATTTGTATCATAATATTTTAATTTTGGCGTAGATGTGCTACGTAATCCTGTAGCACAGTTGTAGCCTTCGCTACGAGTCAACGTTTTTCAATCATCACACTGTGCTTCATACTATCGATTTCAAAGTAGTAGTAGTTCGAGCTTTGCAAAGTATACGGCTGATTTGGTTACGAGGAATTTAAAATGATAGATAGATAAATAGATAAATCATTTATTTGACACACACAAATACAGCACGGACAGAGATAAAAGCAATCGGAAGAAACAACAGTATGTTACAATCACAAAAAACAAAAGCGTTGGCACTGAAAAGTAAAATGAATGGTAATTTGTGAGCGTTGCGTGATGTTTTTAATTTATATCTATTTAAAATACAGCCAGTTCAATCGTGTGTTGAAATGAAGTAGAGATCTAACGTTCTGTCTGTCTGTATCAGTACTTCTTAGGAAATTCTGACATTAAAATTCCTTCTTGATAAAAGAGGAAAAGGTTTAGCTGTGTGTGGATATAGGGCAATGATAGTTTATCTCCTTTGGGCCGAGCTGTGCTCTAGTCAAGGCACTTAATCTAAACACTTCACGTAACTCCATGTGACTCTCCACAAAGTGTAACACTCGTGCCTGGCCTGGCCTGGCCTGTTATTGGAAGTTTTATTCAAACCACCGTAGCGCGAATGTGCATTTTGAGATTATTTACTAAGGAACCACCCTATACACAAATATTATTCAAACTATGTTTACAAATAAAAATTAAATGCTTATTATTGGTAAGCACATCACTTGAAAACGGCCGCGGCCGGACCGATATGGTACTTTTTTTTTTGATGTTTCTCGTAATCTGAATAAGGTTTTAGAACCCTAAAATGGAAATACTGATCAGTAATATTAACAGGCCTTTGGTAAGATTTATAACAACTCAACAAGATTTTTATGACCATTGTTTTTTTGTGATAAGCCTGTGTTGCAAAAATACAGATTCAGAATAATAGCACGAATTTGCGTTTCAGCCAAAGTAAAGTAAAGTAAAGTGCCATTTATTGCTTGAAATACATGTAGGTACAGGTGTTTATAAGTCTTTAGGTGTTTTTAGTCTATCCAAATCACGGAAAGGTGAGGCACAAGCGGCATTTATTCTTATTTGCCCTGATTTTCATCTAGGGCGCGTATTTTTCAGCCTCTATGATAATTGTGTAATAAATTACGCTGATATCTGTCTGACAGCCTGTCACGTCACATAATTAATAATGCTGTAAGCAAGAAATTTCCAAGGCTGACGATTTTTTTTTTTACAATAAAATTCATCTGAGTATGGACCCTGATCGATAAAGTAATATTAATGACGTCCTTCTTATTTCATATTCCAAGTACCTAAAACGGAACTAAATTCTCTTGGGGTGTAAATTATGCGTAAAAGCTGAGACGCAAAGGGACGAGGTCTGAATGCGAAATTTCAATAAGCGATAAGTACATTATTTATTTAATTCTATAAGTAGTTATTAACGGTTACAACCAAAGAGGGACAAATAGACAAATCAAGTCTTTGTCGGTTGGTTCATAATAGCAACAGACACTAAATTAATTTCAAACTCTACCATGTCTTAAAATATTAGATTGTAAAGCGAAATATCGGTTATGATAAATCCAGGTGCCTAATGATTGTTAACTGTGATAATATTATCAAGAACGCATCGTATCGATCGAGCCATAAGTCATTTAGCTCTTCAAGAGACTCAGGGAAACACTTATAATCAAGGTCTTGGAAACAGCCCAACCTAATTAATTTTGATGCCAGGTCGTTTAGCAAATCTTCATTTCGTAAGTAGCTCTTATCTGGACAGACTGCCTAAGACTAGATTCATGTTTTGTTCAGTGTTTTTATTGCTTCTTTGCAGTCGTCCCTGAGCCCGTAATAAGCTCACCGCGTCCGCTCGGTCAACAGTCACCGCTACCGGGCATAGAGGAAGAGGACGATTCGGACTGGCCTCTTGAAGACGCGACTGACGCAACGATAACACCCTCTTACAAGAGTACGCGCAGTAGCACAGATACTGTTTACACGTCTTCGAGGAGTTCGGGAAAGAAGCGGAGTTTTGGTAGTCCATCGGCGGTGAAGATATGCATTTCTGCTGCGGCGAGGAAGTCTAACAAAGCGCGCAAACGTGGCTCGTGCGCCGGCGCTGGCCAGGCCGAGGAGGCCGCGCCGCCGCCCGCGCTCGGCAAGATGCAGGCGGAGCAGGGCAGCATCGGTGAGCTGCAGAAGTACCATGGCCGATACCTCAAGAGTCGCCGCCATACACTCGCTAATGTTCGGTGAGTTTTTACCCTTATTAATCAAGTGGCCGTGGTGGCCCCGGCTGAAGAATAGGCCCCTCCATATCTACCTATACGCGGATGTCGTAAGCGGCGACTAAGGGAAAAAAGCTAGGGGATGGGCAGCAGCGTCCCTCATTTTAACAACGATAGCTCTAACTACACTCGCCAACCCGCACGCCCAGCGTGGTCCTTATCATGTGGGGAGAATTGATAAGGATAAGGAATTCGCTCTGTCAGTGGGGGAGGCCATGATCAGCAGTGGACGTTGTACGGCTAAAAATGATGATGATGAATCAGGAAGTGTACTCATAAGATGCTTCACGAAACTAATTTTTAGATTGATTAAATCAAGCCTTATGTACCTTGGTTCCTGAGGTTTTCCGTTACAACTAATGTGCAGGACGACGTTAAATAGTTATTAAGATAGTTTTAATTTGCCTAGGAACTGTATAAGTTAACGATGTTTCTACTTTTTAGTGTTAGTTGAAAATCGTATGAAACTGTCTTCTGTTCGAAAACCCCTTGCGGTACCCTAAAAAGTACATAGAACTTTCGAGAAACATCGTTGACTAAGTAGAAGCTTCGAGAAGGTTAGTCTTTCTCTATGGAACTTTCTGGAATGTTCTAGTTATTTAGTAGTTTCGAGATAGATTGATCTAGAATGTTCTTAGAAATAGTAGTAGATTCGAGAAACATAGGTCTAGAAAGTTCCTACAGATTTAGTATATATACAGAGCCAAATTGTCATTCGCAATTCAGTTTAGCAATACCTGTCCGACGAGCAAGTACGAAAATAAAGGAAGAAAACTCCCAAGAGCCTTTCATTCAGAACTCTTAGAAAACAGGAATCCTCGCATTCCAATCCAGCAAATAAGTGTGTGGTTCGCACATTTAATGGTCCTTCGAGCCGGATCTTCGAAGGCACTGAGTATAGAAGAATTTTGAAGAAACTTGGAAGTCACATCGGCTAGCCATCATGCCGGTCACACGCTCAACTGGAAAAGGGCGTAAGCCATCGTCTGATGAAAGCCCGTCCTCGTCCCATGGAACAACAGCGACTATTGGAATCTCCGGGACTAGGACCACGGTGGAAACCTCTGCAACAGGGACATCGGCAGAAACCTCCACAATAGAACAGACGACGACAACAGACGCTTCCACGGCGACTGGCGCATGCACCGCCAGGTCCACCGCAACGGAAGTAACCGGCACGACGAGAGCAGCCGTCAAACACACGGGACTGCCACAGGGTATTGCCCCGCCGTCTGCAGCCGTTCTCATAGAAAGCGCCCCATCCAAGCGGGTCGAGACAGTGAATAAGGGAACGGCACCGCAGACAAAACTGGATCCTTGCCTGAGGGAAGGCATAAACCTGGACACGCAAACACGGAAGAAGCATGCGGGGTCCACGCGCTCTAAAACAAAAGCGCATAGAATAGCAAAGGCCAAGTTAGAGCTTGCTGCCGCCCGACTGGCTGTTCTAGAAACAGAAGACACGGATTTAGAAGAAGACGAAGCCGTCTCCGTGTACTCGCACATAGAAAATAATGCAAGGGTGGATACTTGGTTGAACAACCAAGCACAGACAACGATGTTAGCGATCACCGATCTACCTCATGGAACCCTCCATGAGCCTGCAGTAGATCCAGTCACCGTCACAGAAATGGACAAGCCTGTTGCACAGAGAGAAGATCATCGATGCCATGCTTTGTCAAGGCCTGAAGAGGCACAGCATACACCGGCGGGAGTCACTGCTCCGTCGGACTTCTCACAACTGGCTTCGGCAATCACACTGGCCATCCAGGCGGGACAACGACCGAAGTTCATAGAGCTGCCAATATTCAATGGATGTCATCAAGACTGGCTGCCTTTTCAAGCAGCATATCGGGAAACTGAACAGATGTTCTCAAGAGTCGAGAATATCAACCGCCTACGGAAGAATCTGAAAGGAAAAGCAAAGGAAGCTGTGGAAAGCCTCCTCATCACCAACACAGCCCCATCTGATGTCATGAAAACTTTGGAAACCAGATTTGGAAGACCAGAATCAATCGCCATGTCAGAGATAGATACACTTCGGGCACTGCCTCGCCTGAACGAGTCACCAAGGGATATCTGCGTGTTCTCTACCAAGGTGACCAACGCCGTGTCTACTTTGAAAACCCTGAACTGCGTCTACTTCCTCTACAATCCAGAAGTCTCCAAAGCCATGGTGGACAAGCTGACTCCAACACTACGCTACAGATTCTACGACTTCGCAGCAACACAACCAAAGGACGACCCCGACCTGCTGAAATTCGAGAAGTTCATGAAGAGAGAAGCTGAATTGTGCGCACCCTACGCACAACCTGAAACCCTAACATCGCACAACAATACCACTCATCATAGACGTCCTCAGACGATAAACACAGCAACAGAGAAGCAGTCAATAGGAACAGCGAAATGTCCCGTATGTGACAAAGCGGGACACACCACAAAGGACTGCGAAAAGTTCAAGAAAGCGGATGTAAATGCAAGATGGGACATCGCAAAGGACCGACGTCTATGTTTTCGGTGCTTGCGCTACAGAGGAAGAACCCACCACTGCCAACCGAAAACGTGTGGTATCAACAGATGCAAATATTTCCACAACAAGATGCTACACTGTGACCGATCGGAAAAGGCAGAAACAGTCAAAGAAGAAAAGGTGGCAACAGAATCCATCAACTCCGCTTGGACTAGAAACAAACAATCGTACCTGAAGATTATTCCAGTACGAGCAACGGGTTCAAAAGGAACCATCAATACATTTGCACTCCTGGACGATGGATCAACAGTAACGCTCATCGATGAGAGCATGGCCGACTCCATCGGAGCAAAAGGACCCATCGAGCCTCTGCGAATAGAAGCGATCAACGCAATGAAAGCAACCGAAACGAAATCAAAAAGAGTCACCTTCGCTCTCAAAGGGTTAAACAACCACGAAGAAAGAATTCAAGCCCGAACAGTGAAGAATTTGAAAGTATCGCCACAACAAGTTTCAAAGGATCAAGTGAAAAGATGCAACCACCTTCGAGATCTCAGCGACATACTCAGCTACGAAAATGCAAAGCCACGTATACTCATCGGTCAGGACAACTGGCACCTTCTAGTAACTTCAAAAGTTAGAAAAGGCAACCCGAACCAACCGGTGGCTTCACTAACGCCACTCGGCTGGGTGCTACACGGAAGTCAAACCCGCACACTGGGCCGCCACGTCAACTACGTGTCTCACATGTCAGAATCACCCGCTGAAGACAACCTAGAAGATTTGGTGAAACAGTATTTCGCAATGGACGCCCTATGCATCAATCCCAAGAAACCAATATCAGATCCGGAAGAGCAAGCCCTACGTATCCTGAAAGAAAATACAGTCCACACAGAAGAAGGAAGATACGAAACCGCTCTACTATGGCGAATGGAAGACGTCAGCCTTCCTGACAACTACGAAAACTCACTGAAACGACTCTTCAGTATTGAAAAGAAGCTAGATCGCGACGCAGATTTGAAGAAAAGATATACTGAGCAAATGGACGCACTGATCTCAAAGGGATATGCAGAATCTGCGCCTAAAGAGAAAACGCAGAACAGAACATGGTACCTCCCACATTTCGCCGTGATAAATCCAATGAAGCCTGAGAAACTAAGGGTGGTACACGACGCAGCAGCCAAGACAAAAGGTGTTGCCTTGAACGATCTGCTACTCAAAGGACCAGATCTTCTTCAGTCACTTCCGGGAGTCGTCATGAGATTCAGACAACACATGGTGGCAGTAACGGCTGACATCAAAGAAATGTTTATGCAAGTAAAACTCAGAATGGAAGACAGAGATGCTCTTAGATACCTTTGGCGTAAGGATCGACGAGACGACCAGCCACCAGAAGAATACAGAATGGTATCACTTATCTTCGGAGCATCAAGTTCGCCGTCAACAGCAATATATGTCAAGAACCTCAACGCCAAAAAGAACGAAGAGACTCACCCGGAAGCAGCAGCCGCGATCATACAGAAACACTACGTAGATGACTACCTGGACAGCTTCCGAAGCCTTGAAGACGCCGTACGCATCGCCACAGGCGTACGAGAAATACACAAAAAAGCCTGCTTCAAGTTAAAGCAATGGAAGTCAAACTCACCAGAACTACTAGAAACTCTTGGCGAAGAAGATTCAGAACAGGTTACAGAACTTTACAAATCAGAAGAGAAAACAGAACGAGTTCTTGGATTAATATGGAAACCGAACACGGATGAGCTCACTTTCAACCTCAACCTCTCACGAATTCCGCTGCCACTGATCGAAGGAAAAACGCCGACAAAGCGAGAAGCCTTGAGAATAGTCATGTCTCTATTCGATCCACTTGGTTTCGCATCACCGGTTACTATCCGAGCGAAACAGATACTTCAAGAAGTTTGGCGCCAAGGGACGTCGTGGGATGAAGAAATAGAAGAGAACCTCGCTGAGCAGTGGAAGAGCTGGATGACTCACCTAAGAAACCTAAGAAACATAACAATACCGAGAAGGTACCTTCAATACAGTGATGCTACTTCACTTCAGCTACACGTATTCACCGATGCTAGCGAGTCAGCCTACTCAACAGTCCTCTTCTGGAGAAACACAGCACCAAATGGCGAGGTCAACGTCTCACTCATCCTGGCTAAAGCGAAAGTCGCACCTTTGAAGCTCACATCAATCCCGAGACTGGAGCTCCAAGCCGCCGTTATGGGAACACGCTTAGCTGAAGCCGTAATAGAAGAACATGAAAGAAAACCGGATTCCAAGACATTCTGGACAGATAGCAAAACAGTTCTCACCTGGATCAAGACTGGGTCACGATCATTCAAGCCTTACGTGGCTCATCGACTTGCTGCTATTGAAGAAAATACGACGGTTAACGAATGGCGCTGGATACCGACAAAACTCAATGTAGCAGATGATGCGACAAGAGATGTCCCAATAGGATTTGACAAAAACCACAGATGGTACAAAGGCCCGCAATTTCTGTACAAAGATCAAGACGCCTGGCCAACTGAAGTAGCGACATCTACCATAGCAGAGTCCACAGGAGAAGAGAAAGTTCTCCACGTAACCGTCCACGCAAAACAGAGACTCTCTGAAGGATTACCAGAAGTCTCACGATTTTCCAACTGGGAAAGACTTCGCTACACGACAGCGAGAGTGCTTCAGTTCATCCAACTTTGTAGAGCGACCAAGCAGAAAGTCTACTACAAGAGGAATAGAAAAAGCCCAATAGCAGATCCAGACTGGCAAAAAACAGTAAAGAATAAGACGCTGAAGCAGCACGCGAAAGTAAAGCAAAAAGGAAACGACGAATTGAAAGCTCTTCCCGTCTCCGCTGAACTCCTCAGAACAGCAGAAGCTCTCCTTATGCGATCATCACAAGAAGAGTCCTTCTGGAGTGAAATAGAAACCCTTAAGAAACAAAGGCCAATCCACAAGGAAAGTCGTCTGCACCAGCTGAGCATAGAATACACAGAAGGAGCCCTGAGACTTAGAAGCCGCATCCAAGCTACAGAACACATACCAGAAGATCTCAAGAGACCGATGGTATTGGACGGAAGACATCCTACAGTGAAGCTATGGATTCTGGCTATACATCAACAGAGGCACCATGCAGGAGTAGAAGCAACAGTCAACGAATGTCGGCAACAATATTGGATCCTACACTTACGCCCTATAACACGCACTCTTCTTCGTCAATGTCTCCACTGCAGAATGAAGACCCAAGCACCGCCACACCCAAGAACAGGAAACCTGCCTTCATGTCGCTTAGCTCACCATAAGCGACCTTTCACCTACACGGGCGTGGATTACTTCGGTCCCTTGACAGTCACAGTGGGACGTACCAACCAGAAGAGATATGTGGCCATATTCACATGCCTGACGACAAGAGCCATCCATTTGGAAATAGCAGCTTCACTCAGCACAGACTCAGCAATAATGGCACTCCGCCGAATGATAGCACGACGAGGACGGCCGAGCGAAATTTGGTCAGACAATGGGACCAACCTGAAAGGTGCAGACAGGGAACTTCGACGAGCGATCGACGAAGCGACAGCGGAGGAAGCAGCAAAAAAGACAATCTCGTGGCGGTTCATCCCACCCGGAGCACCGTTCATGGGAGGCGCATGGGAGAGGATGGTTCGTTCGGTGAAAACAGCACTGACTGCCACCCTACACGAACGACATCCAACAGAAGAAGTCCTCTCCACCCTGTTATCAGAAGTGGAATACACGGTGAACAGCAGACCGCTGACACATGTCTCCGTCAGTGAGGAAGACCCAGAAGCCCTAACACCGAACCACTTCTTACTTGGAGGACCCGGACAAGTACCGACACCGGGAAAGTTCGACGAAAAGGACACCATAACGAAAACCAGCTGGCGCGCCGCTCAGAGACTGGCAGACATCTTTTGGACAAGATGGATTAGAGAATATCTGCCTGAACTCCAAAATCGACGAGTACCGCATGGAACAGGACACAGCGTCAAGATCGGTGACCTAGTACAACTGATCGACAGCAATCTACCGAGAAACGTGTGGATCCGAGGAAAAATCAAAGCCACATATCCCGGTCCAGATGGCATCGTGCGTACGGTCGACGTGTCTACAAAGGGGGGAGTTCTGCGGAGACCAGTGAGGAAATTGGTGATCCTGCCGATCAAGAACGACGTCACAGCACCCGTAGAAGATGCAATAAAGTTGCACGGCGGGAGAAATGTGCAGGACGACGTTAAATAGTTATTAAGATAGTTTTAATTTGCCTAGGAACTGTATAAGTTAACGATGTTTCTACTTTTTAGTGTTAGTTGAAAATCGTATGAAACTGTCTTCTGTTCGAAAACCCCTTGCGGTACCCTAAAAAGTACATAGAACTTTCGAGAAACATCGTTGACTAAGTAGAAGCTTCGAGAAGGTTAGTCTTTCTCTATGGAACTTTCTGGAATGTTCTAGTTATTTAGTAGTTTCGAGATAGATTGATCTAGAATGTTCTTAGAAATAGTAGTAGATTCGAGAAACATAGGTCTAGAAAGTTCCTACAGATTTAGTATATATACAGAGCCAAATTGTCATTCGCAATTCAGTTTAGCAATACCTGTCCGACGAGCAAGTACGAAAATAAAGGAAGAAAACTCCCAAGAGCCTTTCATTCAGAACTCTTAGAAAACAGGAATCCTCGCCTTCCAATCCAGCAAATAAGTGTGTGGTTCGCACAACTAATAATAGGTACCGAAACAATAACTGCTAAATTGGTTAGCCGATCATTCAAATTATGGTGAACTCAATTAGATAATGAAATTTCGGTTACCTAGTTCAAAGCATTCCTAAATCACAACTAATCATTTATATGTAATGGATAAATAATGGTGTATTTTGTAGTATGTTCAATTGAATTCATCAATAAACTATGCGGTAGTAAAATATAATGCCTAAATAAATAACCCTTACTGGAACCTTACCCTTACCTTAATGGAATCCAATTAAGACGAGGCTTGAAAACTCAGTACCTCGCTAGCATACAAGCATACTCGCTTGGTTAATCGCATAATGCGATTAATGCATATACATAACTTTCTTTTACTAAAAGAATAATATTTTTTTTGGTATAGTAACTCATACACAAGCTCAAAGTCGCGCAACGGGCTATAGAGAGATCTATGCTCGGAGTTTCACTGCGTGAAAAAATACGAACAGAAATCCGTAAAAGAACCGAGGTTACTGACATAGCTCTCAGAATTAGCAAGTTGAATTGGCAATGGGCAGGCCATATAGCTCGCAGAATTGGCAACCATTGGAAAATAAAGGTTCTCGAACCGGGCGACGCAGTGTCGGAAGGCCCCTCACCCGATGGACCGAAGGCATTGTTAAAGTTGCGGGAAGTCGGTGGATGGAAAAGGCTCAAGACCATTTGTCATGGAATTCTTTGGGGGAGGCCTGTGTTCAGCAGTAGACTTCTACACACTGATGATGATGATGATGATATTTGGTAGTAATTTGACACTGAATAGTAGACCATATTTCAGTACTTTGATTATATTTTTTGATAAACAAAAATAGAGCTATTTCAACGGATTTTAATGGAAAGACAACAATCAGATTTTTTTTTAATTTCACTTTATTTACATACATATCTGTCTGCGGACTTATCGAAATCTAGGAAAATCATCATAAATTTAGATTTACTAGCCTCTTCTATACATTGAAATTGTCAAGGCTAGATGTTTATTAGCTTTAGGTATGTTTTAGACCCACATAAAATTAGGGTTTATCGATTGATACTAAAAATGCGAAGCTTAGTTCGGCAATACAAAGAGATTGCTAATAAATTATGTAATACGAATTAATATTCTTTAGTGGTTTCATTTTGCAGAGCTATGCGATGTAAAATGTTAGGAAACCCCTTCATAATTCAAAATTCCTATCTAATGGCATTCTATTGGAGAATGTGAGAGAACATAATCTTATTTTTAGCCCTGAGTAGAGCCAGGCTAAGGCTTCGTCAGGTCTGTTTAAACAGTATTATTATTATATCGGTTTAATAGTGTGAATGTAGAAGTTTCTTAATTTTAGACTTTTAGGCATCTGGGAATACCCTAGAAGTTATTTTTATGTACGGACCCCGAAAAAAGTCTACTGTGCGTGATATGTACGAGCGGGTACTACAAAGGTTACTGCAAATGCTGGATTTTAGAATAATTTTCTTTCTACAAATGATGACAACGCACTGACGATAAGATAATAGCTGTGCAGTTCTCTGTCGTAATCAGGTTGGTGATTATATAATCCAGTTGATTGCATCGGATCATGCTATGTTTCTTATAAGTGGGGGATAATGGCTGACCCTGGCATTCAGCCGTTGATATTTCTTCACTCTCTTTACTGACATCTGACTGACAGTATTAATGCAACTGAAGGCAAGGGCAAGGGTGGAATTCGCGATATCGTTACGCTTACGATAAGATGGTAAAAGTCAATTATTAGCCAATGACATTGGCGATGATAGAAATCTTTTAATTCTGATTGGCTTATTAAAAACAACTAACAAATGACTCCATTTAAATGAAATGTTTCTTTTAATTACGTGGGCAGAATTGGTTCTGACTGCCGAGATCTGTTTTTCCACGGCCACGACCTTTACTTTTTGTAATTCAGTTTTTGCTAAGTTAATAAGCGGGGCCTGTTAGCATCTTGTTTTTCTTACTTGCCCATTGTTTCCGAGCTTTATTATTAGATTCTTTTTACAATCCAATTTATTTTTACAACTTTCTATGATTAAGTTGAGCCGTGTTAGCCGTGTGGTAGGTTCCCTGACTTTTGATCCGAAGGTCTTAGGTTCGAATCCAGTAGTGAATCCAGAGTATTTCTGTAAGTAAAATTTTAGTGCGCATTAACATGTGCTTGAACGGAAACATTGTGAGGAAACAAGTGAGTATTCATATAAGCGCCAATGGGCTTGCAACCTGTCACGTATGACCTGGACCTACTACCGCAAAATGTAGGCAAAAGTTAAATTTAATGTTTGGTCGTGCCTCTGACTACCCCCTAGACTTCTTCAAGGATCTGATTGCGTGGAGATCTAAGGATATGTCAATCACACTTGGTAATAAATGTCATCAGCCTATTTATTTTTCTTAAGTTTTATGAAGTCTCATTTTGAAGAACAGTAAACTATTTATGTACGTAGATAAAGAATTCTCATCAATCTGAAGTATTCTTTAGATTGCCATCACTTGGATTGTAATTGAATTCTCAAATTCATTTGCATACTGAATTTCAGCTCACCTGTTCAGCTGGATTCAAACGGAACTCTTTGGTTTAAAATATTCGTAAATAGACCGACTGCTTCAGTTCAGAATTGGATTTATTCAGCTTGCATTAGATCTGATATCGATCTGTGGTCCACTCCACACAAATATGTTTTCACTGTGCTGGCTTTGGCAGAATCGGGATCATCATCATAAACATGAAGCACCTGAACCTTGAACCTTCCATCCACCGACTTTCCGCAACCTTCACAATCTCGTCGGTCCATCAGTTGCGGGTCTTCCTAAACTGCGTCGTCTGGTTCGAAGTGGCCATTCGAGAACCTTTATTCTACGCGCTATATAGCCTGCTACTTCTACATGCTAAGTCTGAGAGCTATGTCGGTGTCGGTGATCTCGGTTATTTTTCTCCGGATTTTATCACGTAGTAAAACTCATAGCAGAATATACCAGCTTTAAGAAATGCTAGCTATCTCTTCCAGGGGCAACAAAACCCTCTGTGATTCAGTCTGAAGAGCTGGGTATGTTTTTCATTACGATTCATCTGGGGGCTGAGTAACAATACCAAGTTTGTATAAACAAATCGAGAAGTGTTGTGTAGGTAGTTATTAGGATGATATGTAGGGGTTGCTAAGATAAAGGCGTTTGCTAAGATAACATTTAAAAAAGTTATACATGTACGTAACACTT
Source organism: Anticlea derivata (assembly GCA_947579855.1). NCBI lineage: Eukaryota > Metazoa > Arthropoda > Insecta > Lepidoptera > Geometridae > Anticlea > Anticlea derivata. Next base: position 7,562,510 of record OX388262.1, read on the forward strand.
GTACATAATACATGTAGTGGTAAATCATATGAAATAACTTGGTTTATTTATACATTCCAAACCGATTTTTATTTTTATACTAGGCTATCTGCTATTTGTGATACAACGTCAGTGTGTTACGTCAGCATCGTGAAATTAGGTCACACAATAACAATACATAGTTTTATCTCATTTGCACAAAAGTATGTGATCAGAATTTATGGTAGGCAAGAATATGGATGTAAGAACAACTATATTTGTACTCAGTCAAATATCTTTGTCCTGACTGACTGACAGACAACGGCCTAAACTGCGAATCGTTGAGAAGAGGAATAAAATGGGAGGATTATTGTAAAAAGAAAATGTTTTGTATTTTTTAAACCATTGAACTCAAAAATTTTGAAATAATAAGATCATTCTTGTATTACCTACTGATCTAGCACAGCATTTGGGAATTCCTTATCGGTTAAGCCTCATCATCATCATCATCATCAGCCTGTAGAAGTCCACTGCTGGACATAGGCCTCCCCCAAAGAGTTCCATGACGAACGGTCTTGAGCCTTCTCCATCCACCGACTTCCCGCAACCTTCACAATGTCGTCGGTCCATCGGGTGGGGGGCCTTCCAACACTGCGTCGCCCGGTTCGTGGTCGCCATTCGAGAACCTTTACTCCCCAACGGTTGTCGGTTCTGCGAGCTATATGGCCTGCCCACTGCCACTTCAACTTGCTAATTCTGAGAGCTATGTCGGTCACCTTAGTTCTTCTACGGATTTCCTCATTTCGGATCTTATCACGTAGTGAAACTCCAAGCATAGCTCTCTCCATAGCCCGTTGCGCGACTTTGAGCTTGTATATGAGGCCTATAGTTAACGACCAAGTCTCAGTGCCATAAGTCATCACTGGCAACACGCACTGATTGTAGACTTTCGTCTTGAGGCTCTGCGGTATCTGCGACGAGAAGATATGACGAAGTTTCCCAAACGCTGCCCATCCGAGTTGGATTCGATTCGGTTAAGCCTATACAATTGAAATTAGGCTCGCAGGTTCCTTATAGAGAGTTAACATTTGTTAAGAAATAATTTTCTCTTCAGTAATTTTAATATAGGTGTACGCATTTGATTTTTTTCCGATAATTCTGATAATTTATTACCAATACAAACACAAAGAATGAGAGTATCCGTGTGGCTAACAAAGTAGAGAAAAATCTTTGGCGGAACCTAGAGACAGTGTAAATTTAATTATTTTAGACACATGAAAAATTGTGCTTCGCCTAAGCGTGCGAGGCGCCCGGCCACACAGTATATTTTGTGATTTAAGCGATCTAAAAGAAAATAAAGTTGCTATATCATCTGAGTACCTATCCGACGGGGCGCTTCGATATGGTTGTCACTAATGTATAATCAGTGAAAGGTTTTTTTGATTGATCATCCACGCATCATTTTTTTATCATTATCATCATCATCATAATTTCAGCTGTAGCACATTCCCTGCTGAACATAGGCCTCCCCCATAAAAATATCCAACGAAATATCAAAAAAGCCTGGCGGCTTCCAACTATCTATGAGTTGGTCGTCGATTTATATCACAAGCCAAATAAAACTTAAATCGCTTTTATGTGACCTTCTAAGATTTCACACATATTGAACCTCTAGTTGTAGAAAATTCTTTGCTCTTTGTAAGATCGTGCAACAGGGCGGTTCGATACGCCTGTCGGCGATGATTGATCGACAACGTAGCCGTCCAGGTGATTGATTTTGGATGTTACTCGATGGATACGCAAACGGACCGATCCATTTAGCATATTGGGCTCTATCGTATGTAGAACACGATGCGTGGTATACATTGAAAATTTCATTGATCATTGAAATATTCTCAGTGCTGCTTCTTAGAAATGTAAAAAATATAGCCACCATACTTCAGCCTGTCCCAATGCAATATAATATCAATTTTAATTTGTGTTATATCTCTGTTATTCTTCATAAAATTTGAAAATTTTACCTACATTTTTTTCGTGAAATCTCACCCCGGGACGAACAAGCGTCGAATAATCATGCTTGTTTAAAAAAAACATTTTAATCTTTCCACGTTCAAATTAAAGTACCTACATAATCCATATCCACAAACCCATAAAGGAATGCCAACATTAACCTACAAAAAAAGATAAATGAGATAGACATGAGCCATTCCAAACAGCCACAAAAAACGCAATCTGAGCTCGCAAAAGCTTTCTCCTGGTCGCTCTCACAGAGAAAAGTATTTGAACTATTTACACGAAGTCGCAAACTATTCTCCGAGGGAAGAGGCCAAACATTGCACTGAATTGTGCGGCTCTTGGGTCCAGGGGTCATAATGGTAACATGAAAGACTTCCTTATTGCAAAAACACCTCGCCCGCGGTACAGCCACGGGCCACGGGCCACTGCTCGCAAGCGAAGCTCGTATGCTGAATGACCACTCTTTGTTTGCATATTCCTGTAGTACTAGTACCTGCTTGTAACGTATTGAACGTAGGACATCCACTACTAAAAATAGGATTTCCACACGATTTCCAGAGCGACCGATCTAGTGTGGCCTGAACCTAAGTAAGGGCTCCCAGCAGTCTTTAGTAGGTCGTCTTTCAGTCTAGTGGAGGGCCGTCCTACACTGTGCTCTCTGGTACGTGGTCTCCTCTTTATAACCTTTCTGCCCCAACGGTCCTCGATTCTCCGGGTTATAATTCGTTATTTTTTCAGAATATTCAAATTCAATAGGTGTTTATTTCAATAAAATCACTAATATAATGATTTTATTGAAATAAATCTCTTTGAAAATTCTTAGATACTAAGTGAAGCTACGCCTGTTCCATTGAATTTAACTCTCAAACTTTGTGATTAAATAATTCAGATTTTACGAAAAGTGTTTAGGAAAATCGAATAAGAGATTACGAAGAATATGTAGGTACCTAGTTGTAGATAAATATTTGTTTGCAACCTTGTGGTAATGGCTTCCAAGAACCACTTTCAATTCAACCACCTATCCATAATATTATGTCCTACACCTATGATAATTCCATTAGGTCACACACCGTGTCGAGGGGAGTGACCACTAGGCATGAAAGAGTACTTACTAAAACCTTTCATGTCAAATGTACACTTGAGTAAATTGCTTCATAAAAGGTTCTCTTTCATAAAAACACAGGCCTGATTCCCGGAATTGTATACCTATTGTGGTGCTCATTTATTCACTAGCAGAGCCGTCGATGCTAATACCGTAATGGAGTTGTATTATTTCGAAACAAAACTTTGAATTCCGATTCCTATTTTGTAGTGGAGAAAGGTTTTGTTTGCACCTTCAAAGTCATTCTCTAATAAACGCCAGGCTTCGGCTTCGCGAAAGCGGGAACGGCTGTGGCAAGCTTTCAAAGGAATTGCGGGAGCATTATGAATCGGTGCTACATTTCCACGTCTCATTTTGTCTACACCGGCTACAATTGATTTATGAGACTGTAAATCTATATTTGTAAAACTACACGCAACAGATATACGTTTGTAAACAATAATGATTCAGAAATAGACCGTTTTGATTTCGCGTCTGGTTCGTCAGTGGGCAGAAATAGTACGATAGGTATTGTTTCGATTGTATTTGAATATTCAATTTAAACACGATATTAGTGATTTGCTGATGGACATAAGCTTTATAATCCAATCAATAATTTTACGGTAAATATGTAACACATCCATAACACTACAAAAGCAAGTCTGATCAAAGTAATCATATGGCTGGCAAAAGTGCCTCATGGTTATGGCATGACGCCCTATTGCCATTCAAATGCAAGCGTGTCAGCGCTATTTTACATCAGAGACTCAACTTTTGCAACTGCCTAAACAAAATCGCAAAGCTGATAGTACGGGGCGTCACAAATGCATGCTCTTCGGAATGAATTACAATTTATTGCAATATACGCTCGCTTATTACCTAAGAGGATAAAAAGTAGCCTCTTGCTATTCTAGACTATAATCTATCTCTGTGCCAAATTTTATTCAAACCCTTTCAGCCGTTCTGGTGTGATTGAGTAACAAACATCCATCCATCCAAACTTTAGGTTTTTAATAGCATACATGCGAAAGTTTGTGAGGAGGTTTGGATGTTTGTTGTTCAATCACGCCGTAACGACTCAACCGATTTCGATGAAACTTGAAATAAGTAGAGTTATTTACCTATAATAGCAAATAGGCTACGTTTTATCAAGGTACCACGCAAGCAAAGCTACGGGCGATTCTTCTACCCGTAAAGAAAATTTTAGGCAAATGTAATATCGTGATTCATGTTTATTCAATAAAGAAATAAGGGTTATACTGATCAAATTTTATCCTAATAATGCTAATTTTAATTATAAGATGACCTTCTTATATTTAGAAGTTCGGACGAGACGTATCGATAATTGACCCAACCCTGTACAAGTTTTTGTTGGAAACTGGACCCCTCGGTTCCAGGAAAAATAATTTAACAGAATATCGGTCGCGGACGACGTTTATTGGACATCTATTGCATTTACTTTGCGTCACTATATTAGTGTTTGCTTTTATAACGATTAAAGCAGATTTTATCCAAGTCAAGCACTGTTTATCTTAAGAACGCTTTACGTCCTAGTGTAATAATAAGTCAATTCACTAAATCCAAATCAAAATGTTCGCTATTGCGAGGGTCGTTGCTTCAAAGTGAATCCAAAACTCCAAATAATCCAAATGGAATACTTGTGGAATCGAAAATCATTCAATAAGCTTATTGAGTTAGTGTTTGATTGATTTCAAAGAGAAAGTCAAATGGTGTTTTTTTTTCAATAAAATCACTAGAGTCACTTTGAAACGTCTTCAAAACTAGATGATGCTACTATGTATACATATTCATATTCCTCGCGACTAAGCCTAGAAGAATTAATTGCTCTTAAAATTGTCTCAAAGTCACCTTTACTTAGTTCAATTAATATTTGAACAAACCAGATCTCTAGTCAGTTTATCGACTTCTACAAGAGGTTTACCTTTTGATTATTGTTGATTGAGAGTGTGGTCGGGACAAAATCCTCCATTTTAAGAAAACATTTATCAATCACTGATCCAAGGTTCAGAAATAGGATGGTATTGTATTGATCCTACATAAGCTCCTATGGGTGAACGAGAAATAAAAAAGAAAGGCTTTTTGAATGGGTCGGTTATGTATAATAACATAATCAAAACATGATTTTGATATGTGAAACTTCGTTACATCCAAGTTTGAATCCCTTCAGGGCGGAAAATTGTATAACCAATGTATGTTGCCGCGCGGCAAAAAGCTCATCCAATTATATTCTTATGAACATTTTCATTTGATTTATATCGGCCTTGGTGCGTAACTCGTGAGTTATGTTAGGAATGACGCCTAAATTCTCATTACTGTGTCAAAATATTGGCGAGTGGCACTGATTAGAGCGAAATATATTTTAGCATAAAATAAGAAATGCACTGTACATAATACTGTTTCCATTTACGATACCTATTCATTATTTGAAGACCTCGGTGGCGCAGCGGGCGTGTGCCCGTCTCAGACGCAAAGGATGCGGGTTCGATTCCCACTGCGGGATAAATGTTTGCATGATCTGCAAATACGTATCCCGGTCTGAGTGTTGTGGTACAATGATAGGTAGGTACTTGTAGTTACTGATACCCACGAAACAGGGAATCGTGTATCTAGTGTGGGTTCAGAATAATGTATTTTAATGTTGGGTGTTATTTATTTATGTGTTTGTTATTCCCAATTAACATGGTGTAGTTTACCTAATCGACTGCATCTTTGAACGTGTACGCTGAATGCGTGGGTGACCGCTCTGAGCACTTCCGTGTTTTGGAGGATACGTAAAAGCTTGGTCCCGGCTAGTTCCCGGTAATAGCTAAGCATTTGTTAGGTATTCGGGAGGCTGAAAAACTCTGGCTACTATTGCATTATCCAGCTCATTTAAGAACTTATTTTTTTATTTTTGCACTCTAGGTACACTTGATTATTTTGCTCTTGCAAAAATAATATTTACATACTTACATTAACATTATAACCATAATACTCACAGCTAAATATGCGGTCAAACACGTTAAGGGAGCTAGAGATGGTTCCGTATTTCTATCTACACATGAGAAGGTTTTACCGCCGTGCTACACACGGCATATGGAAGCAATTCACTGAAAGTGTATTTATATGGAATGCGATAATTCCTCGGAAATCGCAAACAGAGAACTATTTTGTGGGTAGCGGCGCTATTGAAATATCAACCAGCTGATAAAATAACAGATTTATGGAAATACCTATCTATTTAGAGTTGCCAAAAAATAACGCATGAAAACGTCTGGAAAGACTCTATCACAGACCATTGGGCCTGTCACAGGCGATTTAGCTGCGCACTGACGACACAGTGACGCTCGTGACTATGGAAGCATGGCTTAGTACTTAATTTTAAACCATATTTACTGGAAATACAGTCTAAAACTATATGTAGATTAGTTGTCTACGTTTCATGAATATATATTATGTAATAGAATTATGCGCAGTGTCCTTAATGAGGTTGATATGATTGGCAGGTCCTTTTGTCGTCTTGTGTTCCGCCTTTTCCTTCTTTTGAAACGTCTTCATGTGATGGACATACATATTAAGCTACTTGTGCGCAAAACATACCGGCCTACCTAGCCAGAAATCACTAACAGGCAGTGATTTCGGGCCAATGATCTTGCCTGACGTATACTAGGATAAATTAATTTTGACTATCAGATAAGTTAAGTAGTCAAAGAAAATACCGAAACATGTTCATCATTTATTGAATTAATTGGAACCATGTTCTAATAAAAGCCTTGCTCTAGAAAGGTAATTTCCGTTTACAAATAAGTACCTAGTCCTGACTTTCATTTTGTCGAGTATTCGGCTTAAAATATTGCAGGTAGAAATTTATTGCTGCAAAGTTACAGATAAATTACACGTATACAGGTGCAGGAGTTATAATAATAGGAACAATCTCTTTGTGTTATATGTTAGAATACTATACATCGTGAAAAGCACAAAAGCTCTTGAGAAGAGTAATATGCAAAAGGTCCAAGTATTGTAGTTACAAATCTAGTCTAGCATTATAGTATTATTTTTATTTTATCCGGGTTTTCGGATGCCATTTGTTGCTAGCTCGATGTTATACCGTACTTACTTAGCTACCTACATAGGTTATAATAATGATATTTGCCCTTGTCTTCATCGCCTGATAGCGGCTGATGGCTTCCGAGGATCAAACCTGCTGTGACGACAGCAGACATTTTATGACGAGGCTGAAAAGCAGCGGAGCTGAGCCCTCGACCATTTCACCTGTCTACCTACATATCAAAACTTGATTTTCTGTAATTATATCATGTATGTAGCTCCATAACTGTATGTAGGAATTCTTAGTGAATAAATGCCTTTTTATTTATTTTATTTTATTAAAAGAATCTTGCGCGCGCGCCCTCGCTCGCGTGGTAACTAGCTATATAAAAAGTAGGCCTTCCCGCAACCTTCACAATATCTCCGGTCCATCGGGTCTTCTAACATTGCATCGTTACTCAATCAAGCCGTAAGCACTGAACGGATTGGAATTAATTCAGTATGTATGTAGTTAATATGAGGAGGTAGGGCACAGCGAGAAGGAGGTAAAGAACAGCGAGATTATCTGATTATAAATTGGAGCAGCCCGCCTGAGACGTACCTCCACCTTACAGAGAAACGCGACCAAATAATATTATTTGTTTCAAATAGTGTTGTGTTCCTGAAGGTTGCCGGAGCTCTTTCGGGGTTGGCAACGCGTGCGTGATGCCTCTGGTATTGCAAGCATTCGAAGACCACGGTTTCTATTACCAACAGGTGGGCCGTATGTTCGTTTGCCAACTTAGTTATAAAAACATACAGTCTTTTCCGAAATAATGTTTTGTTCAGAGCAAGAAAATTTTACGTGGATTATTTGAATAAAGTCCCTTTATTCATTAATAGGATTTTATTTACAAAGTCTTTTACTTCTAAATAAATTTTGCTGGAGGCAATGAGCATTTATCTGGCAGGCATATTGTTTACAAAATTTCGTGTACAACAGTCTGCTTCACATTCCGAGTGAATAGGCACTTAAATGGTTATAAAAGTGAAAATAAATTGTAATAAAAGGGTGTGGTTTTGCGAGACCACTGAATCGCAACCAATTTATTTAACGATTATACTACCTTTTTCCTGTCCCGCCTGCATAAAACTTTTTATTGAGTATTCAGGACACATATCTGCAAGACATACTACAGGTGAGTGAGATATCTATTCTTTTACTTCCAACTTCTTTCGAATAGTAAGTATTAAAAGGTACAGGTATAATTATGAAGAACAGTTAAAAGATTTTGGAACATTTTTCTTTCCGTCAAAAATAATTATTATCCATATGTTTCCGTAAGTAGCTGTCTCTGTCTGTGTCACGACCAAGAAACAGAATGGATTTTGATGGAAATAACGCAAACACTGAGGAAGGACAAATGGTACGTTTATAAATATAGCTAGTCTCACAAAAGGATATAAAGGTTGAATTAAACATTTATGAGTATCGAAAAACCCCAAAAATATTCAGTGAATTGTTACATACAGACTTCAAAGTAAGTATTTCGGTACAAATCAAATAATAACTGATGCGATATGAGTCTCGCATCGCGACTCGCCTGAAAGATTGGATTTCATATGCTCCATTTTCCGACAAACCTAATTAATTCGTGTCATTGATTGACCGACCCAGTGTACAAATAGTGGGTAGGGGTGAGTTAACAAATATCAAACAAATTAGTGTTGTTTCGGGCACGCCCGTTCATTGTGTGCGATAATTTCCGTAAAACGTTTAAGCAAATTATTATTTTTTTCAAAATTATTTAGATTACCTATCGACTGCTCATGAAAATCAGGGTATTTTCGCAGATTGTACTCACAACGCAGATTCACCGATTCATTCACGAAACATAGTATTCAATTATGGTGTGAGGCTCAAAGACTAATATGTTCCTGAAAACGAATTGCACAGTATCAGATCTAACTTGTTCAGAACTATTTATTACCTACTAGCTGCCCGCAGCTTAGCACGCGGGGTACCCAATTAGAAAGTATGTCCTTCCACAGGGCTAGCGTTTTCTCCATAACAAATTTCATGGAAATCAGCTGAGCCATTTCAGTCGTTGAAAGGTAAGAAACAGAGTTTTTTTTTTATACAGCCACAGATAATTACTATACTAGATACAGCTAAGGTGGCAAACAAGCGTACGGCCCACCTGTTGGTAAGCGGTTACCGTAGCCTATGAGCGATTGCAATACCAGAGGTATCACGCCCGCGTTGCCGACCCCGAACCCCCCCGCCCCTAAAGAGCTCTGGCAACCTAGATACAGAGTTAGTTTCGCATTTTTTTTATATGTGTGATTTGACTAGGCTTTACTAATCGGCTGTAAGATGAATGGTCACCGTAAAGAAATACCACCTCATTTCACTACCTGATCAAAACATAATAAAGCTATCTGCAATAAAAATTTTGTCGAAAATATTGGGAATTTAAAAGCACACCATTAGAAACTGAGATGACAAGAAACGCGAATGGAATGCAATTATTTCCTTAAGCTATTGATTCACGAAAGTTTGAACTCGGTCAAGTGGTCCTACAAGGAAACCGACAAAAATATAGAGGAAAGACGACTCTTATTCTTGCTGTACGTGAACTTGTTAAAAAAAGTTCGCTTGTAGATTTACAAGTCGAAATGCGTGTGTTGCGTGAAACTCATAGGTAACTTAACACAGTAACTTGGCAGAAAAATGGGTGTGAAATATGTTTAGTACCTACACTGAATAAAATTATCATGATACAATGACTTGCTCGTTTTCATAGTATGACCTTATTGTTGATAAATAAGTATCTATGTATGTTCATATTTAGGGGTTTTTACAGTTCTTGAAATCAGCTAAGCTTACATAAGTTCTAAGGTCACTTCATCAACTATACAAGGTGATTCATGATAAGTATACTATCCCAAAAGGGTCTTATTATATCAATAAAAAATATTTTTCAGATTTGTTCCCGTTCTTTTTCAGATAATGGATGTTTATGGTCTTTTCGTCATATTTCTAACTAATTATAAGCACAGCGAAGTTTGAAATAAATATTGCTTAAATAGTTGAATAATTCAGTTTGAACTGATTTGACCACAAAACAGCAGATTTTTGCATAAGTAATGTTTTTCAAATAAAAATTTAGTATTTTATAAAATCGTATTTTTTTTTCTCTTAGGTATATAAGCCCCAATAAGTATTTATGAATCATCTTCTAAATAGGGCATGATAAGAACGAAATAGAAATCGATCTATGAGAATACGTTCCGTTAATATTTTGTTGAGGTCCGAAGTATTTTTAAGGTATAAATATAGCTTTTATATTTTCTTTCTTGATTGATTGGGGAAAGATCCTTACATTTATAGCCAGCCCGTGCAGTGAAACGGTTCGAAATCAGTGCAAACACGCTATCAAAATGCATGCTTACATTAGACTGAAATGTTGAGTGGTTTGAGTGGTGTTACGGATTTCAGGAACGCTCAACAAAGCTTCATCATACCAGCCTCATAGCTCAGTTAGTAGTAACTCTGCCTTCTGCGCTAGAGATCGCGGGTTCGATCCCCGCACTGGACACACATTTGTGTGATAAACACAGATGTTTGTTCTGTGTCTGGGTGTTAAACAATTTATCTATTATATATATATATCAGTCTCCGGTACCCATAGTACAGGCTATGCCTAGTTTGGGATCAGTTGACCGTGTGTGATATGTCTGAAATATTTATTTATTTGTTATTTATTTATTTATAATAACAAGCTCACTGCATCAGCTTCAAATATCAAATACCTAACTACCTACCTGCTAGATCAGGTTGATCTAGTTATAACGTATCTACGGGATGTTCAACATCAAGATTGCTCCCTAAAACAGCTAAATAATTGAGTTTGAGCAGATTTTTATGTAGTGTTTCTTCAGTGACATTTTCAAAAGTCGTAGTACAAATTGTATTATCAGTTGGTGTAAATAGTATGAATCACCTTGTTTAAGGATACAAATCAAAGATCAAACAGAGGATAAAAATCAGAGAGCGGCTAGCACAGCTATGAAATCAAAAACAATCAGGGTGTCTCATTCAATTGAGACGAAACAGGCACCAATTATATGTCTCCGTCGCGTCGCGCCAACATTTCACCATACACTCGTATTATCACCATGGATAAGAGTAACATTATATTTTCTTTGAGATAATATCACGTATCACTAATGTGATGTTTCTTCGATACCCAAGGAAAAAGCTTTATGGTGTTTTATTCGCATTATTAAGCCGTATTCAAACGGCATGCGATATGTCCTTGAAATGTCATATTAAACTCGTTTCTGAGAGAGAGTCACATAATCTATTAAATAAAGTCAGTTTTGAGTTTGACGTTTGAGAGTGTGCGATCGATATAGCTCATTGATATCGCAAGCTCTCAAAAATAACCTTACCAAAAAGACGTTAAGATCATTTTAAAATAAATCTTATATGATATATCGCACGCCGTTTGAACACGGCTATCAACGCGAATTCCGTGGTTATTAATGGATACCTATTATTTATTATACAAAGGACCACTGCGCAAACAAATAAAGTTACAAGTTTCATTTTGGTTCATATTGGTTTATTTACACACAATATTCGGAACTACGTGACTGTAAATAATATCAGCTTTGTTTACAAACTATATTGAGTAGGTATAGGGTTGAATGTTTGCTTGTATTTGCCATTTCTGACCACTTTAGTAACTAACACAGCAAATATTTTTAAAATCCTAATAATAATTTATGTGGTGTAGTTGTTTAAGTTTAATCTTATATGTTTGTTAGTCTATAAGGTATTTATTAATATGGGTCACTGGCATATATACACGTTTGTATAATGTCACGTTGCCTGAAATAAAGCTATTATTATTATTATTAAAATTACAAATGAGAAAGTCCGTTAGTTTGTCCTACTTCCATGCAGCAACGGGATACATACATATTACACATACATATTATGAATCACCTTGTATACAGAAACTTGCGGAATACATAATTGATTTACATTATTAACGTTAAAGGTACCTACTTGTATAGCTTAACTTTGTTACGCTGGGTAAAAATACACAACTTTACACGCTCTGACGTCTGACTCCTTCTTTCAAATAAAACCCACAAACCCACCCCACTCCCCGACACATCCTTGAGTTGATCCAACGTTCTCTTGTAACATTTAACCGTTCTACAGATAATTGTTTTCGTCGTTTTAAGTACTGCAGTATTTTATGTTGCACGGTCGAGTTGTGATAAACTTCCTAATATAAAAGTTTTGTTTACGAACGTTTATCATAACATTGTTATGTTGATGGTAAAATGTTAGGGTTTATGACTGCAATTTTAAACTGAGATCGTTAAGACTCTCCCAATAATTTATGTCCTTGAGTTAAAATATAGGAGCAAAGTATACCTAATAAAGATACACATAATATTCTAGCGATCGCTGTGTGCTAAAGCATCTTTTAGGGTGTTGATTCCCACTTTAACGTAACTTTACATCATACTTACATAAAATGTAATTTGAAGCGGTTTTAGGAAGTAGGAACATTCATAATATGTATGTTATACTGAAGGGGACTTATTCTAAATCTAATTGACAATACCTAAAGTTCTACGACTAACGGAAACGAAAAATTTTGTCATTGAAAAAAACTACCTATAGGTAAGTCAAAATCAGATGTTTTGAGGTCAATTAAAACTCAACTGTTTTAGGTAGTAGTAGACCAATACTATATTTTATACCGTAAATTTTTCGATATTTTTTTCATACAATTCATAAAAATTCCAATAAAAAACCAAAACTAAAAATTAAGGCACAAACCGAATTTTTATGCGATGTCAAAATAAGAGGGCGTTTACCATAAATGCTTTTAGGTTTTTATTTTTCATTTTAACGAAATTCTGATATGTAACTATAGTAATACTCCCCACGCTCCAAAATTTTGCCTTAAAAGGTCGATTTTGGCATTTTGTACAAAGTTATCCGATAAAAACTCCCCTCCTGGTTGATTGCTATTTTTAAGACTTATTTATATCCACAGCGATGTGATTTGCAACAGATTATTTTAGGAAAGCCAGCAGTGAACTTTCTTTATAACATAACTAAGGTACATATTTGCTTGCCAGACGTAGAAAAGAGCCCGTTATCATTCTGTATTACAAGAAATCGCGAGCATTTAGGTAGGATCTAAGCTTGGTTACTTTCTAAGCAGGTAAAAGGATAATGCTTACAAATTTCTTACTAAACAAGAAATTAGCTACGTCTTCTTGATGACGGTAAGGCGGTCATATTTTATGCTCAGGATTAACTTTGAGCCTGGTCACAAGCTGTTCTTTAGACGATGACGATTATGTAAATATGCTCTGCCTAATTGCTCGTCCCTTTCTAATTTATCTGTCGTGTAGAACACTGCGGGTTACGAGTACTAAGCCTACAATTATGTCATTATACCTACTACAATTAAGACTAATCCTTAAAAGAGTTTGAATTAGCCATGTACCTTTGTATGAATATTTATGCCTGTGGCGGCACCAACCTAAGCATACACAAGTCAGATTGTTTTTGATGCATAATTACTTAGTTTGTGGCTTTAAGTACTAGTGGTCCGCCCCGAACTGAAATCTCGCGATGTCTGGTTGGTGCGATAACCTTTGAAAATCGCATCTTTAGCATGTTCTAACTAATAACCAATATTACCTGAACTACGAAGTCATTGAAACATTACCAAGTGGGTCGTGGCAATTATGACACCACGATAATTTTTGAAATGCAAAATTAGGCAACACGATCTCTATATAACAAACAGACGCAAATGCTTCTGTTTGTTAACTTTTGAATTAACAGCTGAATTTTATATTTGATGGCTTAAGCCCTGAAGAAGGACATAGGTTATGCGAGACAAGAAACGGGTAGCCTTCTTTGTCTTTCTACAAACAAAATAAAGAAAAGTATTTATGTGCCATAAAATTTAATGAACATTTTGAGGATAGAAAGGGTGGTAGAGGTCCGTGTGATTAATTATGTAAGGGTAATGACTTCGCAGAAAGGTCCTCAAGGATGACCTATTTGCTGTTCGAAATGAGGAACCGCTGCGTTTGCAAAACGAAGTAAGGCTCCTGTTTCCTAAAATACTGCCGGCACATTATAACAGCCGTAATTGACCGAACGAGCGAAGCGAGCGAAGAAATCTCAAACAACTTGGACGAATCGGCATTTTATTATTGTATGTTTATTCATTCGAGTTTAAGAAGCAAGAACTTTTACAGGACATCTCAGTTCGGGGCAACCATTAGTAATAGGATATTTTTCAATATACGAGAATAAACTATTTGCTATAATTTCACGCCTCCAACTATTTAAAAATACTATCTAGTAGGTACTACATGGGCATTGAATTGCTTCAATCAATCTTTTTGAAAAGCCCACACCAAGATTTCTCGCTTTCTTAGAGATTCCCATGGAGTAATTTAATGGCCCGTGTGGGAGCATATTTACGGCCGATAATACGTGATGGCAAACACGTTTAGGAAAACCTGGGCTTTACTCTTTATTACTCTTGATGGAGGTCGTTGGATAATAAAACTGTTTTCTAGCTACTTTATGGGAGCCGGTCGTGGTAATTTAGTCCAAAACATTAATTAAATAAGCTTCCATTGAAAGCACTGTTCATTATTGAAAAAGTCCTTATGAGGCTTCACAATACCACCTTATTTTAGGCTAAGGCAAATTTTAAACTGATTTAAAAAAATGAGGCGCTTATCAATTCGGCAGGTATGTATTTGATTTGTATAAGGAATGACTCCGAGGTGATCCCATAAAAAATCATTTATGTGAGATAAGTAATTTAACTATGATAAAAAAAAAATATGTATATAGATTTACGCTTGTTCTGTTTCCTTTTCTGTTGTTATTCTTTATTATATTTTTTTAATTGTTTGTTTTAGTTTTGTGTGTTCCAAATGTTGTTGTATATTTTGTATTGTAAATGTTAGTTACCTTTTCGTGCTTCGTGTTTTCTTTATGTATGTATCGTGTTAGTGTACGTGACGTGTTTGGTTCTGGTTCCGACGGAAGATCAGCGTTGTGATGGCCATGTTCAATGGCTATCACAACATAATGCTGAGTCGGACGCCATTTCGTAGCATTTAAGTTTTGTTTTTTTTTATTTTTGGGTAATTTTAAGGTGTCCTTTAATTCTACGAATAAAAGTATTTTCTTTTTTTCTTCCTTCTTTCTTATGACAAAAAACTACATCATCACTTGACTTCAAAATTGAGCTGATACATTCTTTCATGGATAATTTTCTTGATTCAAACATTGATAGATTATTTTTGGAAGGGAATCTTTACCAACAGGCTTCTTCTATGATTTAAGAGCTTAGCTCTTGTCGGTGCAATGATGTAATTTCCTCCATTCTGATCTTTCCAATGCGAGCTCCTTTACCAACAGGCTAGTTCCATTAAATTTCGTGAAGTTCTGAAACTAATTATCATCATCATCCTGCACTTATCCCACATTATGTGGCATTGGCACGACATGACTTCTTCCATTTCCCTCTATCAGCCGCTGTGGCGGATTTACATAATACCCAAGTATACCTAAGCTGTTAAATCATTGCCGCCCTCATATTACTTTTACCGTAGAGTATAGAAGTTTGCGGTTCCATTGAATTACAATAAAAGGGAAGAGGGAAAAGTCATCGGAAAGATATAGGTAGGTACTCACAGATACATAAAACGAATGTTGTTAAAATAATTAAGTAATGAAGAAAAATGCACTCAAAAGACGAAAAGAAATGAGATGGACGCAAAATACAATTCATGAGTGGACATTGTAGGTATCTTACATTCATTCTGAAGCGTGTATAATTATTGCCGGAAGATCTTAGTTAAGGTAACTTGTACTCGTAGTAAGTTATAAATGCGTGCTATAATAAGATATTTTTTACAAAAACTTAAAACCGACTTCAAATTCCTGAATATTTACAAGATTAATATCAACCTCTCTTTTTTGTTATCAACCTCTTTGCGTTTTGCTTACATACTGAGGATGACACTGGCCACCTACACTTTCGAATAAAAAAGAAAAGTAAGATGACATCTATTCATCATCAATAATAAGTAATAACTCTTACGGTACTGACTGAATGACTGTCAATCAAACGTAGTAGTTTTATTCTCTTTGAAAATCAACGCAGAGGCTAACCAAAATCCTAAGAGTATGAAATTTGCAGGGTAGCGTAACGTATGGATGCACAGAAAGGGATTACCGACACACAACCCCTAAGTTTAAAGTTTATGTAAAAATAGCAGCAACCGAACGAAGTCGCGGGGATTACATTAACATACCACAGTCGACAAAAATTTTTTCGGCAAGTCGTGATTTCAAGAGATGATGACGTTTTTGAAAGTTTTACAGGACAAGTTGCAATCCCTCAGAAATAAAATTAAAATGGGACCACCCCGGGATCATACTCTATACACCAGTGAAAGAATCATCAAAATCGGGTTACTATTAGCGGAGATATCGAGTAACATACACATAAAAAAAAATACAGCCGACTCGAGAACCTCCCCCCTTTGGAAGTCGGTTAAAAATAGAACAGTTCTTAGACAAAGTCGATATATGTATATGGGCGTGTTGTAAACGCGGCCAAGCGAGAAGCGGCACAGCTTCCATACGAGCGGAGCCGCGGACAAAATCTAGTTAAATAATAATCCTATCCAAACTGGCTGGGTGCCCTTTGCTGATTTCATAAATATTCGATACGAGAGAATACCAGGTTGAAGATCCAAGCAACCAAAAAACATTGTTTTTTGAACCCAAATACTTACTCGCAAAAATTACATAGGTATATACGTGAAATTTGGACTAAAGCCGTTGGTCACTATTGGAGGAGAGGAAACCGTCCCGATGGAATCCTCTCCAACTTTTGAATGGGATTCGTAAAGTTTACTTACACCACAGACTAAATAATATAACAAGCTTACACGTAATACGTAGATACTGTATTGTACAAGGTGATTCATTAATGTATACTACCTATCCCAAAAGGGGCTTACTTACTATGAACAATAAGAATATTCATTAGCGGAAAATAAAAACAAAATATTTAATATTTTGTTCTGAGTTTTATTCCGTATTTATTCAAATTATTTTTTCTGGTCTTATATATACTTTAAATGTTGGTTACTATTAAACGTATGAAAAGTTATATGTCAAGATTACCTACTACCTAAAATAATTGAAGTTGAGTTGAGTTTGAATTGATATTACCCCAAAATAGCTGATTTTGGTTAGAGTTCGAGATGAATTTCCAAAGTCAGAGAGAGAGAGAGAGAGTTTAGAATATAGAATGAACCCCTTTCGGGATAGCATACATATTATCAATCACCTTGTACACATTTAAAGGTAGAAATGAAAGCCTATTTTATTTAGTTGGTCTTAGCCGACATGTCAGCTGTGTGACAGTCGTAGACTCTATTAATTGTTCTGTGGTTACAGTAAAGCTTTTCCTTCCTGTTCATGAGCTTATTCACAGTAAGAATCGGAAGTTGAACAGTGACCCATTTGGTAGGCTTTTGAGTCAGTGCTACATGTCACGTATAAGCACGGTAAATGGATTTACCTATTACCTACTACGTGATATCCACTTCATGGAACTAAGCCTAGGTTTAGCTGAGTTTTCAGCGCCCGAATTGCCTAAGCCCGTGTAAAGCAAGTATGTACACATGATGAGCGATATGTCTTTTTAAATGTATTCCAAAACGGTATTTACGTTTACTGAATGAAGTCTATTTTCAGTTTGACATTGAGGTGTGAACGATGTCGTAGAATAACCAGCGCTTATTATATCGAATATATTATAAATATTTTATTTTTCCAAAAGCAGGCATTTTTCTGAATACAATAATTACCATAGAAAATGCAGCCTTCAGTTCAAACCAGAGATATTAAAATTACCTACCCTTTGTCTAGTGTAGTTTTCAAAGTGAACCAACATCAGAAACCAATAGGTTAGTAGTTCATTATTGTCCGTTATAAAAATCCTTGAGAATTTGTCACCTTACGTATAAGTAAACGGCTACGAATACGGCTGAAGAATAGGCCCCTCCATATCTATCTGCGGATGTCGTAAGAGGCGACTAAGGGAAAAAAGCTAGGGGATGGGCAGCAGCGTCCCTCATTATAATAACGATAGCTCTAACTGCGCTCGCCAACCCGCATGCCCAGCGTGGTGAGTATGGGCAAATCCCCCCACATGATAAGGAATTTGCTCTGTCTGTGGGGGAGGCCATGTTCAGCAGTGTACGTCGAACGGCTGTAATGATGATGATGACGTGTAAGTAGGTTGTTATGTGGTCATACAGTTGTCTGTATCCACATAACAACAGTGTGTTTATTAGAAATTTCAGTTTTTATATATTTGTACCCTCCTAGAATAGCCGCCTGTCACGCACGTAGCAATTAAGCTATTATGTTCACGCCATTTGGAGTAAATAGTCAACGTTATTACGTTTTCTGTGTGAATAATACATAATATTTTACTTCGAAATGGCCATAAAGATGTTGAGTGTAGGTAAACGTTTTATTTTGAGAGGCCCTGTAGTAAAACATGCTCGATAAATACCTAATTATGTTTTGTTACACCGATCTAGACCAGTGACTTGGCTCTGAGTATTGAGAGTGGGTAGAGTAAGAGCTAACATAGGCAGGTAGGTAGGTATATTATATGGCCTATGAGCGAAAACTATTTGATAATTCATAACCTTTCCTTTTCACACTAAACATGGAGGGGATCAATCGAACCCATATCGTCAATAACGAAATTTTGGTGCGTAATAGCTGATCGCCATAACAACTCCTCATTGATGTGAGAAAATCACGCTGTGTCCTACCCTCCACTTAACATCAACAATAAGTTTTATAAACATCAACTGATAAGGAGCTTTCGGTAGAGCTCTTGAACCCGTAGTTTAATCCGTTTACTCAATCATGCGCTGTCAGGCGAGCTCCACAGGTGGACAAAAACCCCAGCTTATAAACGTTCCTTCGTCGGACACTTGATAGAGTGCTTGTGGTTGGTTGTGCATATTTTTCTTGAGCTCTTGTGTACTAATTACCTAATTACCGAAGTAACATCGCAGTAACATTGAAGGAACATGCGGGCACATGCTGTCATGGTGAATTGCAAGATGGACCATTTAGAATAAGACTGACCATCGCGTACGAGAAAAACCACGTGATATTTTGTCTTGCACTACCTACGAGTATAGACGATTGAGTTACCTTATTATTGAGTTATTATTATTATTATTTTGCCACAAAATCAAATAAAAATCATCAAACCAAAAGTAAAATGTAATAAATCTCAAAATATTATTTTTGTCGTAGTTATCACTGTCCAACTAGTTTTTCTTTGTTTAGCAGACCCTCAATTTTCTGTGCTCTAAGCGGATTTATTACTGACCCAATTAAGTCGCGAACTACATCCAACAGTCGCCATAATCATTATAACTAACCCACTTGTCCTGCAATCAAAGGTCTATAGTCAAGCCAATTACCAACTTTACATGGCGTTAAGCCATAAATGGATTAGCTTGCCCTCTATTTACGCCCCATACGAAATTACAATAATCCTCGCCACTGTCTAGTCAGGACACGTCCCCAATCCTTGCTTCAAAGTTTGGTCCCGGTTCGCGTAGAAAGCAGTTTACCGACGCTTACCGGTGCTGACGTGTACAAAATCGTAAGGGCTGTAATCCCTACGATTACCTACTAATGAGGCTCCGAAACGGTTAAGAAGCTTGAAACAAGCACGTAGATTTTTGGCTTGGGTCAAACCATGGTTGATTGCTAACAACTTTCAGATCAAGCATTTATGCGCTTGCCATACGCTCTATACGGTCCTATATTTTTAGTCTGAATGCACAGGTTGGCGACGGATGCTCGAGCCATCGAACCATGATCGACCAAAATTCAATTTGAGAATCGATCCAAGCAGACCTCAAGACCACGCAAACCTAGCACCTAGCAAAGATGGATGGCGCAAAGATTTCGTAGGCCCCACTTGGCGCGTGCGTCGTTTTAACAGTGCCTTGAGCACGACTGGCTTGAGCAAGCGTAAGCTTATTAACGTGAAAAACTTCAGAAATTACTCATGTTTGATCTCTATTGAAATTATGCAGGCGTGGGAGGTGTGAGAGACAATGGCGTCATTGGCGTCTACGTGTTTCGTTTACAACTAGACAGGTGGCGACCACTTTCACTAAGATATGGAGTTCCAACTTTTTAGGATTCCGCAGTCCATAAGAAACCCTTGGATCTTTCAATCCATCCATAAGCCGACCCTCTTCTTTCCCGGCTTGTTAGTGAACCAAAGCCAAACCAAAGTAGGAACTGATATAGGGACGCACTGCTTTCTGCACAACGCGGTCTGGTGCAGAGTAATCAAATTGAAAGCCATGGAACTCGGGTCATTTGACCCGTTTGTTTGTAACTAATTTTAGTCCTAATTCAATTTAAAAGTATTTTACGACAGATGTTTGTTAGGTTGAGTGCTAATGCTAAGTAATTTGTTGACGGCTTTCAACAAACCTTTTCAGATTTATCAAAACATGTTTTTAATCATTAATTATAATCTGGGTTTGCTGCTTTCATCTGGGTTTTCTACCTTCGTTTAGCTATAGCTCAGTTAGGTACCTACTAGGTATTTATGTAGGCTCTTTGCTGGAATGCGACGCCTCTCTCTGATTCCTAATCCGTTGGTTGGTTGGTTTGTTGGTTTGTCGTTTCACGCAGCAACGGACCAACGGATTTTTATGAGTAGTGAGTTTAGTGAGGGAAGTCGTGGGCGCAAGCCTTTTCTCTCTACAAAGTATATTCACCGATACGAAGAGCTTACGTAACCGGGTAAGTAATATTAGGATTATCGAAATTATTTATGTATACTTCATGAAACAAGTAAAAGTACAATAAATTCTTATAAGCAAGCTTTACTCTGAGTTTATTAACTCATGTTTGCCATAGATGCCGATATAAAAGCCAATAACATCCTGAGAGCTCGTGAAAGCGTGTGGAAGGCGAATTTAATTATTCCAGAAATTGAAATTACAAAATTTATAACGGAAGCTAAATAACGATCTAGGTAAAAATTATAAGGTTTTTTGCGAGGAAGTCTGAAATCGCATTCAGTTTCATACTTCTCCTCACATACTGTTTTTTTTCCGATTTTAAATTTGGTTGAGTCAATGGAAAAAGTTTATCATTATGTATTCAGTTTGAAAATTTCCGACTTTATAAGGCCGCTTGTACATAATTATCTAGAAATGTAGGTGAAGGATTTGATGCTCAAACTGTTCAAAGATCTATTTGTAAATGCCAATAGTTAACTGTTATTAATTGTTGCTACTAGACGTCTTCGACCGGTGTTGACCGCTGTAATCTTTATAATAATATTCTTTCTTCTACAAAAGATTTATAATATTTTTTCTTCTTTTATAAAACGAGTCAAACTGGCCAGTGGAATTGTTCGTCCAGCACAAAAGCTCTACTTCAATTTATGACCAGTTTAGAAAATAATAGGAAGAAAATATATATATATAGGAGTAGTCCACTCACTCACGTACTGACAGACTCATCACGAAAGCTCGGAAACTACTAGGCTGAGGAGTCTGAAATTTGACATCAACATTCTTTAAAAGATATTACCGTGCAATAAGAAAGGATTTTGCAAAATTCAATTCCTAAAGGGGTGAAATGGGGGGTTAAACGGTTGTATGAAAGTCCTATGTTTTTGAAGTTAGAGACATCAAAATCGGTTATCAGGTAGATAGTTCAAAATAATAAAATACCTATATAAGGTTTTTTGAAAACCAACCCTCGGGGTGTGTAAATAGGGGATGAAAGTTTGTATGGGAATTCCTATGTTTTTGAAGTTAGGGACATCAAAATCGGTTATCAGGTAAGTAGTTCAAAATAATAGAAAAGCCATACAATTTATTTAAAAAACAACCCTCTGTGTATTTATAAAGGGGATGAATGTTTATATGTGATTTTTTAATCTATTAAGCCTATCGATTGAAATTAAGCACGCAGGTTCCTTAAAGAGAGTAAACATTTCATAAGAAATTATGTCACGAAAATTAACCCCTGAAGGGTATGAAATGGGGGTCCTATGTTTTTCAAGTTAGAGACATTAAAAATGGTATTCATGTCACATAATACCAAAAAAAATAAGACGTGACCATGACGGTGACGGGACGGTGGTGGGACTGTGACAGGACGGTGACGGGACAGTGACTGGACAGTGATGGGAGGGTGACTGGATGGTGACGGGATGGTGATGTAGGTAGTAGGAAATAGCTGCTTTATAAGTATCAGTACTTTGGCAAGGATAATGGAAAATAGTCTAGGTAGGTATAAATAAACAAACGCAGACAAAGTCGCGAGCGGGACCACTAGTAAACCTTATAATCTGACATTCACTATTGCACATGAAAAACTTATGACCAAAGTAAATTTTCTTATTTCCTCCTTTTACACTTTCCCTAAAGACCGATTTACATATAGAAAATTTCTCGTACGCTTTGCTCGCCTGGAGATTATCGCAAACTCCAAACTTCAATTTACATTTATTCATTGAAATCGTAAGGATCATTTGGAAACGTCTCAAATCTAGTTGAAGCCTGTTCTTCGTGGCCAAGCCTAGAAGATACAGGCAAGGAACCATGGCTTGGTTATTTTTAACGATCCTTTTAGGTACAACGTTAAATATTAATAATTAAGTTGAAGCATATTCAGGCGGATAGGTATAAATAATAATGATGATGAGGTGTGCTTATTTATTTTGTGGTTTTATTGAAGTGCGATTTAAGCCTCGTTTAGATGGAGAGTTGCATCATTGCATGTTTTGTAGTGTAGACAAACGCACTTCGTGATAATCACTTGACGATTATTCTATTATATTATTGTAAGCGAATTTCCGTTTATTGATTGAGTGTAGACATCGAGAATTACCTAGATATTCTCACTTGCGAAGTAATTATACTAGAAACAAAGATAAACTCACTGTTCTCACGATTAGGCTCACTAAGGTTAGTTAATCCTATAAAGGGTACGCTTCTATAACAAGGTCACAAGTTAAAAACTGAAATAATCGAAAACTCTGTAATAAATCTTATTACAAGATATCCGACTATTTATATGGCAAAAAATCTTGAATGAAAAAACTGAATGTGTCCGGATCAACATCTCAAATTGAATTCTGAGGCGCGTGAAAGTTGTAAGAGCCTATTATTTTCTTATCTATATAAGGAACTTCACAAAACCTTGAACATAAGATATATGAGTTCCCAGACAAAAACTTTTCTTTCCTTCAGGGAGAGTTCTTCAACGGCCATAGAGACTCAAGGCATGGCCAAACGGCGTGCGATGTCAGCTAAAATTGATTATAATATGATTCTTTGATACTACTTTAAGGAACTTGCGAATCGTTGAGCTTTATCGCAAAACCTCAAATGTCAAACTGAAATGAAAACTAACTTTTTTTAGTACAAGTACTGTACGGATCATTTTGAAACTAATTTTATATGACATATCGCATGCTGTTTGAACACCGCCTAAATTAAACCCTGCCCTCTCTAGGCAGGGAATAAATTTAAAAAAAAAATCATTGAACTTTGTGTTTTCGTCAAGAACATTAATATGTAAACTAAAATATTCTAGTATGTTTTGAATTATTTGTTCACATATTTATTTTTGTGTGACCGTTATATTAATACAATGTTATAAAATTCAATGACGCATATGACTCAAATCTGTCCTGGCGTCGGTGAATTGCCAGGTGCTACATAAAATCTTATTTTTAACCGCAGCCATTTTAGAGGTATTTACTGCCCTCGGCTTCGCCTGCCTGGTACGAGTAACAGGAGTAACCAGCGGTTTTGGGATTGTTACGCTAAAAGCATATCGTTAATTTAACATGGTTACATCGCATCACCATGGCGACTACAATACATTTGTTTGACGCTTTATTATCCTAGCGTAATCTATAGCGTTAGACTACACTGCATTTTACGATAACGATATTAGCGTAGCTTAGGTATTAGGTACCTACAACATTTTGAAATTAACATCGGCAGACCAAACTAAGTTTTAACAACTTGTTTTTTGATAGTTAGCTCCTTCCCTTGATCTCTTGACTGGCCTCATAGTTTGTTCTGTGTTTGGGTGTTAAATATATATCTATTATGTATATCAGTCTCTGGAACACCCATAGTACAGGCTATGCCTAGTTTGGGATCAGTTGACCTTGTATGATATATCCGGAATATTTATTTATTTATTATTATTTATCTAATTTTAAAAAGTAAAACGAAAATATAAATGAAATTAAAAATGACATATCCTGGACTCGTGGCTAATGCTACTGCAGTAAATTTACTGTTACAGTTCTAAATCAAACCGCTAAAGTTCTAAATGACCCGCCTAAAATAATCTTTCAGTATCTAGATAGGCCTCCGTGGTGACCACGGCTGGAGAATAGGCCCCTCTTCCTACGGGTAATATCCATGGATGTCGTAAGAGGAAAAAAAGCTAGGGCATAGGCAGCTGCGTTCTCTAAAAACCATAGCTTTATCCTGCGCTCGCCAACCCGCATGCCCAGTAAGGCGAGCATGGGCAAATTCCCTCAAATGATTAAGGTCTGTCGCGCTGGAAATCAACGGGGTAGGCCTATGTTCAGCAGTTGACATTTATACGTCGGAAATTATGATAATGATGATTATCTAGATCCAGCATGACTGACGCACTTTCAAAGTCTGGATTTAAACGGAAACTTTGCGCTAAAATTAATCCCTCACGTGATGGTCATAAATTCACTAAAATATAAAAATGTCATGGCTCCGGGCGCCGATCTTTATAGCTACCTAGGTATTACTAAATTTATACTATAAGTGTTATCTTATTTGCCATTACTAGTATAGTATTATGTTATCTGTGCTATTACCTACTTACCAGTCTGAAAACTAACGCTGCTTCCTGTATTCGGGAGTAGCATTAAAGCTGTTACTGTTTGGCGCACACAAACAAGAAAGACTTACCTACGGTAGTAGGTATATATTATATAATATATGTGGGTATCTACCTCCATAAATAAATAAATAACACCCAACACTCGCATAGGTCTTGAGCTTTTTCCATCCACCGACTTCCCGTAACCTGCACAATGTCGTCGGTCCATCGGTGGGTCGGCCTTCCAAAACTGCGTGGGTCGCCATTCGAGAACCCATACTCCCCAACGGATGTCGGTTCTGCGAGCTATATGGCCTGCCAACTGCCACTTGAACTTGCTAATTCTAAGAGTGGTGACCTTGGTTCTTCTACGAATTTCCTCATTACACCTAGGTATACCTACCTGAAGCGTTAATTGAAAAATATGTTAGACCTCGGACACCCCAGATGCCGGAGTCCGTAACGTTAGACTCACCTTTCAACACCATTCACCGTGAGAGGTGAAACGTGAAGGGCTTACCGTTTTTGTATGGTTCACGAAAAGCGCTCCAGCAAAAACAGGTACAGAAGCTGATGCAATTTCACGTCTCACGGTGAAAAGTGAGTAACTCACGAACATTGCGGACCTTAAGTGATTTTACTTATAAGTTTACAATTAATTTGTTTAACACTAGCTTCCGCCCGCAGCTTCGCTCGCGTGGTACCTATGAAGCTTAGATAATATTAGGTAGGTATCTAAGCTATGAAGATAAAAAGTACCCTAAATGCTATTCTAAACTATAATTAATCTCTGTTCCAAATTTCATCCAAATCCATCCGGCCGTTTTGGCGTGATGGAACCACAAACATCCAGACATCCTCACAAACTTTCGCATTTATAATATAAGAAGGATTGTCGATTTCATTATTATGTACCTAATCGTTTTAATCGCACTACATATAAGACATAGGTAATACCTTTGCTTACCTAGCAAATCGCAGCTCTGCAAGCAGCAAGGTAAAAATAATTTCACTGGCAAGTTCAATAGAATAAGTTACTTAAATCAATGCAAGCTCTGAAAATACGGAAGAGGTTGCGAGGGTTACAGAAACCCGGTTCTTAGTTCATTTAAGTCAGCGCCATCTCTGCTTAGCCTCATGAATTACGTGGTAGCGTTGTGCTCGGAATTTTCACGGACTGAAAATGAAACACGGGGTGCAAACTTTTAGTTATTTTACTTATCACTTACAACTGTAGATGTCGCTTTGTCGATTTGTGACCTAAGTAGCCAATCTCCACATCCATCTTTACTAAATAAAAATATCATCTTTCATAAACGAATTGGTAATTCTATACCTGCATAAATATTTACAGAAAAAAAAAAAAATCCTATGTCAAAATAATGTAGGTACCTATAATAAGTTACATAGATTACTTACAATTTTTTTATTAATATAGCCAGTCACACACATTGCTACGCACGAAGTAGGTAGACCGTACCTACACGTAGTTCTAATGAAATCTTTGAACTCTGTTACGTGGTAGGTCATTGATATTGGTACATTCGCCTGAAATAAGATGTATACACTTCATAATTTTCAAAATAATACCACAATACAGACGAAGATGGTAGGTTTTGGAAAATGGCACAAGTTGATGGTAGGTAAACAATTTTCTAGTTTTTGCTGTGTAACTACATCACTAAAGTTAATACTGTGTCATCATTTTTAAAATTGTGGAGTGTATACATCTTATTGCAGGCGACTGTACTTACAAGATGGCTATAGTTAAGATATAAAATAAGTAGATAGGTAGGTACTTACCTATGTAAATGTTAAATTTTTGTGCCATATTTCATTATAACTTTTCAACTTATAGGGCCCATAATCTAAGCCATGAAGTTCGCCAGAGCTAATAAAAAACCAATGTCGAAATATGGCTTCGCCATCAATTTCTGTGTTACAAATTAGACCAATTCTATTGTACTGTCTGCAACGTCGTCGTCGCTTCTCTAAAACGGTCAGTGCATAAACAGACCTCTGGCACAGATAACATAATACTATGCCTCTGGGCTCTGTCTCAGTAGGGAGGACCTCTATTATAGTAGATTATGCAACAAGGGCTTAAAGTAGTGTATTATGTCGCGGGCGCTATATTGAACACCGAGAACGAGGGATTCTATGGTTCTGAATCAAGACAAGACTTAGATCAAGACAAGAATCCTGAGTACGAGGGGTTCAAGATCGCCCAAGACAAATACACATTTAAGCCCGCGATGCATACTCTACTTTTTATAATTTCTGCGAGGCAATTGAAAACAATGACTGTTAATTAACGCAATTCTATTGTTATCTTTTTAGTGTATATTTCTGTATCTGTTTTATTTTGTATACAAAGTTTATTTTCTTCCTTAACTATCAGTCCCTGTCTTGTGTAGGTATATAATTTCTTGTTAATCGTAGTAATACTTTTGTTACTTGTAAGTTTCTCTAACCCTACTACGTTCTACCTAGCTTGTTAACAGGACAGAACTGTTTTATTTTTGTTTTTTTATTCCTTCTCCGCAAGCAAGCAGTCTCTTAGCTTCAACATGCGAGGACATATCAATGGTTACGTGTTATTATTTAAGTTTATTTATAAGGTTTATAAAACTATTTGTTCTCCGAATAAAATAAAATAAAATAAAATAAGTAGACAGAAATGATTTTTCTGGAAGTAAGTTTCCAACTATACCAGAGGCTTCAGATTGTATGTATTCTGGAGTCGAATCAAAATCACTGTCGTCGTCACTTGACATTTTTTAGAAGTTTATTCGAATCGAAACTGAATTTCCTTGTAGATAACAGCACAGCAGCTTGAGCGCTTGGCGCCTTTTTTTCTTTTTTTTGTAGTCTATTCTGTAGTGGTCAGTTCGACATTCGAATAAATCCTTCTTCGAGCGCGGGTGAAAATGAATTTCGTTAAAAGTTTTCATGTTTTATCTTTTTTTTTAATTTGTATGCAGTGCAAAGAAAATGTTAACATACAGCCTAATTAGAATAAAATCTCATTGCACCCAAACATTTTGGAAACCAACCTCGATCAAGCACGACTACATGGGTTGCATTCCAAATTCAAATCACATTATGTCCCATGGGAAATAATGAAATTCAGTACAACATTATGACCCGGCTAGACCGTAGGGCTGTAATGACTTACTTTAGGAAAGGTTTGCATGACACATAATATGCCATTGACGAGTAGGTAGTATAAATTTTTTTTTTTATTTTCTTGGTTTAAAGTGAAGAAAATATTACAATAAAATAAAAAATATAAGTATAGCACAACTTTCGTCAATGATAGGTATACTTGGTAGTAGACATTGAGCAGGATTGAAAGGAGTTTCTGTAGGTGGAGCTGGTATCGCATTGCCAGCCTATTCAAGGCGAAGATGCAGGTTCGAATCCTGCTGTTTCGAAAACTTTGGTTATCATTTAAACTCTGTCTCCTCAGTGTTGTGTATTGCATTTGCAAGAGGTAACAAAATTTAATTATACTGAAAAGTTAAGCTTTTAATTATTGCAACTTTCATCTACTTAGCTCGCTGAGAACTTCACTAAGTTTCTCTTTGATATTTAATTCAATTGTAAATAGTAATACTGTTTGTCCTGGGAGCTACTGCTTGCAGATTAATATATCTAGCTTTTGCCCGCGGTTTCGCTCGCATGGTAACCGACGAAAGTTCCAGTTCCAGTTCACGGAAAACTCTTTACCACATATAATTTTATAAGTATTTTAGGGATCCAAAGCTAGTTGATCGAGCCAGCGAAGCGAGTGAAGATCTCTAACTACTTAGACGAATCGGCGTTGTTGTTTTGCTGTTAGGCACATACTAACCTGATTGAAATTGGCCAGAGGGTTATTAAGAAAATGAATTACGCTTTTTTTTTTTATACAACTGAGGTGTCAAACAAGCATACGATCTACCGGTTGGTAAGCGGTTACCGTAGCCTATGAGCGATTGCAATACCAGAGGCATCACGCACGCGTTGCTGACCCCGCACCCCCCCACCCCAAAAGAGCTCTGGCAACCTACTCATCGCAGGAACACAACACTATTTGAAACAAATAATGTTATTTGGCTGCGATTTTTGTAAGGCGGAGGTACCTTCCAGGCAGACTGCTCCAATTCAGAACGAGAAAATCTCGCTGTGTGTCTTACCTCCTCCTAAAATACTTTGTTTGTTTTGTATGCTTTGTTCATACATTCCAAAACTAATTTTATTATTTTTGCAAGCAGTAGGTATAGATAAATTAACTGATGGTTCAATACTTGCTTATTACTGAGTGTCACTATTCAGGCTGAGTGGGTATGTAAACCAGACATTAGTAAGAGTCTTCTGCCCCATTTTCGCTTGATATCCTTAGTTACTTATAGATATCGCGTAAACTGGGGTTCTAGAGAACTTCGGTTGATCTATGGTTCGTGTACACGCCGTTTAATTTACTTCTATGTATATGACAACAACGTTCCTATACGCTCTCGGTATTTGACACCAATTCTATCTAGCACTGTTCTCGGAACATTTAACTCGGTCATTTACATCTGCGTGTTCAACCAACAGTACCGTAACTAATCCGAGACAAAATAACAATTTCATCATCACACATCATAAACCACGTTTACAACTCTCGTTTGGCTACATCGATTTTACCTAGTAGATTTCCTTTGTTGCTAAGCGCATCTTTATGATAGCTCTTCATTGAAACACCACTGACACACACGATGTACCTACATAGGTAAAATTCGTTCAACTTTCTAGTAAAACGTTCTATAAATAAAATATTTTTTACTATTACTTTTTTATGTCCATTATTATATGATATTTATTTTATTTACAGAAATAAAATTAAAACTAATAAGTAGGTACAAGTAAATATTTACAAAAATACAAATATATATTCTATAGGTATTTATTTGTCTTCAATTTTTTGACTGGTTTCGTAATAAGATTGAATATTGTACGGCGGTCAATGCATTCATGGCCATTAATTACCCTTTCAAAATTCTACTTCCTATAGTTTCGGAGATTTAGTGAAGTGTCAGAGCTCTTTAGGGGGGGGGGAGGGGTTCGGCAGGCAACGCATTAGCAATGCTCCAGGTGTTGCTGATGTCAATAGGCAACGGTAACCACTTAGCATCAGGTGGGCCGTAAGCCTGTTTGCCTCCGTATAACATAAAAAAAAAAAAAAAAAAAGTGTGAAAAAAATCGCGCCTTTTTTATATTTTATAGGTCCTATTAAGGACCTATAAGATAAGATGACAAGCAGTAAGCATGCTAACAGTCAAAGTTAGCTTAACTTACGTAATTTTGACTGTTACAATGTAGGTACATACTTGGTATTTACCAAGTACCTACAGACAGTGTAGTTTAGTATAGGTATTAATCTTATTAAAATAATCCACTCACTCCCGCCCAATCTATAGATAAAAGTATTCGAATAGAAGAAAATGGGTTACTTACAAGTATAATTTCATACAAATAGTAGAGATCAGAAGCACATGATTAGTTTCTACCTAGTGTGGGAGTTTGTTTTCTATATCTCTATTCATTGCCAAGTAACTCTGTTTGATATTCTGTATCTAGCCAGAACTAAAAGTTTTTAAGTGGATTTTCTTGCAGAATAAACAATCGCTTGTTTTATCTACCTGCGACCGTTCTCACGACCTCGTCGCAAAGAGTAGGCATGCAATGTCTGTAAAGAAAGTACGATCTACTTTGAAATTGACCTTTGTGAGGCCGTGTTCCTACGGCGTGCGATATGTCATGTAATATACCTATGTTCAAAATATTTTAAAATTTTCTCTACATCTGCTTATTAAGGTCGAGTTTCAGTTTGGCGTTTGAGGGCGTACGATAGAGCTCAACGATATCGCAAGCATCAAACTCAAAATTGGCTTTATTCGATAGACGTAAGGATCATTTTGAAATACATTTATATATGTCATCTACATATCGCACGCCGGCGCCCCGTTTGAACATGGCTACAGACTGGTCACTAGTAACCTTCGAAAATATCAGCGACTGGTAGGTAAGGCCAATAATTGCCTACAACTACTTACCTAATTAATTAAGTAGTTCAATGATTACGTTAATAATCTGGTGGATTAATTAATTCAACAATAATGTTTTGGTATTTTCTTTTTGTGGTACTTATATACCAACGGAACCCCGGAAAAAAAAGCTTTCAACTCGAATTCCATGAAGACTTATAAAATCTTGAATATTTTTGATTTATTGCGAGGAGCGGGTTCGATCCCCGCTTCAAGACAAATGGTTGCATGATCTGCAAATACGAGTAAGTACTTACTTATGCCTTCCGGGGCTTGCTGTTGTGGGTACCATGGTAATGGTACTCATATTTTGTAATTACTACGACATAGAGAATAATAGTGCCAGAGGGCAGAAAGCGTAATGTTCGTGAAAATTTACACACTTGTCACCGTTGCGTGGTGATAAGTGAATAGCTTGCCGGTTTTTGTAGGGGCGCTTTACGTGACAGCATACAGAAACGGTAAGCTATTCACGTTTCACCACTCACCGGTAACAAGTGAGTAACTCAGGAACATTACGGACTCGGGCCTCAGGACCATGTTTGATGTTTGTGAATGTTGACTATTTAATTGTCTTGAATTTTTTTAGTAGGATTTCCATATGTTTGCATCAAGCAAATACCTAAATCGCATGCAAATATTAGGGTCCACACAAATACGATAGCATAAAATAACGCTCCATACAACGATTACGTAAGTCACGAAGTGCGGTCGATAGTCACCAAGCAGCGCCAAGCTTTTGGTTTTTGCTGCACACGACATCAATTTGATTTGCTATCTGTACCCATGGAATAAATAACACCCAACAGTCACATACATTGTCCTGGCCCCACACTAGAATTACCTGTGTCGAGGGTATCAGAAACTACGAGTACCTACCATGGTACCAAAACACCCAGACCCGCCCGTCCATTGAACTACTTATTACTACCTACAGTTGGTAGCTAGTAGTAATTCTGTGTTCGTCCAACTTTATATTTAACTCGATACGAAATTAGCTCATGTAGGTACCTACCTACTAAAATGTTAAGAGCCAACCAGTACTGATACAAAAAACAAAAAGTTTTCCCCGTCTTCTTCTTCTTCATGTCGTGTCACTGATCTTTCTTTGTCATCCTGTATTAGGTCAGTGACCAGGTTGAGGTATGGTGACCCTGAAAAGGGCCTACGACCGTCGATGAAAGAATCAGTGTAGTCCTCTTAGAGGCTCCTTTCGTGCACAACCTATCGCAAAGACAATAGTAGAAACATTGAAATGTTCTGCTAGGTATATTGTCTTTGCTTAGGGGTGACTCTAAGCCTTAGAGTGACCCTATTCATTGTTAAATAAATTTCTGAGTTGTCACCGTACCGTAACGAGACGGGATGTACGACTTGTGGGCACGTGTAGGTTGTTACCTTCTAACTTAAAAAACCTGCTCGTTCTTGTAAATGGCGGACCGAAAGTCACACTTTACTGGAAGCGATAAAGTTTGACGATGACAAAAATGACAATAAAAATTTAAGAAAGCGGAAGGGAATGGCAATCTCAACGACTTTCAAGACCAGTGGTGAAAGTTTTGAGAATGTGACCAAGGTTGATATTAAATGTAATGGACTATTTCATTCCGAACACTCTTTTATTAATTTAGTACACCAAAATAAGCCGTGTTTCAGTTGTCCGTCTACTCGACACCTGTTCCTGTAATTATTTAGAGAGTGGAACGAAATAAGAGGACAATCATGCTAGCAAGCGTATTTTTTGCGTAGAACTTAAAATCAGGTGTAAACCATAAGTGATTTTGCATTATCTTTGCATTAGAGGAGAAATGCCATTCTGCCTAGTCTGTCAGCGTTAAATCCGCCCGGCTCCGGCGGTGCGAGCTCCCATTTAGGGTCTTACTCTAGGAAACGTTCACAAAATCTCATGTTGAAGATGAACGTCACATTCCAGGTGAAACCGAAGGTGAGTGGGAGTTTGCACCATGAGTGTTTGACACTTATTTTTGTACGGAATTCACAACAGTGCCTCTAGCGATACGGCAACTCATTTGTCTACTAGTATAGTCTACCTACTAAAAACGTGTCACACGCTCACGAGTGAGAGTAAAAGTTATGGTCCTCGTACCAACTCCCACTCACTCAATGTGAAATATATTGGACAGATGTAATGTAAAGCATATTTTTCAGGGTTTCTATTCCCACCGCGCATAAAAAACCGAACCAGATGTGTTCTCCAATGAGAGCTAACAAGACGCATACCTCCAGCGCTTCCAGTCGTGGCGGTGTCCACGTCGTGGAACGGCGCCAAAGCAATTAAATCGCGAAGCCGCACGCGTCTCCGCCGCTCATGTCGCCCAACCAAATTGCTCTCGTTACTTGCACTTTTTTTGTATAAATACTTATCCCCATCTTTTAAACTTGAATTTTAACAATTCGAATACTGTATTTACTTCACGTTGCTGTCTATAGGTATTCAGTCTATATTTAGTCTTATATTCAGTCTACAAATACAGCATGGCGCTACAATGGCGACATTTAATTAACCTACGTATCCAGTTACCCGTTTTCAGATTATAGTAATCGTTTTTATTTCATTTAAATGTATGATTTCTCAAAAAAACACAATTTTCTTTATTATCATCTGGGAGCAACCTGTACGCAAAAAACTGTAGCGCAGAGGTCATCTGCCGGGGTCACGGATCATAGCACTGTATGAAGAGCAAAGAAAGTACTGTATGGAATTATTTATTTATAGGAATAATAATTCGATTACTCAACATGTTGTATATTTAGTCTGTATTCAGTCCTATACTTATTCAGTTCAGTCTATGTACAGTCCACGTTCAGTTTATGTTCAGTCTTTATTCAATCTATAGGTCATAGTCTATAAAATATACTAGTCACTATTATACAGTCAATATTTGTGATTTTATCAGTCATCAATCTAAATAGGTAGTACCTATATGAAACTGTTGTGTGAATGACTGAGTGACAGACTGACAGATAGTCAAAGAGACTTGAAAGGAGGGTATGTTTGTCTACGTGCGTACTTGTAGGACCGTGTATTCCAAGGGAGTAGAGTCCCAATGTAGAGTTAAAATGCAAATTCTTTTTATTTCGGAAACCATTAGGTACGTACGAGTACATCGCCTAAGGCTGACTGTACCATTGAACTAATAAATCATATCGTGTGAAATTTTAGCAACATCTGCGCGGTCGCGTCGTAATGATGGCCTTCTGTCATGTTTACCTCACTTTTGTAAGGCTTGTTATTTAATGCAACTCATCGAATTTTAATAACATAAAATAATCCGTGAAATCTAGATTTATTGCAGACCCATCGTGAATCAAAAGAAGATTGACACAGACTGATAATTTATATACGATTATTAAATACCTATGTTAAATACATAAAAGATATGAATGAAGAGAAAATAACGAATAAAGTGTCAGCGATGGAACAGGCAAACCCAGTAGGCATTCTTTCTATTCTGTGGAGCTAGGAGTCAGCCTTCTGTCAGTGGTGATAGATGTTAAACTCTCCGTAGGTATTATTTATGATTACCTACGACAAGACTTACTTACAAATAAGTTGTGTGAAACGCCAAAGAGAATGAAGAACGCGATCAAGACCCGTCATCAGCAGATTCAATATAATTGTAAAATATAATAAATCTGATTATAATTTTAAAAGCTTTTTTAAGTAAAATGTGCCAAATACGATTGGTCTGAGGTGTTTTTAGCTGTGTAGGTTAAGTACGAACTACCTTTTAAACCAATACGGCTATTATAAAACGCTCGTCAAAACACATTAGCCTTAATTCAACATCAATTTACCATCTGCTTGTATTCGAAAACAATCGGAACATGACACGGAAACGAATGACCAGCAGGCACAAAATGGCACCCAAATCCTCATGATCCAACAATAAAATGAAGTACGATTAGGGTTACCAAATGAGAACGGCCTCACCTTGAATAATAATAGGATAGATCTGAAAAAATTCTCGAGAAAAAAGACCAACCCAAACGCTGACCTAAAAAGATGTATGTAAAATGATGAGTGTTTTGGTGAGGAGCTCGTAGAATTTTGTTTCTGAATGCAAGCGATATTTAAAATTATGTTTCTAAATGCTTGTAATTCCTAGAGTAAGAATTGTAATGTATTACTATAGACTTGCCCCGGCTTCGCATGGTTAGCAAAGCTTAGGACGCCAGTAAAGCCTAGGTAATCAGAGTTTGAGTGAGTTGAGAGTGAGTTTTTTTTCAGGGCCACTTAGGCAAAATCGGAAACCGTGACAGTAATCGAAAAGTGATGTTAGGAGTTAAGGGCTCTATTTTGAAAAAAATAGGATCTGCTTTAAAAAAAGTGGAGTTTATTTAATGAATAATACTAATAACTATATAACTCCGTCCATTAGAGTATAAATATACTAAAACCGTACGAGTTCAGTCAGACAGACAAACAGACGCGGCGCGGCGGGGGGATTTTGTTTTAAAATAATATGTAATGACAATGAAGTTCGTAACTTTGAGGCTTATTTTATCAATTTAGCGGATTAAACGGAACGGATTAAACGAAGCTGCGTCAAAATCACGTGTTGCATTACTGGCGTGAAATGAACATGTAAAATAAATAACAGATAGCAAAAAACTCAAAATGGTTGGAATCTTGCTCACCGATATGCCATGATAAGGATAAACCGTCAGGTTTCGAAAAACCTCAAACATTTTCAATGAATTTTCGCGAAGCAACATTAGGTATGTGTGATTGATTCAAATGCCTTTCCATCGCACCATTTGGGAATTTCACATTGTGGGTTGAACATTTCCGCGTCAATAAAGCGATATCACCATGTTATTGCTCAGACCTCGAGCCTTTTTAATAGTACTTTAAGCCTTCTGTAGGTAAATTAAAGGTTTAAAGCTTTTACTAAAACAAAATTAGGGCCGTATTACACCTATTATAGATGATTGATACAAGGTGGAAGTTTTTATTAACATAGAGAACGCTTTAGTGCCTAGGACATATTTTATGTTGTGGTATAGGCTTGCCCAGCAGCCAGCCTCTCAGCCTAGTCGGCCTTATCCACAGAAACAAAATGGTCAAAACCTACGTTGCCTGAACCTGACTAAGCCACGTGTAGTACCAAGCTCACGATGTTTTCTTTAACCGTTTTCAGGATAAATTTTTGTAAACGAAAAAGCCATTGGTGCACGTCCGGTATCCGAAAGGCAAGCTACCTCCCAATGTGCTACCACGGCAAACGAAGCTTTTACTTCTGTTACTGTTAGTTATAATCAACAAACTTTCTTACATCTCCGAACGAAGTCTCCTAAAATATATTTTGATTTATTACAAAGGATAGGTAATCCTACTATCCTATCCTACTTCCTACTAATATTATAAATGCGAAAGTTTGTGAGGATGTTTGGATGTTTAGATGATTGGATGTTTGTGGTCCAATCACGGCTAAACGGCTGAACGGATTTGGGGTACAGAGATAGATTATAGTCTGGAATAGCATATAGGCTACTTTTTATGTAGGTAAAACGCGAGCGAAGCCGCGGGCGGAAGATAGTAATATTATAAATGCCAAAGTTTATGAGGATATTTTGATGTTTGTACATTTGTTGTTCAATCACCACGTAACGGCTCAATCGATTTCGGTGAAACTTGGAATAGATAAAGTTCTATACCTAGAATAGCATATAGGCTAGAGCGAAGCCGCGGGCAGAAGCTAGTAAAGGAAGCTTTTTATTTCAGCAACGCATTTTAAAGTCCGAGCGAGATCTCCTCTCATTCATTAAAACACCCCTACAATTTCCTAGATCACGTTACTTACTATTCTTTGGGAGTCTTATTTCCTAAATAAGGGTTGTGTTAAAGTTTCCAGCGGCAGTTGGACCCGGGTTACGTCAGACTCGGTCGATAGCAACCGGCGCACCCAGATACGCCCGAACAGACTCGACAACGAATTTAACAACTCGCATAGTTCTAAATCCGATATTTTTGTTGCACTTTCTTGTATTGTGCATGTAAGATATATGATATTATTTTTTTAAGAAAACCGAGCAAGGTCGTCATTGATTGATAAAAAAAACATTTAAGATTGATAGACCGTATAGGGGGTTAGGTATTTGTAAATGTACAAAACCTCAAACACACCAACTGGTTTAAGCAAAAAATTGGTTTTGTAAAAGGTAATTCATAACTGTCTT
This sequence comes from Anticlea derivata, assembly GCA_947579855.1. Taxonomy (NCBI): domain Eukaryota; kingdom Metazoa; phylum Arthropoda; class Insecta; order Lepidoptera; family Geometridae; genus Anticlea; species Anticlea derivata. The sequence goes on from OX388262.1 coordinate 7,599,930, forward strand.
ATAGGAACTATCCCAAAAGGGAAGCCCCCTTTCGGCATAATTCCTATTCTACACCAAACTGGAAATAAAGTTTGTACTACGACTTTTGGAAATTGAACATTTTTCAATAATAAAACATTAAGCAGAAATATGCTGTTTTGGAGTCAAATCAGTTCAAACTCAATTAATTATTCATCTGTTTTAGGTAGCAATCTCGTACGTATTAATATGATAAAAAAACAACAAAAACTGCTAAATGTAAAAATTTCGAGGAAAAATCTGAAAAATCACAAATTTTGATGTGCATATTTTGTTAATATTTTTTCTTTTCGTTGTTAGAGTTGATGTTACACATTATGTATGAATCACCTTGTTTATGGTAAAATGTCGATTTCAGCCGCAAAAATGAGGTAAAAAACTATTCCCGAAAATTATGATGCAATCGTTTAATCGCATTTTTTTAGCCTTAGGATTGCCAACATTTTATGATAGAGGGTTATACTAAACTATAAAAATTAAAATATTTAGTAATAGTAATTTGCGTAATAAATGTAATTTTATCAGTTTCTCAAAAAAACATTACATTGGATAATTTGTTCTACTTTCGATTCTGAAAAAAATGTTTTCAGGGCTTCGCATTTTTAAAATAACCCAGTAATGTTGTTCGAGTAATATGTTCTGGAAATCCTCGTACGTATACGCCTTACAAATAACCAGAGGTTTGAGGAAGGTAATTCGCTCAATCTCTGGTTATTTGTAGGGCACTTGCCTTCTGTTAACTACTGCGCCGCAGTAGGTAAAATGCTTATGCAAGCCTTTTATGACCTAAGGGGGTTACTTTTTCATTAAACCGATAATCAAATGACTATTGTGAAACATAATGTGAAACAACGGGTACTTTTACCTCAATTGATAATCGTTATCAGCCTCAACTGTCAAATTACCATTTTGTACGTACGAGTAAATGTCTAACAAAACTCAATGAGAATTTGCGCGCTCACTTTCCTTGAACTAATTTGAGTTTTGACCCCAATAAAGCCGTGTTCAAACGGAATGCGATATGTCCTTGATATGTCATATAAAATTCGTTAACAAAATGATCCCCTACTGAAAAAAGACAATTTTGAGTTTCCCGTTTGAGGGCGTGCGATACAAATTCAAAATTAACTATATTCAGAAGACAAAAGTATCGATTTAAAATGAATTTAAGATGACAATATCACACACCGTTTGAACATACTCGTATATTGTGATGCCACCAATTGATTTACCTATAATTTTTGTTTTATTTTCAGGTAAGCTATAATTTAGTTTCAGCGCATTTAAACTTCGCTAGTGGTAAGTAAAACTTGTAGTCATATTTTTATACAAGTACCTAGTATAGTCAAGTGATGTTATGTGATGATGCGGTCGACGGTCATTCATTTTCAAATACCTGCCCTAGCGGCGATAGATTAAAGATGAAATCAGAACGCGCTCCTACGCGGCACTTACGACATTATTTTATAATTTCTTGTAGTCATTTTAACAAATAATAATCTTCTAACAAGTTATGAGGAAAATCTGACTTTTTTTTAACGGGCAAAGAGTAATGTTTCATGTTTTGAATTTAACATTACCTATACCTAGGTACTAAAAGATTGATGTATCTGTGACTTATATATTTTCAGACTCATTCGGCGGTTTAGGTATAATGATTTCCGTCCCGAGTTGGAACCTGATAATTTAACCAACGCACGACCCTTCATAAATTCTCAGCTATCCAAACTGATAGTTACAATAAAGCCTATAGGTATACAGCTCATCGTAGATAATTAATTACGAAGCATCATAATAACAGTTGCGAAACAATAGTGCTCTTGCTATGTACCTTGGTAAGTTGTTTGTTACTTACTTAAAGTTTTGATTGCGTTGTTACTGTATTAACTGTAAATCCCAGGATTTTCGCGCAAAACCTAGGCTAACTTAACCCCACTTTCGCCAATCTGGTTAAAAAATATTTTAATTTGATTAATTCTGTATTTTGAGGTATTTTTGTAAGGAAAGCGTAGTGTTACTGAGATTAAATTAAATCGAATACAAATATTAAGTGAGTTATACAGATCACTACCGGAAGCGTCCCCAAGACGCTGGTGAACGCTGACAATGACGCTGTCGTGGCTGGAATTGCGACGCTGCTGGGTGGTCCCGAAAGGGGCTAATTGTACACCCGAATTATTGGCGGTAAAGTTTCTATGACTTTTGGAAGTTCGACATTTTTCATTGAAAAATACTATGCAAAAATAAACTGTTGTTTTAGTGTCAAGTCAGTATTGTATAGTATAGGCTTCTTTTTATAAAGGAACTCGGGACCAACCTGCGGTCACAAGTAATTAAATAATACTAGGTTATTAGGTAGGTACTTCTAAAATATTCAATTTTATTATGAAAAACGTTTTAAAAAATTAAAAAATAACCTTCGTAACGTTAAATAATGCCCAGAAATAGCAGACTCAATTATTTTCAGTTTGGTTTATTTTTATTTTTTATGAGTTGTTTGGTCTAGGTTTAAGAATCTAAGAATTGAGAATCGAAGGTAATGGGTTCGAATCCTGGACGTGCGGATACCATTTATGAATCTGAATCAAAGGTATTTCCTCCAAAAGAACGGTTTTTTGTAAATCATGTAAAGTATGTTTCTTGTTACGATTAAAATAAGCTTACATTTATAGCAACCATCAAAATAATAAGTTATTTTATGTTGAAAGAAAAATATCCTTCTATATAGTACCTAAATATAAAAATAAAAGTGAGATCGCCATGTTGACCACATTCTAATCTCTCTTATCTAATGGAGTGTGTGAGACTACTTCCGTAAAGCCTACAACAGCCATACATCTCTTTTGCTAAAGCCTACGACGTTTTCGAAAGCAAAAAATACTCTGTATGGCGTCTGCTATATCAATGCTCCCCACACACACAGTGTGTTTGTTTGTACCTATTATTAAAACGAATGAAATCTTCCCTCGAATTCAGCTAAAATATATTATACTTACGTCAGTTTGAAATTATATTTACCAACCCATTTAAAAAACACGTAATATCATGATATATAAAACTTTTTCCGGTACCAAAAAAAAATTCTTCGGAGTTTTCATAACATTTTGGTCTAAAAAAAACAAGGCGGCCGAAACCTACGCGATCGCTTTTGATTTTTTTTCAATTTTGACATCTTGTAGGTACTGAATAGGCCAACTTTTTGGAACGGTGAACTACTCGTTTACTTGCCATATTTTGGCTACCTTTAAACTACGTAGTGCACTGCATGTGGTTTTTAGTCCTTCTGTATTAATCCACCCTCCGTATAATATATAATCTTCCATTTCTTTTTGTTATTTTTTTTTACCTAACTAGTGAAGAGTATAAAAATTACTAATACCTACCTACATAGGTAGATAATAGATATCCATTGCCAATTGACCTTTACAGTGACGCAAATCATCGACACGTAAGGTTTCATCTATCCATCGCCTCTTAAGGCGATCATCACCTCCAACAATCGGATTATGACGTCAGGTTTATGTTATTAACGGGCCGGGGATGATCCAGGTCGGTGCACTCCCTCAGCAGTCAGCAGCGAGGCGAGGACATGTCGGAGTCGGTGTGGGTACTGCGCCCGCTGCCGCTGCCGCTCGTGGTGAGCGGAGCGCACAGCGGGTCGCACGCACAGTTCTCATCTAACCGCGAGTGAGCGCGCTGCCTGCCGCGGCGCGCCCTCCGCTATCGTAGCGGGCACATGCCTACGAAATGTTCCCTACCTACATTTTCCGATAAAGTCCGATTAGCAATTAACATCGCCAAATAGCACGAAAGTGCGCTGCGCGATCCAGTCGGCTCTATACATTTCGAGTGAAGTTTTATTAGGATTTGTAGTTTAGATAATTTTTTCGGAATGTGTTGTTAGATGCACGGCCTTGAAAGCCCAATGTTTTTGTTGTTTTACCGGTAATTATGTCGTGTGTGCATGCCGAGCGTGACGTACCTTCTAACTGTGTATGAGGTGTAGTGTTTATTCTGCGAGGGAATACCTAGCAGCCATTGAACGGTTGTTGCAATCTTGCAATGCGTTGTAGTTCATGTGCCGGTAAACAATGCATAGCTTACATGGATTCGACTGTGACGTAGAAATCCGGTTTTTGTTTACGGATCCGACGCCGATTGCGACCTTGGCGGTAAGACATAAGAGACTTTGTATTGACATTCTGTTTGTATGCTAATCAATCTTTCACGTAACTATACAAAACCTTAATTCCTAGACCGATTCTCTTTAGTTTCTATACTTAACAGTCTTGGGTAGGTATATTAGCTGCATATATAAAAATTAAACCTTGCCTGTGACTGATGTGAGTTGTTGGCTAGGTTTTTATTCTTAGTAGGTTTGTAACGATCACGTTTTTTTTCTTTGATAAGTAATAAGTTCAAACCATAACTGATTGATAGGTAGGTAGTACTACATTATCTACCTTGTATTCAAACATTGCTGTCATTTCTGTAACTAGAGTACTTATACACTAAGGTACTTACATAAGAACAGCGTTCCATATATTTGTAGGTATATGCACACGTCAATGTTAAAAACGCAATAGTTACACACATTGCATCGATTTAACAGTAGCAAAGATGGGTATATTAACAGCTATGCAGTTGTTTATCTGTCAGTAGGTAAATATGAAGAAAAATTGTCTGCTTCTGTGTTATGAAATGTTGAAGTTTGGTCTTAAACTCATTGGCTGGACAGCATATTAGAGTAAGACTTCAATAAAGTGAGAGGCTAGAGAGAAAACTTACAAGGAAGACCCACTGATTGCCTTATTATGGTTATTTATTACCAATCACTCACAGATATTTTTTTATTCAAAGTTCGCCACAATGTGTATTTGCCATTATAATGGAAAGATATACCTAGGTAGGTATATCTTTCCTTTCTTTTTAGGTTATTATATAGGTAGGTACCTATATAATCATCGTCATTAGTGTACGTGACAAACTTATATTTTGCGGCCGCTCGCGTAGTTCACTGCGAATATTTTTGTTGTATCAAGTTTGTTTTGTAACGGTACACGGGATTTTAAATTAATCTCAGCCATATTTCTTGACCGTAAAAACCTCCAACCCGTAAATTATTTCAAAATCGTTCGTCTTCGAGTTTCAGAATTCAGACACTTTTTCCTTCCAACTTCACCAAAAATTAGAATTTGTTTAATTTTAGACTTTTTTCCTTTATTTGTGTCAAAAAGGCTCCTTGTAATCCAAATTTCAGTATTGTGAGGTTACTGGATGAACACTAGAGGGTTTTAATTTTTGCCATTTCCATACAAAAAATTATACATTAATTACCATATCTTTTAAATCATAATCATCATTAGCCCACATTAGTCCACTGCTGGGCATAGGTCTTTAATAGAGAACTAAAATCATCGACATATCTTTTTAATGCCAAGATCTTATGAAAAAACTACAGTATTGTATCGTTTGAAAGGTCGTAACAGATTCAAATGATGTGCAAAAAACGCGATTCCTAATAAAAAAAAATTGTTATTTCTTCACTTTTAAAATAAACAAATAAAATAATACAGTGATTAATATAAAAGTTAAAACTAAAACCCGACTAAGGAAAACTTGCTTAATTCATCATTATACTTACTGACTGGCCATATTCTGAACTTTATAGTAAGTAAGTACCTACATCCTATCTTGTTTCATGTTTTTCAATTCATATTTTCCGTAGTCGGGTTTTAGTTTCCAACTTTTATTTTATTTTCATCTTTTACTTAATTATGTTCTTCATCTTTTACCTAAATCGCCTAATCGTGCTAAAATTACATTGCTGGAAAAAGTAACGCGCAATGTGCTACCAATTATTATCTCACAATCGAACTTAGCTGTCTCGTCCCCACCGTTATATAAATAAATAAAATAAAATAAATATTCCGGACATATTCACACGGTCAACTGATCCCAAACTAGGCATAGCCTGTACGATGAGTACCAGAGACTGATAAACATAATAGATATACAGGGCGTCCCAAACTTATGGGACATGAAGGGGAAGTACCTTAAATATCGTAGATAGGGTATTTTGCTGAAAGAAGACTTTATGTTACTTTTAAAAGTTAGTAATTCTGCATTCATAGATTTTCTAAAAAATACTTGCTTTGTCTGGGAATCGAACCGACTTAAATGTCAAAAAAAAAACATCCTACTTCTATGATGCCAATCGAAAGAATAGCTAAAAATAATAACTTTGCTTAAGTAACATAGTATTTTTAAAAAAGGAACAACATGAAAGATTCAAGAAGAACTTCCATTAGATCTAAACTTACTTGATATGCCATGTTCGCAATAAATTAACACAAAACTTGTATAAGTGAGTTATTAAGACTAAACAGATCAATCCAAAAACAAACGCTCGCACACACTGTTCCATTTTCAAATTTAAGAACAACATTTAAAAATATTAGTTCTTTTTAAAAATATTAAAGTATGCATTCAAACAAACGCTCTCATAAACTGTTCCATTTTCAAATTTAACAACAACATTGGTGTCGATTCTGTTGTTTTAGGGTTCCTAACATAAATTTTAAGATTTATTAATTTTCTAAGTTAAGTGGACCTAAACATTATGGTATTCTCTTTACATATCCTAAAAAATTCTAAATAAAACGTGTTTGAAAAATTTGAGTCAATCATTTTACGTTGTTCCTTTCTTTTAAAATACTATGTTACTTAAGCAAAGTTATTATTTTTTAGCTATTCTTTCGATTGGCATCATAGAAGTAGGATGATTTTTTTTTTGACATTTAAGTCGGTTCGATTCCCAGACAAAGCAAGTATTTTTTAGAAAATCTATGAATGCAGAATTACTAACTTTTAAAAGTAACATAAAGTCTTCTTTCAGCAAAATACCCTATCTACGATATTTAAGGTACTTCCCCTTCATGTCCCATAAGTTTGGGACGCCCTGTATATTTAACACCCAGACACAGAACAAACATATGTGTTCAACACACAAATGTTTGTCCAGTGCGGGGATCGAACCCGCGCCCTCTAGCGCAGAAGGCAGAGTTACTACCAACTGAGCTATGAGGCCAGTCAACAAGTCATATAACAACATTTACTGTAAACGTTTATTTGCACTATTTAAAAATAACAGAAATTGTATTATTTCGTAAAGTAAGATATTAAAGTACACGAACAGTTTAACCGTGTGTGTCTTTGATAATTATATCAATTTGCATTACGAACATAAAATGAATAATAATGGAACCGTTGGCGTTGCTATATTCATTAATTCACTCAAGCGTCTGTTTTTGAACACCCATTGTTATGACGAAAACTAAAGACATACCTATTACTACTAAACTTTGTTCTAGCTAGATAGGTACTAAATAGTGGCTCTTAATTTAAGTGCCTATGTAAATCTACCAGTACCTATAAAAAAACTACCACGGGATAAGAAAAGGTCAAAACATAATGCATTGTTGTTTTATTGTTTCTTTATAGAATAGACATGAATTTACGAACACGTAGTTTTATTAAAAACTAGCTCTCATCTGCGGCTTTGTTATGACTTCGTTATTCATATGGTTTTTGAGATAAAACGAAAATAGTAACATTTAATCAAATAAAATCATATAGCTTGATCTCGCATGTGGTAAAGTTTCAATGACTTCGTAGTAGGTTACAGGTAAGATTGGATGTTTGTTAGAACATGCTAAAGATGCGATTTTTACGTTCATCGAAGCACCAACTTTTACGTTCATCGAAGCACCAACTTTTACTGGACATAGTGAGATCTCAGTTCAGAGCGAACCACTATTATTATTATAGTAATTTAGTGTCGGAGGGGATTTTTACTTCATCATTAGCCGTAGGACGTCTTCTACTGGCTGAACATAGGCCGTAAATGCACTTTGCAAACTGGACAAGCCTGTAGAAGCTGGTAACATTAAAATTTCTTCAATAATACCGATTTCGGTAAGACACTTTGAACTTCTAATAAAACAAAGTAAAAGAAAACTTTTACTTAACAACATTTGCATTTTATTTGACGACCGCCCCGGAATAACTTGCCAAGTAGTAAAACAGAAGTTAGCAATAATGGTTGTTGTATATCAATGGCCTTTTTTTAGATTTATTTAAGCGCGCTGAGAATTTATTGGATTTAATAAAGCCACTAAAAGTAAATGTTATTGTTGGGAGTAAAGGTTCTCGAAGGTTCTCAAACCGAGTGACAGTGTGCAGTACAGTGTTGGAAGGCCCCCCGATTCTTCTTCTTGTCGTGTCACTGATTCTATCTTGGTTATCCTGTCTTTGGTCAGTGACCAGGTCGAGGTATGGTGGCCCTGAAATGGGCCTATGACCATCGATGAAAGAATCAGTGTAGTGAAAGGATTATAGTGCGCCTCATATAGTCTCCTTTCGTGCCCCCCGATGGACCAACGATATTGTGAAAGTTGCGGGAAGTCGGTGAATGGAAATTTACTTATATCCAGCAGTACATATCCAGGACATAGTGCCCCCCCCCCCCTCATGGATCATCAGCCTGTTGTAGAAGGCTGATGATGATGAAGGCACATTTTTGGTCTGTAGGGATTTGTCTCGAAAGGATTCAACGCTCATGAATCTGAATCAAACGTTTGTATTTTGAGTCCGAGTAGAATGACCCTTTTCAAAGTCATCCGAAATGTGATAAAATTCAAATCGAGTCATTGTGTGCTCTAAGCGGACAGGTATAAGTAGGTACATACGGTTTTTGCCCGACTTTCGGCCAGTGAATAAATTTATAATGATGAATACAGTTCTATAGCGTTAGAGGTAGGTTTGAATGAACCTATTAGAAAATATACAAAATCGATTGAAAATTCTCACTAATTCGTTTATAGGAAGGTGGAATTTGATCGAGGTCCTGTTTGTTGGTGCTCGAGTACGTATCAGATGGGTCGGGCAAGTGTCTTTAGCTGAATAATCCAAGGGCAGGGCCGGGCAAGATATACGGCCGCGATAATCTTCACTTTAGGCCCATGAAAGCAAATCGCTGAATACGATACAAGTTTCTTGTCGAGAGGGCAAATCGCACCATCTCGACACGTTGAGAGGATTTATCAAAAAGTGGTCGAAGAGTTGTACGGCTTAGCACCAGTTTCCGACGTTATTGAATGCCAATGCATATCTTACCATTAAAAACATTTAATATCACAGTTTGTTTCAAATATATATTTTTACTAGTTTCCGCCCGCGGCTTCGCTCACGTGGTACCTAGTTAAAAAGTAGCCTGTTTGCTATTCGAAGTAAAGAAAAGAACTCTGTCTATTCCGAGTTTCATCGAAATCGGCTGAGCCGTTACGGCGTGATTGAACAGCAAACATCCAAACATATAAACATCCATGTCAATGTCAATGTTGAGAAGGTAGACCAAAGAGAAGTTGGATAGATTGTGTGAAAGATGCTGTGAGTAAGTCTGGTGTGAATACTAAAATAACTGCTTTTTGAGGTGAGTGGAAGAGAAAAACATAAGTAATCAAAAAAAAAATTAAATTAAATTAGAAATAGTTAACTCGAGTTGATTAAGCTAATCGCGGTTGACGCAAGTAGGTAGGGGTAATATAATATTTACGACATAACTAACCATCTAATATGAAGTCATGGGCATTCATAACTTAGCCGAATGGCAGAGTATTTTAATAAGGTCCATGGAATTTTTATTTCAGCCGTTCACGACTAGAATGTGTTCACGACTTTCTTATAAACCCACCCCTTAACTTTGTGAGGATGTTTGGATGTTTGTTGTTCAATCACGCCGTAACGGCTCAACCGATTTCTTTGAAACATAATAGATAAAGTTCTAAACCTAGAATAGCATAATAGGTAACTTTTTATGTAGGTACCCGAGCGAAGCCGCGTGCGGAAGCTAGTATTGTATAATTTCTCCGATAAATAGAGGCTCAAGTCCATAATGTACGTGTTGCTCACTGGTCACTGAGAGACGTGAAAAGTGAATAGATTACCGTTTTTGTATGGTGTCGTGAACAGCGCTCCTACAAAAACAGAAGATATTTTGTTACTCTAACATAGGTACCTACTCTGTTAGTCTCTTACTATTTTTATTAGGTTTAGATTCGTTAAGCAACAGTAATGCATAGCACAACAAAACATTATACCTACAAGTTCTTGTATTGAGGCCATAACAACATCATCTAATGTGAAATTTGAATTCATGAATGCATTGGATGTTACAAAAATTAAACAGAATGGCAGGCTTTTTTAGAATTTTACATATATAAGTTACTTTACTAATTTATCTACTAAATAAAGGCGGTATAAATATGGGTAGGTTTATAGGTATATCGTATAGTACCTACGGCTAAGAGCACTCTTGACCAATGATCATGTATGAGGAATGTGTGAATGAAGCAAAATTGATAGATACCTATGTCAGTATCGTCGCAAGTGGAAAGCCTTGGTATCTGCTCTCTTAGGAAACAGGCGTGTTTTTATGTATGTATGTATAGGTAGGTTCGGTGTTTGAGGTTGTATGTTTGTGTCTTTTTAGGGTTACGTTACCAAAGGGAACTGGTGAGACTTCATTATCTGCCCGCACTTGTACCGGTGCTATCGATTTCAAATTGGGCGTCATGTAGAACTAGCGCAATTGAATCGTGTACTATATTACTCTTTATTTACTATGTCTGACTATTGGGTGTTATTTATTTCATAAATAAAGTTCCTGGTTTTATGGATTTCGAGATAAACAATAAATCTCCTGCTTGTTTCATAACAAGATGAAACTGGCCAAAGGAAAAAAAATGAGAGTTTCACACTTAGCGAATTCATTTGTTACTTTGAGCCTCTTCTAATTTAGCTTTATCAAACTAAGGATGCGAGCTTGTTCGTAAGGAGGTACGTACGATTCTTCAGTCTCATAGCTTCCATTTATATCACGGTGGAAAATCCTGGTAATCATCATGAACATTTATAGTATTTTTAACCAGATGTCAAAATTTAAATTTTAAATTTCATGTCGTTCTGAAATCATTTTCAGTTATGAATAATGTGTTCAACGGTCGCCTTTTATACTGCGATTTCACGGTGCAACGAAAAAGCCATTCTTTGGAATTACCTATTAGATATATCAAATACAAATGTTTGCTAGCGATTCGCTTTGGCTTCACATGTATTGTGGCCTAGAATAAGTATGAAGTTATGAACACTTAGCCAATTCTGGCATAGCATTTGGTCAATTACTTAATAACGACGATTTAAATACACATTCCTTGTTGGATTTTTAAATACAAAATATGTTACTTGCTTGTTGTAACAGTAACTGTAGTGTTCTTGTAAATGAAACCACTGGATGGGGAAACTTTAACCATATTTTATTAAAATTAGTCTTAGTTTTACTTGCTGAATGGGATGCTGTGACACCAAGCATCCCATCCGATTGCTGATTAGAGCATTTTGTTAATAGTCTGTACCTGTCATAATTATGCTGCTGTGACTTGTGTCATTTAAAACAGTCTGTACCTGTATGCATCTCGCTACACGCATTATTACAGTAACTGCCCAGCTAACCACGCACCATATAACTATTGAAGGAAACACTAGTCTTAGTTTGTGCTAGATGAGGAAAGTTCAAAATATCCTTTGGTAGGGGACCTACAATGAGACAACAGACAGAAGACTATAAGAAGGAAGGAAAACCTGCAGAAGTTTGACTAGTCCATATTAGTAGCAACAATAGTTGCCGCCTGCGGCTTTACTTTCTGGGTATACGGATATAAAATAGTCAGTAAATCCTTGTACAAATCACGAGATTTTATTCTCGTAAACGCTTGTGTACCTACAGAACGTATCCGTTCCGTACACAAGCAGTTTGATTGAATTGCAATGAAAGTAAATATACACGAGTAACTAAGCTCCCATATTATGTATTTGTAAGTTTGGCACTGAGCGAATATCACTATTATGTTTCTTGCTTATTAAGACAGTACCTTGGATAAAAATTATTATATTAAAATTCATTTTGAATTTAGTATTTTACTTGAGGAAACTCCGCTATAGCGTTCGCGTGAAGGTAACGCCCGCAGTGCTTGTTCGATTGGGTATGGGACGAAATTCAAAGCTGGGTATCCATCCTGCAACTTGTTTGCCTTATCAGTCAATACAAAGGTATAATGAGATTGACTGAATTTCAATGTGTGGGCAATGTTTGAGGCAAACAGGTAGTACGTAGTACTTTAGTGAGGTAGGTAAATGTTTGAGGGGACACTGCTGTAGATATATTTAATACCAACATATATATTATGTTGGTATTAAATATATCATATACCTACAATCTTATTCTACAGTTTCAACAACACAAACAAACAAAGGTCCAAGACTGGTTCTTGGACCTTTTTTTACCCATAGACATAATATATTACGCCACGCATACAATTATTTCGCCAATTTGGTTCGTTCTAAAGCTTAAAATGGGCTGATATTTTTAAACAATTTTTGGGGTTCCACAGTCTGACTAAAACTGATCAAGAAAGAATCAGTGATACGACATGCAAGCAAGTCGGTTTGTAATCGGTTCTTAGAGGCTCTACTACTCGTCAATTCATTCGTTCTTGCTTGCATAATCATTACTAGTTATCGTGTCGATAGCATTTAGTTTCAAAAGGATCTAAGCTCACAGTGCGGTCCGACACAAGCTTGGCCAATTTATTATAGCATTGTCTCGATTTAGAAAGGTTCACCCATTGAAACCACCCAAATCCTTATCTAAAGCTTTTATTAGTACCTACCTATGCGGCCACAATAAAAGTCGATCCACGTACTCAGGTGCGCAATGGCTATGCCATAGTCCTGGCCCCCAATTCTACTAACTAAATCTAATTCTACCACTAATTAAATGATAATGGCATGATAATGACCGCACCATTATAATTCAGTTACGATTGTCGCCACCTTAGTTTCATTGATTTCATTGGTTCATTGACACACATTGGTTTCACAATGACTGCCATTGCCATATACGACTTTGATAGCAGAATGCCAAAAGTGTCTTTTCAAAAGTCAAAAGTGGTCATTTTGCCATTGAACCATTGTCATTTTTAAGTCATTGAATTAGTAGAATTGGCCCCTGCGTGTTTGTCTCGCCAAGCCACAAATAATAGAAAACAGAAGACTCGCTTCTCACAAATGGGTGTCAAATTAGAATGTACCTACAAACAAAGTGTTTTGAAGTGTTGGGTGATGGACCCGATGCTCCACTTTGGGCGTTTTCTGGAGTGATTATTGCAGCTGCCTTGGCAGCAGAGGTGACCGCTTACCAAACTCTACTCCGTTGACAGGCCTCAGTTGGTAGTAACTCTGCCTTCTGTGCTAGAGGTCTCGGGTTCGATTCCCGTACTGGACAAACATTTGTGACTAACACAGATGTTTGTTCTGTGTCTGGGTGTTAAATATATAGATATCTATTATGTATAACAGTCTCTGGTACCCATAGTACAGGCAATGCCTAGTTTGGGATCAATTGACCGTGTGTGATATGTCCGGAAAATTTATTTATTTATTTATTTAACTTTAAGTATAAAAGTGATTTTGATTTGATCCATACTTCGTCGGGTGGACGATTTCCTCGCGACCAAATCCTTTTAAGAATCAGGCAATAACAGGCAACAAGTACGGTTTGGTGCTTATATATTTTTTGTTGATCCTTCTTACACCTTTGATCCATCTCTTATCTTATTACAATCTAGCAAGGTGAGGCTAAACACAGAGATAGTAAATTAGGCACTTACCTAATTTGTTCCAGACCCTTAGCTAATAGACAATGAGCGACCAAGCTGCTTAATTTGATCTGAGCTGGCTTTGCGATCCCTTTTATCGATTCAGGCCAACTTTACACACTGAATACTCAAATAATACTATGTAAGTACAAATATAACAAACTAACTGAACAGATATCTGGCAGTGATTTACGATGTAGACGAAATAAATTACCAACGGCATTTTCAGTTATGGCGGTGCTCGTTATCGACTTATTTTATAAATCACGATTTGGCTGACATCCAATCATGTTAATTAGTGTTGCTACATTTTTCGCACTTTTCACTTTGCTTACAATGGATGCATCGTTTGCGATCTAATCATAACCGAAATCCTCACGTAACAAATACCTCGAAAGGACAAAAAGAAAAAATATAAGCGAAAAATTATTGAGTATTATTTTTACAGCTTTTCCCCGAACTGTTTCAGTCTACCATCAGTTCAGTTTTATGTCAGTTACATTTTCTTCTTCTTCTTAAGAAGTTTACCATCTTAATAGCTAATTAAACGTTCGAGAAGTTCGTTGATCTAAAACATATGAATAATCGAGCTAACCTAATAAGTAATAGTGTTTTTGTGTTAATTAAAAATGTTAATTTTCAGAAGTGGAATAAATATTACTGCCAATTGATTGGATGTAGAATAAGCTCCTTTCAGGTATGGTATACATATTGTGAATAACCTTGTTTAATCTCTGTACGGTACTATTATTTTCCGAAATGTCGATCTCATCTCATAACAGAATCACATTGTATCACTATAAATTTCCTTCCATAAATATGGGATTACAGCCGCAAAATGCTGTACGTTTATGACGTGTATTTTGGCTCTAAGTGACTGATGGACTGGCATACATTCAAACTGATACTACGGAGGTAGTCAATTCTAATTCCCGTTCTCATTTCCCGGGTTTTCATATAAAATGTCTTTCAAACAGCAGTCCTGGGCGCTTGTTGTATTGATTTAATATGTTGGGAACGTTTTTATCGATATTTGATTTGTAATCAAAATAAGATTGTCATGATATTCGTGTCAAATTCGACGTGATTCGAGAAATTATTCATCGCTGTCTTATAATAGAGTCAAATAACATAAACACGCATCATTGAGCAGCCCGACGATGAAATGTTCTTTATGTATGGGATGATAGCCTTGCGTTGCTGAAGCATGCGATGATATTTATTTCTCTCCTAACCTTATACTATTATCCGAGCTTATGTAGATTTTGACCTCGCAGATCACAGAACTCATCGAGATCCCAGTGAACTGCATTTCACCGGCACCTACATTTTTTTTTTTTGTTGTACCGAGGCAAACAGGCTTACGGTCCTCCTAATGTTTAGTGGTTACCGTCGCCTATTGACATCAGCAACTCGTAGAGCATTGTTAATGCGTTGCCTGCCGAACCCCTCCCCCCCTAAAGAGCTCTGGCAACCGTACTCACCGCAGGAACACAACACTATTTGAAACAAATAATGTTATTTGGCTGTGATCTTCTGTATGGCGGAGGTACCTCTCCAGGCGGGCTGCTCCAATTTAGAGCGAGGAAAATCTCGCTGTGCCCTACCTCCTCCAAAATCACATCTTGGTAACTTGGCACTAAGTACTCAAAAACAAAACCTTATTATAATCGAGCTCCATTTACATTTTTAAGCTAAAAAATCAAACTAGCTATGTACCTACCTACGAATGCTAGACTTAACGGTAGTCGAGCATTCATACTTTTGGTACTTCCATTCTCAGTAACAATTCGAGACATCGAGATTTCTTATATTGATGCTTATTTTTAGTGTTCCGTAGCATTGATGTGTAATTTACGTAAGTACCGTGTTTGGGAACTGAACAAGCCGAGATTTAAATGCTAGGTGGCCTACTAAGTACTTTTACATCTTTGTTTCTTCCATCAATGGAATTTCAAGAAAAAACACTTTGGTTCAAACATAAATCTGACCCAACTAATCAGTGTTCAGTGGCTAAAGTTTCGTCTAGCTAAGACCTTGTCCAGAAAGGGTGAATTCGCAACGAATCATTATGCGCAAATTCGTACAAATAAGGAATAGTAACTAGTTACTGTATAGATATCTCTGTTTGATTGATTATGCATTTATAATGAATGTTCCCACGTTTCCAACGAAAGCCATGTGTTTATAAACAAATTAAACAGCGTATAATCTTTTATATTGTAATACAAAACAAAATAGTGATCCGAATTTTGTCAGACATCATCCAATCTTTACATTCTCGCGATAGCAACAAAAACCGCATTGAAATCGGAACATTCTTAATTTTTAAACGTAAGTATCTGAAAGATTAATGCAAACATAAAACACTTCCTTAGGCATGTATTATTTGTTATTACTTTGGATAATATTTATTTCATCAAGTGTCGCCGTCTTCGATCAATACACAGGTATTCATTCGGGTCCTTAATACCTCGGGTCGCATAACAAAGACTCGATTTTGGCAAAGGCAAGTAGAGATTGTCTAATACATATATTTATTATAGTGGCCTATGGGCCACGTTGGTAATGTGTTCCGCGAGCACTACATTGGATCCCATACCTACATTTTGCGATCACACAGAAATAAGCCTAATAAGACCTAGAAACCTAAATTAAAATGTTTAAATATAAATTGGCATATTCATGTCTATTTAAAAGCGTCATGTCAGCTGCGTCTCTGGTTGAGTATGAAGGTTCTGACTTAACCAACACAGCACTATCGCGTTTATCTTTAAATTATTTGCTTCTATGCAATTTGTTTACATCAAGTACACTGAATCAAGGAGTTACACTGACACAGTTATTCTACTGATAAACCGCTAGCAATGCACTTCATTCAATGCATTACCTACCATAATAAACGTCGCGATTTCATCGCGTTCAGTAATTTTCTCAAAAACTTTATATACTATTTTTAATGTAAGTAATTAATACATACTACTCACATAAGTGGGTACGTAGTCCATACCCACTTATGTGACTGTTAGGTTTGTTATTAGCTATCCCGAAAGGAGTTTATTCAGCTTATTCTAATCTAAACTCAATTATTGGCAAATAAAGTTTGTTCTACGACTTTTGGGATATCAACTTTTTTGATAGAAAAAACAAAAACAGCTGATTTACTTATGTATAAGTTATAACTTTACCTATAAATTAAAGTAGGTTTCTACTTACTACAAGTATTTACTAAGGTGCTGAAAATAATAACACACATTTTTGTTTTTGTAATCAATGGGGATTTCCTATATGCAACCGTTAGAGGATATCAGATTATTATTCTTGGTTCATTCATTTGCCGGTCAGTATCATTATCAATCGATTGTATAAAATACTTACGTTACTGACTGACTGACAATCATCCCGCAGCCTAAAGCAGGAGTCTTTGGAGTATAAAATTTGGAGTAGCTTGCTGTTGTAATGTAGCATCAAGTACATTGAAATTGTTATTCTTTATAGGTATAGATAAACCACTAACAGTGCATTTGAATACAAACTTACCTATTATAAATATACGCCGTGATATTCAGTCATTTCCTTAAAAACTGTAGCTTTGTCTTCTTGAGGTAATATTGAAAATCTGCATGGAATTTCACTTAATTAACTATAGGTATCTAGAACACTTACGGGCATTTACTTAATAGGCATTTTCGTGTGTAGTTTAGGGATTTCTCCTTACACTAATATTTTAAATAAGAAATTGTGTGTCTCGTTTGTATCGTTTTCACGACTAAACGGCTGATCCGATCTTGGTGAAATTAGGTATAGAGATAGCCTAAGCCCTAAGAAAGGCTTTTTTAGTCCGGGTACCGCGCGAGCGAAGCCGCGAGAAGCCACTAGTACAACATAAAACGAATATCCATCCTGAAGACGTTGCACTTTTCGCTTGATAAAATACCTACTTATTAGGTTAGCTTTCCTTAGAAATAGGTAGTCAATCTTCGTATTTTCCAAGAGATTGATCTCAAGTCTTCAGAAACTGAATGAATGGTACACGTTTAACATACATATTTTTTCTTGGTTGCCTTCTTGTAAAACTAATAACGTATGTATGACCTTTGTGCACGAAAGGAGCCTCTGAGAGGGCACTTTAATCCTTTCACTACACTGATTCTTTCATCGCCGGTCATAGGCCCTTTTCAGGGACACCAGGTAAGGTTGCTGAACTAATACAGGTGACCAAGAAAGAATCAGTGATACGAAAAGAAGAAGAACCTCTTAAAACCTTTGAAAAAATCAAGACAAGAAACCTTTTTTTTAAGTTTTCCGTTTCGTGTTTGCTATGGCAAATTTTATTTTAGGTAGCACCTATGAAATATTAGAAAATACAAAATTCTCTTAAATCTTCCGGATAAAAGTCACTATGCCTAGACTAGGAACTCAAAATATGAGCACTCTGTTTTGTTCAGTAACTATCGTGATAATAGGTTGTAAATATCTTTATTCTATCAGTTCGGACCAAGCCGTTTTTGTTGCATGATTCTCCTAGCTTGGAACAGAAGTTCGACCTCGGTGGCGCAGCGAGCGAGTGCTCGACTGAGACGCCAGAGTTGCGGATACGATTTTCGCTACGGGACAAATGTTTGCATGATCTGTAAATATTTGTTCCGAGTCTGGGCGTTATGGTACCGTGGTGCTCGTAGTTTCTGATACCCACGACACAGGTAGGTAATCCTATTTGGGGTCAGAACTAATAAGTATGTATACAAGGTGATTCATAATACGTATTCCATCCCGAAAGGGGCTTATTCTACAAGCAATTAGCAATAAAGTTTGTTCTACGACTTTTGGAAATTCGACATTTATCATTGAAAAAACTCTATGCGAAAATCAGCTGTTTTGGGGTCAAATCAGTGTGTACAATGTGACTGTTGGGTGTTATTTATTTCTTTAAGTAGCTTCACTTAGTTTCTCAGATGTTTCAAAAGGATCCCAGTGATTTTATTGAAATATAAACACATTCGTAATATGTTTGCACTCCAGAAAGGGGATTATTCTACACACAAAATTTGTGTGTAGAATAATTCCCTTATGGCAATCAAGTTTGTGCTACGACTTTAAAAATTTGACATTTTTCACTGAAAAAACACTGCAAATATCATCTGTTCTGGACTCAAATCAGCTGTTCTTGATGCCGAACTTGTACGTTTAATAGGTACCTACTAACTAATACAAAGATGATAAAAGAACCAAAGGGAAAAGATCTAGTAGAAATTGAAAATGTTGATAATTGACTGATAGTTGGTATAGGTACATAAATTAAGAATTATGAAGGTATCTATCAGTTTTTAGGTGAATAATATCTTCTAACATTTACACAGTGCGGCTGATATCGCTTACTAAAGCGGAACAGTTGCCATTTATATCTGGCCCTTCGCACCATAAAATGGAGTCCCTGATCTCTGAAGCTATAAAATACTTTAATCCTCGCCATTTGAGCCCAGCGAAACGGGGTGTTGAAAAAAATGCATGGCCTGTAAACGGTCGTATCAGGCGCTTCATGTCATCTCCATTCCTACTTTGTAATTCAGTTATTGTGACGTAGTTATGTACTTGGGGGATAATTGTTTACTTTGCGTGTTTTGTCTTCATTATAAAAATGCCCTTCTATTAAAGTTAAATGCTTACTACTTCGAGTCTAGACCTGATCTTTGATTGCCCACTCCTTTATGTCGTAAGGTAAACCTAACGGCATTTAGGTACTATCAAAGAGGCGTTTTCTAATGCTATGGAATAAAGGTTCTCAAGTGGCGGCCACGAACCGGACGACCGACGCAGTGTTGGAAGGCCGTCCACCCAATGGACCAATGACATTGTTAAAGTTGCGGGAAGGCGGTGCGGTGGATTGAAATGTCTCAAGACCGGCCGTCGTGGAACTCTTTTGGGGGAGGCTTATGTCCAGCAGTGGACTTCTACAGGCTGATGATTGTATAATTGAATCTATTTTCATTTTAACTCTCCCTGTAAATTATGGTAACCTAAACCTTTGCCCTGAAAGAGGTGATCAGTTGTACCGAAGATTACAGGTTAGTCTATGACTTCACGCAAAGAAGACTTGATTTAAAAATTCTGGCAAATAAATACTAAGCACAGACCGTGAGGCACAACAACAAAACAAAAATGTTTTCTAATGCAAACGTGCCCATGGCATTTATCAAAAGTGATGCTAATTGTTACATAAAGAAAGAGAGTCCAACTGAGGGATATTTCATCCAATTTAATAATTGTAATAAAGTATCTAACCTAATTTATTTGAATTGTCCATCTAACCTGAAAGTTATTCGAAAAAAAATATGTATTTTCTCCTCTAATAAAAAGGCATGAAATGAAATGTAAAGGTTCTCGAAGGCCCCCCACCCGATGGACCGATGACATTGTAAAGGTTGCGGGAAGTCGGTTGATGGAGAAAGCTCAAGACCGTTCGTCGTGGAACTCTTTAGGGGAGGCCTATGTCCAGCAGTGGACTTCTACAGGCTGAGGATGGAAAAAGGCATGAAGATAATTATGAATCATTGCCCGATCTTTATTCTGTAGTTGAACTTGCCATTTTATCCATCCAGATGACGTCCACAGCTTTGGTTTATCACAACTTATACCTTCATCTTTAATTTGAGTACTGTGGCATTATTTTGAAAATTATTAAGAAAGTTTCATCTTAGTAGAGGCTGAGACCCGACTGCTCGATCCACAGGTCAAAAATAAGCCAATGGCATCGACGATGCTTGAAATTTATTTATTTATTTGGCTAATATTTGTTATTCACTATCGTATCGTAAACATAACGCTTTCTTTAATAATTAGTGCTTGGGCTCCTTAAAACATGTTCAAACGTCCGATATGTCATCTGAAAATTATTTCAAAATGATCCGTATCTCAAAATTGACTTTATTCAATAGAATAAAGTCAATTTTGAGTTTAAGAGTCTAAGAGGCGCATCGTAATCCTTTCACTACACTGATTCTTTCACCAGTCATAGGCCCTTTTCAGGGTCCACTGACCTATTACAGGATGGCGAAGTAAGAATTAGTGTCAAGACAAGCAAGTACGCCCTCAAAATCAAAATCAAAATTGACTTTCATCAGTAGACGTAAGGATTGTTGTTCAAATATATATTAGGTGACATATCACACGCCGTTTGAACACGGCTTTACCCTAATACAGCAACAGGGTCTACGTAAATTCTTGTGTAAAACAAGCGTGGGTAACTCGATATATGTATTTACCTTGCCAGCACATGACGCCGCCATCCGTAACTGATATTAGATACGTTTTTGCCGAGGACAAGGGTTGGCTTACTTTTATAATAGACATAAAAGAGTACGTACCTATAGTATCTTCATAATATTTTTTACTTAGTAAGGTATAAGTTGTAACTTTATAAATGAAACTACCTATATAGTACAAGCATTTTCCTATATGTTTAAAATAATAAACAAACATAGTTTGCGGTATCAATGGGGTTAGGGATTTCCACAAATCATTAGTACCTACCTATATTCAACAGTTGAAGGATACCTAATTATTATCCTCGATTCACTCATTTGCCGGTCAGTATCATCATCAATAAATATACAGAAACACTCACATTACTTAGAGGTCGCGGGTTCGATTCCCGCGTTCTGTGTTTGTTTAGT
Source organism: Anticlea derivata (assembly GCA_947579855.1). Lineage (NCBI taxonomy): Eukaryota > Metazoa > Arthropoda > Insecta > Lepidoptera > Geometridae > Anticlea > Anticlea derivata. The sequence continues at coordinate 7,621,396 of OX388262.1, forward strand.
TCTGTGTCTGGGTGTCAAATATTTATTTATTATGGATATCAGTCTCTGGTACCCATAGTACAGCTAGGCTACAGTCAGCTATGCCTAGTTTGGGATCAGTTGACCGTGTGTGATATGTCCGGAATATTTATTTATTTACTTATTGATTAACTGACAATAACCTCACAGCCTAAACCAGTCGTCGTAAGAGAAGCGAATTTTGACGGTAGCTCCCTAGTTGTAATGTAGGGGTGCACAAAGAAAGGAATTCCACCCTATGGGGGTTCAGCGAGGCATGAAGTCTGTACGACAATAACATTCATGATGTGAAAGAAGTCGTGGGGATGACCACTTGTAACTAACCTAACGTAACCTCACCATCATCATTTCAGCCGTACGACGTTCACTGCTGAACATTGCCTCCCCCACAGACAGAGCAAATTCCTTATCATATGGGAGGGTTTTGCCCATACTCACCACGCTGGGCATGCGGGTTGGCGAGCGCAGTTAGAGCTATCGTTGTTAAAATGAGGGACGCTGCTGCCCATCCCCTAGCTTTTTTCCCTTAGTCGCCTCTTACAACATCCGCGGATAGAGATATGGAGGGGCCTATCCTTTAGCCGGGGCCACCACGGCCTAACCTAACCTTACTAAAATACCTAATTAATATTTTCCGCTTATTGTTCTCAACGAAAATTACCAAATCTCTAAAATCTGACCTTGCCTGATATTCTGTTTGTTGGGATATCTCACTAGGGGGTAATCAGTATCACAAACAACGTGCGTGGCACACGCCCGCTATGTGACTATAATAAGCATTAACGTAACTCGTCGTAAAGAAATCAAATCAATATACGGAGTGATCGATAAAAAAAGGGTCAAAACTACTTCCGTTGATTTTGAAAAATCTCATCCTAGGGGACCTCAAAATGAAGGTTTAGTGATAATCAAAAATGCGTTTATGTTCGAAACCGTTGAATAGATCCTTGAAATTATAGGTACATGTAGATTTTTCCAACAAAATGATAAAATAATTCTGAGCATTTTTTGAAATTTACCTTCTAAAGTCAGTCAGTAGTTCCCGTTGATTGCCAAAATATATAGAGCGTTTTACGTTTATAGTCCGATTTCGAGGCAGTTAAAATGAGGTGGTGTCGTTTAAAAGGTCGCAAAATATGCTATTGTTCCTGATGTGATACATATCTTTACAAGAATATACAGTCTGATGATGGAGTTGGAAAAAGAGAACTCTTTATCGACTAGCAGAGTAGGTGTTTAGTAGTTTTTTCCTGACCATAGTCTTATGATGCTATCGGAAGTCGTGTAAAAGATCTCTTGAGCACCTGTACACATACCTATATACAAGGTGATTCATAACGTGTATGCTATCCCGAAATGGGCTTATTCTAAACCCAGTTGATTGATTTTCTAAAGTTTTTTCTTTTTGTTGATAGAATAACCCCCTTTGGAGATGGTATACATGATATGAATTTCCTTGTTTATAGGACGGTGTTAATATTTTGTTCGGGTAGGTACCACGCAAGCAGAGCTGCGAGCGTCAGCTAGTTACCGATAACGTTGCCTACACGCACGCGCGAAATGGACAATAGAATGCTCCTAGTGGGCAATAAAATAAAATGAGGGCTCTTGGTGTGGCGTGTGACGTCACCATAGGATCGCCATTTGTACGTCTGGCTGATTATTAGCTCTCTGGAGGCAAAAATACTATATAAAGCCCGATTTGCGTGGAGAGATTTTCTCGCAATTGTGGAGTGAATTGCCTGGAGATACAGACTATTATTATATGGTTGTCTGGATTAACTCCAACTACACTCTCAGATTATCAGAAGCGAGAATCTCCCTACAGACTCAAACCAAAATCGAAATGTAGGTTTATGCACGTTACAATATTTAACTGTATATTTTCTTTAGATACTCGCATTTATAAGCTCTAAGTATAATATTATTAATTAGTTGAGCGCCTAGTTGTTCTGTCCCTGTACGAGCTCTATTATAGTGGCTTGTCCAATTTTATTAATGAAGTACATCTGAAGTTACAGTCGCCTGCAATAAGATGTACACATTATATAATTGTCTAAATGATGCCACAGTACTAATAATGAATATGCACAAAGCAAAACCTCAAAAAATATGTACCATTTCCATTTCCAACTTTACTGTATTACCTACTATCTTGTATTGTGGCATCCTTTGAAAATTATGAAATAAACGTCTTAGTGCAGGTGACTGTACCAACATTCAATTGGATTGTGTACCCTTTTGCGAGTCAACCTAATTTAGCAGGTTAATTCAAATTTGGACAATCGCTTGCAAAGAATTCATAATCTGTCATGATTACTCAGAATACAGATTCTGAGTATGATTACCTACCTTCTGAAAGTTTGGTGGATAGTCAATAAGGTCCACAATCGTTTCTTCGATGGCACATGCAAAGTAAAAACCTGCTACTAGACATGTAAGTTGAAATAAACCAATTAGTTCCACTACATAACGCTGCGTGTTACTATCTTATCGTGTTTATTAATAGTTATCTGAGGCGTACATCGATCAGATTCCTATGATGTTTATGTACAATTTATAGAACAGCTTCATATTATACGAAGATCTCTCAAACAACTTGGCTTTTTTTTAATTTTTTATTCCGGACATATTGACACGGTCAACTGATCCCAAACTAGGCATAGCCTGTACTATGGGTACCAGAGACTGATATATATAAGAGATAAATATTTAACACCCAGACACAGAACAAACATCTGTGTTAATCACAAATGTTTGTCCAGTGCGGGAATCGAACCCGCGTCCTCTAACGCAGAAGGCAGAGTTACTACCAACTGAGCTATGAGGCCAGTCAGCTGTTTGCTTTTGCAATTGTTTGCTTATTTGTTCGATCATAAGTTTGGAACCGTCAATCCGACCTGCATGGAATTTAGTGAGTAGACCAACAATTCTACTATTATGAATTAATGGTAATAATATAAATCGGTCAATTGGGTTGCTAAAGGGGTTCAAATGCAAAAACACCTTCGTTCCACGCATTTACCTAAATTAGCATCAGCTCTATGGCATCATCTGTAAAACGATCCTCTTGCAATCTAATTTACTCGACCGACTTGTTTTTTTTAAGTTTTCATGATGGATTCCTATTGATAGAAACATACTAATGTATAATTGTTTTCTGAATATTTTATTTTATTTTTATTTTATTAATGAAACAAAATCCACAGCTCTTAGGTATATGGTTCAACTTAACTAATTCACTTTACTTAAAGCCAATAAAGGATTTAATTATTTTAGCTAATACATTTACTAATTACGACCGTCACTGATTTGACACAAAACGAATATATAAATAAATACCTACTCTTTTATCATTTAATCGCAGCTCAAAAGCTCAATTATTATTTCCTTCGTCGCACGGTGCACGGTCACAAGCCAAAGATAAATCAAACGGTCCACTACAAATGTCGGAATCACAGCCTTACTTACCCATCCGTTCTCTTCGTACGCCGATAAAGCTGAAAGCAATCCATTACCCTAAGGGTTTTGTCAGAACACAACTGTTATTGTGTTTATTTCTAGCATTAGGTTCAGTTTCGCAGGCTCTGCTTGCTGTGCCGTTCTTCCTTCACCTGTAGCGAAAGCCTTTGATAATCACGTGACTGTCATTGACATTTATTTATTACTAGTTGGGTACAGCTAGTAATCAATAAATTTGCGCGGTTGCACTCGCGTAGAGGTCATAGGAAGATACTACCAAGTAGGCACTACGCACATTGATCTGCAGTTTTTCATGAAAACTTTTCCAGGGCTATTCGGAAATGAATAAAAAAATAATTACGCATATTCATCGTTCGAATCGTGAGTTATGGTCTTAAGTCAATACAAAAATCCTATAGCAAAAGCACTTTTAGTTTTTCCCGAATTGTCCAGCTTTCAAGTACCTATCTTACCTAGTGCTTTTGCCGAAAACAGCCTATCAGCTGCGTAGGTAAGTATGAGTAAAATAAAAACATGGATTGGTTAATAAAATGGTCAGGTATCAGAGATTTTAAGCGGATTTGTGAGTAAGCCCTGAAAATAATTAGGTATTAAATGTTTGTGTCGTCGTCGAATCTGGCCTCGTGATTCGACCGCATACCTAGGTCAATCTTTCTGACTACTCGATAAACCTTTTTTCCATTTGGTTCGATTAATCACACCATGACTCTTGAGACTCCTAATGGTTTGATAAATATAACAAGTTAATCGGGACAGAACTTTGTCAACCGACGTTGATTTCCGATAGTGTAGTATCGCCGCGGGCACCGGTTCTATTGTACGATAGTTATAATAATATCAGTTGATAAAAACTGCTGTATTACTACACACCAGTTAGTTATTGCTTATTGTATTGTTTTGAATTCATTGCGAATAATCGGCTGCTTCCGCACACAATGCCACAGATTATTTAAGAGTGGCTACTGTCATTGTCATCACAGTCATTAGGTCTGCAAAATTGACACCGCGACCACACACGCCACATAATGATTACATTATTATAACCGTACAGGGATAATGAAGGCGCCTCCGCTATTGAAACGATGCCTTATTCAAGCAAGCTAACAAAAGAATCACCATGTTGCAAGAAATTTATTGCATTGGGTGCGGTCTGGGCTGTTTCCAAATTGTAATTAGAAATCAATATCGGATGAACTAATGGAATTATACGTTTGTATTTTACAACCAATAGAGAGTACGAAACGGTAATATATCTGATATGCTTTGGGTTTCTGTGTCCTGGCCAATTTTGTAACTGGGTTGGATACTTCAATCTAGACTGGTCGAAGGCCGCAGTTGTACTCGCGTACATCCCAAAAAAATTGCCTATTTTTTTATAAATAATCAAACCTGGATGATTGTGGAGGGCTAAGGTAGGAGGTAACTCATTGAGGAATTCCGTAGCAAGCGTTCAAACTTCGTCATCAAACCAATGTTCCTCACCAGCATCAGACCAGATCCTCAGAAAGACATCTCTGAACATCACAAGAAACAGAAAAAACCGGTAAAAGTAACGAATCTTCTTCGTAATAAGGTACTTTCATTTTCTTTTGTGGTTAAAAAAAGTAAGGCCTTATCAATCATATCTTTTCTAGATGATTTATACAGCTTTATGTAGCACTTTTTTTGCTCAATTAGATACCTACAGGATGCTGTTTAGGCTATCCTATACCATCCTCTCAGCCTTATCAGCCTTATCCACAGGAAAGACATGGTCAGTACCTACCTACGAGTGGCGCTGACTAAGCTGCGGGTTTCCTCACGACGTGTTCCTTTACCGTTTTAAGTACGTGTTCATTAATTTGTGAACAGGAAAATACATTAGAATTTAGAACCTACACAACCGTTATTCGAACTCACGACCTTTAGATCCAAAGTGAAGGCCCCCCGCTAGGCCAACAAGGCTTAACCCCAATGCAAAGAGTACTTAGAAACCATAAAGCCCCGGTGCTCGCAGCATCGCAATAACTCATCGACTCTATCTCAAAGAGCCTGAGCTTATTAGTTGAGCAAACGGTCTGAGTGCGTGTCGCAGACGGCTGCGTGCTCGGCAGGCGTTCGTTGCACGCTAAGGTCGCACTCAGATTAATAGCGGTGCGAGCTTACGAGCAAGCTACATACAGTTTCCATAAAAGTGGTGACCGTTATAACTGCCGTAGGTACTATTTTGACAAGCCTCATAGCTCAGTTGGTAGTAACTCTGCCTTCTGCGCTAGAGGTCGCGGGTTCGATCCCCGCACTGGACAAACATTTGCGTGATAAACACAGATGTTTGTTCTGTGTCTGGGTGTTAAATATTTATCTATTATGTATATCAGTCTCTGGTACCCATAGTACAGGCTATGCCTAGTTTGGGATCAGTTGACCATGTGTGATAATGTCCGGAATATTTATTTATTTATTTATTGCGAGCAATGTGTTCAATCAACTTGCTATCAATGCGTTCATTCAACCTTTTACGAACGTGAGGTCGTGTGGTTCTTTACGGTGACCGTAAAAATACGGTCTTCGCTTTATAGATAACTAAGGCTTTACGAGCTTACCCACCCGCTCTTTATTGCCTCTCCGCCTTTCCCGACTCACACTCAAATGAACAGTGTTAAGGTCATGTTACGAAAACAAGGTTTTGAACTTTAGGTATGAAAATAGCTTTGCAGAACGCATTCACTCTAATATCCATGAGATCACTATAACCCTAAAAGAAAGAGACGTGTCATAGTTCGGTGATTTTCTTTTATAGGTAGGTATTTGCTTTCGTTTATTTTTCGATGTCAAACGAGGACACTAAAAGTCTAATTTCGCAAAACCTTTCCTATACCTTTCGTTTACTTTCCTGAAAGGGTCTTATTTTACACCCAATTGGCGATAAGTTTGTACAACGACTTTTGTAAATTCGTAATTTTTCACTGATAACACACTGTACAAAATTCAGATGTTTTTGGGTCTAATCAGTTCAAACTCTATTATTCAGCTGTAAAGGGTAGCAATCTTGGTGTCGAGTTTTTCGTTCGTTTGATAGTTATAATGATTGTAAAAAGACCAAAAAGCATACCCACCTGTTGTTAAGCGGTTACCGTAGCCTATGAGCGCTTGCAATACCAGAGGCATTACGCACGCGTTGCCGACCCCGAAGCCCCTCCCCCTAAACAGCTCCTCGTAGAGCTTTATTGATGGAATAACCCAGTTTCGGGATAGTATTTATGAATCACCTTGAAATATAGTAGGGGATAAGATTTTCCCAATTTTTTTTTACGCGCCTTATATACCTTCGTTAAATAAGGTAACGTTCTCACGGGTAAATACGGTTCAATAGTTTTTAAAACGATTACGGGTAACTAGTGAGACTACTAGTAGGTTCCGTAACCTCAGTTGACCGCATGAAGACTATTGTTCACTGTCACTAGAGAACAGAATGGTGTGGCAAAAACGTTTTGTGAAAATGCCTACTATTCTCGCTGACTGACTGGATTTTGCTAAATAATGCAGAAGCGTATAGATCCAATAGTTAACTCTTTCGTAACCTTTAGCAACGGTTTTAGTAGCCTCATCTCAGCTTTCCACCCTGTAGGTATATAGGATATGATCGTCTAACGAAACAGGTTCCTAACCGAAATTGGTGTGAAAAAACGGTGGTGTGTGTGTAGACTACACACACCTTTTTTTCTCGAAAATTAAAGGCTCAGATGCCCGAAACCTAAACAAGTAAATTGCTTCACCTCGAAGGATGCTCAGCCAGTTCATGCTTATTTTAGTACGTCTTCAGCTGTACCGAAATACAATAGGTGCCTTATACCTAAGTACTTTCTCAGTAGAGCTGTAATTCTGTAATTCTTTATTGCACACAGAAACATGATACATAAATGGTTATTTCAAAGGTCATGTACATAGGCGAGCTTAACCCTAACAAGAGTTTTCTTCCAGCAAACCTTTGGGGCTAGAGAGATTTGATAATATAGGGAGATGCATCGTGTACAACAATATAAGAGAGAAAAAAAAAAGTAGAAAATTAAGATAATAATTATTAAGTTTTGGCAATGCTTATTGTCAAGCAAGTATAAAAAGCACTTGAGAGCTGAGCTGATCACTGGTAGAGTGATATCCACCAGTAATCAGCACCAGTGATGGAAGGTCGTGGGTTTGAATCCCGGTAGTGCACCAATGGATTCTCCATTCAGGTTCAAATTTGCGCTTTACTAGGGCTCTCAAACGTTGAACGGGCGTGTTGCATCAAATAATATTACCGAAAATTTCATAATATTTTTCAAGCGTTATTTTTAAAAACACCTGCTTTTGTAATAGTACCTACATACATTATGATACAAGTGTGTAACGTTGGTGATTACCGCCGAGGCGTCTTAAGAGATCCGAGGACGCTAATCATCAATACACACGTGTATCATCAAACGACGTTTTAAAACACACTTGTGTATTTTAATGAAAAAAAATAACGAATTTAGAAAAGTCGTAGAACAAACTTTATTGCCTATTAGGTGTACAATAAGCTCCTTTCGGGATAGTATACATATAATGAATCAACTTGTATGACCATTACAAAACCTAAGTTCTGAAGCTCCCTTAAACATTTTGGTAATAGGTAGATAGTTAACCTAGTTTTTTTATTTTTTTACACAGTTTTGACTAATCTACACATAAATCGGTAGGTAATCTTTCATAACTCTACCCCCATCACAAAACAAGAAAGCGTTCCTACAACATCCCACTCGAAAGTATGTAGTGAAGAGACTTACTTATTACGTCAAAAAGCCTTTGATAAACTTGACTGCTGAATAAAGGGATCATTACTAAAATAACATTAGGGACGTTTCTGTCTTACAAACGTTTACGGGCATGGAAGGGTTCAAATATTTCAGGAAATTATTCATATTATCTAGTAGAAACTCCAGCGACTTCGTTCGCATGATGTTATTTACATATGTAATGACCTTTAAATCATCATCATCATGCATCATCATCAGCCTGATGAAGTCCACTGCTGAACATAGGCCTCCCCCAAAGAGTGCCATGACGAACGGTCTTGAGCCTTCTCCATCCACCGACTTCCCGCAACCTTCACAATGTCGTTGGTACATCGGTTGGGGGGCCTTCCAACAATGAAATTACAGAAAAAAAAACCCTTTACTTACAGAAAGAAAATTAAAAGTAAATATTTACAAAATACACATAAAAGTGAAACAGTTGAGCTATCTAAAGGCCGGCCGTTACAAACGATGTATGTATAGATAGCTCAATTGATCAAGGCAACCTAAAAATTGGAATACATGAGCATGAAACGATGTGATATTATTTTAATATAAACTTAACAACCCCCTTGCTGCACCCCCTTAGGGGTTGAGTTTCTTAGTGCACCCTTACACTATAGCATGGGGTTAGTGTCAAAATCCCCTTTACACAATTTTCATACTCCTAGGACTTCTGGTTAAGCCTTTGTGTTGATTGTCAATCAGTCAGTCAGTAAAGTAAGAGTGGTGATTGATGATGATTTGTGTACCTAACTGCTTTGGCTTTCTATATGAGCGTAATCGGTGGAGGGGTCGTTTAGATATTGGGTTACATAAGGGGGTAAAAAACATAAATATGTCTAACATATACTTAATATAAGCCGAGTGACGACTTGGTAATACATTTTATTAAAAATAAAATTGTTTAAAATAAATAATACAGAGCCCTGGTGGAAGTGGTGGTAATGGCCCGCCTTCCGATCCACAGGTCGAGAGTTCGAATCCCGATCGCGGAACAATGGATTCATTCGGAAAATTTATGTGCGCTATACTACTGATCTTAAGACAGGTTTCGAACCCCGACCTGTGGATAGACATTGACGATAGGTACTGTGGATTCGATAGCGATATCTATACTCGTGTCAGGACTACCTAAAAAACCTGACCGAGAACCTCAGCTGAGAACTAATTCCATGGCAACCTGTCTGACAATAAATTGTACTTCAGAACTGTCAACCTCTTTATTTCCACTGAACACGAATGTCTAACCTTCAGTTCGACAGAGAAATATTAAACGGAGTCCGGTGATGTTTATAAATGTGCATTATTTCTACTCGTACCGGCCTATAAGAAAAATATATATTTTTTACTAGGATCCGCCCGCAACTTCGCTCGGGTGTTATCGGGATAGAAAGTAACCTACCTATGACCTGATTCAGACCATGTTCTAACTGCGTTCCAAATTTCATAGAAATTGACTCTGCTGCTTAGTCTATATAAACTTTGTTACTTTCACATTTATAATATGCGTTACAAATTGCTCTGTGAAAAACAAAAACAAATCTATTTTGGAGGAAGAAATAGTAGCCTATGTGCTATTCCAGACTATAAACTATCATCCAGATCCGTTCAGCCGTTCTGGCGTGATTGAGAAACAAACATACATCCATCCAATCTTTAGCATTTATAATAGTAGTAAGATTTTAGTGGGTCATTAAATTAATGTGTCACCTATTTATGTTTGGAAAAAATGCGTTTATTTTCTCTGAGAGTTAATCTTAGCATCTCGGAGACGAGTGGTAGAGACTTCTTCATCATCATCATAATTTCAGCCGTAGGACGTTCACTGCTAAATATAGAATTCCCTCAGAGATTTCCAGAGCGACTTCCTATCATGTGGGGAGTTTTGCCCATGCTCATTATACTGCGCACGCGGTTTGGCGAGCTCTGTTAGACCAATCGCTAAAATAGGGGTAGCAGCTGTCCATACCCTAGATTTTTTCCTTAAGTCACCTCTTACGACGAAGATAAGCCTACTTTATCTATTGTATAAATGAGATAAGTCTCATTCTATGATAGAAATTATTATTTATTTTTCAGAATTTATTTGCTTCAACGTTACCATAGACGCCCTTCTCGCAAAGACGTTGTTAGGGACAAAATATTCCGGTCACATTTTTACGTGCACAGATTTATTTATCTCATCCCTTAAATCAGAAAATCGGGCGCGACATTCTGACGACGATCACGTTCGTTAAATTACGGAAAAGGCATAAATAATACTGGAATAATCTCCCAACTGATTACACATAGGTACTACACACACACACAACACACTACACACTTATATGATTTTATACTACATAGGTGATTCATAATATATGTACTATCTTGCTAAGGGCTTATTGTATATCAACAAATAGAAATAATATTCGTAGAAAATGAAAAATATTATAAATATATTTTTTCCGATTATTTCAGAACTATTTCAAATCAGCTGTTTTTGTTTTTTGAATCATCTTTATAACTCATTATTCAACTTACGAGTGGTTATATGTTATGACTGTTACCTTATACAGGTGAATAAATGAGTTTGAACTGATATGACCCAAAACAACTGTTTCTTGTGTATTTTGTAAATATTAACTTGTATTAGTTTTAAGTTTCTTTGTGTAAATAAATTTAAACAACTGTTAAATGCAATGTTTTTTTTTTTCAAAAAATGACAAAATTCCAAAAAGTCATAGAACAAACTTTATTTTTATTTTGAATTGGGTGTAGACTGTAGAATAGGCTTATTCTTTTCGGAATAGAACAAATTATTATGAATCGCCTTGTATAGATGAATTTAAATAATTTAACCAACCCTCGTTTTTATTGACAGACGTGTATTCTTTGCATTCAACGCGAGCATTTTCCTCTAACCTAAATACGCCAATTCCCCAAAACGTGTATTCCAGCGAGAAGCTATAGGTAATATAGCTATGTATCTGTTGTTCTGTACCACTTTCTTACAGACAACATTTTTCCTCGAGACGCGATAATTTCTACACAGAGTGCCGATTATACCCGCCAGATGTAGCATTAGGTCGGTAGGTAATGTGGTTATGTCGGTCGGTCGGATTCGAGACAGCCAATCCTTTCGGAAGATAGAAATAGGGTCGGGAATAAAATCTGTGTGTGTCAATGTCAACCAATAAATGTTTCATCAACCTTACAATTCAGTTTATTTCCCGTGAAATATGTTTCCAAAAGAGGCCGGGGTCTCGACTACGCACGCGTGGCTCACAGCGCAGGTTACCGGGCAAGTGGCCAACAGATGGCACAATCATTTCAGTCAAAACATAATGAATAAAGTATCCATTCAATGAGTTAGTTAATATGTTAGTCTTGACAGATCCTACATATTTGAGCCTTTTGGGGTTGAGATCCTGGGTCCGTGTGGAAGTGGGCCCTCTGAGTTTTCAAAACAATATCAGGGCGTCTAGTCGAAGCGACGCGGGACCCGAGAGCTGGCTCCTATTTAGCCCAACGAATCAGCATTGCGATCCAGCGTGTGGCAATCAATTGATTAAGAGTGTCTGGATCAATTGAGCTATTTATAGAACGCTAACGGTCTTTAGATATCTGTATATTTCGTAAAATATTTGTAAAAAAGAATGAAAATTAAAACTAATACAAGTTAATGTCCCTTTTAGTTTTAATTTTCATGCTGTACATAAACTCCTTTCATGAAAGTGATTTGCAGCGTGAATTTGGTTGGTATCTTATGAGCATCAGTAAGTAGATAATGAGTAATAGGTTCCTATCATTGCTTTTCCAAACGCAAAGGTCAGATCAAAAAGATCCCGCTACTAACAACACAATCCGAAAAGACTGACTAATCTTTGTTACAGATATAAAATATTTTTTCTACTTGCGACAATTTGTATGTATTTATAAAAGTTAAATAGTGTAAGGTTTTTAAAATGTTTGTGTGGTGAAAGTGAGAGTGAGATTTGTGATGAGTCGGCATCAGCTGCGCGTGCCCGAGTTGCGCGTGAGTGGCGCGCAGGATGACGATCCGCCGGCGGCACTGCCTCCGTTCGCGCTCACGCTCCCCTCGATACCGCGACGCAGGCACTCCTGGATATGTGGGTGAGTAAACTTTTCTTCTAGTGTTCTGGAAACCAGATTCACGGTGGAATTACCCTCAATATGCTTTTTCGGACGTTTCCACGCAAAATATAATCAAAATTCAAAACAAATGATAGAAGTCAGCACTTTGGTGAAACTGTGTGCAATAAATGTCTTGAGGAACAGCAATGTTCTGCGGTGCCTAACCTATAGTAACAAAATTGGATATTTGGGTAAGTGGAACAACATGGGTAAATCCAAGAACAATTAAGATACGCCACCAACTTCAAAGCCATTTAACATGTTATACAAACTGGTAGACTACTTAATTATGTGGTGTTGTGTGTTTTATTAGAGTCTAGTCTGAGTTTTAGTCTTAAGATTCTAAGATTGATATAAGTTAGTTGCTGATAATTCGAAGAAAAAGATCTTAGTGCAAGATTTGGATACGGCTCAGGTCACATTCATACTCGCGATCAATACCTACTAAGCTCTTCAAAACAAAATAGGGACCACCTCGAGTAGATCTTAAATATTGCATATAGGTATAGTTTGTAAGTTAACGAACTTATTCTATGGTAACCAGTGTGCCAAAACGCAAGGGGTGCGTTAATAAAAATAAAGCGTTAAATAAATGCAGTTGGGTCCTAACCTAAATTCTATTGGGAACCTAGCTTAATTAACTCCTAGCTTTAAATTCGAAAAAACTACTAATTTAGTACTACTAAAACATAAAGACATGCTTACGAGCTTGACTTTGAGAAAGAAACCGCAACAGTTTAATTATGAACTTTGTTAAACTTATGGTTCGGTCTGTGCGTAGGAAATGAAATGATCGTCATCATGATAGTCATTGACATGAAGATTTTATAAACCTATTTAGATACTGTGCCAAATATGCATTGTACGGCGGATGTTGGAAGCACTAAATCATAAATCGTTCTCAGTGCTAAGTGTTGATATTCATAAAAACACCGAGCGGGTGAAACAATCTGTCAGAATTTCAACATCCATCATGAACACAAATGCGTTGAAGAAAGCTTTTATTAAATGACACGTGTAACCTTCAGTGATAAGATGGGTACCTACCTACCTGAAAGAATAATCCGAGTGTATCTGCGAAAGACAAAATTAGGTACGGAGTTAAGAAAATGAAATGATGAAAGTATGTACCAACCATCCTACGACAGAAGTGGGTTGGTAACCTGTAGCTGTTAAAATTATGGCCTCGCGCAAGTAATAGATATACGTAGGTACAAAAGCAATTTGGTATTCCAATAAGCCATGTTTCATATATGTTATTTTTTTTAGAATAAAACATTGTTACATGAGATCGTCGCAGTGTCGTGTCTACGATTGTATAGTATTTTCAGGTGCTTGTGGCTATCTAAAACAAAGGTCACTTAATATTCATAAGAGGCTCCGACGCTCGACAGTTGGCTGTCCCAAACATTAGCACAACAATGGTGGACCGCAAACGCTTATCCTTACCAACCTCGACTATTCAATTGAGATCACTGTCTTCGCTGTCTTTGTGTTCCATTACGCCGCAGACGCTCTCTTTACGAATGTTCTATGAATTATAATTAATGGCACTGTCGATATATTTTGTTATTTGCTTCACTTCTATGCGTTTGTCATACATAATCTTAGAGAGTATGATGTACCAGGTTTTTATTATTGAAAGCTATAAACTTTGGTTTCCTCACCAGAAGAATAGTGAATGTCGGTGACAGAAAGTCTGCATATAACAAATGTTTTTTTAACATTGAAAGATATAATATTTATTTTAGACATTTAGCCACCGCCGCATTGAGGAAAACCATTAAGGTTGAAGATGCGATCGAAGCCTCCTCCATACATCAAATTTCCGCCATGGCTTCGGCTTTTGATCGTAGGTTTGGAACAACCTGAATCGATTCAACTCCTGCTGGTATGGTTTGCGCCATTTTATTGGTTACCTACCCTAATGTTTAAAGCGGTTCAAACACCTCCCAATCCCACTAATAATTCTGTTCTACTAGCTTTCTAAGGAGTACCAATGAAAATAATGGATAACAAAGTCAAAGCGATAACGGTGAACGGAAATGAACCAATTTGCAAATCGGGAAATTGGTGCCTGAACTCTCTGATGCCAATTTCTACCATGCTCATTGATTTTGTCAGCGCATCTGCACATCAATCTACCGTTCTCACCTAGACCTAATACTATATGTTATGGTACAATAAACTTATTTGAAACTTAATCACATCAGAATGTGCTTCAGGATTTGTGAGTAGGTAGATACCTAAGTACTCACAAATCCAGCTGGTCTAAACCAGCTTACACCTTTTTTGTGTAAAAACGCTCCACACAGACTTACAAATCTTAAAAAGTTTCAAGAAAATACTTCGTGGCCTTATTTTTATTTTAATCTTCGTTTTGCAGTCTCTTCGTGGTTCGTGGAGCATTTACGTCGCTAGCTCGCTCTTCAAAGGCTTATGTTCTGAAAGAAAATTGCCCGCCTGCCTAGCATCAGTCAAACACGATTTTTTTTCATACAAGATGTATAAGTAGGTACACCGTCACATCTTCATTAAAATTTGAAAATATTTAGGAACAACTTTCTCCCATTGTATTATATGTTGACGTTTCAATATCGATGACTTGACGTTTTTGTTTTGCTACGTTTTGTGACTACTCATCCGATTACAAACCTTGATTTCAAGTTGCGTTCAGCCTTGCTTTCTAAAGATGCCTGCTCCCTAAGAAAATGTAAACCAGGATGGATGTATGTACCTAATGTGTGCATCATGGACATCATTGATTCTGCCTCCGCTATCAAGGCAGGCTCAGGGTTGATTGCATTTAGCCCGGACTGCCTCCGGATATGGTCTACTTACTAATACGTAGTACAGCAGAGTTAAGTGAATTAATCTGTACAAGGGAACGGACAGGCGGACTCTGGATTCGCGTAGATGACGAAATTAGAATAGTCTAAATAGGAGTTATATATTTGTTGGTATACTTTTATTACTATTGTTTTATTTATCACGCTTAAGTTACACAAGATTTTAAAAAATAAACTGGAAGAGATATTTTGTGTGTAGCCCATATAATAGATAATAATAAAATAGTAAGTCCTATATTAAGTATAAGGGGATTTAAGAATGCCAGGGAAACAAACCAACATCACCTCATGAAAATCCATTTTTGCTTTCGATAGTAGACACGACACATAAGAACAATATTTATGTCAGATCCGAACACGAGCAATATCTGTTGGGGCTTCAACCGGGTATGTGTGTGTGTGTAAGTGAGCGAGTTACCTCAATAAGCAACAGTAACTGGAACATTGCGGGATCCTCGCTTCCTATAACTAGGTAGATACTCGTACCTATGTTCAGTTTTAATTCACTTACTCGAAACTCCCTGGAAAGTGCTCGCTAACATTTTACGAGTTTACGCCTGCCTAACGTTTGCTACAAAATAACCAATTGCCTTACCACGCTCCATCTGATTTTCCACTCGGTTATTTTTACAGTATTTCGCCTAATTTAATTCGTTACGAAATGTTTCTTTGAATAAAACTTGTGGCAGGCTTTTATATATCTGATAGGACTGAACTGTAAGTTGTAATTAATTGTTTATATAATAATAGGTTTACCGTTTTCGTATAGGTACCTAAGGTTATATGTTATAAGTTATAAGGTTATAGGTTATATGGTATAAGGCTATAGGTTTTCGTATAATCTTAAAAAAGACGATCCAGTGTGAGAACTTTTGAAAACTGAGGTTTCAGAATTATTATTCGGGGTTGAAAAATCGGCGGGTTCCCAACCAGTCACACCCGAACGAGTCTAGCTAGACTTGGGATTGTTTTGCAATCAAGTCACACTGTTACTCGACCTCATAAGTGAAGAAAGTGATAAACTTATATTTTGCGGTCGCTCGCGTAGTTCACTATATGATTTAAACCGCAAATTCTATAGCCGTTCCTTAGAAAAAGATCTAAACAGACAAACAACAAAGTGATACTACATGGTTTTTGTTTTTCCTAGATAGATAGATAGAAAATGCTTTATTGCACACCATAAAAAGTACAAACATTAACAAAAAAACAATAAAAACTAAACTATGTGATGAAAAATGGGCGGCTTTATCGCTGAAGTAGCGATCTCTACCAGACAACCTTTGGATGGAGTGGACTGGATATGATTAAATAGGGGTATATCAGATGTACTTATCTATAATAAATTTTGATATAATGTTGTGCACACAACCTAAAAATTAAATTTTACCTACTAAATATTTTAACTACATATAATATATTAAATAATATGCCTACCATAAAAACAAATTATATATATATATATCCTATTGAGTTAAGAACCCTAAAAGATTTAAAACGTTATAAAAGATCGTATACCGTAACTAGTAATGGTATGCCGATTTTTTCTGTTTTTATTTTACAGTTTTTCTTTCAAGTGTTAGCTGTTTTGTGTTTGGTTCCAGCTCTAAAAATAACAAATAACAGATTTTTCCCCAAAACAGCTTGCTTGCTTGTCGTATTAGCTAAAAGATAACCAAGTAACTTGAAAAAAAACTGTAAAATAAAAACAGAAAAAAACGGCATACCATTACTAGTTACCATTAGTCGTACCTAGACCTACGTCAGTGATCACGTTGAGGATTGGGGGCATGAAGTTCACCTCTTAGAGGCTCCTTCCTTGCACACGCACGACTATCACATGTCTTTGAATTTCTAGGAATTACCGGTTCCCCACGATACTCTACCACTATAGTGCTCTCATTTACCGTATGAAAGCACTAGTCGTATAGCACACATACATTTTCTGAATATCCATCTGTGCTCTATCGTGTTCGAACCTACACCCTCTGGATCGGAAAGCGAGGTCACTACCACCACTCCACCAAACAAGGCAGCAGATATTTTTGCACAGTGATTTTTTTATTGGAAAAATGTTATATTAATTCCAACCGTCGCGTCGCCGTCGTAATTCTTAAATCGGGTTTAGAATAAAGCATTTTCGAAGCGATTACTGTACTTAATATTAAAGCACCGTGTAGATAGACTAAGGAAACCTTTATAAAGTCTGCTCAGAATTAAAATCTGCTACGTAAATGTACTCCTTCAGCTTTTCTTGCAAAATGAAACTTTCAGATTTCTGCGCAAACTTTTGTTCATTTGTCAAAGTGTCGTCGCCCATGAAATTGAAGATTTTACAAGAAAAGTTGGTGTCAAAAAAATGGGACTATTGGCAAAAAATATTTGCCGTATTGCCAGTAAAATATACGTACCTATATTACATATGTACTGACTGGCCTCATAGCTCAGTTGGTAGTAACTCTGCCTTCTGCGCTAGAGGTCGCCGGTTCGATTCCCGCACTGGACAAACATTTGTGACTAACACAGATGTTTGTTCTGTGCCTGGTTGTTAAATATATATCTATT
This sequence comes from Anticlea derivata, assembly GCA_947579855.1. Lineage (NCBI taxonomy): Eukaryota > Metazoa > Arthropoda > Insecta > Lepidoptera > Geometridae > Anticlea > Anticlea derivata. Next base: position 7,639,247 of record OX388262.1, read on the forward strand.
ATGTATATCAGTCTCTGGTACCCATAGTACAGGCTATGCCTAGTTTGGGATCAGTTGACCGTGTGTGATATGTCCGGAATATGTACGTATGTTTGATATATAACCTACAACCCATAACATGTCATCGGTGACAATTTATGCGAATCTCATCATCATCCGCGGATACGGTACTGTCGATGAAAAAAAAACCTTTATCTTAGGCGTAGGTAAGAAGTAATAGGTCAAGACCATTCCCATTTATTACAGGTGAACATTAATTGCGTTGTGACAGTACGCATATCTTTTGAGATGCGGTTTTGGACACTGCGACATATTTGAAACACTGCCACAAGTTATTTCAGTCCTCGGTCGCGCGTAAACACCGACACACAGACGGTATTGGATATTATTATTTCTTATATTATATTTATATGAATGATCGTTTATAATTTGTAACATTTCAAAAGCTTTTTGCGACTAAAAGAGAGCTTCGGAGCTACATTAGCGCACTTTAAAAATCGCACTTAATCGTACGAATCTGTTTTCATCAATCATCTTTACAATTAAATCTGTTCAGTGTGGTTCAGAAGGAGGGTAAAATCACGTTATACTCGCCCGAGCTGCGCTTGTCAGCTGTGAACATAATTTCTGCTGAACGTTCAAGGACTTTGAAATTTAGTTGCTTGCACCGCGATTTTCTTGCAAATCGGGATTAAGAGTCATCATCAATCAGTGAGAGTCCAGTGACTTCTATTCTATAACATAACACTAAAACCAATTTTCCAGACGCAACATGTACGAGTATGATAAAATGTATATTTAGTACAATAATTTTTTATTTATTAAACGTATTGCAAATGCGGAGTTCTTCTTGGAAAACTGATAATGAACATAGCTAGACATTGGGCAGAAGATACAAAAAGCATTGTTATCTTAACATCTTTAAGTCCAAGAATAGCATTTGACCGTCACATTAATCTAAGTGTTTCGCTGCATCCCATAATAGATCTCTACAACTCAATGATATACCTACAACTCAATTATGAATTTAATTGTTTTGTCATCTTTCACTACTACAGTATCGGTTGCTATTAAAATAATAAGTAAAAATAGCTCGTGTATTTTTATTTCACCTACTCGTCAAGTGAACGCTGAACGAATGGGAGAGAAAACTGAGACATTTTTATTTTCATATTTCTCAATAACTCGCTGTGATTTTGTATGTTGATTCACGTGGTGCATAGGTAGATAAGTACGTTTCTTTTTTACCTGTTAGGGTTAAGCCGTCTTCAAACGGCATGCAATATATCCTTGATATATGTATATCATAAAATCTTCAAAATGAAGTTAATTTTGAGTTTGATATTTGAGGGTGTGCGATATAGCTCAACGATACCGCAAGCACTTAGAACTTCTAAGTTTCAAGTCAAACTCAAAATAAACTTTATTCAGAAAACGTAAAGATCATTTAAGATGACATATCGCCGTTTGAAATGGCATTAGTCAGGTGTGTCATCGCCATCATCTTCGGCGTAAAGTGATTCCGGCGCTACCAAGAGCATCGCTCCATGCGCCAACACTCTCGCGCAGTCCACGCTACGCTTCGACCAATATAAACGTCCATTTGAAATAACGTGAAAGTATGCTAAGAAATTTAGATAATACTCTCGGCGTGCTTTTATTCGCGATAATAAACCGAAATTGACTTTTTCCATTGTTGATATCTTATGGTCCTTTTTAACGAGCCAAAGATTTCGCGATCCGTTTTGTGAAAGTGTGGCTGTGAAGTGTTGTGATTTGTTATACACTTACTATAAACTGATAATTAAAATAATTTTAAAGCATGGTAAAGTAGCAAAGCTGATTAAAATAAAACATCATGTATTTAGGGAATTCAGGTGGTCACAAAACATTTACCTAATTCGTCCTAGTTTATTAGATAAGTACATCAATTTACTTATCAAACAAATCATTACAATGGCAAATCACTAATTTGAAATTGTTGCTTTATGATTGATATTCAATCGTTTGTCGTCAATGCACATAACTATGCCTATTCTTAAATAAACATTTGCGTTAGAAAATATATCCATCACAAAATGCATACTTAGGTAAGGTATGTGCCTGCCTTCCTCCCGTTTAACGTTATATTATAAAGCAACTAAAAAAGTTATTCGTTATAAACTCAAAAGTGATACCTATAAAAGCTATAAATTCTGAAATACATACACAGCCTTCGATGATGCCTTTTATTCTCGGCTCTAAGAAAAAATAAATATTACGAAGCGCAGACAAATAACCTAATAGCGCAAAGTTCATTAAAAATTCTTAACATAAAAAGTTGAAGGGTTTCAGATCATTAGTCCATAAAATAATTTTAGTTACTAATTGAAAAAAATACGAATTCTGTGATGAAGTTCATAATTTACTACTTTAGCATAAAAATTAAAAACAATTGCAAAAAGCTGTACCTATAAAGGAATTTAATTTAAACTGTGATTAAACCACAGACAAAAGCAACGCCCACAGAGCCTTCAGTGATAACTATAATATGTAGGTAACTGTTTCTTTAGGAAAACGTTGGCCAAGATTGAAGTTGATTTGTGTTTCAAAGTACGGAACAGATTTAATTGTACGTGAAAACATGGTTACCTTAGTTTACCATTTTTATCACTATACATATACACTTGTAAATAGATACTATGTTATATTTTGCGTAGAAGTTGAATGTAAGAGGAAACACAAAAATACCGATTTACATATTATTTAATAAGTTAGCGCTCTTAAGTGAAGAAAAATATCCGGCATGTCCTAGAACCTAAACTTCGAAGACATGTGACATGTGCTCGAAAGGAGCCTCTTACAGGCGCACTTTAGTCCTTTCACAGAATCTTTCACGAACGATTGTAGTTTTTAAAATTAGCTCTTCATAATGGATCCAAAATCTTTAGCATTTTACGTTCAATTGGCAATTAAAGGTTATGGGAAGACTTGACAGAATGTCCATACATCACAGAGACAGAATTCTGAACGAGCTTCTACTGTACCTTAATATATTGGCAATTTTACTTCCTTCATTACATTGTGTAAATAAGTCCAATTCAAATTCAGCGCGACACTCACCATTACTTGTTCACTGGTATTTCCCCAGAGATTTTGACATTCCTAGATGTTCAGGCCATCTAGGAATGTCAAAATTGTCTATTAGATTTTCTGTTATGGTAATTTACATTATCCCTCAAAGACTTATCAGGTCTGGGAGAGACCAGGAATGTACTAGGTACGTGTAGGCACAGGGTAGACGGATTAGTAATCTGCAACGATGTTGGGATATTTATAAATCATTCCTCCAAGTATTTTGTGTCCAAGTATGCTAATATTTTAATAGGTTATAACAAATTAGGCTTCAGTTTTGATACTATTTTTAGTTGCACAATCGTCGCTCGCTTTTTAATACCTACATACCTTAAAAGTAGCCCATATGCTATTCTAGGCAAAGAAATTAATCTATTTCAAGTTTCAACGAAATCAGTTGAGCCGTGACGGCGTGATTGAACAACAAACATCTAAACATTCAAACATCCTCACAATCTTTCGCATTTATATTATAATAGGGCTAGGAAGGTTAGGTGAAATAGGTAGAGCAGCGATGGGCATGCAACCTGTAACGTATCACTACAGAAAAATGAGGGCATGTGCCTTATATTTGGACATCCTCTAACTACTCCCTCAGACATGTTCAAGGATCTGATTATCTGGAGATCTGAGAGGATGTCTACCATTATTAGGTACCTATAAAAGGAATGAGCCTTTTATTTGTTTAAATAATTATTCCTCAACTCAGCCCGGGCCATAATGAATTATTTGTCAACTTCGGTGGCATATCGGGCGAGTGCCCGTCTGAGACGCAACTGGTGCGGTTCGATTCCCGATGCGGGACTAATGTTTGCATGGTTTGCAAATATTTTTTGGGGGTCTGAGTGTTGTGGTACCATGGTACTCGTAGTTTCTGATACCCAAGACAATACTGATAGACAATATTGATAGTACCTACCTACAGATATATTTCTCATAAACGATAATGCCAATTGCCATTTGTCCATTTCGACGCTTGGGTTATTCGGTAACGTATTGATCGAAATCTGTTTTGAATACGTCGCTCCTAAAGCCAGACAGTTTCGTAAATGCCCTTGGTAGGTAATAGCGCTAATCCTTTGAGGACACAGTTTGTTTATCTATAACAAATATCTAAGGGTCAGTTAGATTTAAAGCGATAGCGCGAAATAAGTTTACGGCCTATTTATTTAGAAGTTTGATCATTCAATTATTTTCTAGAATACTCACTGAAATAATGTTGACAATAAGTTGAGTTAATTAGTCGTGCCAACTTAACCATTAAATACCTACACCAATACCACCACCGTTTCTTTAGTAAAGTTTTCGTTGGCTCCTTCCTTACGTGTAGGTATTTTATTATCCTAGTTTGCTACTTTACCATAGAATAATATACTCATTTGGTTTATAAAAAGCTTTAAAATATCGAATAATGTAAAATAAGACAAAAATACCAGAAATTGTAGAGGTGGAGTTTACAAAATGAAAACATTCAGCACTGACATCTACACCCCAGCCTGAGAAGTTTATTGTAAGATACGAACGCAATACAATGCTGCCTATTGCTGAAACCGACGAAAGCGCCACCACTATAATGTCAAGTGCAAGTAGTCACCGGAAAACTCGAGACCGCGTGGTTACAGCTGAAATGCGCGCGGTGCGGCGCCGGCGAGGTTGGACGGTGGTCGGCTCTGAAACTAGGTAAGTCACTCTACGATCAAGAGATGGCGCTGTTTGCAGTGAATGAATTGAATGCATTATTTTGTATCGAAAGTTATTATTTTGTACGTCTTTGCATTGGTACATAGAATTGCAATTTTGCCTAACTAAGGCATAAATAACTAACCATGTTAAAAAAAAAATACAGCTGACTTGAGAACCTCCTCCTTTTTGAAGTCGGTTAAAAATACTTTAGTTTGGTTGACAAAGTATTTTCACAAATAAAATAGGTACCTACAAATTTTCTACTTGAAATTAGATTCATCATCATCATCATTTTAGATGTAGGACGGACGTCTACTGCTGAACATAGGCCTCTCCAATAGATTTTCAGAGCGACTGATCTAGTGCGGCCTGTACCCAACAACAGCTCCCAGCAACCCTTATTAGGTCGTCTTTGCATCTAGTGAGGGAGGCGACCTACGCTGAGCTTCCTGAAATTAGGTAAGATTCGTTGTGAAAAACTTTATACAGACTCTTAATTCATTATTCCAGATATCTACAGGTTTTTCACATTATGAGCATTATGACTTATCTGAAAGCAACTTTTCGGAGCCCCGTGATTGGCAATTAGCCGACAGCCGCAGGCATTTTCACGTTATGAATGTTTATCTGAAAAAACTTCCGCAGTCGCAAACGACATTTACAAATGTTTTCCTGAGTGCATTTTCCTCAGTTGAAGACAAACATGTTTCGCTTGGATAATTTCAAAACAAAACAAAATATTTCGTTTGAAATGGGATGGAGTACATACCTATACCTAGCTAGATACTTAGATACTGTTGCTTAATTTTAAAACAAACATCTTATTTCCAATCTGGAAGCCGAACCGAATTGCCAATTTATTCTTAAATCACCAGGCTGGCTTAAAAATTAAAACTCCTTCAATTAATGAAAAAAATGGAAAAGAAAAGAAGTCTCGTCTTAAATATAACCCGATAACTATTGAGCTGAAAAGAGAAACAAGTTAGGGGATCTAAATGGTTTACTTTAACAAACACGTTAAAATTACTTAAAAGGCATTTCCGCTAATTAAAGTTAATAGAATGGTCTTGTTTTATTTAGGCTCATTTAAAGGGTTTTTAAAGAATGCAACTTTACACGAACATGAGCACCGAAATTTGATGATAAATAAAAACATATGTAGGACGTAGTCTTGGTATCATAATAATAACATTAAATAGTCTTACTAACATTAAAGACAATTTTTTATTCAAGTATCACGCAAGCAAAATTAGTTAGCATCAGCTAGTTTCATTAATATTATGATGAATATTTAAAAAAAATCTATGCGTTATTAATTCTACCGCCGTCAATGGCCGTGGTGGCCCCGGCTGAAGAATAGGCCCCTCCATATCTACCTATCCGCGGATTTCGTAAGTGGCGACTAAGGGAAAAAAGCTAGGGGATGGGAAGCAGCGTCCCTCATTTTAACAACGATAGCTACCTATAACTGCGCTCGCCAACCCGCATGCCCAGCGTGGTGAGTATGGGCAAATCCCCCCACATGATAAGGAATTCGCTCTGTCTGTGGGGGAGGCCATGTTCAGCAGTGGACGTCGTACGGCTGAAATGATGATGGTTAATTCAACAACCAAACCGAATTTTCCATTGATTGTTAGCATAACAAAGCATACTAGTATTCCGATAACCTTTAACTCATTAGTTTGCGATCAACAGTCGGTTCCTCCGGGAACTGATGGCGCTATCCTGATAGATGAATAAAACATGGCTCCCATTCCGCTGTAACTTGCCGATTTACATGCAAAGGTTTTTACATTCATGAGTTTTAATCTTAGTATCTAGGTATCTCCATATTTTTTGTGAATACGGAGTTGTTAGAGAAGTTTCTTGGAATAGAGTTGCCCACTTATTTCTTCTTTTAACAATAAAATAGTACATTGTAGCTTCAAGCTTTGAACACAGTCTCGTTTTAGTACTATACAGTTACCTACAGCACACTGTCAAATGTACACACATCTTTAATCTTTTGGTCGTTCTGCTTTGAATAAAAGCTAGTTATCAAGATACCGCATCCTAATCTAGAGAGGATATTGACTATATCAGCACCCAAAATCATCAAATTGTCATCAGTACATTCGTGCTAGCTTGAAATTCGACTGGGACAACCCAAAGATGGGATAAGGAGATACCTGGAATGTTTCCACGATTATTCAACACGCACTGGTTCAGGTGACAGCTGATAAGCTCCCGGGCTCGTTGGCAGCCTGCCCTCACGGATATAGACGGCAATGTGACGTATCGCATGCCCGGTCATAGGCCTCAGTCAGACAGAATGCAGGTTGCCGGCGCATTTCGAAGTGCGCACTTCAGATGGTCGAATCAGCTTCAGCAACGTACTACAAAATATTCAGACCGAAGTTTGGAAATCAGTTCTCCAACCAATTTCTTATGAGTTTACAATCAGGTGTTCGTGAATCTATCTGGGAGCAAAATCGTTTCAGATTTTGGACATCAGTGTGGTTTTCAGAGTAATTTTCGCGCACCATGCCAGAATAGTCGCGGTTAGTAACTGGAAACCAGATTTTTTCGTAAATGTACGTACAGTTAATCTTATTATGTCTATGCGATGTGGTAGGAAGTGAACCGGCGGCAATGGCGGAAGCGGAAGCGATGGCGTTTTTGGGTACGTGCATATTTTTATAGAGTGACTATCACTTGTAAACTAGCCTTAGGCCATTGACTTTCGTAATCCGCATTTGTCTTCTGATGCAAAGGCCAAGCAAGACCCAACACGTGGGCATATTGCACCTGCTCAACTTGTTTACGTTGAAAAAGTCTATTACCTAGGTATTTCTTGCAATAATGTCAAATATTTTGAATAACTAGAACACGTCATTATAAGTGGGTGGAGGCGCGTTATCGATGCGCGATGTAAATTGGAATTCAGAAAATTCAGAGCGTAGTTTTCTTTTAATGTAAAAGTAGAAGGACGTTTTGCAATAGCCCATAAGAGTGAATGAATCACAGCTAGCATTGTGAACCATACATAAAATAACAGCCTTTTTTTTCGCAAAATAGGGCGGTCGCTCTACTCGTGCGTTTCACTCTAGCGCCTCGCCGTTTGTGCATATTCAATGAAACAATTTAGAGCCTGTATAGAGAAGGGTTAACTTCAGCTAGAGATAGTTCAGAAGGTATAAAGTTTTCTGTATCCAATTTTGCTATCACTGAGCCATAGCCTATTTGTCGTGCTGCAGCACAAACAAACTTCTCGTCTACTGACCGTTACTTACTTTTTAAATCTCTTTTTGTTTATTTACTTTTGTAATTGAAATTGTGGGTATGTCTATGTCTGTCCGTCTGTCAAGACCCTTTTTCTCAGAAACGGATAAAGATATCAACTTGAAATTTATACCACCTATTAAGGTCTGTGGGCTTATGGTGCCGTATAAAAATCAAAGCTCTAGCTTAATGCATTCAAAAGACATGGCATGAATGTATAATTTTTGTATGGAAATGGCAAAAATTAAAAACCTCTAGGGTACTTCCAGTTACCTAACAATTCTGAAATTTGGAATGCTAGGAGCTTTTGTAACACAAGTAAAGGGAAAAGTCTGAAATTGAGGAATTTCGAAGTTTTTTAGGAAACAAAGTTATATTTGCGGTCAATGTCATACAATGACTACGTGAACGACCGCAAATATAAGTTTGTCAATTCCTACACTTAGAATTTTTATTAATTTTTATAAATCCATTGATGTACGACCGGGATTCGAACCCACGACCAATGGTACGGAAGCCTCAGAGCGCGAGTTCTAGCACTTGACCGTCTTTATTTTATCTACCTATAGTATTTACATTGCATACCAATTCAGTAGGAAACAAAGCTTAAGAACAAAAAGAATGTGCTTATATACACAAAAATATTTATGAATCATTTGCTGATAGAATTTCGTTATATGAAAACAGATTTATGTGAGTATTCTATCAGTTACAGGCGTGTGTGTGAATAAGTTGAAATTGGCAACCAATCACCTCCGCTCCGCTGACTACTCATTTCCATAATGCTGCTCAGGCCACAGGCAAAAACTATACTGAGCTAGCTCACTCCGTACATTTGATCTAGCTTACTCTGTTTTGATGAAATACTATGATGTCCAGTAAGTACACTTTAGTATTCATATCTATCTTGGCTATGGCCAATTTAAACGATTTGAAATCCGTACCGAAGATTTTTATCCAAAAAGTCATTTAGAACTTTTCATGAATTTTAGGCTGAGTTACTGCATTGACGGTCAAATCCGCAACGTCTCCCATATCTATGGCGAAATCTACGCGACTAATGCGAAAAATGGTAGTTGCTTCTCTTACATTCTCATGTAGGTATGAAAACTTACGCGCTTTTTATGACTCAAATGTTAGGATTTCTTAGAAATCGTAAAATGTTTAATGAAAATTTTCAGTTGGCGGGCGGCGGTATTATCCTGGCTCTTCTCTTTAGACTGTACCCCGACGCCATTTAAGAGCGACAGCAATTGCTATAGTATCAAGCTCGTTCATGCTTTTCGACAACAGCGTCCAATTTATAGCCCATTAATGCTAATGATTGGTGCTAATTCTGACGTAAAGCAATGGCCTGCGGGCACGAAATGTCGCACTATTTAAAAGTGACTGTAAATAAGTCATTCAAGTCACTTCATGCCTCGAGGATTTTTCTTTGGGCATTTTTATTTCTCTTATGTTTTTGAAGGATTAAAGAGGGAGTATATTTTGCCTAGATACATTGTTAGAACATGCCTTTGACTACCTCCAACACGAGTTTCCTGCCAAAACAGGATCTGAAGTAGAGGTTTTCCAAGGAAAATAGTTACGAGTTTATGGCATATAGGTATGTAATTATATGTAAGTTATGTTGACCGGCTCGGCCCAGGCTGCCAATGATTTCAATACATTCAAGGGCTGCACGTGACACGTCTGTGTGTTTACGAACAATTGCTCCAGATTCTCATTGATCTGCGCTCTATTGAAATCTGAATTAGCGAAGTTAAGGTTCTGTCACCGTCATTAGGTCCATTTTACTAGCTACAAAACTAATCGCGTGTATCTAATTGCACCGAAATATATAAAAATAATTATGACGAATGCCCACGTGTTGCCCACCACAGTAACTGTTCGGAACTCATGTCTAGATGTGCTTGATGAGTACGACTACCTGGCTCTAACAGTCCAGTGATGTAGGTTCAACTTCGAGAAAGAGGTTATTCGACGAATCAAACTGGATGGGCAGCGTCCGGGAAACTGCACGATGTCTTTTATTCCAAAAACCCCAGGGCACCAAGACGATAGCATTTGCCCAATTTGTGATGACATACCTACGTTATATATTAATTTTAATTCCGGTTTATATTAGAACTAAATAGGAGATTGTCGCAGCCTTATGACCAAAATCTTGAATTATTATAATCTTAACAATGAAATATAGCAAAACGAAGTCTTGTGCATAAGAAGATTAACGTTATGAAATAAACCTACCGTAGTCAAGTGAGATTGACTTCACCCTCCTCTGGGAAAACAATGGAATTTTTCCCTTCAGTGATTTTTAGGGACGCATTCAAAAGCAGGCCGCCTGCTTTCACCTAAACAACAAGCTGTCTGCTTACTAGCACCCTGTTATATTTACTGAAAATCTATTTTCCTAATATTTTGAGGCGGTCTTTTAGATTTTTGATAATTTATGGGTCTCTGTATATACTTAGGTACATACTATGCCATAACTTTTTTTTTAACGGTCTTTAGATGGCTTAACTGTTTCTCGTGTATTTTGTATTAGTTTTAAGTTTCTTTCTGTAAATAAAGTATTATCTTTCATTTAGATTTTTGATAATTTATGGGTCTCTGTATATACTTAGGTACATACTATGCCATTACTTTTTTTTTAACGGTCTTTAGATGGCTTAACTGTTTCTCGTGTATTTTGTATTAGTTTTAAGTTTCTTTCTGTAAATAAAGTATTATCTTTCATTTAATACCCCACCTGCCATAACTTATCAAATTTAAATTGATATTAAATTAACACCTGGGGTTTCGGAAAGCCAAAATCATGATGAGTAAGAGTTAATATGGGCAAGAAATCCCACAACTAAATAATACCAAATATATACCAATAGAAAGAGCTTGATAATATTGAGGGTTCCGGAAGAGAGAATTAAAAACAGTTTTTCGCGTATTCAGTCGTCGTAAGCGCCGTGTCTTACACGGCAAATTCTGAATTCAACTTTTAATTTAAGGCTGCTTTTCCACCAGAGATGTGCTATGCAGCTATAATCGCATTATAGCTGCATAGCACATCTCTGTGTCTTTCTCTGGATGTGAAAGCTAAGCTAGAAACTATGTGACCGTTTCGACTGATGCTAAGGTATGTAGCAGAGCGAGTAAGATGTGCTATAAAGATGCGCCGCCGCGAGGTAGCTTTGCGAGGAAGTTGCGCAGCTCGAGCTATGCGCCTACTGTAGATATTCTGCTGTGCACATATCTACACCATTTGTGATCATCCATAACACGCATCCATCTACATAAAAAATATAGCTTAGTACAACCCGTTTCCACCAGTGCTATGCTATGTGGACCAATGAATATGATTGGTGGATATCAAACGCATCCATAGCAACGTAGCATAGCAAATCTCTTGTGGAAAGGCAGCCTGAGGCTAAGGCATAAAGGCGTCGAGATTGAAGGGGCTCGAAAATTGCCCGCGGTTACACGATGACGCATCGGTCGATCAATCAGTAAAACTGTTTTTCTATATCGTTGATAAAACTGCAAAAAAAGATAAGTATTGAGGATTATTTCCACCCGTCTTCAGCTTACCCTCTAATCTTCAGAATTTGTAAGAAGTCAGTATGCTCTCCCCTATTTCATTCTGTAGGTAACCTCAGAATATCTTCAATATTTCATTTCCTTACAAATGTCATAGGTCAACTAGCGTAGTACAACAACTTATTGAAATTGAGGTTTCGATAAAGTTTTTTGGATCGAATGGCCTTGGAACAGCAATTGCCTTCGAGGATGTTATTCGCTTAGTACTGAAATGATTACAGTACGCCATTTAAACCCCTGAACTAAGTACCTGAGAAAAGCTACTCACAGAATAATAACCACTTTAAAAGCGTTGCTTTAACAGTTTATAGCTCCGTATTAATTAACTATTCGTATATTACATGTTCGTAGTTAGAAGATAATCAAAAAATATCGGTATTACATTTAGGCACTAGATTATCTTAGAGCCTACTTATATGCTGTGTGGATATTTGGATGTTTATGGTTAAATCACGTCACAACGGCTGAACCGATTTATACAAGGTGATCCATAACATGATTACCATCCCGAAAGGTCGTATACATGTTATGAATAACCTAATGTAACAAAAAATAAAGAAAATAGCAATAAAATTTTTTTTCCCCCCAAACTTTCTCACATTATCAATTTAATTATCGTCTTTATAGCAAACATATTATAAATCACCTTATATTTGAAAGGAATAGATGTAGGTTGTAACCAGTAATAGTAGGTACCACGCCAGTGGAGTGAGAGGGAAGCTAGTTATATAATATGAAGATCTCGGTTGGTGAAATATCATAAGATTATATAATCGAGTATTTGATACCAAAACCTAGCGATAAAAATAATAAGGCTGCAAAATTGTCAGTCAACATACTTAATATAAATAACGGAACACCGTATAAGCGCTTTTGTAACTGCTCCGCAAAGCTCCTCATTTCAAACCAACAATTACAAATTACAAAACGTTTTATAACCAGTCTAATTGAAATTTAAAGGCAGACCAAAGAGATTAGAAGAACACAACTGAGTATTTAATTCAATCCTGATACCAATGCGTTTGAGTCGCATACTTTCTCATTTGAAGCTAAGAGCCGTTCAGAATCTAAAAAGTTGAGTTATGACCTAACTAGATAGTAGTCAAATTTCATATTACCTGCTCGGTGAGTATGAATTATGATACATTTATCGAATATCGGGAAATAGGTCAGTTGAGAACGGAGGATTTACCCGGGACCCGTTCATGGTACTCACGGGCTGCCACTATGCGCCTACTACTTGACTTTTGGGGAAATTCGAGCATTTCCCTATTATAGGTGATTTATAGACAGTTTTATAGCACTTGATGCACTCTAAATGTATAGGTGTACATGTACCGAAAACATTCTCAATATAGGCGAACCAGGATTACGAGTAACATAAACTTTAACAAGATTACCAAAAACTTTTGGAGCTCATGCTTTAGCTTAAATACGTTGACCTCTAAACAAAGTTATTAATCAGGATTGTAGGGCCGGTGAAAGATGATGAAAGTGGATTTTTTTGGTTTTTTTCCGTTAACTTTAATTAATTAAACCAAGGGTGGCTATTTATTTTCTGGTTAACACGCGATGTTGTATCAATATAACTGATACAAAATACATATAGCTCATTGTAGGCACTATGTAGGTGATCTTGACATGATCTAGTAATCTCTTTATGACTAGGTATTTTAATATATTGTTACATGGAAAATATAAGTTATTCGCTATTCAACATATTCTTCGCAACTTGATCGCAAAACTTACAGCAATTCATACAAATAAAAAATATTGCAAGACGTATTTTTCTCACCAAGTTTTGTGTTTTATGTCAGAACTTAAATAAACCTACAGATAGAAGGTAAGCTTGTATTTAAAATTGGTTTAAAGTAACTTTCTTACAAGCTTCATGTAAGCTTTGTACGTAGATACGTACAACAAAGCCGTACCAAATGTAGGATCTTATCTAGGAAATTACACATAGTGTGTTATATTGTTGCCATAATAAAGGTCTCTTTTGTAGTTGCCTAGCGAGGTAATACCGACCATTGAACTGGGAAGAGCTCGCTGGATGATAAAGAGAATTTCCCGATATAAATATGTAATAACAAACTCAACTTTCGCATAAATCAGGCTACGCTCGCTACGAGGCGTAGCTCGTAGCGATCGCTACGAAAGCTCTACGCGTCCTAAGCTAACAAGGATTCTGATTTTGTGTAGTTTTTATTTTCAACTTTTTTTAATTTATGTATACATATATTTTTTGAAACGTAGTTAGCCTAGTTTTTTTTTAAATTAAGTACTATCGATATTATTGAATTAGTGTACTTTCCATAAAATAGTAGGTAAATCTATAACGCGCCTATACTTATCATACATGGTAGTCGAAGGTGAATCATGTACCTATGTCAGTGGCTTGTATATCGGAAAACATTTTTGTCCTCATACGAAAACCATTTTTGGTGGATATTGGTCGCCTGGGACATAATGGCTCACTGGAGTATAAAAGTATTTTGACACGTTCATCGTCGTTGTCATATGGAAAACGGAATTTTGGGGCAATAGCGTTTATTAGATAAAACAAACAGCAGCCATTTTGTTTATGTATATATTTATAAATATTTAATATTATTTTCTGTTTTTGCTATTGAGTATCCCTAACGTTTTATATCGTTTTCAATTTTACGTTTTGGACGTTTTACTAGTAAGTCGTTTTGCCACTCAAGACATTGCTATCATATAGACGTTTTAATATGCCGACGTTCTGCGAACTACGTCATTTTACTTGATAGACCTTCTGATACGGAGCGATTTAAATAACTATTCACTATTAGATTTTCCAAACACAATATTTATCCCTTGATTTAATCAGCAAATATTATAATTTATTAAGAGAAAATCATGCTACTATTTAATTGCTTTGACCTACAAGTAGTTAGAGATCTATATTAAGAGATCTATTCTCGGAGTTTCACTACGTAAACTGAAATAAGGAAATCCGTAGAAGCACGAACCGGGTGGAACATTGGGAGGCCCAACCCCGATGAACCGACGACATTGTAAAGGTTGCGGCATGTCGCTGGATGGAAAAGGCTCAACACAATATTTCATGGCACTGTTTGGGTGAGGCCTATGTCCAGCAGTGGACTTCTACGGGGTTATAATGATACAATGATAAAGTGTTATAATTGACTGGCCTCATAGCTCAGTTGGTAGTAACTCTGTCGTCTGCGCTAGAGGTCGCGGGTTCGATTCCCACGCTGGACAAACATTTGTGTGATGAATATAGATGTTTGTTCTGTGTCTGGGTGTTAAATATGTATTTATTATGTATATAAAAAAATAAAAAAATAACTTATTGCTTTTAAGAACAAATATTAAAAAAGATCAGGATACACAAAAAAAAAAAAGGCAAAGGGAGTAAATTCAGCATTTGCTGCATGCATTGTAAGCAGCGCTGTTTTTCAATTCACCCCCCTCGAATAAATGGTCACCGAGGGATTAGGTATAAGCGGGTTACATAATTATTAGATAGTAGCAGACAAAAGTTCGTAATCAGATTTTAGATAAAATAAATTAAAACAAACATAAAAACACAAAAACATAGGCATAGGCGTGATACATAGGTACATGTGTGTATGTCACGGGGTGTGAGTGTGGCTTCTCCTTCTAATCTTCAGACTGTGGTGCCCATAGTACAGGCTATGCCTAGTTTGGGATCAGTTGACCGTGTGTGATAAATTGATAATATGTCCGGAATATTCATTTATTTATAACCTACGATTACCCTCTTTTGATACCACTTATAGGCCTCATATACAAGCTCAAAGTCGCGCAACGGGCTATGGAGAGAGCTATGCTTGGAGTTTCACTACGTGATAAGATCCGAAATGAGGAAATCTGTCGAAGAATTAAGGTCACCGACATAGCTCTCAGAATTAGCAAGTTGAATTGGCAGTGGGCAGGCCATATAGCTCGCAGAACCGACAACCATTAGGGGGTAAAGCTTCTCGAATGGCGACCACGAACCGGGCGACGCAGTGTTGGAAGGCCCAAGGCCTCAAGACCGTTTGTCATGGAACTCTTTGGGGGAGGCCATGTCCAGCACATGTCCAGCAGTGTACTTCTACAGGCTAATGATGATGATGATACCAATTAAGCAAAGGTGGCAAATTTCGCGCCCGGGATTGCCTTTATGCGACAAATTAATGGCTTTGGTACATATTACATTGGGGAAAATAACCAGTACACGTTCCATAGGAATTCGATCCATTACTACACGGAGACAAACGAATGTACTAGACCTTTTTAATCCATTTCACGTCTTATTAATTATTGCATTTTTGAATCATTTATCAATAACCTAAAGGACTTGAGATGGAATAACTTATACCATATCCAATGGAGTATATGTGACCTTTGCGTGCTTTGCAGTTTGATAATGAGTTTTAAGGGTTGATTGCTGTTGGTTGAGGTCAAAACTGACGGAATATAATGTCATTAGTTTGTACTGTCTGTAGGTATAATATATAGTTATCATCTAGTAATGGATACTTTGAACACATACAATTAACATAGGGTAAGAAGCTTGCCTTGTTACAAACTAAAGACGCCCTTTCGTTGGCAAATTGAACTGACTAATTTGACTATCTCGGTGACCGCCGCTCCATGCCACATAATGTTTATTCATTTTATTCATCCGTTTTCATATTTTAACACTTTAGCTTGCATAATGTATACGTTCTGATAACTTTTATTTAAAAAACGGAATAAACGCTTTTTTATTAATAAGTTTGTTTGATTAAGTTCGTGTTATGAATCTATCACACCTCACTGTAGTATGATGATCATCTGTTACATCAACAATACTACAGCATTTTGTATAACATATAACTAATAGTAAACTTGAGGGCTAATGCTAAGCACTACGTTAAGCAATAACAATATTTCATAAGCAGGTGGACGGTGGGTAAGAACCGAAAATATCTGTTAGAGCTCTCATAGACTTATGCTTGGGGTACGTGATAAAATCCGAAATGAGGAGATCCGTAGAAAAACCACTATCATCGACATAGCTCGTAGAATAAGCAAATTGAAGTGGCAGTGGGCTGGGCATAGCTCGTAGAATCGACAACCATTGGGGAATAAAGGTTCTCGAATGGCGACCCAACCGTTATGGAGGACCCACAACATTATGTTGTGACGGGAAGTCGGTGGATGGAAAAAAGGCTCAAGACCGTTCCTCATGGAACTCTTTGGTCGAGGCCTATGTCCAGCAGTAGACTTCCACACACTGATGATGATGATGAGAATGTGTATATATAATAAATCATCCATCGCCTTGTAAAATATACCCGCTGTTTAATATTCTGTGTTGTGTACTTTCAGGTGTCTTTTCACAGATTTATCTTTTCAAAGATTTATCTCAAAAGTCTCTGAAAAGTAAGAATGGAGAGGAGTGAGACATTTATTAAGTGGCCATGATTTATGAGCCTGAGACCGTTTTGCGGCAAAATGTCCTGTTAATTTCTTTAACCAATGAAATAAAAGCAAAATCATTCTCTAATTCTCTATTACAAAAGATTCATAAGTATTATTGTAATTCGTAATAAAATACTGCTAGTTTTAATTTCAGTGGTACAAAATGGATTACGGAGGGATATGTGTTTAACAATCTATGTATTTATGTGTGTTCCCCTGTGCCCTCGTAACTCCTAAACTACTGGTCATACTTTGACAAATGAAGCTTCATCGTGGACCGGGTTTCATAGCCGTTTTAAAGACATTCGTAATTCACTATAACAAGAATGGACATCCTCTCAGATCCCCAGACAATCAGATCCTTGAATATGTATCAGGAGGGTAGTCAAAGACATGACCAAACATTTGGTACATGCTCACATTTTGCATTAGGCAGTATTCCATTCGTAACGGGTTGCAAGCCTTTCGCCGCTATGTACTCGTCATTTATTTTACTTATTTCGTTTCAGGTAAGTTTCCAGTCAAACCAATAACGAAATTTTGCTGTAACATGTAAGTACTTGTCGCTGCGAGTTCTGAACATATATAATGTAAATAAAAACAAAACCTACAACTTGTATTACATAACTTACAAAACAGTAGGCGGTTAAATGTGTATGTTGTTCTATTATGCCCTTAACAAACAATGTTCGTATACTGGCTATAAGTAGGTACAGTCGCCTTAAGATGTATAGGTACATTTCGTTTCAGGCGTAGCTTTTTTTTCACTCAAATCACTCACAGTACGCTGACGTTGTGCCCGGGACATATTTTAGACGGAGCTTGACCAGCACCCAGTCGGCCTTATCCACAGGAAAGACATGGTCAATACGATGTGCGGACCTGACTAGCCCGAAGAATACAACATAGCAAAATATTTAATTATAACTAATAGTTTTGAGTAGGCTCTGATAATGTAGCCTCTCTGAATTCTATTTGGCCTTCAAACAAATTCGTTTGTAATTAATTACGGGGTGAAAATTAATCGCTGCGTAGCAGCTTTGGCTTCTTAGATTGTGGGCCGTTGTGCTACGGACAGAACAATGAAATGAAACTACTACTTAACTCGTGCATCTATGAGATTCTACTTTCTTTTTCTAATCTATAGGTACGTATTTTATTCTAAAAACGGTATAGCAATATCGATACTGAGTAGAAATAATGGGTAGCGTAGTAAGAAGTTTTCTTAGTAGTAACATTGAAACAATGTCGAACACATGATACTAAAATGTTTTGTGATAATACTGATCACATCCAGACGTTACATAAGCTTGATATTGATAATACAAGGTTATCCATAGTATGTATACTATCCGGTAAGGGGATTATTCTACAGTTGGCAATAAAGTTTGTTCTACGACTTTGGTATTATTGGTATATTGGTCAATAGTAATGTATTGGAAATAATGGTTTACAGGTC
The DNA here is from genome assembly GCA_947579855.1 of Anticlea derivata. Taxonomy (NCBI): domain Eukaryota; kingdom Metazoa; phylum Arthropoda; class Insecta; order Lepidoptera; family Geometridae; genus Anticlea; species Anticlea derivata. The sequence continues at coordinate 7,657,821 of OX388262.1, forward strand.
ACTAGATATAACTTTATACCTACTTACAGAAAAAGTAATAAATAATTAATAAAAAACAAAACGAAATGATACTAATTAAAACATTTTTCATTGAAAAAAAACACTATGCAAAAATCAGCTGTTTTGGTTCAAATATAGTTCAATCTTTATTATGCTCATGTTTTAGGCAATCATGATTTCGAACTTCTCGTGTGTTTCATAAAATTAGTTATAATGAGAAAAATACCAAAAAACATGATATTTTTTTTGTTTGCTGCTAAGAAGAATGAGTTGTAGGAAGTTATAGTGTAGTTTTATAAAAAAAATGCAATTATTATTTTAGATGTGCTTTTGATGAAGTGAAATCCGTGTTATCAATCGCTTCATAAACAGTTTTTTGGCATTACTTTGTATTTAAAAATATTATGGACAGTGTTTTTTAGGGTCAGAATCAATTTAAATGTACCTATGTATTTCATGCATGTGTGTTGAACGTGCACACCAGCCAAGCATTAGCACACCTACGTACAATGTGTATATTTGTATGTATATGAAGATGCCCTTTGTGCAACACAAAGTAGCTCTTGTCACGATCTAGGCGATCTGTTTGAAGAGTCCTGATACTATCTTACTTGATTTTGTCATTCAGTTTATTTCCAGCTACAGAAAGAAACGAGTGTTTTTCTTTTCTACTCACCCGGTCTTCGGATGAAACGGCTCACGGATTTCTGTGAAAACGTTTTATCTCTCGTTAAAAATGAATGCCTACGGAAGCTAAGCCTCATTCCTAAGAAGAAGCGCCTAGTGGCGACTTTCATAATATGACCAACGTACGAGTATTAGAAGGTGATGTAAATTATTTATTTGACGAACGATTGGATGTTGTCGTCGCCGGCATTGTGCAGCCGTCATAATTTGTCGAACGCAGCTTCGATCAGAACCCGGGCTTTAGCGCAAATACATACCTACACCTATTCAGTGAGCTGGCAAACAATGGGTGAATGAATTAATATTCCAAAAGCCAAGAGGTTATTTAGGTACACGACGCCAATCGTATATTACAGAACTGTCTGAACTAGCTTGGTATCCCAGCCTGCATAGAGTTTTACTCCAACCGTCGCTTTTCGTGAAAGCCAGCTTAAACAATGGAGGCATATAGTAAAGCTGGCACGGCGTTTCGCTTGGCTAACGACGACCCTTTAGGACTGCAGCCAAATATCAAACCCTTTTATGTTCAACATAGGCCCCCTAACAGATTCCATTGTGGATGGATTATGATTTTCAATTACCGTAAAAAACAAAAATGTCGTCAATATACCCAACTGTACTAGATTCTTATTCGCGTGGTATCCGAATAAAAATTAGCTTATATGCTAATCCAGGCTAAATTAGATTCCAATCCTATCAGTTGATAACATTAACATTATTGTGAGTCCGGGAGATAACTGCGATTTCATAAATCACTGATTGATGATTTATGTTAATTAAATACTTATGGTATAATCGTTATCTGTGGGCATGGTGCACGGTGATGGCGCGGCCGATAAGCGCAAGCCGCGGTGTGGCCGGCGGCGCACGGCTGCGGCGTCGGCTCCCGGCGGCAGTCACAGTCGGTTGGCACGCGCGGCCAGTCGCGCCGCTCGGGGCCCTTGCCCGCCGCCGCCGCCGCTTCCGCGCCCGCTCTCTTTGCGACGCACCCTCAGGTAAACAACTATATTCAGCCCCGACCTCCTCTGATCCCAAACCATAACTCCTTCCTTGACACTTCGTGCTCGAACAAAATCACGACGAACCGTCGATAAGTTAAGCGAGTGGCAGTTCGGATTTGGATTGCTTACAAAAATTCTGGTGATTTGTTTTGAATTTATTTTTGAAGTGCCAACAGATGTGTCATGACATAATAATATACTATAATCACTGTAATGTGCTCTACCGTTTACAATAAGCGCAAATACTAGGTATTTTTTTCAGAACAAGTTGTCAAATTTTCGAAGGTGATGAGAGAAGGATACTTAATGCATAGCAGTACCTTCTTAATCTTCTCAATATTAATCCAGCATGGCTTAATTTGAAAGATCCTTGTTCTTCAGTCCGTAATGCCTTCGATGTCCTCTGGACAACAAATTAGTTTTAATCTTGATCTTGATTGGTAGGGAAAACCAATACGCAATGCATTTGAAAACAAAAACACGTATGGATTTACGATTACTTTTGGTATGAATCTTAACCCATCTTATCTTTGCATAGACCTTGTAAGGAATCTAAATTCCTCCTTATCAAGATTAATGAGACAATATGCTCAGCTCCGGTGTAAACATAAAAGAAAACTGTGAATTTCATTACGATTCCCAGAGAAATACTGAATACTGAAATACTGATTAACATACACGAGTTGGATCCTCTAAAAAAATTCAAAAACGTTCGGTACTTAGATGAAATCAAGCAGAAAGAAGTCTAATGAAAACGAGTTCCAGAAATGAAAACTTTGCCAAACTGGATTATTTGACCCAACGAAAGGTAATTCAACCTATACTATCGGATGAACAGCAAGTGTAGGTAGATCAAGTGGCAAAGCTATTTTAAGGGTTCCTAGAAAGGAATTTATATCAAAACATGTCTCAGATCTGGATAAGTTTTCTAGAAGCAATTCGCATTACGTGCCTATCTATATATCAACTTTCGATTTATATTACCAATGTCACACGCATCATAACGCTCTGGTTCGAAGAGCTGACTTGATAAAAACCATGTTGGGTTTTACGAGCTTCTGAGTACAACTGAGCTAATAAAATTTACTGTACCTTGAAAAATAACAGGCCCTGAAAAATAAAATATAAATCTACAAACCTTTACAGTTTATGATTCGAAAAAAATATATTCGATAACATAGCTTTGGCGGAGACAGTGACGGATTTGCAGTCCTGGCCGCTGTAGGCCCCAGGCCATGTGCCGCCCCTTTCTCAGCACCCATCATTAGACTAGGTAGGTAGGTACATAATGAATTTACCTTATTTTCAACGTTATCTAAATAGAAATCAGAAAATTTTATAGCTACTTATTTGTAAATATATTCCGAGATGACGAGCTTTTCTACGACAATATCTACAAATTTTTGGTCACTATTTGCCGTCCCTAATATCTGGCCGCCCTAGGCCCGGGCCTTAGGGCAAATCCGCCACTGGGCGGAGAAAAACATTGAGGAGAGATTACTGGCAACGGCTATAATTCAGACATTCCAATAATGTGTATAATATTGTTTATTTCTTAAACTATCATACACTTTGCTTGGGTAATGTATAGTACGCCTTATCCCTAGGCTCTATATATATTATACGCCCAAAGGAGCCCAGGTACAGAATGAAATGGTGAAAAACTCTACACAAAAATGTTAGATGATTGAACAAAAATCTGAAACGAGGCACCCCACTTCCACATGGTCCGACTCTCTGTCCTCGCCTGTTATTATAAAGTGCGAAATCAGATGCACATGGATGGCCTGAGAGGAAGAGAAGAGGAAGAGAGTACACCGTGGTCGTACCCTAAGGTGACGAGTGTGCGTGTGCATGGAAGGGCCAACGAAGCGAGTCTTCAGCCAGAGTCTATTTAGTAAACAATCGTTTGTACGTACTATCAGGTTTTGAAGAATTTTTTGGCAAATAGTAATTAATAGTTTTAGGATTATTTGTAGGTAACTAGGTAGGTACTTAACAAATATCTAGAAATTATGTTGTGGACAATAATTTGAAGATTGCCGAGGCGAAGTGTTTATTATGTTTTATTTCACACATTACCTGAACGTTTAAGACATTTAAATTTTTTTGGCATGCCCTTTCTCAGGGTTTAAGTAATATCCATTGTAAATGTTATCAAAATCTGTTAAGCAGTTTGTTTGTGTGTGCAAAGGGAACGAACGGACAGGGGTACAGAATGACCGAACACATATTTTAATGCTAAAGTTTGTGAGGATGTTTGTGTTTCAGTCACACCATAACGGCTCAACCGATTTCGATGAAACTTGTGATAGATAAAGTTCATTACCTGGAAAAGCATATCAGCTACTTCTTATCTAGGTATCACGCGAGCAAAGCCGTGGGCGTACCTAGTAAGTACATTAGTGTGATTTGTGTAGATATTGTTATAAGTTCGTGTTTTTGTGGAATCGTTTGCAATATTAAATTTTCTAAGACAATTCTAAGACATACTTTAAAGTAGGTCAAAGATATTAACTCATAAATTTGAGGATTAATCTTGTACCCCATTTAACTGCGGCTTTAGAATTATGAAGGATGACACAAATGAGGTCCTCATTTCAGACTTTTATCTCTTAACCTAAACAAAAAACGTAAAAAAATAAGGCTGTACGTTTGAGATAAGGTGGTTTTATGGATCGTTAATTCACATTGTAGTATAGTATAGTATCATAAATGTTTATTAATTGATAGGCTTGGTACTTGACGCAAGATATATGGAAACTGTTACCTATTTAGGTACTACTGATAATAACATTGCTATGGTACTCTTTAGATATGTGCATAAAATATTACACTGTTTAACTTAAACAAAAGGATTTTTGAAAATAATGTATTACCTTCTTCCATGATTTTTGTCAAGAAAGAATACACACCGCAAAGTGAATAACAATTTACTAAAGAATAGTCCAGAGCCGCTTTGAAATGTACCTACTTATAAATACTGACTGAGTGACAGACATTCCGTCCAAGAAACAACAAGAACATTACATTTGTCTGTAAGGTACTTGAAAGTAGCACATGTGACGTGTTTTTCTTTCATTTGACTTTGACTTAAATTCAATTGTTGATATTTATAATTTTTATGCTAAATCATTTATGTATATCATCACTTGACTTCACGATTTGACAAAACATTTGCAATTATATTTAAACTAGCTTCTGCCTGCGGCTTCGCTCGTGTGGCACCTACATAAAAAGAGCCTATGCTATTCTAGGTAGAACTTTATCTATTCCAAAATTCAACGAAATCTATTGAGTTGGCGTTTTTGAACAAAAAACAGCCAAACATCCTCAGAAACTTTCGCATTTATTATAATTATTAGTAGGATAGTAGGATGTTACCTTCGGGACTGATACCAAAGTCAGTTTGTAATAAATATGCGAACAACTGAATGTTTATTACACTCTGTATCGAATGCTGTGTATTTTGTCTTAGTTAAAATTTTACACAGGTATCTCAGAACCAGAATCTATAACTTATTCCTGTGAATCACTTTTACAACGAAAATTGACATCATTCATTTTGAAAAGCAGCATATAGGTCCGTTATAACTATGTAGTTTTTAAAAAACACGATATTTATTTTTGGCACTTATTTTAACCCTAACGTTGTATATAAACGTAAAAACCTTTCATTCAATTCATTTTGCTGTGGCTGCCAAAACTCAAACAATAAATAAATAGGGTTGAAACGGTACTTTCATCTTTTACACAAGTACGCAAGTAATTCTTGTTGCTTGGGATGAATAAATAAATCAAAGAGTTTTAACCGCTATATACAGCCCAACAGTTTGTTATTAACTCGAAGTTCGCCTTTAAAATACAATAACGGAATAGAAAACGTTTATTGAGAGTGCAAGTAGGTATTGTCATGACGACATCGGTTTTGTAATAATTAAAACTCAGGAGGAAATTACTTCTTCCTAATATGTGGTTGCTGGAAGGGACCGCAACGGCACCGCATCGCCGACGTAGACGCATGGAAATGTTGCGGTGCGGCGCCGCAACGCATTGTGTGACCTAACGACACTAGTATCAGGGACTGACCTCACCTGACTGGCCTCATAGCTCAGTTGGTAGTAACTCTGCCTTCTACGCTAGAGGGCGCGGGTTCGATTCCCGCACTGGACAAACATTTGTGACTAACACAGATGTTTGTTCTGTGTCTGGGTGTTAAATATATATCTATTATTTATATCAGTCTCTGGTACCCATCATACAGGCTATGCCTAGTTTGGGATCAGTTGACCGTGTGTAATATGTCCGGAATATTTATTATTATACTGAAAGCGGTAGAGGTTATATGTACTGGTACCGTTAAAACATTTCGGTACCATTATGCTATACCGGTAGGGCATAACGGTACCGTTATATATACTAGTTTAGTATATCACTATGCCATGGATGTAATTTATGATGTATGTCTCATCTCACATTCTCGAATGAAATAATGGTCTGTAGTGATAAATCATAAGCTCTTGTCGATTTACACTCGGTGTAAGGTTTCAATTATTTTTTGACGAGATAAATACGTACAACGTTACCTGTCATTTACTTATTAAGTTTGAAATACTTGAACAGAAACGACTTATATGAAGAGTCAGTAGGATGAAACTCCATGGGATAGCCCCTTAAAGCACCTAACGGTAGTTGGCGTTTCTGCATATGCACGAATTCACGTCATTTTGCTCACTCAGCATGATACTGGCCACTCACACTTTCGATTAAAAACCAAAAGTATACCAAAATCATCCACAAAAAAATTTCGGCAAGTCGTGTTTCCGAGAAATTATAACTTTTTTAGGATTCTGGGAGAAGTAGCAATCTCTTGGGAATAAAATATGGGATTCCCTATGCAGTAGTGAAAAAATCATTATAATCTGACGAGACGCTACACAGTAATCTGTGTACAGTACATACATAAAAGAAGTCGCCAAATGTATAACATCCTCTTCGGAAAGTCGGTTAAAAATATGATGTGATCTCAATAACACCATCTCATCAACAGCTTTAATTATACCTGACAATAAAATAATCATAGCCGCAGAATAGTATTTGGCGTGTACCTATCATAAAGTTACCCTACTTGTAATCCTACGATTGATAGGTCAGTCACGTATTCTCTATGTACATCAATTGATTCTGGTACATATGCTATCCCTTTTCTGGTATTTTAACAAACGTTGTAATCATCCCCTAAATCACCTTTATTTATAGCGGAAGAAACGGTGAGTAATTAAGACTGCGAGAATGTTAGTAATAGCAGCGGCATTGGGATTACGAGTGTTAGTAATGCCCCAAACCGAGTGAAAATTTATTATTTAGTCACAAGTTGTTCAGTAAGCAAGGTGATACGTCAACATAGGGACAGGTATAAAAACATCTACTCGCATTTCTACGATACAAATTAAATGAGTAAATATGTAGCCGCGTTGTTTATTCAAAAGATTTGCACATCAGTGAGTGCATTCTCTAGTTTCTTTCAACACAAACACACACACTTACAATTTAAATATAAAGATCCCGATAAGTGACGTACTTACTACATTTTAGTCCGAACTTTTACATTGACTCATTCAAGAGGTGACAACCCCGAAATATGACCATCTAGCCAATTCACGGTGCCCTAGATGGAAATAAAAGTAATGAAGCGTCATCAAATTGCTGCTGACCTAGAATAATGGTCACATTATAGCTTGTCCTTGAATATTACCGACGAAGTCATTGACAATCTAGAAAATGTAGACTATATAATATTTCTCTACTATAGCTAGCAACTATATTCCCACGAGTATGTTCAATGTCATAAATACGAGCATATAGCATAAAAAAAACTGTATTTTTAACCGCCTTTTAACCTCCTGATAAAGGCCTTATAAGAGGCTGTAGTGTGCGTTTGGTTTTGTGTGTGTGTATGTATGTCTTTGGGCTCGTAACTTGTTAGCGGTGCTCCGATTTCAATGCGGTTTACTTTGTAATATAGCTAATATTCATAAAAATATGGGGTCGAGATATTCATAAAAAAAATGAAATACTCGTCTCCATATTTGGCAGCTTATTTCAACAGAGAGTTTTCATGTATGGAATCTGATTTACGGAATATACGTCGTTACTAGTTGCCTGTGGACCTGGGAGTCACAACGCAATTTAATTTCGCGCGGAAGGTTCAGTACCTATGTTTTGCTACGCTATATTTTCATGAATGTGTATCAGTAAGTTGTGTATCTGACTTTTAATAAAAGCTCTCCCAAAAAAAGGCATATCAAATTTTAATTATAGGTCTCGTGTGTTTCGTTGATAATAAACTTATAAAAGTGCAATTATTTTATAATGTAATTGTACGGTAAAGCGTGATTGTGAATGATCGATGTTTTTTTATAGACATCTTTCTAGCAAAGTTATGTTAGACGTAACTAATGATTAGCACTAGTGGTTCGCCCCGAACCACTGATGAGACCTCGCGATGTCTGGTAAAAGTTGGTGTTTCGATAATCGCTGAGGCACAATTAAGGTAATCATCTAAAATCGCTTATTTAGCATGTTTTAACAAATATCCGATCTTATTTCAACTACAGAGTCATTGAAACCTTTAGATTCGCCCAAGTTGTTTGAGAGGTCTTCGCTCACTTCGCTCGTTCGATCAATAAAATATTGCCTGTAGTTAAAGTTTAAACTTTGTCTTTCTGAAGCCAAACCCCTACAATGTTGTCTTCATTGTCTCAATATGGCCTTCATTTTATTGTCGCGGGTTTAATTCCACTTTACGACCTTGTTCAAATATATGTCTCTGCGGAATAACATTCAAGTTGCTTTCATACTGAGAGCTTTATATCTGTAAATAAATATCCTAATAATAACACCCAACAGTCACATACATAATTCTGACTCTACACTTGGATTACCTGTGTTGTGGGTATCAGAAACTACGAGTAACAACCATGGTACCACAACACCCAGACCTGGAACAAATATTTGCATGATCTGCAAATAGAGCGGGAATCGAAACTGCACCCTTTGCGTCCTAGGCAGGCTCTCGCTTGCTGCGCCACCGAGGTCATCAATTGAGATATGCACAAGTGTCTGACATGAAAGCGACTAACAAAATTATTATTTTTTCTAAATTAAGGTTTTTTTATGGCAAACAGGCAAACAGGCTTACGGCCCTCCTGATGTTAAGTGGTTACCGTCGCCTATTGACATCTGCAACACCTGGAGCATTGCTAATGCGTTGCCTGCCAAACCCTTAAAGAGCTCTGGCAACCTTACTCACCGCAGGAACACAACACTATTTGAAACCAATAATGTTATTTGGCTGCGATCTTCTGAATTTCAATTTCGTTATAATATTACATTTACGAGGTGACGCGCTATTTTAAACGCACAAACGAGGTATCTATAGGTAACACCGTACACCTAAACACACCGCGACGACGCGACAGCTGCTCCAAATGTTACGAAACGAGCGTTTTGTTCGAATTCCGATTTGTCATCTTTAACATAAATATCTCTTTGACAAAGGTTTCTAAGCCAGAAATCGTTTTGATGTGAGGCTAAGGTTTTATTTTTCCTCATCTGAATCTAGGTAAATATTTTTTAAACTGAAGGTTATCTTAATCATCCGTGAAATGAATTTTGAGGCATTTTTTTTTAAATTGTCAGCACATTGCCTTTGAAAACAATGTCAGTTTTGGGAGGGAGTGAAAAACACACTTCACTAAGAATCATAGGTTTTCTCTACGTGAAGGGAATAATGAAAGCAAACAAACAGATATTCAAATTTGACAGAATCTCCTATGAAAACAATGTCAGTCTTATACCAGAATGAGTGGAGTTAAAAATACGATCTATTAGGAATGTCAGGGCGTCTCAATTTTGTAAACTGAACTGAATGTCGTCAACTTTTATTTTACAAATTTTACAGTGAAAACTAAAGCAGGAATCAGTGCAACACATTATGTAAACGTATATTTTTATGCAATAAATATTTGTATTTGTATTTTATACTCCACTAGTACTTCACGGCCCTATGACCTCATTATATCGACATTAAATGAATACCCGCTATCTGTAATTTATTCAGGAAAGGTAAGCGCTGCGTACCTTTCCTGGTTTATTTATAGAGCAGACTTGAATACACACGAATGACTTGAATCATACAATAAGGGTCAGACAACAAAATACATAGCTGTGTACAATAATATACATGCATGCATGCATCAACATCATACGCCATTCCGTAAACAATACATACATCGCATGAACGCGCCGTGCTAAGTCAAGCTTATAAATGGAAGCCAAATATAAATGGAAGCAAACAAGTTGACTCATTCTGTGACAAACAGGTACGTATTAGCAGAAATGCCTTTGATGGAATTTTATTACGTAGATCCTTCTCATGTCATCCCATCAATCCCATAAATTATCGTCCAGTCCATAAAGACATATCAGTCTAGCAGTATCATTACTGGATAAATAACTACGCAACTCTACTCACAAGGCTTACTTAACTTTATATAAAGTTAATGTCAGACTGCTGACATTAACTTTAGATAAAAACTATGATTTCTTCTTTGGAATTTATTTTAAAAATTCACTTACGACGATAAAAGATACGGGCCTGTCCATCACGCACTTGGTTTGTTGTATTTCAATTCTCAAAAGTAAGGAGGTACCTTTACTAAAAATTAATATTAATGGATACCTAAGTATACTTTACCTTGTAAAGACGGCAAAATTACTAATTTATTGCTTATAAGCATCACAGGTAGGTATGCTGTCCTGCTCGCTACAGGATAAAATAATATCATAGCTATTTTAAACTATATCTTTCAATACGTTACTTGTTGTTGATCTGGTATATACCCTTTTCGTTAATCCCTTTTGGCCACCATAAATTCTTCACTTTACCTACATTAATACGGCTATATGCTTGGATCACTCCATTAGGTCGGTACCAGGCTCGGTCCTATCGGCTGGCACACTGTACTTGTATTAAGCTTATACACAAGTTCCAAATAGGCGATTAAATTTATCTGAACTACGTCCTCGCTTTAGCACAAGTTTTGAATGCTACTGATCATTTGGTCCCTCCGCGAAATCTTCTTGCGCTAGTAAGGACATATAAAAGCTCGGGACTTCACATACTGGAAAAGGATGGAAGGTTTTCAGCCTGATAATTTCTTACATAATAACAAATATAAGCAGTCAGTCACACGTTTATTAAAAGTTGAGTCATTAGTTGTTTGTATTCGGTTTTGGTATTTGCAATATATGTGGTTGCAAGAACACCTGTGCCTTTTACCTACACATGTAGATAAAACAAACACAAAATAATGTAAGGTATTTTATATTTCACATCAGCAAATACAACACGCAATCTAAAATTCATGTATGAACCGTTTATAAAATCAGTTTATTTTTATTGAAGAGCCGCGATTTGAGATTTTCATTTTAGTTTGAATTCCAATTAACTTTAAAACTATAGTGCAGCTTTAAAATAACCACTATATTTTCAATTAAGTTACTTTAAACTTGTTCATTTTCATATTTTGATTTGAATTTAATGTTAATGATGTTTATATCAGGCAGGTTTGAGCTTTTCATTTCTTTTTACATACACTTGAAAATAACTTTGAAATATTAACCTGAAAACCAATTTTAAAGCATTTGCCTTTGTCTGAACTCGATTAAAGATTGTATCGCATGATTAAATATGTTTCAGTAGCTTTTATAATAAACCTGGCAGTTTTATAAACACATATTACTAACAGGCTATTTATTATGGTAAAAACACTGAAATAATGGATGCCGTTAACAAAGATGAAGAATGACCGGTAGGCACGTTATTATTTATCTGTTCTTAGACTGTCTAAGTTACCTAATAATTTTACCTACACGTCTTAAAACGTGAGTGGAAATAAAATGTTCCTTTTAAAAAGGTATGAAACAATAATAAGGTTACGATTCCCGTTCCCGTTCAATTTAGATTATTTCCCGGTGGGCTCGTAAAAATATACAAATTATTCAAGTACTTCGTTTATATTTTTAGCATTAGGCTGCCTTTCCACGAGAGATGTGCTATGCTACGTTGTTCTGCTATGATACGTTTTTTATTCACCAATCATATTATTTGGTCCACATAACATAGCACTGGTGGAAACGGGTTCTACTAAGCTATTTTTTTTTATGTGGTGCTAGCTTTTTTAGCTATGTGCAGAGCAAAGTAACTACAGTAATCGCATAACTCGAGTTTTATCTTCCTCGCGGCGGTGCATCTTCATGGCAAACGAAGACTACGGTAACCACTTACCAACAGGGGGGCCGTAAGCTTGTTTGCCACCTTAGATGTATAAAAAAATACTTACTCGCACATTGCTTAGCGTTATTGGAAACGGTCACATAGTTCCTAGCTTAGCTTTCATATCGTCGCATCATAGCTGCATAGCACACCTTTTATGGTAAAGCAGCCTTAGGGTTCCCTACCAAATATTAAATATAATACTATATAACCAAACATATCACCTATGAATTTGGCTATTTATTTTTAAAATGCGATCACGAACCGGACGACCGACGCAGTGTTGGAAGGCCAACCGATTGACCGACGACATTGTGAAAGTTTCCGAAAGTCGGTGGATGGAAGAGGCTCAAGACTGTTCGTGATAGAACTCTTTGGGAGGCGTATATCCAGCAGTGGACTTTTAAAGGTTGTTGTTGTTGACGATGTTGATGACTTTTAAAAATAGCTACAAAAGAAAAACGTATCTATGAAAAAATATGCTCCTTTCACGCTGATTACATTGTCGAACATTCCAACAGCCGCACATAATGTAGATTTATTTATGGTCTGACCTTTCTCTGCTCGGAGACCTTTAGGTGTAGCTGGTGTATCTAGTGCAGCCAGGCAATAATGCTGGCACGCGAAGGTAGTGACTTCCGTCGACTGCGGCTATCTACCATCTATTTCAACCACGACCTGAGTGATAAACATGGCAGTCGAGTAATTTGCAAAATAATGACCGCGTTTTCCTATAAATATTTTAATTGGTTACAGTAGGTTAAACGTACGAGAAGTTCGGCATTAAGCTTGCTACCTAAAACAGCTGATTTTTGCATAATGTTTTTCAATAACTGACTAAAAAAAACAACTAACTCGACCTCGGTGGCGAAGCGGGCGATTGCCTGTCTGAGACGCATGGGTTGCGGGTTCGATAACTGCGCGGGACAAATGTTTGCATGATCTGCAAATATTTGTTTCCTAGACTGTGTCTTGTTTGTCAGTCAGTCATGTTCCGATTGAAGATCAACAAGATATATCACGCAGATATTTTTCTGCTAAGTTCGCTTTCAAGAGTATAATTATCTAGTTAAACCACGATTTTTTTAAAACGGTTAAATTTATTTTAAAAAAGTATTATTTTCTTTAATGTTGTACCTACTTGTCTGTGTTTCAAATCATGGACATAGTAGGTATTTTATAAATGCATATAAGATTAATTGTAACATATGCTCACTAGTGCGTTTTATGTTGAGCCGTGCGTTTCTATTCACTCAGCATATTCCATCCATGCATTTATGAAATTCATTCGACTCGAGACTCAATACAATCATATGTTAAAACCATACCTATTGGTAGGTACGGTCACCACACGCTTTTAGTTTGTAGTGAGTATGTTAACAGTGAAATGATAAGTAACAAAATAAAACTTCAGTTATCACAGATATAGTTTTTGCAAAGAGAATGGCAGCGAGAGGTTTCGTCAATGGATCAAAAACTATATCTGTGATAACTGAAATGTTATTTTGTAACTTATCATTTCACTGTTAACATACTCACTACAAACTAAAATCGTGTGGTGACCGTACCTACCAATAGGTATGGTTTTAACATATGATTGTATTGAGTCTCGAGTCGAATGAATTTCATAAAGTTTTAAACTTTACTTATCAATCTTTAAATGGCTGATTACAATCTGACCTTATTTTTATCAAGGCAGCTAGATAATCAAATCCAAATCAGCTATAGGCTGTCGAGCTTTTACACGACACTTGCCTGTCTATGGCGCTTGAAACGAGCTTAATTGGATTTTAAGAACTTCCCTTCAAGGATTTGGGATTATAATCTGCTTTTTGAAAGCAGCTTCTCCATATTCTATAAGCTTTCGTTAAAAGATGATAATAATATTGTTTCTTACATTAAGTAAACTGTGAACATGTCGGGTTCTAACGACCCAAAGCAGTAAATATCGAAGTCAAGGTAAGAACTAGCGTGTTTAGGAAAATTTCATGGCGAATTATGACGATGAAAGTTTTGCCATGAAGAAATTATTAGGACATTCATTAGGTGAATTTTGCTACATTATTGTAGCACGATTATAGTATAACCAAGTAACCAGGCACGAAGATCTTGATTTTTACATTATGACTGTGCTAAAGTGAAATCCTAAAGATAAATAATTAGAGCAATATAATACTAGTTAAATAGGGCAGGTGTGGCGGCAGATTCGGCCGAAAACCTCAAAAGGCGTAAATATGTAGGTACTCGTTAGATCGGGCTTATATATTTGGTGTTGTCTTAACTTTCTTTCTGTGAACTAATCAATAAGTAATTTTTTGTGACAAAACTGGGTTATTATTTTGTTAAATAAAATAATAAATAAATATTCCGGACCTATCACACGGTCAGCTGATCCCAAACTAGGCATAGCCTGTACTATGGGTACCAGAGACTGATATACATAATAGATATATATCTAACACCCAGACACAGAACAAACATTTTTATTCATCACACAAATGTTTGTCCAGTGCGGGAATCGAACCCACGACCTCTAGCGCAGAAGGCAGAGTTGTAAATAAATTGAAATAAGTATTTATATAAACACAAAAACCATACTAAGATTTTTTATTTCCATATGCAATTTTGATTTATTTTATAATCTCATCTAAGCATTGCTTAATAAACACTGTAAATAAACTAAAGTTTATATTAAAGCGATCTTAAGCACTTACATGGATTGATCGTCTGAAAGCAGGGTTGTGCCTGTAAGGGTAACCATGTAAGGGTTGCGCCTGTATATAGGGTATATCTACAGGCTTATCAACATCTAATTAAAATTTCACCAACTGTATAATTGCAATCAATTGATAAATTATGGAAGTAAAGTGTTGATCTTATTGGAATTTCTCGAAAATCATCATACAATAGGTTCTATTTCATTACTGGACTACAAACATTTTAGGACGGAGACATTTTTTTACAAAATTTAAGTAACTTGCATACGGAAATCAGAAATCAGAAATATTAGCTGTCTGTATAGGTACTAAAAGAGTTTCTCTTGAGAGAGAGAGCTCTTTTTTCGATTAAATGGTAGGACGCAGTAGATATAAGTATATGTGGATATCTACTGCGTCAGTCACACGCAGCTTTTAAGTGTGACTGAGGTCTATTTGGTATTCTATAGGAGAGCATTTAGGTCCTTTCCGTTCGAACTGTCCGGATAATAGCCAGGAACTGAACTGATTCACTCAAGAGTTGTACTGCTTACTACTGCGTATATTATATTTATGACCTTTCCAACTCAGCCCCAAAGGGAGTTGAGTTCATAGATTAGTATAGGTATACCTTACCTTATCTGACTGTACAAAACTTCAAAGCACAAAGATTTAAGTTGGAAATAACGACCAGTGGAGCGAAAAATCAAGATTCTAGCTTTCAAGAAAGATAGGTATTCAAGAAGAATAAGAAAGATTAATATCGGCTTATTAACTGAAACAGCAAGCATAAAAAAATTACCATTCACAGAATGCGGTATATACCACTACGTACCACCTAATTTCCAGCTAACAGAGTAGCTAACAGAGAGCCTTATTGGCACTTGAAATTTGTCAATCTCTGTGACTTGGCGGGCATGTGCCCAGCTGAGGACCCTAGAGTGTGAATTCGATCTCCGCAGCGGTACAAATGTTTGCTCTTCTGCAAATAGAGAGTTCTGAGAATTGTGGTACCTGCCGTAGTTGCCGATACCCACGATACACTTAATTTTACGAACTGGTGTTGTCAGTTTGAAAATAGGATTCTCAAAACTAGTTTATCTCCTGATCTATAGCTTATTTTATGGTATGAAGCAAATTTAGGTAGTTATCAAGTCTTTTTTGCATCTATTTTCGGAACTCAAAACATAATAAAGTATATGCACGTCACCATTAAAAGCAGTGTATTTCCTCATTATACATTACATAATTATTACAGAATACAAGATGTACATTACAAGATTATATATTTTGAATACAAGAATGTATTCGACAAAATTGTCTCTTTATAAATAGCTTCACATGTTTTTTTTATAACTTTGCGAAACGAATAAAATCTTTATTCGTGTACCTACCTACTCTTATTATTCAGTTAAGATAATAACATTTTGAGTTAAGATAAGTAACAAAATTTATTCCTAGCATCTTTGAACGAATAATTTTATTATGCTTCATGAAATACCTTTTCAGAAACAGGGGCTCAATGTAAATCATTAGGTATTGATTCAAAAGACTTAGCTTGCTATGCGCTTAAAGGAATGATGTTGTTGATGATGATGTTGAAAGTGGACCTACATTTTCAAAATTACCAACGCAAAGTTTACCATAATATGTCAGAATAAAGCAAAGAAATATATGTGAAAACTTTGAATCTATCCATGCAGTGATGTTAGATAGCTGTGAAGAAAAAAATATTCCTTCTCTCGTAAGAAGTTCCTCAGGAGGCGCTGTATTCATCGTGTAATAAAATGTTGCCATAGTGTCTTGTGAGAGTTGTAAGTTCCGCTAATTGCCGCGGTACTTCTGTCGTGATAAGTACCCTACGCCATTGTTTTGACAAATATCGTTTCGCGTCGTAATACGGTTAACACATCTGTAGAACGAGATCAAATCAAACCCGCTGCAGTTTATTGTGTGGTAATGAAATTCAGTAGTATCTATTCACATTAAAATTTATATTCTTTATTATTTCACGTTAGTTATATACTCGTAATATGTGAGACAAAACGTTTTGGGCTCACAAGAACTAGGAATTAGATTAAGTTTAAATATTTTAATAAGATTAGGGTTAAATATACAAATCCCAGAACGGTGAAATAATAATGCCTTGTCAATTTTAAATATTTTTTACCTAGATTTTTTTAGAACTTTTCCATTATTATTTTTAGATTTTTTAACCAAAGTAAAACAAATAGACTGAAAAATAATAACATCGAGGCCTTCAAAAGAGAAGTGGTATCAAATCTATGCGAGCAGCCGTGACCCCGAACGAAGTAAGTATTACATCAATCAAAACGTCACAACACCGTTATCGCTGAACCCCCGACCTTGTGATTAGTAACTGTAGCGTGTAATCCACTACTAATGTACCTACACTTGTAAATCACCTTCAACAATCTCTGTCTAAATAAAGTGCGAGACAGTAGCATTCGAATAAATAAATAGCCCAAGCGTGAGTTGATGCTAAGGTGATAAATAATTCATCATCATCATCAACAACCCGTAGAATTCCACTGCTGGACATAGGCCTCCCCCAAAGAGTTCTACGACGATCGGTCTTGAGCACTTTCCATCCACCGACTTCCCGCAACCTTTACAATGTCATCGGTCCATCGGGTGGAAGGCCCCCCTCCAACACTGCGTCGCCCGGTTCGTGGTCGCCATTCGAGAACCTTTACTCCCCAACGGTTATCGGTTCTGCGAGCTATATGGCCTGCCCAGGCCCACTGCCACTTCAACGATAAAGAATTAATGAATGTAAATGCTTTATTTTTCACAAAATAAAACAATAAAAGAAATTTAAACTAAGAACCAAAACTATAAAATAGGCCGTCTTATAGATAAAAAGCGGTACTTTCCAGAAAACCTTTGGATAATTATGTGGGTTGTTCTGAAATATTTTGAGAGTAAGATAAAAATTATAGGTGATTGTATCGACTTACGAGTGTTATTATTGTGACTCTTTAGGCAACACAATGATGATCCATTTTCTTTTTAGTATAATTAACATATTTTTTAATGTCATACATAGGTACATACATGGGTCTGTGTTGTGTGACCATGGTAATCTTAGTTTCTGATACCCACGACACAGGGAACTCTAGTATGGGGGTCAGAACTACGTGTCTGTTAGATGCTATTTATTGATTTATACATAAAATCAGGCCTGTTTTCCAGAGCGGTAGGCCTCAACCTGCCTTGGTCTCTACCACGGTTTTCCAAGTGCTACGATCCTACCTCTTTTGTTTAAAAATACCTCTATTTTGAAATATCATCACTCTGATAAATATAGAAATCCTATGAAGACACGTTAAGGTTAAAGTTTTTAATAATTGATCGAAACAAGAAAGAAAAAGTCTAATGGTAGATTGATTCACTGTTGACCACACCTGCAACTTAGTTAGTATTTCGTTTGAAAAATGCGTAGTTAATGCGTAATGTAGGTGATTATTATTATCTAAGGTGATTCATTACCCATATGTATACCAGAAAAGGGCTTATTCTATCACTAAAAAGAAAGAACATCAGCAGTTAAAAATACATATATGTTTTATCAGATTTTTTCCGAACTATTTCAATTTTTTAATTTATAAGTTTGAGTTTATAAGAGATAGGTAGGCTCTCTAAACTCTACACTTGGATAACCTATGTCGTGGAGTATAGGCTCCCCCGTTAGGATATAATAAAGAACATAAAATCACGCCTGTTTTCTAGATGGGTAGGTAGAGGCCACGGCTCTTTCTACGATGACATGCTTATTTTGCTTCATTCACTCTAATCACATTAATTTTATGAGTTGCAGTTTCAAGCTTCCAATTAATGTTCGGCCCATATTCCGATTACTTCCCGATGAAGTGATGGGCTAAATATAATATCGTTAGGCAGGACCAGGCTCAGATTGCATCGCCCCGATTGCATCTAATTGAAATTACGAGTTTGTATGTCAATGAAGTAAGTAGAGCACCTCATCATCAGCCCGAACAAGTCCACTGCTGGAAATGGCTTCACAAAAGAGTGTCACGGCGAATGATCTTGAGCCTTTTTCATCCACCTATTTCTGGCAACCTTAACAATGTCCTTCGGGTGGGTACCTTCCAACACTGCGTCTTCCGGTTCGTGCTCGCCATTCGAGAACCTTTATCCTCCAACGGTTGCCCGTTCTGTGATATGATCGGCTATATGGCCGGTCCATTGCCACTTCAACTTCTCTTACCACTAATTCTAATTCTGAGTCAAGCACCTGCACTGAAATAATTTATAAGACGTTATATTATTCTGTCCGATCTTCAACCTGCCTATAATATAAAAATACGACTCCCTCAATAATTTATCAGAATAGATACCAAATGGGTATACACAGAGCCAGCACGCAACAACCCCTGATCCGAGGCCGCTTGATTGTTGAAAAGCAACATCGAATGCGAAAACCAACTGAAACTACATTTACTCGCTATAATCAGGTAAGTACCTAATTAAATTCCATGAGCCGTGTTCGCCTAGTCGATGGTACCTCGACTTTCAATTCGTAGGTAAATCCAGGTAGCGCACCAATGTATTTTTCTATTCGAAAAATGTATGTATAATTGACCAGTGCTCAAAAGAGTGAAGGAAAACCGCGGCTTAGGCATATCTTTCCTGTGTATCAGGTTGACTAGGCTTTTCTCAGGAATAGTCTACACCATATAAATTATGTTCCAGGCACTACAGCATCTTTTTTAATAATTTTATCATCGAGAATAGATGTAATAAGGCCGTATTTTTACTTCATTGGACGGTCCGAAATTAAAGTCCTTTTTTTAAAAACTTACTTTAATATTTTGAGAAATAACAAACAATGTCTTTTGTGTTCACAAATGGCATATGTAAATAAATAAATAAATATTCCAGACATTTATATTATCACACACTCACACACGGTCAACTGATCCTAAACTAGGCATAGCCTGTACTATGGGTACCAGAGACTGGTATACATAATAGATATATTTTTAACACCCAGACACAGAACAAACATCTGTGTTAGTCACAAATGTTTATTTATTTATTTAATCTTTATTGCACACAAAAAACAATGTACAAAAGGTGGGCTTAATGCCAAGGCATTATCTACCAGCCAGCCTGATTGGGTAGAAACAGGAGGTTGGCGTGCGACAGATTGTTGGCAGTGCGGGAATCGAACCCGCGACCTCTAGCGCAGAAGGCAGAGTTACTACCAACTGAGCTATGAGGCCTGTCAAAATAGATTAAAAGTAAGATTATTATTATACGGTATTTTCAGCCCAAGTATCAGGCATCTAAATTGAGTGCTATTTATTAATAACACTGCAGTCAACTATTTTGGTAAAAACACTTCAGTTGAGTTGAGACTACATCATTTTAGAATGCTGGTGTTACAGCCACTTTGAAATGCGATAACTCTGCAATGATGCAAGGTTTTATAGCTGATAATATTGGAATAAAAATATTAACACTTTGTGTATGTGTCACACATGTCTTGTTTCCATTTTGAAGTTTGGAACTACTCTGTGTACCACATAATATCTACCTCAAGAATCTCTGCTAAAACCTCTCAATTCATTGCGAGCGAAGTGAGCGAAGATCTCTCTGAAAGGTACTCTGACGCGAAGAGGTAGGTACAATGAAAAAATTATTTATCAAAGTTTTTATAAAATTATTTGTTGGAACCCTAAAAAAACGGCACGGTTTTATTTAATTCTAAACAGTAATTTTCTATTTTTTTTAATTATTTAAAGAAGTTAAGCACTAAGATGAGAGGTTATTACATAAAAATGCCTTCTTATAAATTTTCTGTTCTACTTTTCTGTAATTATTTATTTTTTCCCAAGACACTTTATTCCTTATTCTATATTCTCTCACAGATGGGTACCTATATCATGAACAATCGATTCAACTAAATAATACAAAATCACCAAGCCGTGGTTTGTTGCCTGTATCTTCTTAGGCTTGGTGCCGAAGAACAGACAATTGAAAATGCTCAATGTATTGTGTACTCATCCAATTCTCCAACTACGTAATAAGCGTACTAAGTAATAAGCTGTTATTTTACTACTATTTTACGTAGCTCTATAATGTGTTCCGTAACTAGTACTCTATCCCGAAACGGGCTTACCTATTCTATTATAAAAAAGAAATATTAGATAAAAGATATCATCTTCGAACTTTTTCAAAGCTGTTGTTTTATTATTTTTATAACTACTATCAACTGATTTGGCCCCTATACAGGTGATTCTTGGATTGTATTTTATAATAATTTCGCGATTTCCAAAACTCGTAAAATTTTATTGCCAATTGGGTGTAGAATAAGCCCCTTCCGGGGTAGTGTACATAAATGATTCACCTTCTATGAAGTTCCCGTTTTATAAATCTATTAATATTGTAAAAAACAGTGACCTACTTGCACCAACCAAGAGCCATACCTATTTATTTACCCAAGTTACGACTCCGTTATACCTATACAGCAATGTGCTCGCTGTATGGTAATTGTGAGGCCTTGTGAAGAGTTATGGAGTCACTTTCATGCATTTTGCAGGCGGCATTCAGTAGTCACGAAAGAAACTAGTTATCTTATCAGTAGGTACGTACAGTAACTCACCTACTTACACCTATTACAGGTGTAAGTATGCACATCGTTGCACATTTTTGCTTACCAGTAATCATTTACACAGCCTTTTACTTCTCACATATTTAAGGTAGGCATGCAGTGTACTCATCGTAGTAAACTTCATATTAATATAAATAAATCATGATCAATAATAATAGCAGAGCCTATAATCATATAATAAGAAAAAGTTCAGCTTAAAAATCGTTGTATTTTAATTCGCAGTTTCAAAGACTGGCATGTATCATAAACACATTTTTACACAGTTCATTGTAATGGAATCATCAAATACAACCTTTCAAATAAACGCTTTGTTAAAGCAACATTTAGTTAGGAATGAATTTTACCGAGCACGCGCTCAGGTTCAATTATAGATACTGGTACTTACGTGAAGCTTTATAATCCTTGAATTGTAGAGCTTATCTTGGATTGAAATCGTTGTTTCTGCATTTTAGCACGCTTTGCGCCATTCCTGCATTAACTGGCAGTAATTCTATTGCCAATTCGGCCGATGAAAAAAAAGAAAAAAACATGATAAATAATTTATTGCTGCATAAACAACTTAGCTTAGAACAAGAATTTATAAATGATACAGATTACAAAATTCTATGTAGTAGGACGAAATTTTATTCTAAAAATGACAACACACTTTTAATTCAAAAGCCTTGCAATTGTCTTTCTTTTTTCAAGTTTCACTGTAGACACCAGAAACCAGAAAACAAATTTACCTTTTTCATTATACTGCGTAGTTACATGACTTTAGTTGAAGAGTCGGGTGCACCAAGCTAGCCATAAAGTATTTATTTAGATCAGAATGCGAACATCCACGCTTTCCGAGTAAAGAATGATATCAGCGTCGTGTTGTTTTAATTTCCAGAAATCACGTGGGCACAATTTCCTTCGAGATACTTGACTGAGTCAGAGGGAGTTTTGCCAATCATTATTCATAAGGGCTTGTGTTTATTGCCCCCCACCAAAGAAGTGTCATCGAGACGATGACTCTTCATTGGTGGGGCGCAAGTTCCTATGGCTATTTGTGACGCATATGGCTATTTTCAGCTGCGTTTGGCAATTTGGTTGTAGTGATTTGGTACGACCTGTCTTGGAATGCGCGTCACTCTGACAGTTTCTGCAATTAATCGAGCGTGGACGTGGTAGTTAATTAGATTGCACTTAGGAATTATAACCCCGGAAACTAGTCAAATATATTATGCGCAACTAGATATAATCTATGCACTGTTCGTATAGGTATACTAAATGCACCCATACATTTTGGTTTCATGTGTAATAATATGTGTCAGAATAAATTAGCTGTGTACTTATTTGCCAAGACAGATGCACTGTTAGAAGTACAGGCGACGAAAAAAGTGATAATGCAAATTAACATCACAAGGCAGGCGATATGATTTTATGTTACGCAGTGTTGGAAGGCCCCCACCCAATGGACCAACGACATTTTGATAGTTGCGGGAAGTCGGTGGATGGAAAAGGTTCAAGACCTTTCGTCGTGGAATTATTTGGGGGTAGGCTATGTCCGGCATTGGACTTCTATAGGCTGATGATGATGATGAGACAATTATTTCTTTGTTCATGCGAATAGACAATCGAATGCGCTGTCAACATCTGTTTCGAAATACTTTCGCGATTGATTGTATTTGCGGCATGCGGCAGAGTCAGAGCGCAGACGCGGCGTCACTGCGCCGGCGCCGCCCACGCAAAGCTCCACGCGACTCAAAGCGCGACGCCTCTCGCTTCGCCACTCAGTCCTGCACAGATCTTGCAAAAGAGAACAACTCCTAACAATACAGTTATTCAGTGCTTTACAAGTGCACCTGTGGAATTATTTACTAGTGAAAGGTACTTGTTTTATTTATTTTTCTTTGTGGTTTTCGTATTTCAATAGGTCCAAAGATTCAGTAATAGTAATCATTGGTATTTAAACAACACAAGTGATGGCGATGAGTGTTTGATCGATAAACAAGTTAAATTTCGAACTTTAATTGTATTGGTTTTAAAAATATAGGTAGGTATAGAAAATTTAATTTTGTATTGCCAAATACTTACCATGGTATACCTAAGTGAAATAAGTGAATCATACAACAACATAGCCCCGACCATTTTGAAGCCTGTTATAAAAATAAGCCTTTCGAAAATACGACTTCTTTGTAACTCCCAGTTATTCTTTCAAACAAGGATTAGGATTAACCTCAAAGAACCAAATTACGAACCAAATAAAGACATAACAAAAGACACACGTGTACCTACATGTTTCTGAATTCAATACAAAAGAAATGTGATACTTACCTTTCATCTCAAAACGCTATATAGGTCACGCAAGACAGGTATTTGTGTTTTAATAGACACGAAATTCTTATTGTTGGGTTGACCTGGCGCTGATGGCGTAAGGTTGACACGTCAAGGAAGGTCATGCTTTGAAACGGTTGTTGAAGGATTGTTTTATGAGCCAGCAAGGTACAGTGCGAACCTATTTTACGGCCATGCTGAAATATCGTTGTCTAAATCTAAGAGTTCTATTGCTAATCAACGTGTTCATGAACATGAGGGACCCCATGAGGTAGCATTTATCACTATATAAAGCAAAAATTTTTTTTATAAGGAAATGCAAGGCTTTGTTTTGTCTTTTGTCAAATTCAAACCTTCAAGAATTATTCAAGACTGATATTTATCTTTGAAAACAAGCTTTGCATTGCCAAGGCCTAAGCTGTAGCCTACGATTGGAATGCAGGCGACTCTAAATAGAGCTAGCATTGTTGCCGCATTCTTTGAGGACATTCCTATATAACAACAATACGTATATATTGTCTGGCTCCGCAAATTCTTTGTTCACACAAGTTTATTGAACCTAAATAAATGTTGAGGTCATAATGCATGATGACTGTAGAAGCCAAAAGTCGAATGTTGTCGAAGCTACCATGAAATTCTTAGACAACGTAAATCTAAATGTGGTCCAAACATTCATGACTGGCATCTCGCCAGAGAAACGATATCAATTTCTTCAAACGCGGGTTTTGATTTTGCTTTCTGCGCCATGGTTTATTTAATTTCTTTGTTTTTTCATATGACCATAATAAAATCTTTTTTTTATCTAATGTTACAAACATTATGTAGGTAAAGCTAGCATTAAATAAATCTTATAATCATTTTAGATAAACTACGAGAACCAACAATGTCTCAAACCACATCATCCAACCTCGAGTCCAGCAGCCAACTTGTCAAAAAAACAATGGACCAAGTGATGGAAAAGAAACAGACCACAGAAAGGGTCAGCATTCAGGCCAGACAGGAGTTTAGAGAACATTTTGAGGAGAGCTACGAAGAGGAATTTGAAGAAGAAACTTTTATTGACCAGTTCGGAAACGCCACCACAAAGAGAGTAGAGTCCAGCAGTGAGAGCAAAGAACACTCGAGGAGCGCAGATGTGCAAGTAAAAGCTTCAGGACTCAACTCCGAGCAAGTTAAAGCACTCACAGACTGCGCGAACGAAGCGGGACAGCTGGCACTCGACTCTAAATCTGCAAATTAAGCCATGTAAATAAAATTCAAGTCTCTACTTAAACAAATAACATTCTCAATACCTGCAAGCTTAACCTAGCGATTATTTTCACAATGTATTTCTAAGCAAACTTTCAACAGAACGCTTCCAGATAAGTTCTAACTTTCGATTAAAACTAATGTTCAAACTGCACGAAGTTTCCCGTATAACATTTTCCTACCTTTACCCTTTAGACCTCACTACCGACACTGTTCTTAGAAATCTAAATAAAGTATTTTGATTGTCATTGTAAAGCAAAATGTTTTCTTAACGGATATTGTCTTGTTTCAGGTGGGCAGGTGTTTCAGGTTTGGTGAAAAAAGTGATAAAGACTGTGTCTAGTGTTCCTTATTATTTATGATTATTCTATATCCGTGTAAGTTTTATATGAATGCAATAAAAGTATCTGAATGAAAATCTGGTGTATTGAATAGTGAATTGTGCCGTTAGTAAGTTAAAAGTGATAGGTTATAGGAAATTATAAAAAAATGGAAGAGGAAGATGATGAGAGAAAAGTCCGCAGGCCTAACCTCGCAACCTTCGCCTCGCTCAATTCACGCGTCGTCCAATCCCTCGAGGAGAGTACTTACATACGGCAACAGGCGTCTTCAGAATCTGGAGATGCCAACACATGCTCGAGCATATCTACTGCTCAGTACAGCGACAGAAGTTTTGTCTCTAAAAGTACATTCTCCCGGAGCGGTACATCGAGCTCGAGTCAGGAAGAATGCGAGGTCGCTCAGACGACCATCACGAGCGGCCAGTACCTGGCAGCCGCGAGGGTAGAAACGGCTCGGTCCATGGAAAGTCTCCGTCCACATAAGGAAACGTCGCCGGCGCGCCCCGCCAGCTCTTGCACGACCGTCCGCTCTCATCGAAGCTCGTTTTTGACGGCGAGTGACCGAGATGTGCGGGAGATGCGGGGCCTGCCGGCGCGACGCGCGCTGTCCGGAGAAGACATGGGAGTCTCTGCGGAAAAGAAGCGAGGCCTGTTCGCTAGCACGGATAGACGTGGCCTACAACAGCTTAGTCTTCCGCCACCCGAGCGCCGGCTGACCATCCTCAGCCCCCACAGTCCAATGGCGGTCACGGAACTACAGTGGCCGACACCCTCAGGCATCCGAGGGCGGCGGAAGAAAGGCATGGTGCTACCGAAACTCATACTGCCGCGCAGTGACTCGGAGGCTTCGGAAGTGTTTATTGAAAGGTGCCAATTCTTTTAACTAGGTTGTTTTATTCATAATACTTTTACTTTTGTGCAGTAGAACATTAGACAGGTTGAGTGAAACCGTATGTAAGACCATATAGTGACCAACGCTATTTAAGGATTTTTCCACCTAAAGGCCTGAGTCGTGGCGTTAAACATTTTTATAATTTCAATGAATAAAGCTTAGTAAAATGATAGAAGGTTAGTTTAAGATAACATGCAAAGGTAAGTAGCCGAGTACTGTAGAAAAACCAAAATCGTTTGGTTAGGAACTACATGCCAAGAAAAAATCTTCAACTGCTGACTCAATGTGCGATGACGCACATTGAGTCAGCAGAGAGTAATAACAACTGCTACTTTTTGATCTGCTCAGCTTTTTAATGACTTTCATAAAAACTTATCTTGGCAATCATACAATACACCTTATTTTTTGAGGGTTACGTCTGAAGTCAGTGGCAAAAAGAAACCCTTATTCGCTGCAATTTTAGTCAGTCGTATCTGAATACCTACTCTCTTTCAAGTGTAGGTACATATGTAAGTTAAAACCCTGGCATATTAAGATGGTTATGTATGACCCTATTATTCGTCTGTGTCATTCTAAATTGTAGTTTAACCACAGGTCAGCTGTAAACCAACTAAATGCTCTACGGAAATAATGGCATATGAAATTTTTGTTTAATTTCGTTCAAAGTAACGGTACGTTAGTCTAAAAACACAATTGCCTCTCGCTAATAAGCCAATCTTTTGGAGACAATATTTTGGTGAGTTTAACTTTCGATTCAGTCGAGGCCAAAATCATTTTCTTTACTACAGTCACAAGTAACAGTAGCGAATACTACTGAAAATAAAAATTTACACATCAAAAACTACTAGATCCACGCTTACACAAGTAAGCTTTTGTCGGTCACTTTGGAGCCTTTGCAATCTGATCCGCTGTGGTTTGGGCCGTCCCTTTCTATGTAACCTTTACCGTTGTTATTTTAGCTACTGAATACCTGACACCAGCCGATAACTCCTCGTTGCCTGAGGCCCACGATTCTGCACATAAAATATTTACAATCTGAATTGCTGAATTTATTCAGCGTCACCTTCATTCCCTGTGCCGCGTGAATTGAATGAGCTTATTAAAATTTATATTTCCTATTTTTATTTCTGTGGAATAAGGTTCTTAATGCATAAAAGTAGCTATAGGCTTCCTTGCCGTGTCACTTATTCTTTCTTGGTCGTCCTGTATTAGGTCAGTGACCAGGTTGAGGTTATGGGGGCCCTTGACTGTCGGTGAAAGAGTCAGTATAGTGAAAGGATTAAAGTGCGTCTCGTAGAGGCCCTTTTCGTGCTCATGTCACATGTCTTTGTATTTTTAGGGTCTAAAGTCTAGGCCATGCCGGTTTCCTCACGTTGTTTTCTTCCACTGTTTGAAAGCACATAAATTTTCCGAATGTAAAATCCATTGGCGCACGACTGGGATTCGAACCCACGATCTGTGAATCGAAAGGCGGGACCACTACCACCGTTCCACCAATGATCTCAATTTATCTTTAGGCTGAATAACAGATTCATGGGATAAACAAATAAACTTTGTTTACAGAAATAATAATACCGCTATAATATTACAGTTAGTAAATAAGTGGATAGTACAAAATGTTCAAGTTATACAAAGGAACAATATTATCTATTCAAATTGTTATTCAGCTCGTTTTGATTTATGCTGAGCCTCTATCAATCTCAATCTGATCCATATCAATCTGATTTCGATCAATCTGTTGTTCATTTATTGGGCGCGAGGTTAGTACACCGTGTGCCATTTCAATTTGGCCTGACTTCATCATCATTTCACCCTATCCATTGCTGAACATGTGGCCCCCCACATGATTGGATTTCGGTCTGGAAATCTGTGGGGGAGGTCCCACAGGTTTCTTGCATTTACACACAAGAATGGTAGAAATCATCGCCAGGTGATCAGATCATTGAAAATGTCTAGAAGGGGTAGTTATAGGGATGTTCGGACATTCCGCACATGCCTACATTTTTCAATAGTGAGTATGCCATACGTGAATGGTGGCAAACCCATCGCCGCTTTAGAGAAAACTTACTAGTTTCCTCGCGATGTTTTACTTCACCGTTTATTACAGAGCCCATAAATTTTTCTAAACGAAAAACTTAACCGGGTTAGAACTCACGACCATCGGATCGTAAGTCGGGGAACCCTCTAGGCAACACAGCTTATTTATTACTTTAGTTCTTATATAAATAAAATCCAATAATTTTGTAGGTATTCTCTTGGTAACAATCGACAGCGGCAAACTGACGAAACAGCTAGTTACAATAATAACCTAGATCTGTAATTGCGCCAATAAACGCGAAAACTCCGAGGTATGTACGCACCATTGTACCTGGTAAACTCTATTTATAATCGGCAGACAATGAGATGTAAAAATAAGAGAGTATTCTAGGCGTAACTCGACCGTCTCCATGTTCACTGATATAATGAACTGTCTAAAACACAATTGAATAAGCAACTGCTTTTAACAATAATGAAAAAAGAGAGATTTTGCAACCACTATTTAAATGTGATATTGTATATGCATAATGTGATATGTGGGTTCGAAACGAGCGCCAATGAGTTTTTCTATTCGAAAAATGTAACTGTACATAAACACGTTTTTAGAAAGAACGGTGAAGGAAATAATCGTGAGGAAGCAGTAATGAGCAAACAACCTGTCTACCAAATGTTCGGAATTGTCTCTGACTAAGACATCTTCAAGGTTCTGATTGGATGTTTACCATTCTTGGAGATATATTTTTTTCTTTTCATTATTTAATGTAGTAGGTTTTGCAAGTTAATAATTTATCTGCGGACTTTTATGGGATACTAGCTGGTGGCCGCGACTTCGTCTGCGCAAGATTAGTATTTCGAGTAGCTAGTAGTCATATTTTGGCAATTCACACAATCTATTTATTTATAGGAGTAGTCCACTCACTCACGTATACACTCACTGACAGACTCATCACGAAAGCTCGGAAACTACTGGGCAATAAGAACAGATTTTGGAACATTCAGCTCCTAAAGGGGTGAAATTGGGGTTGAACGTTTGTATGAAAGTCCTATGTTTGTGAAGTTGGAGACATCAAAATCGGTTATCTGGTAGATAGTTCAAAATAATAAATACCTATATAAGGTTTTTTGAAAACCAACCCTCAGGGTGTGTAAATAGGGGATGAAAGTTTGTATGGGAAGTCCTATGTTTTTGAACTTAGAGACTCGTATTCAGAGACACGACTCAAGCATAGATTTAATCACAGATCAGCTGAATTCTATTTAAGTATTGAATCTCTTCTCAAACATAAATTGTATTCAAGAACGATACTTAAACTACTCTCCGCTGAATCGAGTCTCAAATCTGTACTCAAATGTTCTCGTTTACATTTTGATTTATTTATAATTTTCGATCCGTTTTACGCAGAAATTCAAACAGCCAGGGTGCAAATAGAACAGAACTATAAAGTGAAGTATAAATATGCATCAAAGTACGTGTAACGGAACGAAAATGTCATTTGATTAATGTCTAATCAAATCTAAGCTCAAGCACCGATTTTGTCTGATTGACGTTTCTGAATAAGCATTTACTCAGGTGAACTGTGATCATTGAATCTATACATAAGTACTGTTCAAGAATGAGAATCTCGACTCAAATCGAGATTTAAGTACAGATCAAAACAAGACTCAATCTTGTCTCTGAATACGAGCCAGAGACATCAAAACCGGTTATCAGATAAATAGTTCAAAATAATAAAATACCTAAATAAGTTTTTTTTTAAAACAACCCTCATCATCATCATCATCAACCTGTAGAAGTCCACTGCTGGACATAGGCCTACCCAAAGAGTTCCACGACGAACAGTTTTGAGCCTTTTCCATCCACCGACTTCCCGCAACCTTCACAATGTCGTCGGTCCATCGGGTCTCCACCCTTCCGTGACCATGATGGTGACGGTGACGAAGGCGGTGACGGGATGGGGACGGGATGACGCTAACGGGACGGTGACAGTGACGGTTACGGGACGGTGAAGGTAGAAGTAGGTAAATAGCTGCATAATAAGTGTTAGTACTTCGGCAAGGATAATGGAAAATAGTCTAGGTACAAACGCGGACGAAGTCGCGAGCGGAACAACTAGTAGGTATCTTTATAAATTGTAGCCTATGTGTTATTCTGATGTATAAGCCATATTATTGTGAAGTTTCATTAAAATCCATTCAGTAGTTTTTACGTGAAAGAGTAACAAACATCCATCCATCCATCCAACCATACTTACAAACTTTCGCGTTTATAATATTATTAGGATAGGATATCACATAATTTCAAGGTCCTTTGACTTGATTCAAAATGCAGATAGTCCTACAACAAAATACTTTTATATCTACGACAAATATCTTTTGAAAACCAGCCTTCTTGTATACCAAGAATACGAAAAAGAATTCAAAAACAAACTTGTGTGTTCAGCGATTTTTTACAGAGAAACAGGCTATTTGTCTGGAAACTCTTCAAGTTTAGAAGCTTGTGATAAATTCGAGGCACAACTTTTTTTATTATTTTACCTCAGGTTTGAATAAAGAAACTTTCAAATTCTTCTATATTCTTCCTTGTAATTCAGTACTTTTTCTGTAGGAAAACCTGTAGCTTTTCCAATATCTTTGTTGATATTTAATCATGCCATAGTACATAATTTTTTGTTCAAAGATTTATTCATTAATTCTCAAAATCAATCACTAAACAAAAGCTTCAATTAATAGACACCACGAAAAGTATTCTTTATTATAACACCGTTAATACCAGAAACAATCAAGTTTAATAAGCATTCATTACTGATCATTATAATAAATAAATAAATAGTAGTGGCCCCGCCTACTGATCTACAGGTCGTGGGTTCAAATCCCGGTCGTTTTCCCAATGGATTTTACTCGGAAAATCCATGTGCTCTATACAGTGCTCTCACACGGTGAAGGAAAAACGGTGAAGGAGAAAGCCGGCATGTGCTAGAACCTTAAAAGTTCATCATCATCATCATCAGCCTGTACAATAGTCCACTGCTGGACATAGGCCTCCCCCAAAGAGTTCCATGACGAAAAAGTTATGTAGTAGGAATATAAATGGAATTGAACCACTAAAATTAAGTCAGCACCCCATTTTTTGAATTAAATTTCTTATATTGATAAAAAAAATCAACTTTATCATTAACAATAGGAATATTTATTTAGGAGGAGGTAGGGCACAGCAAGATTTTCTCGTTCTGAATTGGAGCAGCCTGTCTGGGGAGGTACCTCCGCCTTACAGAAGATCGCAGCCAAATAACATTATTTGTTTCAAATAGTGTTGTGTTCCTGCGGTGAGTAAGGTTGCCAGAGCTACCAGAGGGGGGAAAGGGGGTTCGGGGTCGGCAACGCGTGCGTGATGCCTCTGGTATTGCAAGCGCTCATAGGCTACGGTAACCACTTACCATCAGATGGGCCGTAAATTTGTTTGCCACCTCTGTTGTATAAAATATATATATATATATATACCTCTAATTTGCACAAACTAAACGAGCCACTAAGAGGCGAACTTTAATCATTTCACTACACTGATTCTTTCAACGACGGTCATAAGCCCTTTTCAGGGCCACCAAACCTCAACCTGACCATACCTGACCCTGGTCACTGACCTAATACAGGATGACCAAGAAAGAATCAGTGAAACGGCAAGCAAGCAAGCAATGAGTACGATATTTTGCTTAAACACTGCATGCCGATGAATGCGATTGTTACCTAGTCACGTAGGTGTTCCTAGCGTAGTAAGAAATGTGTCCACAAATTCACAACTTGCAATAACTATGTTAGCGAAATCTATAAATAACTTCTTCTATTTCTTCTGTTTTATTCTAAATAGTGTAAATATTTATATCGTGATAACTGTTGGTAGTTATTAATATTATCGTGTTACGATATTGTTATCAATTACTCGTTATCGCCGCTACCTCAACTAGGCTACTCACCAAACTGTCTGATAAATTGTTGTAACCTATCTGAAATTGAAGTTCCTTATCTAGCGATAGGTATGTTGTGACACAGAATAAATAATAGTGCAAGGTAATGTGAATGTTGTACAATCACCTGTAATAAGATTAACCTTTAGTAATTTTCAAAATGATGGCACACTATGAACACAGTAAAAGACACGTTTCATCAATATATGAAGCCTGGGCCTGCACTGTGTACACTACTCTAAAATATGGCTAAGCAATAAAGTAAACGTATTTAATTGGTTATTTTATATAAATTGACTTCGTTCTAAGGTACATTAAGATTTTCTTCGACAAAGAGAGCAACACACCGCGCTACAAAAATATGGCGGATGGACGTGCGTGAAATGACATTTTGACAACCTACATTTATCTGACAAAACAAAAACATCAAATCAAACAACATTACATGAAAAATATGTCAATGTCATGTCAAACGCCCATTATAAACTAACATGGCGGCCTTCAAATAGTGTTCACATAGTAAAAAACTTACCAGAAGAACTATTCTTGTACCATCGCATTTGTCTTCAAATTAATGAAATTGTATTGTTCTTGTAATCTCCTATTTTTTCCTAATTTTTCTATGTAGTGTACATGGACCAGGCCCAGAATGAAATGGCTCCTTTGAAAATGGCAAACTCTGATCTATATATGTTTACATATATGGTACATCTAAATCTTTTGTTCTTTGGCACCATTTCGAAAATCATGAAAGTATACATCTTATTAGAGATGACTGTACTGTGTCTACGTAGTCATGCTGCACTGCAAAGCGTCGCGTACGCTTTGTACCAAGTCTGTTTTGGATGAAATGTTGTTACCTTAAGCTATCGCCTAAACAATACTTGAGACATCCACAGGGTGTGCAAGGTTCCGATTACCATTATAGAGGATACGTTTACGACACAAATATTCGGTACTGCATTACTATAATTAGTCATACAGGTATGTCAGGATCGCAGCAAGTGGAAAGCCGTGGTCTTCCTACCACTCTGGGAAACAGACGTGATTTTATATAATATATGTTACATACATAACCAGGAACAGGAAATTGATCATTTAGTTTTATTGGTTTCATTACCTTGTGCATTACTGTGAAAGATTAGAGTATGCCACGCAGCATGGTTCCTTCTTGGCTTCAAATATTGTATTAGTGGTTAGCCCGCGGGGAAATTATTTTTTTCTATGGTGGCGTATACCCTGTGGTGCTGGTTAGTCGTAGTTCAACCCTTAGGCCCCTATGTCTCCTTCAGGCCATCTTTACTAAATTTTAATGTCCGTTTTCCCTTGATACTAGTTTGCGTGTAGTTTACTACACTGCCTGTACCTTAAGCCTATTTACAGCGTTAGCATTCTTACTTTATTGAGTGTAGAGTTTGTGGCCCTCATCATTCTAGCGTGCTCAAAACACAAACATGCTCTGAATGATAGTGAATTATCCAAGAAATCGAAGAAAGCTTTGCGAACCAAAAACGACATATTTGAGTTAGTATTATTTTGTTAAAATTGGAGTAAAATTTTGTGTACTTATGATATCAATTATTGAAAGAATTAAAAAAAACCTAATTCTCTATCTACCTCTTAAAGATAGTAGAAGATACTAGAACATCATCTAGCATTACAATATTTTTGGTCGGTAGTAGCTATCTAATAATAATTTCTTACTTGATAAGCAATGTCATTCATATATAAAAGAAGTATTCAGGCATCTGAAACGATAAATTTACGTATTATCCTATTGATTAGAACATCCAAAAATAATTCTGAGCATGGTTCTAGTTTGTCTGTATCTAGGTACCTTTACGTATCTGAGCGCCTGAGAAAGATCCGAGAGGATGTCTTCATGCTTGGGGATTACCGGCGTATTATTTTTTTCGATTAAGATAATCGAACCTGCAGAGCCCGCGGCTGCGATGGAGATGCCATCTAAAAAGTTTGTTTTTCCGGTACAAACAAATCGAGACAGGCAACTTAATATTTGAGTCTTAATAAGTGGGCACAAAAACCTAACAGTCCCATTCATCACTTGTGGCACTACTGTGTGTGCACAAGTGTCTGCTTAGCATGCAAACATCTGCCCGCAGTAGGTACATGATGTAATACAGCAGGTATGTGCTTTTATTGTGGTCGGTTACTTGTTACCAATAATTTAATTTAACTACACGAAAAAATAACAATATACTTTTATACTTATCTCGTATCCAAGATGTTTGCGTTTCAGAAACAAAGCGAGTTTACAGTTATTAAAAGATTCAATCAGAAGTAAATAGTTTTACAAGAGAAGTATAATTTTCATTAAAAACGGTCTTAGGCCCTTTTCAGGGCCACCATACCTGGTCATTGACACGACAAACAAACAATATAAACGGTATATTTACCATGTTCATGCGCTATGAGTAAACTGAACTCCGTGATCATGGCGCATGAAACTAGCCAATATATCAAACAATTTAAACTCACTAATAATGAAAATACCTCGTTTTTATGAAAATTATGCTCACAAAAAATATTTAAAAGAGGAATATCGTATAAATCTCTTAAGTCCATTGGCCAGACTCAGTTAATTCAATAATTGAATAATATTAAATATATTAAATATTCAATAAAAAATAATAAGTGCAACAATTGAAATTCCATTGTTGCACTTTTGCAAAATTATTTTCATCCAGTTATGAAGATCAAACTCCTGCTATTGCTTAGCTTTAACATTTAGTTTTAGTTTAAGTTCAGCAATATATATATGTTAAAAGGTATGTGTTCTAAAACTAGACTCTAGAGAGTCGTGTCAATTCTATCGTATCAAGCTCTAGAGTTTGATACGAATATCCATCAATTAAAGACTCGGTATTGTGTGCTTTACTTTAGACAGTTACGTTACATTGGCAGCCAATTAGCTACGAATATCCTCTAACTTCTGATGAACTCGCTGAAATTATATAGCTATGTAAATTGGACGACCTAGCAGATCGTTAAAAACTGGATTACATTACCGTTTCATCCAGCCTCCGACTCTTTAGATACCTAAGTATATCTACAGGGTTATTGCAAATTCGACGTCAGGGCGTGATAGTTTGGGTTCTTATGAGCTACCAATTAAACCATACAATTAAATGTACAAATGCGGACCGGATGCGGATTATTGGGATAACTAGAATTAATTATATTTCTTAAAAAAACTGCAAAGTGGAGACACAAACCTTTATACAACAAGGTCATTCAGGTAGATAAGTTCTGAGAACAAATAATTATCTAGTTTATTATAAAAAATCACTGGATCAGCAACTGAAACCCATTCTGCTATTGAAGAGTGAAAATAAGCGTAGGTAGAGTCAAGATCAGAAGTTGATGACTTTTGGGGAATTCATAAATCATTTGTACATAATCATCATCATCAGCCTGTAGAAGTACACTGCTGAACATAGGCCTTCTCCAAAGAGTTCCACGACGAACGGTCTTGAGCCTTCTGCATCTACCGACTTCACGCAACCTTCACATTGTCGTCTGTCCATCGAGTGGGGGCCTTCCATCACTGCGTCGCCCGGCTCGTGGTCGCTATTCGAGAACCTTTACTCCCCAACGGTTGTCGGTTCTGCGAGCTATATGGCCTGCCCACTGCCACTTGCTAATTCTGTTCACTTGTTACGAGAGTTTTTAATTAAGGGCCTTTTTTTTAAAATCTGTCAAAAGATAAAACAATGCTTATATTATATTTTCACTACTCATTGGTAATAAGTAGCACAAAATAATAAGTGGCTGGTTTTCACTTGTAAAACATTTTTGGAACTTTTAAAATTCACTTTACATACTTTGATGTTGTTGACGGTATCTTTACATTTTATTAGATTCTATATTGACATATGTACAAAATTATTGTAGGATCTAATTTAAATCAATAAAAATTTAATACAAGTAATATTGCCCGTACATAAAACATTACTTGATATAGGTCTGTTTTTATAACGGTATTAGGAACCATTCTATATAGGTAGAGTATCATATGGCATGTCCGAACGTAATAAAACTATGGAATTGGATTCACGTCATATCAATAAAATCATAATGGTTGTAGTAATAGCAATATTACTACTGGGCAACCAGTAGGTATATGTGTACAAGAGTATGTTGACAGGGCACATATCTCCATTATGTAAATGTATTGACATACCGCAGCTGGGTGCTGATCCTCCGGCTTCCGGGCTCTGATGCTCAAGGAACTGATTTAAAAGATGTTGGCACAATAATATCAATACAGACCTACTTGCATGTGTATATGATAGGTGATAGGTGGATTATTATGAAGTGAATATCTGATACACAGGTCGTGGGTTCCAATCCCGGTCGTTCACCAATGTATTTTCCATTCGTAAAATTTATTTGACCTACACTTGTGCGCTATAACGGTGAAGGTAAACATCGTGAGGAAATCGGCATGTCCTAGAACCTATGACATGTTCATGAAAGGAGCCTCTAAGAGGCGCACAACAACAAACAGCCAAACATCCTTACAAACTTTGGCATTTGTAATATTAATAGGATAGCTAAGCTATTACATAGACACAAGATGTACATATATACATCTTACTTTGACAGTATTACATAGAACAGTATTTGTAAAAATGTTGCTAATTTCTCACTTTTTTGAACAAAATTGAATAAAAAACTTCTTTAATAAATCTTTCTACTTATACCTCACCTTGGCGGTTTCCCACCATCCCCTTGGAAACACTTCAAGGTCGTCCCTCCAGCGCTTTCTCTTAACTTCCTAAGAGGCAAGTGGAAACCCCGCGAATTTGCGTCAAGCTATTTACCAAACAAACATACAAACATCAACCCCCGCTGCGCCCCGATAGGTTTTGAATCAGGCTTTAAAGATAAAACTAAGCTATACCATACCATACAAAATTTCATCCCAAATTCAACTTCAGGGTTATATACCCATAGTACCAATACCGATTTTGATGTCTTTAAATTTAAAATCATAAAACTTTCAAACAAACCCCGTTTCATCCCCTTGATGTTGATTTATCGTAAAATCGTAAGTGTTCCTTTGTGTTTAAAAAAATTCCGGATGTATACACTCTTTAATGCCGTGTTCATACGACGTGCAATATGTTATCTATAATTTATTTCAAAATTTTCTTTGTTTCAACTGGATAAAGTCAGTTTTGAGTTTGACTTCTAAATAAATAAATAAAAGGGCATTTATTCACTAAGAATTCCTACATACAGTTATGAAGATACATGATATAATTATAGAAAACCAAGTTTGGAGCTTACGATATCGTACGCCCTCAAATGAACATTTAAGATGACGGATGATTCATACGGCGTGCGATATACGCCGTATGAACGCGGCTTAAAGATTACACTGCGAAATTTCTAGTATGTAGATTTTATAAATATAATTTTACCATACAACAACGGAAAAAAAATATTCAGATTTTTATGTCTCTAACTTCAAAAGCATAGCACTTTCATGAAAACTTTAAAACTCAATTTACCTCCTAAGGGTTGAATTTTACAAATATGTACGACGAAAAAATAGGAACGACTCGGAATACCAGGATAAGCCCTAATTCCTGAGAGGTGTGTTCCTCTACCTCCGCCGAAAAACACGTATACAGGGCGTCCCAAACTTATGGGACATGAAGGGGAAGTACCTTAAATATCGTAGATAGGGTATTTTGCTGAAAGAAGACTTTATGTTACTTTTAAAAGTTAGTAATTCTGCATTCATAGATTTTCTAAAAAATACTTGCTTCGTCTGGGAATCGAACCGACTTAAATGTCAAAAAAAATCATCCTACTTCTATGATGCCAATCGATAGATTAGCTAAAAAATAATAACTTTGCTTAAGTAACATAGTATTTTAAAAGAAAGGAACAACGTAAAATGATTGAGTCAAATTTTTCAAACACGTTTTATTTAGGATAGGAGAATACCATAATGTTTAGGTCCACTTAACTTAGAAAATTAAGAAATCCTTAAATTTATGTTAGAAATCCTAAAACAACAGAATCGACACCAATGTTGTTGTTAAATTTGAAAATGGAACAGTTTATGAGAGCATTTGTTTGAATGCATACTTTAATATTTTTAAAAAGAACTAATATTTTTAAATGTTTTTCTTAAATTTGAAAATGGAACAGTGTGTGCGAGTGTGTGTTCATATTGTTCCTTTTTTTAAAAATACTATGTTACTTAAGCAAAGTTATTATTTTTTAGCTAATCTTTCGATTGGCATCATAGAAGTAGGATGTTTTTTTTTTGACATTTAAGTCGGTTCGATTCCCAGACGAAGCAAGTATTTTTTAGAAAATCTATGAATGCAGAATTACTAACTTTTAAAAGTAACATAAAGTCTTCTTTCAGCAAAATACCCTATCTACGATATTTAAGGTACTTCCCCTTCATGTCCCATAAGTTTGGGACGCCCTGTATATAATGTAAGATTGGTTTTCCGCACTTTATCATGGAAATGGAGTCGTTTTTTAAAAAAAGCCTTCAGTGTGAGGCCTGCGCGCCTGTGT
Organism: Anticlea derivata; assembly: GCA_947579855.1. Lineage (NCBI taxonomy): Eukaryota > Metazoa > Arthropoda > Insecta > Lepidoptera > Geometridae > Anticlea > Anticlea derivata. The sequence goes on from OX388262.1 coordinate 7,696,553, forward strand.
TTTGAATCTCAGCCCCTGGACGTTTAAAGCTTGGCCTTGATACGGCAATTAGGTCTGCTCAACCTTCTCGTAACAGCTCTTTCGAAATTAAAGATGCAAAAAACCCTATCCTACAGAGAGTAATTGTACTTATCTATTATTTATTCCATAATAATGAAGCATAAGTCGTATAAAAGCAAATAAACGAAAATCATGCATCCGCAAGGTAATTTTGATAAAGTATTCTCGGAACATTCGAAAGAATAAATAAAGGCAATCAACCGTAGGTACCTACTACTTGTATTAAAGTATTTCACCTTTTTGAAACTATACTTCGATGAATTTCGTTCAATATCTCCGAAGAATCTTCAGATTATGAGACCATTCAGATTCTTCCTTGTACAATAGATAAAAAAGACGGTCAAAAGCAAAAACTCGCGCCCTATGGCTTCCGTACATTCCGTACATTATTTCTGTACATTTCCGTATATAACACGGGGTTATAAAATTGAGATCCCCAAGTGTGTAAGTGACTTATATTTTTCGGTCGCTAACGTAGTTCACTGTATGATAATAACCGCAAATAAAAGTGTATCCCATAATAACACGTGATTTGATCTCAGCGATATCTCAGCTAATAATTATCATTATTACATACAATTTTTATACAAAATAGGCTATCGTTTGACCGCGACAGCGTATTTTGTATTAAAAAAAAAACAGTCTAAGTTAATCAAAGCTAGTCTAAGCTCTAGGCATGAAACACTTCTGGCTCTTTAAATATGAGGCAAAAATGCTCAAAAATGAATTAAGCACAAAGTTTTTGAAGAAGCAGGTAATCTTGAGGAGTCTTTAATTACGGTCGCGTAAGGGAGCCGCTACTGCCGCGGCCGACCGACGGCCTGAGCCACTAATTTAAATTTGCCTTCCTCCGCTATCTAGGCATTATTTACTTACAATAAAAAGTTCACTTTTTTATTAAATATTTTTAAAGAATATTATGAATCAAAATACGATTCAATCTAAATTTATGCAATGAATAAACTCCGTTTTTACGACTAAAAGTAGAGAATACAGTTCAGATCAGCAACCACAGGTGTCCAAAAGGCTGGCTTGTTGGATAGCTATGGTTATGTTTGCCCCTATGGTCATTGGTCCTAAACACCAGTCTCTTACATAAAAGGCATCATCATTGCCTGTAAAAGTCAGATGCTGGACATATACCTTCCCTTAAGAGTTCCATAACGCTCGTACTTAAGCACCGACTTCCCGCAACCTTCACAATGTTCTCGGTCCATCGGGTGTGGTACTTTCCAACACTGCGTCGTCGTCCGCTTCGTGGTCGCCATTCAAAAACCTTTATTCACCAACGGTTGTCAGTTCTGCTAGCTATACATATGGCCTTCCAGTTCAACGTTGCTAATTCTGAGTGAAAACTTCAAAAAAACTTCAAATCTACTTGAAACATATTATTAAAAATTTATTGCCAAAAATTATGTACTCCGGTTTTGAATAATTAAAAACGGAATGTGAAGTTATACCAAAACGCGTTAGATATTTTGCGGGAAAGAGTGTTTTGGATTAAAATAAAAGAGGGTTTGCTGCAGGGAAATAAAATAAAACGAGCTTCGCCAAAACGGTATGTAGTCTCTCAAATGGAATAAATAGTAAAGGCAAACGAAATGTAGCACCATCTGCCACAAATAGTCTATCGATATTTCTTCATCTAGTAAAAAAAGCTATAGTCATAATCGGTGCCTATTCACCTCACTGCCAGAACCATAAATAAAAAGTTTTTACGTTTCACCTCAAACTTGACCGTCTTTATGAGAACCTGCGCCCTGGGCTTCCGTACCATTGGTCTTGGGTTCGAATCCCGGTCGTGCACCAATGGATTTACCAGTCAGAAAATGCAAACACGGGGTCAGAAAATAAGAAATTGACAAACTTATTCGTCACTCACGTAGTCATTGTATGACATTGACCGCAAATATAACTTTGTTTGCTAAAAAACTTCGAAATTACTCAATTCCAGACTTTTCCCTAAAGCTCCTAGCATTCCAAATTTCAGAATTGTGAGGTGAGCTTTGATTTTTATACGGCACCATAAGCCCAAATTACAAGTTGATACCTTTAGCCGTTTCTGAGAAAAAGGGGCTTGACAGACGGACAGACTGACAGACAGTTAGTATTTCTTTATTTTTTTCTTTCTTGCTTATCGATTTCAACAATACCTGCAGGCTTAACCTAGCGAGGTCCTATAATTTAATTAGGTTCTATAATTTTTAGAATCAGGTCTGTAGTTCCGGCGGAGTACCCCCTACAAACAAACAAACAAATATTACCTCTTTATAATGTTAATGGACACTAAAAACATTACTTTAAATTTTTTACTTACGGTTTTATCTTTTGTTTTCAGGTAAGACAATGCAGAGTTTTTGAAGGTTTGTAAGCAGGTAGGAAGGCACCTACAATTGTCATAAGGGTATTTTATTTCTTACGTACTTTCTAGTGACTCTTCCGATGACCGTAAGTATAATTTTCTTCTCAGCTGTTTATTTCAGGCGCCAGATTTAAAATATATAAAATAATCCTGTACTACTGACTGACATTTAGACAAGTGTCAGTGTAGGCGAGCAATGGTTCTCCTCAATGTGTAACGGTCGTATACATTTACTCGCTGTAGGTATTTTATTCAGGTACCACGCAACCAAAGCTGCGAGCGTCAGCTAGCGAACAATATTTTGTTGCTCGACGTTTAGAAACCAGAATTCATTAAAATCTCTCACATACGGGCGCTGTTTTGTAATGTGGCTAGCCGTTTTGTAAAAGAACGGTCTTTATAATTTGTCTGCGGTATACTCTACCTACTCGTAGGTACTAATAATGAAAATTAATACGTACGATTTTTTATTCGAATAATACAAATAAACAGACCAATAATATTGGTGCTTTTCGTGGAATACTACGGTTTTTAAACTGAAACTCCGTCCATAGAAAAGCATATGCGTTCGGCAGACATATTGTATGCAACGTGATTGACTGAATTTCGATTTTGTACATTATTCCTGCATACATCGGGGCTTTATTATCCAACCACAAAAATCTCATTAGAGGTTATAATAATATCAGCTGTAGAGCCTTTTAAAATTAAACTGAATATTAAAATGACCTTTTGTTGTCCGTCCTATACAGATTGAGCACAAAAAACCTTCCTTATCTTAGCTGTGGAAAAATACTGACACAATAGCAAGCTTTTGTTGTTGCTATTGCGTAAATTTCTCAATGATTTTGAAAAAAATAATCTACAGTGTATAGTTTAGGGTAGAATGATCGGTAGGTAACGAGGTGGAGGGAAAATATCCTGAATATTGAAGCTAGCAACTAATGAACAAATGCTGGGCCAAGAGGCACCTCGTACATAGATAATAAATGCAATCTAAGAAGATTGCATTAATTATCTTTGTACGCTAGGTAGTCCTTCAAATGGTAATAAACAGGTTTACAAATACACGTTTTGTATGTTAAGATTATGGAAATATTAGTTAAATAAATTGGGTAAGTATATATATATATATATATATATATATATATTCGTGTAAAGAGTATGTATTCTTCATGTAAAGAATTTGAAACATAGTGTTTACATTGATAGTCAGAACGCGTGTTTAATAACATAGCCATTCTGGAACACCTTATACGTATTATCATAACCAAGTTATAAAGTCAGGTATATGTCGGGGAAAGGTCAATACTTTAGTAAGATACTTAGCGTTTGCGAGCTTAGCAATATATAGGGCGGACCGGGACAGCCGGGAGCAGTTATAAATCGCTTACCCTCCCTCCACTTACTATCCCCGTATTACCAATGAGGCAAGGCCACGTAATTAGAATATCTATACGAGCAAGTCGGGTGTGTCTTATTTGTGCGACCGAGGCTGTAACCAATAAGTAGAATGTGTTACATAGTATTTTTACCGTCTGCGTTCTAACTAACCTGCTTATATTGGCTATAAGGCTGACAGTTACAGGCTCGTATTCTTAATCGTTGTGGGGAAATTTCAAATAATGATGGTCAAGTGCGAGTAATACACCCTTAGGCTTCTGTACTAACTACACGGAGTCGTCAGATTTTTCACTTCATTAGTGTCAAAAGAGTCATCCCAATTTCAAGATTGTAGGTCACCGGCAAGTACCCGAAAGGTTTATTTATAATCAAAAATGGTACGCATAGACTTATATTTTTTTATAAAATCATTCAATTGGGACTTATTGTATGAAAATACTTACTTACGCTTTGTAGGGCCGCACCTTTTTATTTCATAATTTGTACAGTAAGGCTTAGTAACCTTAGTAGGAAGGTACCTATTCGATACTAATTTCAACTATTGACCTCAAGTTATTTCTGAGAAAATATACCTTGACACACTACAGACAAAGTGACCCTATAAGGGTTCCGTAATGAGGTATGAAACTAAAAAAGAATCAAATTTTACTGACTTTTTTAAATAATGAGTCTGATTTAAATGTGAGGATAGTCATAAGTACTATCGACTAACTATGCCAAGGCCAGTCTCTGAAGCTTCAAATAAAAATAACACACCAAAGTTAGTTTTAGGGTACAGTAAACAGCGTGTTCGCCCCTACCAACCGCTAGCTTTTACTACACAGTAGAAGCAAGAACAATTCAAACTTGGTTTACTGGAAGAAAAAGCAAATATTTATAAGTTGATAAACTGGCATTCTAACATTAAGTATTTTCCGCGGTGGCGTAGCGGGCGAGATCCCATCTGTGGCGTATTCCCGCTGCGGGACAAATGTTTGCATGATCAGCAAATATTTGTTCCGGGTTTGAGTGCTGTGGTACCATGGTTCGCGTAGTTTCTGATACCCACAACACAGGCAATCCTTGTGTGGGGTAAGGACTAAGTATGTGTTGGGTGTTAAAAAAACTGGGCTTACGGGAAGGAAAGGAATCTTTATAGGTAACCTGGTATTCTAACAGTTAGTAGGTACTTACTTTTTGTTAGCCAGTTATCAAACTAGGTATTCCGTAACTTCGAATAAACTTCATAATGTAACCATAACATATTTATGCCGCTGTGAGCGCAAACCACATTCTACTGATGCTACCACTTAATTAGTGGAAGCTCGTTTTATTAAACCCTTGGTCTAAATAAGGTTTAAAATTGACAATCAATCAACAGATTTTTCATTGTGATTGTAAAAAACCTAGTGTTGAAAAGAGGTTATTATTGTTTACCATTTGTTTTTCGTATATAGAGGCGAGGCTGAATCTTATACAAACCCTGTAAAACTGTTTCACAGATCTTTACGTAAGTAACTATTACCGTTCTATGGTTCGTACACAAGGTACTTACTGTTGTAGAATACCTACATCAAGTACATGTGTATGTATAAACGTAACGTGTGAATATTTGAACAAAAACTGGAACAAAGTCCCGATTTGAAACACAAACATGCTGTAACCAGTGGGGTGGTAATTAAGTATTCGCCATCTCGTTAGGCTGTTATCTCAAACGGCAAATATCGTACATATTTAATGTGTATTGCAGATAATTTAACTTTGTGAATGGATAAATGACTGTTAGATCAGTAGTATCTAGGAATTTGGAGAACGGGCGGAGATCTCTCAAACAACTTGGGCAAGTCGGCGTTGTATGTTTGTATGTTTATTTATAAGTGCATAACTTTCGAACCGTCTATCCGATCTGCATGTTATGTAGTCTAAGTTTTTTATGTGTATAAGTTTTTTTTTATATACAACTAAGGTGGCAAACAAGCGTACGGCCCACGGCCTGTTGGTAAGCGGTTACCGTAGCCTATGAGCGATTGCAATACCAGAGGCATCAAGCCCGCGTTGCCCATTTGTAACTTCGTAGTTCTTACCTGAACTACGAAGTTACAAATGGGAGCTCAAGCAACGCCGACTTGACCAAGTTGACAGAGAGATCTTCTGGTTTTGCTCAATCGATCATTGATTTCAGTGTGGTAGATTTTTCAAACGAAGCTTCATAAACAAGTCACCAATTCTTTTAGCTGTTTTTTCGCACCTTTTGTTAGTTTAAGTTCCTTTGTTGTTACGACTACTTAGACCCATCTCATGAGCTTCCTGAGAACAACGTCTCAATATATCAGCTGAAAATAGATCTTAGAATTTCTAAGGGACCAGCTTATTAACCAGCACTTCACAGTTACCTACAGAATAATCCATGAGTGATGTTGAGATACTTAGTGTATGACTAAAGATAAGACACGACATTTTATATTGATAACAGTAGGTTAACAGTTAATGGATACTGTGCCAAAATTAACACTTCCCCCTTAGCTATTATAGAAGAGGCAAATTTTTCAAGGCACATAGCTCGGAAAACATGCGGCCATTGGGGCAGAAAGGTTCTAGAGTGAGGACCACGCACCGGAAAGCGTAAGACGGTCATTAGATTGAAAACGACCTGATACAGGCTGCTGGGAGCCGTCGGGTGCACAAGATCGGTCGCTCTAGATATCAATGGGAGAGGCCCATATTCAGCAGTAGACGTTCTGCGGCTGAAATGATGATGATGATTATCTTTATCAGATACAAAGAGATTTTTTCCCTTGCAGTCAATATAAAAACGTCACGGACGCCACCAACTTTGCTACTTTATTATAAGATAAGAATGTCCGTACGGTAAAATACGTTGTATAAGATATAAAAACTAAAAACCGACTTCAAATTCCTGAATATTTACAAGATTAATACTAACCTCTTTTTTTTGTTATCAACCTCTTTGAGTTTTGTTTACCTACTGAGGATGACACTTGCCACCAACATTTTCGAACAAAAAGCCATAGTAAGTATGACATTCATTCATTAAAAATGAACGCAGAGCCTAACCAAAAGTCTTGAGTATGAAATTTGCAGGGTAGCTTCCTGTTGTAACGTATGGGTGCACAGAAAGGAATTCCCGACACACAACCCCTTAGGTTAAAGTTTATGTACAAATAGCAGCAACCGAACCAAGTCGCGGGGATAACCATGCCATACCACAGTCGACAAAAAAAAATTCGGCAAGTCGTGATTTCAAGAGATGATTACGTTTTTTTAAGTTTTACGGGACAAGTAGCAATTCCTCAGGAATTAAATTAATATGGGACCACCCTGGGATCATACTCTATACACCAGCGAAAGAATTATCAAAATCGGTTTAGTATTGGCGGAGATATCGAGTAACATACACGCAAAAAAAATTAAAAAAAACAGCTGACTTGAGAAACTCCTCCTTTTTGAAGTCGGTTAAAAAAAACTATTATCAACGTAATTTTGTTAAGCTAGTTGTGACAAAACTTAGAATTAGCCAAGTTAGTACTCTACCTCGCGTAAACGATTGTAACAGTCACTTTGTGTTGAATTTATGGCGTTTATAAGTCTTAATTTTGTCGTGAACCGAAGGAAGGCTATAAATCGTGAGCTAAACTGGTCCGAACGGCAACATGCTGTAATTCACCCGATGCTGCACTGCATGCATTCATGCATACCTACCTACCCATAAGAGACTCATGTACAATAATTTTATTACTTTCTTGATTTACACACACAACATAAATCTCAATGTATAGTTGAATAATACGTTGTAACGGTTATTGGCCAAAAATATGAATCATCATGTTCACCATAAACATATAACCTGCTGAATATATATTTCAACTCAAAACAGAATCGAAACAAACATTTAAAAAAAAGAGTAGCTTTGGTTAGCTTAGTAGTAGTAAAAAAGCTTTCAGTATTGTTTCAAGCTTGAATTTGTAACCTACTTAAAAAAAATGTGACGGTTTTTATTTCCAAGACTGTCAAATTATCACAATTGTTTCAATCATCATCATCATCATCATTCCAGCCATAGGAAGTCCACTGCTGAACATGGTCTTCCCCACAGACAGAGCGAATTCCTTATCATGGATTTGCCCATACTCACCACGCTGGGCATGCGGGTTGGCGAGCGCAGTTAGAGCTATCGTTGATAAAATGAGGGACGCTGCTGCCCATCCCCTAGCTTTTTTCCCTTACTCGCCTCTTACGACATCCAATTGTTTCAATAGTTAGATGTTTTACTTTATGTAACGTTTTGACTGCAAAATCTTCATTTATCTTTTACTTTTCGCTTCCAGCGCCATCTGTGAGACAGCTTGTGAATATATGAACCGTAGCAGCTGGCTAGGATTCGGCCGCGATTAGAGAGGTTTCACCGTTTCTGCAACAAGTGAAACTGGCTACCGGCTGCTTTCCAAGTTCTTTTCGTTGAATCGAGAGGGCGTTGTTTTCATCTGGAAATTTTAGTTCGTTTTCCATCAAGGTGTGGTTTCAGGAATTTACTACTTTTATTTTATTGTTTGGTATGGTTTTGGTTAACTCAAACCTCTTTTTAAACTCATCATGATACTGTTAGGTAAAACAAGAAAAACAATAAAATGCGTCTTTGTAGGTCGAATTTACAAAAGCAGATCGACTTTTGCAATTGCGGGCTTTGGCTGTGTTTCGGTCGTCGGCCCCGGACCCCGCCTCTGACACTGACGTCATACTTGTGACGTCACTTCACCTGCTTCCGCCCCCAAACACCCTCGACTCCCTTTTAACAGGGAGGCCTTCACAAATTTTATTAAAATGAAATACAATTTCACAATGGGTATTATAAAAAAAAGTGCCTACATACTTAAATCCTATTTTGTAACTGACAAACAGAAAAAAACAACCTCATTCTACATGTAGACAAAAAACTTTTACTCTTATTAAGATTTTTATTTCATTACTTTCTTGACGTCACTTATATGAAACGGGTGGCGCATAAGTAATGACACCATTTGGTTAATCTTTCGCTGAACCAAATTAGACTTCTTTAAAAAATACTTTATTTACAGAAAGAAACTTAAAACTAATACAAGTTAATATTTACAAAATACACAAGAAACAGTTGAGCCATCTAAAGACCGTTACAAACGATCTATAGATAGCTCAACTGATCCAGATCACTACCAGTCGGAAGCGTCACCAACACGCTGGCGGAATTGCCACGCTGGATGGCAATGCTAATTCGCTGGGCCAAATAAGAGCCATCTCTCGGGTCACGCGTCGCTTCGATCAGACGCCCTGATATCTTTTTGAAAACCCGGAGGGCCCCGTTTCCCCACGGACCCAGGATCTCAACCCCAAAAGGCTCAAAAAAGTAAGCCCTATCAAGACTAACATTTTTTAAAAATTTGAAAACTAGAATTCGTTTTTTATACATAATATGTACCTATATTTGTGCCAATTTCGTCGCATCAGGATTTGGAGATGATGTCTCTTAATTGGTGACCTCCATAGTTTATGTAATTTGAGCCCTATTTATTACATTTTCCATAACTTACCGTAACACTTCCTGCGATATGTTCCTTATTTCTGGATGAATGTTTTCTTTTAGAGTTGCGAGAGTCTGTGCCTTGTTCAGAGGAATTGAAGTTGAAGTTTTTTCACACAAACGCAAGTCACGTGGGTTCCCACTAGTAATTCATAACTGGGATAGCAACCATCAGGTTTGTTTCAAACACTTTGCGGCTAGAAACAAAGGAGATCATAACTCAAGTGTTTATTGTCTCAAATGTCATGGAAAATATTTAATAAAATCCGCTTTATATTTATCTGAAGATAGTGCTGGAAATAATACAGTATCAATGTGTAATAATAGATCCCACTTTGAAGTTATAGTTATAGCGTCACCTGAGTAACAACCATCATAACTTCGTATATCATGTGACGAAATATATTCCACTTACTTGCTAGCTTGTCATGCCACTGGTTATTCCTTGGTCACCCTGCATTGGGGCTAGTGATTGTTGGTGAAAGAATGGCTATACTTTTGCCACGCTATTCTTGAGAAAGATTGATGAGTCTGGATCCCAAACGGCACTAATCAAGCAACACATCCACCTATAGTCCACCAACTGATTGCGGATAACAAAATAGAACAAAAATGAAAGTTTTGACACGCAAATGGAGTAAATATACCGAATTTTGATAGTCTGGTTCCCGGCATTTATCATCGTCATTTCAGACGTAAGACTTGCAGTGATTTCCAGAGCGAATTCCTATTAAGTAGTTTTCCTTAGTCACTTCTTACGACTTCCGTGGGTAGGTAGGTTAGCCTATTCTTCAGCCGCACGACTACATTGAATGACACACATTATAGCTTCAGCATACTAAACTTATTTGTTTCTGTCAAATCATGAATCTGCATTATATCAGGCGTTACGTATTGGAAGCTTTGATCTTTGAGTACGCGGGGGCTTTCAATTTCTGACAGTCAGTATACAGTGTAGTCTGTACAGTGAACATGTAACGCTGTACCTACCAAAGTGTAAGAGAAGCGATGTTCTTCAGCATCATCATTGTATCACCTACGGGTATACCCTACTCTAGGTGTCGTCGACCCAAAGCGCTGTCGGACGGCCCGGATTTCTTCGGCATGTCCTCGGCCATTCGGTCAAGGTTATTCCCTTTTCCTTTACTCTATTCTCTTATTAAGATCAAACAAATAAAAGAAAACAAAAGGTACTGTACATTAAAGGCTAGTTAAATCGACTATAGAAGACTACGTGATCACAACGCTTTTTGAAAACATAGTTTAAAAAAGTCTATCTAAATCTGGCTCATAAAGAGATATCTGTAAAAACCACATATTGTATTTAAAAATGAATAAATTTAAATGTTTGGATCATTTCGAATAATTCAAATTAATCCTTCATAAAATATTTTCTCAATTGAAATCACTGATCCAAAACGAACGTTGACAAGGTCAGCGAAATAAATTCAGGCTATATGACGCATTGACACAGTTTCATCTAAAACAAAGCATCTATTTTATGATGAAGATCTCTTTTCTCGTCAAAAAATCCATTGAAATGTTAGAATCACACCGATTCTACTTTTAGATATAAATATTTTTTTTATTTACTTTATGTGGCTATGGTATCACTGCGGCCACTGACCTATTGTGATCGCCACTTTATTTGTGTAACCCCTTTACAGGGCTTTCAAACTTCACCGCAAAGCCCAGCAGCTGTTAAAATATATAGTTTAGATTTATAGATAGTAGTCATTTGTAATGTAAAATATTGGAGCCGTATGGACTTCCCTGACAAAAATGATCTGGTAAAATTAAAAATCTTGATCTAAATTTGACATTTTAATTTATGAATTATGGATCGGAACTTCCGATGTACAAATAGTTTTAGACATCCTTTCTATCTGCTATAAGGTTTTTAAAAACAGGAAACCCCTAAATTTGGTACATGTATTATATATTTTCTTCAAAAACGTGTTTATTAAATTTTTTTTTGATCTGATGACTGTCTATCGGTCTCATCGTTTATTTATGAATTATTCGCTTTTATTTAATAGAAATAAGCAACGTGGTATCCTTCCCTTTAAGATAATTGTTATCCATGTTATTATGCCTTGATTATGTAGGTCGCTATCACAAGTATCCTTAAACAAATACTAAAGCCTGCATACCATATTACGATATTACTATGCTAATGAATGCGTAGACGTATGTTATAGCTTATAGACAAACATTAAAAGATATATTTACTAATACGTAGAAACGAAACTAGCGAGTCCGTCAAGTCTGCCCTAAATATCAGTTTCAGTAGACACATACGCTGAAATAGTAATAGTAGTCAAGTACTTATGAGTCCGCCATAATATATATACATTAGTTTTGTGGGTTTCGTTTCTATTGCATGGTATTATTATTCAATTTATGTTGGTCGATATAGTATAGCCGATGGCAGAAAGCTCGCATTTATTTATCTACTCTCCAGAATGTAGCTTATTTGCGTAACCGTCTACGTGCGTAGACTCTCGTAGCCCGTAGCTCGTAGCGCGTTGCTTCGTAGCAATGCGTAGAGGAACAATATTGAGTGAATTGCAGATTTGGCTTATGCTTTTAAGACTTTTTTTTATTTTATTTTACAGAGCGAATGTCATTGTTTAAAAACAACCAACTCAAAGTAGGAAACTGGTGATAATAACATGAGAGTATCTATCAAAACTCAGTCGCTATTAGAAAAACATTTGGTTCTTTTTTGTTAGGTAAGAGAAGCCTCTGACCGCATTGGTCCTTTTCAAAAATAATGCCTAGAACCTTTTACTTAATTTTGGTCTCTGACCGAATGCAGGGTGACCGTGAAATAACCGGTGACACGTGGAACAAACAAACTAATTAAATATTATGAACTCCCTTGAATAATGAACACCATTAAGCCCAACCCCTAAGTTTCCGCTACACAAAGCCGGTTGGACGCATACAAACGTTATCTACATTTCGTGTTAGTTTGATCGTGGCTCTGCACAAAAACTATCTCAACCTACTCTTCCTTACGTTAGAAAAGACAAAGAAGCTTTGGCAAGTCTGTGTATTGAGTGGTCTTTAATCGGGAGTTAGCCTCATAATCCTATACGTTCCATAGATACATAGGTACATTTATATCAAGCTTTTTTGATTACCGTCTTGGTGCTAAATGTTCAAAGAAGCTAAACAAAATTGGCTAAAAATAAATCCAAGCAGAGGCCGAAGATTGATGATTCTACCCGGGGATACGGTAAGACTTGTAGCTCCAGGTCAATCCCGTGGAACTGCAGCTCAAAAATCGATTAAGTCCCAAAGCTGAGTTGAGGTCTCGAGATGGAGGGTCCTCATGTAGAGTTCGGCGAGTGAGGTAGTGCGGGGGCGCATGCGCGGGGCGGGGGCACGCGATGACGTCACGCAGCGCGCGCCCGGCCGCGCCAGTGCCCCGCGACCGCGCGACCAGTCACGCGCGACTCCCGCCCTAAGCCTCCTAAACACGATCACGAGCTTCCGATGATTCTCTATAAACAACCCATAACTGCTTACTAGCACTGTCAGGGTCTGACAGACTCAGTGTCACGTGTTCTCATGACGGCTCTTCTGTGATAAGGCGCGCATCTCCCTCTATTTATCATGAGTATCCATTGTTTATAGTAGTACCTAGGTGATGTATTATGTAGCACGTTCAGGCCGGTGAAGGTAGGATGGTTCATTCAGTACGCTTGTCTAGTTGAAATTAGATTACGTGTGGACTTAAACAAACAGTAATGTGATTCATAAGATTATCTTAAGGTTTCCACCGACATACTTATTTAGAAGTATTATGCAGACCTTTCTACTATAAAATCAATGATACTAGTACATAAATATTATGAATGAAACTACTTAAACTACATTCTTTCACATATTACGGCACCTTTAGATGGAGACAGTCATTGGCGTCAGTTCTTTCTCAAGCCTGCGCTGGCTATCAGCTATATCGCTGGTTTCAATTCCAGTTATTTCTGTCAGTACATTACTGAGGAGTAGTGATGCATATAGTTTGACAACGTATAAATAGCGTAAATCAGAAATCGGACCACACTTGCTACTCACTAACTCAATGTAAAAAGGTGCAAAATTGTACTTCACACATTGCTTTGAATAGTTAGTACGAGCTTCAAGTTACTGTTTTTAAATAAATGCATGATTAGTATACACTAGCTTGCGCTCACTGCTTGAGGTGCCTCGATAGAAAGTATGTGCTATTCGAGACTATAATCTATCTCTGTACCAAATTTTATCCAGATTCATTCAGCCGTTCAGGCGTGATTTTGTAACAAACATCCATCCATCTATCCAAATACCGCATTTATAAAAGTAGTAAAAAAAACATATATCTTTCGCTGTTAAGAGGGTTTAAGTAAGATAATAACAGGGATGTCATGATGATGATGATGATAAAAAGATACACCTGAGTTAGTGTTTATTATATGGTTAGGCTAATTTATTTTACCAGGGTTCTGCAATTATTGGAAAAGGGAATTGATTTCAATATGTGTGGTGTCTTTTCTGTTCTTGATCTTGGATTTATTTTAAACTAGCTAGCGATCGCGGCTTCGCTTGCGTGGTACCCATATAAAAGTACTACTATTCTAGGCAAAGAACTCTGCCTATTCCAAGTTTCATGGAAATCGGTTGAGCCTTTACGGCGTGATTGAACCACAAACATCTAAACATTTTCACAAACTTTCACATATATAATATTAGTAGGATGGGAAATAGGAAAGGATAGTAGGATTGTCAGATTGTCTAAAGTTTAAACAATTTAAACTCTAACATTGTTTAGGCTCTAAAGCATTGAAGCAATGTGCATTTCAACAAATTTAAGATCAAGAACAGGAAACATTCCCCATGTCTTATACTCACCGTACGCTGATAAAAAAAATTAGCCTAACGATATAATGAATATTGAATACTTACTGCAGCATATCTTTGTGCAAGCCGTGTTTGTTGCCTGATTCTTCTAGGCTTAGTCGCGAGGAACAGGCATAGCTTCACCTAGTTTCTAAGACGTTTCCAAGTGATCCTAGTGATTTTATTGAAATAAAAACCTTTGACTTTGACTTTTTATCATCATCACCATCTCCCTGCTCTTATCGGACTTAAGTGGGGTCATGATATCGTTTTATACAGTAACTTAAAGCTTTTACAAATTAATCAAAGCAATATGCTATAATTAAATAAATATGAATAAATATATTCCGGACATATTCACACGGTCAACTGATCCCAAACTAGGCATAGCCTGTACTATGGGTATCAGAGACTGATATATATAATAGATAAATATTTAACACCCAGACTCAGAACAAACATCTGTGTTTATCACACAAATGTTTGTCCAGTGCGGGGATCGAACCCGCGACCTCTAGCGCAGAAGGCAGAGTTACTACTAACATGAGGTCAGTCAGTCAATCACTCATTTATTTGAGAGTAACCTGATTTTAAAACAATCAAGAGAATAACGGCAGTATTTCATGAATTTCAGTTCATAACAAATAAAACTATTTTAGAAAATGCACGTTATTTAAGTTCATCTCTATCCAAAGATTGGATAATTAAACGTCTTAAGTATCCGCGGATCGATTTGGCGGGTGCTCTGAAACTCCTGTATTATTCATGTTCACTCGGTGTATTATTTAAATTAAGCACTTAGAGCTTGGTTCAATATTCATTTAATTTCTCAACCTCACCGCTTTTAATATACCTACACAAGACAATTTATCATATCTTTATGAAAATATTTCCTTACTGGCAGAGGGACTAGGCATAGCCGCGAAGAAAAGACGTAAATTCAACTAGATTTAGGAAGTGGCAATATGATCATTGCGATTTCAATTAATAAATAGATATTGAAGATGGAAGTTTGGCAAATTAAGGGTATGTTATTGATCTTTAGAAGAATCCATATCCATACTAGGTAAATATAATAAATGCGAAAGTAACTCTGTTTGTTTGATTGATTGTTTGTTACCTTTCACGAAAAAATGGCTGAACGGATCGTAATGAAATTTGGCAAGGAATATATTTACCGGAAGGATATAGGCTATCTTTTGTCTTAAAAATAATCTTGGGGGTGAAATACAGATTGAAATGTTGTATCTTATTTGGCCCAGCGAATTAGCATTGCCATCCAGCGTGGCAATTCCGCCAGCGTCTTCAGGACGCTTCCGACTGATAGTGATCTGGTCTGAGTGATCTGATCTATAGATAGCTCAGTTGAGCTATCTATAGATCGTTTGTAACGGTCTTTAGATGGCTCAGTTTCTTGTGCATTTTGTAAATATTAACTTGTATTAGTTTTAAATTTCTTTCTGTAAATAAAGTGTATCGGCAATCCATAATTCCTCAAGTTAGAAATCTGAAAATAAATCCCGTAAGTGGTAAATCGTGGTAAGAATTAAATAAGTGTTTCAACATTTGTGCAAAATCATCCTTACAAGGGGTAAAGTAGGGGATTAAAATTATGACTTGCTAGCTTTCATATTAATGCGGATGACTTCATCAGAGTTGACTTCGCGGGTAAAAGCTTGTATCTTTATATACTTTTCAATCGAAGCAGAAATCTACTTGAATCCTATTTCCGTCTATCACAAATGGCTCTCAAACTCTATTTCAACACCAGATTCGATATCTATCAGAAGTCGATTTTTGTTTAGTTTGTAAAACGTTATATCACCTTATTTTCTTAACATAATAGTTATAAACGTTTTCAATTAAATATATGACTTATGGCTATTTTGGTACGCTATATTTTTGCCACTTCGTCAGATAAGTGGTTTTTAAATCTTCAACAGCTTCATCAAAAAGTTTAAAGTGATTCCCGTCCCAAATAGCTAAAACATTTTTGTTGCAAATATTCCATGGTAAATACGGTTGAAAATTGTTTGGTAGTTAGAAATTTATGACGTGGCCGTACATGAGAATCTTTTAATTTATGTTTTCTTTATTCGTGGTATATGAATGTTTTTTTTTTATTTCCTTCTGTATCATTCATTATCATTCAAATTCATGCGGAGATGAATCAATTGGTTCTCTCATGTCTCAGTACGTAATTTTTTTAATTCATATTTCGTCTTATTTCAAAGAATACATTCATCCTTACGAAAAAATACTCAAGTCTTTCATCTAACTCTACAAACCACGTAGATAGGTATTCTTTACATTGTGCTAAATATACCTACTACAAAATATTAACGGAAAATGTTTAGCAACGGTTAACTCAACCGTGGTTCTCAATTTTTACAGAGCGCCGGTCACGCGGCTTAAAATATCCTCGAAAACTTTTATTCAAAACAAAATCTAATGAAACGTGAATTTTATCTGGACTCAAGAATAATGGCCTTACTTATAAAAATCTGTCACAAGATAAACAATGCTTAAAGTTTTGCCATCTCTATTACATAATGAAAAACAGTGAGAGGGATAAATTTAAACAATACTTAAGTTTAAGTAGCGTTTATAAGTAAGGGGGTCATTTGCTAAAACTTTGACTCTGAAACTTAGGGGTCAAGTTCAAGTTTTTTCATATTCTAAACTAACCAATTACAGGGATTTATCAAAAACACGAATTACGAGGGGCGTTTTAAACTTTTTAAGGGGTCGACAACGCGTGCGTTATGCCTCTGGTATTGCAAGTGTTCATAGGCTACGGTAACCACTTACCAACAGTTGGGCCGTATACTTGTTAGCCGCCTTAGTTGTTTAAAAAAAATACAATTCCACAGTATAATAACAATTACATGTCAACTTTTCTAACATAATACTAAATAAACAAACCATATGGTGATTACAAAACAGAATATTCTCTATCAGTTTGTCCTGACAACTGATCTTGTGAAGGTAACAAATTAGTTGAAACCTTAATATTTTCGTCAGTTCTACTCAATACAAAGGCTGATATAGGTGGTTATAGGAACCTACTTATAACTCAATAACTCAGAAGTTATCCCAACAAAACAGATTTAAGTTCCATTAACCTGTGATGTTGTCGAAACATTTAAGTATATTTCAATTTAAAATATTATGTTGTGTTAATAGTGTTGAAATCAACAAGTGACCGCCATTATTTCATCGTAACATAATTAAAGAGAACCAATCAAACAACCTGCAAATGAATGGTGAAGGGTACTGTTATAAGAGAAATCTTTCACTTTTGTTATAAGCTTACTGTAACACTTTATCCATTAACAGCTCGGGCTAATGCTTCGGTATTGTTAGTTAATGGAACTCCATGGTATTGTGTTAAAAGCTGCTCTTAAAACGCTGTTTTGTATTGCGTATCGTATAATTCATTAATCTTTGAAGTTCTGTAGCAAACCCTAAGTTATACCATCTTCGATAACTTGTACAAAAAGTTATTGGTCGATGACGTCATATACAATTATGACAAAAGACAAAAATAATTATTTTTGTAAATATACATATTAACCAAAACTTACATACTCTATATATTATATATACATTTTAAGCAAAGCTCTCTCCGCGTTATGCGCCAGCTCCTTGCACACCGCCCGTATATATACCCTGCCCAATATATTAATTGGTTTATGTATATTTTGGTTTAAGACCATTTTTCCTTACTGTGGGTATTTTTTATACCATAAAAAACGGAACTATTTCGATAAAAGTTAAATAAAAACATCGAATGTCTTTTGGAAGTCTTAATAATGGACAGAAAAACTGTAAGAAAACACATTTTAATTTAGACATAGACATTCATTTATTTGTAACTAAAACACACACATTTGCACAACATTTTAAAACTAAACAATTACATAAAAGAAAACACGAGAAGGTAAAAAAAAATGGTGTGATGTGTGCTGCAGCAGCAAAATGGCCTTGGCTCAGCATTATGCCGACTGTGTTAGTAGCAGACGCTTCACATTGATAAGATGTGTGGTTTGGTAGAAAAAGAAAATGTAGGCTTATCATCATAAAATTTGCCTTAAAAATAAAACCTCCTCTTACTGTATTTATTTTTAAAAACAAAGTAAATCACTGACCAGCATTTTTGATAGTTTTTTGGATATTTTGCTTTTATAAAGAAATGACCATGCCGGAAGCTCATTAAGGACGTACTCAACAGGCGAACGTATTCCTCGAACCAACTCTACATATACAACGAATTCTAAGCCTATAATTTAATACTAAATTTAAAATCAAAGTTTAAGAAATGAGATCGCAGTGCCATGTCACTGTGATCAATCAGTGAGTTGCGCGTGTATCAGTGAGATGGCGAGCGAGTGAGCGGCCCTGGGCGGGGGCAGCTCGCGGCGGGCGCGTTGTGATGCGATGGGCCAGGACTGGTGCTTCCGACGCAAGAGGAAACGAAGCAGCAGTCAGGAGGACTCCCAACCGCATCCCAACCGGTAAATGCATGCTTTTAACCATCATCTGAATCTAAATATTGAAATGTGTCAGTAACTTTTTTATAATATTAAAAAAATTACTGACACACTGACTGGCAGACAACACAGAGACTAAGCCGTTGGTCCTTTAAGTGTGTCTCTTTTAGTGAGTAACAGTGTACTAAGAAAATTCAACCCCATAGAGGGTGCAGCGGGGTTTAAAGATTGTTTGAAAAAACTACACGCGTACAAAGTTGCGGGGGCTTTCACTTGTATATTATAAAACTGTAGCTGACAGACAATGCCGACAAGCCTGTTCAATTCCTGAAATTCAACCCCTAAGAGGGTGCAGCAGGCCGTGAAGTTTGTATGAAAAAACTTCACGCGAACGATGTCGCGGTTGCTTTCACTAGTTAGACTACATAGCTCGCAAAACTGACAACCGTTGGGGAACGAAGGTTCTCGAATGATGAGCACGAACCAAACGACGCAGTGTTGGAAGTTGCGGTAAGTCGCTGGATTTAGAAAGCTCAAGACCGTTCGTCATGGCACTCCTTGGGGGAGGCCTATATCCAGCATTCAATTTATTCAGGCTGATGATAATGATGATGAATTTTCATTACCATACTGAATAAGGTTGGCAGAATAATATGTAAGTAATTATAATAAGTAGGTACACGTGGTTAACAGTGAGGTAAAGTAACATTACCTAGTAAGTTGACCGGCACCAGAGGCAAAATATAATTGGTTACCTTGTACTTTCAATAACTGATTTCCTGTGACGGTACGTCTTCAAAGCTCCGTTGATTTATGACAGTAATTTATTTTTGGCTACTGCCTTAATTTATGACTGTGGCTATTGTCACAGTTCTGCCTTAAGGAAGTTCCATTGACGGTACTGCGACAGCTGTCCTGAAGCTCATAATGTAATGTCACTGGTCCTGCCAGCCTGACACAGGCCTCAAATGTTTCTTATTGTCACTCGCTGAGACTTTTTTGGCGGGGACTTGCGAAGTGATGTTGTACTTTCAATTTATTTAACAAAACTAGTGTTCAATTGAATGTTAATGTGTAATTATGGTGGTGTTTTACGTAAAATTGTTAGAGTAAAGCGCTGAAGCGAAGTGAAATATAGATCACTCTAAGTTTTAGTAAAATAGCCATCACCATATCTTAGTAAAACATACTTGTCTTGACTAGGAATTGACGGTGACTAAATTATAAGAAGTTAAAGAAATAAAAAAACATACACAATATACTTGCCGGTAAGGCCTAAGATCTAATCGCTGCCAGCCAGCACAAAAGGGGATTTTTTTTTAAATGCTCTGACGGACAATACCATAAGGATATAAGTAAGTCACTAGACAAGACCCGACTGGTTTTCATTAAAAGTGAATCAAAGTTGAATACTAGACAGAAAACGGAATATAACAATTATTATGTTTTTATATGCCAGCGCCTGAAATAGACAGAAGACTAAACAGATGCCACCTCAAAATTTCATTCACGATGTCAGAGGAAGGTAAGACCTAAGGCTCAAGCCTTAGGTCTTATTCATTCGGCGGTCTTTCGTAGTTGTGTAGAACATGTGTCGGAAAGTGGTCCCAGCTGAGATACAAACAGTGTTCCAGCGGCAAGTGGGTAATTGCATCTTAATGGGCTCCGTGGATGCGATTAGCTCCTCAATGTAACGCTATAGTCTCGTGAGATGGGAACGTTAGCTAGTTTTGATCCACTGTAACGCTATTATCCTAGCATCTTCGATCTTGTTACGTTGCAATGTTTTACGATTTTTAGGATTCCGTGCCTCATTTGGAAAAAACATGATCGTGTATTTAACTAAAGGAGTACTTATCTATTCTTATTCGATTTTCTACACTAAATCCACCTCCTTTATTGATTTAATTTTCGAAAAGTCTCAGCCAAATATGTAACTGATGTTTGCTGATTTTTAATACCTTACTACAGTACAAACAAAAAACTGAGAAGTAACTTAAAGCCCCTTTTAACAACGATGTGTCAACTCTAACGAGTATAACCTATCACCTAACAGAGACGACATTACTTCAGGTGTCATTAACCTTTGATTATGCTACTCTTAATTTGTAATTTTCGTAACAAGCCGCTAATTACGGTCCATAGGATGCTCAGAGCCATAAATCACCTGACCTCTATTACCTACACGTAGGTATGTACCTAGGTAGTAGATACCCGTGCATTTATTATATAATGTACGGATGCGTTGCATGCAACCATGAATCGCCTACATTTGCGCTGATCACATGGTTCAGACATTAATCTTGAACACAGGCAGAACAGTTAATGTATAATACGTTTATTATATATCGTACAATCAACTATAGAGGTGGGCCATAATTGCATCTACGTGCAATCCCAGAGTAATTATCTCTGGCCACAAGCGTAATAATACGCTGGGTGGAGACGGCTATTACACGCCAAGGTAACCGCCATTGTGCTCTAAGACCTAGAATGAAACATGTACAGATGCCATCAGCTGCCCAAGTCTAGTTACCACACACACGCCCTAAATTACTATTGGCATTGTAATTTAAAGTATTCAAGGGAGAGATGGGACGATATGTAAAAGCTTTCCGCAAGCGGTTTTGTTTGTTTAACTCGTCTAAAGTTGCAACTGATATATACGTCTGTCCAAAGGGAGTGATCTTAAGACTTAGGTACCTTAAGTAGAGGTTTAAAAATTAGAAATGTTACGCAAAAAGGGTTGCGTTAGAACATAACATATTTGCTAAAATTGTAAGAAAAAACATGCTCAAATCCTAATATAAATATGCGAAAGTTTGTGAGGATGTTGGAATTGATAAAGTTCTTTACCTAGAATAGCATATAGACTACATTTTAGGTAGGTACCACGCGAGCGAACCCGCGGGCGGAAGCTAGTAATATATAGTTGCACTTAGACTACCGATGTCCTATTGACGCCCAATAAAATGACTCCTCATGAAATATTCATACGGCTTATTGTGCAGTTTACTTTTAACAGTTCATTGTCATCTGTTCATTGCCAGTAGGTTCAGCTATAACCGAGAGCCTATAGTATAATCTCCACCTGAATGAAAGCGAGCATTCGATGTCCTTGACCCGGACTTCTGCAATAAAGTTAAGGAGCTTAACCGTATGACAGGTTGAGATAATGAGATAAGCTCAAACGTGTGCTTAGAAGGGATGCAGTGAAGGGCCGAAGCGTCGCGCGTCGGTCAAGTTCACCAGTCACGTGAGCACGTGATCCGAGCACGAATATATGTTACACTTAGTTGCGTAAAGATTCGGGAACAAGTTAGAATTTGTACGAGATTTTATAACAAAACTTCTACGTAAAAGGAACTAACGAAATCTATTTGAAATATTAAACAAATAATGTTAAAATGTTCATGCTATTTACTACTGGCCTCTATTTGTACTCATATGCGGCTCAATTTGATATCGTTTGTTCAAAAATGCAAATGTTTAAGTGTGCATAGTATGGACATGTTTGTTTTTGCTTACTTTTCGTGTCACTGATTCTTTCTATTTCATCCTGTCAAGTCAGTGACCAGGCAGAGGCATGGTGGCCCTGAAAAGGGCCATCATACCATGTTTGTTGTTAAAGTTGGTTGGTTTGAAGTTAGTGTTCATAGACAATTTAATGCTCATTGGAAAATGGCACCATGATTTTCCAATGAACGGTAAATTGTCTGGCTTTATGTTTGGGCATGAATGAAGCCTCTACCAAGCACACTGTAACTCGTTCTTTCACCAAGGGCTATTGACACTTTTCAGGGCCGGCATACCTCAACTTGGTCACTGACTTTAATTAAGGATGACCAAGAAAGAAACAATGACACGACAAGCAAGCAAGTTTCCTAAAACAAAGCAAATTGGTTTGACTGTCAAAAATATTTAACAAATGTTTGTTGTGTATCGACTCTACCGTATCTATCCTAATATCGTTGTTTATATTGACCTTTTTTTAATCTTTCCCTTTCCCCGTCTTATAATAACGATTTTATAGTAAATAAATAAATAAATATTCCGGACATATTCACACGGTCAACTGATCCCAAACTAGGCATAGCCTGTACTATGGGTACCAGAGACTGATATACATAATAGATACATATTTAACACCCAGCCACATAACAAACATATGTGTTTATCACACAAATGTTTGTCCAGTGCGGAGATCGAACCCGCGACCTCTAGCGCAGAAGGCAGAGTTACTACTAACTGAGCTATGAGGCCAGTCAAAACTAAAAACTAACTAGTAAACTAACTTGTGCCCGCGCTTTCACTCGCGTGCTACTACATAAAAAATAGCCTATATACAATTCTAGGTAAAATCTCTACATATTGCAAGTTTCATCGAAATCGGCCCGGCCGTTCTATAGTTATAAATGGTGTTATGTGTAAGTAACCCGACTTTGTTTTATATAATAGATAAATTATAAAATTTCGATCATTATCTAGAATAGCAACATCTGTGCTAGAAAGGAGCCTCTGTGAGGCGCAATTTAATCCTTTCACTATCATGATTTTGTAAGTCATAGGCCCTTTTCAGGGCCACCATACCTGGACCAGGTCACTGACCTAATCCAGGATGACCAAGATAGAATCAGTGACACGAAAAGCAAGCATGATGAGACTTATTTTCCACTCTATGTAGGTATAGGTAATATTTATATTGTTGTCAAATTTATATACATAACAAAATAATATAAGTAACCACTTTGAGGATGCGTGATAAAAACCCCTTTGTGCTTCGATGCCAATAGTATTAGCGTGAACAATACAATACAATTTTCTCGTCGTTCTTACAAGTAGTAATCTTCTACGCTAAGCTTAAAGGTATTATACTGAAATCAGTCGCGGTGATTCGTAGCAAGCTTCAGTGGAGACGTTAGATTTCGCGTGACCTATAAACGAATACACTCTTGTACTCGTTTGAAAATGATCCTTGGGAACGAGGTGTAAGGGCCACTTCCCCCTGACAAGGTGTTGAGTTGCGTCGTTTCCTAGTAGAGAGTTGCGTGCCGGCGGCGGCAGCGGCGTACGCATGCTCGGAGCCCCGCGCCCCCGCCAGCAACATGGCGGCGCAACATGGCCGCCGGGCAGCCGCAGGATGCTCTGTGACGGTGCTCCTGTCCGAAACGACGTTGACACCGTCGATTTCCCGGCGCGTTCTACACCTTGACACGCACATCCGCACAGAAAGCGGTGTGATCGATTTGTCGCTCGCGGTGAGCCTCTGCCGCCACCGATGCGGACCGCGCGTGCAACAAGTGACACATTTTCAATTATCTCTTAAATAAACGACGCATCTTTATCATATCGTCGAGGTTATGTGATTATAGGTCAATCGTAAATATAGAACGTAACCTTTCGGCCGGTAGCGGCGCGTGTGAGCCGAGTAGTGAGTGACGTTGGTGCTCACGTCCCTCGCCCCCCGCGACGCGCAACGACAACAACGCTGGCGGTCGCGTCAGCGCGGCGCGCATCCAAACGCATCTTCGCGTAAAAACATCAACATGCACAGAAGATGCTCGCGAGCATCGTTTGTCCGGCACTCGATTCTCTGTAAGGAACACACACGATAGCCTCTTGTCGTGAGATGACCCTCGGGGGCTCGACAACATACACAATAGCTCATCGATCTCCGTCCGACAACAATGCTTGATTAATTTACGCCTAATCGAATCAATAATTGCGATCTGAAGTGGAGCCGTACGGTTAATGACTATCAATAATGACGATAACACGAGTGCATCGTATAGAGCGCGTGGCGGCGGCGGCGGCAGCAGCGGGCCGGCTTCGGCAGGCTCAGTGTAGCGGCGGCCGTGGTAGCGGGTGAACCGCGAAACGAACGTGCAGTGCTCGCACACCTCTGTGCCGGCCGGTGCACCAACACCGTTGACTGTGACGTGACATAATGATGACAGTGTAAAGTGGTTCAGATGTGTTTTGTAGGAGTGCGTTTGGGAAGATCGCGTCAATGTCGTTGCTTACGAATGGCGTTATAGGGCAGTATGCTTACGTTTGTTTTCTTGGTGTGGTCGGCGGCGCGCGCGCTTGGCTGGTCGTGCGAGGCGACGCCGGCCTCGCCCGAGGCGGAGGAGGCGCCGGTGCTCCCTCGGTTGCGCTCAGCGCGTGCCTCCAGCGATCTATCCACGCTCAGCACGACCACCACCAGCTCCAGCCAGACCAGCACTGGAGAATACCCCAAGAGGTCTATGCCTCCAACCTTCACTACCACTTCACTCCCAACAACGAGTCCTACCAAATCGAAAAAATATGAAAAAAGAAAAAAATACGAAAGTTAAAATTTTATCATAACAATTATTGTTACAGTAACATATCAGGTTTAAAATGGTTATTCCTTATTCAGATAATATCATTATAATCGGCACATCAAAGGAAAAAATATTAGAAGTCCATGAATGACACCGATAAAAACCGCAATGCTAATAATAAAAATGAATCAGTCAATTGGCCGTGATTCTTATCTGTAATCTTTGGAATTTAATGTCAATTGCCGCTAGATTTGTGAACATAGTTACCTAGCAACTTATCTTACCGAGATATCGCTGACTTTGAATTGCCAGTTCAATTCTTCATGCTGATCACAATGATATATAGTACCCTGACAGTTCATTGATACTCCTCGGTCGATAACGTCGTGAATACTGTATCTTGTATCAATCCTAGCAATCACTCAAAGGCCGAGCCGGCGAGATTTTAAGTCAACTTTAACGCATCGGTGTATATATCTGCAATATATTTAAAAGTTGTATTTTTGTACAAAAACACAACTTTTAAATGTATTTAATGTGTTATTAAACATAAAATAGCTACTGCTTCAGAATTTTGAAAATTGTATCTAGTAGACCATACCAAAAAAAAATAAGTTTTGATTACACAGTCGTTCAGCTAAAAGAAAAACTAGGTACTTCCAGTAAACAAATGTTTAGTTTTACCAGCTTTTCCTGACAGCTAGGAAAAGTCTATTTGTGAGAACTTTTGACAAGAGTTTCAATAAATGTTAGAAATGCTAAAAATGCATAGAACGTCAGTAAACGTCTCATCTTTTTTGTCTCATCCACATTTTATTCCACATATTAATCCTTGCTGGACCAAATTTATTTGCTACTGCATTTACAATAGCTAGCTACAATAAAAAAAAAAAAAAAAAAATAGCTCACCCTTTAAAAGCAACTTGATTCATATTGGACGTAATGTTTGACCCTCACTGACCTCCAGTGCAGTAGATGTCGTAAATTGTTTTAAAGAGTTTTTGTTTCTTAGTTTCCAACTGTAAGGACAGCTCATTCCACAAGTAACATAACTAAGTCCCAAGAGGTGGCTTTGTACTGCTGGACAGAGCCCTGTTCGTATTGTTCAGTATTTACGCCTACCAAAAGTTGCACAAAAGCCAGTAGGCTGGACTAAGCAGTAGCTTAATTCCATCGGTTAACCTGCTCATTAATATATTTTCCCATAATATCGGTCTGATAATTTTCAGGTATATTTTAATGAGTAAATTGTGTGTATCGGTGACTGGTCTACTGAGAAATATTGTTAATTGCCGGGAAATTACATTTAGCACATCAAAGAAAGTAAAGGATATTATGGCCTAAGTATAACAAGTAGGTTACCCTCAGAGGTAAGTAAAATCAAATTTTACTGAACTGACATTTTCGATCTTTATGTCAGTTCCACCAAAAGTGGAACCACAAAGAGTTTTTATAAATCATAAAAACTTCCACAAATAATTAATTTTGCGGTTATTTGCATAAGTACCTACAATTTAAAGCCTGTTTTGCACGAGATATAACATTTGTGTGTCGAGTCTAGCAAGAAGGCCTGGTTCATATGTTATACGGATGGTTATCGGCAGACGTTTACTTCATAGATTACTTACATTACGTTACTTCTACTGACAACTTATCATATTTTGCTTTTCACAAGCCCATTTCTGGTCTTTAATCTACGAGCAGACGTTGGTAAAATATAGAGCGTTCCCGAATCTTTTCGCTATACGCAAAAATGAAGTTTTTTGTAACCGTCCGGAGCAAATACGGGCCTAATTTTGAATAAAGATATGGGCTATGAAAATCTCTTGGCATTTTACATTATCTTCTCTATGAATCACCCACCATTCATATCATAGCTATAACAATCCTTCTAATATTGTAAATACGGAAGTTTGGTTAGATGTGAGTATGTGTGGATGTGAAGATGTATGTTACTCTTTCACAGCAGGTAGCTCGCAGAACCGACAACCGTTTGGGAGTAAAGGTCCTCGAATGGCGACCGACGCAGTGTTCGAAGGCCCCTCATCCAATGGACCGACGACATTGTGAAAGTTGCGGGATGTCGGTGGATGGAAAAGGCTCAACCTTCCGTCGTGGAACTCTTTGGGGGAGGCCTATGCCCAGAAGTGGGGTTCTAAAGGCTGATGATGATGATATCCCTCTTCCCACTAATATTATAAATGCGAAAGTTTGTAAAGACGTGAAAATATTTTTTATTCAATCAAACCGTAACCACTGAAGGGATTTGAATGAAATTTGCCATATATGTAGCAAATAGCCTGGAATAACTGTAGGATATTTCATCCTGGTATCATGCGAGCGAAGTCGCGGGCGGAAGCTGCAAGACGTGTTTATGATATGAGATTGAAATCCTTCGCAATTTGCATAATGTGTAAATTATATTTTGGCTAAACATCAAACAGATACCTACTCAATTCTAATCTATTCTGTGTACCTACTTCTATGAGAATGACAGTCGTGCTTTCAATGATATAATTAATTTATTTTCACACTTGCATCGCAGTATCTTTATGATGACATTGCATTCTGGGTCAATGCAGAACAAAAATACCGCAACAACTGCTATAAGTTAATTATTAGGAGATTATAAAACTCATACATTACAAATAATAATAAGTTAAGTTCAAATATATCCTGTGCAAGCTTCTATAAATAAAAATACAAAACACGAGCTGACGTTTAATACGGTTACCCTACTGTACACTAGACCTCGAACTAGATTACGCAGAGTTAGAAAACCCCCCCACCCAATGGACCAACGACATTTGGCAAGTCGGCGGATGGAGAGGTTCAAGACCGTTCGTCGAGGCACCGTTTGAGGGAGGCCTCTATTCAGCAATAGACTCCATCAAGCTAATGATGATGGTGATGAGTATAAACTGTTCAGCTCAAATTGGACTACAATATACCTACACGAGTTTCATGTTCTCGTTTAAGATATCAGCATCGTTTTTTTACTGGAAGTACCCTAGAGTTTTTTATTTGAGCCATTATAAGGTGCGATACGTCATCTAAAAGTCGTTTCAAAATCGACTTTATTGTCCAATGCGTTGAATGATTTTTACGGCCTAAACCTAATTCTAACATGACATTTTCAACTGTTTCACAATACATTCAATAAAATTTGACAAGCGAAACGTGTAACCAATTCTCGACAAGCACGCAATATATAATAAAAGAATACCGAAATAAAAATCATCGCTTTTCAAGTATGTAAACTACATAGTACATTATTTTTACTAAACTGATATTCCGTGGTCTGGTCGGTGGTGGTCAATGCTGACGTGTGCGTCCCGTATGGACAGGTGGAGCGAAGCGCCTCGAAGATGGAGCGCGCGCGGGGCAACGCGGCGGCCACTGCGTCGAGGGCCCGCGTCTGCCCGGAGAAGGACGACGGGCAGGTATAAATGATTTCAGGAGCTAAATTGATGATGATTAATAGAGGTGCCGAAATCGTCCTGTACTACGATCTCGTAGCAGTCTGCTACGCCGTAGCAATGTATAACGAGTGTATTGACTGTTGAATTAGTTTGCGATAGTCAATGAGTATATTTATGACTGTTGATGCTTAGTATATGTACTAAGCAGGACCTGCCTGCGAGATGTAAAGTTTATCTTATTTTTTTTATATTGTATGGTATTCGGAGTTAAAATTATTAACTATGGCTCATATTCTGAAACTCAAACTGAATCGTGATTCAAGCATAGGTATATTCATAGTTTTTCGTAGAAAAGTGTTATAAATCTATGCTGGCTGGAGTCAAGATTCACGCACTGTTTATCTTACTACTATTATGAATGCGACAATTTGTAAAGACAGAAATGTTTGTTACTCAATCATGCCGTTAGCACTGAACGGATTGAAATAAAATTTGGCTTAATTTTCAGAGTTCTTAACTAAACTTAGGTACCGTTAGTTTTTGCAATTTATAGCACTTTCTTGTCATTAGTTCTGGTACATGAACATTGAAATAAAAACATTGGTGAGCATGGTTCACAGTTTTAAAAGTTGCATTCATAAATCTAAATTTTCTAAATCTAATCTTTTTTTTTCACATTTTTGCAGACTATTTACTACATATATTAAATGTAGTAAATAGCCTGCAAAAACATATAGGCTACTTTTTATCAAAATTATCAGGGAAGCCTTGGACGGAAGCTAGTAGTAAAATATTTTCAAAAATGCGTCACTGCACCTAGATTTATGAATGCAACTTTTAAAACTGTGAACCATGCTCACCAATGTTTTTATTTCAATGTTCATGTACCAGAACTAATGACCAGAAAGTGCTATAAATTGCATAACCTAACGGTACCTAAGTTTAGTTAGCAACTCTGAAAATGTGTAAGCATTTTGAGAACATTGTGTTACTATGTTCAGTGGCAACGATTCTCAAAATACGCCGAAATAAAACCCTTCTAATACTTTTCATCACATTCCCAACTGAAGTGGAATATCGGATAGTTTGAAAGGTTAAAAAGGCGAATATTTTAGCAAAGAGATGTCGATCACCGAAGGGTCGAGTCGACCCGCGGTTCGCTTGCCGTGACACGTTTCAGCTCAGGGCACATAACATTCTGCAACTTTGGGAATCACATTATTTGCCCGGCCGAATTCGTAACAGAGCCTTGTAGACTTCGGATAACATAACCAGCATTAATTTGCAGTTGAATATTGTTCCTTTAGTAGCGTCGGTGGTTGGAGGCAAGTGCACTAACAAGTAAACAAGTAAAAAAAAAAAATGTAAACCATGAAATATAGTGTAGAGCTCACAAATAACACTTACTCTTGATCTGTTATCACGTTTTTTATATATTTGGATTGATACCAACCATATTTATTTAATAATTCCAAGCCCTTCAATAACAAAATCCCCAGAGAACAGTTAAATTTCGATGAGGGGCAGGTATGGCTTCCCTTCCTAACTAGTTTTTATAGGCCATCGCGGTTCTATCCCCAAAAGGCTGCTAAGTGGGTAAGCCTGATAACCGATGCCACTAGCCACACGCATACAGATTGGGAATAATACGGACTGGTATTTAGTTACTTTACCTTTATTCTGTCTTTTACAGTTTGTTTTTACATTAGTCCACTTTCACAACCTTTTTTTACAACTAGTTAAGAAAATACACTTTTTATTCCTTATTCGATAACTGGTTATTAAAATGGAATAAAAAGTGGTCTGTCTTATAAAGTTTAAATCAGAATGCGCTCCTAAGCGGCGCTTACGATGCGACAGGCGGCTGCACTTATATCGCAAATAATATAGAAAAACGCAATTTCATATAAAATAATATCTTCTAAAATTACTTACTGCTTCAAAGAAAAGTTAACTTTAATTTAAACTAAAACAATGAGATTATGTTTAAATTCTTGGAATATTTTTATCATTTTACGCTGGTTGTTTTATCAAATTATTGATTAAAATCATAATAAATATGCTATCTCGAAAGAGGATTATTCTACACCCAATTGGCAAATATGTTTGTTCTAGGACTTTTAGAAATTTGTCATTTTTCATTGAAAAAACACTATAAAGAAATCTGCTGTTTTCGGGTCAAATCAGTTCAAACACAATTCAATTGTTATAAGTGCAATCTTCTTGGAAAACTTCTCGTAGATACAGGTAGTAGATTAGTTTAAAAGATGGCAAAAAGATCAAAAAATTTGATTTGAATAAGGTCGGGAAAGAAGTCTGCATTTTTCTAATACTCTTTCTTTATTTTATTGAATAGGTAAGCCCTTTTCGGAAAGGTATAGGTAGGTACTAGTTGAGGAACACGTATTATACTGTAAAGTGTTTTGCACTTTATAACGAAAGGTGACATATTTTTTTTTTTCAGTCTTGAACATCATAGCCTCAGAGTACACAGATCATAGCTTTGTAAAATTATTTCCAGAACAGACAAAATCAATGAAACTATTTGGATAAAATGGAAGTAGCACACGCAAGCAGCGTGTGCTACTCGTCTACGTCGTGAGTGCCACGAATGAGATGATTTTATTATTGTTATTTTGCGCTGCAATCAAGGCAGAATGATATATTTTGCCCCCAAATGTACTAAATCACAAGCCTATAAATATAGCAATGCATTGCTATATTTCGGTTCCTAAGGTGAGTTGCCGGAAATTACAGGCACATGAGACTTAGATAGATAGATAGATTATATCTTTATTGTACCTACACCAAAAAGAAACAAAAAAAATATAAAATTATACAAATAGGTAAGCATTACAGCGGCCTTATTGCTAAAAGCGATCTCTTCCAGGCAACCTTTGGATGGACAGGACAGATTAGAAAACCTGAGGACGGCGGCGTACATAAAACTAAAATTATAAAACAAATTATCCAATAAACCTACATACACTAAATATATATACGTACATACATAATAATTTACCCAAATACACGCATGACTTACCGATGCATGTCTCAGGGGTCGGCAACGCATGCGTGATGCTCTGGCATTGCTAGCGACCATATGCTACGGTAACCGCTTACAAACAGGAGGGCCATATACTTGTAACCTTAGTTGTATAAAAAATATTTCCTAAAGTATTTTTCAATCAATTGCGTTTTCGCATAATGATAAAATTTGACGCAATCATCGACGCAAATTATATGTAGTTTTAATGCTGTGTTGTGTAATGGTTTTATTATACATTTACCTTAGACTGAGCCCCACATTCACTGAACATATACCTTCCTCTAATATATTTTTTTCTCAGGAAAGAGCCCTCTAACGGCTGGCATAAGTACTAGTGCGTTGTTCTACGTAGAGAGTATTTTGTTAAACTCCTCTCTACTTGCGAGTTCACAAAATTTCGTACAGATGTCACTTGAGTATTGGACACAACAGAAATTAAAAGATAAATTTTAAAAACTATATTTTACTATAATTACACTACCACTAATTCCATTATTGAGTAACAGTAGTCAGCGACTTTTGTAACTTGAATATGTTAAGATTGTTTTTTACATTACGTTCGGTCCGAAGTAATTAATTCGTGTTCAGCGATTTACCTTGCTGACTGTATATTTTTTATAAACTACCTAAGCAAACCTACAGTTTTTATATTAGTTTTCTTATATAAGATCAAAGGTCTAGGACAAAAAATAAAGTAGGTAAATTAGGTAATTTTGCAGCGTTTTGTATTTTTCCATATTTGCAAGCCAGGCCAAGTTCAGGCAATTATTTTCGTTTATTGGTATTAACTATTGATAATTTATTTTAACCAATTAAATTGGACGTCCAGAGTAGACATGACTAGCCTACTTCTAGCGTAGTGTTTCTTAGATCTTTGCCAACAATAACGTCACAATTTTAAATTTCTGACTCTACTATTCTGCGCTATCAAGGGCCCAATGCCACTAATTCAATGGCTTCAAAATGACAATGGTGCAATGACAAAATGGCCACTTTTGACACTTTTGGTATTCTGCTATCACAGTCGTATATAATGATATACGTTGACTGCCATTGGGCAGTCATTGTGAAACCAATGAACCAATGAAATCAAATAAACAAAGGTGGCGACAATCGTAACTGAATGATAATGTTGCGATAATTTTCATGCGATTATCATTTTCAAGTCATTGAATTAGATAGGTCTGTTTTTTCTCAACCTAGAACTATAAAAGTATTACCTACATCGGTGTTTCTTCAATTTACATTATCGTTTAATTTGGTTTTAGATAATAAAACATGCCTATAAAGTCAACGTCGATTCATTAGTAAAGTTATTGCAAGTCTTATGGACGTGTGATTAGTGCTTATTTTTTTATTACAATTAAAGGTTATCTTTTATTGCTGTGAAAAACCAACTCAGCTGAGGTGGAAAGGTGAATTTTATTGTATCTTTTAGTTATTTTACCATAAAAGAAACAACTACCACGTAGAACCCTCCCAACTGCATATCGATGTCGGACCATGCATAGTTTAGGGCCCCAGAGCTATTTATCTTAACTACATTATAATAATAATAATGACGATTTTATAGTTAATTATTAGTTCGTAAATTAGTATAGGAAGGTACTAAAAGCTATTTTAAAAATAATACGATCCAAAACCTGTCGAAACGGTACGCTTTCTCAACGATCGATCTAGAGCACTGATGGAGTGGAGGTAGTGGCCCGCCTTCCGATCCACAGGTCTTGGGTTCGAATCCCGGTCGTGCACCAATGGATTTTCCACAAAAATGTATATGCTCTATACTACATAGTTCTCTCAAACGGTGAAAGAAAACTGGCATGTCCTAGAACCTAAAAAATCGAAAACATGTGACATGTGCACAAAAGAAGCTTCTAAGAGACGCACTTTATTCCTTTCACTACACTGATTCTTCCACCGACGGTCATAGGCCCTTTTCAGGGCCACCGTACTTCATCCTGGTCACTGACCTAATACAGGATGCCCAAGAACGAATCAGTGATACGACAAGCAAGCAAGTAACGATTGATGTTAAAAATATACGAAGGTATCAACTTTCTCGATGATCGACGTGTGGTTTTACACGACGGTCGTCGAGTATCATGTATTCTGATAACTAAATAAATAATAAAATAAAAAATGTTTATTTGAGCTAGTCATAGGTGGTAAGTACAATTGAAAAAAAATAATAATAACAATATTATGGACTACGGACTAAGTTAAAAACTTGTATTTTGGAGGCCAAGAATCCCAAAATTATTAAAATAATAGATAATTGTAAAAGGTTCTTAATTATGTATATATTCTTAACTATATAGTTATGCTGTGACAGACTATAACGTGGGTATCACGACAAGGTATCACATAACCGTGTAGGTATTCATCATATCTAAAACTGCTGGCTAGAATTACATCTTTGGATTTGTGTGCAATTAATTTCAATTAATCAATTTCCAGAAAAGTTGGATAAATAAATAAATAAAATATTCCGGACATATTCACACGGTCAATAGATCCCAAACTAGGCATAGCCTGTACTAGGGGTACCAGAGACTGATATACATAATAGATATACATATTTAACACCCAGACACAGAACAAACATCTTTGTTTATCACACAAATGTTTGTCCAGTGCGGGGATCGAACCCGCGACCTCTAGCGCAGAAGGCAGAGTTACTACTAACTGAGCTATGAGGCCAGTCCGAGATCCTATAAATGTCAGTTAAGTAGCTAATAACCCTAAATGAAAACATATATTATGAATACGGTAAAGAGAGAAAAAGTAACATGAAGAAGAATAATGTCACCTTTAGAAATATAAATGAGATAAGCTCGTGCCAAATAAATTGACCTAAGCCTAGAATGTCTAGTATTTATCACCCTAGAAGGGTGAGAATAAGCAGATAAGGGCCTGATGTGTTATTCATTTACCTAAGGGATGTCCTTTTGTTCCAGCTTCGATGTGGAGAATGGCGGGGCGGGGGCGGCTGGGGGTGCGAGGTCGCCCCTCGAGGGGGGGTCGCCCTCCACCGCTCTTGTCCTACAAGCCCTGCCGCAGCGCCGCGAGTCCTTCCTCTACCGCTCCGATTCTGACTTCGAAATGTCGCCCAAGTCGATGTCAAGAAACAGCTCGATTGCCAGCGAAAGGTAAGTTCTTATCATGTTACTGTAGTATCTAAATCGTCTTAGACATCTTTATTGATGATCCTTAAGACAGACGACCACTGAATCATTAAGAAAACGAATCACGTTACATTCTTAGGAAAATTCTGACCTGTTATCTAATACTGGCGAGCAAAGAAGCGCCAGCAAGCTATCGATAAGTTTCTAATCAAATACTTTTTCAACATTCAACTACGTAGGAGATAAGTAACGATAAAAATACAAACGTTAGTATTTCTGTTTGCAATCTCTATAACAGCCCGTCAAAAACTCCGAAACACGAAATGCCTCGCTCGCATGACTAAACAAAATGTGCGCACAATTCCAGTATGAAATGGGTACCTAGGTATCGATCTGTTTAACTTTGAGATCTGAAAAACTTCGAAAGACCGAACTCATTTAGAGACGAATAAATAATCTCCATTCAAATCGAAATCCGTCCATTTGAAAAACTGGATGAATGGCTACGAAATATTTCGCAATGTTTGTAAATGTTATCACGAAACATCAACGACCCCATTCAAAGCTTTTAAAATACTTTCTTATTGGTGTAAATAAATTATATTTCTATCGGCGCCTTTCAAATACAACATAAAATTAGAGACCACCACACAGCACTGGATAACTGCGCTGTCAGAGTGCTTTTGTGGGTACGATAACCCAAACACTGCACAATTTAGTCATTTTAGGCTTATTATTTTATGACCACAGACAAATTTCCAACCTCTACCTACATTTTATACTGCATACCTGACCTACTTATAATTTATAAACAGGGTAACCTACTTTGGTCTCTAGTAATGTATCTGGAATATTTTTATAATTAAACTAAACTTTTATTGTTTTTTTCCATTGATGGGTAGCTTTTTGGCCAAAAGAGAATATTAAGGGTATCACTATTATTAAAATGCGAAAATAGCTTGGTCTCCTACACATCTGCCTGCAAACTAGAGGCAATATCGTGGCCTGTGCTGCCAGTACTTTTGACTTTGGAGGAAAATAAATTGGCGGCTGAACTGATTTTTATTAAATTTGGTGTTGAGCTTAAATTCTGAAGAAGGACCTAGGCACATTTTTATGTGTTTTTATCGGTACCGCGCCAGAAAAGCAGCGGCGAGCACCTAGTATTTTTGTATACATTCAAAAGATATCCCACATTTTCATATTTTTAAGCAGTCTGAAGGTCTCAGGGAATATTAAAAATATAAACGCATTAGGTTATTGCATTAGGAGGAGGTAGGGCACAGCGAGATATTCTCGTTCTGAATTAGAGCAGCCCGCCTGGGGAGGTACCTCCGCCTTACAAAAGATCACAGCCAAATAACATTATTTGTTTCAAATAGTGTTGTGTTCCTGCGATGAGTAAGGTTGCCAGAGCTCTTTAGGGGGGGAGGGGGTTCGGGGTCGGCAACGCGTGCGTGATGCCTCTGGTATTGCAAGCGCTCATAGGCTACGGTAACCGCTTACCAACAGGTGGACCGTATGCTTGTTTGCCACTTCAGTAGTATAAAAAAAAAAAAAAAAGGTTTATTGTAATATACCCATTACCTAATGAGTTGTTTCGTATAACCTTTAGTATCGTTTAGTATTCTACCTTGTAAACTCACTGCACTGGCTTTGAAGGGTTACATTAATTTGTAATTTTCTTTTTGATGAAGGTATAGCCAATGTTACTCTCCGTGACACATAAAGGTTAAAATAATTAGCAATATTTTGTTTTGATAGCTTTTTGCGTCGGTTGACTTTATGATTAACGTTCGATAGGAGAAAATGAAGATTATATTTACATAGACAGGTAGAGATGCGTTCAACACGTCCGAAGGTAGATAACACAGGTACCAAGACCACAGATTCACAAGGCACTAATTAGCACTCACATGACTTTGCATCAATAACACATTCAAGAAAGCTTCGGAGCACCGATCAAAGTAAGCTACATAATTATTTATCTAATTAAAGCCGTTTAAATGTTGTACTAACATGTAGAAAGCTTACTCACATACCTACAGCCTCCGCTGGGATAGCATGCGTATGATAAATGTGGTAAAGAACTGTCGCATCTGCACCTCCATGAGACTGGTTACGGAAGAGTATGGAGACAGAGATATTATATATTAATAAATACACGTGATGCTATTGCCGCCACCTCTCACTACATAGACTACACATAGGGCTGCCAACCTGTTAAAAACCGTATTATACTTTATTTCTGCTATAACACTGTTTACTGTTCAATAAAAGTAAAGTATCTATGCAAACGACTGTTTTTATTATCCATCCACTTAATGGAAAAACCACTGGTAGCCCGGAGCCACCATGCAGGTGCAAGAAGTGCTTCCTGTTTAAGTATTTCCCATCTCCAACCTATACTTTATGTATTGTACAAAAAGTTGGCAGCCCTAACTACACAGCACAATGTCAATGGGTGTGAAGCTATACCCTGCCTCGTACGCGACCTGATCCACTGTGGCATATTAATTATGTGTTCTCTGAGATCTTTGTTCTTTCCTCTCCATAATTTTTAATTGCTTACAGATTCAAGGAAGCTGAAGCGGCTCAACTGGATAGAGCGTACGTATATTTAACTTTGCACGTTTCTTTAGCACGAAATCTCTTTGTCTCGGCTTTATTTCCTGTATTCGCTTTTTGTGAGTTACTGCTTATGCGTTTGTGGTTTTTTCTTTTCATAATAGTTTAAATAGTAATGTAGCTTCTTCTGAACATGGTTGCGAAGTTATGCAGTTAGGATTTTTTTATTAATATAAGCTTACTTTTAGTTATTAATTTTCGTAATGATCTTACACTTAAATTTATATACTTAGTAATAGAAAATATCCATCACGTGTTGACTAGAGGTATTACATTGATATTCTATGAACTTGTTTGATTAGTTGCGAAGTTAAACTAACATATAATTTTGAGCTCAAATAAGCTCGCCAATTCTCAATCATAAAAAGTTATAATGACTTTCTTGAAAATACAAAATTTATTAAACATGTATACGTCATGAATTTATGCTAGTGGTTCGCCCCGAACGGAAAACTCGCGAAAAGTTGGTGCTTTTATGATCTTTGAGGCACAATTAAGATTAACTTTTAAAATCACATCTATAACGCGATCAACTAATATCCAATATTAAATTAACTACAACGTTATTGAAACTCTAACAAATATTATTTGAATAAATTTCAAGTTAGCCGATCCTGAAAAAAAGGTTTTGACAAACCTGACGGACAGGCAGACAACAAAATGATCCTGTACTAGTATATTTTTTTCCTGTTGAGGTAAGGAACCCTAAAAACAGTAACCCAAGTAAAGATGTCAAGTGACTTTTTGATTTTTACTTTGATCGAAAACCACTAATCCGATATCGATGAAATTTACATGGGACCTCCCTGGAGGTAAGCCGTTTTGAATAAATAAAAATCGGTTCACAATTAGCGGAGATTTTACGCGTAACAAAACACAAAAATAAATACTATAAAAATAAATACGTGATATTACAAATTCAAGTCAACAAGTTTAATATAATGTTATCTTTTGTTACCTTATAGGGCTGTCATAATCATGTTGTCTAAATAAATGAAAAAAAAAAAAACTTCTACTACTACTAGTTACTACCAACAAATCTACTCAATCTTTAGCCGTGTCCAAACGGCTAAAGATAAACGATATTAATGTAAAATTCATATCATAATGATCCTCACTTCCGAATAAAGCTATTTTTAATTTGAATTTTAGGAGCTTGCGATATCGTTGAGCGATATCGCATACCCCCAAATGTTAAAGTCAAAATTAACTTTACTTTAGAGGTAAGGATCATTTTGATGTGAATTCAGATGACATATCAAGGACGCTTTGTTGTTGGTATGATGATTGAGGAAAAAATAAAGTATATAATAGCACGTGGGTGGAGATCTAGACGTTGGCCGAATAATTAAAATTGATTGGATTGATGATTTGATGGCAATGCCCTTAATAGGGTCCAATTAACAATGACGTTGGTGGGTTATCGTGTGATGTTAGGCTACATTAAGGCCCGTATTTTGAAACTATACACAAACTTAATAATGAGATTCAAGACTATGTTTTTTTATATTGTTTATTAGAAGACGTATTGGCGTGGTAAGAGGTTCTCTGACTTTTGATACGAAAGTCGTGGCTTCAAACCTGGTCGCGCACCAATGTATTTACTGAATTTACTAATTGCGGAATTATTTGGTTTCATCAATACATAATACCCAGTCTCGAAAAGTGTACCTCCCAGGCGCCTTTAAGATTTCTATCACCCATCTTTTGATTCCATCATCAGATCTGCTAGTCAGAACCATATTACCATATTGTCATCATAGCAACACACAATTTCTAATCCAAAATCCAGTTTCTTAGATTTGTTTGTCACAAATAATATACTTAATAAATGTTTTAAAGCGTTTTAAATCAAAATTTTTGGTGACGAATTACTGTAGATATATCGTCCCAAAAATTCCTACAAATTCAATTTAAAAGCTACTGGCAAGTATTACTAACTTGCTTTTTTGTCAATTCATTTTTAATATAAGTAGTTTACTTCAACAGCATATTCAGTGTATTATATAGTATAATAATCTCAAAGATAGCTGGGTAGATAACTATTGTTATTTTACAAAACAACGCCATCGCCGCCGCTGTGGTGGGTAGAAACAATTGTAAGCACCTACACTTCCAATAAGTATTCATTTCCACAACTTACCTATGTATAATTCATTAATTACTTATTGTCGGGAAACTACCTCATAAATGTTACATTTTCGAGTTTCTGTGCCACTGCTGCTTCATGATGGTAGCTCCAAGTATTTTATATGATGATGATTAATCCTACATTTTTTTATCTGTCAAAACATGTGTGGCTTTTTCGACAAATAACAACTTTGCTATGGTAACCTACCTACGGACATCCGTTACTTTAATTAAGGTAATATTAGAGTAACGGATGATGGATATAATTATTTTTAGCCCTATCTATATATATATATATATATATATATTACCTATATGGCTGACATAGGTAGATAGGGCTAAAAAAATAATTTCGTAATTACGAGTCTTTCTGAACTTTATTAGGTTAGAGTCTTAGAGATGATAGAGAAAACTTTAGCCCAGGTATTTAAAGTGAACGAGATTATATTGTTTCATTATCTTATTTTAGGAAAATGAATTAAATTATAAAAGCTGGAGCCGTAGTTCCTACCCTTGGCGTTATTGACTTGGCTGGAACTTCCTTCCGTTACCTACAAACAAAGTTTGCGAATAAAACTCAATAGTCCGTACCGACACCTAGTTTGAGTTAACTAATGTATTATAGATACATGCCTTCATGCTTGAAACTTGACTTCCCTAGGATGAAAAGGGAATTTATGTTAACAAAAGAAAATTTAACCAATCAGCTTTGTTCAAGCAAACAAAGAAAATCTCAGTCTACTTTTACCTACACCTTTTTTTATTATCAACCTTGACAATTAAACTTGTATTATAATGAATCATGCCTAAGTACTGCGCCATCACGTCAGTCTCTACTGCTTCAAGGACGGCAAGCAATCGATACGAAAGGCACGTGTTGCGCTTCTGTTTTGAAAGACTCGATGAAACCGCCTTGCACTCCGCCATAGTTCCCAATTCCCTCGACATCACGACAGTGATCACTGTGCTTCTTTTCATGATTTTCTCGTCTTACTCGGCAATCAAGCGTCTCACCAGTTTCTATTAGCGCCAAATTAATCGTCGGGTGGAGTCGCGCGGCGCGGCGGCGTCGGC
Organism: Anticlea derivata; assembly: GCA_947579855.1. Taxonomy (NCBI): domain Eukaryota; kingdom Metazoa; phylum Arthropoda; class Insecta; order Lepidoptera; family Geometridae; genus Anticlea; species Anticlea derivata. The sequence continues at coordinate 7,737,049 of OX388262.1, forward strand.
GGCGGCGGCGGCCGTGGCCGGGCGGTGGAGCGAGTGGGAGAGCGCGCGCCGCCGAGCGCTCGCTCGCCTCCATTGATAGTCCGCACGGGCTGCCGGCGACACGCCACCTCCTATGCCCAGCGGCACGCGATGCGCCGAACCCTAACCTGCCGCTGAACGGAACACTTGACGCAATCCCGGGTTAAAATGTGACTTCAAAAGTGCTCTGCCTCATTCGCGAAGTGATTCGATCTCAACATTGCCTAATCAAACGTTTGCACAATAGCTGAGAGTGTGCGAGACAGTGTCGAGGTCGTTCACTGATCTGACTGGTTGGCCGCCCGCAGCCCGCCGATCGTCGGACTCGCGGATCTGGCCTAACGTGCGCATCCTCCGATTTTGTGCATTATCAAATCAGCTGGTGATACATTGTGATATTCACTGTTACGAAAAAACGAGGTACCTATAAAACTCGAGTCCCACTTAAGTTTACAATATTGTTATTGATAAGGACGTTCGATGATAGATAAACTTATCTAAGCGCGTGTATGAACGTCGATGGTACAACTGTACCTACCTACAAGAGCATACATTGGATTTTTTATTATTTTTATTGGCTTTGCGTAGAGGCGCAGCTGTAATTACGAGGGAATCTCGTTTGCCTCCGAACGTAAACAGAGAGCGTATTATTGCGTGGCGATGAGTTTAAAGATCCAGCTGGCTATGAGATGTTAACACGATGAATGGTGATCAAAAAGCGATTTACGTACAATTTGGAAAGTGCACGTTTGCCTGAAAAAAAGCGATGCAGCGTTCAGGTTCACAGTCGGACCGGATGGGTGTCGGCGGTGGCAGTTCATCGTTCGCTGCCAAGAGCTCGGCGTCAGAGCACAGCATGTCGACCGGCGTGTCGGCCAGCAGCAGCGGCGGCACGCTGCCCCGCACGCTCAGCACCAGCGTGCTGCGCATCAAGAACAGATCCACGTTTTGGGAGAAATTTTGGGACGAGCGCACAAAGAGAGATGCGTAAGTGCTAACTCTACTAAGCTCTATACACTAACGACATGACATAAAAAGAGTTTTCGTATAAAAAGGAATCTCAAAAGGATTTATTTCGTACTTCGAAATGCTCTCTTTGACCCTTCTCTGATGAAAGCATCTCGTGCACCGTATATTTTATTATTCTGTGTAGACAGTAGGACTTATTCAACTTAAACAGCTTACTGATGCCTCTCATACGTCAAATATTTTTTCCTTGAAATTGGGCTGAGATCCTTTAAAAGGGTCAAAATAAAGCTTCCAGCCTCATCTTTACAATGTGCGTGCGTATTTTGTTGAGCATAAATCTAAATAAGTGCCCTGAATAATATGAAAACTCTGTTCGATGCTTAGAAAATAACTGGCTGTCTGTTCCTTTTCGAACAATTCATGGCAATATTCAGAGGAAAACCTCGGGAACACGCTTTCCGCAGAAAAGAAAAAGTATTTACAATACAGATTCTTTCATCACTGGCACAAAACAGGAAAGAGCGAGAGAAATCATTCATTTTCTGATTAAATATTGTTAACGTAATTCTATATAATAAACGAAGTGGGTGGCAATGAAATATTATCATCGATTATTTTATTACAAATCGTGTGGAAACCATGTTTCAATCATTAGGTAGGTACGAAAACAATGGTCAAAAAAGTTGGTTAAATGTAGTAAAAATAGGTAGGCCGGCCTGTTATGATAAAGTTATCAAGAACTTTTCACTATTACGTACCCACGTACTTGAAAACATTACGTATCACTTGAGATAAAAACTTAACCACGTGCTTGAGTCTATTTATATTTTAACCCGTCTATTTATATTTTTAATTAAAGGCAATGTAACACTATCATCGGTGCATAGACTTTATTGTCTGCTATGCCTATTGGCAACTAAAGTCATCGTTGTACATGTAGTTTGTTCTTTGCTGCATATTTCGAACACAAAAGAAGAACCTCTCACGTAGCCCTATACAAAAAAATATTCTTTATAAACGATAAATAGCGGTCTCTCTATCTAGCATTAGTCTTTTACTGCGTACGAATGAAGATGAAGCCCAGTATTCTTTAATGGAACCTTCAAATCAATTATTTTATTATCAGTTAATTTCTTACCTATTTCTTCTGCCGCCAAGAAGCAATACGTCTTGCAAACCTGCAATGCTACGAGTGTGTTTCTGTTTGAAAAGTAAGGTAGCCAGCGAAATACAGGCACATGATATGTTAATCTCACAGACGCATGTCTCGGAGCTCGGCAACGCGTGCGTGGTGGCTCTGGTATTTCAAGCGTTCCTAGGCTACAGTTATCTCTTTCTATCAGATAGTCTTTAGGCTTGATTGCCACTTTAATTGTATCCAAAAAGTACTATTATCTCTAATGCTAGAGTCTCTATTCATGCATGAGTTTAGTTCTTGTTTACCAACCTAAGTACCTATGATCACCCAGAAGCATCCAAACGCAGATCTGCAGATAATTATAAGCAAGAAGGTAATAAATACAAGAGGTAAATTGCGAAAAATAACGTAATAAAAGGACCTTTGATATTGACATGACACTGAGAAGGTACCATTACCGGGCGAGCTGGTTTAAAAATAGATGTTGGGTTCGTAGCTTCGCCCAAAACATCACTTAGGAATTATTGAAACAGTTCATCTCAATTATCAACCTATAGTTTAGGCCGTATTGGCCTAGTGGGTGATATCCTGACTTTCAATACAGTGCGTTCGTAGCCGGCTGTACATCAATGCGTGTTTCTATTCAAAAAAATTAAGTGCGCAGGAAGTTGAAGGAAAACATTGTGAGCAAACCCGCGGCTTAGTCAGCTCCGGGCGTGTTGATCACGTCTTTCTTGTGGATGAGGCCGGTATGTATGATGGTATTAGGTGCTAGGCAAGCCTACATCCAAAATAGTAGTCAGTATTAAAGTAGCGTCCTGTAAATGAATAAAAAGTTCCACCTGGCGCTGTATAAATTATCTAGAATAAATATAATAAGGCCTTATTTTTTTGTACTTTTATTGGTAAAGACCTCAGTAGCAAGGTGAATATCGTATAGAGACTTTAGAAGGCAAGGATTTGAATCCCGCAGGCCGCTTTGATCCAAATTTGCTGAATTCGTCGTACTGATTTGATTACTACGAGTATGATAGGTAAGTAGTTCTATTTTGATAGGGGACAAATTCACTGGTAGGTTAGTTTAACTTTAGCCTTCTTTACTAAAAAAAAACACGTTGAAGGGCGTGAAAATTATCGTGTGATCGATTAGTGGGTCAACAAAATGTGAAAAGAGCACAAGAATCAAGAGCGTACGAATCTCTACAAACAACCCTCCACTTGTCTGAGAGCTCCCTTAGCCACGGGAATGACCCCATGACAAATATTTTAGCTATATGTATCTGCACTGATTTATGCTCTTTTTGTAAACAATTATTAAAAGTAAATTTAATATTATGAAAAAAGTATTTTTCATTAAAAACGGGATATTTACCTTGTTCATTTGTGAGTTTATTGTTCCCCGATGATTCGGCACAGTTTCATGCGCCATGCCATGATCACGGAGTAAATTTTCAATGAAAAAACGCTATGCTAAAACTGCAGTTTTGGGGTCAAATCAGTTCAAACTCATTTATGTGTCCACATTTACAAATGCGCCGCGGATGCGACAGCGAATAAATTATTTTGTAGCTGTAAATTTTGATATTTTTTTTGCTCATTTCATATTGCGCATATTTTGATATTTATTATTTTTTTTAATAGAATAATCCCCATCCTGGACAGTATACAAGCTACGGAACACGTTGTATTACGTATTACCAACTACTTGCTTATAATTATTATTATTTTAATGACATAGAAAATACACTGTACCTGTTTAATAACCTTGGTTCCGTTACATAAGTAGTTATTATGTACCATGGCTGTGCAGTTAAATCATCTTTATATAGACAACAAATTATACCTACATGCAATAGAGTGTCGTTGCCTACACGGGATCCTGTGACAAGCAAGAAGCAACCAGCTATTACTTCAACTGCTAGTCAAATTACATGGTATTGTATACAGAAACTTGGCTTCGTTTATACTCGTGATCTCACAGAGTTTTTTGGTGACCCTGTTGTACTTATAATAATAATAATAAATTTTCCGGATATATCACACACGGTCAACTGATCCCAAACTAGGCATAACCCTTATGTTTATTAAGTTGATGTCATGGTAATACCATGCCTATAGTACCATATATACCTGGTAAATATTTAAGGTATTATACACAGTGTGCATACCTGGTAACAGTTTCTGGGGTACATACAAAGTGTTCATACCTGGTGGTAACTGTTTATGGGGTGTATACACAGTGTGATACCTGGTAACAGTTTATGGGATACATAAACTGTGTGCAGACCTAGTTATCAGTTTACGACGTAGGTACATGCACAGTTTTAGTTTATATACATGATAGATCTATTTCAAATAATATTGTGCTTAAACTTGAAAGTAGTTTATAGAATCCCCGAAATATTAAGGGGATTCATAATATGCATTATACTTACGACTTTTTCAACAGTTTTTATTGAAAAACCTCTATGCAAATTCAGCTACTTTGGGGTCAAACCAGTTCACTATCAACTATTAAGTAGGTTAGGTAATAACTATCACTACGGTAGTAGTCATATTTTTGTTGAACTTCTCTTAAGTTTTATAATTACTTAAAAACGAAAGGAGCCTCTAAGAGGCGCATTTTAATCCTTTCACTACACTGATTCTTTCACCGATGGTCATAGGCTCATTCCAGCGCCACCATACCTAGTCACTGATCTATTAGAGGATGATCAAGAATGAATCAGTAACACGACAAACAAGCAATCATTGCCGGTATCGACCCTTGCACATACGAGTAGGTATCGATCGACCCTTCATAAAATATTTGACATGCTCTTTCCAATGGATAGTAGAATTAATATCCCTTTGTTTTTAAAACCTAGTTTAATTTGTTTGTTTTTATTGACAACATTAGTTCTTTACAACGCATATGCATGGCATGTGCGTTGTTTACAAGCGTGCAATTTGTAACGTGCATATATATTACAATAACCATTATTCTAATACGCAAACTTGACCTAATAGCTTCTCATAATACGGAAAACGTGATAGACAACCCTTTTTCCTATAAAACCAGAGCATACTATGATCACAGTTTATTATTACAGAACTCAGAACGGCACGTACTTAACTATAGGTACTTCACACAAAGTAATGAGATGAAACCGGAGTTAAAATTATTTATTTGTTATAGGGAAAACCGACAGCTAAAGACAATTTCCTTAATAACTAGATGTAACAGAAATCCAATTACAGGTTTTCACAGATAGAAACAAAGTACCAATACAACGTGTTCAGTAATTAAAACACTATCCCAAAAAGAGCTTAAAGAAATAGTGAACATAACACATTATTTTAAGGACTATATTACAGAATTAAAACTAATACAAGTTAATATTTAAAATATACACAAGAAACAGTTGAGCTATCTAAAGACCGTTACAAACGATATATAGATAGCTCATTACTTATTTTTTGTTCTCTATCATCTTTATAAACAATTATCAAAAGTAAGAGAATTTCGGCGTCAAGATTGCTACCTATTTGTCTTGGCGCAAAACAAACGCTTGATAGGTCTCATAATCCTAATTTAGTGATCCCAGGGATCTTCCCACGCAGGAATGGTCCGGTAAATCAAGTTACTAAAGCTCTCTTGTACCAAAATACCTTGAATTTATTTAATTTACCGAAGCGAACGATGCCCTTTGAATCATAGTTGGTACCTGCCAACCGCAGGAGTCAAAGGTCGTATCATTATCCAGGAAATGAAGATAAGTAATCCAATATTTTGGAAATTCGACACTTCGGTGAAGTACTCATTGCATTATGTGAATGAAAATTAATATATTTTATTAAAATATATGTTTAGGAGACCACTTATTATCTAAATACTAAAGTTTGTAAAGATGCGAGTAGTAAGTTTGTGAAGATTACTCTTTCTCACCGCAACCACTCCACGGATTGTTATTTAATTTTGCATGTAGGTACATAAGTAGTAGGTAAATAGAAATAGCATATAGGCTTCTTTTTATCCGGGTAAAATTCCACGGGTAGAATAGTATTTAGCTTCAAAGGAGATCTAATATAAATGATAAATAAATTGGGTACATCACTAATTCATAATATCACAACTTTTATTTTTAAAAAACATTATCCTCTTTATGAACAGTCATGCAAAAAGATTTTTCTAGTTGAAATACAGCTTATTTAACATGCAGGTACCGAGACGATCAAATCCCTATTGATAAACTATATAAAAAATATGAATATGTTAACAAAAATAAGAGATAGGTATAAAGCAACTCTGCGCTGCCTGATCCAGCGTGGGCGTTAATTGGAAACACGTGGATGCACCCAGCAGCCTGCTTTAAAAATAGTACAAGCTCAGAGGTGAAAGCTTTCTCTGAGGTGAATATTGTTGGTACAGTCGCCGTTGGATTTAGCCGAGTTACTTCTGTTTTTCAAAACGCGCTTCCCTACTGCACTTGTACTGCATTACTTTGTGTAGGTAACGTGTATGCATACGCCAACTACTACCTATATTTGCAACTCAAGCATGTGTAGGTACTTAAATATGGGTTGTTGAACACCCCGCCGCGGGAAGTCAGTGTTGCAAAACAAAGTATAGGTCCATAATACGTTATTATGCCCCTGAAATCAAAAAGTTCTGATGTTATTAGGTACCAATATCAGTACCTACAGCTATTTCAATAAATTTGGTGATTGGCCTTAGTTTAAAAATTATGAATGTAATGATGACGCGTTCGTTGGCAGAGCAAACAAAATAAGAACACTTGGGGGTGTAAGGTCATTGTGCACGAAAGGAGCCTCTAAGAGGCGCACTTTAATCCTTTCACTACACTGATTCTATCACCGACGGTCATAGGCCCTTTTCAGGGCCACCATACCTCAACCTGGTCACTGACCTAATACAGGGGATGATCAAGAGAGAATCAGTGACACGACAAACAAACAACAGGTGATAATGATATTTGATTGCGTAGTTGGGCTGATATTATTGTACTTTGTAACGTAGGGGAAAAGCTCTACCACGTAATTATCTCGATCATTATTATAAAACCTTTCTGCGCTAAGAATTTATATTTTACTCGGAAAGGAAATGAATTTTATCGGGAACTGCAAGCCACAAAGCAAGCGTGGGCTTAAGCCTGCTTGTAGGTGTTTAAAAGGTTTTGCAAATAAAACAAAACTATTAGAAAAATACCTAGTAGGTACCTACTTTATCATTATTTTTGGTCATTCTACGATACCGATGACCTATGAAAATTTCAAGCATATCGGATTAACGGTTCGAAAGCTATGCTGGAACAAATAAACATACAACGCCAAATCGCCCAAGTTGTTTGAAAGATCGTCACTCACTTTTCTCGCTCGATCAATTAAATCAACAACAAGGTAAAACTACATATTGCATTTATTACCAGTATTTATATTGAAACATTTTCGAACAACACAGTAGTAGGTATAGGTACACGCAATCTTGAATGTAAACCTTATAAAGCGCCAGTTGATTGGATCTAATTTGGGTATAAAGCCTTGGTTGTCAGAGCAGAGATAAGATAGCACAATTGGCAATATTCCAATTAGCATCGTTAGTAAAACGTCACTTCGCAACTCCGTAAGCAAAGCGTCGGGTTAGAGCCCTACCACGCAAGCGATTTTTGAGGCTAGGCGTTTACCGAACGATATCGTCGCGATATCGCACCGATAGCGTCGACCGGCGCCAGCGCCGGTGTCAAACTGTGATCGCGAAGATAACGTTGGGCATCGTCTTCGCGTCATCTTGGCGCTGCAGCGGCTACTCAGTTATTTCGAAAAATATACCTACCTATTCGTTGAACAAATCGCTATAATTTAGTCGCGGTGCAGTGCAGTTCCATCGTCTCCTACGCTCAATAAACAGGTACCTAGAATTCTCAAGCCTAACTAACTTATGCTATAGGTACCTACTAACTTGTATTAACAATGTGAAATATTCGGCGCGAGAGTTTAACTCTTGGCGGATTTATTTCTTCTAGAGAATTCCAAATAAGTTGAAACCAAAAGTTATGGTAGAATCAGCGAAAAGATTAGTTGTGATGTAGTTAAAAATAGATAACATGAAACATAGCACGGCACGTCAAGGGAAATAAAACTCAGCCTTCGAACTTTAAGCGAACTATACCAGTATCTACTACTCTCGCACTGCTGGGTACTATACAAAATTGACCCTCTATTTCCCACGAGCAATTAATTAGTTTTCTAACAATGGGAACGCAATTTCTAACTTTAATTCCTTTATAGGTATTTCATCATCATCTTTCACAGACTGACTTTGTCCCGCCAGCACTTTCTTATATTGTACCTACCCCCCACGCACGGTCATGCGCTAACCTACCAGGCTCATTAGGTATATACCTACTATACATCATTATTGCGCATTCTCAAAAAGACTTTTTAAAATACAAACATATTTATGCCTAGTTCGCAAATAGCAAGTAGACAAGTGCGCAACATAATTTTTAGTGCGTGTTTTCGCTCATAAAGAATATTTTAGAGAAAACATCAAATTGAAGGTTTGAAGTTTTATTAATTTTACGCTTAGCGTAAATAAGGACTAGTGCACGCGGAAACTTCTATGCACGTATTTACTTGCGACTAAATTGTGCCTTTAGCGCGTGGCAGTTTCGCAGTGATAGTTAGAAACGCCCACCTTGTTTCGCAATTTTGTAGAAAAAAATCCTAAACCATGCAGCAATTTTTTTCCTAACCCGTTTCTTCTATCTGCTGGGCAAAGGACTGCGCATAAGGCATTATCATTATTAGGTAACATTCAAAAAGGCTCACTAAGCTCATCATATTTCTACGCCATTTTCTCGTAACATCACACCGATCTTGTTACGCATTTATTCGCAGTGTCACTATCTGTATCTCGCGATGAATATGGCTACATTTGTAACGACATTGAGACGTTATTTACTCATCTTGAATAGTAAAAGGGCAATTTTGAATCGATCGCTTGAGCGTCGCATCTTAAAGGTACTTTAATACAAAGTGAGGCAAAATGGGGCATAAAGCACTCCCAGAGAATGTATGGAAAATGTTTTATTGAGTTTTTGCAAACTTTTATGGATGGATTGATTTATTTGAAGTTACTTTGAGAAAAAAATATCTTTCCTGACGAACAAATTAAGAGTCGATTGAGACTAACCCCCTTACTTATAAACGTAACCATTAGTCCCGGCTGCATCTCTGTTGATGATGTGTAGCAATTTCCGTTATCCTATTTCCTACTCTCCTAGGTCCTACTGTAGGTACTGTTATTGTCCTACTACTAAAATTATTATAAATATAAAAGGGTGTGTGTGTTACAATGAGCTCTGTAACGGCTGAACGGATTTTCATGACAACTCAGCAGATAGCTTGAAACCTGGGGAAGGACATAGGCTACTTTTATCCGGGTACTGCGCGTACGAAGCTGCCGGCTGAAACTAGTAGCTCACAAGGTAGTTTTCGCAGGTAGTTCTTGAACTTTCATGCACTTGCAAATTGATACAAATATTATAATAAAAAAAATATATATAAATATATAGGTAAAAATATTTTATTAATACCTTTCACAACAATTTATGTATTAAACCTCCGTTGTTATAGGAGCGTAAATACTAAAAATAAAAAACAAAAACATGAAACCACGACACTGCGTCATTTAACTTCATTGCAAAGAGAAAATAAGACACTACTGATTATGGCACTTTGATTTTGATAGAATGGTGAAAGTCAAACGAACTAAATATCTTTTAAATCTTGCGAAATATTTTGTAAAGAAAAGAAGGAGAATAATAAATATCATTAGTTATTCAGGAAAGAGGTACTACTTAACTTTACATTGCGTTATAAAAACAGAAACTAAGAAATCCGTAGAAGAACCCAAATTCAATGAGATAGCTCTCAGAAATAGCGAGTTGAAATGGCAGCGCGTAGGCCATGGAACCCTCTGGACCGACAAACGGACGCAGTGTAGGAAAGCCTGCAAACCGATGGACGGATGCCATTGTTCCGTCAAGTCGGTGGATGGAGAAATCTCTAGACCGATTTTCGTCTCTTTGGGTCCCACGGAGAATGCAGCTGCGGACTTTTTGAGCCTGATGATGATGATGATTTTCTCCCATCAGTTTATTAGAAGCTCTGCACATAATAGTTTCTTAAAGGCTCTGATCGGAGAATGTATTTATGATATGAAGCCCATCCACCCAGTAGTGGATGAATTCTCTGAATTGAGCTGACTATTATTATGTTGTATATATAAGCTGTCTATTATTATGTTGTTCCTCTATGCTCCCAGTTTTCGGTAAGTGCCCTTGGAAATATTCATCTCTTCTGGACTACAGGTAGGTGTGGTAAACACACACTGTAATAAAATTGTTTATTAGTGGAATTGTATCGTAACTCGATGAGAGGTAATCTTGAAATGTGGTTTCGGCCGTCGCACACCATAACAGCTCAACACCAAATCCACTTAAAGCAAAAATTAAAATGTGAGCTTTTAAAATAAGCTTGAATGTCACGTACGTACATTCAAGCTATAATCACGGTGTGCAAAGGTCTATTGCTACTCATTTATGATGTTCGTACGTGATTTGGCGCTACCGCGGCCGTTCGTAAAACGGCTCTAAATTTGAAATCTCTGTTTGAATAATCGTGGGACGAATTTGAGTTTATATAAAACATTCGTAGACACCACGACATCCGTTTGGAATTTCTTAAAATAGTTTCAACAGTAAGAATCATCGCCGTCAATTTCATTAATTGCTTTAATTGCAATTTATGACAACTATTTTTGGCATGAGACGATAACTTTGGAGTGAACGTTGGTAATAATTTTTTTCAACAAAAATCTATGGTGAGTCAGTGAACGATGTTATATCGCACAAAGAGCACTATCTTGTGAATTTGACATTGACGTGAACATGGGGAATATTTTTTGTCGACGATAATTAACGGTGGATTAGTGAACGATGTAATAATGCACAAAAAGCACTATCTTTTAAAGTTATATCAAACTTTTTTTTAAGAAATTCTTTAATCTTGTGAATTACAAAATCCGTAGCCAATGATGTAAATACAACCGACCAAGTCAGTGCTCAGTCAGGAAGAAAGAACCACACAAGTTTTTTCATCATTTTAAAATTTTACGGATCATTTTATGCTGTATAAATTTTAACCGCCTTTTGAAACCCACCACTCAACATTACCTGCAAACGTTTTATGCGAACTCGTAAGTACTGTTGTGTCACCTGCCCCTAATTATTTTAGTCTTGAAACTGGTGCTGGTACTCCGGTAAGACTGTAAACAAGTTGTCAGCAAGTTTTGTTTTTGAACCAAATAAATAAGTAAAAATTACTTTTAAAAAAATAGGCTTTCGAATTTTTTATCCCCAAGCATGAGACAACCTCTCAGTTCAGGCGATCAGATCCTTGAAATGTCTAAGGGGGTTAGTCATAGGCACGTCTAAACATTTTTGTACATGCCCACGTTTTGCAGTATTGATTATTCCATACATGATAGGTTACAAGCTGTTGGTTTTATTTTATAATTCGTTATTTCGTGAAAGCCAATGCTTTGTTTTAATTACACATGAAGCCCTAATTATAGTACAAGCCCATTGCCGCTTTGAAGAATACTTGCCCGTTCTCCTTCACAGTTTCAAGCACGTGATAACGTGTAGGTACTAAAATTTTTCGAACAAAAAAACTCATTGGTTCACGACCGGGTTCGAACCCACGACCATCGGCACGAATGTCAGGGTACCTCCCACTAGGCCAGCAGGGCTTCAAATAAGTAAACAAGATATCTATGTATGCAAACTGAGATTATTCCAAACCTACGAGTGCGGATTCCAAATAGTATCGCTTTGTTTACTTCAGCTGAGTGAATAACGTTTATTGCCTACTTTATATTCGCTTCATGTTTCAATACTACTTAGCGATATTACTTGCAGAATTAGTAATATCGAGCACTATCTGTCTAGGTAATATTTTAATCCATTAGGTAATTATTATTTTATCTCGGGAATAATTGTTTGTATCATTAAATGATGTCTAGCAAAATCTCACCGGTATTAGACTAACCTCGATTAAATTAGAGGAACAACATCCTTCAGGTGGATTCCATCCAGTCTTCGTTGTAATTGAATCACCTATTTGCAACAGGATGCCAGTAAGTGAGAGAGAAGTGGCCGGTCGTATCGTGCCAATAACAACCAATAGACTTGAACGTAGAAGGGTACGACGTTTTAACAAAGGCCAATAAAATTATTTATAATAACAAACAACAGCTGTTTCGATGACCTAAGCCGTGTTCAAACGGTGCGATATGTCATCTCATAATAAGTTTCAAATTATTTCAAAATTATCTTTACGTCAATTGATCAAAGTCAATTTGAATTTGACGTTTGACGTACGATATATTTCAACGATATCGCAAGCCCCTAAAAGTCTAACTCGAAATTGACTGTTTTCAGCAGGCTCATTCTGTAAAGATATTTTGAAAATCGACGTGACTTTCGAAGTGAGTTCTGAAACTTGAGTGATTTCGAGGTCTAATAAAAAAATTTACAGAATAGTTTAGCTGTAACATGTAAGGATCATTTTGAAATAAATTTCAGACGTTATATCGGATGCCGTTTGGTATATTTATTCACACGGCTTTTGTCTGTGGTCTCTACCGGTCTAACTCTGCTAAGTTTATTCGATTTTACGATTGATTTATTTATAACATGACCATATGCACCAAATCCAACTTTTAATATACAATATCTAAAACAAAATACTTTTACATTTACATTTTCTCACACACGTTACATTTTCTATCCATCATCATCATCATCTATTGCTATCTTTTATTTAAGTACGGTGACTTTTAAGTCATTTCGTATAAAACTCAAATTGCAATGATTATCTTCGTAAAATGGAATAACTATACATTTTTCCTACGGTAGAAGTACCCATATAAGAACCTGTTTCGTAACTGACGCAGTCTATAAACTAATACTGATCACTTTGACGTCAATCGATACCTAAAGTGTTCATTGCAAACGATCTTGTAAATTAATTAAAAGTATTTCTGTTTGCGCGTTAGTAATTTAATTATTGTTTACAACTAAAGTAAGGCCACATTAAAAGGCCACATTTGATGGCTGTCAGTCTAAGCTTCATAGTGAGGTGACCTGCATAAAATTATCGATAAAATGAATGATTTTCAAATAACAGTGAATCGAATGCAGTTATTATGAAAAAATAAAATAACATCAAGTCTTTAAAAATCACTTATTGCTTATGTAGAGTAACTTTATTTCATTGAATCCCAAGAAAATCGTGAAATTAATGGATTTAGATATTCCTTCTTAATATTCTAATAAGTATATAATTCATATCTGAGAAAATTCGTTCAATTGTGCCGTTATCATATTGAGAAAATAAATAATATTGTGTGGCCGCCGTTACAAGTTAAAGTTTGTATCTTGATAAAAAGGGGCAGTTTTGCAAAACCCTTAAATACGTGTTTCATTATTTGACTTTATGAGTATTTGTACCGTTTAAGTTTCAGATAAATCTCTGCATGCGTTAAGATTCTCCCATACAAACTTTTACATCTCATTACACCCTTTCAAGGGGTAGTTTTGAAAATCTAAAAATACAGTTTTTCTTTATTTCTATCATTCATTATTTTTGGTAAGTTTCAAATCTGTAGCTTCAAGGTATACGATTTTTCATACAAACGTTCTAACCCCTTTTCACCTTCTTAGGAGTTGTTATTTTGAAAATCCCTCCTTAGTGGACGTGTTTGGCATATAAGGCAGCTAATGTCAAAATTTCAGCTTCAGCCATTTATAGCTTCAGCGGTTTGGGCTGTGCGTTGATCGTGGAATCAGGCCTTGTTTTTTTTTATATACAGATAACAATAGGTAGGTACTTAGATGAATTTCAGGGTATACCAGAATACCGCTATAATGGATACAATAATGTGTCAAGTTTTGTATGAAATAATACTTCAAAACTGCGGGTGTCAAAGATTAATTACGAACCAATCTTAGAGCAAACTTAACGCGAACGAAGTCGCGCGCGTCTGCTAATTATTTGATAATTTCGTTTTCGGGGCAACTAATGTTAACAGGTAATACCAGTAGGTATACGTTTCGCTAATTAATTAATCGCGGATCAGAAGTTTGGGAAATAATAATAGTAGGTATAGCAGGATCGATTCCCAGAGCAATGTTAAGGATTTTCTTCAATTTGGATTTTCACACACTGACCATTCTCAATGTAATGATTAATGTGTATCTATATTCTGTTCAGACTCGTGACCGGTCACGATTAGTTGAATGGGCGATGATCCAAAATTACTCATTCCGCGTAGTGTCACAAAATCATGTGAGGAAATTCACATGGTTTTAGTTTCATTTGCGTTGGAGAAAGAGATAAAAATATCTATATTTGTATATCTTTCGGTCTAGATCTAAGCTGTAACCATGTACAATTTGTTAAAAACAAATTATACTTTGCCTACCTCAAAACCCATTTTAAACTAAATCTATATATATAAAGGAGTAGTCCACTCACTCACTCACTCACTGACAGACTCATCACGAAAGTTCGGAAGCAGGCATTCTTTAATAGATGTAATCGTGCAATAAGAACGGATTTTGGAAAATTCAACTCCTAAAGGGGTGAAATGGGGGGTTGAACTGTTGTATGAAAGTCCTATGTTTTTGAAATTAGAGACATCAAAATCGGTTATCAGGTAGATAGTTCAAAATAATAAAATACCTATATAAGGTTTTTTGGAAACCAACCCTCAGGGTGTGTAAATCCCCTATTTACAGACCCTGAGGGTTGGTTTCCAAATGAAAGTTTGTATGGGAATTCTTTATCTATAAAGCCTATACAATTGAAATTTGGCACGCAGGTTCCATAAAGAGAATAAACATTTGTAAAGAAATAATTTTACGAAAAGTCACCCCCAAAGGGGAGGAAATGGGGGTTGAAAGTTTCTTTGAGAGTCCTTTGTTTTTCAAGTTAGAGACATAAAAACCGGTACTCAGGTAAATAGTGCCAAATAATTAAATACCGATACAAGTTTCTTTGAAATACAACCCTCAGGGTGCGTAAATAGGGGATGAAAGTTTAAATGGGATTTTTTTTTATCTTTTAAGACTATGCAATTGAAAATTGGCACGCAGGTTCCTTAAAGAGAGTAAACATTTGCTAAGTAAGAATTTTATGATTATTTCAACCCCCAAAGGGATGAAACGGGGGTTGAAAGGTTCTTCGAAAGTCCCATGTTTTTCAAGTTAGAGACATGAGAATTGGGTTTTAAGTATAAAACATGACCATGATGGTGACGGTAACGGTAACTGTGACGGTGTCGATGACGGTGATGGTGGCGGGACGGTGACGGGACGCCGCCGTTCCCTTTTTAACCGACTCCAAAAAGGAGGAGGTTCTCAAGTCGGCTGTTTTTTTTTGTGTATGTTACTCGATATCTCCGCCAATACTAAACCGATTATTTCCTGAGGGATCGCTACTAGTCCCGTAAAACTTAAAAAAAACGTCATACTCTTGAAATCACGACTTGCCGATTTTTTTTTTATTTGAAAGTGTAGATGGCTAGTGTCATCCTCAGTAGATTGGCCAGTGTCAGTGCAAAACGCAGAGGTTGATAACAAAAAAAAAGAGGTTGACATTAATCTTGTAGGTAAATATTCAGGAATATGAAGTCTGTTTTTAGTTTTTGTAAAAAATATCTTATGTTAAGACATCGTGTACATAGGGGAGGCTGGGTACGTTTGTAACAACGGGTGCCTACGTATGATGCACCGTGTCATGACCGCGCCGGCTCAATGTAGTTGTGTAGAGAGGTACTTTTGTTGTTTCGATACCCAAAAGTAAGGATTTTTGAACTTAGTTTTTTGCTAATTATTCCGCAATTATTACACGTAGCTATTTGATTGTTGGCTTGCTTATTCATGACATATAAGACGTCAGCTAAGAGTAATCAGTTGATGTGTGTGAAGTTTGGTTTCGATACTATTAATTGTTTTTGTTTAAAATACCGGGTGGGGATGGTTGTAACGGAACGGTTGTAACAATATTTCTCTCAACCAACTTGGTCGATTTGGCGTTCTATGTTTATTTTTTCGAGCATAACTGGTCCGAAAGGACCAAAAAGAAGCTATGTGAAAGGAGAATGAAGAAAAGAATAAGAAAGCAAAAGCCAAAAAGATGAAAATAAATTTTAACTTTGTTTGCGCAACAGATAGGTTTGATACCATTGATTGATTAAAATAGTTTAAGAAAATTATATTTATATAAGTTTGAATGAAGCAAAGACGTAATACCTATGTGATTTATTCTTAATAAAAGTATCTAGTTTCACTTTTTTCTTCGTTTTTGTGGTGTTTCAACTGCCCCCAACCTCTGTTACAACCGCCTCTGGTATGGGGGTCGGTTGTAACAGAGGCAGATGTTTTTTAAACTGTTTAGTATCGTGTAACTACTATACTTAGGGCTAAGTTATTACCATACATTTTAAGGTAGATAAACGACATTTAATTTAATGTATTGTTTAAAGTGATAGGACAAATAGTTTTGATTCTATGGACGACTGACGAAAAAATGTTGCAACCGTACCCAGTCTCCCCAACTTGTCGAAAAATATTTGAATTTTACCATGTCTCATCGAGTCTTATTTTGCACCAGCTTTTGCCCGCGGCTTCACTCGCGGTACCCGGATAAAGTGCTGCATAGTGTCACTCTCCGCTACTCAACAATATCCGTGCGTGATTATAAATCACGTTGATTGCTCCGTTGCTACACGAAAGGAGGACAAATCAACCAACTAATTGCATATAACATTATTATTACTATTGTTTGTCAATAGTTTGGTATTAATAAAAGTAATAAAAGTTCCACTTGACCCTGCGCGCTGTATAAATTATCTAGAATAGATGTAATAAGGCCTTAAAATTCAGGACACTTTATGAAACATCTAGTCGCGTTCGCGATCGCGTTAAACTCAGACACGGAAGTCTGGTTTACCTATCCTAAGTGTCATTACGCTTTTTATTAACTGGCAATGTAAGGCGATTTTAACGTTACAGGCATTAATAGATTTCCTCGTAGCCATAATGAATAAACAAACCTCCATTCCTTCAATTCCATAACGTCTTGAAAATGAATTTCTTCATACATATTTTAATCTCATGAATAAATATTGAATATATTTCGTGGAGTTGAGTTTGGTAATATTACTAGCAGCATAATATTTGAATGCAACAACGTCTATGTAGGTACCTTTTTTGTTATGTAACATAACTGTGTTGAATGCAGAAATGAAAATGTAGTAAAATTTTAGTATTGAGCATGATGTAGCTACTGGCTGCCCTTTTAAAAAAAAATAAGATTTCGCAGCCGCTGATTTAAAAAGTTTCAATCGATTGGGAAAATAATAATTAAACAAAATGCGTTGATAAAAAACGCGGAAGACATTATGCTTTCCGAGATATTTGGGTTTTTTAAGTCCGATTAGGTACATAAGAAAGTATACCACTTAGGTTATTTTTTTATGGAACAATTTTTGTTTTAAATTATTTTTACTGTCGAATGGCATGAGTTTTAAGAGGGGCTGAGAGAATGTTAGTTTTTCAAAATGTAGGTATTAGGCCATTATGGTTCTACCTCTTTCAATAATACTATGATTTCACTTCCTTTTTCTTCTATTCCGTAGGATTGACTAACTAACCTGAACTATGATATGTATAATTACACAAAACTTAAATCCCTAACTGAGCTGGAGGCGAGCCTGAACAAATACATACATTAATAGTTCGCCTGACCTAATCTACATGATACCTTTGAAATCCATGATCACCGTAATCCAACTTAGGTGTATTGATTCTGTGGGGCAGACAGGGTACGCTGTTAATTGAAATATAATTTGACTAGAAGACGCCCGCGACTTAGTCTGCGAAGAGTTACCTCTAAACATGTTTCGTAGTAAGTAAAAGCTAATCTTTGACACCCCATTGCACCCGTTTTAGCGCTTGTTTGGGAAAATCCTTGAAATAAGTTTCTGTTATCTGTTGTAGGGAGTATTTTAAGCAAGTTGACCATCGCTAAACACTTGAAATTCCATCGTATACACAATTTGACGCCCCATTGTTTCCCCATTTGAAGTAACTTTGAAAATATTTAAATGCCACATTTTGTTATCTATACATATAAAACGTTTGAAGTTAGTCTAAAAATTCTTTTTTTTTAGACTTTTTTTTTTTTGTTTGTTCTATGTCTGAGTGTTAAATATATATCTTTTATGTATGTCAGTCTCTGGTATCCATAGTACAGGCTATGCCTAGTTTGGGATCAGTTGACTGTGTGTGATATGTCCGGAAAAGAAAAAAAAAAAAATGCGTTAACAAAAAATCCATAGAAACGGTTTTCAGACAGAAACATAGTCCCTTTTTAGGGAAAGTTAACAAAAACCCTAAAGTCCGTAATACATTTATTATTTGGTGTTTGGTCCGTGTTAATGTATAATGTGCAGAGACCAAAACTTTATATCATATCTTATCCATATTATTTTTAAGCAACAAATCTAATTTAAAATACCTAGGTATACATTAGCTAACTAGGTACTTATGCAACAAGCCGAATGTGTAATGGTTCCAGCTTGCTTTTCAATCTATAATTAGTTGTATTTCTAGGCCGTTTTTGTTGTTGCTTAGCAACTTATTTTTGTATAGTGAGCTGACCGAGAGGTGTACGAAAATAAATCAGTGTTGCAACCATAGAACAGAAAAAGTAAATATTGTTTTCCAACTCTGTGCTTCCAGCGCCTTCACTATATAATTAACTTGTAGGTTTATACCTTTGCTGTGCATATAGATTTGGGAGCCGAGCTTACGCTGTTGATAATAAAAGCAAAATTAATAATTAATTTTGGCAGCTGACAGTGTCCAAATTACACTAAAGACAGACTGACTAGGAACATACTGTCTTATCTTATGCAACGTTGCATATTATAGGTATGTTTGTAGACTTTGTAGTCGTACAAGTTTAAGCAAACAAGCCTACGGCCCACCTGTTGGTAAGTGGTTACCGTAGCCTTTGTACGCTTGCAATACCAGAGGCATCACGCACGCGTTGTCAACCCTTTAAAAAGTTCAAAACGCCCTTTTTGAAGAACCCCGTACTGTAGTCCTTAGGGAAAACCTCATTCAAGGGTATTCAAATATTCAATAATACACCTTAGCATGTTAATAATAAAGCTGTTTTTGTCCACAGTCATGGAGAAGACCTGATCGTGACACCGTTCGCGCAAGTGCTGGCGAGTCTGCGCAGTGTTCGCAACAACTTCTTGTCCCTAACGAACGTACCAGTCGGCAAGTAAGTGTTTTTAGACTCCCCTGTTATCTTTTCTAAGAATTATAAGAGCCTGGCCAGGCGATTTCGCTACCAACATACATATATGGGCTAGCTTTAGTTAGCTCTAGTTCATTTATATAGTAGTTTGAATGCAGATGCCCTAATCTGTAAAGTCAGTTTTCGACCGTGAAAAGTGATAACTCACTGACTTTGCAGGCAACTTAAATTCGAAAGTCCCACAAATTCCATGCCTTTTTTACTCAAATTAACCATCATAATCATTTAGAGCCCTGTAGAAGTCTACTTCTGGACATAGGCCTCCCCCAAAGAGTTTCATCAGTTAACCAATCAACGATCGGCACTAGAAAAGTATTTGATTGCCGGGTAATGTACCTTCTCTCCGCCCGCTGTTAACCGCTTTGGTGAATTGCTGGCGTAAAAGCGAAAAGTACCTAGGTACCTAGTGAACAATCAACGGTTAGTGCCTGACCGTCTACGAATGAAATGGTTTGAAGTGCCAAAGCTACTTTGCTATAATCGTATTAATAGGCGCATTCCGATAACCGATCGATACTGGCGGCAATAAACGGTGAAGTGCCAAGACTAAGCCCCGTAGCCTAAGCACTAATTATTCAAGTTAACGTTACGCTTACGATAACCTAATTATCAAATATTAGTCAATAACATCGACGATGCTTGATTTTTTTTTATTTTTACCTTCTGGCCAATATTTGTGTCGTAAGCTTGACGCTACCAGAAATAGAGCGAGAAAATCTCGCTGTGCCCTCGCATGTTGTCAGGGTTTGCGCATTTTACAAATAACCCTGTATTAGTTATCTTTTCTGAAGTGTGCCCTATAAGGTAGAGCTACGAATTAAAACAAAGAAACGCAAAATAGACCGCGTAAACAAAAGAGTTACTAGCAAAGGAGACTGCTATGCTTTTACCTCATCCTATCTTCATCATCATCATCATCATCAGCCCGTAGAAGTCCACTGCTGGACATAGGCCTCCCCCAAAGAGTTCCATGACGAACGGTCTTGAGCCCTCTCCATCCACCGACCTCCCGCAACCTTCACAATGTCGTCGGTCCATCGGGTGGGGGGCCTTCCAACACTGCGTCGCCCGGTTCGTGGTCGCCATTCGAGAACCTTTACTCCCCAACGGTTGTCGGTTCTGCGAGCTATATGGCCTGCCCACTGCCACTTCAACTTGCTAATTCTGAGAGCTATGTCGGTGACCTTCGTTCTTCTACGGATTTCCTCATTTCGGATCTTATCACGTAGTGAAACTCCAAGCATAGCTCTCTCCATAGCCCGTTGTGCGACTTTGAGCTTGTATATGAGGCCTATAGTTAACGACCAAGTTTCAGTGCCATAAGTCATCACTGGCAACACGCACTGATTGAAGACTTTCGTCTTGAGGCTCTGCGGTATCTGCGACGAGAAGATATGACGAAGTTTCCCAAACGCTGCCCATCCGAGTTGGATTCGTCGGTTGACCTCTTTGTCGAAGTTGGACCTACCTAGTTGAATCGTCTGACCCAAATAGACATAGTGGTCTACAACTTGAATGGTATCGTTCCCAACTTGTACCGGCATGGGTGCAACATGAGCATTGGACATGATATTAGTCTTGCCCATGTTCATTTTAAGACCCACCTGTTGAGAAACGTTACTGAGGTCTCTGAGCATTGCGCCAAGGTCCTCCAGCGATTCTGCCATTATGACTATATCATCGGCGAATCGAAGGTGAGTGATGTATTCGCCATTGATGTTGATCCTATCTTAAAGTACCGATTTTGTCTTTGTCATTCCTTCTTACATTTTTGTGAATTCTCAACCCAGCCTATAGAAACTTAAGCCTCGTTTTTGTAGGTATAAGACAAGTTTTAATTTGAGTATAAGTATTTTATTTAATATAAATAATCATTATTCACTAACACTAATGGTTATTGATAACTACGTACATTACATAGTAAGTAACAATTGCTAAGTAACCAGTGACACTGGTTATTATCATTTTACATATCCGTACGGATACGTAGGTGTATATGTATATATACCTACGCTGCGAACGAGACATATGTAAAGCCCTCGCCGCCGCGCCGCGTCACGACGGCCATCGATTGCTGTCGCACTAAACACTGAATACGGCATTATAATTACATTTTTTCACCGAAAACTCACAAATTTCACGCAACATGCAGTAGGATTCTGTATAACAGATGGTCCTGTTTTTTTGTTCAAATTGTTCTAACTTCAGTAGGTACAAGGTAATTCACATTATGTATACCATCTCGATGCTTATTCTATACCCATTGGCAATAACCCTTGTTGTTCTTGTTATCAAAATTCATCAATTTTCACATTAAATAATATGTATATTTGGGGTCAAATCATTTCAAGCCCAATTATTCAACTGTTCTAGGTAGCAATCTTGATGTTGAACTCGCGATGTCGAAAGTTTGGGTAAATCGGAAAAAATGTATTGAAATTTTTTATTTATTTATTTTTGATATTTAATATATATATATTTTATGATAGTATTTATTTACCGAACACGTTGTCTAAGGAGATATTTGCAAATCACGGTAAGTTCCAATTCCATCCAACCCAACTGATTTAAATTAAAAAAAGTAGAGAGATGTTTAAAAGTAAAATGTAAGTTGCAAATAATGCAAAAATGCTTTGTTTTTGCGTAAATTATGATGCAATTGTTTCCAACGCACTTTGTCCTTCTTTCAGATAACAAGGAGACATTTTTTTGTCGAACAATAAAGTAATCGTAACTTTTTCAGATTCGATTCTACATTTGATTCTGAAAAATCTGTTAACAGGGTTTGCGCATTTTTAAAATAGCCATATAGCATACTCTTAATAATTGCACATAAACTAAAATATTTAAAATATTTTTTATAATATATAATATAAAATATAATTATAAAAAATAAATATGATTAAAAAACGAAGGCATGCGTTGTGTTTATTTTGAAGAAGCTCCACATTTCTTCGATCGGTGTCACGCGCGTCGTCCTTCTACGTAATCAGTGACGTATGCACGCAGTCTCGTGGTGGCGGTGAGTCGCCGGCCGCCCCCGATGACAGCGTCAGCGGTATCATCGCGTGTCGTAGCTGCACGCGAGTTCTAAAGAAGGCTTTAGACCTGTATCACACCTACGCTGACGTCGTCGTTATTCACTCGCGCGTTTATACGCTCGTACCTACTACATGATAAGTTATGTATGAAACACCATCATTGCCATGCTGATGGACGCTGACGTCCATTTTCGCTGACCTTCAATGGCTTCTCCAACGTGACTGATGATACGCTACCGACTGCCAATATCACGCTCACCACCCACACTGTATCCCCTTCATGACATCATTAATAGTCAAGTATATCTTCTCGTTTTCGGTTACAATACAAATATCATCAATAATCATAAAATCGCTAGAACAAACTCAAATTTGACCCATTTGGGGTCAAGGTTCGTGTTGAAGCGGGCACTCCAGGTTTTCAAAATTATATCAGGGCGTCTTGCTTGTCTTACTAGTATAGTATTATGTTATCTGTGGTGACGTGTAACCCAAGAGCTGCCTCAACGAAGGAGCATTGCCATCCAGCGTACTTGGAAACGTTTCCGACTTGTAGTTATCATGGACCAGTTGAGTTATATCCTTTGCAACTGTCTTTAGATAGCTCAACTTTTGTTTAATAATTTGTATATTTTGTTTAATGATATTTTTTACAGATGGTATTTGTATTCGTTTTAAATTTTCTGATTGTAATTAAAGGCAGCTATGATAAAGTGTTTGAAGCAGATAATACACACACGGAGCTAACTTTACTAAAATGTTCATTCATAACCACTTCAATTGTTAATTATCTTCAAGTTTCTGGTTCGTTTTAGGAGAATCTGTACCTTCTATCTCCGCAATTGTTAAGGTGATATTAGAAGGTACGGATCTCCTCGTTTTTTATGACTTTTGTCAGGATTTGTTGAGAGAAAACATTTGAATCGTAATATTTCAAAGGTTAATGTTAACGTTATAAGATTCTTAGCCTTTATGACATAATTATAATAAAAGTGTGACTTTGAAGTGAAATGTAACGTTATAAATCCAGTTCGGCTCGTTTTCGTTTTCTCGATTTTGTGAAAACATATAAGAGTAGCTAAAAATATATCATAGGTTTTGAAGGTCAATGAAAGTTTTATTATTACACAAAGAAGCATCTAAAAAAAACTACAAGCATGTGTTGCGTGAGTTTTGATATTGTACCTGTAAAAAATAATTGAAGGCATCGGTTACCTATCGAGCCTTGAAGCGACCATATGTCCTAAGCTATATTTAGCTCACCAAGATACACATATCCATGGCGAGTGAATGATTAAACAGCCATAACTCTATTTTTAGAACAGTGATTGCGTTAACGATTTTCCGGCGTAAACAATTTCATAACTGCTCTACAAATGCCTTTATATTAATCGCCGGATGCCCTTGCTGTTAAAATTCAATTACAATTCAAATATTTCTACATCTTTCTGATATACCTATCAGAAGCGGAGGAGTCACAATTTATTTTATTGTGTTTATTATTTATCGTCATTTGAACTGTTACTGTATCCTCAGTTTGTTGAGATAAATAACTAATCGTCAGTATTCATAACTAGGAATCCAATGAATCTCTAAACTAATGTAAGTTTTTATTTCAAAATAAGATAAGTGATTTGATATAGGCTTGCTCTTTGGATTCTTACCTACCCACCCACTTGTTCTCTGTCAAAGCATTTCAAGAAAAATAAATTTTATTTTCATTAAATAGAAGAGCTCTTTCTCAAGGTAAACATTGTGTAGGATCTCATAAGTCTCTGATGTTTACGTTCTTCGTTTCAATCTTTTTAGATGGTATACCTACGTCCTACACGTTCCTATTTACGGTCGTTATACAAGGTGATTCATAATATGTATAACATCACGAAAGAGCCTTATTCTATGAAACAAAAATCCTGAACTTTTTTATATAAATCCGTTTCTGGTCTTTTTGTCATCTTTATAATTGAGTAGGTACTTATTAAGCGCACGAGCAGTTTGACATCAAGATTACTACCTAAAACAGCTGAATAATTGAGTTTGAACTGATTTGACCCTAAAAAAGCTGATTTTTGCATAGAGTTTTTCCGATGACAATGTTGAATTTCCAAAAGTCGTAGAACAAACTTCATTGCCAGATTTATAGGATAAGACCCCTTTGCTATGAATCACATTGTTTAGGATTGGCACTTTTAAGATTATCCCCTTTATTTTTACGCAACATCGATCGATCCGATAACGAACGTACAATGTCATTTCTAAGGATTCCCAGTTTTAAACGAAAAAATCTGTTGAAATACGACAGCTGATTAATTTATTCAAACTTTTCTCGTTCCAGATCACGAAGATCGTCGGGCGCAGCCGCTGTTACACCGCAACCTAAAAACTTCAATCCTGGAGGTAAGTCATCCATCTTCAACTAAGCGGGTATTGTTGTATGCAACTTATGTGGCAAGCAATCCCACCTGTGGTTAAGTGGTTACAAATACCAGAGGTATCACGCACGCGTTACTGTCCTCTGTGACATCATAAGTTATGCCTGCGATTTCGCCGGCTACCCTTTCAATCCGAAAAACAGCATTGCAAGTATTGCTGCTTGGCGGCAGAATTTATAGGCAAGGCAAGTAGTTCCCCGGACGGTTTCTGCACGAAGATCCCTCCTGCTCTTGTACCAATCGGTACTGTAAATAGTGGGATTCGACCTCACTTTCTGGCCAAATCGTTTATATCTAAAGCAGAACTACTAAGAATGAGTCTTAGAGATTTCTGACTGTGTACGTTTAACACTTAATCAAAATGCATGCGTACATATTGATACGCCGCCGCCGCTGCATTCTTGGTAATTCGTTTATTGTGAATCAGAAGCAGTAATGTTTTGGTAATTTATTGTTTTTATGGTCAAAAGGTGATTATTTCAATAAAATCACTAGGATCTCTTTGAAACGTCTTAGAAAGTAGATAAAGCTACGCCTGTTCTGACAAAGCCTAGAAGCATCAGACAACAAACACGGCTTGATGCCTATCATTTTTTACGATGACCTTTTTTCACAAAATTCATTCACGAATTTCCCTGTTTTGTTTATCCTAGAAGTATTTTCACAACACACACATGACATGATTCATATCGAAATCATGTTCAAACAGATGAAAACTGTTGATAAATCGAATTCCTCCATTCCCTGGAGGTAGACAGACACCTCAGCACAAACGTTGCCTTGAGCGATATTATTAGAAACGTTTACATATATTTTTAGGAACATCCAATTTATTGTCATATTATACGATGTCATTCAATAGTACGGGCTATAAATTATGGTTCAATCTATTGATGAAAATGTCCAAAAGAAGCCTATAAACACCCACGTAATCTTCTATTAAGATTTTACTTAATATTTTACTATAAAGATTTTTCTTAATTTACCTCCCTCAATAATTTTATCACTTTGAATACAAGACCTTTAGAATTTAGCTTTAGAATTAAATATCCTTTGGAAGCTTAAATGTGGGATTTTAATCAAGTTGAAGGTATGTAATTTGAATCCCAAATACTTGTTTCAGTAACCTAAGTAAGTTTGGTCCTGAGTTTGTATATTGCTCATCATATTGATCTTAGGGTACTTGCATCAAAATCCTATAAATAGTCTGTAGGTACCCAATATAAATTCATAACTCATCTATATGAGTTCCTACATAGGATAGGTATTAGGTACTTTCCTACCACTCTGTTCGGTTTTATAAAATTAAATAAAAATGCTACTGGGTACTTCACGGTATACATTATATTATTCTGGTATTAGCTAGCGATAACTTCAATATTTATCACTAAGTTACATACCATAAACAGTGAATGTAATTGTATGATTTATTGCAATAATGCAATGGGCAAAAAATCATTTGAAATCAAATTTATTTATTCTGTTTCACGGTGTTGCAGTAATTTAAAAAATTCCCCTCATGAAAATCAAGTCTCTACCATAGCTGCTTAGGTTACCTGGGGATACCTATATAGAAGAAATATACTACATTTTAGACGTTTTCTATTGATATTAACTTTGTTCCAACATACATTGCGGTAGGTATGATAAAATGTTAAGATTATACGTACCTTCGTTTAGTTACAGTAGATTACAGTGCTGGATAGAGGCCCCATACATTTTTGTCCATTCTTCTTTATCGACCGGCGAAAACGTTATTTTGCTGTGATGAGTACTTATCTCTCTCTCTCTCTTGCTAAAATAAACGATCATTCATTCTATTCTATTATATTCTTCTATTCTTATTGTTTTCTCGGCAATTGTTGTAAATTATTATATTTCCGGCTTCTAAGTCATATCACTTATATCTGACCTAGATTTGGAGCATTGTCAATAAACCAATCAACTGATCCACGATGACTGATGTTATTGGTAACTAAACCGCCAATTACAGCATACCTAATGAAGGCTTTAACATCCAAATATTACGTAAGGCTGAGTAGGTAGGTAGCTACATGTTTAAGACATTTCATTGACATACATGAATTGAAATTTCTTGACATACATAGTTAACTCTAGTCATGGTTTTCCGGGAAATACGAAATCCACCGTCACATTAGATAGGTATAATTTGAGATGGGGCAGTTAGGGTATTTCGATAAGTTTTGCTTGTTTACGGTTCCGAAGTCCGACGAGGAACCCTTTTAGTTTCGCCATATCCGTCTGTCCTACAAGTCAGAACTGTTTATGCCCACCAATAAAGCTGCCCATACAGGGTCTACTTATATGTATAGTGATTCGCCCCGAACACAAATCTCGCGATGTCTGGCTGGTGCTTCGATGATCGTTGGACTTTGCAATTCCTATCTAAATAATAACAAATTTTACGCGAGCTTCGATTCATTGGAACTTTACTAAATGCATTTATATTGGTTTTTAAATATTACTATTTGTGTTGTATGTCATAAACCATTATGGCCTAGAAAAAAATATATGTTTTGGAATTTATGATCAAAGCTCATTTATGTGATGCCCAAATTCATATTTTTGTATTACTTTTTTTATAAACCCCCTATATTGGACCCCTATTATCTGAACAACTAATATTCTTATCAGCAAATTTTGATAGTACAACCTGTTGACCTAATAAATTCCATGCAGATAATGATTGACGGTTCGAAAGTTATGCTCTTACAAATATACATACCTACATACAAACAGACAACACCGATTCGACCAAGTTGTTTGAGAGATCTTTGCTCGCTCGATAAATAATGTAAGAAACCTCTTGGAATAATATATTTACCTAAAAAAGCTAAAGTCATAAATCGGCATTTCCCACGTTTTCGTCGAGCGGTTTCTAGTGAAAATAATATAGGTACATCCCAGTTTATTACGATTCTGGAAGCATTACTAGATAATGTATAACAATAAAGGAACCAATATATTTTCTAATACGTCATTTGTAAATCAAATTTGGGTATAATATAGGCTCTAAAAAATATATGAATAAGGCTCTATCGGAAAATGACCATAAATCGTGATAAAACAATTGTCACATTCAATTTGTTCTGGTACTAGTTTCAAGGGTTCAGCAGTGTTTTTTCAACTGTGGTTTCAAGAACACATTACATTTTTGAGTTGAATCGTGCATAATGTGACTGTAAAGTGTTTGTGTGTGATTATTTATCAGTTTAATATTAAACCGGCATTATATTACGTATGTACGTACCTAGTTTTTACCGCATAATCAATTTCAATTGTGAAATCATAGGCTTATTTCCATTATTAGTGACTACCTTCCGCCCGCGGCTTCGCTCGCATGATACCTAGATAGCCTTTATGCTATTCTAGGTAAATAACTCTATCTATCTATTTCAATTTTCATCGAAATCGGTTGAGCCGTTAAGGCGTGATTGAACAACAAACATCCAAACATCCTCACAAACTTTCGCATTTATAATATTAAGTAGGATAGTATGATATTTATTTGTAGGATAACTAACTACATAATCTATCACTATGGCATTATTTTTGTTATTTATCACCACAGTGTTAAATAACATCTTCAAATTAAATGATAGATCAGGGTCAATTGGGTAGTTAGGTAAAAGTAAGGCCTTATCTATGTATTAAGTATGTATGATTTATACAGCGTCAGGTGGCACTTTTTTTATAACTTACAGGATGATGTAGTTAGTGCGTGGATCATTTTTTAAATTGAAGATGTGAGGAAGTGTGTAAGTCGCGGCTTTCTTCACTCTGTTTTCCTTCACGGTTCCGAGCACGTGCCCACATATATTTTTCGAATAGTTAAAATTCATTGATGCACAACCGGGATTTGAACCTATGGCCTAAGTAAGGAAAGTCGAAGTGTATCCCATTAGAACAACACGACTCATAGGTTAGATAGTCTCTAAGTGATGTTGATAAATGCCGAAAAAAATCGAGCAGTTTAGAACTTAAAAGTAACATTGATATTTTGCATGTTCACTCAAATTACAAATTTTGATGGGCTTAGGCTAATTGCTTTCTAACTTATATTTTACATTGCTTCCCGTTGTCAAAAGGTAGGTACATCATTGTTGATAGGTATTAGAACATTGAACCTTTAACGATATGAAATCGTGTTCATCAATTCTGAATCCCATCTGGTATCATATACCCATCAGGTAGGTACTAATGAGAGTATGCATGCTCATGGCGAAATTTGCTATATCTAATTTCAATAGGGAAAATGATTTTCGCAACAACATTTCCTCCCTTTCAATTCTGTCTGGTAAGGAATAAATGTTTCGTCGGTATACGGCAATCTTTAGCTCAATTGATTCAGACGCTGCCTGGCGCTGGTCAAAATGCCACACCGGATTTCTATGCTACTGATCTTTGTCTTCAAATAAGTGTCGACGTGATAAGTCGACGAGTACATCAGAAGTTTGAAAGTAGCGCCAGTGACGGAAAAGTTGCCCATACCATGCATGGTATGGGCACGTCATGAGAAGGGATGAAAGTCATGTAACGAGAGGAGCGTTAGGTATGAATGTGGATGGATATAAGACCAGAGGAAGGCCAAAGAAAGAATGGATGGTCTGTATTAAAGATGGCATGAGTATGAAAGAAGTGAGCGCAGAGATGACGGCTAACAGAAGAGAGTGGAAGAAGAAAACATGTTGTGCCGACCCCACATAGTGTGGCACAAAGGCAGGAAGAAAAAGAAGTGATAAGTCGACGAGTTTCACCTTTTGGTATTCCCCCTGCACATTTATTTAACTCTCGTTTAGGTAATTATGAAATCTTGGAAATGGTATTCAAATACTAACAATGGATAACTGCGACTCATGCAAGAAACACAAAAACACGACGTTCAACGTGCTCAATTTCCTAAAACAATAATATTGTATTCATTACTATATGACATACCTACTTAGGTACCTAATTTTCTAGACTGGCATGAACCGAACACCTTTAGATGCTTAAAAATATAAATATTTATGAAAAATTAGGGTCAAATATCAAAAGTTATCACAATTAACCGGCATATGACGCTCAGAATCACGGTCTGAAACTGTGAAAATAATTTTACAAATACCTAAATGTGGATCAGTCATAATCATCATTAAGGATAATTATTTATTGTTAAGCTCGGGTAATTGTTTTACCCTATCTCTACAGGATTATTTGAACGGTTTGGGTTACAATATAATCTATTCCTGAGTTCGGCATCCAATCTGGCCTTACGTCTTTGTTTAATTGTCACTTGAAATAGGCCAACAGAATGAAGAGGAAAATAAGAAGATAGAGGTTGACCCTAGTATTCTTTGGCTATACCATAGTTATGGAAGCCGAGCTTACGCTCTCGGCTTTACTTATGAGTCTGTCGAAAGATAAACAATGCTTAGAGTATTGCCATCTATTGCTAATACATTTTAAGCAATGCTAAAATTTAACCATAGTTTTTAGGGGTTAGTCTTCAATATAATATATTATGTTCACATTGACAGCTGACATTTAATTCATAGAATGCTGTCTTAGATCCATTTTTTGTAAAAAATCCTAAAAATTCCGCTCACGACTATTAAATTAAATTTAAATACGCACTTTCCATGCAAAATATCATTTGAATGGAATGTTGAGCTGCTGCAAAATTTACGCTCGTGCACAAATGAAATGCTTGGACCCCTGGTTATCCCCTACAGACATCTTCAAGGGAGCGCTGGTAAATCTGAGAGGATATGCCCACCTGCTCATATAATCATATGAGCAGATTGGCATCTACTGAATAATAGTGTTACATCACGGGCATGTCAGCTTACTCTGTAAACGCACGGCAGTGGAAGTACGCAATGTGATACGGGTCACGGTAACATTAGTGTTGTACCAAAAAATGCAGTCATTTTTATTTCTTCTTCCTATTATGTATAGGTATACCTACTCCTATGTTCATGACTTTAGTTAAAAATACAATTCTTGTTGCAGATGAAGCCTACATGAAGATGGCTTTGGAGACCGTGGAGGAGCTGGACTGGTGCCTGGACCAACTGGAGACCATACAAACTCACCGCTCGGTCTCTGATATGGCTTCGCTCAAGGTGAGTACTTACTGAATGAAATCAATGCATCGGTGATACAGATTCAACTACCTATGTAATAATTTTAATAGATTTATCTACATACCTAAGTGGCTTTGTCTCTCGGCGTATGAACATCAAAGGGCAATAAACAAATTAAATAATGTGGGATCAAAACGAATTCCTGAACTGCATCGAGATGAATTATGGATTGATTACTTATGAGATGGAGAGAAACCGAATCACATACACCAATTAAATGTACCTAAGCACAATCAATTGTAATTTCGTATACACTCAAAAATAATTGAAAAGTCTAGGTATTTTTCGCAAAGCGCAGACGGGATTTGCCATATACCTAGATTGGTACCTAGATTGATACTAGTTCTCTTCATTACAAACAATAGATTATTGTCATGAGATTTCTGTTGTTGATATCTCTGAACCGTTTCGTTCGCACGTAGGCGTATCGTTGCAGCTTGGAGGCACGGGCGGACATACTCACGGCATATTCATTTTTGTAACCGTACCTAAACATAAAGCTAAATAGCTGAGAATACTTAGGTACATGGATTTTGTTTATTTTAGCCTGACACTGGATGATAAACTGAGCATTTTTCTATGAAAAACTCTGACGGGCTGTTTCACATATTCAAAGAAAACGTTTCATCCAAAGCAATCGTAATTTGAAGAAAATATTATCCACAGTGAGGAAAATTCTAAGAATTTAAAATTACTTATTCCAAAAATAAATAGACGCAGGCGTTTTTTTTAAATATTATTATGTATTTTAGTTTTAAGGTATATATATATCTATGGGCCCTGTATTTGTACATGTACTTTGCTGTGTTGCCTGAAATAAATGACTTATTATTATTATTATTAATTGTAAAATCCAGGTAAATAATTAAGGTAATATTTTTTTAATTTAGTGGAGTTTCATTTTTTTTTTAAATTTTGCCAATTTAATGAATGGCCAACCCGCATGCCCAGCGTAGTGAGCATGGGCAAATCCCCCCACATGATAAGGAATTTGCTCTGTCTGTGGGGGAGGCCATGTTCAGCAGTGGACGTCATACGGCAGAAATGATGATGAATGAATGGCCGCACAATGTTTTGTTCGAAAGTTCTTCACTGCAATAATGCACATAGTTAAAAGTCCCTACTAGCAAGTGGCAACTAGGTACATGTAAGTAGGTTTATAAAAAAATTGATCAAGCGACTTTTTATTCCCCTGGGTAGCCTCTTGTTTTACTGGTATCGGAAGAAAAGCGAGCTTAGTCTGAACAGGGAATTAGACTAGTCAGACGGGGTTTTTCATAGTATTTTCTGACTTCTACGCTTTTTATTGAATATTAAATGCTGTTAAAAAATTTACGAGTTTCAAATCATGAAACGAATTTACTAGGTTTAGAAATTAATTTCATAGTCCCTAGTTAAAGGTAGGGACTTGGGGAAAAATATTAGGTAGGTACTTATAATTCTATTTGATGTCGTTTATGACACACACACACCTTATTAGTATTAACAATGAAATGTGCTAGCGGAGCATACTACATTCAAAATAGAGGGGTTTTTCCGGATGTTTAAGAAAAACCCAGTTACTATACGTGACGTTTGTACCGATGAGATAAATACTGGACTTTCATGCACAATATCAAATGTAGTCCCTGCCTAATTATATTTTATCTAATAATTAGGTAAAAAAAGTTATTCGTAATCACAAGTTAACTAAACAACCAATCAAAAATATTAAAAGGTGACATTGAAGAAATAATTCTAGGCTTCGTTATAAAATTAAAATGTTGTGCTGCTCCTGAGATAAATAGGAAATGGTGTCCA
Source organism: Anticlea derivata (assembly GCA_947579855.1). Classification (NCBI taxonomy): domain Eukaryota; kingdom Metazoa; phylum Arthropoda; class Insecta; order Lepidoptera; family Geometridae; genus Anticlea; species Anticlea derivata. The sequence continues at coordinate 7,770,062 of OX388262.1, forward strand.
AGATAATAAAATGTATCTTTCTTCAGAATATCTGGCTCATATGCACTCTTAAAACGCACATGAAAACATGTACTGAATAAAACGATAATTTAAAGACCTACTAATAAACTATGTTCAATTACTAGGTGAAATTTGATCAATATCTTTGACGTCACTATCTATGATGCGTTAACAGTTTACAAAACTACTATCTTGGTAATCAATCGCATTCTGATGTCGCTAGTACATCCTGTTTTCGTATAAGTATAATATAATAAAGCGGTCTTAAAGTTTAATATGGTACCTATAATAGGTGCATTCTTCTTCTTGTCATGTCACTGTTTCTTTCTTGGTCATCCTGTATTAGGTCAGTAGTCCTGTTTAGGTACATAAGAAGTAGGCTCATGACTTTTATCCTCAAGCATGGTAGACAACCTCTCAGATAACCAGGCGATCAGATCCTTGAAGATATCTAAGGAGGTAGTCAAAGGCACGCCCAAACACTTTGGCGCACCCATATTTTGCAGTAGTGAGTATTCTATACGTGACAGTTTGCAAGCCCATCGCCACTTACCTATACCTACAAAACTTAAAGACGCTGTCAGTTCGTAAAAAAAGGTGTTTAAAAGAAGTTTATCTCATAATCCGTAGTATATTTTCACAAACAAGATATTACATTTTCAAGTCTTTTTTCGATGAAAGTTTTTTTTTTTTATACTACTAAGGTAGCAAACAAGCATACGGCCCACCTGTTGGTAAGTTGCATTGAAATCCTTATTGTAGATAGTTTAATGCATCAAAAAACTACAAACATACCTCTAAAAGCAGTGTAACTCCTCACTGACCATGATAATTTGAAATTGAAAATACAGTAAAATTAAAATTTCAAAAAAAAGTAAAATTTCAAATATAACAAACTGCACACATTGACGGTTCATCAACCTCTATTATTTTCGTTCCAAAATAAATAATTTTGTAATTTGTTATTAAATAATTCGTATTTTATTTTATTTCTCTTAAAAACAGTGATTTTTTCTCGTATTTGGCATCTTACGGGCGGCGGAGGAGCGCGTTCCGATTCCGCTCAAATTTGAAAATCATTCGCATCACTTAATTGGCGGTGCTAATCTAGCCTCTGGGAGGTAGTTAAATATAAACGGATACTGAGAGAGATCCTGCCAAGCGCCAAGTTCCGATTATTCGCAATTATTACCGCTTCTAACGCAGCTCCACAATATATTATCCTACTAATATTATAAACGCGAAAGTTTGTAAGTATGGATGGATGGATGTGTGTTACTCTTTCACGTAAAAACTACTGAATGGATTTTAATGAAACTTCATAATAATATAGCTTATCCATCAGAATAACACATAGGCTACAATTTATTAAGATATTTTATGAATTGTCCAAAACATGACGATAAGTGTCAAGTAAGTAGGAAAAAATCTACGCCACGCTAATATAAGCTACTGGAAATACTAATCCTGTGCAGACAAAGTCGCGGGCACCAGCTAGTTAAGAGTATATTTTCGTTAGTATTTTTACTTACTACTTTATAGGCTGTGGCAGAAAAATGGGACCTAGAGGAAAGCTCTTTTATTTTGTAGCTAGATGAAGCTAGAGTGAGATAAAAAAAACTTGCCGAAAAAAACTTTTGTTATGCCCTGTATAAATACTCTAGTTACACCCAACCACACATATTCCTATGATTCTACTATTTGCAAAATTTATTCTATCATCAAAGAAGGTTAGCAGATACTAAACCTGGTATTCATAGTCCTTTATACGTTTCACTCTACTCTCACTGACAGCAGCATGACAATAATTTCTTAAAAAAACTATCAAACTTCTCATTTTTTTTTAAATTTCCCCATTAAATTCCATCCACGACATTTTAAGATACGAGGCTGAAACTTCAGGCTACGAGCCAACCGTGGGATATAGTAATAGTAGGGGCTTATTGCTACCCCTATGTGTGCGTGACGAACCGTCATTAAAACCCGACGGGCGCAACGACTCTGTCGCTTCACCGTGAGCTGCGAGTGACGCAAATCCCTAGAACAAGAAAATAACTTTGGCCTCAAATCGAATCTTATTCTATAGCTTTTTATTCTTTTGCCTGTTTTCACACGTGAGATACCTGCAATTGATTTGTGACATCTTCATGCCGATCTTCATTTTTAACAGACTTCAAAAAAGTAGGAGTAATGTAAAAGAGAGAAATGATAAATATAAAATATTATGAAATATAAAGGTACCTTTTGTAGTGAAAGGGTGCACCCAGCAGGGAATTCCCGGAACTCAACCTCTAAGAGGGTGTATCGAGGTTGTATGAAAATAAAATGACGCGTACGAAGGCGCTAGGGATTCGTCTATCTGTATAATTACCTGCCAAAGCTTTTCATATCATCAACTGGTACAGAATTTTAAAATTGAAAGGTTTGGTGACCGTTTTCGGCGTTGTGTGGGTATAATAAGAATGAAATCTTGTAGATGATATGAGAACTATAGCTACCTACTGCACCTATTGTTCGTTAAGATCTTGTTTTATCGTAAGCGAGATCATGAAAATCTTAACAGCTACATCTGGTCAACAAATTATTTAGGTGTCTGCGTAGATTATAATGAAAATGTGTTGTTCACAAGGATTATAAATATACTAATCCGTGTGTATCACGATAAACATTGTTTACTAGTGAGCTTGGCCTCATGATAAATGAGATAAAGTGTTTTTATTGTGTGTATGTATGAGTGAAGGTCCACGGTCGTTGTTGGCGCGAATCCCACCCGCACGCCGACGCCGACCTGATCACGTAGGCAAGGGGCAAGTGGACCCACACCTTCTCTGCTAGGGTTGCCAGATTTGCATGCATAGATTTCTGAACAGTAAAAAAACGGCTCATCCTCAGCATTTTTTAAATTAGGAACAAGCCAAACGAATTTCCTAAGTCTGTACTGCTATAAGACTGCTAGAGTAAAGCGCTCGCCAACACCATTTGGGTAGCTCGAAATTATTGAAAATGTTGCCCGGCTAGAGTCCATTTGATGCGATTTTAAAATATGCGTGACATTTTTGGCCATTCCGAGACACGGGACATGTGCTAGAATTTAGCAACAATCCCGGCTCCCTACTCCCGGCCATTTGGCAACCCTACTTCTCACCCAGATATGATAAATCTACTTATCTTTCTTTCTTCTTGAAACTGAAGCGTCATCAAAATATTCGGAACTATTCATATCGTAACGTCCGCGTTCTTAGAACCGAGCAATATCTTGAAGGAAAATTGCTATTGTTGTTCGTTCGTTTCCATATCATTAGGTAAGTATATTTCTATTAATACAAAGTACCTACTCTCATGTTGTTCACTTGTTACCTATGCGCACATGTTTCCAATTGCTTTTGTCAGATAGACACGCAGCTGGCAAGTATTATTCATTTGAACAAATAACGTACAACCATAAATGTCCAATACAATAAAAGTTGTAATCAAGAAAATCAGAAAACGTGCTGGCTCAAAAATGTCCAAACCGAAAAATTACCTTCCCCATTAGATGTTCTGTATGATAGGAAGGAACATCTAAATTAGACGTTAGTCGTCTATAGATAATAGCGCAAATTTATGAGCTTTGGCGTTTTATATACCTAGGTACTAAGTATCATAAAAAATACTGTAAGTAGGTTAACCTAATTAAAAAAACATAATTTTAACAACTTAAGTACCTAACTTTAATATTTTAACCGACTTTAAAGGGACGAGGTTCTCAATTCGGTTGTTTATTTTAAGTATGTTACCTCAGAACTCAGTTACATAAAAACGATTTGGAAAATTCAATTTTTATTTGAATCTCTACTTTCAGATTGGTCCCATTGAAATTTCATCAAAACCGGTTCAGTTGCTTGGTTTTTAAATCTAAATAAGTGAAAAAAATATGTAATTTTCTGTTTTCCTATGACTTTTCAATTGTGGTCACAGTCACTAGAATAGTCTTCACTTAGTCACTTGAAGTCGGTTTTTTTGTTTTTTTAAAAACGTTAGTATACCTATATTTTTATATAGGTAGGCATACTACGATCTACTGAACGAATTAATTACATACGTGCCCGCTGCATATGATGTTGAGCCAAATAACAGCAATAACAACATGTTTATCAAATTATTCTCACAAAGTCCACGTTGATGTAAGATGAATGAAATGTTTTCGCTCGTTGGCTATAATCTATCTTGTCTTGTTTAACTTCTCACGATTGCAGAAAACCGATAAGTAGGTATATCTACACGCGAGTAATGTTTAATAAATTCTCAATAAATGGCATCTCCACTGAATTCCCAAGATACGATTCCTTGAAAATATCAGTTTTCAAACAAGCGCGATCACATTGAGCAAACTCCTTCTGACGTTATCGAATACGTCGAGCTATCGAAGGTTAACGCTACCTGCTAACTAAGTAATGTATGGTAATCTGCACGATCTGTGAATATGTTAAACTTTAAGAAATAAATGTTTTCATGGTTTCGTTATCAAAGGTATAACGGAACCCTTGTGTTATGAGACTCCGTTGCTTGTCAGCCCGCACTGTCGTTCATAAAATAAAATTATAGGATAAATCCAGTGACAGTTGTCAGAATAACATACCTAGTGCTGGGACGATGTTGATACTTGATCATAATTATCGATTATTGTTAGAGTGGAATGATCTGCCTGCGTCTGTTTTCCCGAAAGAATACAATCTGGATCCCCCACCCGATGGACCGACGACATTGTTAAGGTTGCGGGAAGTCGGTGGATGGAAAAGGCTCAAGACCGTTCGTCATGGAACTCTTTGGGGGAGGCCTATGTTCAGCAGTGGACTTCATCAGGCTGATGATGATGATGATGATACAATCTGGGGTCTTTAAATCTACGGTCAATAAGTTCTATCTGGGAAAGTGCTCCATCTTAGGCCACATCTGACTTGCAAAAGTGAGATGGTGGCCAAACGCTTTACGAATAAAAAATCTGTTATTTTAATGTATTTTGTAAATTTTTACTTTAGGTACCTACCTATAAAATATAAAATATGTAAAGGTACCTTTAGTAACTTTATCATAAAAACGAATGTGATATAGCAGAGCAACGCAGGTAAATCAGTTATTGCGGGGGGTGGGAAGAATAATTAAATGTGCTCCGTGCAAATAGGACGAAAATATTACTGCCTGCAATTCCGTTTTCGATTTTTAATGTTATACGGAGGCAAACAGGCTTACCTACGGCCCACCTGATGGTAAGCGGTTACCGTCGCCTATTGACATCTGCAAAACCTGGAGCATTGCTAATGCGTTGCCTGCCCTGGAGAAATCTTTTTGTATTTTTTTAAAGCTCTTCATGTTGAGATGTCGCCATATTAAAAACATTATTAAATTCCGTAAACGCACCGAGGGTTCTATAGCCAATTAGGCTACGGAGCCCTCGGTGCGTGAGTTTAACCCACACTTGGCGAATTTATTAAGTATAGTGCGCGACTGAATCTGATATTATTTATCACAATCACATGCTGACTTTTTCACATCATTTCAAATTACGACGCTCCCGTCACCTTTATGAAAGTGAGTTGACTGTACAATATTCACATGAAACTGGTTACCTATCACATTGACCCGGTTAGAGCGTGACGTTGGTTTCGACCTCAGAACGACAACCGCCCGCCTCCCGGTCTGAGGTTGAAGTTTTCCAACACTGTTACTAGGTGCTATTCATTTAATTTCATTCCTATTGTTTTATTTTATAACGAGTGTTTCGTCCTTTTATGCGAGGAATAAGTTACGTTCACCGGTTTATCAGTTTCATCCAGCTTTTGGAGAACCGCGTATACGAAATGTCACAAAGCTGTGACTTTTCTTCTAATCTCTATGGAGAAAATGTTTTTGTAATTATTTCAGACTTTAGAGTAGATATTTACTCTCAATTCAATTCGTTCCATTCAATTTCTAAATTTTGTCTTATTATTTACCTACCGACCAACCGTTCGTCATGGAACTCTTTGGGGGAGGCTTAGGTCCAGCAGTAGATTTCTACAGGCTGATGATGATGATGAATTTACTTAACCAAAGGGTCAAAATTTGTAAGTACTTTAAATAAATGTGTTTTCATAAACGTTTTTTCGTCCCATTTGCAAACCTAGATCAAAAACCACCCCTCTTTTATAAATAAATTGGCCAAGGGCGTGACCATATTTTATTTTATCTGTACACATTAAAAATTTCAAGAATGGGATTGACCATTTGAAAGTTATGGTCGGATAATCTTACATACAAAAGATACACTGCCAATTCGCCCAGCTTAACACAGAGAACTCGTTCGCTTTGCTCACTCGATCAATAAAATATCTACGAATAACACAAATAATGCATTTATAGGAAGTGTTTAAAACGTGTTATCGTTATCACATTAACACAATGCCAACAAGTCTCTTGAGTCGTGACGCGTTAGCTCGCCTTCAGCGTCATCGCGCTACTCAATCGCAGATTTATCGACGAAATTAGAGAAACGTAAATGTTACTTAGTATTAACTAATATTTCGACTACCAATGACAAACAAAACACTCGAAACAAATGTGTTTTATAAAAATATTTTAAAGAATGACGTCCAGTTGGCGAGACAAAAATTGGATCGATAGACACAAGTGCCTGCGTCTTTAGTAAATTGTAGTGTTAGTGTAATGGTTCACAGATCATACAGAATGTATTATATGAGAGGATCACATAGGATTTGTTTTGAGCTCTCATCTCGGAAACGTTCGATAGAATCTCATGGTAGAGATTAATGACACCGTGCACCGCTTCGAGCGAAAACTCATAACTTGAATGTTTGTCACGAGTTTTTATCGCGATTATAATCATGCTACTTAGGTAGCACCTATAGATAGTATGTAGTGTACCTATGTTATGAGGCCCGGTCTTCTGAAAAATCATTCTTTCTATTTCTTTTATGTTTCGTCCTCTGAGAAAAAATATTTCATCAAATCTGCGTTCGGTGAGGATTAAACCTTGTTCGGTGTGACTTTTATCTTCGAACAAGCATTATTGACGACAGCAGCTAAAATGCTGCTCAGGACATAATATAAGCTCTCTTATCGATATTAGTAGGTAAACGTGCGCATTTTGAATTTTAAATGCCAGTTTTGCCTAAGTAACATTTATCAATTTGCTTAGATAAGCAACTTACACTACATCAGACATGGTGACGTGGGTAAATAATATTAGTCATTATAAAACTAATATAATTTTATTGTATGTGATTCATAATAAGTACACTATCCCGAAAGAGGAATATATTCTATAAAAAAAAATTGTCCCGATATTTCTACCGAACTTTTTCATATTAGCTGTTATTTTATTTATCATGTTTATAATAAATTATTAAACGTACAAAATATAAGACATTCTACCTCAAACAGCTGAAGAATTGAGTTTAAACTGATTTGGCCCCAAAACAGCAGATTTATGCAGTGTTTTATTTTTCAAATAAAAATTGACGAATTTGCTAAGGTGTAAAATAAACTTTATTGCTAATTAATAAATAATAATAATAATAATTCATATTATGAATCACCACAACGCCTTTTGTGTAAATTGCATAACCGCGGAACACTGAAATTTTTAGATTACTAGGGCAGTTGTAATTGTTAGTAAAAAAACAACTTACAGCTGAAAACTGGTTAGTATTATTATAATCTAGGTCATGGTTACTCAGTAAAACAAACATGTAACAGCACAGCTGGAATATGTGCGCAGTGACTACGCGGCTATAGGCACGCAACGTGACGATTGTACCTATCCTACATTATATCCTCAATCAATACCGTCGTTTCAGTTTATCTTAGCGCGGTATACAAAAAAAATCATAAACGTCGCAAGAGTTGACCACAAGTTCATAATGAACTTACTCGTAGATTTAGGAATGAACTTATTTTTTAAATTAGATTTTTTTATATTACTGAAGAAAGAAATATATAATAATAAAATAGGCTCACGACTTTTATGCCCGGCATGGTTACTCTCAGACCTCAATCAGATCCTTGAGATGTCTAACTAAGGGTGTAGTCAGAGGCACGTCCAAACACTGGCACATGCCCACATAGTAGTAGTGATGGGCTTGCAACCTGTCGCGTATACACGCGACAGGTTGCAAGCCCATCGCCGCTTATAAGAAACTTACTGGTTTCCTCACCATATTTTCCTTGCACGCGTTAATGCAATTTTTTTTAAACTCATTTGTTCTCTACCGGGTTCGAACCGGTCTTCGGATCGAAAGTCGATGTACCACCCAATAAATTTTCTCATAAATGCCTTCTTTACACGTTACTAGGAAGAATACAGACACTTTCTCCGTGTGAGTAAAACTCTGAGAAATGTAGAAAAGCAAATGTTATGAGCGGTTTCATGAGCACTGGAAGATTTATATAAATCAGTATTGATACTTAGTACGCGAACGAAAAAAGATTTTTTTTGCAGAATTAAAGATGTTTCCTTCCAAAAGATGCCAGTACGTAAAATTTCACAGAAAAATCAGTTGTTCTCAAGTGTCTATTTACGAATTCGTGCGTCAGTTTGACGTGCGAACGGGAAAACTTCATTGAGCCATAGATACACGCTATGAACAAAAGGTTACAAACTTATAAATAATGCAAGGATTTCACATAATTAATTAAATCTACTACCCCAAGTATATTATAAATGCCGAAGTTTGTAAAGATATATACATTAGGGGTTTGAGGATGTGAAGATGTTTGTGACTCTTTCACGCCGCACTCACTGAACGGATTGGAATGAAATTTGACATGTAGGTTTATTGATATACCTACTATAAATAACGTGGGATATTGACTACTTTTTAACCGGGTAACATGCGAGCGAAGCTGCAGGTGGAAGCTAGTAAGTTATACATTGCATACAACATTCTCCTAGTATTTAACAGGTAGGTACTTAGCTACCTGCTTTATTGTAGGCAGGTGCCCTATTTCTGCCACGTGGTTAGAAAATCCAAAGCAATTAAATTATTTTTAATATTTTTACTTATAATTTTTTCAATGTTCCTTTTTATTTTACAAATGTAAAGTAGTGATTTAGTGTGGTGCCGGGGCGAGGCTCAATAGAAGAATAATCTCTAAATAATCCTGCCAGCACATCACACATGTACCTACATGTACTTTCAATAAAATATTTGCATGACAATAGAGTGTACGCACCGGGAACAACCCAATACCAAATACATTGAACTTTTTAATCCAACGATTTCCTAGAGAACTACGTGAATTTGTTACGTAGTAAGGTAAGTACGTTAGGTTAATAAATAAGGTATTGGGGGCCATTAATACGTAGCTTTCAGGTATATACAACATACAAAGTTCACGATAGAGACCAGTAATGCTACATCATGAAACGTCACAAGGTATGATTAATTACGCGCATAAATGAACCCAAGTCAGACTAAAATATAATTATCATTCCGTCTGGGTAAACACACCCACGTGCTCTACCTCAGCAAAAGGTAAAACCATACAATAGTCATGAAAAACCTAAATACTAGCTCGGATAGGGATAGCGCAACATTTATATCCAGCGATAATATTTATAAAAACTTATATATTGGTGCATAGCTAATCAGTTTAAATCAAGGTATTACGTCGCCAGCAGCGTAGCACAGCGGATTATTGTAGATAATTAATATTATCAAACAAAACTACAAGGTTTCACCACCGTGCCCCGATGCCAAACTACTTGAAACCAAAATGTCATGAGTACTTGAACTTGTTGCAGTTGGATCCAATTGGTAAACATCTGATTGAATTACATTACAACATGACCACAGGCTTTACGAATTGAGGATAACATTAAAAAATAGGTCGATACAATGTGTCGCAATGACACTTCCTGCGAGCCCAATTACACGAATTTTTGGCTCATGAGTGAGTTCTGAAAATTAGTTATGCGTAGGTGGTGCTTCACGTGGACTTTCTTGGTCTGGTGACACACTTACCAACAATGTTTGTTTTTTTGTAAACATACGTCACCTGACATACCTACTTGATAATTATTAACATGGCTTCTTAGATGTTCGATTTTTTTTCTTTACTCTCTTTTGTTTCGCAAGCGCTTTCGTATTTTGTGTAAAGCGTAGCACTCTTTTGTTTATTTATTTTCATAGAAGTTGTAGGTGGTAGGATAACCAAGAGTTTGCAAGAAGAACTGTTTTTATCACTTGCATAAATTAAAACTAAACATTCATATAATACTGACAGTTCTCACACAGTTACTATAAATCCTAGACATCTCTTCAACGTTGGTTGGAAAACACTTCACACTCTTCAAATTTGTTATCAGAAACATTATTTCCTTCCTTTATCATTAATCTTCGAGTGAATCTATCTTAATACTAGGAATCTGTTGATCCGGAAGCTACTCTTGAGTTTCGCGGGCGTCTCGTCAGGGATAAAGGCGATTAAGGCTACAAGGTGATAAGAATCAAGTGTGTCAAGAACGAAGCTAAATATAAATTAACACTCATGGAAACTACTCAATCAAAACTACGAGTAGAGTATATCAATCGGATAAAAATGTAATCACCCAATTTAGATTAATTATCTTGTTACTATGCATTGAAACTAAAAATAATTTTATCAATAATGAAATAATAATTAATAAGTATTTCCATTCGCTGTAAATTGATTGTTTAAGTTGTGATAGACCCGTTAGCGTTAAGGCCAGATGGATCCTAATAAGTAGGTATACAAATATAAGGTTACACATTATTGAGGAAGGTATCTAAGGTTTACAGGTATCGTTGCTGTTGTCTCTTTATCCTAAACAGGCCGCGATAATTTTAGCGCTGTCAAATTACGTTAATTTGGGAAATTGCGACAACAGAATCAACAACACTAAATAATAATATTAAAATCATAAACGAGTACACGTTCCTAGGTATTTATTTACGTAGGTAAAAGAAACGCGTGTGAAAATTCAATCAGGAATCCAAACCGCAAGCCTAATCAATTGGATTTACGTAGTAAAGTCATTGTAGTAAATGTAAATCATATAAATCTACTCCCCCATATACAGAAAAGGAAAACTATGAATTAGTTCTATAGAACTTGTGATGTGGTATTTAGTTGATTGTGTTCGCTTACCGAGTATCCAATGACGACACGCGCCCGCACTAAGCGCGAGTGACTTTGAGGCGCTACCACCACGATCCCTCAGTGGAGCGATAGCGCTCACAGATAACACACGTCTTAATCAAAGCTTACCCAGTGATTTAAATTCAATCGGAATTATAGTGATTAGTTTTTTATTTTATTTTTAATATTACCGTAAGAAATGCTAGTGTGCGCCGAGAGACAAAGCGTTTGTACCGCGCCGGCCCGTTGGATGCGGACTCAGGCTGAGACTATGGCGCATTCATTGGAAGTGTTGCATTTACAGTTCAAGAGGATGCTTAACAAGGAGCTGAGCCACTTCTCCGAGTCCAGCAAGTCCGGCAACCAGATCTCAGAGTACATCTGCTCCACATTCTTAGGTAAGTTATTTTATTTTTGATAAAAAAGTATCTAGTTCCTTATAAAATAGACCTAAATTTTGTATACTTATGCATAAGTCAATATGTTTTGCCATTTGTTACTTTGCATTTTTATTTAAAAACTTGCTTATTGAACATTTTAGATTCACAAACATGTTTTCTACCGATAATATCATTCATTACCTTTACAATGATTTTTACGTCCCTGTGTGAATTAACTAACGTTTACTCGTACTTTATGAAAACCTCACGACTCACGATGCGACGCGTTATATCAATAAGTTCGGCTACGCGTCGGCGCTACGCCGCCGTGTCGCCGCCCGCCCAATCACCTGATGACCTTATTTTCATTCAGCTAGCCATTGTAACGAAGTCCTTAGAATTGAATTTTAAAATACAAAATAATTTTAGGGCTTATTTATACATACATCTTTTGATTTTGACTTTGATAAAATCATCAACAATAAGTCTACTTAATAATAATAATAGGCATAATGCTGAGCCGAGGCCATTTTGCTGCTGCAGCACACATCACACCATTTTTTTTACCTGCTCGTGTTTTCTGATAAGTAATTGTTTAGTTTTAAAATGTTGTGCAAATGTGTGTGTTTTAGTTGCAAATAAATTAATGTCTATGTCTATGTCTACTTATGACAATGATAATAAGCAGATTATTCTAATTGAAAGCACCCTTGATTAACTATACAAGGTTCTGATTATATAACTTCGACGGCTATTTTGAACGATCATATAGAAATTAACTTGCTGTGTTCTACCTTTACTAACTTGGTGTAGGTACACAGCTCCCTAAGCCATTATCAGTGCGATATGGACGAGGACTTTGCGAAACTTTACAAAATACGATAAAAACAGAAATAAGTAGACCGAACACATTATCTAACCCACTTACAGACAAATACATTCGAGTACCTGCTTACTTAATTATTATAAGTAATTATGATTAGGAGAAAGATTTACCCACTTATTGGAGCTTGATACCTCCCACAGCGAGCCAAATTGAAGCAGTTTCAATGAATTTCGAACTAGGTACCAAAATTTTTAATGAGTTATATTGATTGTCGACAGCAATTGTATCTATTAATCGGAGATCTTTCATGATTTAAATCTGTACATTTTTTTTTAATGTTATTTTCCGAGTTAAAACTAGATACAATTTAGAGTTAATGATTCTCATCATTATCACTCATCATCAGCCTGTAGAAGTCCACTGTTGGACACAGAATGCCACGACGAACGGTCTTGAGCCATTCCATATTATAGTTATCATTCTCATATTACTTGAAATTGGTACATTGATTTTTAACAATTGCATGTAGTTTGTTAAATATTCAAGGAGACATTATTGAATGTACCTAGAGGGGATGGATGTTGACGAACTCAGTGAGTCACTCATTGGTTCAATTGTCAACTATCTTCTCGTCAGACCAATAAATTTATTGAGTTGAACTGCGACTTCGCAGTAGAATAGGCTATTCAAATCATCTCAATTGGCAAATCCTATGTAAGTACCTATGCTTATCTAAGTAGTTACTTATAAGTAGTTTTTATTCTGAATGTTACTGCATTCAGAATAAAAACTACTTAGTTGTAGAGTAGGTAAATGTGTTGAGTTATACGGTACAATGCGTACCTACATTATTTATTGTTAGAAAATGTAAGACAAGAGGAAGATGCTAGTCTTGTGTCTGAACTAGAAGTAGAAACTAGAACGAAATATTCCTAGAACGGGTTCCACTCTATTACTCTAGTATCTACACATTATCTTTCGGAAACAAAAATACAATTTTAGCTCCGCACGGAATATTCATGACAGTCATGTCTTCATATCCTATTAGATGTCCGAACTAGAACACTATACGATTGAGCTAGTTCGGAGAGATACCTCTAATAATAGAGCAAAAACAAGCCTAGACGAAGCTTCGATGAATTTAAAAAGAATGAGCTTGTTCTATTTGAGTGGAAACATAGGTACCTAAACGAAAATTTTAAAATCTGCAATATTAATATTTTTATCACAAAGCTATCTTAGGACTAGCTTATCTCTCAGGACTAAATATAGTAAGTATTTATATTATTGCGTCGTTTCACTATCAACTATTGATTAGATACAAAGTAAACTCGTAGTTGACTATGAGTTCAATGGCTAGTGTTTATTACATAATAATATTCTAATGTACATAGTTAAGTAGGTACCTACAGGACAAATAGGTGCATTTAAATACTTAAGCTAAACCAGCGTTAGCTTAAATTAAAAAACATAAAAATTATAAAATAAATTCAGTCTTTTTAGCGACTTTTTTTCAAAATTGAGCCCGTAACTAACATCACTTTTCGATTACTCTCACGGTTTCAGTCTTTCAGATTTAGTAAGTATTTTTTTTCTAGTAGGTACTATTTAAATTCTCACGCACTTGTATATTTCACACGAATTTTATGACACAACGAAAGTAAACTGACCCAAAATTCATATGAATCAACTTCGTAATAATATCAAATTGCCTACCTACTTTCTTCTGACATCAATACCTATTGACACAATTATCACAGAATAAATAAATAGCTAGTACTGACGTCCATTATCGAAAACTAATAATGTACCTATCAAACGAGTTTGAGCATAAGCTCAAATAGCATAAAATAGCTTTTGGTCTTATTACGAAATCGACTTTCTAGGCCATCACAACAAAATATTTTATCGTTCGGTATTGATATAATGCGAGGTTATGAGGCACAGTGCGATCACAGTATGTTTGATTATCTTCTCAATTCTAGGTCATTGGATTATGTTTGAGTACATAAAAATATATTGATGTTTTTGTTACAGATAAACAACAAGAATTGGACATACCATCCCTACAAGTCGAAGAGAATACGTCTGAGCGCATCAAGAAAAAGGAGAAGCCACGCCATGGTGGACCCGCCACTGCAATGTCTCAAGTAAGTTTACAGATTATATTAAATCAATATCTAAAATACCTACTGGTCGAGCATAATCTTCGTTTTATTGCTTGTAATTTAAATAAATGAATATGAATTAAAGTATGATTATCTTTGCAGATAACTGGCGTAAAGAGAGCCCTTACGCACACAAACAGTTTCACTGGAGATCGTGTGCCAAGATACGGTGTCGAAACACCTCACGAGGAGGAGCTCGGCAGGCTACTCGAAAATCTCGATCGATGGGGCGTTGACATTTTCCGCATAGGCGATCTTTCGTGCGGGCGACCTCTCACTGCAGTGGCGTATTCAGCATTCACATCCAGGGAGCTGCTGTCTACGCTACAGATACCGTCTCGAACCTTCCTCGCGTTCGCAGTGACCCTGGAGGAGCACTATGTCCGTGACAATCCGTTCCACAACTCGCTTCACGCCGCCGACGTCACCCAATCCACCAACGTGCTCTTGAACACACCGGCTCTAGACGCGGTGTTCACTCCGATAGAAGTTTGCGCCGCCCTCTTCGCAGCATGCGTTCACGATGTCGATCATCCTGGGCTAACAAACCAATTTCTTGTCAACTCCAGCTCTGAATTGGCGCTGATGTATAACGATGAGTCAGTCTTAGAAAATCACCATCTCGCCGTAGCATTTAAGCTGCTCCAGAACGACGGCTGCGACATCTTTATCAATCTTCACAAGAAACAGAGACAGACACTGCGCAAGATGGTCATAGATATGGTGCTTTCGACTGACATGTCGAAACACATGAGTTTACTCGCGGACCTGAAGACCATGGTGGAAACCAAGAAAGTGGCTGGCAGCGGCGTTTTGTTATTGGACAACTACACGGACAGAATACAAGTGTTGGAGAATCTCGTTCACTGCGCTGATTTGAGCAACCCTACCAAGCCTCTGCCACTCTATAAGCGATGGGTAGCGTTACTGATGGAAGAGTTCTTCCAACAGGGAGATAGAGAAAGAGAACACGGTATGGAAATAAGTCCTATGTGCGATAGAAACAACTCTACAATAGAGAAATCTCAAGTCGGTTTCATTGACTATATTGTACACCCGCTTTGGGAAACGTGGGCGGACTTAGTACATCCAGACGCTCAGGACATACTGGATACTCTAGAAGAGAACCGCGACTACTACCAGAGCATGATTCCGCCGTCGCCACCTCCTGCACCCATCTCCGGCTCACATTCTGATGACGATCGCCCAGAACAAATACGTTTTCAAGTAAGTTACTGATATATTTATTTGTTTACTTCCTATTGTACTTACTCAATCACGTTGAATTTTTGGGTTCATGGGAGATACTGTATAAATAAATCATTAGGTACTGCATGTTCTAATAGATATTTTTCCCAACAGGTAACACTTGAGGAGGGTGAAGGTTCCGAGGACTGCGAGGGAGAAGGCGATGGAGGGATGTGACGGAAACTACTGGGATTCTGCAAGAAACTCTCAGAGAAAGTGCACGTTTGGTGGAGGCTCTGGCAGTGAGAGTAGCCGAGAGGCGCGGCCGAGTCGCGAGCCGGCTCCGGCCGCTTCCAAGTGCCCGCGAACTCTTGTTGGATAATAAATAATACTTGTTGACGCTTACTATCGAAATGGGACGATCGGCGGGTGCGTCGTTACATTTCGATCTAATATAAATTAATTTTATGTGATCATTATGCAATGTTGTTTAGATTACCTAACGACTAATTGTCCCTCCAATGACTGTGTAACGTTCGATTGTCTAGTATTTGTACCCGTTGTTTCGTTTTGTCTAACCAAAGATTTATAAAAGCTCTTACGTTTACTGCGACGTTCGGCAAAATCCCATGTAAAGTAGTTAGTGATCGATTCTTAAATTTAAAGAATCGTAAGTAGATTTTAGTCGTCGATACCGCGTATATCGGATCGGCTACATAAGGACATTGAAACGCTTATTAATTGGTATGAAAGGGTAATTTATATTGTCATATCATTCACTTTTCTCATATTTAATACGGGTTTGCGATAATGATGTTATTCACCAAAATATATTAACATTTATGGGTATCCTAAAACAACTAGTCTAAGGTAAATTTTAAAAATTGCCTTTCGAAGCTGTTGTTGTGTCTTTTTTCTAAATATTTAATGTTCGGCCAGCCTCTTGCTGCGATAGAACTCTTACGATAATTTTGTAAATATGTATGTACCTGATAGTCGAAATCATTGTAAAAGTATGGGTGCAGTTATTTCTATCGTTAACATCATTATATAGACACAGCAAATAAAGTCATCAATAATAATTACCCATTTAAAACAGCAAAACAGACTATAAACGAGTAAGCGACCGCACTTAGTACACTACAAACATCAGTCTATATAATTATGGAGGCGCATCTGCTTCATCTTTGGCCGAATTTAAACGACACTTTACTAAGTTCATCTTAATCTAAAGCTTTACCTACTTTATTTTGTAAACCTAAATGCACCTCATTTCTTAAGAGTGATCGCTGGCGATCCATATTATTATTTAGTTTTCTCTTTAGAATAGTGTTATTGTTTTGTAAACTTGTATCAATTTGTTTTGTTCTCTTATAAAAATCTTAGCCAATAATGAACTTCGCATGTGCAACTAACGGCTTGAAGTGATTGCTTAAAATGTTAAGTACCTACTAACTGAGTGGTTAACCAGGTTTTCTTTCGAGTGATTTTTATATTTACCAAGGCAAAATACAGGCCGGGTTTTGCAATACGTGTATCTACATCATCCTTAGATATTACCTCTTCTTGTCGCACAATATTCCTGTTTAATTTTAACGTCGGTATTACCTATAAATGGTTGCAGATCTGATCACCATCATAAGCTACATTGGTACATACTTAATTATATTCACATACTTAACTCACTTTGTAAATCATAAATTCGTATACTACAAAAAGTTTATTAACTTTATAGTTTTATTACCAGAAGGGTGTATTACTTAATGAACTGTATTATGTTTGCATTTCATATGTTCATCGTTATATTTTAATTAATATTGAGAGCTGGTCTCTACTTTCATGTACTCAAAATATTATTAAATTGATTAAACAAATTAAGTTCCTTGCACTTCTCATTTATTTTGTATGTAATATTATTTATGCCAGAAGTATTACCCGGTTCTTAATATTTCTGCAACTGGCCATTATCGTTCATTAGCGTGAGATGGTCCAAATCTATCGGCGATATATTGAAACTTTAATATCTATATGAATGACATGAAAGTCGCTCTTTTCACTGTGTATATTTAAATAAAACTTTAGAAATTGCATACTAAATCATAATGTATTATACCTACAAACATACATTGGATACGCTTAAATACTTGTGTGTTAAATAATAGAAAAGTTACGCTTAGAGTCATTTTATTTCTAAAAATTAAATAAAAAATTGTATGTAATTGTGTTAATATGATATCGGTACAGCAGTAGATCTGTGTTTATTGTACGTATCTACCCAATCTTTCGAATTTCACATACTTATTGTAAACAACTTGCGTGTACCTACACCTTTGCCAATGTGGTCACTATAGCATTAATTAATTCATTATAATGTATTGCTGTATGTACCCAAATAATGATAGCCCAGCACTTGACATATGTAAATAGGTTTATATACTCGTTAAACATCTTATTTATACGAATCTTTGTATAAATGAGATCCATCGTAATGCTGTCGAAACATAAGTACACCGTGGCCGTATTTTCCTCATACTGAAGCAAATAAATTACCAGAAGATTTCGTGTTCCAATAGTGATTGCTTGCTTGTCATATCACTGATTCTTTCTTGGTCGCCCTGTATTAGGTCAGTAATCAGGTTGAGGTATGGTGGTCCTGAAAAGGGCCTATGACCGTAGGTAAAACAATCAGTGTATTGAAAGGATTAAAGTGCGCCTCTTCTAAAGGCTTCTTTCGCGCACAGTATTGAAATTAAAGTGCTCAGCTAAGAACCTAAGTTTTTTCAACATGAGCTGTCTTAACTTCTTTTACTCGAATAGGTATCACACGCATTTAAGTTCCTGAAGTTACTGTAAAATCAAAAACGCCCGGTGTATTGCATAATTTTTTATTTATTTATTTATTTGCTGGCCTCATAGTTCAGTTGGTAGTAACTCTGCCTTCTGCGCTAGAGGTCGCGGGTTCGATTCCCGCACTGGACAAACATTTGTGTTATGAACACAGATGTTTATTCTGTGTCTGGGTGTTAAATATTTATCTATTATGTATATCAGTCTCTGGTACCCATAGTACAGGCTATGCCTAGTTTGGGATCAGTTGACCGTGTGTGATATGTCTGAAATATTTATTTATTTATTTATGAATAGTACACTATTTTTACAGGGGCACCTAATACAATAGTGTACCTACCTACTTAAATCATTCATAAATCAATTATAAAAAAATATCAATCCAAAGCATTTTGCTCTTATGCTATCGAAATTAATTTAAACCTATTGATTAAACCAAAGAAATACGTAAACTGATGTAGGTAACTATTGCTACATACTTGAAAAACCAATAATATATCGTGGCATAATAGCAAAGTGCATATCAATACATAGCCCTTTTTAGAATTAATTATAAATAAATTTTAAAATTTCATTTTGCCAAAGTTTTTCAGTGTTGTGTACCTCTATGTTTGTCAGTATGGAACTATCGGTAAGATTGGATAATACCTAGTTATATTATTAACACGTTAAAAGTGTGCAATGCTGGCCATTGTATCACTTATTATTTATGTTTAAATAAAATAAAGAATAGCTTGTAATAGTTTAAATTGAATATTTGAGTTGAATTTAAAGAATATTAATGTATTTAGAATAAAAAGATATGGGAGAAAACTCAGTGTGTTGTTATTACCAATCCTAAGGAAAAACCT
This sequence comes from Anticlea derivata, assembly GCA_947579855.1. Lineage (NCBI taxonomy): Eukaryota > Metazoa > Arthropoda > Insecta > Lepidoptera > Geometridae > Anticlea > Anticlea derivata. The sequence goes on from OX388262.1 coordinate 7,789,461, forward strand.
CTTAGCAAATTGCAATTGTAGTTAATATAAAAGCCATCAGCTAGTATATAATAGGTAATAGGTACCTGTAGTTCATTTGCCTTATAGACAATAAAATAAAAAAAAAAGGTAAGTATTCAATTCATTGATATTTTTGAGTTTACGATTGAGTCACAAACAACCATCCATCCAAACTTTCGCTTGTATACTACTAGTAAAATTGTCATGCTATCCCATAGTTCATTATTAATATATAATATATATTAATAATGAACGGGATAAAAAGAGATAGGCTATTCCAGACTATAATCTACCTCTGTGCCAAATTTCATCAAGATCCGTTCAGCCGTTATGGCGTGACAGAGGAACAAAAATCCAATCGATGATTTTTATAATATCCCAAAAATTTCGACGCCGACGGGATTTAATTTAATATTTGGGAATTTTTGGGATATTATAAAAATCATAGTATTCCCTTAGTGGGGGTTATCACTATAAAATAAAAATATAAAAATCCATTCATCTAAACTTTTGCATTCATAATAGTAGTAAGATCAGATTAGCAGATAATGCTGTCTTTCATTTTGAAATTTCTTCGGCGCGCCGCCGCCGCCGCCGCCGCTTCCGAGTCAAGGCGTTTCCGCTACGTGCGTAGCCGATCTCAGCTCGTAGCTTGTACGACGTAGCTGTGCTACGCATGTCTCTCGAAATATACTTCAAGGCCGGTAGTAGATAATATAATAAAGTACAATCTGGAGTCTGGTAAGTGTATATAAGAGTGCAATGAATATAAATCCTCAAACAGCTTAAGAACAATAAGGCACCGCGGGAGGACGGAATAACGTCAGAGCTTCTGAAAGTGGGTGGAACACCGATACTTAAAGTCCTTCAGAAGGAAGCTATTTAATTCCGTCATCCTCGAAGGTACAACGCCTGAGGCGTGGAACAGGAGCATGGTGGTACTTGGTTTTCATTTGTTTATGTATACCTGTGTTTTACTGTTCCAAATAAAAATAAAAAATACTGTTTTTCAAAAAAGGTGACAATGCCCTCTTGAAGAATTATAGGCCCATCTGGCTGCTGAGTCATGTTTATAAGCTGTTTTCGAGAGTTGTCACTAACCGGCTCGACCGTAGGTTTGACGACTTCCAGCCTCCCGAACAAGCCGAGTTCCGCAAAGGCTTTAGTACCGTAGACCACATCCACACGCTTTGGCAGATTATACAGAAGACCGAAGAGTATTAGTCGGCCATTATGTCTAGCGTTTGTGGACTACGAGAAAGCCTTCGATTCAGTCGAGACCTGGGCAGTTTTACGGTCACTACAGCGGTGCCAGATCGACTACCGGTATATCGAAGTGTTGAAGTGTTTGTACCATCAAGGCCATCAGCAAGGCCATCATGTCTATCCGACTCCAGGACCAGAGCACAAATCCTATCCAATTGCAAAAAGGGGTGAGACAGGGAGACGTTATTTCTCCGAAACTGTTCACCTCTGCATTGGAGGATGTTTTTAAGCTTCTGCACTGGCATCAACATCAATGGCGAATACATCACTCACCTTCGATTCGCCGATGATATAGTCATAATGGCAGAATCGCTGGAGGAACTTGGCGCAATGCTCAGAGACCTCAGTAACGTTTCTCAACAGGTGGGTCTTGAACATGGGCAAGACTAATATCATGTCCAATACTCATGTTGCGGTCAAGTACATCATCGTCATACCGGTACAAGTTGGGAACGATACCATTCAAGTTGTAGACCACTATGTCTATTTGGGTCAGACGGTAGTCAGATTCAACTAGGTAGGTCCAACTTCGACAAAGAGGTTAACCGACGAATCCAACTCGGATGGGCAGCGTTTGGGAAACTTCGTCATATCTTCTCGTCGCAGATACCGCAGAGCCTCAAGACGAAAGTCTACAATCAGTGCGTGTTGCCAGTGATGACTTATGGCACTGAGACTTGGTCGTTAACTATAGGCCTCATATACAAGCTCAAAGTCGCGCAACGTACTATGGAGAGAGCTATGCAACCCCATTATCCCCACCACTAAAGGGAGCGCCGACGCGCGTGGCCCCGCTCGCAACCGCACTCGAATGACTTCGTGTAAGGATATTAGTGTTCTGTGGACTTCGTTCTCTCTATGCTTGCAAAGTCAAGAGAGCGTCCAACAATTAATCAGTTTACTTTCATATATAAAAAAATAGATCTAAAATGCTTTGATTAATCCAATAACAATAAACGCGAATTATAAAAATATAAAAGACTTCAATTTAATTAATACATTCAAAATCAGCACCAACGCGCCGTCATATAAAAACAACAAAATACTCACGTCAGACTTGGTAGTCAGGCCTAAGATGCCATAGCCAGCCTGAAAAGGAAAAACTAAAATAAAGGAATGAGTCGCGCATTTTATTTTCTTCAATCATCGGAACAAACTTGACATTTTGACATTATTTTGTACTTGAGACTGGCAATATAGACTAGTCAAAACAGCAGACGCCATGCATGAATGACAGAAAAAAAATTAAAAAAATACTAAAACGAATACGAAAAAGGCGCATGTTAAAAAAATATTTTTGCTTTCATGGTATTTGCGAGACGTGATAATTTATTATAATGGCAGCGGTACAGCAAAAGGAAGAACTGTTAGACGATGTGATCGAAAATGGGGAAGAAGATGAATTAGACGTAGATGATGGCGAGAACAAGGATCCCGCTAGAAAGAAAAAAAAGAAAAAGAAGAAGAAGAAGGCAGGTGGTGAGTACTTCTTCGGGTCAACGAATTCCTGTATTGTTTACAGTTTGATTAGATTAATTACTCTACACAGAACTTGTTAGCTACACAACATAACCTAGCTCAATGTCGACCGCTACACAGAAAATTAACCACAATGTGACCTTTATTGTTTATTTTTAAGAAATCGAGACCACCGCTTATGAAATTACAAATGCGACCGAAAAGGTAGAAGCTCTTGCTGTCGATGGCGCCTCGGAAGGCGATGAGAAAAAGAAAAAAAAGAAGAAAAATAAAAGTAAATCTGGTAAAGGACCTTCGAAGGAGCAGACAGACCCTCCATCTATCCCCATCGCAGAGCTTTATTCCGATGGTGAGTATTAAACTCCTTGATATCATGATTAAAAATAGTACCTACATAAAGTCAAACAAATAATCTTATTCACGATTTTGAAAGATAGGGTGCTGCCACTTTTTGAAGAAAATTTAATAGTGAAGTAATAAATAGAACAAGTGATCGGATTGATCAAAATCATTGAATCAAATCATTTATTCACTAATTGTGGCATAGCAATAAAACAAGCACAAGTATGGAGTCTGTCTATGGTATACGCAATCGCACTACATTCATCGTGAAATCTGGGGTGAGTGGGCATGACATTTTGTGTTAATCCACTTAATTTAGGTCTTTATTGTTATAAAAGACTGTTAGTTCGCAGATCATGCATTGATCTGATCAGTTATAGCCCTAACGGTCTGAATGTGGCCACATTATTACACATTTTCACATTAGAGAACTGTCAAATCATGAATATAATTATTTGTTAGACTAGAGTGTCCTCGAATACTACAACACTGAACACAATGCCTACCTAAATTATGACTCACTTGACCACTATGTTTATAAAAGCCGGTTCCTTGTTATTCTTGTAATCTATAAATTAGGTCGAAAAGTTACCAATAAAGAATCACAATTAAAGTTTTCTTACCCTTTCCCTTTGCCAAGGAAAATGATTGTTTGAGTAATCTATTATTAGTCCTGACTAGGATTCCCTGTATTGTGGGTATCAGAAACTACGAGTACCATGGTACTTCTGTGAGTGCTGTGCACCCGCAGCAGGTATTGAACCTGCACCCCTTGCATCTCAGGTGGGCACATGCCCACTATGTCACAAAGGTCATCTATACACCAAACTTTTCTGTATCATAACACATACAATAACTAAATTATGGTGGCACTCAGAAGGGGGCACACATTTAGTTTCCTTGACCATACAAAGTTATTACATTATTAATGCAAAAAAATATTACTAGGAAACTTCCCGGAGGGTCAAATTATGGATCATGGAAAAGCTGAAGGCATTGATGAGAGAACTGCTAAAGATCGCTTCTCCAGTGAAGAGAAGAGAGCTTTGGATAGACTTCAGCAAGATATTTACCAGGAAATTAGACATGCTGCTGAAGCCCACAGACAGGTATAACAGGATGCAAGCTATCTCCGTACAATTTTTTATAAAATTAATCGTTTGTTAGGAAGCTTGAGCCCTAACGGTCTGGTTGAGCTCCTACAAACAGGCACAAATCTGCTGATTTGGAGTCAAATCAGTTCAAACTCAATTATTCAACTGTTTATGGTAGCAATCTTGATGTTGAACTCCTCTCTCCTCTAATGTGTCCTGTAATGGGATGTGATAATGATTTAGGAATGAAAAAATACCAAAAACGGCTAATTTGAAAAAAGTTAGCACAGCTTTTTTTTTCTAAATTTTAAAACAGTCTTATTTGAATATGTTCATATTTATTGTCAATAAAAAAAACGTTATCTATAATCAATTTCAGACTCGCAAGTACATGCGTGACTGGATCAAGCCGGGCATGACAATGATCCAAATATGTGAGGAGCTGGAATCAACAGCCCGCCGTCTGATTGGAGAGGATGGCCTCAAAGCAGGCCTGGCCTTCCCCACTGGCTGCAGCCGTAACCACTGTGCTGCTCATTACACACCTAACACTGGTATGTTACCTAGCTATTTAACTTCATCTTCATCAGCCTGAGAAATTCCTTCTTGATATAGGCTTCCCCAAAGGGTGCCACAACACACGGTCTTGAGCCTTCGCCATACACTGACTTCCCGCAACCTTCACAATGTCGTCGGGTCATGCACCTTTATTATGAAGATTGAATTCTGCAGATCTTGAATTCAATCTTGTAGAGAAACACCAAGCTTAGCCCTCTCTGAGCGACCTTGAGCTTTCTTTTATAAGGCCCATAAGTACATAATTTGCTATAAAGCTATTTATAAATTATAATTTGACTTTTAGGTGACACAACAGTTCTGGAGTATGATGACGTTGTGAAGATTGACTTCGGAACACACATCAACGGGAGGATCATCGACTGTGCCTTCACTTTGCACTTCAACCCCCGCTACGACCCGCTCGTCAAAGGGGTGCAGGAAGCCACAGAGGCTGGCATCAAGGCCTCGGGGGTGGACGTGAGGCTTTGCGACGTTGGTGCTGCCGTCCAGGAGGTGAAAAATAAATAAACACCGACCTGTATCGCGTAAATAAACACCAATCGCGGGTATCAGAATACAAGCACGTAACCTAAGGTACCACAACACCCAGACCCGGAACCGCCGCGACCATCGAACCCGCACTTCTTGCGTCTCAGACCTAGCCTTGCGGAAGTCCCCAAGCATGGCGGATTCCGATTTTTGGGTACTCACGTAGTTACTAAGTTTCTTGATCGATTTTATCTACTTGTATACGTAACTCTGTCTGTTTGTAATGTTTTCATAAAACGATTTTATTAAAATTTTGAATGGAGTTAGCTTAAGTCCGGAGGTAGGACATTAGGTACTTTTAGGCGGCTCGTCCACGACGCTACTCAAAAGGAACGCGTTTGTAACTAGTCACCTGGCGACTCGACATGCTGGTCGCCAGGCTACTGGTTTCGAGAAACTTGAAAAATGAACGAATAAAACGTAATTATAAGTGATTCTAACGTCTATGTGACTGGAGAAGTAATAATTCAATGTCATCGCTCGAATTATCACTAGTCATGTTAATTATTTTCGTTTTCAAAACTTTGTTTACATAAAATTTTGTACTGAGTGACTGAGTTTCAGGAAATTCCAGTAGCGTCGTGCGTGGACGAGTCAGTTTCCAATAAGTCCGCAACTCTAGTTTCTAATGAGTTAAGTCACTTTTGCGTAGCCTCATGGACGAAGTGCCTTATTCTTTAAAGCGCGAGCGAAACCGTAAATACAAATTGTTGTTGTTCACGTACAGGTGATGGAATCACACGAAGTTGAATTGGATGGTCAAACCTATCAAGTCAAGCCAATTCGCAATCTAAACGGCCATTCAATTGGTCCTTACAGTAAGTACATTGTATTATTTTGCTTTGATAGAATAAGCCTCTATCGGGATAGTATACATGTTTTGGATCTCCTTGCATACATACAAGGTGATTCATAATATGTATGCCATACCGAAAGAGGCTTATCCTACAACTAAATGGCAATAAAGTTTTTTCTACGACTTTTGGAAATTCGTCATTTTTAATTGAAAAAACTATGCGAAAACCATCCGTTTTGGGGTCAAATCAGGTCAACCTTAATCAATAAGCTGTTTTAGGTACCAATCTTGATTCCGAATTCTTGTACGTTTAGTTATTAGTTCTAACTATGATAAAAATACCAAAAACAGCTTTAAAGTTTGTGAAAAAAAATTTATTATATTTATATGATTATTTTTCGCTAATATTATTTCTTTTTGTTGATAGAATAACCCCCCCTTTCGGGATGGTATACATGTTATGCATCACCTTGTATATTCATAAAACTGTTTAACTGTCTGACAGGGATCCACGCCGGTAAAACGGTGCCGATCGTGAAGGGCGGCGAGACGACGCGTATGGAGGAGAATGAGTTTTACGCCATCGAGACGTTCGGCTCCACGGGCCGCGGGCAAGTCCACGACGACATGGACTGCTCGCACTATATGAAGAACTTCGACCAGCAGTTTGTACCGTTGAGGTAGCCACCAGTTTTGTTAACCGATAGTCAAATACCGTTCTGGAAAAAATAAAGCATGGCTTGAATGACGTCGAACTCGTACTGTCTAAATGGATAGTCAGATGCCGCGTAATTCCTCAATCTCGCGTGACTAGGGCCTACCATGACGTCATATTGCCATTCAAATGTCAGCCTTTCAGCACTATTTTACACGAATTTGAACCTAAAATCTTTGAGTGTCAACTTACGTCATTGCCTAAACAAAATCGAAAAGTTGGTGGTGCTGGGCTAGGAGAGTGGACAAGATAGCGCGGAGGAAAAGATTCATCCACGCAAAATCTGAAATTTAGACACTCTTTCACGCACCATTCTAATATTATAAATGTGAAAGTTTGTGAGGATGTTTGGATGTTTGTGTTCAATCACGCCGTAACCGATTTCGTTGGAATAGATAAAGCTATTTAACTAGAATAGCATAAACGCTATTCTATGAACTAACTTTTTATGAACACGGCTTAAAGGTAATAACTTCGTTCCAGGCTGCAGTCATCGAAACAGCTGCTGAACACCATAAACAAGAACTTCGGCACGCTCGCGTTCTGCAAGCGCTGGCTGGAGCGCGCCGGCGCCGCGCGCTACGCCATGGCGCTGAAGGACCTCTGCGACAAGGGCGTCGTGGACGCCTACCCGCCGCTCTGCGACGTCAAGGGCTGCTACACCGCGCAGTTCGAGCACACCATCCTCCTGCGGCCCACTTGCAAGGAGGTCATCTCTCGCGGCGATGACTACTAGAAACCTTCTTAGGGCGTTTTCGCACCTGCACGATGTTATCGCCTATCGTCGCACTCAATTCACACTCCCGAGCTCTGAAACTGGGTTCATCATCATCATCAGCCTGATGAAGTCCACTGCTGAACATAGGCCTCCCCCAAAGAGTGCCATGACGAGCAGTCTTGAGCCTTCTCTATCACCGTGTTCATACGACGCAACGTGCGATAAGTCAATTTGACATTTGAGGCCGTATGATATCGCAAACCCCCTTAACTCCAAATTGACTTTATCCAGTACAGATAAGGATCATTTTGAAATACATTTAGATGACATATCGCACGTCGTATGAACACGGCGTGAAACTTGTCACTTTCAACCGTGTAACAGTGAATAGCTTACCGCTTTTGTTTGGTGTCACGAAAAAGGCACCTTCAAAAACCAGTAATCTATTCACTGTCGAGAAGTGAGAACTCGCTCAATTTGCAGACTGGGGCCGCCGAGTCCGTAATGTTCGTGAGTTACTCACTTATCACCGGTGAGTGGTGAAATGTGAATACCTTACTTGTGAATATAGTATTCGCACTATTATAAGAATTACGATTGTTCTAGGTATGGTAGCACGCTCACACACACGTAGAATTGCATTCGTATGCCACACATTCAAAATTAATGGCACGAGACAGTTCACATTTCACGACAGTGGGAAACAGGTTTAACGGGTGTGAAAGGGAGAATTTTTGGCCGTTATTATCGTGAAGGAGTAAAAACGCCTATTCATAATCATGATGTAGGGTCAGCATACTTTAGCTTCGTTTTAGCGTTCTTGCAACCTTTTCTCTCAAAGGATAGAAATAACGCTAAACCAAGGTTAATCTTACGCCAACGCTATACCGGACTTTTGAATAACTAGGAATGGCTTTAAAAGCCGTTGGTTTAATTTGGAGTGTTTTTAGGTGATTGATTATATCAAACTTTTCTTTATCATAAGTTGCTGTTCGATGTTGTATTTTGCAATATTTTAAACAAGTTCGTTTGTTGTACTTTGTGTACTTCCATAGAAATAACGCTTTATGTACCTATGTATTAAGTTTGAATATTGACTTTTATATGTAAAGATTGCAATATGTAAAGTGAACAAGTTGATCTGTAGGCCACTATAGAATCTTTTCAAGTCATTGACGTCATTTACTTCTCGATCAATCTTTAAATTGTAAAAATCACGTCGATGTTCCATTGCTGCGTGAAAAAGGACAAAACAACCAACCAACAAATAAACACTTTCACATTTATAATAATAATATGATGAAACTTGTGAATTTTTATTTCATTATCGCTATATCGCTTCTGATGGTATGCCCGCATACCATCAGAAAATATCTAACAGGAAATTAAATCAACCAACCAGTAAGGACCGTACGCCCTCTGATTGGTACAATATTTCTTTCTATTTGCGGGCCTTAGATTAACCAATATATGTGATCAGAAAGCTGATAATCCTCTGCCTTGTATCGTAATAATTTACCTGGCAGATCCAGCGGTGACACCTTGCGATGTATATTTAGTGTGAAAAGATTCTACAGTGACCTACAAATCAAATTGTTTGACTGTACATTCTCATTACTAATACATTGTTGTTTGTTTACTAATTTCGTATTTATGGAATGCATAGTTATATGGAATTCAAACAATAGTGTGGACCAGCCTTATTTTAAAATAAACGTATACTAAACAAAATGTAGTTTAATTTGCTATTCATACCTAGTGGATAAGGGTTAGTGGGATAAGGGCAGGGAGATGATGACCTAGTGCTGTGTTAGGGTTATTTGTAAGAATAATTGTAATCAATCACGCTGTAGCGGCTGCACCGATTTACATGAAACTTGGATTTCGTGGCATGAGGCTTCTTTTTAAATCAAAATGGTAGTAAGCAAATAAATCTTATGACAAAGGAGCAACTTTTACCATGGCACCATTCAAATCATCCTAGTGGAAAAAAATATGGAATTCAAACAATAGTGTGGACCAGCCTTATTTTAAAATAAACGTATACTAAACAAAATGTAGTTTAATTTGCTATTCATACCTAGTGGATAAGGGTTAGTGGGATAAGGGCAGGGAGATGATGACCTAGTGCTGTGTTAGGGTTATTTGTAAGAATAATTGTAATCAATCACGCTGTAGCGGCTGCACCGATTTACATGAAACTTGGATTTCGTGGCATGAGGCTTCTTTTTAAATCAAAATGGTAGTAAGCAAATAAATCTTATGACAAAGGAGCAACTTTTACCATGGCACCATTCAAATCATCCTAGTGGAAAAAAATATTACCTACCTATTTAATTGCATATTTAAAAGGAAGAGAGTAGGAAACCACAGTCTGCTGATCATTATTCTCATCTGATAGTTCTCATTTCAATTGGGTGTTGAATCAAACGTTATTGGATAACAATATTTCAGATCTCCTGGAACCGATTGTAAATTCCTCTTATTTTTGTACATAACGTGTTGCTACAAGAGCATTTCAAATAAAATTATAACCGTAAGCATAAAAAATCATTTTGAAACAACGTTCCTTGAGGCCAATTAATTATCCTAAGTGGAGTTAATTGGCCTCAAGAACTGTGTGTGTCGGAGCCAGCCAGCGCGGCGTCCGGTAAAACGTTGCAGGATCCTGCGAGGCTGCCAAAATCAGGAATATGTCATGCTTAGATCATACACAAAGAACATCCATTATGCCAACATTTTTATTTATAGGAAAACTATTATTTCTATCGCAAATATTAACGATTACAATCATAATTATGTATGTATGTATTACATAATATGGATACAAAATCTTTCGCCAATAACGTGACCATAAAAATGTATAAAACTGCACTGACATATCATAATTTATAATTCTATAGCCATTAGCAATTTACCTAATATAATTTTTACTACAAGTTCTATTCATTTAGTGTAACAAATATTTAATGAACTACTTGCTCAAAACTGATCTTCAACTGTACAACCAACATTCCAGTATCTAAATAGTCTAATACTAAGACCTACGTTAAAGGCCTCTTGTTCGATTTAAGTGAATCTCCTGTCTGTACATTCAATTTGGGAATAAAATAAATAATACATTTGCATAAAAATACCTAATACAAAAGAGAATCCACTACATACATAATATTGTATAGAAGAACAAAAGCAAAAAACTCTTGAATGTAAAATTCTAGACTGGAATATGAAAATCAAATAAATAAGATTTTAAACTTAATTGGCGACTTGCTCTCTTATGATATAAAATACATACATAAATAATTTAATTATAGTTCCAATAACTACTAAGCGAACCTAAATAAGTAACGATAATTTCATTAGTTTTGTCACTGTTGTCGATTGACTAGACAAAATTTCAATCGATTTTAGTATTAAGTATATTGCCATAGATCGCTCCTTAATACGTTAGCAAGCAGCACCTAAAACTAGAACACATGAATATATACTAAATATAAAATGTATAGGTACAGTTATATTAAGAATTCCTAACATTCATAATACACAATAATATCATTCAAAGCGCAATTTAAATTATCTCAAACCAAATATTCCAGAGCAATTGCGAAATAAAAAATAATGTACTTTAAAATATTGTTTTACCTGATCACTGACAAAATAACTGATTAAATACGATGTCTTATACCAAACTGGTAAAGTATCACAGAAATTAACCATACCTAGCTAAACTATGACATTTTCACATACAAAGTTTACTAAGAACATGAGGATTTTGGTCAAAGTTCACTAAATTATTACAATTACTATAATAATCACGATAATAATAAAATTAAGGAAGATATCAATTGAAAAATACAAACAAAGCTTACCTAATCAAGACAGAATTTTAGGCCCTTGAAGTTATTCATCAAGAGTGAATTGAATATTCATTTCGATAAAGTACTATGAAAATGTTGGATGTATGTATTCGAAAACAAGACAAAGGTACAATTACATCAACAGTCAAATATCATCTGAACTCATTAAGTACATGCCGTTTATGCCCGGTTCCTATATTCAAAATACGATCCATTTTTGCTACGGACAGTTACAAAAATCCCATGTTTTGTGTATTTATAAAAAGCGATGCGGTATGTCTCGGTCGCTATTGTATCAATGTATTTTACGGATGGTCGTAGATTGAAGGTACCAAAATGAGCTTCACAACGCAAATCGAGTCGTCAGTAGTACGTAATGTGTAGTAAAGGCCTACCGATACCGATCGGTGTAGTATAGGAATTAGGCAAAAGTACTGTTCAGATATAGGTGCGTGGGGCGAATATCGCGCGGTAATCTGGTTCCGCACGGTATTCTGGTTCCGCGCTAGCTAATTCATTCAAATATCCGGCGGCATTCCACTCAGCGAAATTTTATTAACTACCATGGGAGCCGGGAAGAGGGTGCAAGAGGCTCTGCCTTTGAAGAATACAAGAGGAGAGAGGTTTTTTTTTATAATTCATAGTCAAGTTCATTTAGTATGTTTTTTTTAAGTGTTTGAATAAAATTACACGTAGAAAATAATCCTGCCGGCGCCCATGTAAATTACCGCGGCAGCGAAAGTCGCGTACATCTGAACAGGCCCTAAATAACTAGGTATACAATTTAGCGCATCATTTCTTTCTAGACATGTTTACCATTTACCTCAGAAGTTCAAGGCATTACAGACTTTAAGATAAATTCTAGAATGTTCGAATGATACCTACATTAGTTTACTTTCGCCTCCTGGTCGTCGCCGTTGGCGGTGGCGACGGCGGTGTAAGGCCAGCTGTAGATAGACTGTAGCGGGACGTGCAGTAACTCAACCAAATATCGATAATTTGGCTCTGGAAAAGAACAAGTTGCGTAAGAGTTTTCCACAGAACAGACGTAACTTACCACCTCAGTGGCGTAGAGTAGCGGGCGAGTACCCGTCTGAGACGCAAGTTTTGATTCGATTCCCGCTGCGGGACCAATTTTTACATGATCTGCAAATTGTTCCGGGTCCGGGTGTTTTGGTACAATGGTACTCGTAGTTTCTAATACCCAAGACACAGAATCCTAGTGTGGGGTCCGCACTATGTATGTGACTATTCGGTGTTATTATTATAAGTATAGTGCTACAACAAAATATGTGAAATGTCTGTAAACAAACTGCCCTTCTGTTAACCTAAAATTAATAATTCTTAGTCCCAAAACGATTAATTTTTTTATTCCTATTGGTAAAATTTCAATGACTTTGTAGTTCGGGTAAGATTGGATATTAGTTAGAACATGCTAAAGATGCGATTTTCAAAGTTTATCTTGAGACTTCGTCCACGGCGCTACTCGAAAGTGACGGAACTGGTTTGTGCCTCAACAATCATCGAAGCAATAACTTTTACCAGAAATCGCGCGGTCTCAGTTCAAGGCAAACCACTAGTAATTATTTAAATGGCTGTGTTTTGGCTCATTTTGATTAGATTGCGGTGACCTTTACCAATTAAAAAAGACTTGCTTTAAAAATTATAATATTCAATAGGTACAAATCTTTTTTCATTTGGGTATCTAAATTACAACTTCAAATCTAACCATTGTTCTTGTAAATAAATTGTATGTCCGTATCAATACCAGGATATTAATTCTAAATAGATAAGAGAGTTAACTGTGATGCACAATTTTTATTTAACTTAACTGTGCAATACACAAATACGATAAGCAACGATAACTGATAAAGGCAATCCCTTGTAGATTTGAATATAAATTCCACTCACCGTTTTCGGGGTTGATGTATCCCCTGCGTATCAAGAAGTCGATAAGAACGGGGGCACTGGTGGTCTTGAATTGTGGTGTCAAGGCTCTCTGAATGCACTCATCTGCAGTTAGTAACTCGAAGCTCGCCACTTCACCGTCGGCATTGTGCGGCACGAAGTCGAGTGGTAGCTCTAGGTCGTACACATATTCTGTGTTCGGAAACAGGCCCCTCTCGCTCTCGAAATAGAAGCTGAAACAAATTGACATTCGGTTTTAAGGTTGATTTTAGAACAAACGTCTTATAGCCATTCGAATCGTGTCAGCAATATGTTGTGCACGAAAGGAGTCTCTAAGGCGCACTTTAATTCTTTTACTACACAGATTCTTACATCGACGGTCATAGGTCCTTTTCAGGGCCACCATACCTCAACCTGGTTACTGACCAAAGACAGGATGACCACATAAATAATCAGTAACACGACAAGAAGAAGCATAATGTTACACGAATTTGAACTATAAATCTTTGAGATTGTCAACATAAGTCACCGGCTAAACATAATCGCAAAGGACATGGGTAATCGTGGGCCCCAACCTGCAGTTATTTGATGAGTTAATTAATTCATTTTGTTAATTTAAAGTAGTAGTTTTAGTCATGAAAAGCTCTAAAGCAGTGTTTTAATATATTAAACGCTGAAAATAGTCATTTCCGTGTTATGTTTATGCTACCTTCTTACAACGAACGCTTTTCTTCGATTGGTATAGTGCAGCGAAACAAAACCCTACCCGCAATCAATTGTTTTTGACTGTCACAATAAACCATTGTCATTTGCGACTTGCAGATTCCGTTTCGGTTTTTAGCACAGAGTACTTTTGTATATATACCGGTTTTTAGTTTTTGAGTAAAAAATGGAAATTCTTAATTGCCAATTGCACTATTGCTTGAGGCTCAAGATTTCAACGATTCCTGGTACAAGACCAGCCACCGGTAATCCTTAATACTGTCACGTCTTGGTTAACCACATCAGGTAAGTTTCTACATTTTCCTAAGTAATATTATTTTACGATTCATGAAACCTCGCAGAACCGATAACCGTTGGGGAGTAAAGGTTCTCGAATGGCGACCACGAACCGGGCGACGCAGTGTTGGAAGGCCCCCCACCCGATGGACCGATGACATTGTAAAGGTTGCGGGAAGTCGGTGGATGGAAAGGGCTCAAGACCGTTCGTCGTGGAACTCTTTGGGGGAGGCCTATGTCCAGCGGTGGACTCCTACAGGTTGTTGATGATGAAGCCTCAGGAGCTCCACACATCGAACGCGGTACGATGAGGAAAAGAGCGCAGCGCTATTTGTTTAAAAGGTAAATTGCAACGCAACGCCCTGCCGTGTCTCTGCTTGTTTGGTGTGCATCATGTACATGCATTCTCCTAAAGATGCATCATATAAAATTCGGCAGCCGCAAAAATGAGCATAACTAGTCGTACGAAAGTCTAAAAGGGGTTGCTAGTAATGTAACTTTTTTATCAGTAGGTATATTTTAAATGAGGTACCTAACTACAATGACAATAACTATTATTTTTACAGATATTAAAAAATGACATTGGTGCAAAACGTTCCTGCGGAACAAGCTGCCGTTAGACGGTTTGAACATCGAAGAGTGTGCCGTGGATGTGGTTCTTAGGTCTTACGAGCAAGATCGCATGTTATTAACACTCCAGAAGGGGCTAGTCTATCATCATGGTTATCAAATTCCAACAGTGAATGAAAAAAAATTGATAGTGAAAAAGTTGTTAAATGCTGTAGGTATATTTTGTAGATTGATTTTTGTGTATTATTCAAGTAGTATTTTTTTTAATTTCATAGTTTATCAATAATATAACAGTTAATTAAATACCATTGGTTACTGCTAATCTGAAATAAAAATTGTATTTTTATTCATTTTTTTTTATTTAGGTTTAATAGGTAATATCAGAGTATCATCCTTGGTCAATTATGCATGAATCTTTTGAAAGAAAAGGAATGAAAGTAAATGTAAATAAGACGAAAGTAATGGTTTTTGAAAGAGATGAATGCCTGACAGTTTGTAATATGCTGATTGGTGGAGAAAGAGTTGAACAAGTGAATGAGTTTGTATACCTGGGAACTTTGTTTACAAGAGATGGGAAGCATGAGAGTGATATTGAAAGGAGAGTGAATGCTGGAAATAAAGTGAATGGGGCATTACATGCCTTTATGAGCAGTCGGAAAGTGTCCAAAAAGGCACGACTGGCTGTGCATGGAGGAGTGTTAGTGCCGACACTAATGTTTGGAAGTGAAAGTTGGGTATGGCAGAAAAAGAATCAAAGTAGGATAAATGCAGTAGAAATGAGAGCTTTGCGAAGTATGTGTGGAGTAACTTTGAAAGATAGAGTGAGGAACAGTGTGATAAGAGAGCGTTATGGGGTGAAAGAAGACGTAGTGATGAGGATTGAGAAAGGTGTGCTGAGATGGTTTGGTCATGTAGAGAGAATGAACGAAAGAAGATTGACGAAACAGGTGTACAAGGCGAGTGTGAATGGGATCGTTGGAAGGGGAAGACCTAGGCGTACGTTTAGTGACCAAATCGGTGACGTTTTGGAAAAAGGCCAGGTCATGAGTACCCTAAACCGACGAGCATGTATGAGGAATGTGATGAGAGTGAATGAAGCAAAAGAGGTATGTCAGGATCGTAGCAAGTGGAAGGCCGTGGTCTCTGCCTACCCCTCTGGGAAACAGGCGTGATTTTATGTATGTATGTATGTCATCCTTGGTACTATTTAATAACCATAATATAGGTAGGTAGATATTGATTATGAAAATACTTTTACATGGTAGACATCCTCCGACCTGAAGAGGTCCAGGCGTACAGGATCCAGTAATATCCTCCCTTTTCACGTAGATCTGTCAGTATTTTAAACTAATAACAACATAGAATTGAAAATAAATATTGTAATGTTCAAAATAATTACATTTCGTACAGCAAACAGCTGAGCCGATTTTAAAGAAATTTGGTATTGTAGAGACAGCTTAAGCCCTGGAGGACATAGGGTACTGTCTATCCAAGTAAGACGAAGCCGAGGGCAACTGCTGGTAAATCATAAATTTCACCTGACACAACCAGCTGGAACCAGTTTCTTTGCCAGATCTCCATGAACTGAAGCCTCTTCAGCTGCCTCCTTAATGCAAGTTTCAAGGACGCCATAGCCAACTGCCAGTCCACCACTCACAAAGCAGTCCCATTTTCCTGAATAAATTAGTTTATTCCTCTTATTATCTAAATGGCACTAAAGACAAACTTATTTATAAGATTAACATCAATAATCTAAACAGAAAACAATACAACATATAAATGAGGAAGAATATAAAGGCTAAATATTTTATCCCCAAGCTTGATAGGCATCTCAGATCTCCAGGCAATTAGATCCTCGAAGATGTCTAAAGACCCCATTCAATCAAAGGCACATCCTAACATTTGGCACCTGCCCACTTTTTACAAGTGAGTATTCCATATGTGATAGGTTGCAAGCCCATCTTATTAAAATACTTACTGGTTTCCTCACTGTGTTTTAAGCACAATATAATATTTATTAATTTTTAGAAAAGTGCACATACATTATATATATTAACAAATTATATAACAAAAAAATTATATAAAACTATAACTTTACTGACTGACAATCAATGTACAGCCTAAATCAGAAGTATGAATTTTGCAGTGAAGGGAAATGCCGGGTGGGGGGTGCCGCAGATGGTGAAATTTGTATGCAAATAGCATTATGCGAAAAAAGGAGCAGGGTTTTCACCTAGTTATGTTATACGTAGAAATAACTTGCACATATATTTTACCTGGCCAAGTTTGTTTAGTGAAGCTTCTCTGTTGCAACCAGATGCAGAGACCTTTTGTTGGATGGTTCAGATAGCCAGAGACGCTGACTCCATAGCTTCGGATACCAAACAAACAAATAGCGCTTCTTTCCATTTCCAATAGACTCTCATTGTAAAAAGGTGCACTGACATCAAAACACTAAAATATTAAATAGTATGTGTTTAATAAAATGAATTGATATAAGAAATTATGGGTAAGATATTTTTAGAAGATTACCTCATCTCGCCAACCCTTTAATGCACATATTTCATTTTCTTTTCTTAATTTTTGCAATATATCAGCTACTCTTAGTGATCGCTCTTTGTAGTCTCTAAAGGCAGGGTTTAGTTCAACATACTTTCCTGCTGTCCTAAATACCTGAAAAAAAGTTTATGAACATGGGTAAACTCTTGGCTTGGTCTGAGTGTTGGAGAGGTTGATATTTTTATCTAAGTAAGTACCACAGGAGCAAAGCCACAAAGGCACAAGGTAGTAACACATAAATATCACTCCATCAATCACTCATATTTCGAACCCCAAAGTGCCAGTCACATTATACTACTACTGACTAGATTCTAGTTCATAGTAAACTTTTTCACAACACAGAGTACTAAACAACTGTTTTTCATCTAATTTGGTAGTATCAGTGTTACCAATTATTTTATAACTTTATTGAATATTTACATAAAGTCTTTGTCGCTGAGCGACCACACCGCCCAATCGAGACTTAAAACTAAACTTCCACAAACACAATTAAACAACTTCAAACAAAACAAAAGTGGTAAAGGAAACAAAACAAAAAAAAAAAAGAAACGCATTCGTAGCGTACTTAACTTAAACATTATACTTAGTGGCCAAAAAATACAGTTTTTGGGCTTCATCAGACATTGGTGAAGCCAATATACTGTTGCATAACCCAACATCAAATATTGTTGTTTGTTATTTAGTCTTTCATTAGCATTACTCACACATTCCATCAGTATATGTTGCATATCTTCTAGGCATTTGCAGATATCACAGTTGGGGGATGGAACTTTTTTCATTAAAAAGGCAAATAATTAATAACCATTCCATTACTTTTCAGTTGCTCCATAGACGACAGAAACGATCTTATTCAAACGATCTTTCCAAATGCAGACAATAGTAGCAGATCAATCAGAATGCTTGGCATGGTGACAACACTTGCTTCTACTACCATGTTATGGGATTGCATGCACATCAGTAGATACTAGATTTTATAACTATCTTCAAGGCCGATCGTTTTTGTGCCTATAAAAATTACTTCAAATAGAGCAGGGTAAGTACTTTACCTCGGGAAACCTCTGCAGATGCTTCATGACATCAGGGCGAATCAAACCCACCTGGTGCCCTGCTACTATGAATGGTTTACATATTCCCTGATGTATGCCTAGAATGACAAATCAATCGTCGAATAGGTTTCCAATTTGAAAAGAAAGCCAACTATAGTAAAAACGATAAAGTTGACATACCTGATAAATAAAAACAGTTGAATTTTCTAGCTAATTTTAACAGATCCGAAATATTATTCTGCGCCGCCACGTTCATATCTTTCATAGTTTTATTCCATGCAAAAAGACACGATAAACTGTGAAATGTGACACAGTAAAATTAAATTGAAAATGCAAAATTGTTGGAGACTCGGAAAATTGTTGATCAATTTTCGATTTTTTTCCACAGACAGACAGACATGCTAAAAAAACTCGAAACCATAAACTACAAGCACAGACTAATAGGGAAAGCTATCCCCGTCCGTTTGGCAACTCGGTCTACGTCTACGCAAGGCCCCCAAATCTATGGTCACAGACTTAAATAAGTAGAGGATACATAGGTTGGCAACCGGTGCAACAGTGCGCAGAGCACAGAATATTTTACAACCTTCCAAGGAGAGCATTTTCAAGTTTTTTCTCCATCAGTATCTTCCTAGTCTGTTAACCAAACAATACAAAACAAACAAACACAACTGTTATACTCTGTTTACGAACACAACACAACCGTAGACCGAGAATAACATAGACGTCACGTTCAATAATAATACCAAGAAAGAAAAGGATGACGTATGAGTAAAGGAGAAAGAACTGTTATCTCCCATCACTGTCTGCGTATGCACTTTAGGTTTGTTGTGCACCAATCATTGGTGCACAACAAATTCAATGGTTAGTGTGAAAAAGTGCAGTAATTACTAATTTACTAACTAATATTTTTGTGTGCCTGGTGTAGCAGATGTAGAATTCAACTGGTAACATGGTACGTTGCAGTATTATAGGCTCCACGAGCGATAGTTTAGGGAAAGTGGATAATATTACCTTTCACCGGTAAGTACCGTTTTTGTTTCTATTTGCAATTAAAACATTAAAAAGCTGGAAAATGATCTGACTATATAATTGAACACGTTATTATTTATTCAGTTTTCTAATGCTTAAATCATTACCATTTCTTTACATTTTAAAAAATATCATTGGTTAAGATAAACTGCACTAATTGCATGGTCATTCTCATGCCTAGAGCCACGCACAAAAATATCCATTTCTAATTGGCTGGATTATACGAACTTTCGTCTTGCTCGGGTATACGCGCTTGCCCGGTCGGTCTATATGTTTTGAACTCTGTTTGTTAATGAACACAACCAAGTATTCCATAATATTCCCTATTATTCTGTATCTGTGCAACACAACACAAAAAAGTGTGTAAGATAAAGATACTAATTAAAACATCATGTTTAGTGGAATTCTAAATGATATCGCTCCATTAATTCGTCCTTACGTTCAAACTGTATTCGAGGATTTAAAACTAGGTAAAATTTAAGCTTCAAACATTTACTACGTACCTACCTGAACAGAGTATGGTCAAAATATTTTCCTGAGTGAATCTCTGTTTCATTTCGACTATTCCTTCCTATTGTGAATATTCTTCAGAGTATTTCTGGTAACTAAGAATCCTGGTCTCAATGTCGCTAATTCCATTAGTCGTTAAGTCATAAACAGTGCTAACAATAGTAGAAATGGTACTCCTACCTAGTAGAACCTTACTCGATAGGTATAAGTCTCGTACCTACCGAACAGAGTCCCTATAAAGTAGTAATACCTATTGAGAAGAAAACTCAACTAGGAATACCAGCATTAAGTATCTCTTATTTACAGGTTTGTGTAAAACTAAGGTAGACTTCGAACGAATTTCTGGCTGTGGTGATGATTGCCAATTCCGCCTAGTTTTGCCATACTGCTCGAAGAAATTAAAATGGGAAGTTTTATTTGATGCCACAGCACCCTGGTTCGCGCCGGACTTCAGGTTTGATGACGATAGTTTCCTGAGCAGCATTGATGATGATTTTTTGGATAACATGGTTCCAAGCCTAGCCAAGTGGAATGAGAATAATCCTAAAGCCCTGAGTGAAGTGGTAGCAGAATTGGTAGAAGTGTACAAAACTCACCAGGTTCGTTATATTGAACTTACCTAGGTAGATGTGATACCTACTTACAAATTTGTAAGTATTATTATAAGAAATCCTACCAAAACACATAACAAAGTTTTAAGGATAGTTTTCAACAAATAACAAATCTAAATTAAAGAAACAGACATATTTTATTTTGGATTTCTTGTTTGTTTTGAACTTTTCTCTTTTTAATATGTATTTACTTAGGCTGGCTTTGTACTGTCTGAATTCATAAATATTATTCATTCAGATACTTCTCCACACACATCCAGATTTTTTCAGATAATTATTAGATGTTGGTTATGTCAATGGAAAAGTAACTAAAAGTCAATTACTTGGTGTACTGAAGGGCAACTGTATATGGCTGGCTCTAGATTTAAGATACTGAATCCCTTTTAGAAACTGAGTTTTGACGAGGTCTAACTAAACCCTGGTTTTGTGATGTGTTATTTCATACAGTTGCTTTAGGTCATAATGTCAAACATATGAAATGACAATCAAATCTAGGGTTTAGTTAGACCTCATCTAAACCCAATTTCATAATGACAGAGTATATGTTTTCAGGTAAAAAAGCTAAATGAAGATGAAAATTCGAGAGCTGCTTTTGAGTATGGGGCCTTACTAGGGGATGCATTGACATCAGAGCAAGACATTGAAGTGTGGGTCGGTGCCCATGTTGTGGAATTCCTTATCAAGCTGAATGTGGATACATCAAGATTGCCCGAGCTGTACAATGAAGGGTATATATTTTTAAGCATACAAATACATTAATTGTGCTTGGAATAATTAGTAGATACCAGTCCTAACTAATATAAAATTTGTGTGTTTGTTGGTATCTTTTATGCAGCAATGGAGCAAAAGAGTGATGTGATTTTTTTTATGAGCCAGGGAGTGATATATGCTACTTTTTATCCATTTATAATGCAAGCGAAGCCAGGGGCAATAATAATAGGAAATGTCTTACTTATTATCTTGAGAAGTCCATGCAGAACAATGAGTACCTAAACCTGGTGACAGACAACCTGATGCAGGATGACCAAAAAAACCAGTGACTCAACAAGCAACTTAATGTAGTGCTTAACAAAATAACTAATAGTAAGTGGAACATTTGTTACAGAACAGAAGAAAATCCTGGCATTGACACAGCATTATTACTCGTAAGATATCCAAACTCAACGAATGCTGAGTTGATTATGTCCCCACTTCTGAGTAAATCACTGGGAAACATAAATTTGCCACCGTATGTATTGATCTGGATTAAATTTTATTACTCAGCCATTTTTTTTGAACAATCTTTAATTTACTTTATGCGAGATAGTAGATATCCATGCTCTTACTTGCTGCATTGAATAGGTGGGAGCTACCTACTTCATAGGTGCATCCAGCTAGAACTGTAGGACAGTTTGTATGGAGTAGACATATTCATAATAAAATATTTTATTTTTATTACAGAATGCTCCAATCTGGAGTGCTCATGGATTATGTTCCAATGGTCACAGAGTTATTGAACAACAAGGTATGTAATTTAGCTAGTTAATAGTATTTTCTGCTAACATAAAGTCTCTTCTGAATTAAACTTACAACTATATACTTACTATGTTTTTTATTTAGTAAATCTTTTTTTCTCTTTTGATAGTTTAGTAAGTTATTAACTTTTGAAGAATTTACACTAAAAACAGAATAATTTACCTTGTTTTGAGAGTTTATTATTGTTTCCTGATAAATTGGCTCAGCTCTACATAAAATAAAAACTACTTTATCTGCTTTTTTTTATCGAATTGGAGGTGAATCAGGGTCTTAATACTGCTATCTAAATTCACTGTTTTTATTCAGATTGAAGATCTATTGAACAATGACAAAGTAAAACGCGACCTATTGGCACAACTGATTGTAAGATATGAAGGAGCAGTGTTGGAACATGACGCAAATAATGCGGCGTTTCTGTTTGAAATCAATGATTTTCATTTCATTCTACAGATTGATATAGGTAAGAGTGTGTTGATGAAAAAGCTGCAGCTGGTATTACTTACCTACCCAACCTATTTAATTTTTTGCTTGCAAACTCTTTGTATAGGTAGGTACCTACTTATTAATACCAGAACTGAGATCTCGCAATCTTCATGAGATTTAAAATGTTTAGAGATACATATGACTATCAGAATTTGATTTTCCCCCTGAAACTCAACTTGTGTTACAACTTTGTCTTGTTTTTAATATTCAACTAAAACAGGAGACCTCGCTCGCTTCGCTCACTGGATCAATAATGAGTCGAGTTTAGGAATATTTTTAACAAATTTTCTTTTGATTACAGGAACTAGATACCCTGAAAAGCCTCCGACATTGATCCTAAGATCAGTTTACCACAGCATCAAAGGAAAGCCAAGGTTTAAAGTATTGTCTGCCTGCCCTTACAATAGTTTTGAGGTATACATTGAGCAGCAAGTGGAAATATTCAAAAATGAATGCAAAGGACTCAGCGGGAACATCCAATTTGTGAATGTGGACAATTGAGACAGAAATTATATTTTCAAATATAACATTGACATTATAAATCACATTTCTAAATAAAAAACTTAAAAGCTTTAACAATTTTATTTATTTCTAAAAATTTGAGGCTTTTGAACATAATGGGACAAACAATTATTAGTTAGGTATTAGAATGTACAGCACAACAAAAAGTTATGTTGATAAACTATTATAATTATTCATCAATTAATAATATTTGGTATTGTATAGTCATGTGGAAACAAAAGACAGCTAATTTAACATATTAGTTAAACATATTACTACAAAGCAATATGCTTACCAAGAATTTATCAAGTATTATGTACCTACATAGGCATACATCTAATAATGTATTGTATTTACGTAATATCTAAAATCTATAAAACTCTTAAACTTCATAAAATTGTAGATAAATGATTGTATTGAGATTTAAGTAAGTATACCTAACATAATTTTGAACATCCAATTATGATGTTAATCAAAATCACAAAGAGTTTCCACAGTGACAAACTTGCCGACAGAAGAACCCCACACAAAACCTATTGGAAAATAAATTACTACATTGTAACATTAAGACAATTTTATGACAGTGTACACCTAGATCAATCTGGCAAATAAAAAATGAGCCATAAGGTGTATCCACAGCAATTACTTTATGTGGAGTTACACCAAGAAACATAATATCATAAAAGATCTGTTTCACTGTAGCTTGTTCTATTTTGGTTTTTAGCATATAGTTGTCCTAGGTGCGCCAGGAGCATAAAGAAAACAATACATTTAATGAATAGGTAGGTACACATATTGAAAGTTAAGACTTAATTAGTTAACTTGGTATCTTTTTTTTGTCCAATCAGCTCATAGCGGTATCTCATGTACATGACTTTCATTCTATCCCATACATTGTCTACAGAGTCTAAAGCAGGCCTGACATCAAGCATAGCAAACTCATATTTGTTGTCAACATCTCCCCCATCATAGTAGTCTATAATGTAGCGTACATCTTTGCCACATCTATCAACTATCCAGTCATGACGATCAAATGGTAGTTCATATCTGCAAATAAAAAATGTAATTAGGCAGGAATTTGAAACACTTTGGTGACATTTAACCTGAGATTCCTACTAAACCCTGGTTTTTTTAATTCCATAAAGCTGCAGGTCATGTTTGTTCTCTAGTTTTTCTCCAAAATTAGTGTTAGGGAATGCACCCTATATGAATGCGGGTTGGATAAAAGTAACATTGAACAAACCAGGTGAAACAGTATTGGAGGCCTCCCCTTCCCATAATAGACCTGATGGACTGACATTGTAAAAGTTGCGGAAACTCAGCATGGCACTCTTTGGAGGAGGCCTATGTCCAGCAGTGTACAGGCTGATGATGATCCATTTAGGCAACAATCCAGGTGAAGTGTTATTGTACACTACCAATCTCTATCCAACTACTTCAACGAAATTCTAGGATTATTTGTTAGACTCTCTACCTATTACAGCACAAACTGAATAAATATACAGGTATCTTACCCAAGCCATGAGCGAATGCGGGCTCGAGGGCTGTAATCTTGGGCTTTTCCTCCAAAGCTTTTGAGACGTGGGTGACCACACTCCTTAGCATGTAGTGCTTCCCATTTCAGAACTTCTTGCCATGCCTAAAAGCAAAAATAAATAGAAGATAATAAGAAGTTTTACATTATGTACACACAGGGACTGAATAACCGGTAAATTTAATATACCTTTATAAAACGATATGACGTCATACCGATAAATTCATATTACCCAAATTAATCAATACCTACCTACATATAAATATTGCGGTAGCGCTATGCTGCGTTTTGAATTTTGAAATGCGAAACTATATATTTATTCGGTATTATTTAAGGAAACAAACTGAATGAAAAAGGTTTTCTTTGATGATTTGCTTTGAGGCGGTCGGCGGGGAGGGAAGGGGCCTCCCCGCCGACTGCCCCATGACGTAGTACCTATTTTAAAATTTGTAGCCTACCTCTACAAGCCAGTACCTCTATTTTATATAGGTTAGATAATGCTATGGTCATACCTTTACGGATACACTTACGTTTTAACTGCACTGGGACCCTTAACTGCTTTCAATTCCTGTTTATACATGTAATGTAAAGAGATATGTATATGGAATTGTCATCTACCTGTTCATTATTGGCATTGTGTATTTTAATAATATCATCCATATCCTTCTGTTTGATGTCTTCATCCTTCCAACGCCAACCTTTGCGGAGCATTGCATTCCAGAACATTTGTTGACTTGGATAGACCCAGAACTCTGTAGAGCCATCAGGCATTGAGCGTGGGATGGTAGACACCTGGCGTTGAGTGGGGAGGTTGAATGGCTGATCTGGTGCAGGCTGCTGGTTTGCTGGAGGCATCTGGAAATTTTAAATTTGCATGTGATAAGAATGAGCTACAACTCAACTAACAGGTGTAAAATGAGCTGCAGCCAGCCTTAAAAGGAAACGGGCAGGTCACACTGCAAGAACAAATGATAATAGATGGAGTGAGAGAGTACTACATTGGTAGACATTTGATGGAAAGAGAATGCAGCCAGCCCATCCGCTGGTGGAGACACTATATTTGCAGTAGCTGGAAAGCATTGAGTATGTACAGCACAAAACAGGAATTAGTGGAAGTAGATGGAAGGGGCCATTATCTGGCAAAGAATAGCCCTTGAATAAACAATAATAAGAACTCTTTAGGGGAGGCCTATGTCCAGCAGTGGACTTCTACAGGCTGATGATGATGAAACAATAATGTAAATGCAAATAGATTAAATCAAAATAGATAATAAAGATGAATCTAAACTACCTAAAAATTAGCAAGTTATTAATAGGGCTAAGCTTGGTATTTCTCTATGAGATTAAATAAGAAATGAAATCAGTGTACAAACTAGTCACCAACACAGGATCAGCTAGATGAAGAGGGTAGGGCAAAACATAGATCAGAGAACTGGCAGCTGTTTGGGCAGAAAGGTTCTAGAATGGTGGCCATGCGCAGGAAACTACATCGCAGAACGGCGGCTCCCCACTAGATGATGCTACGACCTAATAAAGGTTGCTGGGAACCGTTGGGGCACGCCGCACAAGATCGGTACATTTGGAAATCTATGGGGGAGGCTTATGTTCAGCAGTGGACGTTCTACCGCTGATTGAAGTTCAACTTAAAATAAATTAGGCAAAAATTATCAGGTTCCTATACCTACCATGTTGTAAGGGTTTATATCCGTGCCATGCTGGACTGGACATTCTGAGGGCTTTGGCACTTCAGTCTTCTTTTCAGGTTCAGCTGGTGGCTGTGCTTTTTTCTTGTGCATGGGACATTCTGGTGGTGGATCAGCATTGCTTCCCACGGATTTGCCATGGAAGCCGACGTCTGCAGAAACTGTATTTCCCATTTTGACCGAAGCTGATAGTTCGTCTTACGTAAGTTTAGAGGTTACCAAGACAGATAGAGGTAGGTACACTGACTGAACATTATCAGCAGTGCTATGATAATACAATATTTTTGTTTCAGTAAAAAAACTTAGTTATGTACACTTTAGACGATAATAATTTTTTAATTTTATCGACCGAATTCCGAAACCAAAACATTAGTGGACTTGGAGTAGAGCTGGCTGGGCTGGTGCGAATTTACGCGAACAGGTTTAATACCAGGTATTGGTATCGAAGTACGCAAGGCTGGTACGACTCGGTGGTCGTCAGTATATAAAGTGGTGGTCATCTAATTAGAAACACCTACCTGGGTTTATATGTTTATTGCAAATTCCCTTTCGAACTAATTTTTAACGTATCATTGAGTGTTCCTACGTATTAAAATCGATGTATCGGATATTATATTGCATTGTTATACCATTTTAATAACAGAAAACAACGGTTGTTTTTCTAAAACTGAAAGTTATATTAATAACAAAATAAAAAACGAGATACAAACCGGACAACTAATTAGAAACACCAAAAAAATCATTACTTAAATCATTTTTAATTTGAACAAAACCCCAATAGTTTTGAAAAATACTACATCCTTAGACAATTAGTATTTGGTAGGGTAGCCTTTATTATCTATTTGTCCAAGGTATGACTATACATACCTTGGACAAATCATATCACCTACGAATCAAATGTCCAAAGAAGTCGACCAAAGAGTCATTAACTCATGAAGACGATATTGGTCACTAAAAGAAATCATGAAAAATAAGGAACTCCCGATAAGCGCAAAGAGAAAAGTGTTTGATAGCTGTATACTACCATGTATGACGTATGGATGCCAAACCTGGTCATTAACAAAGGCAAATACTGATAAACTGAAAGTATGTCAACACGGTATGGAACGAAGTATGATAAACATCAAAAAGAAAGACAGAAACAGCCTGAAATCTATGAGACAAAGAACTAAAGTCGAGGAGGTCTCAGTATACATAAAAAGGTTAAAATGGCGCTGGACGGGACACATACTGAGAGATAAAAGAGATAAATGGGCAAAAGATGTGACAGAATGGTACCCGCGAGATGGAAAGCGAAGGAGAGGCAGGCAAAGGAAGAGATGGGAAGATGACATAAAAGAGGTAGCAGGACCAGTCTGGAGGAGAACAACACAAGACAGAGCGGAGTGGAAGTCTTTGGAGGAGGCCTATGTCGTAAGGCAAGCTGATGAATAATAATTAATTTAGGTACAATAAAAAAAAAAAAACAATCGCAATGTAAAATATTTAATTAAGGAAAACTTGTAAACACTTGTAACTTGTAAAAACTTGTAAACAGTTATCAGCAATAAAGGCTATTATTATTATTATTATCTTTATTATCAATAACAGCTTTGCAGCGACGCGGCATTGATTCAATCAATTTATAACAAGTTTCTACAGGAATACTTCTCCAAGCGTCTTCAAATGCACTGTTAAGTCCATGAATATTAGTAACGTGTTTCTGCGACAGGTTGGTCTTTATAGTGTGACTATTGGCAGGCCACTCTAATACTGTCACGGATTGTTCTGTAAGAAACGCTTTAACGCTGCGTGCTGTGTGCTTTGGGTCGATGTCATGCTGAAATATCCAAGTTACTGGCAAATTTTCCTCGGAATATTGAATCATTGTCTCTTCCAAGATCTTTTTGTATTGATATTGATCCATTTGCCCTTCAATCTTTCTCACGGGACCAATCCCGTACCCTGAGAAACATCCCCACACCATTACATTTCCACCACCGTGCTTAACTGTCTTTTTAGTGTACTTGTTATTCAAAGCCTCGTTTATTGGTCGTCGTACATCACGTTTTCATCGGAATTAATCAAATTAATTTTAGTTTCATCTGAAAACAAAACTTTTTTCCATTGATGAATAGTCCAACTGCCATATTTGCGAGCGAATGCTAGACGATTTTGTCTATGTTGCCTGGTTAGTAGTGGTACTTTTCTAGCGATCCTTCCTAACAATCTTCCTTCAACCAACCGTCTACGAACTAGTTTAGTGGACACGTGTCGAGGATCGTCTTCTGAAAATACCTCTTTTCTTATAACATTGGATCCTTTAAAGGGGTCCGCCTTAGCTAATCGAAGCATAAGCCTGTCTTCTTGAACTGTAGTCTTCCTGGGCCGAAGTTTTCTTGTCACGTTATCTGATGTTCCGTGTAGTTTGAAATGTGCGAGGGCGTTAAATTTCATATTTACGGAACATTCCAAATAATCGGCGATCTTTCTGTAACTCCATTTTTGTTTTAAATGAAAATTCACTATAATTTTTCTCGTTGCTGCATCACAGCTCTTATTTTTACCCATTTTTAATAAAACAACAATTAATAGTAACTTTTCGTAATGAGTTAGAAATGGCGGCAATATTTACAATGTGATTGACAATTGTGAGAACTGTATTTCAGTTTAAAAAATCAAATTTCGAACCAAGTCATACAATGTTTCTAATTAGTTGTCCATTCTGCCAGTCCTAACGATATTGATACTTTTTGTTTCACTGATATTTATTTTTATTGTCGTCTTGGTCGTCAAATATTATTGCTTGTAATTAAACTAGAGATATTAAAGTACATTGTAAAGTAGTGAAAAAAAATTTACCTCCTATTAAATGCTATAATAATGTTAGTTACTTTATAAAAATGTCAGGTGACTAGGTGATTCTAATTAGATGACCACCACTGTATGTAAAGTTAAATAAGAGATGGACACATAGTGAAGAAAAGAACGACTGGCTCCAACAGGAATTGGAAAAGCCACAACAATTTGAGCAACTTTTCTTAAAAAAATCGGTTCATAAAAGGTAAGGCTGTTCGGTACCTAAGTACTTTAAAGTACTTATTACCTGTTTCTGTACCAGGTACATGTAACGGGTGGTACTCGAACTCAAAATTGCTAGTACAACCCATCTCTAGTGGAGTCCAATGTTGAATACAAAAATTACTTGTACGACACAATAATGTATGACCCAATAAAAGGAACACAAGTGGCTTCCTAATATCCGTTTGTTTTTAAATTTATTTTTACCTTCCTGTTTCATAGGCTGTCGATGCAATTTGATGTTTAATGGTATATATATACAAAAGTACTCTGTGATGTTATTCAAACTAGTATGATAAGTAGCTAAGACTGCTATTGTATACTGGGAAAATAAGTAGTACCCCACGCATCGTGGTGGGCATAGAGTAATTTTGTATATACTAGGTGGTGGGGTCAGCACATGTTTTTTTTCATATGTCCCTCTACTAGCAGCCATCTCAGCACTCCCTATCTTGCACTACTTAGACTGATATCTAAGCTTAGACACTTATCATCTTTGATCTTTCACAATATCCATGAATAGATTATAAAATTATGGGATATAGAAATTGTACGTTGCACGTACCTAATTAATAGATTAAAAGTACTAAAGTGCCTACATTTTAAACTTTTATTTCCTATTTACACATTTCATACATTTATAAATTATTTACTTTTTCATATATTTTAGATACTTTTTAGCATTAAAATCATCCTGAATATCATCAATGATTTTGACTTTCTTCTTGGGCTTCCGTTTATCCAATCGCATTTTCTTTTCCTCTTCAGTTAACAGAGATAAATCCAATGGCAACTGGAATTGAAACAAAACCAGTAAAGTAAAGAGCACTTGATAGCTTGCCTAGTCGTTCTAAACAGATCAGCTATGTTATGAGACATTCCGTGCGGTTAGCAAATGTATGGGTGCTAACTAGTGGCAGTTAACAGATGAGTGCTTCCATGTTTTAAACAGCAGATTAAGATTTCTGTCACTGCTATAAAAGTTGTTAGGCCACAACGGAGACCTTTGAGCGACCTGGAACTTCAAGACCAGAGATGGCCAAACAACTTCTTTTACACACAGACAAGAGAAAATGAAATATTTTTCAATTTAAGCATGGCTTTTCATTAATCTTTAAGTTACTTGACAGGCAAAGTAGGCAAACCAAAACATAATAGCACCAAAGCAATTCAGTAGCAGTTATCACAATATTTGTAAATGGGATAGCAACTGACTGACTGTCTGTAAGGTTTTCAGGACTAAGCCGATGAACTGATCTTGATGAAATTTGATATGAAGAGCTTAGGCTCAGGGCTTAGACCCTGCGGAAGGAAACTTTACAATACACAACTTTTTACCCTGGTATCGCCCGTTTAAAAAATAACTCAGAAATTTTATTTTTAGATATGAAACTAACCTTAATAATTTTTCTAGGCTCGTGATACCTAATATTTATTGAAGATCCATCTGATAGTACCACTGCGGTAGGGTAAGTTCTTGTGTACGTTTCTCGGTGAATTTTAGTGACGGCTGCAACATTGTTGTTTAGATTTCTGTTAAAATAACTGTTTATTAAGGCGCTTCGCAGTTTTAATAAAGCGCGCATGTTTAAACAAATAAAATGAATTTTCTCGATAGATTTTTTTTATTTTATACTTTTTACGTTTTTCCCTTTCGGCAGTGTTGCCAACCCTGCAATTTGGTTTTCCCCCAGACTCAGTGGAAAATACCCCAAATTCAACAACATTTGCACCGTAGTAGTAGGCGTAGACAGTCTGTCTACGATTTGCACAGTTTAATAAAAACAAAATAGTTAACTTTTTGCAAAATCATACTATTTACAGTCGCACACGACTTAAATTAGTTATGTCTAGTGTTTATTTCCCTCACACAGACAATTTTTTTTTCCAAAAAAAAAGGGAGGAAAATCTTTACCCTAAAAATACCGCGCGCCCACAGACTAATATATTCTGCAACCCACGCACTCTGTCTACGGCACGAGACGCAGATGGCGACGCACTGACAGAGATGGACAGAGAGAACTTGAGAGTGCTTCTCTTCTCCTAGCACAGACCAACCTATAGAGGATGCCTCGGTCTACGGAGGATGCTAACGTATCATCCTAGCTAGTGGCTAGTTAGTGCTAGTGGTCTTTAGATTCCCAAAGACAGTTTCAAACGTTTTCCTTTTGCGTAGCGTCGCGTCGTGGACGGACACGCTTAGTCTGTGATTGCAGTGCCAGTCACAGATTAGTACTATATTGTATGTATTCTAGTGCCCACACAGAGTATACATACTG
The DNA here is from genome assembly GCA_947579855.1 of Anticlea derivata. Taxonomy (NCBI): domain Eukaryota; kingdom Metazoa; phylum Arthropoda; class Insecta; order Lepidoptera; family Geometridae; genus Anticlea; species Anticlea derivata. Next base: position 7,821,145 of record OX388262.1, read on the forward strand.
GTATTCCCTCCCTATTAGTCTGTATGAGTCAGTCACAGAGAGTACTTTTAGCCCCTTCGTCCATGACGCTACGCAAAAGTGACGGAACACATTAGAAACTAGAGTTGCGGACTGATTGGAAACTCTGACTCGTCCACGACGCTACTGGAATTTCCTGAAACTCAGTCACTCAGTACACGATTTTATGTAAAATAATTCGAGCGATGACATGGAATTATTACTTCTCCAGTCACATAGACTTCAGAATCACTTATAATTACTTTTTATTCGTTCATTTTTCAACAGTTTCTCGAAACCAGTCGCCTGGCGACCAGCATGTCGAGTCGCCAGGAGACTAGTTACAAACGCGTTCCTTTTGAGTAGCGCCGTGGACGGACGCGCATTGAAATACTAGTGCTATCGCAGTCAGGCTACTCATAAGTGACTACAGTTTCAGTCGCGTTCCTTTTGAGTCGCGCCGTGGACGAAGGGGCTTAGTGACTCTGCCTGCCATGCCAGTACTGCATAGAGTAATTTCAGTACTGCCAGAGTGTGCACCAGCCAGCCATAGGTAGTGTAGTTGTTACAAACAAAATAATATTTGCATTTTTCACGTAAAACAGGATCTAACTTTTTCTTGACTACTTGACTAGGTTTACTTCCTATAACTAAACTATGGACTAAGAAAATCTTGTGGTTTTCTAAAAAATCTACAATGGGCTGCACTCAAAGTGAAATAGCTCCGCAAAATGAAACTCCAAGGAAAGGCTGTACCGATGTCTTGTGGCTTGTTATTTACATCATATTTTGGATACTTATGGTAAGTTTAGTTTTTTTTAACTAACAAAAAAGTTATATTGAAGGATTTTTTAAAAAGTATTAAGTAGGTACCTAGACAAAAAAGAGAATAACAAAGAGTCTAAAAGACATAACGTGAGAAACAAGTGAGACATTAACAATTCAGGAAAAAAATGAATATCGCTAAAATGAATATCATAATTATTGCTAAAAGCATATAGGCTTCATAGCATAATAAGCTTTAAAATGTAATCCTTAGAAAGTACCATATAACAATGTAGTGACTTGTATCCTGATTGCTTAGAACCAAGGGAATATAAACACTAGGTAGGTATGTTCCATAAAAAAGTAATAATAGCACCTGAATAATATTATTTATCATCTTTTAGATAATAGTTGCATCTATATCCTTTGTTTATGGGAACCCACAAAGGCTGATCAATGGGTTTGATTCATTTGGCAATACATGTGGTGTGAAGAGCAACCAGAAACTCATAAACTTCCCCCTGGCTGGGATAAGCACAATTGACAAGAAGTACTTGTTCTTCATGGATATAAAAGAGCTGCAAAGATCTCTAAAAATATGTGTAAAGGAATGCCCCAACAAGAAAATGGAAACTCTTACTGACCTACAAAATTTTTACAAAGAAACAGGGTCGAACCTATGCCGGTATGATATTAACTTGAACAATGTGACAAAGACAAAGGAATTGAACAATTTCATTGGCCCATGTCCTACACTGCCTGTGTATGACTCCTTTCCACTTCTAAACAGATGCTTCCCTAAATCAGCACAAGATATAGCTAAGAAAGTGTTTACAGATTTTTACGACTTGCTCAATAGTTGGGACACTATTGAACAGATACTCTCAGATATTTATTCTTCTTGGAAAGAGATGATTATTTGTGTAATTATAGCATTTAGTAAGTATACCTTTTATCAGTACCTAAATATTACTACTAGGTAGGTACTTTATTTATTGGAGGTTTAAGGTGTTCCAAACAACACCAATGGCGATCCAAACCAACCTAACTGGGATATCATAGGATTAAAAGATATTGGGTGGTGGTGGATATTGTCCAAGTGGTTGGACAAGTCAGAGTTTGTTAAGACCCACCATTCAAATACAAAACAGCCAAGCACACTCTTAAATTCATGGCTGAGAAAAGGGAGCTGAGACTGCATTGCAAGACCCGTGAAGTTTGTGGCAAGTTGGATAATGTTAAAGGCTCTAGACTGTTTGTCATGGCAATCTTTGGGGAATGCCTATGTCCAGCAGTGGATTTTACAGGCTGATGATGATGATGATGACCTACTTATTTTGTCAAACTTTAGGCTTATGAAGAAAGACATATTGCTTGTTTCCATTTTAAATAGACAGAAATGTCTCATAGGTCTATTTAAATCTGCTTACACACGTGTGTCAAAGTAATAATTATTAGTGTGGGTGAATAATAGTTGACTGACTCAGAAAATGATGTCACTATAATGCCTTTGGTACATCCTACTTAACATGGTCAATAAAAGCATTCAGCAAAGTTGAATTTGTAGTATTTTTAGTACTTACTGACTATCATAAACCACATACAATAATAAATATAATTAAAATATAATCTGTATTTCAGTATGTTCCCTCCTTATGGTGTCAATTTTGCATCTATTGGCTACGCTAGTTTCATGGATATTCATGATAATTGTGTCAATAGTAAGTGTAGCTGGCACAGCACTCCTATGGTACACATACCATGAGCTCAGGACCAAACAGAGGAGTTTTAATGATGCTGCTTTTCTGGCCGTGAGTATAAATTCGACGACATATAAATTTGGCGACCTCGGTGGCCTAGCGGGTGTGTGCCCATCTGGGACGCAGGGGTTCAATTCCCGCTGCGGGATAAATGTTTGCATGATCTGAAAATAATTGTTCCGGGTCTGGGTGTCGTGGTACCATGGTACTTGTAGTTTCTGATACCATCGACAATTTTTTTTTTTTTTTTTAACTAGGTTTTATTTAGGTTTCTATTGTTTTAGCAGATAATTATATTCAGTAGGCGTGGGAAATAAATCACAGTTTAAATATGCTATATTTTTCCTGTTATAACTAATTAATTAATCCAACTTTGCAGTCCATTTTGTTATTTTCTATGTAGCTTATCTGCCAATTAATAATGGGTTTCCTGTGTAGTTTAATAAACACAAAGGTGTCAATACTGCTGTGGCATTTTCCTAAAGAATTTAATTTTTCTTCTAGGAATCATTCAAGAACGAAAAGGCATTTTTATGGTACTCCATTATTGCTACCATAATAACGGTAAGTAATCTCGTATTATATAAATTCAGACATTTTTTCGGAGACAATTAGGTCATTTAACATCTACTGAACAAAGTCAATTTGAGTTAGATTTTTAGGGATGTGCAATTATAGCTCAACAATATTGCAAGCTCCTAAGGCTCAGCGCTAACGAGCCACTGGCCACAGCCACATGTGGCCAATTGACTATACTTTTCATTGGAAACATGAGGCCAGTGGTGACCACACGTACCTAGGCGGCCGGCGGGCGAGTCCTTACAAAATGTACTAAAAGTGCAGAACGGAGCTTGTAGCGTGGCTGTCGCGAGTGGCTCGTGTGCGAGTAGCCTAAAAGACAAACTCAAAATTAACTTTATTCAGAAGATGTAAGGATCATTTTAAAATGGGTTTTAGATGATATATCGCACGCTGTTTAAACACGGTTAAGGCCTTTACACTATATTCACCTTAGGGTGAACTAAGTGGCGTAGTATCATTGTGTAGACAATTGATTTCGGCGTTTTTCAGGTCATCATATTACTGCTAGTATGGGTGATGCGATCCCGCGTCTCCTTCCTGGCGGCGCTGTTCAAGGAGACGGCTCACTGCCTCGGCTCTATCCCCGCACTATTTCTGCAGCCGATCATTACATTCTTCTTCCTCATTCTGTTCTTTACGTTTTGGTCGCTTGTTGTGGTGAGTAAAGATTAATCAGTGACCAATAAGTTTGCATAAAAAATAAATCTTATTTCTATTTCTATAAATGTGTCTATTTTAAAAAGAGTAATTATTTCAGGTTTGTTTAGCAACTGCAAACTACCCAGGCATACCGTACAAGACGAATTTCATCTTGAATGGAACTCCCGATGATCATAACGATAGAACTTCCATTGAAGCTCAGAATATCAACAATAGCGCTAATCCGAAAAGTTAGTACCTACTTAATTTTTTTAAACCTTTCGTATGATAATTGCACTAAAATGCAAACTATCCTACTAATATTATAAATGCGGAAGTTTGTGAGGATGTTTGGATGTTTGTGGTTCAATCACGCACAAACGGCCGAACGGATTTGGATGAAATTTGGTACAGAGATAGATTATAGTCTGGAATAGCATATGGGGTACTTTTTATATAGTTACCACGAGAGCGAAGCCGCGGGCGGAAGCTAGTATTACATAATTTTTAAAATAAGAAGATTCTTATTTTAAAAAATTTCAAAGACACATGTCCCATATACCTACCTTTTCTGCTTGGAATACTTCCAAGAAAACTTGCAATGCATGTTTCATTTGTCTTGTTTACTAACGAAAATATTTTTTCTCATCAATCCTACTAATACCTGAATCCTAATAATATCCTGGCCTCATAGCTGACACTTGGAATAGATAGAGTTCTGTACCTAGAATAGCTTATAGGCTATTATTTATCTAGGTAACACGAGCGAAGCCGCGGGCGCAAGCTAGTTTTTATATGAATGTGGGTTACATGAAAATTGTGTGCCATCATGACACAGATCTTTATTCGATACCGGGTTGCGACGGCGTACAAATGGCGTGACAACTGTCCGTCAGCATAATGTATTGAACTCCCCTATATACACGTCACGCTTACCGTCACACCTGTTTTTGCCGGTGCCTCAAATGACCTCAATGTGCTCACCCAGATTCCATTGTTCAAATCACTTATCTATATATTAATCAAATTCTGCGAGGGAAGTGCAGGGAAATGGTTTAGGGCACAGTGAGATTTTCTCGCTATAAATTAGCGCAGCCTAGGAGGCGCCCGCCTAGGGGGAACAGAAGAACGCAGCCAAATAAAAGTATTTTTTTTTAAAAGCGTTGTGTTCCTTCGGTGAGTAAGGTTGCCAGAGCTCTTTAAGGAACACAACACTATTTGAAGTAAATAATGTTATTTGGTTGGTTCTAAATTGTTGGTTCTGGTCCAAATTAAGAACGAGAAAATCTAGACATACCTACATAGACACACTAACTTGGCACACAATACATCACAATAGAGGCAAGAAATAGTTATAAAAAAGAGCAAAAAAACGGAACATAGACAGATAGGTAACACACAAAAACTTAATAAAAGAACACGAGAAATGTTATTGTGCGCCACAGCACCAAAAAGGTCTCGACTCAGCATAAACCGAACCGCGAACTTGTCACGCTCATAATGCGCCAACGCTAAGAGCTCTTACTCTTTTAAATGCCTATATACACGAGGTCCAACATGTAGACATCTTTAATGATAACATTTGTAAAATATTTAATTCGCTAAGAGTATATTTAAGTTTTAATTATAGACAGTAGGCACTTTGGTATATACTGTAAGCTTGCTGTTTAAACTGAAATAAATAATTCTAATAAATGCCTGGCATGAAAGTAAAACAAAACATGTTTTCAGCGTTCACATTCAACGAGATCGAGTTCGACCCGATGTGGGTGAAGAGCATGTGGTGGATGTGCCTCATCTGCCTGATCTGGGGCAGCGAGTTCATTCTCGGATGCCAGCAGATGACCATCGCGGGCGCTGTGTCGCACTGGTACTTTAGGTAAGGACCCCATTTGTAGGCTCTGAGACCGGTATGAGTAGGACTGACCAGTCTAACTTAAAGTGAAACAGCACTATCTGTCAACCGTGATATAATCATCTATATTTGTAACTAACACAGATGTTTGTTCTGTGTCTGGGTGTTAAATATACAGTGGTGGTCATCTAATTAGAAACACCTACCTGGGTTTATATTTTTATTGCAAATTCCCTTTCGAACTAATTTTTAACGTATCATTGAGTGTTCATACGTATTAAAATCGATGTATCGGATATTATATTGCATTGTTATACCATTTTAATAACAGAAAACAACGGTTGTTTTTCTAAAACTGAAAGTTATATTAATAACAAAATAAAAAACGAGATACAAACCGGACAACTAATTAGAAACACCAAAAAAATCATTACTTAAATCATTTTTAATTTGAACAAAACCCCAATAGTTTTGAAAAATACTAAAAATACTACATCCTTAGACAATTAGTATTTGGTAGGGTAGCCTTTATTATCAATAACAGCTTTGCAGCGACGCGTCATTGATTCAATCAATTTATAACAAGTTTCTACAGGAATACTTCTCCAAGCGTCTTCAAATGCACTGTTAAGTCCATGAATATTAGTAACGTGTTTCTGCGACAGGTTGGTCTTTATAGTGTGCCACAAATTTTCTATGGGATTTAAATCCGGACTATTGGCAGGCCACTCTAATACTGTCACGGATTGTTCTGTAAGAAACGCTTTAACGCTGCGTGCTGTGTGCTTTGGGTCGTTGTCATGCTGAAATATCCAAGTTACTGGCAAATTTTCCTCGGAATATGGAATCATTGTCTCTTCCAAGATCTTTTTGTATTGATATTGATCCATTTGCCCTTCAATCTTTCTCACGGGACCAATCCCGTACCCTGAGAAACATCCCCACACCATTACATTTCCACCACCGTGCTTAACTGTCTTTTTAGTGTACTTGTTATTCAAAGCCTCGTTTATTGGTCGTCGTACATATCGTTTTCCATCGGAATTAATCAAATTAATTTTAGTTTCATCTGAAAACAAAACTTTTTTCCATTGATGAATAGTCCAACTGCCATATTTGCGAGCGAATGCTAGACGATTTTCTCTATGTTGCCTGGTTAGTAGTGGTACTTTTCTAGCGATCCTTCCTAACAATTTTCCTTCAACCAACCGTCTACGAACTAGTTTAGTGGACACGTGTCGAGGATCGTCTTCTGAAAATACCTCTTTTCTTATAACATTGGATCCTTTAAAGGGGTCCGCCTTAGCTAATCGAAGCATAAGCCTGTCTTCTTGAACTGTAGTCTTCCTGGGCCGAAGTTTTATGGCACGTTATCTGATGTTCCGTGTAGTTTGCAATGTGCGAGGGCGTTAAATATCATCTTTACGGAACATTCCAAATAATCGGCGATCTTTCTGTAACTCCATTTTTGTTTTAAATGAAAATTCACTATAATTTTTTCTCGTTGCTGCATCACAGCTCTTATTTTTACCCATTTTTAATAAAACAACAATAAATAGTAACTTTTCGTAATGAGTTAGAAATGGCGGCAATATTTACAATGTGATTGACAATTGTGAGAACTGTATTTCAGTTTAAAAAATCAAATTTTGAACCAAGTCATACAATGTTTCTAATTAGTTGTCCATTCTGCCAGTCCTAACGATATTGATACTTTTTGTTTCACTGATATTTATTTTTATTGTCGTCTTGGTTGTCAAACATTATTGCTTGTAATTAAACTAGAGATATTAAAGTACATTGTAAAGTAGTGAAAAAAAAATTACCTCCTATTAAATGCTATAATAATGTTAGTTACTTTATAAAAATTTCAGGTGACTAGGTGTTTCTAATTAGATGACCACCACTGTATATCTATTATGTATATCAGTCTCTGGTACCCATAGTACAGGTTATGTCTAGTTTGGGATCAGTTGACCGTGTGTGATATGTCCGGAATATTTATATTTATTTATTTGTTTATCCATTAAAGCTCTGCTATGTTTCTTTCCATCCAAAGGTTGCCTGTGAGATGTCGCTTTCAGCGCTAAGACCGCCTATTGTTTTACCCTTTTGTGTGACATGTTTCCCAAAATTATTTCTTGTGTGGTAATCAATCTTTATAGTTATCTATCTATCTATCAATCGAATAGTCTTACAAAGTGAATTATATCCTCATTGAACAATACACACATACATATTCCGGACATATCCGGACATACGTGAGTGATACGTGTGTGTGGTCAACTGATCCCAAACTAGGCATCATAGCCTGTACTATGGGTACCAGAGACTGATATACCTACATAATAGATAAATATTTAACACCCAGACACAGAACAAACATCTGTGTTAATCACACCAATGTTTGTCCAGTGCGGGAATCGAACCCGCGACCTCCAGCTCAGAAGTCAGAGTTACTACCAACTGAGCTATGAGGCTAACGTTATGTTCGTTACTAACTCGCTCGTCACCTTGTGACCTGATAGGTATAGTAAAGGCATAGCTTACAGTTTTTGTATGGTGTCAAGAAGAGCGCCCCTACAAAAACCATCAAGCGATTCACTTCTCAAGTCTCACGGTGAAAGATGAATAACTCACGAACATCACGGGATCCTTTAGCCCGAATAACACGGTAACGTTACGTTTGCGATACGTATCAATTGTGGTATTAGCCAATTACATGGATGCTTGAAATATTTTTATTGGCTAAAATTTGACTTATGCTATCGTATCGTAAGCGTTGCCCTTAAGGTTACCTTGAATTACAGTCAAACTTCAAAAGTTATTTTTATGCACTTAGCTTATATTTTTTTCTAATGATGATGTTCTCGCGATAACGCCCAATTCTGTGCATTCAACCGTATCTGAAAGTAAATAAGATTGAGTTTCAATTGTTTACCGAATCAGTAGCTTATCTGCCATTCCGCATGTCTGCGCTGACCCTGACTGAAACAAATTTAATAGGTACCTACTTAGAAATATTAATTCCACAGAGGCCCAAACGCCAACCCTTCGCCCGTCCTGTACTCCATCGGTAAGCTGATAAAGTATCATCTGGGATCGGTGGCGAAGGGATCCTTCCTGATAACGCTGTTCAAGATTCCTCGGCTCATCATGACATACGTCCACGCCAAGTAAGTCACTCACAATCTGGTCTGTGGTCACATACCTGTACCATGTACAGTACAGTATGAAGTTATCTTGCTTGGTATTCACTTCATTTTGTATTTGGATTAAGAATACAGCGGATGTTTGTGGATCTGCTGAAGCTACCTCTTAGTTGAAACCTTCATAAAAGACTAGCTTCCGCTCTCGGCTTCGCTCGCGTGGTACCTACATTAAAAGTAGACTATATTATGCTAGTGCTATGTCCGGAATATTTTTATTTTATTTTTATTCTAAGTAAAGAACTCTTTATATTCCAAGTTTCAACGAAATCAGTTGAGCCGTTACGGCGTGATTGAATAAGACAGATAAAGAGTTATAGAGAGTAGAAGAGTATAAGCTCTTATTTATTAGGGATTATAATTAGATAACTTTTCTTTTGAGCCTCACCTAGTTCGATCGGCACCACACTGAAGCTTTAAATTGCATTTTGTGAAAAAGGATCATCGAAAAAAATGATAGGCACCAAGCCGTGTTTGTTGCCTGATTCTTCGAGGCTTGGTCGCGAGGAACAGGCATAGCTTCACCTAGTTTCTAAGACGTTTCAAAGTGATCCTAGTTATTTTATTGAAATAAATGCCTTTTGACTTTGACTTTGACCTAGAATAGCAAATACGCTACTTTTTATGTAGGTACCACGCGAGCGAAACCGCAGGCGGAAGCTTGTTTTATATATTAATATCCTGTTTATTTTCAGACTGTCAGCGAGGGCGGACAAGGGGTCGGAATGCGCAAAGTGCGGTCTCAAATGCGGCATCTGCTGCTTCTACTGCCTCGAGAAGTTCATCCGCTATCTGAACCACAACGCGTACACCATCATCACCATCGAGCGGTGCCACTTCTGCAAGGCTGCGGGGAGGGTAAACCTTTTCATATTCCCCATGTTAAAAATGTACTTATCGACCTTTGGGGAAAGAAGGTCCTCGAATGGCGACCAAGAACTGGACGACGCAGTCCTGACATGCTAAAAATTTTGTTTCCCCCGCCGTCCGATGCACAGGTCGTGGAATCGAATCCCGGTCGTGCCCCAACGGATTTTCCATTCGGAAAATTATGTGCGTTAATACTAGTGCTCTCGAACGGCGAAGGGTAACATCGCGAGGAAACCGGCATGTCGTAGAACCTATAAATTCGAACCTGACTTATGCATGAAAGGAGCTTCTAAAAGGTGCACTTTAATCACAGAGACAGGCCTCATAGAGCAGTTGGTAGTAACTCTGCCTTCTGCGCTAGAGGTCGCGGGTTCGATCCCCGCACTGGACAAACATTTATGTGATAAACACAGATGTTTGTTCTGTGTCTGGGTGTTAAATATTTATCTATTAGATAAATCAGTCTCTGGTCACCATAGGACAGGCTATGCCTAGTTTGGGATCAGTTGACCGTGTGAATATATTGTCTGGAATATTTATTTATTTAATCCTTTCACCACACTGGTTCACCGACGGTCACAGGCCCTCTTCAGGGCCACCATACCTCTGGTCACTGGCCTAACGCAGGATGACCAAGAAAAAATCTGTGATTCAACATGTGAAAAATATTGTTTTCTCTCAGGCATTCAGTACGATAGTGAACAACGCCCTCCAAGTGGCCACGATCAACAGCGTCGGAGACTTCATCTTGTTCCTCGGCAAGTGCATCGTGACCGCGGTCACCGGTATTGTTGGTCTACTTCTGCTCAAGAGGAACACCGACCTGCACTTCTACGCGGCTCCGACTCTCGTTATTTGCATCTTCTCTTTCTTCATCGCGCACTGCATGCTGTCTCTGTATGAGGTAAGGAATCTGCACTATACAAGGTGATTCATATTGTTTGCTATCCCTTCTTATTATTCTCCAAATTAGCGATTAAGTTTGTTTTAAGACTTATGGAAATTCAACATTTTTCATTGAAAATCTCTTTTGTGGTCAAATCAATTAAAACTAGTCACTTGTCAGCAGTTTAGGTAGTGATCTTGATTTAGAACTTTTGTTTAATAATCCAAATGTTAGTAATATTATAAATGCGAAAGTTTGTGAGGATGTTTGTGGTTCAATCACGCCGTTACGGCTCAGCCGATTTCGATTAAACTTGGAATAGAGCTTAGAGGCTACTTTCTATGTAGCTAACACGCGAGCGAAGACGCGAGCGCGAGCACTAGCTCGCGCTCCTATGAAATTTCAAGCAGATCGGTTAGATAGTACGAAAGTTATGCTTGAACAAATAAACATACATACAAAATGTATGTTTATTTGTTCAAGCATAACTTTCGAACCATTTATCCGATCTGCTTGAAAAGCAAATGCCGTTTCGCCCCAAGTTGTTTGAAAGATCTTCGCTCGCTCGATCAATAAGACATGAGCGTTGGGGGTTTTTTTTAATGTTTAATTAAATTTGATTGCAGATGGTGGTCGACTCGTTATTCCTGTGCGTGTGCGAGGACCGCAACATGAACGGCGCCGAGGGCAAGTGGCAGAGCTCGCGGCTGGCCGAGCTCGGCGGGCACAAGCGCGACCAGCCCGACCTGCCCGACCCCGCCGAGCTGCAGGATCTGCAACAAAAGTACTGAATTGTGAGTTACCTAGCATGTTATGTGCTTACCCAAAGGTCACATTGAGCATTCATAATATTGCAATTCATTTTTTCCATCGAACACAGAACAAACCAGAAAGGCCAGCTCGCGTGAAACTTGTCACCACTAAAACTACTTTCATTGAGAGGAGTTTGTGTCATTCAGTCGGCAGATGCCGAATCGTCCGGAGTCACAAAAAAAAAAAAAATATGCCATCGTGTGCTGTTCCAACATGATAAAATTAAACGTCATTTCTGGTTTGTTCTGTAATCTGAGATTTTTTCATTTTATGGCGTCTGCTGTTTCATCAGTCAACCTTGCCAGTGTCAAGTTTGCTCAGAAGAAAATGGTGGCGGTTTTCTTCAAAACTTCAAACCGAATTTTTAGTCAAAAACTAAAATCATATAATACACTCCCGTTCTACTTGCTTACATTCGTTTGTGGACTTTTTGGCAGGAAACTTAGAAAGTGATGTGCTCTCAATTTATTTAACAAAACTAGTGTAAGTAGTGTTTGAGTAAAGCGTACAATTGAAGTGAAATAAAATGATTGCGTGTATCCATCGTGTATCGTGACTTTTCTGGTAGGCGTCAAAAGTTTGCGTACACAAATAATAATAATATGAGTCCTCAAGACACCATTTTGGACCCACTGCCTTCATACAGCGCGGGTTAAGATACCCACATTGTAAATACGTACACACGCCACGGGCGCGTCGGATCCCATACGTTTTGTATAGCGACTCGCTATCGAGGCGCGCGCTATGTATTCTGCTGTATTCTGACTTGAACCGTATCCTAAAGTAAATAAGTTTGCATTTCAATTGTTTAGATTAGTCAATTAGTAGCTCACCGCTCCTCCGCCTGTCTCAGCGCTAACTCTATTGTGCCTGGCAGTGAAGCATATTAAAAGATACCTAACTCAAGTTTAGCGCCGTTCATAGTTTGATTTAAGGTTTGTAGTACTACGAAAACGCTCTTAGGCAAATAAAACTGGTTTGAGCTTTATCTTTGGCCTGTAATTTATCGGTATTGTTGTATCTATAGAGTATGTTATTGGTACTTTGGGCTGTTTGACTATGTACAATAGCATGTTTGTGGTTGATTCGGCTGGTTTATTATTTATTTATCAAAGTGAATACATTTCATTCTTTTACTTTTAAAATTAATGCTAAATTAATTATTTTACAGATAAAACTGACAGACTGAATGGGACACGAGTCTCAACTCAAGAGTGCTTACGTAAAATAACTATTTGCGTATCTTTTTTGTAAGAGTATTATCTATTTATTTCCTTGTTCTAAGTCTTGCGCCATCTTCCATTTGATATGGCACTTAAGTATGTTTATGTACTACACTACTACACAATTTATATTCAATCACACGTTACTGTATATGTTGGTGTTCACAGATGTTTAGGAAACTTGATTTACATTTGATAGATATTTTTCTAATGTTACTCTAGCTAGCTATCATTGGATTTTATAAATGTTGTACACGATTTTGAGAAATGTTTAATGCACTTTTTTAACTTATTGACTATTTATTGGTGTCAGCAGCACAATAATTTATGAAATGTACCTTATAATCATGAAGCATAATATTAATTAATTTACACTCGACGTCTCTACGAATCTATGTAGGTATAATTTTATCTTGAATTAAATAATGTTATTTTTATAATTTTAAGTGGTACAATATTTTATACTTTAATTTAAATTAGAATAAGTTTAACAATTTTACTCTTTATTGAATAATGTAATAATAATGCTATTGCATTTATTTTTTTATGATGTTGCTTGGTGGCTTTTTCCTAAAAGCACAGTCTCGGTATTTACAAACTTTCATGTTCACAAACATAATAAAAATTCATATTTTGATGAAATAATGCATAATTTGGGGCAGAGTCAAGCCGTCCATTTACTGTTTATATATTTATTCTGTCTGGAAACCCAAAAAAAATCAGGGAAAGGTGAATCACATAGTTTTTGATGATAAGTAAGTTATATTTTTATAATTGACCTTTGACAACCGTTAAGGTGCCATTACACTTAATTGGATAAGATATTAATGTTTTACATCCGTCCTATCATCAATAATGAATTTTATTTCTAATTTGTATTTTTTTTTAAATTACTAAATATTACTTTTTTTATGACATTCTTTGTGAAAACAATGTAGGGCCTAATAATGTTACATCAATATTTTTTTGAATTTTATATAACTTAAAAGTACCTTATTGTACCTCATAATAAATGATCTTCCGTTACTAGTTTCTCTAAGTTCTAGTAACATAACTGTTATCTTTGCTTGAATAAAACATTTTTTGCGTGGAATAAGTTTTTATTTCAATTATTTATTCTTAAGACTAAGCTTTTGCTTTTCCTGGTTTCTTCTTTTTGAACTGCTGTTTCCTTTTCTTTATTTGATCAGATATCTTCTTGCTCTGGGCTCTGAGTTGCTTGCGTCTGATAGCCATGTCAGGCTTACTCTTACTCTTCTTTTGCACAATTGCAGGTTTGCTTTCTTCTCTTCCATCGGATTCTTCATCTTTTGGTTCCTCTACAAAGAAAATAAGGTATGACTTTGTCAGGTTCTTGGCATGAACTCATATTTCGGAACTCAGCCCATAGGGATGACTCAAGTTACATTCTTACAATATAAATTAAAATTTGAATCAGAAATGTGGAGATACACAAATAAGTCACTGACATAGCCCAAAGGATAAGTAACTGGTCCTTGAATACCCAAAACTATACCCTAGCTAGTGAGATTTCACAAATTTGTGTGAGGATTCAAGTTGTAATCATCATCTTCTCAGCCACAGGATGTCCACTGCTGAACATAGGCTGCTCCCATAGATTTTTAAAGCAACCTTTATTAGGTACTAGGCTTTCCATCATTCTACAGATTTCAAACTATGTACTTTAAAGTAAATAACAACATGGATGTTTTATGAATTTTGTAAATTACCTTTCACAATGGCTTCTTCAGCTTTTGCTACTGGGTCACCTTTGAAAAAATCTGCTCCCTCAATATCTGGGTAGCCAGTCTCAGGCTTAGTGGCTTCATACATGGCTTTCTTTTCAATTCTTCTTTCGTACTTGTTTCCAGCCTTCTTTGAGAAGGCTTGTCTTAGTTTTGCTGGACTGACATACTTTGGGTTCTCCCATAATGTTGTTCCACCGAATGATCCTGAAAAGATTTTCACCTGAAATAATACAACAAAAAAAATTAAAATACTAGTTACAACCAGTGGCAAGAGACTGTGAAACTTGCAAACAGAAACTTACAGGATTTAGAACGAATCTGGGTCCAATTTCAGCTAAAGCACCATCTTCAGACAGAATCTGATAGTTCCTAAACCAAATCCTGTTATCCAGGATCATAAAAGTGTAGACATGGTCAAAGAATGGCTGACTCTTCGGGTGATGTTTGGGCACTCCAAATGTTTGAGTGAGTAGTTCTTTCAAAAGAGTGTAGTGAGAATCTTTTGTGAATTGTGGATCAAAGGAAAGAAGTGGTCTTGATCCTCTCAAGCAATTTCCTGTCATTTTGAGTTCACCCATTGTGTAAACTGAAACAGAGAAGTTTGCATTTGAAAATCATTATCATAGGTTTTTAATCATATCCTCTTAATTATAATCAGTCACTAACATTAATCAGCTCCATAACCCTCACCTTGTCCATTTCTACCAGTAAATAAAAGAAAGAGGTGGACATAATTTCATAAGCCGATTAGGTTAGTGAGTTATTATGAATATCTAGCAAGATTAATGTGGGAATCAAAAATAATGACTTCGCTTACTGTTCTCCACTAAAAATTTTGCACTAGGACCATTGGGAACATTGGCCATCCACAAATACAAGTCCCTCATTTTCCTGCCTTCAAATAGGAGGCATTTATTACAATTCTTCATTTCGCTGATTTCATTGACAACATATAGATTTTTGCTCCGTTCCATTTTTGACTCGGTTTTATGATGTGGCATCAGTTTCTTTATATCTTCCATTAAATGCCGGTGTCGGTGGTTTATGCCACGAGCAGCGAACACGAGAACTCTTTGCCTGTTGATCCATTTAACCTGAAAATTGAAAATAAAAAGTTGTTTACGAAGTCTCAAAACAAAGATCTTACAGAATAACCATGAAAATAGATAATAGGTACATACTTATAAACGTTATTAGGGTGAAATCTATTTAAATGAGTAGTTTACCTGGCGCGGTGTCGGATCATCCGACATACGAACTGGTGGTAATATAACAACGTTTTCATCTTCCTTGGGTTTTTCAGAAGCAATCACTTTCTTCTTTTTCACGTTTTTTACTTTGAGTTTAGCCATATTTATTCAATTCAAACGATAGGAAATCAATCACAAACCAAATAAGTAAGTACCAAAATCAATCAACCGCGAGCGGTGCGGTAAGGCCACGTGCGAAAAATAAACTCTTCTTTGCATCTTGCTTGACAGCTGTCAAAAAAACTTTAATGTCAGTTAGTCAGCTGTTTGTCAGTGTGACAATGGCGGGAGTAATAGTGTTCTGTGGACAATGGTTTGAGAAAGTTAATTTGGTTTAGTTTTTTTGTACCTATTTATTTTTCCTGTGATGCTGCGTGTTTGCCAGTGTTTGTCTGTAATTGCCAACATAGCAGTGTCAAAGAGGATTCTACATACTTACCTCTAATCTAACTAACCTACGTTGTTGCCAGTGCAGTGCAGTGACTGCAGTGTTGGTTGTGTTATTTCGAGCCTGGCTGGAGCAATAAAGTTATCGTAGTGTTTAAATTCTCTTGGTAGCAGTCAAACGTTTCTTTAGGCTTACTGCGAAAATGTTGAAATCTATGACGTTTTTAATAAAAATTAGTAAGAATAATGTTAAGGAGCAAGTTAGATTTGCTTCTAAAGCACTACCGCAGTTATCTTCGGTGAGATTTACAATAATTACTTTGTAGTACGGTACCTACTTGCCTGGATTTATCAGTTTTATGCTAAGTGGTGTTGTTTGTCTGACAGAAGTAGGTACTAAACAACAAATCGTATTACTGTCGGTATTTTTATATAATAAGTATAAACCTACCTACTTCCCCCTAACGTGAACTACTACGCACTTTCGTACGTGGGATTAAGGTTGATAAAATGATAATATACATACCTATCCAATTAACTACTAAATCGGTTTTATAACGTTACAAAGTACCAAGAACTTTCAATTTAATTACTGATTTCAGGAAAAATACAACGTCAAAAGGAAAGAGTTTGGCGCAGTACTATCAACAGACGTTAATTACTTCAAATCTCTGCTCAGCGAAGATAGAGTTCTGACCGAAGATAGCGATGTCTTGCCCTTTAACATAGACTGGATAAAGAACTGTAGAGGTGATAAAATATATGTTACTTACTTACCTCCTGTTTAATTTGTTTGCACCAAGTAGTAGGGTAGTAGAGCCCTAATCTCGATACAAAAGCATAATCATCATAGTGGGGCGTTCAGTTTTAAATTAGACGATATCTACCTACCAGTCTAGGTACTAACAGTCAATGTTGTAAAATTATCACGCAATAATGACTGTGTAAAAGCGCATGGCTTGCTTTCTAACCATTTTCTAGCTAAAATCTGTAGCTATTGCCATGCAGCGTAATGCTAGTGAGTGACGTATCGTTCATGGGCTCGATTCTCGCACTGCTAGGGTGTGTATAAAAGTTATATATATAGGTAGCCTACTTCATAACCGTCAAAGCTGCAAAATTATCACACAATATCTGTGCAAAAACGTATCGCTTGCTTTCAATTTCTAACCACGATCTAATGGTGAAATTCTGTAACCAGGCGCTACGGCAGCGTGATGCTAATGTAATGATTAATGAATGACGCATAGTTCTTGGGTTCGATTCTTGCACCCACACGGAATATCTAGAGTATCTAGTGTCTTGTAGAAGGTATCATGTAAAATGTTTGCGCAACATTAGGCATGGAATGCTAAGCTTACTCAGATGTAGAATAAGTAGGTAATAGGTAGTACTAATACTAACTTTGTGCACTTAAAACCAGACTTCAACGAAGTAACTCGTTTAACTCCTTCCCGACCATCGCCGTGTATACGGTATTTATAGCTACGACTTTTAGAGAACCCGTTTTACCATAGAGGATATATTACCTATTGGGTTTCAGGTCAGTCAAAAGTGGTGCTAAAACCCAAGACCACGCAAGAGATTTCCGATATCCTGAAGTACTGCAATGAGAGGCGACTGGCGGTGTGCCCTCAGGGCGGCAACACGGGCTTGGTCGGGGGCTCAGTGCCCGTTTTCGATGAGATCGTACTCAACTTTGGACTGATGAATAAGATCATCAGTTTGGATGAGATATCAGGTTAGTCTTGTAAACGGGCAGACATAGGACGTATGCCATTTGAAGAGTCGCGGGTTCGGTGGCTGGAGGCGGTTCAGGTAAGAACGTCAATTGTGGTATAAATGTGAGGTGTGTGTACCTTAAGCTGCTTCTTATATGTCCAGGAGCATTAATATGCGAGGCCGGCTGTATCCTAGAGATCCTGGACAACTACTTGCGTGACAGGAACCTAATAATGCCGCTGGATCTGGGCGCGAAGGGATCTTGCCAGATCGGCGGCAACGCCAGCACCAACGCCGGGGGGCTGCGGCTGCTGCGGTACGGGAACCTTCACGGCTCTCTACTGGGGATTGAAGCTGTAAGGACCTTGCATACTAAATATCCTCACAACTGTAATCACCGTACACTTCCCAATTGAAATAGCACAACAATAGCTCTGTTTGTAAACTTTTCGCGACTAAACGGTTGAACCGATTGTGATGAAAGAAGGTATGGAGATGCTTAACTAAGCCCTGAGGAAGGACTTTATCTACATTTTATCCGGGATACGCGCGAGCGAAGCCGCGAGCAGCCTTAACTATACCATTTTCACAAACCGGTGACCAAATTGGTGACGTTTTGGAAAAAGGCCCAGGTCAAGAGTAGGTACCCTAAACCGACGAGCATGTATGAGGAATGTGATGAGAGTGAATGAAGCAGTAGAGATATGTCAGGATCGTAGCAAGTGGAAAGCCGTGGTCTCTGCCTACCCCTCTGGGAAATAGGCGTGATTTTATGTATGTATGTACTTAACACCTACCAGCATTTGCCTAACGCTTGCATGGGCACGTAAGGTGGACGAAAGAAAAGAAAGGGGTGATAATTCTTACTAGGCATTTCTAGGTGAAAGCAGATGGCACAGTGATAGACTGCCTCAAAGCGATGAAGAAAGACAACACAGGCTACCATCTGAAGCATCTGTTCATCGGCTCTGAGGGAACTTTGGGAGTGATCACCAAGGTTGCAATACATTGCCCTGTCCTGCCAAAAGCTGTCACTGTAGGCTTTTTTGGTAAGTAAGGTGCAACAGTACATAGGTACCTACCTACTCTTCTAAATTATTTGTTTTACACGATGTTTGATTAGTTCGGTTTTAGTTTTTTTTTTTTTTAAGATTCTAAATAAAGCCTCGTTCTATCTTGTATGAAAATGCGCCCGTTGTATTTTTTAATAGAATAGATATATATATTGGATTTGGAAAAGAACACCCAGTAATAGATTGACTTTTTCAGGCGTAAAGAGCTTCGAAAACATTCTGCAGTTGTACAAAAGCGCTAAATCGTCCTTGGGAGAAATATTGTCGGCTTTCGAAATGGCTGATTTTGATTCTATAAACTCAACAGTAAAAAATCTCAAATTACCGTAAGTTTTTAAATTCGCAAGTGGGGATAGATCACGAAGAAAAGAAGCTACGTAATCTACATATATAACTCTTTTTTTCTGTGAGATAGATAATTCTTTTGATGTTTTTAATTCCAGAAATCCAATATCGGAATTTCCGTTTTATGTTCTGGTGGAAACGCACGGAAGTGACGAGTCTCACGATGCAGAAAAACTGAACAGATTCCTTACAAAAGAGATGGAGAGTGGACTCATTTTGGATGGGACTGTGACATCTGAACCTACTAAAATGCAGGTAGGTACTAAGATGATTTGATAGAGATTGATAGAGATATTACAGAATAAAATTGCGCGCTACCAACGAATCAGATTTTGCGTTTCAGAGGGTCATTGGCCGTTCAGGCAGTGTTGACACACAAAGGAACATACATACATAATTACATACTCACATCCTAAAATATAAATGCGAGGATGTGAGGTTTGAGAGAGTTTGTGAGGATGTTTGTTGTTCAATCACGCCGTAACGGCTCAACCGATTTCATTGAAACTAGGCCTATAATTAATAGCATATATACTTGTAGTATGTAAGTACCAAGCGCGGAAGCTAGTATCTACATACATACACACACTCTAAAAATATTACCCTCCCTCTGGCACAGTGGGGTAAAAATTAGCGATGATGCCACCCGAATTTTTATACGCAAAAGATTTTTGTAATTCCTTATCAGCTTGGTCGCGAGGAACAGGCGTAGCTTCACCTAATTTCTAATACGTTTCAAAGTGATTTAATTGAAATGTCTATTTTTCTTTTGATCTGATTTGAACAATTACCACAGATCGTGAGTTAAATTTAAAGTTTTTTTATGGTCACTTTTTGATGGATGTTTTTTCTTCACAGACGATATGGAACCTGCGTGAGAGCATAGCGGGAGCGGGTCTGGTGCAAGGCTACGTATTCAAATACGACGTCTCCTTGCCTCTACAGAACTATTACGATCTTGTCCCGCGGCTCAGAGAGATACTCGGCCACCGAGCTTTGATCGTTTGCGGCTACGGTCACGTGGGTGAGTATTACGAAAACATCAGATTAGCTATTTAAATTGAGTCGTCTCACTCACTAGTCACCAGTGAGTGGTGAAAAGTGAATAGCTTACCGTGTTTAGTATGGTGTCATGTTAGAGAACCAGGAGTCTCTAAGAGGTACACTTTAATTCTTTCACTACACTCAAAACTCATTTTATCACCTACGGGATAACACTGGCCCAAATTTTCGTTATGTTTATTTAAAAAAAACGGCAAATCGTGATTCCACGAGATGATGACACCCCTAATTCCCTACACAAAACTAGTAAAAAAACATCGAAATCGGGCCGGCCGTTACGGAGTAATCTGTGTAGGTACATTCATAGAGAAAAAAACTACTAATAGCTGCCGAATCAATAACCGCCTCCTTATTGAATTCGATTAAAAATGTTGTTATGCAAATAAAACTGATCAAATCACCGTTTTTCAATTTGTACTGAAACCTGTTCTTCTTTGACAAACGTCACCATTATTCATAGACTGTCCGGAGTGGCGAGAGAGAGAGAAGAGGCCCTTACGCTTACCCTGATTAGATAGATAGAACCGTTATTGTAAAATCTAATTATTATTCATTTTTCAGGTGACGGGAACATCCACATCAACGTAACAGTACCAGAATACACAAAAGAAATATGTTCCCTACTAGAGCCATACATCTTCGAAGAGGTGAACAAGTTGAAGGGATCAATCAGCGCTGAGCACGGGGTCGGGTTCAGGAAACCACAATTCATTCATTACAGTAAGGACGAGTCCGCGTTACAGCTGATGCGCGGATTGAAACAGCTCATGGACCCAAATGGAATACTGAATCCTTATAAAGTGCTGCCTGAAATGTGACCATAAACACAAAACGTTAATTTTATCTGTATATATGATTGTAGAGTTACATAAGTAACTTCTTATCTTTATGATAACAAAAGTTTGTATTTAGACTGATAATAAAAAAACATCTACAGTTGGATCAAATGATCTACTCTTTAATGTATGTAGTACTAAAATGTGATAGAATTGTAAAATGCATTTGAAATAAAAACAAGAAATTCATTTATATGACTTTTATTAAAATATCCATTTATTCTTATAACATTCATAATATCACTGCAACAAAAATACAATGGAATATTACAAACATTCTCCTAATTCCATCAAATAAATAGATCGGTTTTCGTAAAATGTAATTCGAAAAAATATTTAGCTGTCGAGCATTTTAAATGGTTTTAATGGCTGTGGGAAAATTATATTGCTGTGATAATTGTAGATCTATAAGGAAGGATTAAACTAGCAATTACATCATCTTGACTAATATCCACTTTTGCTCGCACAAGGCTTCAAATATAGACGAATTGAATTCACAACAATGACAATTTGGCAAATAAGATTTCGCTATCAATTTTTTTATAGATATTATATATTATAAGAACTGACAGTAGACACTTAGTTTATTTGTGCAAACAAGACACGGGCACACTATTTGCATCAAAATCTGTACTTCACATTGAAATTATGACCATCATAGAAAAACAAGTATAAAATAATGAAAATAGTCATGATATTAATAAAAACAAGAAGTCAAATTCATAAACAAAATTAAATAATTACTTAGGAAGTTGTCAGCCTTCTAATTAACAAATTATTATGTAACATTGCTTTGAATGGAATGAAAGAAAGCCGTTATTAGATGGTTTTAGTGACTACGGACGCCATTCATTCTAGCTTTATTTCATCAAATTCAGTTATGTCTTACAGAAAAGTGAGAATGCTCTTACTTTCTGTAACACTAACATCATGGAGAAGACGAATAAATGGAGAAATTATGAGATCACTAAATATAACACTTAGACGAAATGTAAACAAGTAAGATCTAATGCCGCTCAAATATGGCCTTCAAATTTAGAGGTGGGAAGTTAACTATTAAAATACAATACAATTTAGACAACATTCATTTTACTATATTCTCTAAGCTTGTTTACACTTAGTCTAGGACTTACCTAATCATAACACTGGTGTGTTTACGTATGAATAAAAAACTGACAAATCAATGATGAGTGTCCTATTTCATTAAACGGAATCAATCATATTGCTTATACGCAAACACGTACATCCTCCCGGAAAAACAGACCAATACATTAATATAAAAAAGTAAACAATAATATATTTATTTATTTATGCTATTTGGCTCGTTACAGTAAAAGCATGAAATGTTAAATTAATAAGCTTTCGGTGTGATATTTAAATGCTTAATCACTAGTAGAGCACCTAAGTTATGAAAATGATGCGCTTTATGTGACGTCCGTTATTAGTGAGCCGGGGCGGCGCCGGCGCAGCGGTCGGCAGGTGTTCCGATGGATGCGACGACCTTCTATAGTCACATTGAATTGTCAAAACACGCTTACATCTTAGGGAGATTAGGGTTTGTTCTTTCCTCCTATTTTTTTAAAAGTTTTATAGTTTTTATATATTTTTTTCTAATTTCTTCATAAAGTAGACACGGTTAGGTCTGTCTCCGCGAGGTAGAGAGCGCGCGCGGCTATCGCTTGATCTGGTTGGACATTTTCAGGAACTCGAGATAGCCGGCTTGCATCTCGGCGTCCATTCCCGTGTCCCACGCATCATTCTCTAGCTCTTCGCTGTAACAAACACACAACCTTCACATTCCATCCAGAGTATTTAAAACAATGTACAAGATTAGTTAGATTTATAGAATGAGTTGTGTTATGAGATGGGATGTGCAGCCAGTTTGAAGATTAGTTTGTTTATAGTACGCGGCGTGTTAGGTGGCGCGGATACTCACAGGATGTCCTCTTCGAGGGCGATGCTCTTGTTGCCCGTGAGGTTGCTCTGGAGGAAGGCATGCTCCTCGGCGGTCAGCGCATGTCCGTCCGCCAGGTATCCCTCGCCGCCTTCGGACTCGCCGTTCACTACACAGACAACCATTTTATTCACTTCCTTTCATCACAATGGTTCTATTTAAAACGGGCACAGGGGAAGGCTCAATCCACATTAATACCAAGACCCACTGATGTCATTCTACTATTAACTATTTATAACACATTTTCCTCCATTTATTCAAGTAAAGTACTTACTGTGATCATACACGTAGTTATACAAAACACACAGATCCAATCAGTGGCCATTGACCATACTATTATAATTATGAAAAACATGAAAACAACAAAGTCAACGAACTGCTTATTTGATAAGATAAAGTACTTAGCTGAAATAATTCAACCATCATCACCGTAATACAAGTGATTTAGCTAGATAATTTTATTGTTTTCTGCAGTACCACACATTTATGATGATGATGTGTTAAGATTCAAGCGAAGCCCCCAACTGAATAGCCCAAATCTTGTTTAAAGGAATGGTCTGAGCTACATGAAAAGCTTGGGGAGGAAAGGAAGGTATAACAGATTATGAACAAAGCAACATTAACCAAAACCAGAACAGAAAAACTCATAGTTAAATTTTATTCGTTATTATGTTACATACAAGACAACACATAAAAATATACATATAATGTGTTGAAACAGGAGTTTATCTATTTTTTTTTAAAGTATCTATATTAATTTTACTAGAATCTTGTACCTGCTTGTTTATGTCTCTTGGGAAATTTTGGAAAAATAAGTCAAGAAACAGGTTGCCAGGACAAGTAGGTATACAAGATCCATCAAAAAGTAATTTCTGACAGAAGGCTTGGTAGTGACTATGTATTATGGCGGATCATGCTCTTACAGTGACGAGCATGGATATTTCGAGCGCGGCCTCGGCTGGCCCGCAAGTGCACGCACGGCAGCTGTTTGTACTCACTGTATCTGCGGCGCGGCCTGAGCCAGCCCGCAAGTGCACGCACGGCAGCTGTGTGTACTCACTGTATCTGCGGCGCGGCCTGAGCCGGCCCGCAAGTGCACGCACGGCAGCTGTGTGTACTCACTGTATCTGCGGCGCGGCCTGAGTCAGCACGCAAGTGCACGCACGGCAGCTGTGTGTACTCACTGTATCTGCGGCGCGGCCTGAGCCAGCCCGCAAGTGCACGCACGGCAGCTGTGTGTACTCACTGTATCTGCGGCGCGGCCTGAGTCAGCACGCAAGTGCACGCACGGCAGCTGTGTGTACTCACTGTATCTGCGGCGCGGGTCCTGCGCCGGCGGCGGCTGCGGCGCGGCCTCGGCCAGCCCCCAGCGCGCGGCGCGCAGGTTCACGACGGCGTGCACGCACGGCAGCTGCGCGCGCCGCTTCAGGCGCTCGAACATGGCGTGCATGCCGCCCGGACAGTCCGCGTCCAGCGCTATGCCGGACAGCTGAAATACCATTGCATATTAAACAACTGCTCATCGGGCCCTAGTTTGCATCAGTAAACTTCATGTTTGAATCCTTAGGTTGAGCATTTGTACTGTAAGACCCGATAATGCTGTTCATTAATCAGGCTTTACTAGATCAACTGTTGTTAATGCACAACCTGACAATGTACAGCCGAAATATTCCCTATCCCATATTTAGAAGCCTACTTATATCAGATATCAGACTGTCTCCCCTTAGGTTCAACTTTAAATACATTTAACAAATCACTTACTTTTAAAAGCTGGCACACAGCCTTGATGTTGGCTTCTTTTTCAGAGTCCAGAAGGTGCAGCAAAACTTTGCACAGGCTTTCACCCAGAGTTCGAATTCTCCCACCCTAAGAAACAATTTTCGTATAATTATTATGAAAAATCAAATCTCACATTTAATGATTTCTTGTAATACACAGAACATTAACAGGTTAAAATAATTCTCTACAACAATACAAAAAGATCAATCAATTATTTATCTAGTTCCTTCCTTCCTGTTGTGTCACTGATTGTTTCTTGGTCATGCTGTATTAGGTCAGTGACATGGATGAGGTATGGTGGCCCTGAATAGGGCCTATGACTGTTGATTAAAGAATCAGTGTAGTGAAAGGATTTAAGTGAGCCACTAAAAGGCTCCTTCGAGCACATATTAATCTAGTAAAAAAACAATACATAACAATAATTAATGTAATTTTGCCATTTACTTACAGTGAGACCAACCTGGTTGTCTTCAAGTTGAGTGTACAACTCCGCTAAGAACATGGCGAACCCGCGGATATTCTCGTCGGAAGACTCGATGCCGCTGATGATCTTGTTCTCATCAGCAGAGCACCGCTCCAGCAGACAGGCGCGGAAGGTAGACTCTTCCGGGGGCGCCACCGAGTCGTACATAGAGCACAGACGAGCGCCATTATAGCGGAAATTCGCCTCACCGATTGACTGTTGAAATAATTTAAAAGTATAATATGTGTAAAACAGGTACATTTAAATTGGCAGTGGATTATAGAGACTGACCCCTACTACACAATATGAATATAACTTGCTAATGTGACTGGCTATTGAGTTAAATGGATAGTACATTACCTGATTGACAATAGCATCAATCAATGGCCTGGTGTAGGACGCATCGTGCAAAGTAGCAGCAAATGAATCCAGCAGAGGACCGCACAGGGTGTCGAACTTGCCAGGGTCGAATGTTATCTCACACATGACAGTTATCAAGTTTCCAATGTTTTCCTGAAAATAACATGCTTTGATTGGTTGCGGGCCACGCAATGGGCTATGGAAATCTATAGGGGAGAGATATGTTCAGCAGTTCATGTCCTATGGCTGAAATTATGATGACTGAATAGCCGTAGGTTAAGCAGGACAGACCCACTAGATGGTGGAAAGATAACTTATTAATAAAGGTTGCTGGAAGAGCTAAAGAGTCCACACAGCATCAGTCACTCTGAAAAACTATGGTGGTCAATTTTTAGGTGTGGATGTCCTACGGCTGAAATGATGATGATTTAAACAAGCAAAGTGATAGAATGTTTTTTCTTTAGAAAGTTGTTCAAGCCATGTTATGCTGCAAACACAAATAGACAACACAGCAATCAAGGAAGTAATTTTACCTGAATGTTGTAAATACTAACAGGTGAGGAAAATTGTTTTTGTTTCTTGGCTAACCTCACTTTATTTTCTTCTTAGTCTTTAAAAAGAATTTAAACTTAGTAACTTAGCGAGATCGCGACTAAGCAGAGAATTCTTTATTGCAGATGATTAGCAACCGTAAATGTAACCTTAATTAGTTATTTGTTTGTTCCACCGTAATTTTGTATACCGCTAGTTTAGTTGTTACCCCACTGTTTGTAATACTTAGTAATATATTCCTATTCGTGAGAACCTGTAATTGGCTCTCTAAAGCTAAACAAATGTTCAATCAAATGTAACAAAGCTGTTGGTTCTCCAAAAAATAAATAAATAAATAAATAAATAAAACATCCTTTATTGGTTGGATATATAAAAAGAAGGCTATTGAATCCAAAAACAGATATAAGCAAGGATCTCAGTCTTTTTCTGACAACCTTTTTTTATATACACAGCAGACAAGAAAAGTTGGAACAATAAAGTTACAACTTTTTAATAACTTTTTAAGACTTTATAATATAAATAATATATGCTGAAGGGTAACTTGTATATTATTTGATGCCAAGCCGTGCCACATCCACCGCTTGTGCTTGAAAAATCAACATGAAGGCAACTTTCAGTGCTGTGAACCCTAATTGGATATCTTAAAAGCTGACCCCAATACCTAAGAAACAAGTTTTCATATAAAACAAACACAACAGTAACTTAATTATTATAAACAGAACCATACCCGCATATCCATATTCTCAGCTTCTTCAAGAGAGTAAGACATTTCATCCAACCGGTACGGGTTCTGATCTTGGGCTTGACGAAGGCGATCTTGGACAGAGAAACGATGAGGCCTGTAAGCTGTCTCCTGATTGTAAGTCGGAGCTGGCTGGGGGGTGTAGTTTGGGGGGTACCATTCCTTAGCTTCGGCCGACAGATTCGATTTCGGCGGCTCGACTACAACAAAGAAAGTCAAAACCAGTTAACTATAGAACCTTTAAACGAAATTGAATGACCCAAAAAATATTGCTAGATAATTCATACCACGGATGGGTCGTTGCCTAAGTCTATCAAACTTCAGCAACGTCATTACAATATTTTACTTTCACCTGAACTTAACTATTTGGGATGAACGCAAATAGCTGGCGAGTATGACGAGACGTCACTGTGGAATAGATTGGATGCGAGAAAGTGCATTGCACATAGAACACGCAAACCTACGAGCTATTTACCTTTCGATTCCTCCGTGACCACCCGCGGTCTGCGGAGCTCTCGTGGCTGGTTGTCGGGCTGCTGCCAACCACGACCTCTGCCTCTAGGGCCCCCGATTTCTCCGTTATTCATTTCGACAGAATATCGAGCAAATCAAAATATTTTCTAATATTCTCGCTATGAAATTCCATAAACAGTGATAAATCAAAACTTGTGATACGCCAGCTACAATCCTTCCACGGATTCGACACGTAAACAAAGAGAAATATTTTCTCCTTCGGAACAATTTCTTTCACAGCAAAACCTCCATGTTAGCAGAACGAAAGAGACAAAACACGTAGAAAAAAGACAGCAACAGTAAGAAATTGCCAGTTGTAAAAAAAAATAGAAAAGACCCGTTGCACACCTAGGCCATTAAATAGCTTATTTTTGCCTGAGCCAAGGTTACCAGCTCCCAAAACTTTTTTGACGTTTTTTCACTTCTTATGTATATATATATATAATGTTTGTGCAAAAGAAAGATAGGCCTTTTGACGATTGACGAAAGTGACGATTTTAATAACCTCACTTTTTCTAGGGCAATAGACTCGACCTAGCCACACTTATTTCTAAAACTTTAATTTTCTCGTCATTTTTAAAAGTTACAAAGCAATAAAAATTCATATCAAAAAGATTCTCTACAGTCGTTTATTACGGAGATAAGGACGGTCACAGGGACCTGGATTCTCGTTGTGATGTCTTATAAAAATGCCTATTACTCTGAAAGTACATATTGAAAGAATAGCATTTCCAACAACTACAAATTCGCCACTAGGTTTTGTGGTTCAAAACGAGCATATTCCGATGATGTAATGTCTTAAATTATTTATAAGACATTATTCATAAATTGTCTATTGGTCCGAGGGTCCGAGGTGATTATAACATTTTCGAGTGTGTGACTGATCTTAGGAATAACTTCCACTAGAATTTAAGTCTACAAATAAACTTCACAAATATTGTTAAAATTAGTGTATTTTCCACTTCTTTTTGTCGTGTCACTGATTCTTTCTTGGTCATTATTAATTTATACTATAATCATTTATATTCACTGATTCTGGGAGGAAATTCAAATTTCAGGGTTAGCAACACTGGCATAAGCCTGATGATGATGACTGCCTCATTCAATGACCTCTAGAATGCAGTACCTACAGCTTTATTCTAGGTCATTGTTCTGATAGAATGGCTTCAATGGCTTGCAAGATGTTTATTGTTTAGGGCATGAAGGGTAAAAAAAAAACTAGGTAGTAACCTTTTTGCTTGAAGTATGTATGTAATGAATAAACAATTTTTATTTCTAAGCAGTCAACAGAATTATCTATACATTTACATTCTATTTTACAAAAAAAAGATACATGTATTTAGCTACTACATACAAACTAATTATTACATTATTTACTATACACATAATTTAATATGATTCCATCTTCTAGTCTAGGAGTCTTCTTCCCTAGTTCATGTAAGATTAAACCAGACCCATGCATTTGAAGCTCTTCTAAACCTACTTTACAAAATTAAATAACACAGCAACGAATTAAATTATACTATTATTTTAAAAATGATTTGAAGTGATATATCTATATGCTGAAAGATTCACCACAACCACATGTGCCTTTGATGTTGGGATTATTGAAAACAAATTCTGCTGATAGTTTATCTTCAACAAAGTCCATTTCAGTACCTGAAACATAAAAAACACAAAGTACTCAACCTTGTGTCAATCAAATTATAATTAGGCAGGAAGGCTCTTTTCAACCATGGTAGTTTTGTGGCCAAGAATCATCACAATAAATTTAATAAATTCTTCATTCTTCTTCTTCAAAATCCTAAATAAAAAATGCAAAAGTCTGTTATATGTTTTCCGTAGTCCGGTTGACCGGACCACGGGCAATGAGTTGTGCGTTTGTTGGTACTTCTTCGACCCAGAAACAGAATAAGATCTATGTGATTTTTTCATAGAATAGTTAAAAAGCTTGTAAGTGACAAGTGGCTACTTTTTATCATGGTACCATGCAAGCAAAGCTGCAGGCTAGTAATATGATTGCAAATTGTTTCATTCGAAATAGATTAAGATTACAGAGTATTCAATGTATTAAATAAATATAGCCATAGCTAGGAGGTTAAATTAAAAATTGGCAGCTAAAATTATAAATAATAATAACTATACTAATTATAAAGATAAGTATTCCATAACAAAAATTAACCTACCTACCTTAGCGTAATAATGATTTCTTGCTTATTGATGACTAGCTTCTGCCTGCAACATCACTGACATGTTACCAATAAAAAGTAGCTTATGCTATACCAGTTATTTACTACATACATAGGCTATTTGGAACATATAAATCCATTCACTAGTTACAGCGAGATCGAGTGATGAACACATTAACAAACTTTCGCATATTTATAATAATAATGAGGAAATTTTGGTAACAACTTACCTAATAATGTCAACTGAGCTTTTCTGTCGATGATGATTGTTACTCCATCCTGTTTTACTTCTTCATCAAGCTTGTCCTTAGCTTTTGCATATTCTAATGTGTATGATAAACCGTTGCAACCTCTCTGTCGAACGCCGACCTTGAGACCTATAAAACCATTTGCGTCCTCTTTAGCCATAATGTCCTTCACTTTCTGTACTGCAGTTGGAGTGAGAACCAGCGCCGCCCTTGAAGGGAGCACCCGTTTTTTAACAGCTCTGACTGTAGCACTTGCTATTGTTTTGGCAGACATCTAAAAATAAAAATAAGCCTTTTTAACGTTGCTTTTACGCAACATCACGCAGAAACATACAACGTATAGTTTACAGCTAATTTACTACTCCATGTACTAACCTGGTGGACTTTTATACGAAAATATTATTTTTGCAATATGTCATTGATATTTCGCAATAATTTTTGAATTTCCTCGCATTTATTTATTTTCGTTGCCAAAATACGGCCAAAATAACCTGTCAAGCTGTCAATTTTTTTTTATTCACTGACAATCCGATTGAATGATGTCAATTTGACATTGGCAAGTACATTTTATTATTTGCCTTTAGGCCCCTAGCATGAAATGAACTGAAGTTACAAATAGCATTTAATCAATTTAGGTTAGGACCGCAGAGTACGTACTTTTTATATCCAGAGAAGTGACTAGCCAAGTCTTTACTTACTAACAGCACTTAATATTATACATATTAGGATTCTTACGACTAAAGGTAACACCAAAATATACCGAGTGACGGGTTGTACGTACACAATAGACAGTAATGAAAAGCTCCAACCAGTGGCTCGCCTGCTGCTTTTTGATACTCATAATTTCGGGGTGATCCAAAGACCTTTTTTAAACACGTTTAGTGATAATTTATGCTAGGGGGATAGGAGACAAACAAAACGTCACGAGCATGACGTTGACGTCATGACTGACTGACACGTCTTTCTTTCTTCTACCAACAAATTCTTCAAAATTGACAAAATTACACTTGTGTTGTGTCGTGGTCGTGGTTTTTCATGCCTGATGAATTAAAAATTAAACAATGGGCGGCCAAAAGTTTGAATATGATGAAAGTGGATCCACGTTCTTTTATTTCGTACTATCATTTCTTGCATTGATACTGATACCCGCTACATTTTATTACTGGCCGAGAAAAAGGAAAGAAGGTAAAGGAAATTCATGTTTTTCAGATTATCCATTTTTAGAGCTGTTCATTGAATTGAGATTATTATTCTTTTATCGAAAATCAGTCACTTGTAAGGCTTTTACTTATAGAAAAAGTATTTACCGTTATAGAAACAGCACGCCGCCACGCCGTACATTTCAATGAGTCTGTGTAGGTAGTAGGTGATACGATACTTCATTAGCAAAGCAGTGGTGACGGGAGTCTTATACGCCGCCTGAACAGAAGGCCTATGTCTTGGCCACAGCCAGGATAGACATCATAAAATGCCTTTCGAAGTACGAATTCCCTCAGTTCTTTAAACCACTAGCAGTCACTCATCCTTTGGTATATGCGCTGAACGTTGCTAATCTTAACCCATTTATTACGAATGACTAGGCAAGCTACACCACAAGCACATGATTCCTCTCCTTCATTGGACTGTAGGAAGTCTTAAAGATCCAAGTGATATTGCTTGTTTGAATATTTATTTACTTTATTCATTTCAGATCCTGCAAGGATAGCAGAAAGATGTCAGTGTCCAAGTTGCATACAAAAACAGATCATCATAGAACATTCTCAACCTTACAAGAGTGTAAAGAATTTCTTCATAAAGCTTGCAATAATATTAGGATGGGTTCTTCTTGGATTCTTAGCATACAAAGTGTCTCAATTTGATTATGAAATGTCAAACTTTGATCCTTATGAGATCCTTGGCTTGCCTCCGGGCGCCACACAGGCAGAGATTAAAAAGTCCTACCGTAAGCAGTCCCTGATTCTTCATCCGGACAAAGAGACTGGTGATGAAAAGGCTTTCATGAAGCTCACCAAAGCTTATCAGGTAATTATTTTTAGCGCATAATAGATGTTTGTGGTTCAATCACACCGTAACGGTTTGTGTTTGTTGGTTGTCCTTCTCTTATGTAGCAACAGATAAATATGAATTCTGCATGGAGAGATGGAAAGTGGAGAAAGTGATTTTTTATTCAGGTACCAGGCAAGCAAAGCCACAGGCAGAGGCTGCTGCTGTCAGAAAGATGATTAAATATCTAGGTATTTTAATTCAGAATATCACATTATATGATGAGAAGTCTACATTATATTTTGATATGAATGCATAATTTTGTATGAACCTGAAGTGACCTAAAGTTGCTTTGATATATTGTTGAAGTATACTTCAGACAAGTTCAACCTGAAATGTTTGTATAAACAAACTACGCATACCCTAAAATTATCTTGGTGGGCATTGATATTTTGACAGCATTGATATCTATTTATACCTATTGAAGGAATAATGACAATAGGCAAATTAATAAATAAATAGGAAAAAAATGCAAAAGATGGAGTATATGGTACAATATTTCCAATTCATCTGTGAAACACATTCCACCCCAATTTACTTATAGTAGTTTTCTGTACTACACTGTTGAAACGAATTGTTGTTGGTTCTAGGCCCTAACAGATGATGAGGCTCGTCGTAATTGGGAGAAGTACGGCAACCCTGATGGTCCTGGTGCAATGAGTTTTGGCATAGCGCTCCCGAGCTGGATTGTTGAGAAAGAAAATAGTGTTTGGGTGCTTGGACTTTATGCTCTTGTGTTTATGGTGGCTCTGCCAACTGCTGTAAGTAATTCTACAAACTACCACTTTTTTTTTTTTTTTTTTATTTGGGTAAACAAACAGTGACATAATAAAACATAGGCTGTAACTTAAATGGTAATTGAACAGATAATTGTGACACCAACACCGTCTACCACGGATTACTTAAATATCTTATTTGTACCACTACCAGTATTATAAATATAAATAATTTCAAAGTTGTTTGTTACACAATGCTGTACTACAAGGTTCATCATCATCATAATCAGCCTGTAGAAGTTCACATAGGCCTCCCCCAAAGAGTTCCACCACAAACTGTCTTGAGCCTTTTCCATCCACGGACTTCCCGCAACCTACTACAAGGTTGTAAAGAAGAATTTAGGAGCTGAAGAAATACTAATCTGCAATTACTTTACAGGTCGGGACTTGGTGGTACCGTTCTATCCGATTTTCAGGAGAGCAAGTGTTACTGGACACAACACAAATGTATTTCTATTTTTGCCACAAAACTCCGTCGATGCCTCTGAAGAGAGCTCTCATGATACTTGCTGCGTCTTGTGAATTTGATAAAAGGCACAACTCTGAAATTGTTGAGAGGGTCACAGACAATGAAGAAGTACCTATGGTGAGTTAAAAAAATAACAAAAAAAAATTAGACTCAAATCTTTTATCCCCAAGTATGGTAGACATCCCTCCAGAGCTCCAGGTGATCAGATCCTTGAAGATGTCTCAGGGGGTAGTCAGAGGCAAGTCCGAACATTTGGCACATGTCCACATTTTGCAGTGAGTCGTCCATATGTGACAAGTTGCAAGCCCATCGCCGCTTTTAGAATACTTACTCTCATCGGCAATCTTTATTTGCAGACTGTTTAGTTCTGTAAAAAGGCTGTTTGTCTAACCTTAATCTTACCATTTAATTATTATGTAGACTTTGATCAATAAAAACTTATTATTTCTATTTTATAGTGATAACCAATAAGAGAATACCATAGAATACTATGATTTCTTATAATGTCCCAAAAATTGCGACGCTGCGGAATTTGAACTTTAGTCTTTGAACAGATGAAAACAATTGTTTCTTCTGTGGGTTACGGCGCTTTCAGCCGTTTGGGTGTCCTAAAGATTTTCGCTCTGTCGAGAAGTGTCTCCGTAGCTTAGTTGGTTAGATCATCCCCGTATTTAGGGGAAGGTTGCAGGTTCAAATCCCGTCGGAGTCGAAACTTTTGGGATATTATAAAAAGTCCCAAGACTCAAAAAGCATGTTAATCCAACAGTTACTTCGCGATCTACCCAATCTCGGTGAGAAGAACAAAGAGCAACCGCTATGCCGCCCGTACAGTATCAAAGCGCGGGCGCTACTGCACGCGCATCTGTCTCGCATGCGACTGCCCCCCGACACGCTCGAGTGCGACCGAAGATACGTGGTATCGAGGTGTCCCGATCTAGTGCTCGAGATGGTCAACTGTGTGAACCAGCTTATCGCACTTGCATATGCAAGAAGAAGTAAGTTTTAACTTTTGGAACTATACAGAAGATCACAGCCAAATAACATTATTTTGTTTTAAATAGTGCTGTGTTCCTGCGGTGAGTAAGGTTGCCAGAGCTCTTTAATTTATTTATTTATTTTTACCTTAAATAATACGGATTATTTCCCAATTACATTACTTAGGATAGAATTAGATTACAATTATTACAATAAATGTCAATCAGATTAATTAAAAAAAATATATAAAAATAAATTAGAGATACATATTCGAGATACAATTAGAGATACATTTAAGGGGGGCGCGTGCGTTATGCTTCTGGTATTGCAAGCGTTCATAGACGACGGTAACCGCTTACAAACAGATGGGCCGATAGCTTGACTGCAACATTAGTTGTATAAAAAAAAACCTGTCATTGTACCTTTCTTTGTTATGACTTTCGATCTGAATGTCGTGGGATCTGAAAAAACCCCGGGCATTTTCAGATTTTCTATTCTAAAAATGTATGTGCGCATTAACACGTGCTCGTGAAGGAAAACATCGTGAATAAACCCGCGGCATAGTCAGTTCCACAAGTAGTGACCATGTCTTTCCTATGGATAAGGTTGAGTAGGCTGAGCGGATGGTATAGGTTAGGTAAGGTTAGCTGGGTAGGTCTACTCCACCTAAATAATCTCCCAAGCACTACAGCGTCCTTTAAGTGAGAAAAAAGTTCCACCTGACGCTGTATTCAAATTTCAAAGCCTTTATTGCTACACTTTATGTTTACGTATTGTTAAATAAGTTTTGTTTCTATTCGCTATAGGCTACCTTGTCTATGACACATAGGCTTCCTCCAGCTTTTTCCATTCCTCCCTATCTCCTGCCAGTCTTGACCAAAGACCTGACGCTGTATAAATCATCTAAAATAGATGTAAAAAGGCCTTTCGGACATATAATATTACTCCATAAACTGGACTGGCCTCATAGCTCAGTTAGTAGTAACTCTGCCATCTGCGCAAGAGGTCGCGGGTTCGATCCCCGCACTGGACAAACATTTGTGTGATAAACACAGATGTTTGTTCTGTGTCTGGGTGTTAAATATTTATCTATTATATATATCAGTTTCTGGTACCCATAGTACAGGCTATGCCTAGTTTGGGATCAGTTGACCGTGTGAATATGTCCGGAATATTTTTATTTTATTTATAAACGGAACGTGCAAGTGCTTATAGGCCGATTTACATCAGACGAGCGAAAGATCATTCTATCCTAACTCTATCAAATTCTTTTAGTGTGAAAAAGACGTAGAGCATTCTTTCGTTGTTTTTTCTGTGTTCATTACACTTCTTCTTCTTGTCGTGTCACTGATTCTTTCTTGTTCATGCTGTATTAGGTCAGTGACCTGGATGGATGAGGTATGGTGGCCCTGAAAAGGGCCTATGACCGTCGATAAAAGAATCAGTGTGGTGAAAGGATTAAAGTGCGCCTCTAAGAGGCTCCTTTCGTGCATATAATTACAGTAAAAGATCGAGAAATAATGCTCTTGTTCTAGCTCTATGTTCGTTTGGTTTAATGCATGTATAATGTGTCATGATGACATTGGTTTTGTTCCAAACAAACACTGAAGGCCATTCTGATTACTTACTTCCATTCTGTGGGTAGAATATTCTGTACCTGTAACAATAACTTTGTGTTTCAGTTCCCCGTCTGCCCACCATAGAAACGATAGAAAACTGCATGAAGCTCTCTCCGATGATAGTGCAAGGTCTTTGGGAGTACAAATCCCCACTCCTCCAACTGCCGTACATCACTGAAGACCACTTGAAATACTTCACGAATCGGAAGAAGCACATCAAGTCTTTGCTGCAGTTGGCACAGCTGCCTGGTGAAGACAGGCGACAGGTGCTGAGGTTCCTGAATGATAAGCAATATGATGATCTGATGAAAGTGCTGGGCAATATGCCATACATACATTTCCAAGTTAATACTGAAGGTACGTTTTTAACAATTTTTACTTGCTGTCTAACTTCTCGTACGTCTACTAATTTTAAAAATAGGAAAAAGTCCAAAAATTGCTGATCTATCGGGAAAAACAAGGATTTTTCACTAGTATTTTTTCATTTTTGTTGATAGAATAAGCCCCTTTCGGTCTTTAGATATTATACATGTTATGGAACACGTTGTATTACTGTAAGCTGAATAAAATTAAAACAGCAAATTCCAATGCGGTTGCGCAATTAGTAAACGATGACAAAAACTCTTAGGTATAGTTGTGTATAGGTATAATTTGCTGCGCTCTTACGTAAGAACGCAGCAAATTGGTGTTTTATCAGCAAATTATTGACTGGTACCTCTCCTATGAAATGAATTCAATTATCCATTTAATTCACGCTACGAGAGGTATTATTAATGAACTAGTAAATGCCGCCGCGACTTCTTTCGCGTTTTTCATACATACTTCAACCCCCGCTGCACCCCCTTAGGGGTTTAATTTCAGGAATTCCTTTACGGTCAACGGCTACGGACCAACGGCTTAGGCTCTGCGTTGTCTGTCAGTCAGTTACGATTTTATAATACATATTATAACAATGAATTAATAATCAAATTTTATTTTTCAGTAATTGATGATGAGAACTCAACTGAAGTGACAGCCGGCGCCATAGTGACAGTTACTGTATTCTTACGAAGAACTAATATGAAGGAGCTATTTGGTGATTCTACTATCAAAGAGAAGGAATTGAAGTAAGTTTATTTGAGCAACAGGTATTGCAAAAGATAAGCTCTTCTTCTAATCAGCATTACTGATGCATCCCTTGATTATTGGTTTTTAAAGTCTTAATACACATTTAGGGATTTTTATAATATCTCCAAAAATGTCCGGCTCTGGTGGGATTCGAAACTGCGACCCTCCCCTAGATACGGTGATGCGCTAACCAACTACGCCATCGAGTCGACTCTTTGTCATGTTGAAAATCTTAGGGATGTTCCTCGACATGAAGCGCCAATAGCTCCTAGAATCATTATTTAAGAGCAGACGAAGAGTCGACTCGGTGGCTCAGGTGATGCGGTTCTTTAGTTCAAAAGATTACCCTACATACAAACAAACTCATTTTACCTCTTTAAATCATTATTGTAGACTCAGCTTGTTTTCCTATGTTCATACTTTCATAGACAGTAGCCATGAAATTACATCTGATGCTGTTTTTATATTTGTGACGGCTGATAGAAGGGAATGGAAGAGAAAAACATGTTGTGCCGACGACACATGAAGTGGGTTAAGGGCAGGGAGATGATGATGATGCTGTTTTTAAATTTCATTTTTTTTTTTATTTCAGAGAACATGCCGACGAAGAAAACGGCGAGAACACAGAGAAGGCGGACGGCGATAAGAACGACAAGAAGGAGGCCGTCAAACGGCCCGTCTGGATGAAGCAGCAGACGAAGAGGCATCCCGCCCAGAAGAAATCAAAGAAACCCGTCGCGGCCAAGCAGGCGGCGAAACCGGCGCCCGTCACCGCCACGCCGCCGCCGCCGCTCAGCGAGAAGAAGGAAGCCAAGGCCAAGGAAGCCAAGGAGCCAAAGAAGAAAGACGAAGAAGGTAAAGAATTAACGAACGGAAGGACCGAATTAGGAAGGAGAGCTCTTTAGGGGGGGGGGGGGCAACGCGTGCGTGATGCCTCTGGTATTGCAATCGCTCATAGGCTACGGTAACCGCTTACCAACAGGTGGGCCGTAAGATTGTTTGCCACCTTAGTTGTATAAAAAAAATAAAAGGAATTATCCATCATTGCCTGATAGCTCAGTTAGTAGTAACTCTGCCTTTTGCGCTAGAGGTCGCGGGTTCGATCCCCGCACTGGACAAACATTTGTGTGATAAACACAGATGTTTGTTCTGTGTCTGGGTGTTAAATATTTATCTATTATATATACATATATCAGTCTCTGGTACCAATATAGTACAGGCTATGCCTAGTTTGGGATCATTTGACTGTGTGAATATGTCCGGAATATTTATTTATTTATTGCCTATTCAAGGTGATCCATAACATGTATACCATCCCGAAAGAAGGTTATTATTATAACAAAAAGAAAGAACTTTAGAGAAAAGAAACATCAATATTTTCCTTTTTTTTTTAACTTTTATTTCCCAAACTTTCTCAAATTACCTGTTTTTGGTATTTTTATAATCTTTACAACTAAACGACAACAGAAGATTTTTATGACTAGGGTTCTTTCAATGAAAAATGTCGCATTTCCAAAAGTCGTAGAATAAACTTTATTGTCAATTGGATGTAGAATAACCCCTTTCGGGATAGCATACATATTATGGATCACATGAATTTCACACTTAAATATTAAGCGTGCCATTTGATGCGTTATCGTCAAACAAAACGGAATACAGAAACGCTGATTAGCGTTTGACAGCTATCTATAGACAATTACAACACAACACAGGCCTCATACCTCAGTTGGTAGTAACGCTGCCTTCTGCGCTAGAGGTCGCGGGTTCGATTCCCGCTCTGGACAAACATTTGTGTGATGAACACAGATGTTTGTTCTGTGTCTGGGTGTTAAATATATATCTATTATGTATATCAGTCTCTGGTACCCATAGTACAGGCTATGCCTAGTTTGGGATCAGTTGACCGTGTGAATATGTCCGGAATATTTATTTATTTAATTGAGAGCACGCTCAGCTAATCACGGTCTCAAAAGTACTAAGTGGCGGTTGAGTGTGCCACTTAAATCTAACGATCCCTCAGAAATACATAGCCTTTACCTAACTGGATGAGTTGAGAAGCGTTTCAGTAATCGGGCGTTTGTCTCTTGTTATGTGAAGGTGAAGAGTCAGACGAGGGCAGCTCCGACGAGTCGGCATCGCACAGTTCCGCGTCGGAGGACGAGTCGCGCGACAAGTCCACCGCCGACAACGACGACGACGACGACCAGTGGGACAAGTTCCAGAAGCGATTGCAGAAGCGCGAGCGGCTCGAGGGCCGGTCCAAGAGCTCGCATCCTGTGCACTGCCCTTACTTCCCATTGGTAAGCATCGAACTCAAACTCAAAAGGTTTTTATTTCGATAAAATCACTAGGATCACTTTGAAA
Source organism: Anticlea derivata (assembly GCA_947579855.1). NCBI lineage: Eukaryota > Metazoa > Arthropoda > Insecta > Lepidoptera > Geometridae > Anticlea > Anticlea derivata. Next base: position 7,860,320 of record OX388262.1, read on the forward strand.
CGTCTTAGAATCATCGAACCCACACCTCTGCCCTTACTTCCCATTGGTAAGCATCGAACCCCCACCTCTGCCCTTACTTCCCATTCGTAAGCATCAAACTCAAACTCAAAAGGTTTTTCAATAAAATCACTAGGATCACTTTGAAACGTCTTATAATCATGGAACCCACACCCCTGTCCTTACTTCTGAAATTACCCGTTATATACGGATCCGAAATCACTCGTTTTTTTACGTATCTGAATTTACTTGTTTTCTGCGGATCTGAAATTACCCGTTTTTATGAATCCGAAATTACTAATAGTCCTTGGCGGATCTGAAATTACTCGTTTTTACGGATCATATAGAGAAACTAAATAACCAGGCTAGGAGAATTGCGAAAGCGCGTAATTTTTTTGTAAAGCGTATGACAATCTAGTAGATATATTCTATATTTTGTAAATATTTACTTGTAGGTATTAGTTTTAATTTTCTTTCTGTAAATAAAGTCGCTTATTATATAGCTAGTAGATTGTTTGCAACATCTCCATGCTATGATATTAGTCGTTGGCGCAAGCATAAATGTTTTTAATACATTGAACAGGAGAAACAGGAGTACTGGTGGTGCTACATCTGCGATCGCAAGTCGCACACGCTGCTCACGGCGCCGGCTCACGTGACCGCGCTCGTAGACACACACGAGTTGCAGCTGCGCTTCACCGCGCCGCGCTGGCCCGGCGTCTACACTCTCGCCTGCTGCCTACGTTCAGGTAAAACTATAAGGGATGCAGAGCTTAGTATAGTTATTTTTTTATACGACTGAGCTGGCAAACAAGCATACGGCCCACCTGGTGGTAAGCGGTCACCGTAGCCTATGAGCGCTTGCAATACCAGAGGCATCACGCACGCGTTGCCGACCGCTCCCCCTCCCCCTAAAGAGATCTGACAACCTTACTCATCGCAGGAACACAACACTATTTGAAACAAATAGTGTTATTTGGCTGCAATCTTCTGTTAGCCAAAACTAGTACCTAAACCTGGAATTTTTATTGTATAGTGGTAATTTTTTTTTTATTTGTATTTCTTTTTTTAATTTTTAATATTATAAATGATTATATTATACATTTATTAAGGGAATACTATATTTTCATAATATCCCAAAAATTCCGTCGGAGTCGAAATTTTTGGGATATTATAAAAATCATACTAAACCTGGAAGTTTGAAACCTAACCTTGGTGTCTAACCGGTCACTTTTGGGGATCAATAATGTGATTTGCGCACGATTACTATTATGAAATTCATCCGTTTGTGAGTTTTGTTTGCCATTTGACGTATAGAAAATGCCTATTTTGTGTTTCATTTTACGAATATCCATAAAACTCTATTACAGCATTTTATTAATAGAGTGTTGAATGCTGAACTTGGAATTGTACGAAAATCATATTAGGAATCATAAAAAGTGATCATTTTAGACCGCCTTGGGCTCACGACCTTTATCCCTAAGCATGGTAGACCTACAGGCAATCAGATCCATGAAGATGTCTAATAGGGGTAGTCAGAGGAACGTTCAAACATTTTGGCACATGCCCACTTTTTGCAGCAGCGAGAATTCCATACGTGAAAAGTTGCTTGACCGTCGTCGCTTATAAGAATAGGTACTTGCTGGTTTCTTCACGATGTTTTCCTTCACCGTTTTACAGAAAAACTCATTCGTACATCATACCATTTTTACTTGAATTACTTTTTCTCGTGTTTCATTGTTTTTCATTGTTTATTGTAAAATGTTGTGCAAATGTGTGTGTTTTGGTTGCAATTAAATAAATGTTTATGTCTATGCCTAGATGACGGTTTAAATCCACGATCTTCGGATCGAAAGTTGGGGTACCTCCCACTAGGCCAACATAGCTTTTTTGCTAGTACTGAATAATTAGTGATTGCGCAGATTCGTACATCGGCAAAGTCCGGGTAACCTCACACTAGGTCAACATAGCTATTTTGCTAGTACTGAATAATTAGTGATTGCGCAGATTCGTACATCGGCAAAGTCCGGGTTACCTCACACTAGGTCAACATAGCTATTTTGCTAGTACTGAATAATGAGTGATTGCGCAGATTCGTACATCGGCATGGACCAGCAACAGGACACTAAGCTGGACGTGAAGGAGGCGGCCGTGGTGCCGCAGGAGCATCCGCAGTGGGACCTCAGCGACTCTGACAGCGACCACAACGATCAGGTACACCCACTGAACAGACACACACCGAACCTATTGGTTCAGTGTGTGTGCCACAATACAAATATATAGATAGATATATTGGTTAAATCTTTATTGTACACCAAGAAAACAAACAAAAAACAATAAATTTCAGATCAGTTACAAATAAGCGTTTCAATGGGCGGTGGTTTCAAATTGTATTGTGGCATTATTTAAAAAAATATGATATTTATACATACAACTAAAAATTTAGATTTTTGGACAGAATTTGCATTTCTTATCGATTTTGTCTTCTTCTGAAACTCAATGAATGTAGTTTTTCATATCTCTCTCATCTGGTTTACACTATCCCATACGGAACCTTCTTGATGCATCACCTGTATAACCCTTTTGAGCATTTCTTTCCTTTTTTATGGATCATCTAATACTAATAAGCATTTCATCAAGATTTAACAATTGTTTTGTACTCGTAATGTATCTTCAATTCAATCTAAATTCTCTTCTAATTCTAAATTAATATCTAGTCGTCATCCATAAACAAAATAAAATAGTAGATAGGATGTAATAAGACAAGGTTTTCGTGTAGTCATGATTTAATTTTCTTTTCAACAGGGAGACAATGAAAGCGAGTTCACAACAGACGATGAAGTAGAAGAAGATTAATGAAAAATATCTAAATTATTTTTATAGAGTTTATAACTGCTGGGGTGAATGCGATTGGGTCCTTGGTTGTATAGAATGAAAGCGATCGAATATAATATTTTATATTCCAAACGCAGTATTTTATTTATTTTTCCTGTAACTTATTATAACCCTAACTAAATTATGAAACAAAAGTGATGTCGTGATTGTGCGACTAGGTACGGACTAGGGCCGGTCGCTATTGTTCGTGAGATGTGGCCGGCGCAGGCTACACAAAGGGATGTTGGTGATCGAGGGTATCGTCCTCGGGAGGCTGCGCGGGCGCTGGTCCTCGTCCTCCCGCGGGGCGGGGGGGTGCACGGGCGTGGGGGGAGGGGGAGGGCTGGCCCGGCTCTCGGCCGGCCGCGGCGGCACTCGCGCGCCTTCCCTCGGCACAGACTCACGACCGATCGACCGACGCCGACGCCCGCGCCCGGTGTCGTATTACCGCTCTATAAATATCTTGCGAGCGCGATCGCCAATTTAGAAACGGTCGCGCCGCGTGTTTTGGACCAGTGATTGACAGTGCTAAGTGAAGCAGACCGCCGCGCTCAACAACCCCCGGCCACGGTAAGTACCTACCCCGGGACGTCCGCCCCGATAATGTTTTCCTCGTTACCGCATCGGTTTTAAAATAAACAGCTGTTCTAGGAATCTATAGCGCTGGTTACGCGCTAAATTGGGACTCGGTACTTTTTGTCGAGGTTTTATGAAACATGAGATGGCAATTGCCAGCTCTTTATTGTTTGCAAATTTATTTAAATTTTCTATGTTTATGAACCAGGATCTTCCATACTCCAGATAAATTGTGTGTGTGTGATATCCAGATATAATAAATCCAATTGGAAGCATTGAGTCTGTAATTTGTATCAATTAGCATTTACATATAATTTGAATGAAAATTAATGACAACACTTTGCCCTTCCTAAAATAGAATAAAAAGTACTTATAATATAAACAAGTCGTTAGGTCCTTATGTTTATGACCGCAAAATAGTTGACAATCGGAGGTGTTAAATAATTCAGATTTCATAGAAGATAGACCAATCGAGTCCAGAAGTTAGAAAAGTTGGAAGTCAGTCAATTGCATAAGCGCCAACTACACCAAGGTGTCGCACACAGCGTCCACGCTCCTGACTCAGTGTCACGGTGTCAGTTCTACTGTTCGTGAATGCCGATTAAAACTGAATACTTTAGTGCCTACTAACCAGCAATACTTGGCAGCTGGGCTGATCCTCTTGGCAATAATACCTGTAGTGTTGGGCGAAACGAAAACAAACCGGGGAATAATAAGCCCATGAATGTTTGTATGCACAAACATTGGTGCATTTAAAATAATAGATACTACCTGTAGGTAAATGAAGTGGCTGGTAGTCTATGCGATGGATTTTCAACGTTGAACAAACATACTACGGTTGCAGTGATAGGTCGATGCGGCCCGCATCTGATATACGTAGTTAGTTACATAAATCGTTACACTTGGTTTATAAAATGTTCTGTTTTGTAGATGACATCAATCAGGTACTTCCTTAAAATTAAATGTAATTCCGATGATGTTGACTAACAGTCTGCCGTGTGATTAGGTAAGTACTTACTTGTTTTTCTTGCGTGATAAGAATCGAACATCGCTTTAGCAATGATTGACCAACGTTTGATGATGTATTTATTAGTCATAACCAAGCGAGGCTTCTTAGATAGGTAGGATAGCGTCTGTAAACAAACATAAGTTTTAGGTGCTATGGCATAGGTACTATATGTTATGTGCCAGGATATTGGTGCTAAAAGCTCTTCGCCATTACTCACGTCAGCTTAGCAAGCAGATGTTGGTTTTCAAGAATTGGTTTTCAGTTAAAAAATGTAAACATCCCGAATAAACATGTTTTATTTTTAAGAAATCTGTGCCGATATATTGCTGTTTTTAGTGGTTGCTATGCGTCAGTCTTGGGTATTTTTACATTTTTCTATGCATGTATCATGTAGGCGGACTCGGGAAAAATTACCACTTTGGATAACATCATCGTCAAAAAAGACAAAACTATTTGGCTAGAAATGTCATTATTTACGCTACTTGGCATTTCCTAAGGTAGATAAGATTATAGTCACACCATTTACATTATCCTCGGTTTGGTGGTAAGCTGGTAATGGTTAAGTGTAAGGCTACCATTCCACAAGAGATGTTCTATGCTATGTTGTTATGGATGCGTTTGATATCCACCAATCATAATTATTGGCCCACATAGCATAGCACTGGTGGAAACGGGTTCTTATATGCTATGTTTTTTATATGGATGGATGTGTGCTATGAATGGTCGCGAGTGGTGTAGCTTAGAGCAGAGCAGAGTACCGACAGTAAGCGCATAGCTCGAGCTGCGTATCTTCCTCGCACCACCTCGCGGTGGTGTATCTTCATAGGATAGCTTAGCATTAGTGGAAACGGTCACATAGTTTCGTAGCTTAGCTTTCAAATCATCGCATAATAGCTGCATAGCACATCTCTGGTGGAAAAGCAGCCTTTGGCTTCGGCTTTGAATATGGCCTACAGTCACGATTGGTGATAGCTTATCATTGGTAGGATAGCTTAGCATTGGTGGAAACGGTTACATAGTTTCGTAGCTTAGCTTTCACATCCTCGCATAATAGCTGCATAGCACATCTCTGGTGGAAAAGCAGCCTTTGGCTTCGGCTTTGAATATGGCCTGCAGTCACGATTGGTGATAGCGGGCAGTGGTTCGGCTCGGACGGTGCGGCGCGCGGCTTGCGATGAATCGAAGCAGGACTGATAGCGGGCCGGTTAGACGAGTCCTACACTTCGAGAGTGCAACGGCCCAAACTAAAGGGAATTTTAAGACGTACTTGCGAGCCCTTTGATTTGATAATATTAGCAAAAACGCGTGAATTTTCAACATAGCGTTTCTGCACGAACTTATAACTGTGATGGTGTATGTTACGGAGGAGGTTTTGGGAATTTTAATGCACAGTCAATACATACCCGTGCTTTTAGTAATATTGGCCTACTCAACTCATTAAACAACGAACAAAGAACGAGGAAAATGAATATGCAAATAGGGACACATATTCGCTTATATATATATATAGTAGCTACGTACATTGGTATTTATTTAACTTCCTTTTCGAGGAAATGTTGATCGCAGCTTGTTGTACAGCTTGAAACGTATAGGTAGGGTATTCAGTCGGTATCTGTTCTTTGCCATTATGAATTTACGATCAATCTATGGGTAGGTACACTCTTAGGTAGTATTCGTTCAGGATAGGTACCTACACTTAACAGTAGGTAAGCATCAGAAGTTGCTGACTTTTGCGAAATTTCGGAAATGATTTTTTAACTGGGTCCAATTGTTACTTTTCATCATTATTAAATAAGTAAAGAAGGCACCAAATTTAGAGTTTTGACGCACGTAAATCAAAATAATAATTCATTTATTTCTGACTTTAGTAAAATTACAGGTCTTATTTAATTTTTTCTACAGTCCATATCAATATAAAGCAGATTGATTTTCAATTATATTTTTATAAGGGGGTCTAAACTAGTACTCGGAAACTTAAAAGATAATGTAACTCTATAGTACTAAGCGGATTGTTTTATTGTCATTGCTCGAAAAAAATTATGGCTCTAAAAATATTTGTAGTGCATTATGCCTTGGGCCAGCGTAACCCATCTCCTTTTAAATTGTTTTCCCAGCAATTATTGTTTATTATCAATGCGAGCCAATGAAAACCGCGTCCTTGCCTTATGTTAATTTTCACGATTTTCTTTGTGCCATTATTTCTAATGAATGACTGTCTGTCTCTGACTCATCAGTGTTTACGATTTGCACATCAATTTACATGAAATAGCAAGATGTTTTATTGATAAAGGGTTTAGGTAACTAATGGGTCCAACGGCCAACTTACCTACATACACAAACACTACATGGTAGTGTTGGCCACTAAGTACCTACCTAATTAATACTTGATGCGCATCTAATTGATTTCCAATTAGGGAATCCGCGGGTTTGATGACCTCAGTCGAATCTGACCTCGGTCCAACAAACCTGCGGGACGTTTGCGGGACTGAGGTCAGATACGACTGAGGTCATCAAACCTGCGCGGGTCCGCGGGATTTGCGGGATTGCAAACAATAACGATACAATTTTAATTATAATCAATAAAAAAAATACAAAATATGTATTTTTGCTGGAAATGTTTTCTAAGAAATGTCAAATTAAGTCGCTCGCCAACCCGCATGCCCAGCGTGCAGCGGGGCGAGTATGGGCAATTCCCCCCAGTTGATTTTTTCTGGTAGCAAATCTACGTTCAGCAGTGGACGTTCTAAGGCTGAAATGATGATGATTCAAGTTTCGTTTCTTACAATTTTATTATTGTAATTGTGTCCATCACTTACTAAACTAATAAGGTACCTACCTACCTTAGAGATCTGAAACGTTTTTTGTTACATATACTGTATTTATAAGTAGGTAGGTACCTACTCTAATTACTTAGAAATATTTTTTTTACAATAAAGAGTCGGTCGGTTGTACTTATGACGATACCTTGTTTGATAAGATTTCCACTAGGCCGTAATGGTATGCGGGGTATACCGCGGATACTTCGTAGTGAATCCCCGGCCGTGATTTAGCATTGCCAATATTCGAATACGTGCTACCGCACATCTTTTTTAAAGATTTGGATATTGGTTTCAGTCCCGCAAATCCCACATTATGTAGTCCCGCTCCCGCATTACTGATCCAGCAAAAATCTCGCGGTATTGGATTGGATTCCTTATAGTAATTGTAGAATACATGCATGCCCTGCATGCGTCCCTCCAAATAAGAGACAATCGGGGCTAGTGTTGCCAACGCGACTAAAACGTATTTCTCTCTTTTGTCCTCAAGTTTTTAAAGAGGATTGAAAAAATACCTTGATGGCATGGCAGCACTATCCCCGATTACTGCCTTTGTTTACAGGGATTGTTATAGGCTCTTAACCTTTGACATTAGGTACCAAGGATCTTCTTTGAAGTCGGTACTTTATACATAGGTATCTATATGTACATAGGTTATTCGTGAATCTTTTTCTTTAGAGAAAAGCTGTAATGATCTCCTATTTATGTGAATAGAAAGTTCTGGTCGAAGGTAGGTAGTAGTACTTTGAAGTACAGCATAGTACTAACACCAAAAATTCCGCCTTACCACCCTAAGGGTGTAGTTTGCGTGATGTGATCTGTGCCTTGCTTGCGTAAATGCGTTATCATAAAAAGTACCGTTTTTGTCTAACAATATGTTCGTATTGTTTAAGTTGCAACTGAACAACAGACTGGGTAATCAAAGTCATAAAATGGTTCACCCTCAAAGGATCACAATAAATAAAGAGATGGGCCGGACAGGCTTACTTAGCCGTGTACAAGCGAAACAGTTTCAAAATTGGTAAGGCGGAAATTTTGGTGATAGTACCTTCTCACGTATTTCGACAGAGAATTTATAAGTATGTGCTGAATGTAACACGTAGGAGAGTCCGCACAACCGTACAATTCTATCGGAACGTGTCGATTTAGCAGTTGATTGATAGGTCCTACCTAGTCTTCAGTTAGAACCTCCTACCTCCTATTAGGTAATTACCTAGTCTGTGCCTTTGTACTGTGATTTAACTATCTTTACCTTATACTCGGTATAATATTTATTATTGGTCAGTAGATTCAGTTACTACATGTCATATTGCTGGTAGATCCAAAATACTTATATATTTTTTTATATAATAAACATGTGTTAGCATATGAGTCAACGGTAGGTAGGTTCTCATGCGCCAGCCAACCGTTTGACCGCAGTTTAGTTTGTAACTTAGGTAAGTACCTAGATTACTCATTGGGTTTCATTTTATTACTATTGGTATAAGCATCATTTATTCTTTGAACTCCTTCCCTCATTCCCTATTTAGAAATAGTAATTAGGGAAGTTATTCAGGAATTTAAAAGCCTCTACCAACCTCCCTGCAATCAGAGGCTATATTGGGGCCTGTGTTGCCAACTCGATCAAAAGCAAACGTTTTTGTCTCTTTTTTCTTCCAAGATAGTTAAGTAAGATAATAAAAACTGGTTGGCAGCACTAGCCCCGGCCCAGCAGCGGCTCCTTAAACTTGGCCCCGATATCGTCTATGATTAGTGATTACAGAGAGGAATGTAGTTGTAGGGGCTGTAATAACTCCAACTATCCGGCGAACTAGCTCAAGTCAGCACCACGAAAGAAGACTAGGTATAGGTACTAGTCGCGGGCAATAGCTTTGCACGAAAACTACAACGCCCTCCGTACGATTCTATGATATTGCTCTCAAACATGACAGCGATGTTGAAAGCGTTTTTCCCATACGAAAATTTATTTTTTCTCGATCATAGGATCACTCTCATGTTTGAGAGCATACGGGCCTACGAGACCCGACCTCATATCCTACTTAGATAATATATTATCTAAGATATCCTAATATCATAATTTCTTAGGATGACCACTACTGAATGACTAGTGACCACAAATAGAGTGGTTATTCAGCGGTAAATAAATATTCATCACAGGTAAGTAATCAATATCTCGGTTACAGTTATCAATTTCTGTTTTACGCATAGATATTTTATGTATTTTTAAACGAAGTAGGTTGGTTAGATAAATTTAATTGACTGAAATAAATGGCTTTGTTTGATTGTGCAGGATTCGACCTATTTATTACGATAACTGAAGATTCTGTCGTACATGCTAAAAGACTGCACTAAGCAAATGCACAAACTGTGACCCAAATCTTTGATCTACCTAACGTTCGTGGACATACATTTTATTTCACGGTTACAACCACCTTCTAATTTCGTTGGAATCTTGGATAGTGATAGACTGATAATTATTGGAAATTTGCCAAAATTTCACTAGTCGTAGGTACCCACATTTTATGTTTTAGTATTCATACACTTCGCGGTAAAATGCTAGAGATTTTCTCTAGTTTCGTGCACGTGGGTAGTCTTCAATGACACTTTATAATAATACAGTGGACTCACCGGCGGCCGTGTGTAAAATATTTTAAGCACGATAACATTGAACTTGATTTTGCAGTGAATGAAGTTATTTTTACTTGAATACGCAATGTTATGAAGGCTGTTTCAAGGTAGGTATAGATACATAACTTACTATACCTACTACGAAACAAATAACGAAGAAACACGTACACGCATCGCTACGTCTATGTAGTTCTTTCTAGTAGCTATTATAGTACTATATAAATAAGGTTGAGACGTATTAGGAGATTATTTGACGTGCATTTAGAAAATAACATAATAACGTAGTTTGCTTTGATGGTAATTGACGTGTGCATACCTTATTATACAATGTACGTGACGAGTGTAGGTTCTGAGCTTAGATCTGTGATCTTATGATGATTTTATGGTAACGGTTTTATTATGATTTTCTTATAAGAAGTAACTACCTACCTACATAACTAGAAGTACTACTGGTAGGTAATTAATACTTGATAAAATTTAGAAAATAGTTAGGTAAGCCTAGGTTACATACACTCCCTGCGACCAGATGCAATATCAAGGACAGTGTTGGCAACTCAACTAAAGCAAATGTTTTTTAATTTTTTTTTTCAGTATCAGTTCTAAAAATTGGTAGCACTTGCCCCGATATTGCCTGTGATTTGCAGGGAGGTGAGTAGGGGCTTTGTATCGACTGAATTCAATATGATGAACTTGCAAACCCAACAAATCTAAGTAAAATGTTTGTTGCTCTGCTATAACATGACTTTAATAACATTGTTGATCTTTAATATTTGTGATATAAATGTGGTAATATGCTATCAACACAGCGTCTGTCCGTTCCCTCGCTCGCTCGCGCGCCGTCTCTTTGTGGCTGGTCGCCAAATCTTTCGCAACCGCTCTATATTTATCTTCCAAGGTTCCATTATTGCAGTTTGGGGGTTATTGACATTAATCTAGCGTTATACATCAAGCAGGAAAACGTAAAAACCTGGAGGCTGACAGGAGAGCCGATTGCGGAGTGCCAAGTTTGCGCCCGAGAAGGCGACGTCCGAGACGCGACGCTTACGCCGACGCGACAGACAGAATAACAACAGGGTTACATAAATACAGGGTTTTTCAGCCAAAAGCTTCGAAAGCTTAATTTTAATAATGGTTGTTGATGCCATCATTCCAGATTATTTAGGTTAGAAATGGGTTTTGTTATAATATTCGACCAAATTGATTTAGTCTGCAAACGATAAGGGAGGTTTATGACCTACAGCTATAATATTATGACAATAAACAACTAAGTACATGCCGCTATTTACTCATCATATCAATAAGTGTTTGCAGAGTAACTCGCCTAAAATCATGTAAGTACAACCTACCTATTGCGATCGCTTCAGATCGGTGGCGTTTTGCAAAAGATTGTCGGATTCTTGGACTAAACGGTTCAAATACCTATTGCAAAAACTTGTCAGCCTTCTTGTTTAGATAGCTGTTATTACAAAATTATAGGTAGGTAGGTACTAATGCAATTCGTTACAAAATAATAAAAAGGAATGTTTCAGAAATAACAGCGATATAAACCTACCTACCATGTAAAATAACGGTCGGCATAACACATACCTTACTTCACAATACAAATAACAAACATAGCAAAACGTGAAATGGCCTATGAATGAATGGCCAAATGAAACCTACATAAAATATTTTAAACTAAGTTTTAAAATATTTAAGATTTTAGAAAATTCCAGCTCAGGCTTGATTCGAAGTTCGAACCCGCAACTCTCCAGTAAATTGACTCTCAAAAGTTAGCGCCCCGTACGCTAAATGCGCTAGCCAACTACTATTCTATATTATTACTTAGTATTTTGGATAACGTTTTAAAAAATACCTACATTGATATATATATATATTGATATCCTCCTAGATATTCAAGCATTCAGATCCTTGAAGATGTCTCACAATGTCATCATTTAAGTGGTGTACTTAATTATTGTTAGACTAGAAGTTTTATTTTATTTCAGGCGAACTACACGGGAAACTATTTTTTTTAGTGTTATCGTTTTTGGTTACCTATTTTATTGGTTAGCTGATATTAAGAAGATTCCTTTTTAATATTGTTAACGGGGTAAGATAATGTTTATGGATTAAAGTCGAGCCTGTAGGTATTACATGGCACATGCCCCTGAAAACAGAGGCAGTATGGATGCCAGTATTGCCAACTCGACTAAAGCTGCTGAATAGTTGCTAAAGGAAACTTTCTTCTTTTATTCCCCTACAAGTTTAGAAAGAGTCAGCAGTAGTTCAATAATTTCAATAATTTATTTATTTTCAACAAACGTTACAGAGCAAGATAATAAACATGTATCACTTATAAATTAAAACAATGCATGTGGGACAACATAGATATCCAAACTAGGATAAACCTGTATGATGGCATACCTATAACTTTCTTTCTTTCTGGTGTAGACAGCGTGTGTGTGTGTGTGTGTAGTAGTGTGTGTGTGTGTGTTATGTTAAGAGTATGAGTGAAATATTTGAGTGAGAGTAAATTATTGTGTGTGTTTGATTGTATGTGACTGTGGTAAAAGGTGTGTGAGTGACGGCGAGGGTGTTGAGTTGAAATAGTAACATGTTCCTAATGTGGGTAATATTTATGAATGTTGATAATTGTGCATAATTAACCATGAGTGTGCTTGCGTACCTACATAAATATATATATATATATACAATATATATGATTATATAAATGATTAGGAATATAAATGATTAGGAAAGAATAATTAGAATCCTTTCGGTTTCCAGGTAGCTTTGGTCAGTTAGTTGGCAGCACTTTGCCTCTGTCTGGTTCACAGGCTTAGACACCTCTAGACCTTGTCCGGATCTAATACATAGGTTGTGACATAGGGGCATCAAACTTTAGGCGAAAGAACTAAACCACTATTTGATGATTTAGATATCTATAATCCGTTATTGTTCGCTAGCAAACAAAAGTTGGAATATGATTCGGCAGTTGTGGCTGCGCGGGCGTCGTGTCAGCTTTGAGCTGGTTTGAATACTTCAGAGCAACAGACGCCAACGCTTGCGACACCTCTCGGCCCGCGCCCTGACCGGACTGCTCTGGCATGCAATATGCGTTTTATTCGTCGCACGCGTATGCATACGCAGTTCCAGTTGTATATGCAAAGTTTCTTCTCATCTTCTCAAGGCGCACGTAGTATCTATATCTACAAAACTACCTTAGAATGTTACCTTGCTGTAGGTAGATATGGATAATGTTCTTACTTAGTTCGTACCTACTTACCAAGTATCGATTTTTGAGCCATCATCGGCGACATTGTGATTGCGACGTCACAAGGCCGCAGCTGGGCAAACTTCGTATGTAAGTAAGTATAAGTATTTTTGTAAAAGAATTACAACAGACAATGACATCACTATTTCACTTTTGAGATAAAACCATTTTGTTTCGAAACATTTCCTCACTAACTTTACATTGTCATTAAAAATGCCTCATGGCAATATCCGTATTTAAGTGTCCAAGTGGGTTCCTTCCACAAAACGTAATTGACTGGACTCATAGCTCAGTTGGCAGTAACTCTGCCTTCTGCGCTATAGAGGTAGAGGGTTCGATCCCCGAGATGTTTTTTCTGTGTCTGAGTTTCAAATATTATTATGTAGGTACATAAGTAATCAGTCTCTGGGCTACGCCTAGTTTGGGATCAGTAGACCGTGTGTGATAATATGTCCGGAATATTTTTTATTATTTAAATGTTTCTTGATAGTTTCTTTTATACGTTTTAATAGGCAATCAATATTAAGTAATAGGATGGTCTATAGGTAGGTAAGTAGATTACCTCAATCGTAAGGTGATTCCTTAATCTTTGATTCAAATTTGTCCTTAAGTCATACTTTTATCAAATCACATCTAGATTATTCTTGCAGATATCCATAAATCCTCCGTATTTTTCTAACTGTTTATCATTGTCTGGTCTCTCCCACGCGTCCCTACCTAGTTCCCGCTACGAGCCGAACCCGCTTGTGCAGAAGCAGATGAACAATAATTCACACCAACCCGCTAATTGATAAAGCTAGGAACATAGTACCTATGTCTACTTATATATAAAGGAGTATTCCCTCACTGACTAACTGACTGATTCACTATCACGAAATCTCCAAAACTATAAGGTCTAGAAACTTGTGGCAGGCGGGTCAGCTAGTAAATTAACAATTTTTAGGTCCAATTAAAACGTCGATAATACATTCAACCGCCTAAAGCCTTTCACACACGGCAGCCATAATGTAAAAATGTATATTATTATTATTTATTTTATTTTATAGCACGATACATCTCATTACATCTTTCCATACAAACTGACAGAAGATACAAAGATGTAAAAAGATACATTATAGCTGCCGTGTGTGGTCTCCTGACGGTTTCTATGGAAAGATGTAATGAGATGCATCGTGCTATAATATACATTTTTACATTATAGCTGCCGTGTGTGACGCGCTTAACTGTTTCAGAATGGTTCCATTAGTCTTCACTTCACTGAGACGAAATCTTGTTTGAATGCTTAGAATTTTTTTTTATCACTAAAAACAGGGTTGAGTGAGTGTCACTCCGTAGCGGCTGGATAAGTTGCCGCTACGGAGTGTACCGGTCTTCTGTCTTGCGAAAGAATTTAACTTCACCTACTATATGCCTCTTATTAACCGACTTCAAAATAAAACAAAAATATAATGAACTCGTCCACAAAGTGTTTCGGTCGTGGTGAGAGAAGCATGCAACTAATAAACAAATCAAAACAAAATTCAAGATTATAGTTATACTTAGAGTTTGACCCATTTATCTCGCGAAAGAATTTAATGTCTACTAAATACCGAGGTAAGTAGGTAGGTAAGCCTTTTTAAAAACCGACATCGCTTCGCCCCGAGGTCTCTCGCGGTTACTCATCTAATGACGTCATCGACGCATGACTAACAAAAAATCCAATGAAAAAAATCAATGCAACCATCCATACATACGTAAGCACATACATCCATACTAATATTATAAATGCGAAAGTAACTCTGTTTGTTATCTTTCCACGACTTAACGGCTGAACGGATCGTAATTAAATTTGTCAAGGAGGAAGGATATAGATAATACAAGGTGATTCATAATATGTATGCCATCCCGAAAGGGGCTTATTCTACACCCAATTTGCAATAAAATTTGTTCTACGACTTTTGGAAATTTGACATTTTTCATTGAAAAAACTCTATGCGAAAATCAGCTGTTTTGGGGTCAAATCAGGTCAAATTCAATGAATCAGCTGTTTTCGGTAGCAATCTTGATTCCGAACTTCTTGTACGTTTAATTATTAGTTCTAAAGATGATAAAAATACCAAAAACAGATAATTTGAGAATGTTCTTAATTTTTTTTTTTTATATATTTTAGTTTTTTTTCGCTTAAATTATTTATTTTCGTTGATAGAATAACCCCCTTTCGGGATGGAATACATGTTATGAATCACCTTGTATTCTGGGGAAGGATCTTTTGTCTCAAAAAATAATCTTGTAGGGGTGGAATAGGGGTTGAAAGTTTGTATGGACAATCCATAATGCCTCAATATAGGGTCCGGATTTTTTTTTCGAAGAAATTATGATGCACTTTTATATAAATGCAGACAAAGTCGCGGGTAACAGCTATTTACATATATAACTGTAAGAAAGTTTGTAGATTATCACTATGACGACGTAGGTACCTACTTACCCCAACCTACTCATAGTGAACCGTACGACGACGGTCATTCCAGAAACTAGCAAAGGGCGAGGAAGCCGTTTGAGTGAAACTCCCTAGTGTAAAGTATTATGTTATGTGTGCCCCAGTGAAGTTATACTTCGAAAAGCGATTGGGTTGTCCATCCATTTTAAAAATGTGATACGCGGCCATGACTGAGGGCCGCCGAGTCATCATTCTTGGCTTTCGCCTTTTTACTTTCGCCAGATTTATGACGAGGTTTTATTCCGAAACCAGAAAGTTGTCAGTCATTTATCCGTGTTCTGGTTCATCACACACATATTAATAAAATTATATGTGTGTGATATTACTTATAGTATCAGTAGGTATGTAAGGACACTTATTTATGATTTTCTGACTTATCTTGAACATACAGTTCGGTCGGTACCTAGTCGATAGTGTAGGTACCTATACTACCTATACCTCATCATCAGCCTGATGAAGTCCACTGCTGAACATAACCTTTACCTACATAGTAGGTATTTATGAATCGATCTACCTATTCTTATCTTAACTAAGTAATTAATAAAAGTTGTAAACTGTGAAATTGTTTATTGTCAGGAGTTAGGTAATTTTTAATAAACAAATTATTTTTCCTATACTTAAGTACATAAAGGCATCCAGATAAAACAACCTACTGAGGAATGCTCTTCAGACTTGTGAGCTAGATGGTACCTACCTTCTGCTACACAAGAAAGTTCCATAGGTAGGTACGTACAGTCACCGGCACTAGGATTTGTACATTTCATAATTTTCAAAATTATACCTCATTAGACTCATTACACAGATGAAGATGACACAGTTGGTGGAGACTACATAATTTCCTAGGTTTTGCTGTGTACCTAGTTGCATCTTTATTTTTAGTACTGTGGCATCATTTAGCCTATTTTTTTTGGCGACTGTACATTGCATTGTTATGCGTTGTCCGACATTATGTCTTGCCAAAATAAACGTCCACTCCCACACGCGTGTAAACACAGAATGTAAAGAAGCTAGTCAGTAATTATAACGCTCAACATTCTTGAGATAAGGCGGACCCATGTACACTTCGGTGACTGTGCCATGAACAAAGAATTGAATGTCACACTGTGGACACAGAACCAACAATAGCGACGAGATGAAAGATAGGGAAGGAAATCAATAGAAAATACAATGAACATATGAATATAAATGAGGCATTAAAAATACATAATAATATTGCCATTTTATGATTAAACTAGCTTCCGCCAGCGGCTTCGCTATTATTGAACCTACATAAAAAGTAGCCAATATGCTATTCTTCTAGGTATAGAACTTTATATCAGTTGATCCGTTCCGGCGCGTGATTGAACAACAAACATCTAAACATCCTCACAAACTTTCGCATTTATAATATTAGTAGATCACGTATAAATATCTGTAGGTTTGATGAAATGACAGGGAAAAAATATCTTTCGCATATTATACCTGTACACGGTTATTTATAATGTCGGTATGTTATCCCTAAATGGGGTTATTGTACAGGCAATCGGTAAAAAAGTTTATTTATTCCTGAAATAATCTGATAAAAAACTGCATAAGTATTTTTTTTCCACTAATATTCTTTGTTTTTGTTGATAGAATTAGCCCTTTTCGGGATGATAAACATACCTACCTATTATGAATGAATCACCTCTTATTGTAAATTTAGAAAATTGTATATTTCACTAAAAACTGCATAAGTATAGGTATTTTTAAGTAAATATTAACTTAGTGGTCTTGATCCTCTTTGCGCTCTTGTCTAAGTGACATTGAAAAATCATTTAAAAGCAATCTCTTATTTCTTAAACGTTCAAAATCTTTAGAACCTACTTTTGGCATTGTTTGTAGGTAGCCATTTGCGTGTTTTTATTGTAAACAAATCTATGCAGATATGAAGGACGTCGTCGGCGTCGACGTCGCGACCTCAGTGTCGATGCTGAAGAATGTCACACCATTTATATATTTACTTACCTATTTATTATTAATTGCACAAAATATTAGGTAGGTAGTAACCTACAGTTTATTCAATAGCTTATGCCAGGGCATTTTCTATCAGCCTACCTATGAGGTTCCTATGTTCTACACCCGCCCTATTGTCATTAACTTTTGTTCTACGACTTTGGAATTTCGACATATTTTTTTTTGAAAAAGCACTATGCATAAATCTGCTGTTTTGAGGTTCAATCAGTTAAAGCTCAATTATTCAGATGTTTTAGGTAGCAATCTTGATGTCGAATTTCTTAATAATTTGTTTTATAGATGAATAAGATATTTTTTACAAAAACTAAAAACCGACTTCAAGTTCCTGAATATTTACAAGATTATTAGCAACCTCTTTTTTGTTATCAACCTCTTTTTTGCGTTTTGCTTACCTACTGAGGATGACACTGACCACCTACACTTTCGAATAAAAAACAAAAGTAAGTGTGACATCCCTTCATCATCAATAATAACTCTTACGGTACTGACTGACTGACTGACAATCAAACGTAGTGGTTTTATTCTCTTTGAAAATCAACGCAAAGACTAACCAAAATCATAAGAGTACCTATGTAATGTGCAGGTTAGCTTCCTGTTGTAACGTATGGGTGCACAGAAAGAAATTCCCGACACACAACCACTAAGGTTGAAGTTTATGTAAAAAAAATATCAAACCAAAAATTCGGCTCGTCGTGATTTCAAGAGATGATGACGATCATACTTTACACACCAGTGGAAGAATTATCAAAATCGGTTTAGTATTGGCGGAGATAACGAGTAACATAAACACAATCAAAATTCCAAGTGTAGAAAGTGACAAACTTATATTGTCTGTAAATAAAAATTTGTCTCCAATTTTAGGGGTAGAAACATCAAAATTCCTCAATTTTCGACTTTTTCTTTTATTTATGTCACAAAAACTCTTACTACCCGACTAGTTACTGCCCGTCCTATCCAAATCCATCCTACCTATCCAAAACAATGACATTGTTAGCCTCAGATCTCTCCTCTACTCTATAATACGAACACGAGAAACATTTGCGATCCGCGATCGTATCGGTAAATTCTTTAATCAAATTAAAAATATCACGAAGAGAAATCTAAAAACAATTCATAAACGATTTGATTACCTATGGTTTATTCCGTGTATAAATAAACGAGTCGCAATCTCAGCCTCCTTTCACTGATGTCTTTCGTTTCATGATTGAAGATAAAATCATCGATATCGAATTCGCTGCGCTCATACAGCGAATTTATGTCATGGGTCTATAAAATAGATTTTAAGACGTCTAAACTAAATCTGTCTACATAAAGCCGGTGCAAACGACGTGCGATATGTTATCTAAAATTAATTTTAAAATGATCGTTTAAGGTTTGACTTTTAGGAGCTTGCGATATCCAAAGAGCATTTAGGACACTGCGTTGTTGCGATATCGTTCATCTCTATACCTAGCACCCTTCCAAATGTCAAATTCAAAATTGTTTTTTTTCAGTAGTGGTAACTACAATTAAAAACGCATTTTACCTATATGATGTAACAAAGTAACATATCGCATGCCGTTTGAACATGGCATAAGAACTAAATTAGGTAGGTACCTACAATACGGTGCGGTCAGCTCGTCCGAGAAAATAAATCATCAATTAGGTCAATCAAATGTCAGTCTTGCTTGCTTGAGCATATTCTATCTAGTGGCTCCATGAATGCTGCACAGAAGCTTAATCTGTCAATCATTTTGCTGTAGGTAAATCTAGATATGCTAGATTTACCTACAGCGAAATGATAATGGCAAAAAAAAACTACTAATATTATATATTATGCGAAAGTTTGGATAGATGGCTGTTTGTTACTCAATCACGCTAGAACGGCTGAACGGATCTGGATGAATTTTGGCACAGTGACAGATTTTAGTCTGGAATAGCGCATAGGCTTGGATAATAGACTACCATAGGCTACTATATTATAAAGGCGATCGAGAACTTGATCAAAAATATCGTGCGTTGGTCAACGCCGGCATAGGTACACACACTGTAACCGCCACGATCCTAATTACCTAGGTATAATAAAAAAATGGGATCTCCACTTTTATCCCCAAGAATGGTAGGGTACAATCCTGTCTAGGGGGGTAGTCCGAGGCATGATCGAGCATTTGGCGTATGCCCACATATTGCAGGTGTGAGTTCCATACGTGACAGGTTGCAAGCCGAATACTTGGGTACTGAATAAAATATCCTGGTTCATAATAATAATTTGCCCATAGAAGCACCACATTCCCATCAATCCAATTAGTTTCTTCTGTTACAGATGGCACAGTTGATAACTGTGCGACTGAGCAAGTCCGAACAACAACCGTTGGGCTTTCGGCTTCAAGGAGGAAAGGACTTTGGTACACCGCTCGTCGTTCAAAAGGTGAGCGCCTTGTCAAGTGTTTACTAGGTACCTATCAAACAAAATTTTCCACGGTTTGTAAATAATGCAACTTGACTAGGAAGGGTTGATCTTATTATCATACTCACATACCTACAGCAACGCGTCCTGCAGTGGACTCCTACAGGCTCATGGAACTCATTAGGTTAAGCCTATGCCTAACCTATGCCTAATGAGTTCCATGAGGACGACGAACGGTCTTGAGCCTTTTCCATCCGCCGACTTCCCGTAACTTTCACAATGTCGTCGGGCGATCGAGTGGGGGCCCTTCCATTACTCCGGTTGTTGATTCTGCAGGCTTTAAGGCCTTCCAGCCCACTGCCACTTCAACTTGCTAATTCCGAGAGCTATGTTCTTCCTTGGTTCTTTTATTGATCCGAAATGAGGAACATTAATTCAAGGATCAATAACAAGGATTTAATCACGCAGTGAAACTCTGAGCATAGCCCTCTGTAAAGCCCTTGGCGCGACTTTGAGCTTGTGTCATGACACGAGGCCAATAGTAAGCGACCAAGTCTCAGTGCCATATGTCATTACTGGCAAGTCTCGCACGCAACACTGATTGTAGACTTTCGTCTTGAGGCTCTGCGGTATCAGCGACAAGAAGATATGGCGAAGTTTCCCAAACGCTGCCCATCCGAGAAGGATTAGTCGGTTGACCTCTATGTCGAAGATGGACCTACCAAGTTGAATAGACATAGAGGTCTACAGCTTGATACATAAAAATAATCCTACATACATCCTACATCCTAAATACAAAGTACCTAGATAGATAACTACTCAGCTCGCGACGTAACATAAACTTGGTCACATTCCTCATACGGATCTCGACTAAACCAAGTATTTCAATCGGGTCTTATAACAGAGTTAAAACATACCTCTATGATTTACTGACCAATAATTATTTATTATTAGGAATGCATGATAATTAAAATTTGCAATTTACATACCTACTGTACTTCTACTGTATATGCAGTTTACACACGCACAGTGATACCTACCTATATAATGACTTTATCTAATGGCACCGTGGACGGAGAATAAATATTTATTTATTTTATTTATATTCTCTGTCTACGCATTACACCCACAGTACAATCTGGGTTGTTTAAAACCTGTAGGTCCACATACTGGACATGAAAATATTTTGTACCAGAATTAATAGTGAGTGAATTAATGAATTGTATAAATAGATTACATTTTATTTAAAGAATTCAATACCTAATAGTAAATTGTTTTCTAATTTTGGACAGGAACGTTTTGCATTTTAAAAGTACAATGTCATGTGTCCAGAGAAATAATAAAAAAATATTACGGTACCTTCCTACCAACTCTATTAATTACTGGTTGGGTACTACCACGAGTCAAGTAGGTAGGTACTTAAAAACTCTTAGCTTAATTATCTGAAGGAGTTTTATTTACTGACTCATTAACTGTTAAATGACCCCGTTAAATGACTTTGACATTGGTTTCTCCATGCACACACCCACACAAGATTGTCTGACACCCTTATTTGAATAACGCTTGAGAGTGAGCGTCACTGATCCTAGAAAAAAATACGCAAGCCGGAACTAGCGTTGTCTAACTTGTTAGTTATTACAAAGCAGAAGATATAAAATAAGTAAGAAAGGTAATCTTAAACAAATAAAGAAATGAGTGTCAAGGGCTACTTCACAGCAGTAAATAATACTGTATACCTAGCAGTACACTTGCAATAAATGAACAATAGAGGATGCGTGAGATAGACACAATGAATCAATAGATTATAGAAGAGATAAAATTAGTATAACCCGGTTGGAATAATAAAAAAGCTAATGAACTCGCAAGTACGCGTTATCTACGAGTGAAGTATGTTCCGAAGTTTTTTGCCGCTGCTCTCGCAACAAATCGGCCATGAACGTATCGAGTATGACGTTTACAATGTCAATAGCAGATAGCATAATGATAATGGCCTCCCCAATAGAATCAACGGTACTTTGCTTGAATTATTATTGCCGATGAGCTTGTTATGTTAGATAGAAGCTCTAGGAACGATAAAAGTATAAAATGTGACTGAACCACCGAATGTTGCGGAGTAAGATTTATGTCTAACTATATGGCTAAATATAGTTTTAATAGTGGTTAATTTATGGTACAAGTAAGTAGGTACCCACAAGCAAAAAAGGCATAGGTAGGTACCTACCTAATCGCTTTAGTCTAATAAAAATATAAATTCAACTGAAAATGCTGAGAGAAAAGGTGACCATGGTCGGTTGATATTAATTTTGTTTTACCACAATCGAAAAGGACCTTTTAAGCTTCCTAGTAGTTACTTAAGAATATCTTCCGCAATTTAATCGCATCGTAACATAAGGAAGGGCACACAAAATATTTTCAAGGATTCTCGGAGTTACTCAGCAGGAGTTTACGAGTCTCATTGCTTCCGAACCGGAAGAAATACTTAGGTATCAGTAAGGATTTTAGCTTTGCAGGGTATTAGGTTACTACTTGTTGGTTCTTATCTACTTCCAATGGATTCCCTACTCGCGAATATATCTTGAAATAAATCTATGTTTTTTTGTCAACCTCAAAATAATATAAAATCATATTTTATCAGATCAGTTGGCTTTTACTGGATATTATGAATATCAAAATGACTAAAATGATAGCCCGAACACAGAGGTTATTTACTTAGCAGTTTCGTAAAACAGCTCCTGACTCCTTAATCAGATAAGTTTCGTACGATGGGTTTGTACCATAATTTTGTTTTATCATGCATCGGAACTTAACAGGTAAGCAGGTAAGTAATCCAAAGTTTCAATTCAATCGGACAACGGGAAGTAAGTTCTAATCCGATGTAAGATAGTCATCAGTGAAAGTAAACTAAAAGCTTGTACATAGGTAATTAAAATATCCTTCGTTTTCCACGAAGCTTCAAAAGACAAAAGGTAGGTTAGCACCCCTAACGAGAGCGTTAGAAAATGCCCTGTAACTTATGGATGAGCTTTGTATTAATAAGCAAAATATCTCGCGGTTTTGTCTTCGTTTGCAATAGGGACATTGTAGAAGATGCCGATGATGCTCTAATGGCGAACTGGTTTCGAGTCCCAACTGCATTCCTAAGAGTAGTACGTCACAATAAAACATTCCCCTTTTTATGTGGACACACAATAATAATTTAAACTCAAAAGGTTGTAAGTAGAAAGCTAAAGCTTTTGAACTAATTATTGACAACAGTCTGAGTGTAGAGTGATATTACGCCGATGCGATGGTAATAGAAGATTTCTTCTTGTGTTTATGCCTGAGCTATTTCTGGATTTCACTTTTTCTGCCGTTTCAGTGTTAGATATGTACTTAGAAGATATCCAGTCACAGACACGTACCAGTTTCACTCTTAATGCTTACTGACCAACTACGTACCTAACCTACCTACTGCGTAGAACGTATGAATTTTTCTCAGGGGTCTTTGATAATAAACCTCTTTATAGCTTTTACTAGTTGTCCCGCTGGCGACTTTGTCCGCGTTTGTTTATTTATACCTACCTAGACTATTTTCCATTGTCGGGCACCGCCCCGTTACCGTCACCGTCATGGTCACTTCTTATTTTTTTTTGTTATTATGTGACATGAATACCGATTTTTATGTCTCTAACTTGAAAAACATAGGACTATCAAAGAACCTTTCAACCCCCATTTCATACCCTTCGAGTGTGAGTTTTTGTATAATTATTTCTTGTTAACTCTTTATAAGAAACCTGTGTGCCAAATTTCAATTGTATAGGCTTAATAGATTAAAAAATCCCATATAAACTTGCATCCCCTATTTAAACACCCTGAGGGTTGTTTAAAAAAAACTTATATTGGTGTTTCATTATTTTGAACTATCTACCTGATAACCGATTTTGATGTCTCTAACTTGAAAAAATAGGACTTCCCTTACAAACTTTCATCCCCTATTTACACACCCTGAGGGTTGGTTTTAAAAAAACCTTATAAATGTATTTTATTATTTTGAACTATTTACCTGATAACCGATGTTGATGTGTCTAACTTCAAAAACATAAGAGTTTCATACAACCGTTCAACCCCCATTTCACCCCTTTAGGAGTAGAATTTTCCAAAATCCGTTCATATTGCACGGTAAAATCTTATAAAGAATGTCTGTGCCAAATTTCAGACTCCTCAGCTCAGTAGTTTCCGAGCTTTCGTGATGAGTCTGTAAGTGAGTGAATGAGTGGACTACTCCTTTATAGATAAACTCAAAGAAAGTGGTAGGTATTTCTTACTAACAGTGTTGAGTAACGTTATTTCAATAAGCACTATTCTATTTTATTTACCATTTCAATTGGATTTTATTTGTGTCAGCTGTCTCTAGGTTTGTTTAGATATTAGATAACAGTTTCATCAGAAATTCTTAGAATTCTAAAAACATCGGTGTTTTTTTTTTGCTTGTACGGAAAGAATTTTCTTAGTTAGATATTTGTCCCTCCAAAATTGTGTAATATCCATAATTATCAAAAGCTGTTATGCCACTATTCGGATTCAGTGGCTTATGGAACACAATCTGAGTCACGTACCGGTAGGGATTTGTTTAGAAATTAGAACGCAGGGCAGCGACAACGCCTTGTGCGGATATCGGCATTTGTTCATTCTAATTAGGTATCAACTTGCATTGCATGCCAGTTGAGTAGGGCCTGGTAAACGATACGGATACTGTCTACACTTATCTAGTATCGTATACTGCTAACATCGCAGGTTTATCTTATGACGAAGCTCCACGTGTAGGTATTTTTGTTTGGGAAGATTAGTTTATTGCTCGTCTAGTCTTGCTTTTATAGTCCAAAGGTGTTTATTATTAGAATCTCTAGGATAACTTTGGATCTAGCTACGCCTGTTCCTCGCGACAAATCCTAGAAGAATCGGGCAACAAACACGGATTTGGTGCTTATGTAACTCTCGCAACATTACTCTTTTGGCGGCTGTCAAGGTATCTCCGCAATGTCGGTGCGATCATCACGAATAACCATATTTCGAAAGACGGATAGTAAACATTAAAGAAAACTTAATACCCCGTGACCTCGTCCTGTCTGGACGGCGTTTAATTTCTCGTTCTTGTATTTCTGTATAAGGCATGCACGTGCGCTGCCGGTCTGAGGACATGTTTGTGGCCTACAACTCGTAACCATTTCCGATCCAGCAAAAAGTGGTTTTAATCCCAATGTAATTTGCTGTATTACGACTGGAATGCAATATCTTCGAGTAACCGATGAGTTCATTTACCTACAGTAGGTTACCTACCTTATATTATAATAATCTGATTTCACAGCTGCCTGTCGACTGCCTGACTATCGTGTCGGACGGCAGCTCTAAAACCCTAATAATAACCAACTTATCTATCTATATAGGTAAGATAGGTACAGTACAGTTTATTTAAGGTGAGATTAATACCCAATCGGTTAGTTTTGGCATCTCCTCAACAACATCTCTAAAGATTTTGTGACAAAAAAATTATAGCCTTTTGTTGTCCGTGTGAACAAGAATCCAAAGCAAAGTTGTTTTCGACCTTAAATGTGTATTACAAAATGGGATTAGCGTAGACAAACGGATTGGCGATTAGCTAAACAAATTCGATAGTAACTAATCACGAAAGAGTTACTATCCCAAGTACCTACTTGAAACTGCATACAAGAAAGCATACCTTTCTTTCTTTCTTACCTACTACCCGCCTCCATGTAAGTACATTGGTACTAAATGGGATAAGTCAGTGCCAGTTCTACCAACAAACATACTAGGTACGAATCGGTGCCAATGGTACATCTGGTCCGGAGGCGATAAGAGAATGTGGACGTTGCAGCATACCTATGGCCATGCTAAAAATAGCATAAATTGTTATAAGGCCCTAAATTACGAAGCTAATACATTTACAAGCAAGTGCAGTTTGTGTAATAAATATTCCTGTTACACTGTTCATTATAAAACTGTGACCAAAAAAAAAATGCGACCAGCATAGAGCAGCGTAACCCCTTAATTGCCTGATTCCTATCAGCTTTTAGTACGTAGCTGAACAATTAGATTTTAATATCGTGCTTCTTTCCACTCCTGTCAGAAAAAAACATTGGAAGGACGAGCGCTGATCTCACGATGACGTCAGTGCAGCTTCGTTCCGCTCCCCCTAGCCGCACGTCTCCCCGACTCACCATATTAGCCATTTATATTGATGACTTTAGGCCTGCAGGAAAATAAATATATCTGTTTAAGTATTGGCAGTAGGCAGAGACCACTGCAAAGGGATTTAATTGCAGTTTTTGGAAGAAATTCAACCACTTATGTACCACCTGCCTTCTTCTGAAGAGTTAGGTTAGTTAGACGCAGCTAACCCTAATGCACAGGTTTTTTAACCCAGTGTTGTTATGCTAAAAGTATAGCTTAGTTCTCCTTCTTCGTCGAGTGCCTCTCCATTATTGAAGGTCATCCCCTTATAGTTATCTTCGTCTACGGCCAGTCTAAGCAGTTGTTCAACTTTATTGACTCTTGTCCATTATCTGATATTGGGCAACCAGGATGTCCTTCTTCAAACATGTCTTTTATTTCTTTTAGTATACTTGCGTTAACGTTTTGCAATAATTTCTCAAAAAAGCTGTTGCAATTTTGTTGGATGGAGCTTTATGTTTTTTATATACCTACCTATTGGATCGTGTACACAATGTGCCTATCTTACACCTATAACACTTCGTTTACTTTGTGTTGTCATCAGGTGAATGGAGGCAGCGCAGCGGAGCGTGCAGGCCTCCAGGCGGGAGATGCTCTCATCCGAGTGAACACCACCGACGTGTTCACTTTGCGTCACCAAGAGGCGCAGGACGCCATCCGCGCCGCTGGAGGCGCACTCGAGCTCACCGTACAACGGTACAGCCGCATCATCATCTAGCTGCCCCTTAGATAACAGCGCTGCGACTGTCCTTATCCCACTTCATGTGTCAGTCGTTTTTAACATGTGGTTACCCCACTGCGCAGAAGCAGGGTAAAGTTTTTCTATCACCAAAAATACCGCCTATATGTTTGTCCAATTATTTTGACCAACACTAACATATTTTTTGAAGATAACCCTTTGTTTTTAAACTTTAAATGACAGCTTCTAAGTTGACAGCAGTCAGTTGCATACACATCGTTCGTTCTGATGACTGCATTACTGCACCTACTAACACAAACGTTATCAGCTTGAAATTGTTTCGCTGCGTTCCTTCGTGCGTCAACGCAGCAAAAACGGCTTGATGGATTTTGCTAAATTATCGTCAACTGTCAATGGAATCGGCTTTGTCCTGCGAGTGTCATAGGATACATAAAATGATTAAAAATAAACAATATGTAGCTGTAAAATAAAATAGATTTAAACCAATGATGAATTGATCCAGATCAATGCAGCTGAGTCAACCCATCTCCTGTAGAACCGTGCGTGACGGATACATTATTTGCCCCTTCATTAGTGTTTGCTCAAAGGTTGTAAAGGATAATTCATATTGTTGCCGCGGCAAGCTGACATCATCCATATCCATAGCACACTCAATTTCTCTGGGGTATATACGTAGTCATTATTATCCTTTTATTTAGTTACTGAACTTTACTGAAATATTAATTCTCATTATATCATCGAAGGTGGCTCTAACTTTTCTCTTTGTTTTAAATTTATTACCGGAATTATATATAACTAAAGCATCCTTTTGAATAAGTATCTACTATAGCATATTTCTATGCAAAAATATTTTGGGGAAAAGTAGTTTTTAATGCTACCTATCTCTTTTTCACAGTGGTGGCGGCACATGGCGCCCTGCAGTGACCCCGACGGGCAGCCTACCGAGGCCTGGCTCCAGACCCCTTGGAGCTTCACCTACACCGGTGACCAACACCTCACTCAAAGCCACACCGCAGGCGTCGAGAGCTTTCGGCTCAGGCCACAATAATGTCGCCAAGCCTTTTGGCTACGTAAGTTTAATTACCTTCATACTGACGACTGTAGCAGTGCACATGTACTGTTTGAGTTGGCATGAGCTTTTTGATGGACTAGGTCAAGCCTTATTTAAGATGGACTGATTCATCGCTTTTTAAGGTCCAGGCAAATCGAATTATTTGACTGGTGACATGGAACCCTTATAGATACATATAGATACACCTTTCATCACGCTAAATTGTGTAATTGTGTTATGCAGATGAACGGCAATGACTCCGTGAAGAGTATTGTGAACAAGCAGTACAACACGCCAGTGAACATATACAGCGACAAGACGATCGCCGAGACTCTGTCGGCGCAGACCGAAGTCTTGGCCGGAGGAGTGCTGGGGTTAGTCCACACTTTTAAGTTAATCATAGTTCAGATATATTATTGCACAGTTTTATCTAATGGTTTAATGTTCTAATTGTTGGTAGATCCACTAGTTTCTAACAGTTCCGAAAAATAAGTTGCATTGTAAGTTGCTAAACCTTTTAATTACACCTATCATGTTTAAAGTACTTATTTTCATTTGAATGTTGCGTTGATCATTGGTTATTTTTTGTCTCGCGTACGAGTAGTCTCCTGGTTTTTCAAATTTGAGAGTAGAATGAATATAAGTTTTGTTTGTTTCGCAGAGTGAACTTCAAAAAGAACGAAAAGACCTACGACGCTGAGAAGAGTGCAGTGTTCAAGGTTCTTCAGGAGGAAGCGAGCGACCCTGAACCGGGTATGTTGTGGAAAGCCCCATTCATTGTTACCACTTCCACCACCATTATGAAACCTATCGAAATTCCTACTAAGTTATGTTGTAAAGTCCCATTATATCAATTCGCTTATATTTTGTACTCATTCATGATTTCCATGGTCTAAGCCAAATAAATTCCAGGTTTCCACAAAAACAATATTAAATTGATTAAATCATTTTCTTTTTGAATTCAAAATTATGCAATGTTCTAATTGGCCGTAGTCAACGAGCAAGTAAGCAGTGGAAACTCAGCACCTCCTGCTCCCGCCAGCGGGCTCAGACATGTGCAAGCGCCCATCACGAGGCCCGATGCACCCGTCAACAATACTGGCGGCTTACCCGTTGGACAGAACATTTGCGAGGAGTGCGAACGACTCATCACGTAAGTCGGCCGCTACGCATGGGCCGACACGGTTTCAAATCACATAAAGCATTCCCAGGCTCGAGACGTAGCTCCTGACCGGTTGAGCCCAGGTCTATACATTCTCTTCACAACCCAGCCCTACATTTTGTCTATGTTACCCTCCACGATTCGTGTCTTTAACTCTCCCCTTTCGAGGCAGCACGTACCTTTTGTGAGTATGTGAAATAATAGTCATATTGCGGGCCGACAGAGGCTTCTCAATTTTACTCGCGAGCGAGTGTGGCGCGGGCGGGCACGCCGTGCAGTCTGCACCGCACGCACCGGTCGCGCTCGCGCACGCCGCGCGTTGCCACTACGCCGGCGCCTGCCCCGGTTCGCGCTTGCGCCGGCACGCAGACGCCTACTCCGGAGCAGCTGGCGCCGGAGCCGCCGCACCGGCCCAGCATTCCGGTGGGCTGCCACCAGGTGCTGCCGGACGGGCGCATAGCGCTAGGCGCGCCGGCGCACCCGCAGGCGCACGGCGCTGCCTCCTCGCTGCCCGTCGTCAACGACACCCCGTATTGCTCCGAGTGTAACCGCTACA
This sequence comes from Anticlea derivata, assembly GCA_947579855.1. Taxonomy (NCBI): domain Eukaryota; kingdom Metazoa; phylum Arthropoda; class Insecta; order Lepidoptera; family Geometridae; genus Anticlea; species Anticlea derivata. Next base: position 7,890,030 of record OX388262.1, read on the forward strand.
TTATGTAAGAGGCGCCTCCCGGAATGCATAGACGTGTTTGCGACCGTGTCGACCTGTGCCTGGTTCCATCTTGTAGTAGATGAGAGTGTGACTCGATGTTGTGTCAGTTGTGGCTCCCTTGTATTCGGGTTTGTAAATATCACCAATGGGAGCCACGACTGCCGGTTCTTGTATCTTGATGTGATTCGTGCATTATTTTATTATTTCACTAAATGCGGCACACTATGTAGTGCAAAATCACTTCATACATTATCATTATCTCATATAATAACGTTGATTTAATTTTCATTTTTCTTCTTCGTAGTTAGGATGTATTTAGTAGATAATATCCTCGTTTTCATTATTTAGTGTAATATATACTCATTCAGCATGTCTTCACTTCGTTGGTTATTAGATGAGCACTATTTTATGCCTGGCAGCAGTGATGAATAAGCACGATTCGGTGAGCATGATGGTAGGTAGACCATATTTTTTCTTTAGGTACCTAGGTAACAAGGATTATGTAGTACCTACAAAATCTTCAATGTCTTGTCTCAAGGCCAACTCTCAAATTTTTCTTTATTCTTTATTGTACACAAGAAAAATACAGATACTAAAATTAAAAAGAAAGGTATGTACAAAGGCGAGCTTAACCCTAAAAAGAGCTTTCTTCCAGCAAACGTTTGAGGCTAGAGAGACGTGATTATAGAGGGAGGTTCGTGTACCTACAATGTTTGATAGAATATTATATTTATAAACATACATATACCTATTTTAACAAGGTAAACTCCAAAATTATATCCATTTTCAACGGCTCAATCAATAGGTAAAACACACACTACACACTGTTTAAAACAAAGTTCTTCTTAATTAGTGTAAAATATTAGGAGTGTTATTATTACCCTTTCATCATTGTGCATTACAATGGTAAATACTATACCTATGAATCTGTGTGGACTATGGACCAACTAACAATACATTTGTAACAGTGGCGTGTTCGTGCGAATCAAGGACAAGAACCTTCACGTGGAATGCTTCAAGTGCTCGACCTGCGGCTCGTCGCTGAAGAACCAGGGCTACTACAACCTGAATGGCAAGCTGTACTGTGACATCCACGCAAAGCTCGTTGCCAGACAGAACCCACCTGGACCCAATCTCGAGCCGGTTACGGTGCCTCCGTAAGTGTTTCCGATCCTTAACTCTCTCTTTTCAAATCCTCTTCGATCTTTACTATGTACCTTCCTTTTCTTGTGTCTATTTATAATCTGGTCATGTTGTTTAATTTCAAATGTTTAATTTCTCTAAACAGCGGCGCTAGAGTTCCGTCCAACACATACTCGACGCCACTGCCACCGATCTCCACAAACAACTACTCAAACGGCTCATCTGCACTCTTCAGCGTAAGTGTTTTATTTTGTCTTAATTTTATCTCTTCTATCATTTCTTCATTTAGATGTAGATACATCTTTATTTTGTAGCCATCGAGCAACAGTAATTTGTCAGGCCCTAAGCCGTTTGGGTCATCGATCGGCTCTGCGTACTCGCCGTCGCTGTCACCGCGCTCAGCGCCGATGTCACCCGCGCGTCCGTTCAACGCGCCCACTGCCGCCCCCGCGCCGACGTACGCGCCCGCACCAGCACCTGCGTACGCGCCCGCACCCACACCTGCGTACGCACCCGCACCCACACCTGCGTACGCTCCCGCTCCGGCACCAGTGCCTGCGGCGCCTTTTGCTCCGAGTAAGAGGGTCACTTTTGCTATCTAATTATTTACGACTGGCGACGTTTAAAATTGCCTCTTTATTTTACTTAGTGGTCTTTAAACAATTTATTTATTGTTTCCCGAAAAAAACGAACGGCAATTTTTAACTTTGCTTTCACAGCATTTATAGCTATTGCAGTTTTATGAATGGTGCAATGTTATTAAAAAGGGACTATGGGAGGGATTCAAGATAATGCAGGCAAAATGTGTTTTGCCGCTCATGTAGCAGGTATCAGTCCATTTTCAAAAATTGACAGGGTCGTGCTTTTTCAATCAGATGATGGTACTGATATTTGTTTCTTTCCAACAGAGGTCCCAGGTTCCATTTTTAAAGGTAATTTAAAATCAGGTATTAGAAATTAGCACAGTTCGGCTTAAATGTAGCTATTTATTTTCAGAAGAATGTATTTAATAATAAAATATTGTGTATGCGATACGCTACGCGTCAGTCATTCTCAATCGCTATGAAAATAACCAAGTCCTGCCTGGCACCGAATATGTGTCGAATAATGCGTCATGGTAACTGAACAATACTGATGAGTTTGTAGAACGAAATATTTAACATTCTTGCTTTAATTAAAATCTTAGATTTATAGTACATTAAACTACATAAATAATGCAATATTTCAATATTACTAATAATGTTCTTTCATCTATTTTTCTCTTCCGTCCATTTGTAACCCAATGAATGAAATAATACACTAAAAGGTCAAAACGTTAAAAGCATCGTGTGGCCCCCACCGAATCCCATCGAAGATGAACCGCCGAAACGTGAACTAAGCCCTCAGTTGACAATAGCTAAACACCGTCAAGAATCAGTACCACAAAGCGTTACCAGTTTCAATAATGAGTCACAAATTGCAACTTTGCAAAATACCAAAAAACAAATCACTACAGCCCAAAAAGAGTTTTCTTCAAACGTTATAAGTACGTCCACTGCTTTGTCAGCAGCAACAACTTCTTCATCTAAATCAGAGTCCATCATGAAAAGTCACCAATCCCAAATGGTCCAGGCAATAAGTAGCTGCACGGTTCAATCGTTTTCACAAGAATCTTCATCAGCAAGTCAAAGCATGACATCTGGATTAAATCCGATTCAGGATCAACAATCATATGATGATTCTATTGCAAGTGCTAGCTTTCTAGATGCAGAATCTAAACAAACTCAGCAATTACAATCCATCGTAGAAGCCGTCCCATCTCTGAGCCAAACTATTAAAAGCAATCCGGTCAAAAATATTATAAATGAGGAGTTGATTCAGTCGCACAATGATTTCGCACTAAACTCTGAAGAAAATAAAATGGTTACTAATACCATCGAAGACTCCAAACAAACTCAACAACACAGTACAGTAACTGAAAAAAGTTGCACTAAAGACAAAACACAAACTGCCAACGTAGACCAAAACTTGAATGTACCTTCAGCAGAGTCGCTCCCAATTGTGCAAAACCTCGATCAATTTACCGAATCTTCTTTGGTTGATGCATTAACTACAGCATCAGACAGACCTTATTCACCTTTACCCACAACTATGGCACCTTCAAATCAATTTCCGGTCAATGTTGAAATATCTAAACCGACTGAAATAATAATGGAAGATGCGCTAGCTCCCCAACAACCATTACAAGCATCACAACAACCGACTCCAGCGCCAGTAATGTATATGCAATCGAAGCGTGATGTCTCTCCAATACCACCAATAAAAGCCTACAACCCACCAGAAAAACCTGAAGACCCTATTCCAATGCCAGCAGAAACCAAACCATACATACCGGCTGACTTTAAAATAATAATAGAACCCAAGGCGACACGTGATATGACTAATTCCCCAATGGTAGATGCATTAACTACAGCTCCTAATCGGCCATTCACACCTGTTAATACTTTTACCGAACCAGTGGAAAGAGGATCACTTATAGATGCACTTACAATAGCGCCCGATCGACCTTTTAGTCCTTTGCCCCTGAATATGACTATCCATTCGAACAATCAGAACATCAAACCTTCAAACACTTCAGAGGCGTTACCCCAATCTACTACTTCTGAAATAGTACGACCTATAGTTACTCAGACGACACAAATGTCTACCCAAAGTCATTCGGAATTTACGTCGATGCAGAACATAAGACAGCTACAATCCTCATTCGAAAAATCAGCTTTTAAACCGGTAGCAAGACAAGTGTTTCCACCACCCCAGCCTGACGAGTTTTGTAAGCTCACAAACTTCCCACCTTTGAGCGAAGAATTAAAATCCACTTTTGCAAAACATACAACAACAAAGCAAGCAACATCCGTTTCCGAATCTTCAACTATGATGCATTCAAATACGTCAACTAGTCATTCAAGTAAACAACAAGGGTATTCTTCAGTCAAAACTGCTCAAAACTTTTTTGAACAATTGGACCAAAAAGAAACTTTATCGTCGGCATCCGTAAGATCCACATCCGGTTTACACAAACCAGATGGTATTCCCCTGTATCAGAAAAACTTCGATATGTTGCCATCTCAACGAGGTATTACACCAGAACTTTGTAACGCCCCAGCTGTATTACAACGCCCAGTATCACCAACAACGAACCCACCATGCAAACCAAGAGATAAATCACAAGAACCACGGAAAATTGCCAGTGCACCTGAAGTGGCGCCTTACAGAGTTCCACAAGTTAAAACTCCAGTCCAGCAAATGCAACAAATTCCCGTTCAATTTCATAAGGATAGCCCTATATCTATGACGTTCCAACCAGTAACTGACGAGAGCTATTTAAGAGCTTCTCCTAGTCGTAGTAGACCGTCTACGCCTAGTATGATCAATAAACCGGCACCTATAATTCCTCACTACCAGATGAATTTAGTAACCGTTGAGCATTTGGCACCTGAAAGCCACTTATTTGAGCCATCAAGTTCTGAAGTCAGTCGGTCTCCTACGCCAAAATTGAGATCCCGCTCTCCAGCCCAAGGCCCTCCCCCTAATCCTTTAAAAGCACAAGCACCTCGCGTCAAAGAAGGTACACCTCAGAGAAACGTTCCTCATACATTACTGAACCAAGCAACGTCGAACTTACGAAAAGAAAATGAAATGGCTCAAATCGATAAACAAACTACCGCAAACTTTTATAATGCTTCTGGCGCTAAAAGTTGGGCCCAAAATCAACCTTCTGTGATTAAAGAACAGATGTCTTCAAATACTGGATTCAAAAGTGAAAACTATAGCACAGGTGATGTGAGAGTGAAGGAAGATTCCCTTAGCCAACAAAATTACGCTCAAAAGGAAATGCACTCACAGAATGTTGAAGAATATGGCAATACTAAAGTACAAACTACAACAAAAACTTACGAAGAATTTGAAAGGACACAATCCGCAAAAGTAATTGAAATAAGAAAAGGGGGTTTATCTACATCTAGTGCAAATCAACAAATAGAAAATATCATTCGGCCTTCCAATGTTAAAACTAAACAAACCTTTCCACCCCCTGTCATGAGTTTTTCGTCGTCCCAGAACTCATCTGTTAACCTTACTAATGAAAATTTTGCAACCGCAAGTAGACCAGTAGAAGAATATAAAACAAAACCTTCGATTTCTGGTGCTAACCATGGTCCAGTGTGTGATCCTACCCCGTCGACAGGTTCGAGTGTAGGAGCTGCCGCTCGTGGCAAAACTTTCGGTGTATCTTCGGCCCCAAAACGCGGACGAGGAGTATTGAACAAAGCAGCGGTGCCCGGTTCTCGTGTGCCCCTTTGCGGTTCCTGCAATGGGAATATTAGGTGACTAGAATTCAATGAAATGTGTGTTGTTGATTGGGAATTGTCGCATGCAAATATGAGTTATCGTGAATTGTTTGCGTGATAATAATATAAACAGTTGATTAATTTTTGTCGATGTTTAATTTATCATTTAGAATTTTAGGTAATAATGCAATGCTAATTATTAGATGTAAATTAATGCTTATAACATGATATGTGTGTTTATTTGGATGTTCTTGATTTTTTAACAGCTAACGAAACGAGCAGTGTACACAAACCTGAATTCAAGAGTCCAGCTGAAGAAAGATTGATCAGAAAAATGGCAAAAATGGCTTTAAACGGTTATGAAATCGGCATTCAGAGAAAGATAAAACCAGGCGATCATATTCAAACAATGGCGGATAAAATACAAGACACCGTTGTAACAAAGCACCCTTTGAATTTTGATAATTTGCCATCTGCTGAAAACAGCCAAGATTGTACTTTGAGGCGCCCTATAATTACAAATATAGATAAAGTGTACAAGGCGCCAGATCCTTCTATTCTCAGTATTGGGGATAAGATAAAAGAAACAATTATGATTAACCACCCAGCCAGCACAGTAAACGGTAATGCGCCATTATCACCACCACCACCACCTTTACCTTGTTCTCCAATACCCACATTCAATTCTCACAACACTCCCACAAAACAATGTGACTTGACTTCCAAACATTTTAATACTTTTGATAAATCGTACAACGGAAGTGATTATTCCAGCAGTGAAGACTCAAATAAAGATAAGTCTGAATTCAACTATTCTGATACAATAAGAAAAAGAAAAGGTTTGGAAACTTCTTTCTTGAATGGCATGAATAATACTAGCACTTATGATACTAAGCCATCAGAAGCAAAGATTGAAACAAATTTTTCAAATACATTAAACAAAAGAAAAATCTTTGAAAAAGACACTCCAAAGAATCTTAACAGCACTTTAGATTATAGATCGAAAATTGGCGATAAAAGTAATAACATACATGAAACCTGGAACAAAAGTAATGTATTGGACAAGTCGAAAGATGATATTATTAACACAGCCTTATATAAAAACGATGACCAATCTTCAAAAAAGGATCTGGCTAACAACTTGCACGACAACACTTTGTATACTTATAAACCGACAATAACTGAAAACAATGGCCAATCTAACACAAACTTACACTCAGACACAATAGACAGTAAAGACTCAAAAGAACTTATGAATGAAAATAGAAACGACGATAACACAGACGAAGTAGTAGTGCAACGAAGGCAGAAGAAATGCACAAGGAATGATGATGGAAGAAGAGACTCTCATATCATCGCGAGACCTCTAAGCACAATGACTGCCGCCGATGTAGCAGATGGGCTTTATCCTGTATGTCATAAATGTGACAAGGCCATCAAAAGGTAACGTAGCTCCAAATTCATCAAGTTTTTTTTATATAAGTCGACGGGAGTAGGCAAATCTGCTTATGACGAATAAAGTAAGTTCTGCGATTGCATGTTTCCGCCATACAAAAAAGCACGCGTGTTTTTGCTAATTTTAACAAAACTAACGCATTTATTCAGTTTATTCTTCTATTTTGACTGGCCTCATAGCTCAGTTGGTTGTAACTCTGCCTTCTGCGCTAGAGATCGCGGGTTCGATTCCCGCACTGGACAAACATTTGTGACTAACACAGATGTTTGTTCTGTGTCTGGGTGTTAAATATATATCTATTAAGTATTATCAGTCTCTGGTACCCATAGTACAGGCTATGCCTAGTTTGGGATCAGTTGACCGTGTGTGATAATGTCCGGAGAAAAATAATAATATATTTTCAATTATTTTACTCAAATACACATGTTTTATACAGAGGACCATTTATAACGGCCCTGGGACGTATCTGGTGCCCGGACCATTTCATCTGTGTGAACGCAACATGCAGAAGACCACTTCAGGACATTGGCTTCGTTGAAGAGAACGGCCAGCTTTACTGCGAATACTGTTTCGAACAATACATCGCACCTGCTTGCGATAAATGCCACGCTAAAATTAAGGGCGTAAGTCAATGTTCTTGTACCATTTACTTATTATTTTTGAAGGTGAAACTGGATTAGGCAAGTGATATCTAACTCCCTGTGGCATGCCTGCGTGGTACCCCGAATAAAAAGAAGTCTAATGCTATCCCAGTTCACGCATCACACACAGATCGTAAGGCTGCCTGTTCACTGGAGATGTGTCAGGTCAGGTCAATCAGTAAGCGCGGTCAAAGCTAAGACACGAAGTATATCGCGTTTTTGGTATATAATAAAAGGTCTGGAGGTGTAGAGTCTAAAAATTTTACTTCATGAAAATACTATAAATAATAAGCTAAATATAACTTTGCATTTAATTCAAGAAGGTTGGGTTTTAAGTCTTTAAACTTATTTATAATGTTTATTTTCAGGATTGCTTGAACGCTATTGGAAAGCACTTCCACCCTGAGTGCTTCAGTTGCGTTTACTGCGGTAAACTGTTCGGTAACAATCCATTCTTCTTAGAAGATGGTCTGCCATATTGTGAAGCAGGTAATGATCACTTGATAAGGATTTTTATTATTATGTATTTTAAATTAAATAAAAAAAAAATAACCCTATATTTTCAGATTGGAATGAACTGTTCACAACGAAATGTTTCGCTTGCGGGTTTCCCGTCGAAGCGGGCGACAGGTGGGTCGAGGCGCTCAACAATAACTACCACAGTCAGTGCTTCAACTGCACGGTGCGTATGATGAGACCTTACTAAATAATACACATAAAACAATGTTAAATTGATCGTGGATTCAACAGTTGTAACGATACATAACGATGAACATAAAATAGTCAAAACAGAAGCTATGTGCCATTTGAATGACAATCTCGGGTTTCGAACAGTTGTTCAGTATAATATTTATGATTATAATAATTATGTATAATTTATATCCACGCCGCCGCCTGCTCGTATGTAAAGGTAGGTAGGTATAGTACCACAACTCACTCTAAGATATATATCATTTTTTTGACGTTCTGATTTTTTTTGCAATATGTTAATACAGTATATACATAATAGGAGTTTTTGATCATGTACAATATCCAAGAACCATATCCTACGCTCATTTTCCTACCCCCAAGAGTTTTTGATTGGATTTAAGTATTTTCATTTTACCGCTTTCCTTATAAAACATTATATAGGTACGTATATTGGTTTTGAAAGGTGAAAAACAGACGGCAACGAACGGGAAAGGAATCCATAAAGATCGATAATAATCGATAATATTATATACATAAAAGTAGATGTAACCACGCCTATTAGTACGTCGCTCGTCATACGCTGCCACACTGTGTTTAATTTTTATCCCAAATAACAGTTTTGTGTGTGCCCCATATATCGACCATTAACAAAGAAGTAATAATATATTTTTATATACTGTTTATAATGTATGTAAACTTTACATCAATCTTCCCGAAGTACTGGAAGTTCCATTATGCGTGAGGTAGATTTTTCTTTTATAAAATTATAGACTGCTTGTAGAAACACTATAGAATTTTCAATTCTTTGTTAAACGTTTGAGTAGTAGTTTTGGCTATTTTATGTATCTATAGATATTACCTACTATTAATTTTGTTTATAACTAGACTTTGTATCGTAATGTTTGTTTTATAATTTACCATGAGTATTTATGGACTTATTGTGCAAATGCCAGTCTGCACCAATATTTGAGTTCAAGCTTAGGTACCTATCTTTAGTACGAATTGAGATCGCTGCATATCGTCCCTAACCGTTAGGCATACATAACCGTAAATTTTGCTGCAGACAGGCATAAGACGTTATAAATATCGATTTCATAATTATTTTAAATGTTTCGTTTGTATATTAGGTGCAATTTACTACTTAATAATTAAACTACTCTTATACATTTTCAGGTGTGCAAAAAGAACCTCGAAGGACAAAGCTTCTTCGCCAAAGGAGGTAGACCATTTTGTAAGACTCACGCCCGCTAGAAGTCCACAAATAATATACAACTCCGACACTGTTTACTCGACTACTACTTTCCGTCCGGTATCTCCTTCTCCAATCACACCGCCGGCGCCCAGCACACCTTCGCCACAAAGAACAAGAAAGTTGGAAACGCCCCTCCACTTCGATGGAGGATTGTTTTCCGACATAAGAAGCACAGAGGGCAAGTTACTTAGTAAGGTTACTGTCGATCGAGTGCAGAGTTCGACCCAACATGACATCACCGATTCTCCTAGTGCAGTTCGCATGCAAGACAATAAAAACTATGTCGACGCTATTGTGAAAACTGAGACAATAACGAACAAAGATGTCATCACTGTTAAATTTACTCCGGTACCACCAGAACTGGAGTCTCCGTGGCTTCTGACACCATCACAATTCATACAGTTGCAGTCACAGTCGCCTGTTCAATATTTCAAGGATAATTACGAAACACTGCTAAGTGATGGTAATATTGTTATAAAAACGGAGACGAACAAAGACGCCGATTCTATAAGATGTACTCCAGTGCCCTCTGAGTTGGACTCCCCGCGGCTTTTAACACCTTCACAATTCATAAAACTTCAGTCGCACTCGCCTGTACAGTATATTAAAGATAACTACGAAGACTTGCAAAGTTATAAAATAGTCAACTCTTTGTGTAGAGAAAAACTCTTGGAAACCGATATCTTAACGTCAGATCAAAATAAAACAGAAAAATCCGTTAAATTTAATATTACGAACGACACCGAAGATACCTTTTTTCATAAAGATGTTGCAGACTTTGTCCAACGTACTGATTTAAAAGAATTAGAGCGATTGTATGTCGCTGATGAACCTTATGTACGAGGACATAGCCCACTTGCAAATACTCTTGTGCCTGAACAGTTGATTAAACTTGACAACTATTTGCAAGAAAGTCTCGATGTGTGTCTCGGGCGCAAAGAGATAACTACAAAAATACTAAACGAAATTGGTAAGGATACTAAACAAATCTTAAACCATCGAATTGAGGAGAAATCGAACTACTTCGAAAAGAGCGCCTATGATATGGTTAATAAAAGTGATACAAAAATAGAAAACATTAGTTACCATGAAGAAGGACAAATACATAAAGCTCCTGAAAAGGTACAAGTGGAAGCTAAACAACGCGAAGCAACAAATGAAGTTAAATTTAATTCAAGAAGGGTGTCTAAATTAAACAGTGTCCCAAAACAAAATGCGGGAATTCTCAATGCTATTTATAACATGCCAGTACACTATCACGCAGCGATTATTTGCGTAATTTTGATAATATACAACCTTATTTACCAGTATATAAAGCAAAACAGTCAAGGAAACAAAAGATAGTATGTGTATTCGTATAAATTGTTTGCAGAATCGCATACCTAGTAAACTAGTCATTGAGTAATATTTCGAGAAATTTAAAATTTACCCTTTTAAAATGTATTTAATACATGAATCAGCTTGAAAAGTCAAACATGATGTACATATTTGATGATAACCCTTTCTAATAGCCGTAATATTCTTACAATAATTAACATTTTGGTGCTTTTTCTACTGCTAGTAATATTGTGATAAATATTTACTCTTATCTAAAGAGTAAGGCTTTGTACACAGCTTTCGGAATGTTGCAGTGAACTAACATTAACAGTAGTTACCTACAGCATAGATTATATTAATGTAAACTATTTTTAGCCTTACTATTATTGATTGATTGGTGCACCAACTGTGTCGTTACTATGAGAATTTAGATAAAAATAAATATTATTGTTGTCATTCATAACTAATTATACCATAGGACATGAATGTTTGTTTATATTGATTTATACCTACTTGCGTTTTTTACTAAAATTCTACAATATTGTAATACAATAAAGTAGATGATTGATATGAAGAATATACAATATAATAATTTACTGTTGACAATAATCTTAATGCTAAGAAATATTTATTTAGACTTTATCCCATTTAGCATAAACACAGAAAAATATGTGGGCTTATTAAAGTATTTTATTTTATAAAGGATGTTTTATTTCATTTTTATAGATCCCTATCAACATTTAATATACTGAAATACTCCTCTGCCAGGAGTCATTTCATTATGTATGTGAGTAACAGATTTCTACTATCTTAGGTAAATAAGAGTAAATAAAATATCGTGTATACAGGGCATCCCACAATAAATTAAGATATTAAATAACACAAAATAGAAAATAATAATTAGATGTCAAGAACATAGGAAGGAATGTCAAACAAATAATTGTAATAGTTAGGTATATAAATTAAATTGAAAGACAAAAACAGCAACAATAATAATAACACAACTCTCACACATTCATCTTGCAGAAGTTCAAACATTGAGACATGATCGTCTCCCATCCATCCGCAAACATATCATATGATGAAGCCTTTCGATCGGTATGATAAAGCTACAGGGTGACTATTTTTTCATGTAACGGGTTCGATTTCCGGTTCAACCATGTAATTATTTTAATATCTATGAATGCAGTTTATATTGTTTTTTAAATTCGAATAATGTCTTCTTTCAGTAAAATGTTCCATCTAAAATATTCAAGGTACTTTCCCTCCATGTGGCATATCCGTGGGACGCCCTGTATAGTACATGATATTTGGATTGAATAAAATATATGCTATGTGTACTGTCTGTATCTCTCACTTTTATATATAAACATAAGCTATTAAAATAATATTATCTTATGTTTATATTCTACTAGCTTCCACCAGCTGCTTCGCTCTTGTGGTACCTACATAAAAAGTAGCCTATATATAGTATTCTAGGTATAGATTTTTATCTATTCCAAGTTTCAACGAAATCATTTGAGCTGTTATGGTGTGATTGAACAACAGACATCCAAACATCTAAACATCCTCACAAACTTTCACATTTATGATATTAGAAGGATTGATAATAGTTGGTACCTATTCAAGTTAACCACAATAGCAGTATGGATTAACTGGATGTGGTTGGTATGTGCTGATGCTATTCATTAATCCATCCATGAATAAACCCTAAAGATTTAAGTCCAAGAATATTTGTATTACTTGGTAAATCATCTGAACAGATCAGGCAAAGTAGATAATATTTTGAATACCAGTAGGTACGCTACTAAATTTACCTATATGATGTATACACAGGAAAGAACTTTATTTTTAAAGATTTATTGACTGTATCATCTAAGATAGGTAAATACATTAATATACTAACTAAATTGCAATACATATCCTAAAATAACTTACTATAATTTGTTTATTAGACTTCTCAGCTATTTTCAGTAATATCCCAATCAGCCTCCAACTTATTGATGTCTTCACCAAATACCCATGTTGAAATTCTGAAAAAAGGATAAATATCATCATCAAAACTCTGATTTAATTGATTGACTGTTGAAAATAAATGCACAGCCTAAACAATAAGCCTAGAAATTTGGAGTGTAGCTTCATTGTTATGCAAAGAAAGGATTTCCAAAGTTCTACCTGGTAAAGCAGGCATTGAAGATTGAAGACGAGGTGGTATCTAATGTTTGTAAGTAAAATTGTTGTCTGTCCTACTTATATTACAAATGCCAAAGTTTATAAGAATGTAGATGTTTATGGCTATAAAAACTGATTACGATGGAACTTCATTCAAGTTTCATAATGACTTGGAATAGCATAATATCTTAGGCTACTTTTAGTTCAGGCACTACATGAGCAAAGAAACTTTAAAGCAGAAAACTAGTCATTTATTCAACTAATCATTTTTACTCTCTTATTCAATATCACTCACTTTTCCAGCTCGGAAACTCTCTCCCTGGCCTTTTCTAATGATAGAGGCAGACATACTTTTATCGAGCTGTAAAGCTAGTGAGTGATAATAAATTAGAGGGTATTAACCCTGTAATTGTAATTGTACATAGCAATTCATGATATGCAAGCAATTGAAAAAAGGTTCTACTAGAGAGAACATTAAACATTATGCTGGCAGTGGTATTGTTTAAGTGAAATGCTTGTATCAACCTCAGCAAAGCAGAAAGGTTGCAAATCTTATTAAGAAGGTAAGATCATGAAAATTTCCCTAAAATAAGAAATTGCATTGAACCAAGTTTGAAGTGTTAGGAAGTTTATTGCCATGTTGCTGACACAATGACCAAGATAGAATCAGTGACACGACAAGAAGAATAGAGCCAATGGTCCCTATGATTAATAATTGGTATCGGTAGAGATTTACTAGCTTATATAACATTACTAACTACTGACAATGAATTCACAAGCTTCTTTTGATTTGTTCGATTTAAAAGCATCCCTATAATAATAATCCCCACAAAAAGGTAGGTACCTGGCATGTATGATACATGGCATACATGAGCAACAACAGTCTGGATGGACATAGGCTTCCCCCAAGAGTGGTACGACGAACGGCCTTGAGCCTTTCTTGTCCACCGATTTCTCGCAACCCTCACAAAATATTTACTAATACGTACTTGTCCCAGTTTAAGCACATTCCTGTGAAGGAAAAGGTAAGAAATCCATGCCATAGTGTAGTCACAAGAGGTATTGGTTGCCGTTTATGTCCAAAATTTTTAAAAGGTCTACGTGTTATTAAATTCACAATTTTTGGTTGTAACAACATTGTGCAAATACTAAATCTGCTGTAGGTATCTCTTCATTCAATAGGAGTCGTTTACAACATAACCAAAACGTTTACAAAATAAAAAACACATTCAACCTACCACCATAGAGTAACTTTTTTTAAATTCCACAACAAGAAAACAGTACAAACAAATGTACAAAACAAAAAAAACTACAAAGTTACTATAATTAGCGATGAGCGAATGAAAACAGTCGAATGATTCGATTGTAACATTTATTCGTTCGATTCGGATGATAATTGAAAAATCGTTCTCTTGAATTCAACTTACTGATAGATCTGTGCAAATGATATTGAATGCTTACTTAAATCTCTTAAATCAACTGCGTATGTGTTGTTTTTATTTTAAGTCAGGAAATTACTAAAACTAGTAATTTGACGTTACTAGTTATTCAATCATTCGTTACTATAATGAAAACAATCAAGAAGAGTGCGATAGTTGAATTGAATGATATTTTAAGTTTGTTAAAATATCAAAAAGGGGAATGGGGGAAATGAAGATGATAATGATGAAAGTATTTCCTGGCTGAATTCATAACTACCCGGATTACATTACTACCCGGATTATCTACCCGGATAACAATAAAGTCCAATTTAGTAGGTACAGGTACTACAGGTAACATTTTAAAGTAGGTTTTTTTTTTTTTTTTTTATTATTATTCTTAGAAATTAGTTACATTATATGTTTAGGTATGAATGAAGTAGGTAGACCTAACAAAAGTTTTACAGGTACAAAAGTTTCGATGTAATTAGTCGTAAGCGCGCGACGCACACACAATCGAAAATCTAATCGAACATCGATTGTTTATTCGATTGGTATTTGAAAAGAACGCGTGATTCAATGCATGCTACAACTAATGTCGATTCACTCGTGTGGTTGGTTTTTTTTGTAACAATCTCGCATCGCTACTATATTTATCTATGACAATAACCACGAGCTAGCTATTCCCAGTCCCTTCATTTGAACCAAGGATGGATAGTGATCTGTGCATTTGATACAGTGGCGTAGACCAAGAATGCGAGAATAACAGTGCCACTAGGCCAGTGCTGCCGACTGCACCAATACTTTTGTAGCTAGGGGAAATAAAACTTTAGATAAGAAATTACTGAACTTTTACGAGGTAAAAAAACTATGATGACCAGAGCGGATGGAACGAAAACAAACCGAGTACACCTAAAAAGAGACAAAGATAATTACAAAATGAAAGAGAGAGAGAGTAGCTAAGTTGGCATCATCACATAACCTCACTTTTTTTTTTCATCTTTAATTTTCTCTTTATTATGTGTAGTTACAAAAAAAGGAAGGCAGTACAAATTCATATCAAAACTAGTACAAAATCATTAGCCTGTCACGGATTCTCTAGGGTCCTCAGTTATGGAGATATGGGTGGTCACAGGGACCTGGATTCTGGCTGTGATGCCTTATAAAAATGCCTGTAACTCTGAAACTATGGAAGTACAAATTGAAAGAATAGCATTTCCAACAAGTACAAATTCGCCGCAAATTTTTGTGCTTCAATGCGATCATATTCCGAGGATGTAATGTCTTATATTTTCATATTGTCTATTGGTCCGAGGGTCCTGACTCTAATGATTTGACGACACCTCATACTTACACGCACTTGTGCATTCCGCCGCCGCCGTCTTGAAATAGCATCAGCCAAAATGATGCAACGCCATCAGTGTCCACAACTTAGGGTATTTTCCCCTACATTTAGGGTATTTCTGGTGCCTAGGTTATTTTATAGGGGAAAATATTTTGTCAGTCTTTGAGAGATCCGAGGTTAAACTTCCAACTACATCTAAGTCTACAGTAAAAAGTATGCAAAAATGTTTGAATATTTTGTTCTTTACACTTTTTCGGGGAAAACGGGAAACTGTGCAAATGTACTCCTTAGTAATCTGTGGTGCAAATATTGTTGAATTAGGGCATTTTCTTCTCGAACCTGGGGAATAATTAAATGTTATTACGTACCTACGTATGGTAGGTACCTACCTAATGTACCTACTCAGATAATTGAACAATAAGGTATTAGTGTGTTATGTTGGTGACGAGATCGGTATTCAATTCACATGTGTATCATACGACGTTTTTCAACACACTTGAGAATAAAATAATACTAAAAATAACTGTAAAAACGAGTTGTGTTTTTTTTTTGCAATAGCGGGAAAAATTAGTCAAGTTTTCCTATGCGCGCGCATCATAAGATCTTACAATGGTGATCGGCCATAGACTAAAAGAATAAAAAGTAAAAAAAAAAAATACTTTTGTGCCCGATTTATTTTGTATCGAAAATTCGAAAAATTCTGAGGACAAAGCAACTCAACCAACCAAATAACTCACGTTTGTGAATAATAGCAATGAAAAAGTCACAGTTTGATTACATTATCATTATGTGCCTATATGCGGTGAAATAAGAGCTACTTTATGAGCAAGTGTTGAAAAAATTACGTCAGGGTTAATATAAGTCAGGGCTTGGGTACAATGAGATGGTGTTCTAACATTTAAACATAGCCACGAAAAAGAAACACATCTGAAATATGTAAAAGATACATCTTTTATTCATAAACAAAGGCAGGCTTACAAGAAACATAAAATCCATCAATGTTTTATTAATTTTCCACTTTAATTTTAACCTAGTCAATCTTAACATAAGATATTTACAAAGGTCTAGGCTAGTGTTCACCAACACTCATCTTACCATTCAATAGTAGCCTTACCGATAGGTACATTTGACAAATGCTTTCACATTAGCTATTCTTAATGGTTACAGTAGTAACAACCACACCAGTTTAGTGTTGGTGAACAGAGGCTGACAGTCAATTATTACCATACTTAAATTACTACAATCTTATATTTACAAAATGTTAGGTACATAGGTACTTTAAAAATGGGCTTGTGAGGCGAATATGTAGAAAATAGATACCCAGATTCATGGTCTGGCACACCTTCGTCAACAGTGAAATTAAAATTAATAGTTACAGAGACCAAGCATAACTAACAACAGACTAAAGAAACACAAAAAAAGTTTGCAATTTTGCAATTTGTGTCATTATCATTCGATTATCACCATTGGCATAGGATGTGAGGGCTCAATAACTGGCTTATGTGCTACATACACATAAAATATTAATTAATAGTTCCACACTTTAATTACTTTGCTTTGTTACCAGCAAAATATATATTTTTTATTTGATAAAGCAAGTAGGTATGGATTATAACAATTCTTATATCACAAGTAAGTAGGTATTGTAACAATTCATACCTTCTAGTTTTGATACATATAACTTTGTATATTGCATACAAATACTGATGAGGAATGAAATGCAGATTAATTCTTAGTAAAAATAGGTTTGAAAGCAACTAATGTTGGTACAGTCAGGCAAACCTCAAAATTAATCTTCAAACCGGATGGAATGTACACCGGTGTCTATAGCGCCACCTCTGTACGAGCCACGTTTCTTTTTCGTTTTCTCATGTTTGAATGACTTCCCGCGCGTATGTTTTAAGTCTTGATTGGCACGCTCGCCCCACGAACCTCGTGCTCCATACTGTTAAACATACAATGGAATATGCATATGGCATGTTGACACAACACAACACAAAAAGAAAAAAAGGCAGACAGCTCCAAAGATGGTCTGATAACATAAAGAAAATCACTGGCCCACTTTGGACAAGACTGGCAGGAGATAGGGAAGAATGGAAAAAGCTGGAGGAGGCTTTTGTGTCATAGACACGCTAAACAATGTAGAGAAATTAATAGTTATATAACAATACCCATGTATGTTTAGCAATAAAGGCTTTGAAATTGAAATTGAAAATGGCATGTTGCCTCAGAGTCCAGAGACCTTAATGTTTGTGAGTTACTCATTTGACACTATCAGACGTGAAAAATGAGTAACCCAGTAACATTGAGGACTCTGGCAGAAAATCTCTGAAAAAATGTCTTGATCATAAATGTGAAGGAAGTAATTTGATATTTTATTTTTATATAACCAACAATTTAAATGCCTCAGAATATAATATCCACTGATCCACTTCTTAGCTGAGCAAAATATAAAAAGTTGATTGTATTTGTGTCTGACTATTTAATCTTTACAACTAGCCTTACCTTAGTCAAATACAATTTTCTTGTTTTGAGAGTTATCTCCTCCTTCGCCTCCGCCAAAGCTTTTTCTGTCATTGAAACCTCCTCTGTTGTTGAATCCTCCTCTATCACCACCCCAAGAGTGGCGATCACCGCGGCCGCCCCTGTCTCCCCCCCTTCCTCCCCTGAAACCGCCACGACCTCCCCTGTCGCCGAATCCTCCCCGGCCGCCGCGACCTCCCCTATCGCCGAAGCCGCCTCGTCCGCCACGGCCTCCTCGGTCACCGAAACCGCCACGACCACCCCGGTCGCCAAAGCCTCCCCTACCACCCCGGTCGCCGAAGCCTCCCCGACCGCCCCGGTCGCCGCCGCGGCCTCTGAACCCGCCTCTTCCCCTATCGTTAAACCCACGGCCGCGATTAAATCCGCCGCGCCCTCCACCGTTGCCCCAACTGTTGTTGCCGTCAGTTTCATCTACGTCTTCGCCGTTTTCGTTGTCACCCTCCTGATAGAGAAGGACTTAAATATATAACAGAACCAAGACAACCCAATGTATGGACCACAAGTTTTTAAAAAGTAAATGCCCGAATTCATGAGCCTTCAGAACTGGCTGTGTATTTCACAGAGGGTGATACATGGAGTTGCCTTGGCTTCGCAAGATTTTGGGCATTTACCTTAGCATCAAATGAATTATCCTTAAGTCTAGGATCCACTTCTACTGTTTCAGTGACTACACGGCGGAAGGGAACTTTCTTGTTATCTGGCTCAGGTGTTGAAACAACATGTGTTCCCTAAAATGTTGCATTAAATATGAATTACTTTTTTTAACACAAGATTTTTTTCAAAATGTAATTGATATTTTTGTACAAAATTTGATAAAATTCGATTCATACCTTCACAAAATTGCTGTACGGCTTCTTGGCTGGTCCTCCATCATCACCAGAGGCTTTCCTTTTCCTTCCACCTTGGAAGCCATTCTCATTGCTCTGAAAAGTGACAAGACAACTTTGCTTGAAATCTGTTAATCAATTCTTTTAACATTGTATGGCCCTTTTAAGACCATACTAGGTGGTTTAGAGATAAAGATTATAAACGGTAAATAAAAAAACTTGAAAGAGTAATTTACCTCAGATTCATTATTTTTCTTGGCTACTTTAGCAGGTGGCGCGTCTTCATCATCATCACTGGAGTCATCATCTGAGGACTCTTGTTTCTTGGCAGCTGGCTTTGGCTTGGGGGCCTGCGCTTTAGGCTTAGGTTTTTCATCCTCACTGCTGTCGTCACTGTCTTCAGAGGACGACTGTTTGGCGGCAGCTTTAGTCGCCGGTTTTACGGGAGTGGCTTGTGGCTTCTGTACTGCTTTAGGAGGTGCTTTTTCTCCATCGCTGCTATCATCACTGTCAGATGAGTCTTGTTTTTTAGCAGGGGCTTTTGCAGGAGTTGGTTTAGCAGCAGGTTTAGCCTTTGGTGCCTCATCATCACTATCATCACTGCTGGAGGATGCTTGTTTTTTGGGTACAGCTGCTTTAGCAGTTGTGGGTTTGGCAGCCTGTTTTGGCTTCTCATCTTCACTACTGTCATCACTATCAGATGACTCTGGTTTCTTAGGTGCCGGTTTGGCTACAGGCTTGGCTGGAGTTGCTTTGGGCTTTGGTGTGTCATCCTCATCACTGCTATCATCATCAGAAGATTGGGGCTTCTTGGCAGGCTGAGGCTTAGCTTGTGGCTTTACTGGTGGTTTTTGGGGAGCTTTTTTAGGCTCATCATCACTATCGCTGTCTTCTGAAGAAGATTCTTGCTTCTTTGTTGGTACAGCTTTGGCAACTGCCTTATTTGGGGTGGCTGTAGGTTTTGCGGCAGGCTTGGCAGCAGTCTTGGGCTCATCATCACTGCTGTCAGAGGACTCCTGTTTCTTAGCAGGAGTGGGTTTAGTGAGTGGTTTTGCTGGGGTTGCAGTTGCTTTGGCTTTAGGCTTCTCATCCTCACTGTCACTGGAGTCATCGCTTGATGAATCTGCTTTCTTAGCTGCTTTTGGAGGAGCAGGCTTTGCAGCAGCTGCAGGTTTGGCTGGAGCCTTTTGTTGTGTCTTAGGTTCATCATCACTGCTGTCATCAGATGAAGATTCCTGTTTCTTTGCAAACTTTGGGGTAGCATTAGCAGCTGGCTTGACGGGTTGCTTTTTAGGTTGAGTTGTGGCATCTTCACTGCTGTCACTGTCCTCTGATGACTCAGCCTTCTTCACTGGAGTGGCCTTTACTGATGCTTGAACTGGTTTTTTAGCCTACAACAATGAAGAGTATTTTAAGAAACAACATACAATTGAAAATGAAATAAAACAGTAATGAAAGTGTTCAGAGGTAGTGACGAATAAGATTTGTAAAATCACAGTATGTTCATTGCTAATTTCAACATCATAACAAAAACAAGACAATATGTGGGGAGGATAATTAACAATCACAGCATTGGCAATCAGATCATTTACCTGTGGTTTCTTTTCATCATCTGAACTGTCATCTGAGGAGTCCTTTTTGGCAACGGGGGCTTTGCCATTCACTTGCGCTGTTTTTTTGGGTAGCTCAGCTTCATCTTCACTGGAACTAAAAAATAATTATTTTGAAAATCTGATCGTAAATTAATTTTGTATGTATTGCACAAACAGAAAATGTTCAGAGGTAGTGACGAATGAGATTTGTAAAATCATGGTATATTCATTACATTATTTGCATCATAACAAGTTTTATTATTTGATTGCATATTTCCTTACAATGACCTCAGTGGCACAGTGGGTGAGGGCCGGTTTCAGACCCACGACACAGGGAATCCTAGTGTGCAGTTAGACTATTTATAATAATAATAATAAATATTCCAGACATATCACACACGGTCAGCTGATCCCAAACTAGGCATAGCCTGTACTATGGGTACTAGAGACTGATAAACATAATAGATTAACACCCAGACACAAAACAAACATCTGTGTTCATCACACAAATGTTTGTCCAGTGCGGGAATCGAACCCGCGACCTCTAGCGTAGAAGGCAGAGTTACTATCAACTGTTACTTCTTTTTCGTAAGAAATAATGGCTGGATGAAATTTTTCTTTTCTGCAGCAAGCAGCTGACTTACCTCTCTGAATCCTTTTGTGTAGGTTTTTGATTCTTTTTAAATGCCTGGAAAATTTCTGCAAGTGTCGAGTGAGGCCGAGCATTTTTAGCCAAAGGTTTCTGAAATAAAAAAAGGTTATGTTATAATTAGATGGTATCATGGTTAGATGATATATTTTTTTATCTTATAACATGGTTTTATGGCAAAAGATATGCCATGAAGGTTCTTCTACAAAGAAGAAGCAAAAAAATTATTTCTGATTGCTATCTTTGAGAAGAAGCAATTTCAAGGACAGAAAATGGATGGTTCTTGAGAATCCATGCGCATTTCCTAATTACTTACCTATTTTATTTTGATGGAATTTGAATTTACGAATCTATACTTGGTCATACTTGATGCTAAAACAGCGAGTAGCTGACACAAAAGCATTTTATGCCATATATACAGAGCTAAACGAATTAGGACACGTGTGTGGATACGGCCACACGTGGTTTTTTTTTATGGAGACACTCACCGCTTTTGTCTTCTGTTGGAACTTTTGTGCCATTGATTTATCAACATTGAGAAGATAGTGATATACTAGCGATTGTAGTTCTTCTGATATTTCCGTAGAAACCCCCATTTTCAGGAAATTATTACTAAACTGCGCACGACTCAACTTCCTACAAACGCCGCTTGCCAAAGAGAATAGTAGAAACCACTGTCAAACAAATTGTCAATTTCCCCCCGGGGCGGCGCGGCTAGAGCTGGGTCACTCGAGTCAGATTCACGGGTCCAGATCGAATCACAGGATATTGAACCGCAGGTAAATGGCTCACGCACGCCGCTCCCAATCGGTTCAACGGCTCAAAACAGGTCTAGTTTAACTGCAAGTCATGCGACCCGCGACACCCAGCAAAATAGTTTTGTATTTTATTTTAAAAGCGTTAAGATCTGTTTCAGTAAAGCTGACCTGGTCGTTGATTAGAAACGATTTCATACGACAGCAGTTTGTGTTTTATTTTCAACACCTTAAAGTTCATACTAGAAAAGCTGAACCGTTTGATGAACTGATTGCTAGTACCCATAACAATGTTTGATTCACTTTACCTGATTCATCTGTTCGTACTCGATGTGAGGTATGATAGGTGAGCTGATTTTATGATAGAGTCAGGAGCTATTCTCTTAAACTGCTCAGAAAATTGCCTAATTGGGCTAAAACTCTGCATACCTATCCATGTCCGATGTATGTACAATATTATGGTGACATCGTTGCCACCATAATATTGTACTGACATCGATTATGGTGAGCTGATCTGATGATGGATTGAGCGGTTTCACAGAATTCTTCAGATAATTGTCTGATTGAGCTGAAACTTAGCATACTCGTCGAGATCTGATGGTGATATAATATGGTGATGACAATGACTTGATCTGATGATGCAGTCAGGAGCCGACCCACGAACTCATCAATTTGACTGATTGAGTTGAAACTCTACATATTTGTCGAGATCTAATGACAATAATATATAATGTTGGTGATGGAGTTAGTAGATGCTCACAGAACTCTTCAAATCAGCAAATTAACTCACTAAAGCATGTTTTCGGAGGCTGGTACGGTGTTTGTGGTGGAGGGACTAGGTAGGTAGGAGAGTATCTAGGCACTAGGTAGGTAGGAGAGTATCTAGGCACTAGGCAGGTAGACAGGTTTGTTGAAGCACCAACCTTGAGCAGACATCGCGAGATCTCAGTTCGAGGCGAACCACTAGTTATAGTGTTTTCGACTCTATTACCTATGTTTTATTTTCATAATGTCATATAAAGGTGGTGAGTGCTCTGCATAAATTTTTGCTACAGCGCGACGCCGCGCCGCCGCTGGCCGGGGCGGCAGCGTTATATACAAAATTACTCTATGGGCAGCGTGGCGTGTACGCCACTAGGTTGTAGCCACAGACTAATAGGGAATACTACGTACGTTGCCATTATCCTAGAGATATCCTAATATAGAATGCGGTGCGGTCTAAATGTCCCACAGATATGCCGTATCCGTAGACCAGTGTATCATTGGGGCAGCATGATCCGATGATACGGATCACGTCACCATAGATTAAGGAGCCCTGATACCATAAACTAGCACTCATACTCATCCACATTTCTGTATTGTCTATTAAGTCGATTATTTCTTTTGTGACTCGTTAGCTGACATTGCCCGTTAAGGCGAAAAAAAAATCCTCTGCTGACAAACAAATGTCAAATATTTTCGACAGTTTTGATTTCACATCACAGCAGACAGGCAAATGCAGACAAAACAAAAATCATTGCCTGACTGTTGAGGTGAGTCGGTCGCATCGACTTATTTTTGTGAATCTCTTGAATTCCTTTGTGTTTGCCTGCGATGAAGAATAAATATAGGGAAAAGTGAAGTGTTTTCAGTGTTACAAAGTGACCTAATAATTCTGTACAAACAAAATTCTTCCTGTAAAATTATTAGCAGACGGCAGACGTTCGTTACATGTTTTCGTAGCTTCATGCTTTGTCGAAACTCGATGCCACTGCGAATTTGTAAATATAGGAATGTGTCGTATGAAGTTTTGAACTAGGTGTTGCTTGCGGGGAGGTCGCAATGCCTGTTCAGCAGATAAACGTGAAGAATTCTAATGATATCGAAACATGGGAGTGGGGTGGTGGATGTGGCAGAGAGGTGATGCGCACGGGCTCGGGAAGCAGTCGCACGTCTTGCAGTAACTCAAGTGGGGATATATGCCGCATCTGCCACTGCGAGAGCGAACGGCACAATCCTCTGCTGGCGCCCTGCTATTGTTCTGGTAACTATCCATAGTGTTCACCAAACACCAGCAAATCATCCAACATCATACATTATTTGAACACATTCAGGGTTCGAAACTATTATTATTGATTATTATAATCCATCAATCAATAATTATCAATTGATGTTATCAAACGTATGTGTGAAACTTGTATCAAAATTCATGTATTTGCATTGTTAATTTGCATAAGTGAAGTTTAATATTGTGCCAAATTAAAAATGCATTGAGATCCACTTTGTTGGTAGGTATGACAAAAAATATGGGCTTGGTGCTGAAAATGACCCAGTCTGGATATAATTACAGTTATAACATCTTGATAATCTTGAACCCTGATTACCTTAAAATAGAGTTAATAGGCAACTTCTGGGAATGCCTGCTTCATCATCAGCCTCATCCTTGCCCAAGCAAGCTTCAAGGTCAAGAGAAAACCCATCTTACGAAAATAAAAAGTTACATACATACCTATTTTAGTAAACACTAGCTTCTGCCCGTGGCTTCGCTCGCGTGGTTCCTAGATAAAAAGTAGCTTTTTTGCTATTCTAGGTAAAGAACTTTTACTATTTCAAGTTTCAAACGAATTTGGTTGAGCTGTTATGGCGTGATTGAACATCAAACATCTAAACATGCTCACAAACTTTTGCATTTATAATATTAGTATGATTATTTCTGTTATGACCAGCTGTTGTTGTTGATCTAAAATAAATTTTAAGTATATAATATGATGACATGGCAACCTTCTCAAGCTGCCTTATTTATTTATTGAGGGACACTGATTTTGATGAAACTTGGAATAGAAAGAGTTCTTTACCTAGAATAGCACACAGTCTACTTTTTATCTAGGTACCACGGGAGCGAAGCTGTGGCACAAGTGTGAAATAAATTAAATTTGTTCAAAACCACATTTAAAAAAAAATTTACAAAAAAATGAATGTTTTATTTTTATACAGGAAGCTTGAAATATGTTCACCAGAGCTGCTTACAACAATGGCTGACAGCATCAGAAACCAGATCCTGTGAACTGTGCAAGTTTAACTTCATCATGCACACCAAAATAAAGCCATTCAATGAGGTTTGATACATTACATTATCATATCTACATTAATATTATAAATGCGAAAGTAACAATATATCCTGGATTGAGGCATATTTAATAATAAACTTACTTTTATCCCAGACCACGCTAGCACAGATTGTTGGTTCGAATCCCGGTCGTGCACCAATATTACCCGTAATCCATTCGGAAAATTTAAGAGTGCGACATACTAGTGCTCTCAAATGTTAAAAAAAAACATCATGAGGAAACCGGCATGTCCTAGAACGTAAAAATTTGAAGACATGTGAAACATGCATGAAAGTAGCCTCTAAGAGGCGCACTTTAGTCCTTTCACTACAATGATTCCACTGACATTGACAACATACCTTAACCTGGTTACCGGCCCCCAATTCTACTAATTCAATGGCTTCAAAATGACAATGGTTCAATGGCAAAATGACCACTTTGACACTTTTGTTATTCTGCTATCACAGTCGTATTTCAATGGCAGTCATTGTGGAACCAATGGTCCAATGAAATCAAAGAAACAAAGGTGCCGACAATCGTAACTGACTGATAATGGTGTGATCATTATCATGCGATTATCATTTTCAAGTCATTGAATTAGTTGAATTGAGGATGATCAAGAACGGATCATCGAAAAAAATGATAGGCTCCAAGCCGTGTTTGTTGCCTGATTCTTCTAGGCTTGGTCGCGAGGAACAGGCATAGCTTCACCTAGTTTCTAAGACGTTTCAAAGTGATCCTTGTGATTTTATTGAAATAAAAACCTTTAACTTTGCCTTGGATCAGTGACACGACAAGCAAGCAAGCTTGTTCTTTAGCACCAAGAACTAAGGAGCATGTTTCCCATTTATGTTAGCCATCAAAAAGAATAACCACAAGAAATAAACAAATACCTATAAAACATAAATAGACTGCGCCATTTGTACTTCCACAGTGATACAATAACCTACAAGAGAAATTGCAAAATGAGCTCACAATGCTACTTTGAATTTTCAAGTGTAAGAAACAATGCGTAAGAAAAAAACAATATTGAGTGCTGATGCTTTCAGCATAACAGACATGAATATTTTATTAACATCCTTCACAGAAAAATAATTATTTAGGTTGGTAGTTAGGAGAGCTTGAGAAGTTCTATGGGCAACTGTACACCTCATCGCAAAGTCCTGCTCCAAGCACGGCAAGCGATGCAAGAGCCCATCTGACCCGGCACTATACCGAAGAGATCCGGACGGCCCTCAAACAGCTTAAGAACAATAAGGCACCGGGGGAGGAGGAATAACGTCAGAGCTTCTGAAAGCGGGTGGAACACCGGTACTTAAAGTCCTTCAGAAGCTATTTAATTCCGTCATCCTCGAAGGTACAACGCGTGAGGCGTGGAACAGGAGCGTGGTGGTACTGTTTTTCAAGAAAGGTGACAACACCCTCTTGAGGAATTAGAGGTCCTTTGCTGCTGAGCCATGTCTATAAGCGGTTTTCGAGAGTTGTCACTAATCGGCTCGCCCGTAGGTTTTACGACTTCCAGCTTCCCGAACAAGCCGGGTTCCGTAGACCACATCCACACGCTTCGGCAGATTATACAGAAGACCGAAGAGTATAATCGGCCATTGTGTCTAGCGTTTGTGCACTACGAAAATGCCTTCGATTCAGTCGAGACCTGGGCAGTGTTACGGTCACTACAGCGCAGCGGTACCAGATCGACTACCGGTATATCGAAGTGTTGAAGTGTTTGTACAGCAAGGCCACCATGTATATCCGACTCCAAGACCAGAGCACATATCCTATCCAATTGCAAAAAGGGATGAGACGTTATATCTCCGAAACTGTTCACCTCTGCAATGGAGGATGTTTTTAAGCTTGTGCACTGGGAAGGACAAGGCATCAACATCAATGGCGAATACATCACTCACCTTTAAGCTTGTGCACTGGGAAGGACAAGGCATCAACATCAATGGCGAATACATCACTCACCTTCGATTCGCCGATGATATAGTCATAATGGCAGAATCGCTGGAGGACCTTGGCGCTATGCTCAGAGACCTCAGTACCGTCTCCCAGGTAGATCTTAAAATGAACATGAGCAAGACAAATATCATGTCCAATGCTCATGTCGCACCTATGCCGGTAAAAGTTGGGAACGATACCATTTAAGTTGTAGACCACTATGTCTATTTGGGTGAGACGATTCAACTAGGTAGGTCCAACTTCGACAAAGAGGCCAACCGACGAATCCAACTCGGATGGGCAGCGTTTGGGAAACTTCGTCATATCTTCTCGTCGCAGATACCGCAGAACCTCAAGACGAAAGTCTACAATCAGTGCGTGTTG
The DNA here is from genome assembly GCA_947579855.1 of Anticlea derivata. Classification (NCBI taxonomy): domain Eukaryota; kingdom Metazoa; phylum Arthropoda; class Insecta; order Lepidoptera; family Geometridae; genus Anticlea; species Anticlea derivata. Next base: position 7,917,567 of record OX388262.1, read on the forward strand.
CCAGTGATGACATATGGCACTGAGACTTGGTCGCTAACTATTGGCCTCATACACAAGCTCAAAGTCGGCCAACGGGCTATAGAGAGAGCTATGCTCGGAGTTTCGCTGCGTGATAAAATCCGAAATGAGGAAATCCGTAGAAGAACCAAGGTTACCGACATAGCTTTCAGAATTAGCAGGTTGAAGTGGCAATGGGCCGGCCATATAGCTCGCAGAACCGACAACCGTTGGGGAACAAAGGTTCTCGAGTGGCGACCACGAACCGGACGACGCAGTGTTGGAAGGCCCCCCACCCGATGGACCGACGACATTGTTAAGGTTGCGGGAAGTCGGTGGATGGAAAAGGCTCAAGACCGTTCATCATGGCACTCTTTGGGGGAGGCCTATGTTCAGCAGTGGACTTCATCAGGCTGATGATTTTGAGGTTAGTAGTAAAGTGCGTTATTCTCTAACTGAACTCAAGCACTATCTCTTTTTCAGTGTGATTCAGCCATTGAACAAATAACTATGTTCTCTTGTACCTACCCACTTAAACAATATGTGTGGAGTACACACTGTGATGTTGTTACTCTAATCACTTTGCCTTGAGATTCAAATGGAATTCTAATTTGACAGACAGGAACCATATATAACGTTGTGGACAACTCTTATTATTTATACTACATAGCATATAAACAATCAATATAAAAATTTGTAAAATTTTCATGTAAAGTGAGATAATTTAATACACTAGCTATAGCTAATTGCCGCGGCTTTGCTCACACATACTCGGATTAAATTAGCCTACAGTGGTGGTCATCTAATTAGAAACACCTACCTGGGTTTATATTTTTATTGCAAATTCCCTTTCGAACTAATTTTTAACGTATCATTGAGTGTTCCTACGTATTAAAATCGATGTATCGGATATTATATTGCATTTTTATACCATTTTAATAACAGAAAACAACGGTTGTTATTCTAAAACTGAAAGTTATATTAATAACAAAATAAAAAACGAGATACAAACCGGACAACTAATTAGAAACACCAAAAAAATAATTACTTAAATCATTTTTAATTTGAACAAAACCCCAATAGTTTTGAAAAATACTAAAAATACTACATCCTTAGACAATTAGTATTTGGTAGGGTAGCCTTTATTATCAATAACAGCTTTGCAGCGACGCGGCATTGATTCAATCGATTTATAACAAGTTTCTACAGGAATACTTCTCCAAGCGTCTTCAAATGCACTGTTAAGTCCATGAATATTAGTAACGTGTTTCTGCGACAGGTTGGTCTTTATAGTGTGCCACAAATTTTCTATGGGATTTAAATCCGGACTATTGGCAGGCCACTCTAATACTGTCACGGATTGTTCTGTAAGAAACGCTTTAACGCTGCGTGCTGTGTGCTTTGGGTCGTTGTCATGCTGAAATATCCAAGTTACTGGCAAATTTTCCTCGGAATATGGAATCATTGTCTCTTCCAAGATCTTTTTGTATTGATATTGATCCATTTGCCCTTCAATCTTTCTCACGGGACCAATCCCGTACCCTGAGAAACATCCCCACACCATTACATTTCCACCACCGTGCTTAACTGTCTTTTTAGTGTACTTGTTATTCAAAGCCTCGTTTATTGGTCGTCGTACATATCGTTTTCCATCGGAATTAATCAAATTAATTTTAGTTTCATCTGAAAACAAAACTTTTTTCCATTGATGAATAGTCCAACTGCCATATTTGCGAGCGAATGCTAGACGATTTTCTCTATGTTGCCTGGTTAGTAGTGGTACTTTTCTAGCGATCCTTCCTAACAATTTTCCTTCAACCAACCGTCTACGAACTAGTTTAGTGGACACGTGTCGAGGATCGTCTTCTGAAAATACCTCTTTTCTTATAACATTGGATCCTTTAAAGGGGTCCGCCTTAGCTAATCGAAGCATAAGCCTGTCTTCGTGAACTGTAGTCTTCCTGGGCCGAAGTTTTCTTGGCACGTTATCTGATGTTCCGTGTAGTTTGAAATGTGCGAGAGCGTTAAATATCATCTTTACGGAACATTCCAAATAATCGGCGATCTTTCTGTAACTCCATTTTTATTTTAAATGAAAATTCACTATAATTTTTCTCGTTGCTGCATCACAGCTCTTATTTTTACCCATTTTTAATAAAACAACAATAAATAGTAACTTTTCGTAATGAGTTAGAAATGGCGGCAATATTTACAATGTGATTGACAATTGTGAGAACTGTATTTCAGTTTAAAAAATCAAATTTTGAACCAATTCATACAATGTTTCTAATTAGTTGTCCATTCTGCCAGTCCTAACGATATTGATACTTTTTGTTTCACTGATATTTATTTTTATTGTCGTCTTGGTTGTCAAATATTATTGCTTGTAATTAAACTAAAGATATTAAAGTACATTGTACAGTAGTGAAAAAAAAAATTACCTCCTATTAAATGCTATAATAATGTTAGTTACTTTATAAAAATGTCAGGTGACTAGGTGTTTCTAATTAGATGACCACCACTGTATATTATGTTCCAGGTTGACTATATCTATTCTAAGTTACATTTAAATCAGTTCAGATAAACCACACAGCGGTGATTGTACCACAACATACAAACTCATAAACATTCGCTTTTATAATATTAGTAGGATTCAATAAAATCATACTCGAACTTCGAATCGGTGTGTGTATCTGTAAATAAACATTGAGTCCATTTCCTACCCATTTATCTATCAGCATGACTTCGCAGGCTGATGATAAAATGTTCGCCGACCTCTGTGGCGCGGCACGGCCGAGTGTCGGGTTGAAATGCGCGCAAGGAATTCAATGCGCGCGGCGCGGGATAAATGTTTGCATAGTCTGCACATATTTGTTCTTAGTCCGGGTGTTCTGATAATGTACTCGTCGTTTTAACTCAATCGGTCAACGGGAACTTTGTGAAAATGAACTTGGAAGATTTTACCCAACCAATGAATTATGTAAACATTACCAGTTAAACAAAAGCTTGTAAAATGAACAACTGGGAAGGGATCGTCAGATATAATTCTGATTTTGGCTGTTTCATCATCATCATTTCAGCTTTAGGACGTCCACTGCTGAACATAGGCCTCCCCCATAGCTTTCCGATCTTGTGCGGCCTGCACCCAACGGCCCCCAGCAACCTTTATTAGGACGTCTTTCCATCTAGTGTGGAGGCCGTCCTACGCTGCGCTTTCCGGTGCGTGGTCCCCAATCTTCAACCTTTCTGCCTCAGGGTCGGTTCTCCGAGCTGTTATTTGAGTGTTTATTAGTATATTATTTCCAGTGGCGTTTGCTCGAAATGTCAGGCGTGGAGCGGCGGCGCCTGTTCTGCGCGGTGCTGTTCCACTGCGTGGCCGCTCTCTGCGTGATGTGGTCACTGTTCGTGCTCATTGAACGAGCCGTCGAGGAGGTCAATCGCGGACTTATAGGTAAGATTAGCTGAATGCTCTAAATTTGCCTGCGTGGTACCCGAATAAATGTACCATTCTTCATGTCAGAATCGTTTTTTTTTTCACACTTTTTATTTTTCTGCCTCTACTCCCTAATGCCTCTCATACCTGCTTCTATCGCCACGAAGCTTCGTCTATGATCGCAATAAACGCTGGTGTGTGAAGGCATAATCATTGGTACGTAACGAAGTGTGAAGCTGCGGCAACACGATTTTTTTTAATATTCCGGATATATCACGGTAGCTGGACTGCCGGTTTTTACAAACATCAAAGGATTTTAGCGGATGCTAATTTCGCTTCTCCTCCCACACGCAGGAATGGGAAGGGTCAAATTGCGCCTTATGTGCTACTAGTTGTCCCGCTCGCGACTTCGTCCGTATTTATATAAACCTACGTTTCCATTATCCTTACCAAAGTATTCACTCAAAAACATAGGACTTTTTAAGAACCTTTCAACCCCCATTTCATCCCTTTGGCAGTTGGATTTTCATAAAATTCTTACTTAGCAAATGTTCACTCTCTATAAGGAACCTGCGTGCCAAATTGCAATATAAAAAAATCCCATATAAACTTTCATCCCCTATTAACATACCCTAAGAGCTGTTTTTCAAAAAATGCTGATAATAGTATTTTTTATTTTTGACATTTTACCTAAAACCCGATTTTTATGTCTCGAACTTCAAAAACATGTGACTTACATACAAACTTTCAACCCCTATTTCACCCCTTTAGGATTTGAATTTTCCAAAATCCGTTCTTATTGCACGGTAACATATTTTAAAGAACGTCTGTGCCAAATTTCAGACTCCTCGGCCCAGTAGTTTCCGAGCTTTCGTGATGAGTCTGTCAGTGAGTGAGTGAGTAGACTACTCCTATAAATATATAGATTTTTACGCGACTAGTAGCCGAAGCTTCGTCACGCATGTATGGGAGAGGCATATACAATACACCTTCCAAATTTCCAGTTTGTACAAGCAGTTTTGGGTGTACGTTGTTAGTCACTCAGGACTCAGGATTTTAAATGTATAATATGGAATTGATAAATTATGCCATAATCAATGTTCGAAATGTCAGACAAGTATAGGCGCCGGCGTCTGTAGCACCGTTCTACATCATGCGGTCGCTATTCGTGATTATTCGACTCAGCTAACTGACCGAACCAATACCTATGATAAAAATGTAATGTATACAAATGTAGACTTGATTGATTATGCAATGCTCTTAATCTTTATTTTATTATCAATGCTGGAAATGTCAGACAAGTGTAGGCGCCGCGCCGGCGTCTGTGCCACTGTTGTTTATCATGCGGTCGCTGTTCGTGATTTGATTCGGCTAACTGACCAAACCAATACAATATCCAATAATAAGAAAGTCAAAGTCAAAGGTTTTTATTTCAATAAAATCACTAGGATCACTTTGAAACGTCTTAGAAACTAGGTGAAGCTATGCCTGTTCCTCGCGACCAAGCCTAGAAGAATTAGGCAACAAAAACGGCTTAGTGCCTATCATTTTTTTAGAGAAGAAGATATTATACTCTTCATCTCCTTCTCTACATCTTATTTATGTTGGCGTATCTGATGCATCACTCTCCATTTGTCCCTTTCCATCGCGCCTCCTTGACATCTTTTAACGACATGGCAAGGAATTTCTCTTTTATTTTTAACCGACTTCCAAAAGGAGGAGGTTATCAAGTCGGCTGTATTTTTTTTTTCTGCTTGTATGTTACTCGATATCTCCGCCAATAGTAACCCGATTTTGATGATTCTTTCGCTGGTGTATAGAGTATGATCACGGGGTGGTCCCATTTTAATTTAATTCCTGAGGGATTGCAACTTGTCCCTTAAAACTTAAAAAAACGTCATCTCTTGAAATCACGACTTACCGAATTTTTTTTGTCGACTGTGGTTTGGTAATTCGCGCGACTTCGTTCGGTTGCTGCTATTTTTACATAAACTTTAAACTTAGGGGTTGTGTGTCGGGAATTCCTTTCTGTGCACCCATACGTTACGCTACCCTGCAAATTTCATACTCTTAGGATTTTGGTTAGGCTTTGCGTTGATTTTCGAAGAGAATAAAACCACTACGTTTGATTGACAGTCAGTCAGTCAGTACCGTAAGAGTTACATAATATTGATGATGAATGTATGTCATACTTACTTTTGTTTTTTATTCGAAAGTTTAGGTGGCCAGTGTCATCCTCAGTAGGTAAGCAAAACACAAACAGATTGATAACAAAAAAAATAGGTTGATATTGATCTTTTGATAATATTCAGGAATTTGAAGTCAGTTTTTAGTTTTTGTAAAAAATATCTTTTAGTCATGTAGTTTATCCGTGGTCTTCCTCTTTCTCTTTCCTTCTACTTTCCCTATTATGATGGTTTTGATGACATGTCATATGAGATGGCCATTCATCAAATCAACAACTTTTACCAAGCATCACGAGATCTCAGTTCAGGGCGAACCACTAGCGTAGATAGTAGTAATAAACAATTTACCTACGTAACAATGCATTTAAGATCGTAATCTTCAATAAGTACTGAATTGTTTATTTACATTCTTCTCGAATTAGTCATGCAGGACCATTACGTAGATATTACATGCATTGTGATGACAACTACCTATTTATCACGTAATGAATGAAGGTCATCCACATTTAGTTGCTTTCACGTTCATTTTGGTCACGGGCGCTCTACTCGTATCTAGGGCTGCTCAGTGCTCGATACTCAATACATTTATTTCTTTCAGATGCTTGGTTGTTACAGATCATCATCATCATCAGCCTGTAGAAGTCCACTGCTGGACATAGGCCTCCCCCAAAGAGTTCCATGACGAACGGTCTTGAGCCCTTTCCATCCACCGACTTCCCACAACCTTCACAATGTCGTCGGTCCATCGGGTGGGGGGCCTTCCAACACTGCGTCGCCCGGTTCGTGGTCGCCATTCGAGAACCTTTACTCCCCAACGGTTGTCGGTTCTGCGAGCTATATGGCCTGCCCACTGCCACTTCAACTTACTAATTCTGAGAGCTATGTTGGTGACCTTAGTTCTTCTACGGATTTCCTCATTTCGGATCTTATCACGCAGTGAAACTCCAAGCATAGCTCTCTCCATAGCCCGTTGCGCGACTTTGAGCTTGTATATGAGGCCTATAGTTAACGACCAAGTCTCAGTGCCATAAGTCATCACTGGCAACACGCACTGATAGACTTTGATGTAGACTTTCGTCTTGTTACAGATAGTAGATAGTTAAGTGGTTTCTCATGGGGACCCTGTATTAGGGCATGGCAACAGGGAGACAGGCCGAGATTGAATACCGAAGCGGTAGTGCTGGTATATTCCGATCTATGTTCATCATCATCATCATCATCAGCCTGATGAAGTCCACTGCTGAACATAGGCCTCCCCCAAAGAGTTCCATGACGAACGGTCTTGAGCCTTTTCCATCCACCGACTTCCCGCAACCTTAACAATGTCGTCGGTCCATCGGGTGGGGGGCCTTCCAACACTGCGTCGTCCGGTTCGTGGTCGCCACTCGAGAACCTTTGTTCCCCAACGGTTGTCGGTTCTGCGAGCTATATGGCCGATCTATGTTGAAGATAGGTAAACCGAACGAAATTTTTTTTTATGTTAGGCTTCAGTGTAAACTTTAAATCAGTAGTAGGTGTCTAGTGTTTTAGTAGGTATAAATCTATGTATCTGGGTCTGGACTATGTATGTGACTGTTGAGTATTATTAATACCTATGAAGCCAGCTACCTCAGCAATGTAAAAATTATCGAGGCCATTTATGGGCACAATAGTTTTATTCCGTTTGGATATCAATGGATGAGTGTGTGCCATGCATTATTGAACAGTGTGTGACTGTGAATAGCATGTTGAAATGACAAAATATTCAGTGACGATGTACAAACTCGGCAGGCAGCCCTAGAAGGAGACTGGTCTTGGCTTTCGAATTTTATTTTTACAACCTACTTACTTATCGTTTAATCGCTTACTTTTTAGCATTAATACCATTTTATGTTGATTTAAATCTCAAATTGTGTTACAGTAAACAATCAATAATCTAATCGAATATGATGCGGGATATATTCCGTGGCTATTTTAAATGTTTTTTTAGGATTCCATACCTCAACAGAAAAAAACTAAACCCTTACAGTATCGCTTTGTTTTCAGTCTGTCTGTCCTTCTGTTTGTCAAAACCCTTTTTTCTGTAGGAACGGCTGTACGTATCAACTTATTTATACCAAAAATAGTCTTTGAACTTATAGTGAGTGAGTAGGTAGGTATAGTAAAATCAAGGTTTTTTGCTCAATTTATTAAAAAGATAAGGCAACGAGTGTCTTTTTAGTTACATGCTTTTAACGTGTTTATGGTTAACTGATTCTAAGAAAAGTCTTCGTTTATCAAAAAATGCTTTAAAAAAAATACCAGATGTTACTTTTTCTAAGCATACATTTTGAATCACGATTTACCGAGAAACGATGGTGAAATAAACATAATATATGTACATAGTAACTGGCGTACAACGTGATGCATGTGAGACTTTCGTTTTGTCTCAGTGCGACAAACGCAACACAAATGTTACCACACATTTGATGGAGCTATTATCCCCTTCGCCGATTTAACTCATATTCTTATTACAACGCCGATTCATCCAAGTTGTTTGAGAGATTTTCGATTGTTGATTTATTATACGTTCGACTTTGTATTGCATAAATTACTGAATTGCATGGCAAGTCCGTTCGAATCGAAATCAGATGAAAACACGTTATGTGTATTGCGAGGTGAGCGACCAATGACAGACACGAGGTCTATTAGTCAAAATTATATACAAATATAACAGGTTTGTAAGTACGATTACTTTACATGCAATATGAGGTCTTACTTCTCGCAGTTAAACAAGTAATCTTAGTATGTCAAAGCTATAAGCCCGGTGACCGGTGGTTTTGTCAGTATCAGAAATAATTTTTACGCAACCTTGGAGCATTTATCGCAGTAAATAGATTGCCAAATATTAACTTTGCTATTTCCGCTCACTAAATGAGAGTACGGATCACGTGCCCTTTGTGGCGTTCTTGCGCCAATCTTGCCCTTACGATCAACCTTATTTTTGCGTAAGCCACTGGTAATCGTAATCGGCATCAACTATCAAACTCCAATTTTAATTTGACAGTTACACGGGATTTTGACGATTGCCAGTTCAGTTTGCAATAACCTTCTTATTACTAAAATTCGTGCGTCCGTTGTGTTTCTGGTAACACTGCGTTAAACTAATGATCAGGTTGAGGTATTTATGTTTCGGAGAATCGACTGAAACATAGTTCCGACAACTACTACTATGATTTAAGAGCCCAGCTCTTGTCGGTGTAATGATGCAATTTCCTCCATTTCGATCTTTCCAATGCGAGCTCCTTCACTTCCCTATACGATATGACGGCAGTCTTCTCTTTTATCTGGCTATAATACGACAACTAATATAAAATAATTATTTCCTGTGTTTCAGCATGGCCGTTCTGGACGAAGCTAGTGGTTGTGGCAGTGGGGTTCACGGGCGGCGCCGTGTTCATGTACATCCAATGTCGACAGTACCTGCATCTTTGCAACCGCTGGCGCGCGCATAACAGGTACTTAATAGCTAAACACATCAAAAATTACGTATTTCTGTGCGAGACAAATACAGGGAACGACAGTAACCTTACCTATTTGACAGCTAATTTGAAAACACATTTTAATAAGAATTGGTCAAACTAAAATGCCGCTTAGGGGTCGGTTAACGTGTAATAATATTTTACCCCCTTGTTAGTGAGTAATATGTAAAATCGTAGACGATTCAAATAAAACATGAGGAAACATATACATATATAGAAAATAGAAAATCAGACCAAATAGAAAACCTAAATGAATGTCTTATTAGCGTAAACTTCGAGTGGTTCGCCATCTCCTACCGAAAAAGTCGGCCCATTCGGTACAAGTTCACGAAATTGCCTTCAATGTTCTTCATTCAAATCACAAGGTACATTTTGAATCGCCTTCGAAGCAAGAAAGCACGACTTGGTAATTTTTTATGGTGTTTTTACAATTTTATTCATGACGAAGTTGAGAGTTAATCCCACACTACATTGTCACTTTTGCTCAGAATATCCCATTAAGAGGATACAAAAATCATAATGAATTGTCGAGTGGGCGGAGTGAGAGAAAGTGACAGCGCTATGTACTGTAATTGAATGCGGAAAGAGATAGCAAGCGTTAGAAGACGCTCGAAAGTAATCGACGTAAGCGAAATGTAAGAAAATATCGATTATCTCAAAAACTATCTATTTTTTTTAAAGTGTCTTGGTAAAAATATTTGAAAAAGTTATATTTGTTAGATAGTCTCAGAGTATTTTCGAAAAAACTGTTGCAGAGGACCAAACTTTAAAAAATAAATCTATCGAGAAAAGTTTTACCAATCGCGTTTCTGTCTTGGATTTACGTAAATAAAATGCTCAAGTTATCTTTGTCATAAAAATCAAAACTGTGCGTTTTGCGGTTATTGAGAAAAAACAATTCAAAAATCATAAAATAATTAAACCCTCACCTTAATATGTTACGAGTCGTTCAAGGTAGGCATACGATCCAAAGTCGTCAAGAATGCCTTGTGCCCAGGCTAAGGCAATTACCGATTATGCAATGCCGGCCGGAGAGCGCAGCCGGTTCATAACAGTATCAGTAGCACGAAACATCAATATTGTCTTGTTTGTATTTGAATGACGTCAACGCAGACTGCTATGCTAACATATTAAAGCAATGAGGAAAATCGTACAGAACCTTCATGAGTTAGTACAGGGCCGTATAATATTAAATAGAACAGGCCGTGGTGGCCCCGGCTGAAGAAGAGGCCTCCATATCTCCTACCCGTGGAAGTTGTAAGGGAAAAAAGCTGGAGGCTGGGCAGCAGCGTCCCCTATACAGGGCTCTAACTGCGCTTGCCAACCCGTATGCCCAGCGTGGTGAAATTTATGTGCGCTTAATTACTAGTGCTTTCAAACGGTGAAGGAAAACACTTTGAAAAAACCGATATATTCTAGAACCTCAAAACATGTGACATGAGCACAATTTTGTTCCTCCTCACCAACTGTCATTGTCAGGTGACACTACCATGGTATCTGTACGACGGGATTTTTTGCATGATTATATTCATGTCAAAAATCAGTTCCGGAAAATGGCATAGGATCCAATTTATCCATGCGAGCGTAGACGGGGCGGAAGCTAGTTTTGTATAAATACCTACAAATAACCTTTTACTCTCCTCTACATAAGGTGATCGTCCAAGCCATCGCCCGGTGATAATGCCTTTGTTTGCCAGCAATTTATTCGGTCATTCAACGGCTGTTTCGCTTAATTCTTTTCTACACTAATATTATAAAGAGGTATCATTTGTTTGTTTGTATGTAAGGGGTAATATCTGGAACTACTGAACCGATTCTAATATCTTTCACTAGTAGAAAGCTATACTATTCCTTTGTAACATATGCTATATTTTATTTTGATAAAAATAACAGTTCATTCCGAAAACTCAATATTGAAAAATCCGCTTGGCTTAGGTTCTAAGTAACTATTTCTAATCTATGATTCCTGCGCTGATTTAGTCAGTGGCTTTACCACGGAATAATTCATAGTATTTACTGAGGCTTTAGAGTTCTTTTTTAGGAGAAAATCCGTTTTGAACTAAAGACGGTCGAGTACGAGTAGGGCTTGCGCCCTGAGGCTTCCGTACACACGTAACATGGGGTCTTAAAATCATGATCTCAAACGTGCGAATTGACTCAAGGTAAGAAAATACTTGAACACACACTTGAACGAAGTTGCGGGCAGTTAGTAGTAACAAATGATTTCACGACAGAAACCGCACATGATTTTACGAAGTGTCAGTCACTGTTGGAGTCTCACTTCTTGGTAATTGTATCCATTAAATCAAACAACAATACGATGCAAAAACGTGGATGTAGGTATGTGACATTGAGTTGCATTGAGATAATCTAGAGGAAAACATTTGTTCTTGAATTCGCTTTGAATTATAATTGTTATATTAGGTCGGTACTTCTAAGAATACGTTAGCAAATGCTTTTTACTGTGTTTTTGTAAGAAACGAACCTAAACTTAGTTTGATGATATATATCAGTATCCTGTAAACTAATTGTGTTTTATTGCCTTATGGGCGCTACACACGCTCCGAAAAATCGCTGAGACCCTTCCTTTCGAACGGTAACGATCAGTCGTAACGTGTGTATGGGAAAATACGGTTTGAACGATATTTAATCTGTTCAAAATTAAATATTCATTTATTTGTTTTTACGACCTCGGTGGCGTTTTATCTTAGCTATTTTTGGTAGCATACGTAGCGAATATTAGAGAAGTTCTCTCTACTTTTTCAGTGCGAATTATACGAAAACTTGAATTTAGCCTTGGTGTTAAGGTTGAAATTTTTGTGTTAATATACAATGCATATATTTTTATGCATAATGTTAACATCTGTTTGTTATAATTAATTCGCCGAGGCTATGAGGACGACAAGACCTTGTATCGGCGACTGTTTACATTGTAGCATCTACCTATAGGTACGCTCTCTCACAGAGCTGCTGCTGTTATAATTAAAAGCCATTTTTGGGGAACTTGGATCTAGATTAGGCTTAATTTGGTATTGTTTTTTAAGACTCACGTTGGCCTAGGTTGTCTAGTGAGGTACCTCGCTCCGAAAGTAGTGGGCTTGAATCTGGTCCAATACTAATAGATTTTGATATTTAACCCTTAGAACGCCAATGACGCAAGCGATAAACTTAATAGGCCCCCAAAACTATAACGACGCTACGCGACGTGTCATGCAGCTCGTGGAACAAACACTAATATTAAAGATGAGTATTTTGAATAAGATTTTTAAGGATATGTGTATGATTTCAGGATACTCTTGATACAAAACGCGCCGGAGAAGATCCCGATGAGTCACGCGTCGCCACCGGCGCGTGCGGTCCGTCGCGAGCGTTCTATGCGTGGCCAAGTCGTTGCTAACATCGAGCCTCCGCCGCCACCCGCTGTCTACCACGAGGAGGTAAACTAGTAGCCAGCAAATCTTCAATCATTTATTTTCCAAAACATTTTGAAATGTTGGAATTTGCCTACACCAAGGAGGTCATCATCATTATTTCAGCGTGATATCACACCCTGCTTCTGATATAGCGCCTCCTCAGCTCTGAGCGTCTCTGATGCAGGTTTGGTCCGCGTCTCTCTATGCTATCGACTACCCAAGGCGCTGTCGGTCCATCCGCATTTTTCGCCCTGTCCCCCGCCACCGCTCGATCGAGTCTGTTCACGAACGCCCATCACCGCGTCTAGCCGTTCCGCCACACTCAGGTCCATCGCACGGTTACAGTTACAGCTCTGACTTTGGTCTGACGATGGATTTCCGTTTGCGAACTATATCAAGAAGTGACCATAAGAGTACGATTCGCTCCAGGGCTCTTTGTGCAACTCGTTTTCTCTGCACAGTTACAAAATGTCAGTCTCCTTAGAGAGCGTCCATGTCTCTGGCCCATTATGTAATTGTTGGAAGGTTACCGAGCTTTTGTTCGTGGACGAATTTCCGTGTTGAGAACTTTATTATAAAAGTGGTATTCTGAGCACGTCTCGCTCCATGGCTGTTGTGCAACTTTTACACGGACACGGTTTGGAGATCCTTGGAGGAGGCTTATACCGCGAAAGGCGGTCCATATTAAAAATCAATTTATAATTATTTTATCTTTAGTACTGTATATTTTTGTGTGGAAATAAAGCTATTTTTATTTATTTATTTTTACGCTCACTAAATTGCAATCTCCTTAATGCGTCCATATTCTCTGCACCATAATGTCATTGCTAAGGTCGTCTGCAATTTCAGTGTCTCTCCCTTGTCGCTTTTCGACCGTGAAAAGTTAATAGCGTTCCGTTTTGTATGGTGTCACTTTTTCTTTTGTGTTTGTTTTAAATTGTACTTATTTGTGTTAGTGGTAGTCTAGTTAAGTTCCGATTGGGCGGTGTAGTCGCTCAGCGACAAAGTCTTTCTGTTTATCTTACTACTGTTATAGATGTGAAAGTTTACACAGAGATAGATTATAGTCTCGAATAGCACATAGGTACTGCTTATCCTAGAAACTAGTATTCAATTAATTTAAAATATAGACGGTAAAGTGCTAGAACTCGCGCCCTGAGGCTTCTGTACCATTGGTCGTTGGTTCGAATCCCGGTCGTGCACCAGTGATCGTGGTCAGAAAATAAAAATTCTGAGTGTAGGAATTGACAAACTTATATTTGCGGTCGCTCACCTAGTCATTGTATGACACTGACCGCAAATATTACTTTTTTCCTAAAAAACTTTGAAATTCCTCAATTTCAGACTTTCCCTTTAATTGTGTTACAAAAGCTCCTAGCATTCCAAATTACAGAATTGTGAAGTAACTGGAAGTACCCTAGAGGTTTTTTATTGTTGCCATTTCCATACAAAAATTATACATTCATTGCCATATCTGCTACAGATTTGATTATTATACAACACAATAAGCCCAATAAGCCCACAGAACTTAATAGGTGGTATAATTTCAAGTTGATACCTTTAGTCGTTTCCGAGAAAAATGGTCTTGACAGACGGACAACAAAGTGATCCTATGAGGGTTCCGTTTTTCCAAATGAGGTACGGAACCCTAAAAAAATGTGCACGGAATGATGTTAGTGTTGTTGTTGTGCGCAGGACGAGAGCGGCGGGTTCGAGACGTACCGCGGGAACCCGCACCGGCGGCTGTCGGCGCCGCGCGGCGAGCGCGCGCCCGCGGACGACGCGCGCCGCTACTCCGACACGCGCCTGCCGTGCCCCGCCCCCGCCGCCAGCCCCGCCCCCGCCCCCGCCGCGCCCGCGCCCCCGCCCGCAGACACTGAGTCCGCCGCCGAGGTCAGTTTATACTAGAAAACGCACGAAAGGAGCCTCATAAGAGGCGCACTTTAATCACTTTAATTCACAACACTGATTCTTTCACCGATCAGCATAGCTATTGCGTAAACAAAATGGGAATGACAATCGAAACTTCGATGATGATTTTTACGATCTTAGCATTATCTGAAAGGTGACTTCAAACATGAAAATATGCAACGCAAGCGCACTCTTACGCCCTCGTCGTACGTAGGGTATATTTAAGCGATATGTCATTTGAAGGCCTACGATATCGCAAGCCCCTTAAAAGTCAAACTCAAAATGGACTTTATCCAGTAGAGATAAGGATCATTTTGAAATACATCTAGATAACATATCGCACGGCCTAAGAGTAGTGTGCGCTCATAGTATACTATCCCCACAGGCGAGCGGCCCCGGTGTCGGCGTGTACCACATCGCAGTGGACCCCCTGGAGAGCAACATCCGCTCGCTGCTCGCGCTGGACGCGCGGCGCGCGGTGGGCGGGGGCGGGGGCGCGGGCGCGGGCGGGGGCGGGGGCGCGGCGCGCTCGCTGCCCAACCTGCGCGCGTCGCGCGAGTCGCTGCTGCCCCCGCCCCCGCCCGCCTCCTGAGGCCCCGCGCCGCTGCTGCTGTACCCCGACGACACGGTTTACTAACGACCGCTGTACGCCCGCCACGGACCCGTCGTCTACTACTTCGACGACTACGTGTAGCGGGCGTACCCGGGCCCAAGGTGCTAACTCTGCGAGCGAGTCCGGGGCGCTAACCCCGGCTAAGCGTCCGGGGCGCTAACCCCGGCTAGCGGTGGTGTCTCGCTCTGTAGCATCGGGTGTGTTTGTGGGTGTGACTCAGGCGGCGGTGTGTTTGTGACGAGTATCGGTGATCCGATCTGAAGACTGAGCGGCGATAAGTTCTGAGATCTCGTTTGTACTGTTTTGTGATAAAATGAAATGTTTGCTGCAGCTCTCTCGTTCTCGGTGCGTTTGGGTGCGTCACTTTGTATCCGAGCGTGTATACGTCTAGCGGTTGGTTGATTACTGTATTACTGTCGTATTAAAGTTCACTTTGATATCGTTGTCAGTGAATCGTTTAATTACGGTAAAAGAGACAGCGTAGCCGAGTGACGTTCTTGAATACGACCGTAAGTTATATTTCCACGACTCGTTGCGTGTGACGATCTTATCCTCGATGTGCTGTATATTACGCGATGAATTTGTATGTAAATATTCATTTCTGTAAATAAGTTAGTTATAATATTATTAATTCATTGACAAGACTTAAGGAATACGTAGGTCTCTTAGCATCTTTGTAGGAGCATCAGATACGAAAAACGCGAATTAACTTCCAAATGTGTATCATTATCATAACGTTATAGTTTTACGTGATACAGAATACTGTTGACCCTTTTGCGCGGCTTAGATATTATGGCAGCTCATTTCGTTTTCCTATAAAAACGTATGTAAGTATTCTTATTTGAAAGAAATGATTATTTTGTTCTATAATTTCACTTATAATAAGACTTGAGCCAGGCAAATGTGTTCAGGAAAAGATCCTTGTTTTGTAACCTCCATTTGTATCTACTTTGATTTTGCGATAAATCAGCATATTGTGTTAATAAATTTTACATGTTTTTGTTTGAAACTCTACAAGGAAATCAAGTTTACAAGGTTATAAGTAATTGACGAACTAGAATGTTGAATACAATTTTATTGAAATGAGAGTTGCTCGTGTTTGTTTCTATAATTAATAATTATTTAAATGTTTTTTTTATATTGTAGCTACACTTCATTACTTCACATGTCCTCTCTGAAAGTAGAAGCATATTTTTGTGGTGCATTTCTTGCTAATTCGTTCAATATAAGGCCTTTTAACATTCTAGATGACTTATACAGTGTCAGGTGAAACTTTTAACCACTTATAAATGTTTAGTATAGAAAGATCCACTGGTGCACGACCGGGTTTGAACCTACGTCCTACGGATTGAAAGTTGAGGTGCCCCCACTGTGTAACACGGCTCAATAACGCGCGGGATTTCATACAAACACACTTGTGTGTTGCGTTGTGGCGCGTCAGACGTGCTCCGGGGCGCTAGCGGAAGACGAGCAGTTCGTGTTGAGGCTTCGATTGAAGAATTCAGTTTAAATAAAGAAGACCCTGAACTTTACTTTAATGAAGTTTCTGCATAGTATGTTAGACTTTCTAATTAAAAATTACAATGGTGACAAAGCATTACGCGCACTCGCGGCCATGTTTGAGTTGTCCAATAATGCCTCTTGAGGCGCCAGCAGCGCGCTCGGAACCCACTAGTGTTGTACTATAATAAATCGATGTCGCGCTGCGACAGTTCGCGACACGACACACCACACTAATGTACACATTACGGAACCCACTAGTGTTGTACTATAATAAATCGATGTCGCGCTGCGACAGTTCGCGACACGACACACCACACTAATGTACACATTACGGAACCCACTAGTGTTGTACTATAATAAATCGATGTCGCGCTGCGACAGTTCGCGACACGACACACCACACTAATGTACACATTACGGAACCCACTAGTGTTGTACTATAATAAATCGATGTCGCGCTGCGACAGTTCGCGACACGACACACCACACTAATGTAAACATTACCATTTAAAATGTATGGATCCGATACCGATCTGTGGCTTCATGACACACCACACCACAATAATGTGTTTCTACCTTCACGCTATATTTATAAGGAATCTCATATCTACTTGCTCTGTAGGAGGCTCTCTCATTTATTATTGTTTTTTCTTTAAAAAATTAACATCACAATGCTGAGTGCATCATCATGGTCTCCTAATGAAATATACCTACCTGTTGATGTTATCATAACAACGTAATTGACATTGTATTCTTAGTACTTATGGTAAACTTATGGTAAAACATTTTCACATGGCGTACACATCGATCGACCGATCAATGTGTACGCCATGTGAAAATGTTTTCACTTTTGGTCACTCCTATTTTAGATTCAATGAACTGTGTGCCACTTAATATAGATGATGATGAACTATTACATACTCACGTAACAATGCATTTACGAAGCTTTAACTAAGTCAAATTAATCCATCGATCGGCGTTGTAGTGTTGGTGGTAATTAGGTACTATTGCGGCAAAGAGTGAAACGAGTTGCTTCGTTGAAGTCCAGTTTATTTGTAACATAAAAGTACTAAATTACAGTAAAGTTACCTTATTACTAACTATAACTTATTCTATGGTGCTGAGTAGGCACAGTATTCGTTTACCTACCGATGCATATTTTCATGATACTACATCTCCCCTGAAAAGTGGGCCATTACCCGCCCACAGCAAATGAAAAAAAAAAATTTGTTTCTCTCAACGGTAAGCAAAGTTACACTGTGCGCTACTATTTAAAGAACTTAAAATTAAAACATTTTTTTTTTAACGACAAAGGTAGGTACCTAATTAAATGCTTAAAAGTTAAACTTAAACAAACTAACTATGAAATAGCTTTGTATTATTTTTATGAATAAGGTATTCTTTACAATCCTTATTGATTTTAACATTAGGGCCTATGTCCTCGATTACTTCATAAGGACCAAGATACACATTATCGAACTTAGTACCAGCTTGATTTTTTATTAAAATCAAGTCTCCGTTTTTATATTCTATAGGGTGAGAACTCTTATCATAACTATATTTTCTCAAACTTTTACATTTTAATAAATTTTCTTTTGCGTCAGCATGAGCTTTTTGTAACCTATATCTTAATTCTAATGGGTAACTGTCGAAATTATACAATGGGTCAAATGTAGTTTGTAAATTACTTGGTAAGCTACATAATTTTCCAAATACTAATTCGTACGGAGTGTACTTTGTCTCTGAGTGTACAGTAGTATTATAAGAAAAACACCAAAATGGAATCCAATCGCTCCAATCACCTTTATTGTTACTACACTGAATCCTGAGATAAGCGCCCAAATGTTTGTGTGAGTTTTCAATCGAGCCGAGAGTTTCGTGGTGGTACGCAGTTGAATTAAGTTTTTTAATACCTAACAGCTGGCAAGTTTCTTTCAAAACAGATGACATGAACTCGGTTCCGTTATCAGTTATAATTTCCTTTGGAATTCCGTACCTTAAAATAAAATTATTTACAAAACTCCTAGACACCGTAATGGTATCTTTCCGTTCTATTGGATATGCTTCAACAAATTTCGTTAAGTCACATTGAACAGTTAAAATATACTTATTATTATAGTTATCTATCTCTAGCGGCCCCATTAAATCTAAACTTATCCTCTCAAAACTTGAGCTAGCAGTAGATGTTATTATCATAGGTTCCTTAATATTTTTATTTACATGTTTTTGTAGTTGACAACTTTTGCATTTTTTAACGAAAGTTCTAACGTCGGTACTCATTCCTGGCCAAAAATAATATTTCTTTATATTATTCAACATACGATTCACCCCCGCATGACCACTGCTAGGTAATAAGTGAAAATCGTTCAAAACAACTTTTTTATCGTCATTATTAATTAATCTTACAACGTCTCTCGTCACGAGAAAACGTGGCGTATCAAATTGCAACTTTTTCATAATAGCTAGCAATATTTTGATAGCTCTATCTTTGCTTTTATGCTTTATAATTAAAAGTTCCTTTTTATTTAACTTCCTACAAAACTCTTCTAAATCCCTCGCTAACACCTCTGGGGTCGATAACGATCGGGAGTTTAGATAAATCGCCGAATGCGAAGGAACAAATGTGCAATATTTTGCATCTGAAATAATATTTTCTCCGTCTAACATCCATTGCTCGTTACTTTCATCTGAAAAAACTACTTCTATTATATCGTCCGGTTTTTTGAGGATTTCTACCGCATGAGGCTGATTAGACCCGTATACCGAGGGAATCCTGTTTTTCTGACTATCCGGTTTATCGGTCATATTACGTAATAGTTCTAATTCTTTTGTCTGATGCCTAGTGAGAACATTGACAACATGTCCTTGCATTTGTTTGAGATCTTTGCATGTCAAAGTGATGCGACTCAATGCGTCTGCAGCTACATTACTTCGACCCGGAACATACTCCACTTCAAAGTCGTATTCCTCTAGGTATAAACGGAATTTAGTTAATCTACTAGAAGGGTCCTTTAAACTGAATAAATAAACAAGTGGTTTATGATCCGTGTAAATTTTGAATTTTCTCCCATATAAATAAGGTTTAAAATGATTCACCGCCCAAACGATAGCTAGTAACTCTAACTCAATTACAGGGTATCTAGTCTCTGCAGATTTTAAATTACGGCTGGCAAATGCGACCAACTTCCCATTACTATTGGATAGTATAGCGCCTAAACCTATTTTTGATGCATCCGTTTGCAATCTAAAAACGTTATCTTCTGAGAAGTCAGGATACTGTAAGATCGGCGGGTTTATCAGACAAGATTTTAACTTTTGAAATGCTATTTCGCAATCCGACGTCCATTCAAATTTTACATTCTTTTTACACAACACATTCATTGGATGTACGATGTCAGCGAAACGTGGTATAAACCTTCTGTAATAATTTGCAAATGCTACAAAACGTTTGACGGCATCGCTGCAAGTCGGTGTTGGGAAACATTGCACGGTTTCTAATTTACCCGGGTCAGGAAAAATTCCATCGGATGTTATTTTGTGTCCTAAGTACACTATTTCCTGCCTTAAAAATTCGCATTTTATAGGATTTAATTTAAGATTCACTTCTCTCAATCGATTTAATACGGAAATTAGATTTTTATTATGGTTTTCTAGTGATTTTCCAATGACAATACAATCATCTAAATAAATAAAACACTTTTTATAGTTTAGTCCTGCCATGGCTATGGTCATAAGCCTCGAAAACACGCTAGGACTTGTCTTGAGCCCCATCGGGCAACGTTTCATTTGGTATTGTTTTCCAGCAGTAAATGCAGTACATTTACGAGAGTCCTCATCTAAAGATAATTGATACATTTTATTTAGACTAAAAGAAGTATATTTTCTTGAATTTTCATTAAGAAAAAGTTGGTAATAACTTTGTGAAAGATCTAATTTAGAGAAATAAATGCTACCAGAGAGAGAGTCTAAGATTTCCGTTATATTAGGTAATGGAAATTTATCATCTTGAATTCTACTATTTAAGTGCCGGTAATCAATCACAAGTCTCCATTTTTTTTCATTCGATTTATCGGCCTTTTTTGGGACTAACAGTACTGGACTAGACCATTCCGATATTGTTTCTTCAATTATATCGTTATCTAACATCTCCTTAACCTGTTTTTCTACTTCGTGCTTAAGTGCATGTGGGACTGCTGTGCTAAACGGTCGCGGCGTGTCGCTGATTGCACGTCACCTATCGCACGTCGCTGGTCGCACGTCGCAGGTCGCTCGTAGCAAGACGCTCGTTGCTCGTTGCATGGGCCGGGCTATACCCTGGACACCGTGGGCCGGGCATAGTCCCTGGACACCGCACCTTTCGAGCCGGGTATTTTCCCTGGCTCCACCAACATAGATTTCTTCTTTCTTCTAAATTCTTTGTTTTATTTGCTTCAGGACGGGAAATGACGCTCAAGCTATTAGCTTTTAATTCTCTTCTCAAAGTTCTTACAGTTGATTTCTTGCACTTCCTCAAAATGAAATATACAGCAGCACCACTCAACAAAACGAGTATGAAGGTCAATAAAATTTCTGTAGTGCCTAGTATACCAATAGATTGGCTAGCACTTGCATTTGCTTCTACGTTGGCGTTCTGAGCAATGATAACTTCTTCCTTGTTTGTTTCTTTCGATACTGTTTTTCCCATCCTGTTTTTTTTTCTTTCTTCTATATTGTGTTGTTCATGCTTCTTTGTTCTTATCTTCTAAAATAATCTTCTTTCTTCTATAAGGTAATTTTCATTTTTCTTTCTTCTGATCTTCTATAAGGTAATCTTCTTTCTTCTATAATGTTTCATCTTACTGTTTATTTTAATCTTCATTCTATTTTATGTGGTCCGCAGTGGCAAGGTCGCCATGTAGTGTTGGTGGTAATTAGGTACTATTGCGGCAAAGAGTGAAACGAGTTGCTTCGTTGAAGTCCAGTTTATTTGTAACATAAAAGTACTAAATTACAGTAAAGTTACCTTATTACTAACTATAACTTATTCTATGGTGCTGAGTAGGCACAGTATTCGTTTACCTACCGATGCATATTTTCATGATACTACAGCGTGGACTCGTAAACTCATCAACTACCATTTATAATTCTACAAACAAAAAATCCAAAATTATATGGTTTTTTACATCACTGCCAAAATCACAATAAAACTAGTAGAATACCAACGTAATTTTCTGTAAGTGAATCATTTATTTATTACGTGAAAATTGTCAAAAACAATACAAAAAATATATTTTAATTTTACATTGCTTTCTAAAAAAAAATATCTAGTTGCGGTTATCCCAATTCTTAGATAGTCTGGAAAAAAAATCCGCTTTATATAATGACTGTCAGAAATAGCAATACGAAATTCTTAGATAGATAGTTGTTGTTGAATAGATGAAGAATTTGGTGCTAAATAATTCAAATATCAGTCAGTCCAAAACTAGATGATGCAGTGGTTTTCGTTTCGGGGCCGATATAACTCATTGTATAAAACTCATAAGTTCTAAGGAAGATTAAATAACTCTGAGATGTCACAGTTATTTTCTTTTCAAATTAGTTGTTTACCTCATCTACAGACATTAGATATTGGTGTAAGCCCTATAAGAATATTTAAATATGAATGTGCAAAATGTAAATATACTATGTGTGTACACTCCGCTTATATATTATTTTTATTGAATATTAGTTTTGGGTGCCTTGGGTTTATAGATAATCAAATTAATCAATGAAAAAAAGTTTTCAATTTTAATAGTCTGCCAATCCACCACCTTTAAAATTTAGTGACTATAGGGTGCTTGGAGATGTTTTAAGAGTTACACGGTCTGCATATACATAATTTCTGAGTTGACATATCACATAAAAATACAATGCAATTTTAAAATGTAGCGGCTGTACATAGACTGCTTTGTGATCGGTGTATTATCTGTAGTGAGCTTGTAACAAATTATGCATCTCCACGAGTCTCATGTGCTGTGAAACTTTATATCGATTATAACGAAGTAGATGGTGCCTTAATTGTTTCTAAACCGCTTGGAAGTCATTTAAATATTAATTAAAATCTTACATTAAAGGTATACCTACTATTGGATACTTTTAGTTGTGACTAACGTGTAATGAATGTGTGTGTTCGATTTTTACGATGAAGTTTAGACGAGTATGTGAGCGAATGCAAGTAGTCAGTGGGCGTGTGCGCATTTTGAAAACAAGGTTATTCTAATAATAACCTCCTAGATCTACCTGAAGTGGATTATACGAAGTTGATATACAATTTTCAGCGCACGAGACGTCACCCATGTCTATATTGTAAATTATTGTGATATAAGTTAGTAAAATATTTGTTTTATGTGCTCAAATAATCTTTTCTTTCGATCTGTGTACTTATTGTTCATGAAATTTGTAAGACTGTATTTTATTTTGTTGTGTAAACATCGTTAGTTAACTTCGGGTTATAAATATAGTTATTTTCAAATTACCGCATGTTTTATTATACTTGATTAAAATAAAACAACTAAATAATTAAAATAAATAATTTATTTAGGGCGATCGAATTTGTAATTCGCGGTAATGACCGGAGCTCCCGGCCATGACTAGACTGTACACTCAACATTGCTCAATTGTATACATAACAAACAATATAACTTCTGTTCAAACAGAAAATTAACACTTAGTAATAAACGTTATATTTCTACTTATTATAAACATAAATTACATCACTAATACTCGAGTATTAGAATAATTAAATCCACCGAAAAATAATATTACACACCGCCAGGAGCATTATAATAAATAGCTTCCTATAATTAATGTTGTTAGTCTTATTCGTTACTAAACCACCAAGTCAGTTATGCCTTGAACAAGGCGCCATCGCTAACCGCCACAAAACCGACATCAGTCGTGTGATATGGCATTCTATCATTGTCATCATGAAACGCACGATGATATGCGTTATGCGACAATTTAGTTAGATGTTATATACCTAGGATGGAATACGTTGCCATTGCCAGGAACCGCTTTGAGGGTGCCTGCCCGCGTGATCTGAACCGGCCGCTAATATTCGTTTAGGACGTTGTACATGAGGCGTTTGAACGAGTTCGATTGTTGGATGTGCTCTTCCTGTAAGGAATTTACCTGAAACAATCAGGTAAGTAAATGTTAGAATTGTATTGTACTTCTTCATCTTGTCGTGTCACTGATTCTTTTTTGGTCAGTGACCAGGTTGAGGTATGGTGGCTCTGAAAAGGGCCTTTGACCATCGATGAAAGGATTAAAGTGCGCCTCCTAGATGCTCCTTTCGCGCACAATTGTATTGTACGGGACTCAATCGAAGTTAATCGAACCTCCTATGATTAAATACTGGCAAGAATGACGAATAAAAAAAAATCACTCGACATTTATCCCCAAAATTATTCATGGATATGTCTAAGGGTCAGAGGCTCATGCCCACATTCAGCAGTAGTACTAGTATAGTATTATGTTATCTGTGGCAGTAGTAAGTATTCCATACGTGACAGGTTGCAACCCCATCGCTACTTTAAGAATATCGTCTGGTTTCATCACGATTTTTTCCATTACCGTTTTAAGCACGTTACGCGCACTTTATTGACGAATAAGGGGAGTTTATAAGCTACCAGGGATTTGTAATATAAGTAAGGTTCAGCGCCGAAGGATGGAGTATCGGCGAAGCGACTATCAAGTGAATTTCAATTGTTTAGCGAATTAGTCACTTCGCCGCTATTCCGCCCGTCCCGGCCCTGATCCTTAGGGCGGATTCTAACTAGTATAAGTCTTCTCCCCCAAGTATAGTTTACTCTGGTATAAAATAGCGTTGGTTCGAATCAAGGCTTAGTCTTCATATGATCTATTTATATATTTTTTGGGAAATATTGGGTTGTACTTACGAAGGTCGTTTGTTTTCCTGTCGGTTTCGCGTCGGGCTGCTTCGTGGGTTTCGGAGTCGGCGCCGGCCTCTGTAAATTATTCAAGATTAAGACACTCCCAAGTGACTGAGAGCAGGGTGTTGAAAGTATGTCAGATATACATCAAAATGTGTTGAAAGTAGGTATCTCATAAAAGATTATAAAATTAGATTTAAAAAAAATACCATCTGGGTTTATAAAAAAAAATTGTTCACTTTATAAGTCTGAGCACATGACGTGTGTTCAAGACTATAGGGAGAGAAGATGGAGAGTTATAAAGCATTCTAACCCATACAAGGTGATTCGTAATCTGTATAAGTACTATACCGAAAGGTTTATAAGGTTTTTTTTAGAAATATGATTTCTAATAACTCGATGCGCGAGACTTTATGGTACTGGGTACGGACATGATCTTTTGTTAGATATAAATTCAGTATCAACCATCATAATCAAATCTACCACACGTATCAAATGAAATCCGGCGTCTGTGTTTCCGAATACCTATAATTTGGGTGTCTTCAAGAGCTGAGTGAATAGGTTTCTTCTAGGCAAACGTGCTACACCGTAGACTAGACCACATCGTCAATTAACATCAGGTGAGATTGGGCTCAAAAGTTAGCCTATTTTGTATAAAAAAAAATAACTTCACAACAGAATCTAGTTTTAAAAAGAAATTGATATGCATGCTGTTAAATGAATAAACGTACAATGAATGCTACACTTTCACGCACTTCATCACCTAAACTAACACAACAACAACCTCCTAATATTTTAAGTAACCTTTCAATGTATCAACTGTTTTTTGTTCCGAATAAAGTAAAATAAAACTTGCCTTGTTGGGTG
The DNA here is from genome assembly GCA_947579855.1 of Anticlea derivata. NCBI lineage: Eukaryota > Metazoa > Arthropoda > Insecta > Lepidoptera > Geometridae > Anticlea > Anticlea derivata. The sequence goes on from OX388262.1 coordinate 7,942,903, forward strand.
GTGCGGTGAAGACCTTGTGCTGGACCGGCACCGGCACCTCCTGCACCAGGTCCCCGAGGCCCTCCTCCTGCAGCGCGCGGAAGGTGTCGCTCTTGGCCGGGTCGTACAGCAGCGTCGGCTTGTGGCTGCGCTCATGCCAAACACGCGGACGGGCGGTGTTCAGGACGTTAGGTTTTAGTCGGTTAGCGGGCGCAACAAATAATAGAGAGAAACACATTAGACACGATCCAACGGGAACGTTAGCGGGACGCGGAAGCGGTTAGTAACGATTTAGTGATTTCAGGAAGGAAAGGTCGATAAAAATACTAACATTAATCATGTAGAATAAGTTCTTAACTTAATTTAAACTTATAGCTACTTGTGAGTCGCCGCAGTGATTCACACAATGTTGTCGCGTGAATGTGGGGCGTGGTCATGAATGCTCGACTGATTGCCAACGTCGACGTTAGCATGCTTGACCGAAGAGCGTGGCGTGAGACAGATATAGTACGCAAGAATTGAAAAATAGCGAAATAAAAGTATAAAAAGCATTAATGCGTCGTGAGGATGGGCGTCGACTGTTGTATTGCGGTGTTTCTAGTAAAACACTTGCCTCTTGACAACGTGCGGCCGCCCGTAATGGCCGTTAGCGCTAAGTAACCAGACAAAACTTCATTATTTTACTGTGCAAACAATCCAATGGCTGCATTTCCCATTCAAAATGGGACTTCTCTCCATAATCTGAGAGCACTGTTGTTAAATCATCATAATTTTCTTGTTATGCAATGCATAGAAGCGAGGGAGTTCCAATGATGCTAAGTTGTAAAGTCTATTTACAAATTAGTCGCGTCAACCATTTTGTTTTTTTGGTAATATGTTATTTCTGGCATCTCGCCATGTTGTCCAAATTCACTGCCAAGATATGCAGGGTCGAGGATGACTGACATTGCTTTTTTTTTCAAAATATTTGCCATTGGAATGATTTAGTACAAACGGTTGTTCTGATTATACTCTTCTCAGGCGGTTTTATACCTACAGATAGCTTTTGAATATCATTGAAAAAATACAGTTTTGGTTATTATCGTTAGCTCTTTAGCCATATTATCAGTAAATATCACAGTCTATCACAAAGTTTCAGTGTAGTACATTCGTGGGCATAGATAATTCCACAACTTTTTGTTCTTTACCTTATTTATTAGTAGGTAGGTAACTTCGGTCATGACGTATCCAGTACGATTTCAAAAAGAAGTTGTGATATGTAACTAGGTACTGTGTCTAAATGATATGATGACCTAATCATTATACTTACGGCAAGGGCGAAGATTGTTGCCTAATAGAGTTAGCGATGTTCTGATCCGAGTATAGACCAATTGGAGAGTTGAATTGCTTGTGCACCATCTGGCAAGAAACAAAACAGTTAAGAAAATTACAAGCTGTATTTGGACACAAAACAGAACCAAACTTTCCCATGAAATGCTGGATAAATAAACAACGCATTTGTTCCCGAAACAAACCAAAATGATGAAATGATTCCTTCAAGGCACGAGACACCGAAAACGAAAGCTCAAACAATGACGTATAGACAAATGAAGATGTGAAAGTCAGGCTGTGTATTGCAAAACTTTAATAATAAATCCAGGCAGTTTTCCTCATAAGAGTTTCAGATAAAATGCTCCAATGAACGCGCGTTTTCAAGCAAGTACAAGCATCGTGTAATCAAGAACAGAGTTGTAATTCATTGTAGTATCAATCTGTTGTTGCATTAGGCATAGGTAATAAACAAACCTAATTTGACCATTAGAAATATTGAATTTGAAATTGAAATAACAAAGACTGCTATAATTTTAGCGCTCTCAAATTAAGTATGTTAAGTCCTCACAACTCCCTGCAATAAGAGACAGTTCTAAACTTTGACTTTTTTTTTTAAAGAGGGGTTTCCGTTTATTTTAGCTGATTTGGCAACACTGGCTCCAATAATTGCGCCTGCAGGGAGGTTTGTAGATCCTTTATGTTTAGGATACCTAATGCAACAACAGGGACCTTTTGGTCGGAAACGTTGAAATCGACAAATTGTCATGGTAGAGATGACGTCACATCTCGGGCAAAAACTCAGACCATAGCTGTCATGAGCTTTCGCCCGAGATGTGACGTCATCTCTACCATTAGATTTCGTCGAACATTTCCGATCAGAAAGCCCCAGCATCGAAACCAATGTGGGACAGAAACTCTTAACAAAAGCGTTCATGATTACATCCCGTTTTTTTTTGGTATTGCAATAAACCGCCCTCGAAAAACGACCGGCTTCGTAGTCAGAAGTTTGTCGCGCATGCGTGAAGCTTTGCGCAGCACACAATAACCACCTTGTTGCCTTCCTCGCCGACCACTCGCTGCAACACCGATTCGGCCACCTGATTAAAATTCTAATGTACAGACCAATTCGTGCATTTACTAAGCTTTACTTCAACCGTGAGCAATAAACAGATCTTACTAATGTACAAATATACTACATCCTCATACGTTTGGACGAAATAATCAAGTAAAGAAGTATTTAGACAGTATAAAGGACATCAAAAATGGCAAAATTTTACTATTTTCCTTAACCTAAGAATAATTTAATATAATTTTATTACAAAAATACATAGGAAATAGATGGTTTCACTATTTTAAAATTATGCCTGAAAGCGAAAAATCTAGTGTGCCTTCGAGCCGAGCACTGTTCCAAAGAATTTTGACCAGATAAGGAATCGACTGGCTGGTGTAGTGTTCCGCGCCTAGTTGCTGGATCGATTCCGCTCAAGTCGATTTTTTTTGTGATTTTAGAAAAATCTTAGTCGGCTTTAGTTTCCAATTCGAATTCGACTCTTTTAATAAAAAAAATATATAAATTGGGACCTACAGAATATCTCTTATTGCTCACGGTTGTAAACAGAGTACAATAAACATCGATTTCAACAAATTCATGTGCCGGCTGGTGTTAGCTACAGTAATTAAACTGAAACTGTACTTGTGTGTGTTAGGACAGAGATAGTGTGCGTGTATGTGTCGCGTGCAATGCAGAGGTTGGTTATATCTCTATCAATTCATACTGTTGCTCATCGAGATCGGACGTGTCCAATAATTAATAAACATAAAATCTGACCTAGTTCCGAGTCAGCAGACGTGCTAGCTATGTTTGTAGTGTATCTGCGGTAGTGTATAAACGGAAGTAACATGGACAGCCCTTTTGACCGAAGCAGGAAAATGGCACGCAGTCCACCGCCCACCCCAACTGCTGAGCCGACGCCACCACCGCGACCGTCTAGGGATGAAGTGTCCTCCATTGAAACTGTAGCTACGGTGGAGATCCAGAACTGGATGACCACTATTGAACAGTGCCTCAATGAAGTGTGCTCGATTGCCACTGAAGGAAAATTAAACAGCGACCAAAAACTTAAAATAAATAATTTGTGCAGAAAAGTAGCTCATGGCACATCCCAAATGGCTGTTCAATACCAAGCCCTGAAACAGAAGACCATCCAAGCCCAAATCTACCTAAAGGTTCACCAAGATAAGCAAGAACTATCGGAGCGCCTACAAGACCTGCAACAAAGCATTCAGGACTCGTCACAAACATCCGCGAAAACTTCCTTCGCAGACATGGTGAAAAAGAGCACCAACAACTATATCCGCCCTACTAATGTAAGCTCTGTCGCTATTTATCCCAAGGATAAACTAAAGACCAGCGATGATACTAAGTCATTAGTTCAAAAAATCATCAGTCCTAACGAAATGAAGCTACATGTAAGAGGACTTCGTAAGACGATAAATGGGGGTGTCATCATCAGCACGGACACCAAAATTGACATGGAGAAGCTAAAAAACTCAGTTCATCTCACTGCTTCTGACCTGACTGTCGAGGAACCTCGCAAGCGCAGACCAAGAATTGTGCTAATTGGAGTACCATCAACTATGCAGGAGCAAGAGGTCCTTAAGAGCTTGTACGAGCTTAATCTGGCCGATAGCCTCCCGAATACATCAAGAGATTCATTCCTGGCATCTATCAAGCTGAGCCATAAATCAGGAAAGAAGGGAGCTGAGACCTGTAACTACGTGATAGAGGTACCTGCTACCATTCGAAAGGCCCTCATAACCCAAGACAGAGTCTTCGTAAATTGGTCTTCCTGTCATGTGAGGGACTTCACCCTGGTGACTAGATGTTTCAAGTGTCAACAATTTGGACATGCGGCCAAGACATGCAGAGCAGAGGCCTACACATGCGGACATTGCGGCGACCTTGGACACCAATCAAACGAGTGTCCAAAGAAAGCGGAGCCAGCAAAATGTGCAACGTGCCTGCGCTTCAAAAAACCGAGCAATCACAAGACGGGTGATTTAGATTGTCCTGCCAAAAAGGTGGCTGAGCTAAGGTACGTTAATTCAATAGATTATGAAGGCGCCTAAGAGCGCCACCTTATAGATTAGTCTAGCCTTAATTTTGATTAGCATGACTGATAGCGTAATTAGTGACCTAGATCAATTCTCAGTTTCCGAGTCAAAGGCTTGTGATGTTGAAAACTGTAAACAATATCTCTCTCTTTCCCCGAACGGAATAACTATACTAACCCAAAATATTCGCAGCATTTACAAAAATTTTAACAATTTCAGCACTTTTTTGCAACGGCTTAATGTTGACTGTGACTTAATTATACTAACCGAATGTTGGCTTGCTATACAAAATAACAACCTACCGCTAATGGACGGGTATAGAGCCCACAATACCAAGACAAGTCACAATCAAAATGATGGAGTAGTAGTATACGCTAAAAACTCACTAATTATATCTGTCGAGGAATTGTATATTCAGGATTGCACCTGTCTGGTAGTTAAAATTGAAGCCAATTTTGCTATTTTAGCAGTATATAGATCACCCTCATTTACAAACGTAGAGCCTTTTCTGGAGTCCTTGCACACACATCTCCAAAAATTATCGTCATTTAATAATATCGCATTAGTAGGTGACATAAACATCAATATCCTCCCGGGGTGCTGTGATAGAACGGCACAGGAGTACTTAGACCGCTGCTCTTTCAACGGCCTACTTCCAGCCCACACGTTACCAACTCATCAAAGTGGCTCCTGTCTGGATCACATTATGCTTAAATCTGTCCTGCCAGCAATCACCCTGGTGACAAATTCCTCAGTAACCGACCACAAAGCTGCTTTAATATCAATTAGTCTAAAGCTACCTAGCACCAAGCTTAAACTTACATCCAAATTAGATCATAATAAACTGGAAGACGATTTACGTAATATTGACCTAAAATCTATATACGTTTCAGCCAGTGCAGAAACTTGTATGGCAAACCTAATTAACGAAATACAGCTAGCACTACAAAATAATACCAAAATCATAAAATTAAGTAGACGAAACCTAAACATTAAGCCATGGATTACCCCAGGGCTCATTCGCTGCATGAGACATCGGGATAAACTCCACATGCGTGCCAAAGCATGTCCAAATAATTTAATAATACAAATAACATACAAGAGATATCGCAACTTCTGTAACGACCTACTCAAAAAAATAAAGACCAACTATGATAAAATGCTTTTGGAAAAGGCTGGCCAAGACAGCAAAAAAGTATGGAAAGTCATAAAAAATGTCACTTTCACATCTAAACAGCGGGAATCGTCTTCTAATTTATTAAAAACCCACTCCACCCCGCTTCTGGCCGCTAATAGTACTAACGAATATTTTGTTAACATCGGTAAAACTCTAGCAGAGAAGATTCATAACCGATCATCGGGACCTAAAACAGACAACAATCAGTCACAGTCAAAATCATTTGTATTACTGGATACCGACATTACGGAAGTTGAAAAAATAATCACAGGGTTGAGAAATGACTGTGCGACAGGCTGGGATAATATACCTACTAAAATACTCAAGATGTACAAGCATATCCTTGCCCCACATTTAACTTTAGCCTTTCAGAAATGTTTGCACGAGGGAATCTTTCCTAGATGTCTAAAAAAAGCCGTAGTTGTTCCCGTTCACAAGTCAGGAAGCAAGGCGGAAGTTAAAAATTACAGGCCAATATCTGTACTTTCTTCTATTTCTAAAGTATTTGAGAAGATAATAAACAATAGACTAGTTTATTATTTAGAAACCAAATCGCTTCTATCTAAGGCTCAATTTGGGTTTAGGTGTAAACTATCAACTTCTGATGCTGTACATTATCTCACAGATTTTATTGGGAAGGAACTTGATAAAGGCAATAAGACAATAGGTATATTTCTTGACCTTGCAAAAGCGTTCGACACGGTTTCTATTCCCATTTTACTCAACAAGTTAGAAAATATAGGCATACGGGATATTCAGCTTAAGCTCCTTACTAGCTATCTGAGCGATCGGTGCCAATGCGTAAAGATGGACAATGTTATCAGCTCTGAGATGGAAAACACCTCCTTTGGGGTCCCACAAGGAAGTATTTTGAGTACAACTTTATTTTTAATTTACATTAATGATCTTTGTAACCTTGAACTAAATCACGGTAAAATAATATCTTATGCTGATGACACTGCTCTACTTTTTTCAGCCGGCACGGATTCGCTAGTGCATGAGTATGCACAACACGGCTTTAATATTGTAAATAATTGGCTCCAAGGTCACCTACTAACCCTAAATGCTGATAAAACAAAATTCATAAAATTCACGATGCGAAAATCGCAATCAGCACTTACTAATCCACATATATTTGCACACCAATGCAGTGGCCTCAATAAATCGTGTAACTGCCCCAACATAGCAATAACTAATCATATTAAGTATCTTGGAGTCGTTTTAGATGAAACCCTGTCTTTCAATAATCACATTGAAGTTTTAAGCAATAGAATACGAAAACTGATATTTGTGTTCAAGAAATTACGTTGTATTGCAGATACAAAATTAGTTATGCAAATTTATTCTGCTCTATGTCAATCAATAATTACCTACTGTATTACGTCATGGGGTGGAGCATGTAAGACTTTTATTTTAGCCGCAGAAAGAGCACAAAGAGCAATCCTAAAAGTATCCACTTTCCGTCATTTTCTGTATCCAACTAACCTGCTGTATAAGTCTTGTAGAGTTCTAACAGTTCGGCAACTGTTTATTCTATACACAGCCTTAAGACAGCACAAAGCTCTGCCCTATAATGCGGACGTTATAAGCAAAAGACGCAATGACATAATTCGTACTAACATTACCCCAGTAAAACATGTTTTCGCATCCAGATTCTTTATGTTCCTAGGGCCACATCTGTACAACAAACTTAATCGAAAATTAGGCATCTACACCATGAATTATACAAATTGTAAAAAAACCCTAAACACGGCCCTAAGAAATTTCTCTTATGACGAAACCGAGGCATTATTGAATAAGGTAATATAATTAAAGCAAATTATTTATGTCCTAGTCTAATACTTGCCCATGTATTTAAGTTAGCCCTAAATAGCATTTAAATTTAGCTTATAGGCTACAGATTTTAAGTTAATTAATTTTAATATTCATAAGTACCAACTTTAGTTATTAATGTTAGCCTTTTACCGCCTGAGACACAGGTTTTCCTAGTTCAGGCATCGTTTTATTTGTTACCCTTAATTAGATATTAATTCTCAATGTTATTCGTAGCACTAAGGTAATGAATAAAGATTTATTTATTTATTTATTTATTTATCTACTGTTTCAAATGTAAAGAGTCTTGTGTTAGGTTAGAAACATATTGTCGCGGTAGAATCCGATCGGGACCCCTTGACTTTGCCAAGTGCTGATGCAGTGTCGAGCCAGCCGTCGAATGATGGGTGGTTCGATGATGAATTAGCACTAAGGTGAGTGAAGGAACATCGATGGGTTTTTAGTCGGTATGCCGTTGGTTGCTGATATCTCATCAGTAGCTTGCGGAGAGCCCGACATACCCCTCCAGCTCTCCCCGAGCTGGGGGGCATGAGTAACGCATTTGCCCATCGTTAAAAAAAAGGGTAGAAACATATTATTGTAGTGTGGTGTGACGCTCCGGATCGGTTCCGGATCCATTCATTGGTGCACATTAGTCGCAACCCACCACGTAAACCTTACCTACCATATAAAATGTATGGATCGGATACAGATCAGTGCCCCAAGTACGAATTCACGATAGCGTTACGCTTACGATACGATAGAAAATATCACCAATATGACGAGAAAGACATTGCTGTCAACATGTTTTTAACAAGTTAATTTTTTAAGCATTAAATTTTTGACGCCTCACTCAATAGAAAGACTGCGTTTTTCACATACATCGGAGCGCGCAGCCGTCATATGCGTTACATCAGAGCGTGTTCCGATTTCAGCTTTATTTCAACGGTGCTATAGCAGATATTTAAAAATGCACGAGACGGTGGTGGGTGCTATTCTAGGTATTGTTGGGTCCAGACCTACCGAGCACGACTCATGAGTCCATTTGCCTCGGCCGGTGTGGACGTGGCTCGTTGCCTCGAACCCGAGCCAAAGGAGGCATATGGGTCACGCTCAAAGGAGGAGGTTTGAGCTGGTCGCTTGGTGTGGGCGGTCGTGACGACGCTCGTGTGTCGATGCAAAATGGACAAGGGAGGCCGTATTTGCTAGCTTGGAAGACTCGCGAGCCGTATTCGACCGTTCTCGATCAGACTGGACCCATGAGTAGTTAATAGAATATCATACCTTCTGCTTCATAAGCGTGTCGCGGTAGTCGTGGTGTGGGGGCGCCCGCATGGCTGGGTTGGGGTGGTGGCGCAGGTAGCTCTCAGTGGGGCCAGGCTCGCGGCGGACCTTAGCGCCGGGCAGCACTAGCGGTGTCGTGCGATAAGGCTGGAACATAACAACCATCCTTTAGGATAGACCCTATAATAGGTTATAACTAGAAAAATATTGACGACCGCACGACCGAATTCAAACCCACGACCTTCGGGTCGAAAGTAGGTGAACCTCTCATTAGGCCAAAACGGCTTTGGGTGATATTAGTAATAACCCTTCGCGTTAGAAGGCGTACAAGAACAGTTGGCGCACATCAAACAATCTAAGAATACACCTTTGTTGTCCTTAGGCCGTCCGCGTCGTAAAATAAACAGCGAACGTAAAGCTGCTATGATTTATTTGGCTGTTGGTTGTTTTCAGAGAGTTCTGAATGACATTCAGGTAACACTAAAATACCCTTTTAATATGGTAGAGATTCATGTGATGCCATATAGTACTGAGTCTTCGTCGATAACCTATTCGACACAAGCTCAAAGTCGCGCAACGGGCTATGGAGAGAACTATGCTTAGAGTTTCACTACGTAATAAAATCCGAAATTATGAAATCTGTAGAAGGTCACCGACATAGTTATCAGAATAAGCTAGATGTGGCAATGGGAAGACCGTATAGATCGCAGAACCGACAACCGTTAGGGAATAAAGTTAAGACGCAGTGTTGGATGGAAACGACGACATTGTGAAGGTTGCACGAAGTCGGTGGATGGGAAAGGCCCAAGACCTTTTGTCATGGCACTCTTTGGATTAGCAAAGGTACACGATCGCAAAAAAAAGTCCACCCACTTGCAAAATGCTAGAATATTATATCGACCAATTTTCATATCAAAGTCGCGAGCTATGCTAGCTCACTCCGCAACATTTCTAATTATATCGCGAGTTTGTTTCATGTGGGTTATGATTTCTTACTAGATTTTATGCTACTCGGTAATGGAATGTAGGTCGGGCAATAAGTTTTAAAACTAAAAGCTTACGCCCCAGTTCCTCTGAGAGCTTTGCAAGCAGTTTTTAAATATTTATTACTTTAGACGTCTTATGTGAATCATGCCTCACTTTATCAGTTGTTGGTACGAGTAGGGGATGTAGTGAACTATGCATTTTTATAGTACCTACCTATACCAAATAAATTTCGATGCGTTTTTAGTCCTCTACAGCTTGGGTAACTTATACAACGTGATTCATAATATGTATACTACCTCAAAAGCAACTTATTCTACACCCAATTGGCAATAAAGTTAGTTCTTCAACTTTTGGAAATTACAATTTTTCATTCAAAAAACACTATGCATTCTTAATGTTGAAATTAACTTTAACTTCTCGTTAGTTTAGTTAGAGAGATGAAAAGAAGACCAAATATATTTAAAAAAGTTCGGGAAATACAAATATTATCGTTTTCTTTCAATTAATTTTATTTCTTTTTGTTGATGGAGGAGTATTGCCTCTTTCGGGATAGTAGATATATTACGAATGACCTTGTATGTACCTACCTAATAATGGTAGATACCCATAAACCTACTTTCTAGAGATTACCAGCATAGTCCGCAACAACATTATCAAGGACGTTGTTCGATGAGTCCAGCATTGTAATTGTGTGCCAATGAGCGCTAAGCCTCGTTTATTTGCGTCCGTGTTTACAAGAGCTTTCGCCGCTGACGCAATCATCTATGTTGAGCTTATAAAATTGAAAATTCGTTGTTTGACTCGCATAAAAAGTTTTAAAAATTTACTTATTACTATTTCAGTACAAGATGCTTACAGAAATACGAAGTTGTTTTGTTTAAAACCTACCTAAATTGACCTATTAATCAGGGATCATTGAAAATTTTCCTGTCAAGAAAGAGGGATTATTGGTCATCGTTTGTTTCAGCGACCACAATATTTTCTCAGGTGATGTATGAATTCTATTAAAAGACAAACCAGCATCAAAGTAATTTATCATCTCAACTGAAATTAAAATTGGCCATGTCATAAATCATAACGGATGATAGATTATTAAAGAAACAAGGTCGCCGACATAGCTCTTAGAACTAACAAGTTGAGGTGGCAGTGGGCAGAACCGATAACCGCTAGGCAATAAAGGTTCTCAAATAGTGAACACGAACTGGGCGATCGACGCAATGTTGAAAGGCCCGATGAACCGACGCGATTCGGTGGATGGAAGAAGCTCAAGACCGTTCGTCATGGAAATTTTTAGAGAGGCATATATCCAACAGTGGACTTCTACATGATTATGATACAATATTGGTCCGAAGTTAGCCATGCGTTTGTATTTCTTGGCATGAGATGTATTCATTAGCTTATATCACGTTACTAACACGTTCTTACGTACCGAAAGTTCAAGTGGGTGTAAAATGGCGAGGCGACATTGATGTTAAAATAGTCTTACAGTCAGCGGTTTTATTTATGTAGAGTTGTAGCAATTAAATACATTTAACTGACGCTTAAAATGCAAAACAAAATATCTTGATTACACATTGGTAGATTATTATGGTGCCCCCGGCTGAAGAATAGGCCCCTCCATATCCCCCTATCCGCGGATGTCGTAAGAGGCGACTAAGGGAAGAAAGCTAGGGGATGGGCGGCAGCGTCCCTCATTTTAACAACGATAGCTCTAACTGCGCTCGCCAACCCGCATGCCCAGCGTGGTGAGTATGGGGAAATCCCCTCCATGATAAGGAATTTGCTCTGTCTGTGGGGGAGGTCATATTCAGCAGTGGACGTCGAACGGCTGAAATGATGATGATGAAATTATTACTGTCATTCCTAAACAGCCGTGTTGGCCATTTGGTACATGGACTTTCAATCTTGGGATCTAATTCCGAACGGTGCAACAATGGCATTTTTCTATTCGAAAAAATCATGTGCCCATTAACACTTGCTCAAAATGGTGAAGGAAAACATCAGAAACCCCGAGCTTAGTCAGCTCCGCACGTATTGACCATGTCTTTCCTTTGAGATAAGACCAATTTGGCTGAGAGGACGATATAGGTGCTGGGCAAGCCTATTCCATCTCAACATATCCGGTGGCATTACAGCATCCTATAAGTGATCAAAAAGTTCTATCTGACGCTCTATAAAACACCTCGAAGAGATGTAATAAAATAAGGCATTATTTGATTCTAGAAACCATTGCCAACGAAAGGTAACAAGCCTGTGATGCATTTATGAGCGATTTATGGTACTAAAGGTACTTAAATCATCTATTAGATTAGGTGAATAGATGCTGGAACTATCAAACTATTTCCAAAGCGCATGATCTGAGATCGTGCAAGATGTTTTCATTCCCTACGCCCCACCAGGTGTTGTAGCATCAACACGCATACGAGGAGCTTTGATCTCATAAATAAAAGTTCTGCATTCGATCTCGCCGCACTAAAACTTTCCTACACAAGATTTACTCACACATTTTCCGGAAAATTACGTCGTAAAGGCGTCAAGGGTTATTACATCACATATTTTGTAACACTACGCGATACTCGAGAACTCCGAAATTAGATTGCGCTCAAACATCCAATTTTGAGTGACGCGTTTGATATTACAACGTTACAGACACTACATTCTTGTGGAATTTCGTCGAGATCCGTGTTTCGGTTACAGGTTAAGTTGTTAGGATGAGTGCACGCACCCAGTTTGTGACCACTTCCTCTTCAGGGTGCATGGAGTCCTGGTACCCGTTGGGGAAGAAATTGGGGTTGACCGCCATTTTGGTAGCACTTGTATCACGGACGTGTGTCGCTCAACGTGTGGTCGCGGACTGCCGCTCCAGTCGTTCCCTCGCGGGTAAACAACGTGATTCTATTGCATTCTATTTTGGAAATATGGCAGGAAAATATGCGTAGGCGTGAGCGAATCCCTCGGGAGCCTTGCCGCTCATAAATAATTAAATATTTGATTTATGACTTAAAAATATAATTTCAGACATGATTTTTATAAACTGTAGTAAAGCCGCGAAGGTAGTATATATGTATATAAACATTACTTTAAAATAAAACAAATTAAAGAGCCCTTAAGAGGAATCGTGTTGGTTTAAAGGAATATTCCCCGACTTTCGATCTAAAGGTCGTGGGTTCAAACCTGGTCATGCACCAATGTGTGGACATGTGCCAAATATTCGGACATACCTTCTACCCCTCTGAGACATCTTCAAAGATCTGATCGCCTGGAGATCTGAGAGGATGTCTACCATTCTTGGGCATAAAAGTCGAGAGCTTATATTATGTTAGACCAATTTGACTGTTTTTGTTTTTATCAAAGAGCTTAAGTCGTAATTTCGATTTTCCGAATGATTATATAGCTCTGACTAGTCTACTTTGAAAGTGACTATAAAAAATGATGTATAGTTTTTGACTATTCCTAGCTTGCTCTATGAATTTCGTGGTAAGAAATCGCGTCTATTACAGCGTTTCATGAATCACAAAACAGATTTAGATCCATTCTGGAACGTTCTGGAACTTCGATGAGTTATCGTTACAATCCATATTGCAACCTTTCAGTAGCGGTGCTGCGGTGATAGCTACGTCGTTGTTTCAGCCAGTTTTAATTAATAATAATTTAGCATCATTAATGTAAGCGGCTTGGCTTTCTTCCAGAATACGTCACGTATCAGTTTAGAGCGGCTCAGTTAACCTATTTTGCTGAAATCGTGAAGGACAAAGTAGACACGAAACTAACCACTGTAACAGAATTAATCCTTAAATCTGCTACTTAAAAAAAAAATCATCTCGATTTTCTGTGTGATTTGAAGCTGGACTCGATTCTATTCTAGATGATTTAAAGGAAGAACTTTTTTACTCACTTACTGGACATCTTATCGTGATTTAATAGCTGAATAAATTACCGTATGATTTGTGTTAATCTGTTACTCATTAGTAATAATAATATTAATAAAACGCTTTTATTTTCTATAAAATCATATAGTACATAGTTATAATATAGTCTAGTTACAAGATATCAAATTGTATTTATATAAAATTGTACCACAGGTAGGCCTTGTTCCCCGCACTAGTTCTAATAAGCCTGTATAGCGGGGTCACAGGGACTCGCCAGACGGTCTTTTCTCATTATTTGACGTAGAATGTGTGTGAAGGCCGTGGTGGCCCCGGCTGAAGAAAAGGCCTCTCTATATCTACCTATCCGCGGATGTCGTAAGAGGCGACTAAGGGAAAAAAGCTAGGGGATGGGCAGCAGCGTCCCTCATTTTAACAACTATAGCTCTAACTGCGCTCGCCTCAGCGTGGTGAGTATGGGCAAATCCCCCCACATGATAAGGAATTCGCTCTGTCTGTGGGGGAGGCCATGTTCAGCAGTGGACGTCGTACGGCTGAAATGATGATGATGATGATGATGTGTGTGGTTTAGAAATGGTAGTCAATAGTTTAGAAAGTGAACGAAACGGGCTGTTTTTATTTTGGCATACGATCAACAGAGTCGTCGAAGAGTTGTTTGGGAGGCATGTAGCCACTGTCAAGTCGAAAATTCCTTCGGTACACATGTCGGAGTTATAAAATTGTATGACCCTCGTGTAAAATTAGTTTCAGTCCATCCTACGCAGTCATACTCCGAATTAGTTTAAGCGTGATTCAATCATCTTAAATTGTACAGACATAAAATCGCGCTCGTATAAAAATTTAAAGTGAGTGGCACTGATAGTAGCATGATACATAAAGTATATTCTGATACCATGATACTAGATTGAATTTTTCTGGCAGACATTTTTTGATGGTGGGCGGCCAGCCTCAAAGTTTGCCCGGTGTAGCTGGCAGTGGTCGTAAGAGACCCAAAGCATAAAAAATAATAAATAAGTTGATAAACGCACTAACCGGATGTTCATCGGCTGTTAGGCGCTTATTCTTTTCAGTGTTTTCATACATAAACGGTAACCGAAATATCAGGAAATGACAGATGAGGAACAGAGATTGACAAACAGGTATATAAGGCGAGTGTGAATGGGACCGTTGGAAGGGGCGACCTCTGCCTACGTTAATTGACCAAATCAGTGACGTTGGAAAAAGGTCAGGTTTAGAATATCCTAAATCAATGTGCATGCATGAGGAATGTGATGAGAGTGAATGATCGATTGGTGTATCGGATCGTAGCAAGTGGAAAGACGTATCTGCCTACCTCTCTGGGCAACAGGCGTGATTTAATGTATGCCTTGGTGACCCCGGCTGAAGAATAGGCCACAGATTACTTAAAGCCTTGTTAGTCGAGGGGTAAAAACTTGATGGCAGCATTGTTTCAATTCTCTTTACATTTAAACCGTTCCAACCGGAATCTGAATAGAATAATGGGAAAACATAAGCATTTGCAATGAGGGTTAGCGAGAATTTGCAAGCAACTTTACTGTTCACGAGGCCACGTGTAAATGGTGTCGAGGTAACTGAACGTTTCATGTTTATATTTATATTAAACTCTGGATTTTTTTAAATATATTTCATTACATTATTCTGGGGGAGGCCTTTGCACTTGAATCTTGAGGGTTGACGGTGACGTTAATGAAGTTAAGAAGCTATATTGATTTGGAGGTAAAGGTTCTCGAATGGCAACCACGAACCGGGCGACGCAGTATTGGAAGGCCCCCCACCCGATGGACCGATGACATTGTACCTTTGCGGGAAGCCGGTGGATGGAAGAGGCTCAAGACCGTTCGTCGTGGAACTCTTTGGGGGAGGCCTATGTCCAGCAGTGGACTTCCATAGGTTGTTGATGATGATGATGATTTATTTGGAGTGGAGTGGTGGTAGTGGCTTCGCCTTCCAATCCACAGGTCTTGGGTTCGAATCCCGATCGTGCACCTAGATTTTCCATACGGAAAATGTATGTGCGCTATCATCGGAAATCATCGTCAGGAAACTGTCATGTCCTAGAACCTTAAAATTCGAAGACATGTGACATGTGCACGAAAGGTAGAAGAGCTAAGAAGCGAATTTTTCTTTTCACTATACTTATTTGATCTAGTGGTTATACACCTCTGATTACTTTGTGCTCAATCTCTTTATGTTTCATAAGCATTGTAAATAAATTATTGTCGCTGTTATTTCAGTGTTCAAAGGCAGAAAAGCGTTGTTGTTTGTCTTAGATAAATCGCATCACGTCCTGACCTGACCATCCTATTTGTGTGGATGTTTGTTACCAATACATTTGGCACCATTTCGTCACAGCTATAAAGTATAAGCATAGCTTCTTCGTGGGAATGACTCTAGTTAGCTACTATAAGTAACTATAAAGTAACGGACTGGCAAATGGCCCACTTGATGGTAAGCGTCTAAATCTTTTGCCTAATACAGTAGTAATACGATGCGGCCCATGTTGTATTGCATTGTGTCCATAACCATGAGACATGTTGGTAAGTCTTATGTGCTTGAAATTTCAACGGCTACCTCATAATTCAAACCGGAACATAACAATGCAAGCATGTCAGAATTTATGGGCAAGTTGTATTTTTCCGAATGGATTCTGTCCAAAAAGCCAATATAGAGTCAATGACTGGCCTCACAGATCAGTTGGTAGTAACTCTGCCTTCTGCGCTATAGGTCGCGGGTTCGATTCCCGCACTGGACAAACATTTGTGTGATGAACACAGATGTTTGTTCTGTGTCTGGGTGTTAAATATATAATCTATTAAGTATATCTGTCTCTGGTACCCATAGTACAGGCTATGCCTAGTTTGGGATCAGTTGACCGTGTGATATGTCCGGAATATTTATTATTATTATTATTATTTATTTAATATAAAAGCTTACCTGACTACCGATAGACTCGTCCTGGGTCTCATCAGTGCGGATGGAGGTGGGAGAAAGCAGCATAGTGCGGAAGTCTCCCTCAAACTGCGGCGAGAAAGGCGGCAACGGTGTGCTGCGTGGCAAAGACTCGGAGCCGCGCCATTGCGTTGGTGGTAGCGGGCTTGGCGTCCTGTCACACCCAAAACATTTTTAAACAAGTTTTACGTAATTTTCAAGGTCACCGACATAGCTCTCAGAATTAGCAAGTTGAAGTGGCAGGGGGCAGGCCATATAGCTCGCAGAACCGATAACCGTTGGGGAGTTAAGGTTCTCGAATGGCGACCACGGACCAGGCGACGCAGTGTTGGAAGGCCCCCCACCCGATGGACCGACGACATTGTGAAGGTTGCGGGAAGTCGGTGGATGGAGAAGGCTCAAGACCGTTCATCGTGGAACTCTTTAGGGGAGGCCTATGTCCAGCAGTGGACTTCTACAGGCTTATGATGATGATGACGTAATTTTAGCTAACTACCGACAGCTATCCTAAAACGCTACGCATATCCTGGAACTGGTTGGATCATAAAGCATCAATAAATGGAGAATCGTTTACTGGAGCAAGAACTCCTACAAGCCCGACTACTCAAACCAAACCTGCTCATAGTATGAAGACTAATCGCAGATACACACAGAAAAAAAAAATGGAATCGTTTGTTGTATTGATTACAATTGTACTACCAAAGGTGCTTTAGCATCTTGGAATTTACAGATAAAATCCGGTAGACAGCTCAAATGTAGATTTCTTGCCGCTGTCCGTCTTCGTCATATGTAATTCAAAATAGCGAGGCGGAACCGAACCTATTGGCATTCGAATTGACGATGGCACTGATACACGTGTCTGTGTATAATGAATGGAAACAAATAAGTGAGATATGGTTACCTGAATGGCGGTGCAGCCGCGTTCGGGATGGGGGAACGAGGCGCCATCGGGGTCGAGGTCCTGGCACCTTCGCGGTCAACATCCCTGCGCGTGACGGTGAGTGTGAGATGCAATTGTGAACATTAACATCAACACGATATGGTCTACAAGGTATTAATAACATTATGCTATCCTAAAAGGGGCTTATATGCTATTACGGGCTGGGTGTAGAATAAGCCCCTATCAGGATAGCATATATGTTATGAATCACCTTTTATTGGGAATAGGTTGCCAAACAGGATTGTTGATGCAAAGCTAAAATCAGTTTAATTGGTGGTCCAATATTTACCAACTTTAGGTACTGCTTTGGTTCCATTTAGCTTACTTTGTTTGCAAAAGGAATTCTGCAAACTCGAGAAATCACCAAGATTTTGACTATTTTTGTCTAATAGGAGTGTACCCATATCATATTGACTCAGAAATACACAGGCACATTATTACATTTGGATGCAAAAACTTATTAGTGAGTAGGTACATCATATATCTAAACACATAACAACATCCATTAAACATTACCGAGCATAATATCTATATTATAAATAACATTTTGGATAACAAAGACGTACAATCATGCGAATTTATGAGGATGTTTAAAATATATCAGAACCATTGGGTTTTTGTGGATACAAATGGTATTTTACAATCTTCATTTTGAAAAGTACCGACTTATAACACCTGTCCAAATACATTAAAAGGTTCCATTTACATTAGGAAGGTGTTTCAGAGTTTTGGTAATTTTATGTTTAAGGTAACAATTTTCATTACAATAATGGGGCCTATAAAAACTGTTAAAGAATCTCCACATTAAATTCAGTCTTATTCTAAAGCCGTACTTGGCTTTTCCTGTCTTGTTGAAAATTACTCTTGAAAAGAAACATGTTCAAGTAAAGATCAAGTAAGGCCTTAGAATACCTACTGCATGACGAGTACCACCTAGGTATTTGCATACAACATCAACGACAACAGATCTGCTACATGCTGAGTTGGCTGTTTTTCTTACAGAAGGATAAATTGTACTTCAATATAACGGAGATAAATGATACTGACACCACTTTTCTATTCGTTTTTTTTAAAGTTTGAAAATTGACAAACAATAGAAAAACTGATTGATTGCATGACATACGGTTGTGAGTCTATAGCGGATATGACGAAGGCGATGACGGGAACACCGTTAAATCTCTTTCAATGTATTTATGCGAGCGTTTGCCAACAGATAATAAATCGCATTCATGAATTCAGTATCACTTATATCCGGCGCCCACTTGCACTATGCCAAAGTATTTCTAAACGATTCATTCATTTCAAATCATACCTAAAACGAGTACGCTTAGAGAAATGTCAGACAGCTCGCTTGGGCATACAAGCGAAAAAAATCGCTTTGGCTGTCAACTGTACAACACATGCTGCATAAAGGTGCTTTCAAACGGCGAGCTTTAGCACGCAGTAAGAAGATATGCAAGGTGGTTCATAATATGTATACTACCCAGATAGGGGCTTATTCTACACCCAACTGGCAATAAAGTTTGTTCTCCGACTTTTGGAGATTGGACATTTAACATTGAAAAAACACTATACAAAAATCAGCAGTTTTAGTTAGCAATTTGAGAGTGAACTTCTCGTAAACTTAATAATTAGTTATTAAGATGACAAAAAAACAAAAACGTTTGAATATTTTTTTCCGCGAATGTTCTTTCTTTTTGTTGATAACAAACCCCCTTCCGGATGGTATACATATTGTGAATCACCTTGTATTACCAAGATTACGATTTTTTAATGCCCCAGAAAACTGTCAGAGTTATCCCATAGAATCAGATGTTGATAAAATAAACAGAATTAGCATTCACTCGTTTAGAAATAATATTTGAAATGTAACAAAATACTTTGTGCTCACGCTCAGTTGGGCGTTAGTCAAATAAATTAGCACCTAGGTCAAGGAGTAGGTAAACACCTGAAGCAACTCTTACTCAGCGTATTCGTGATAGAATGTGGGTGTGGGCACGCGCCCTACAAAGCTGCCTGACGCTCGGGGCACTGAGTACAGGTGAACACTTGATCCGCCTCTGTGATTTCATTACACTATAGGTACTTTCTGCTTGTGAATAGGTTACATAGGACATTTTTAATTTTATAGCGTGTATTTGTCTTCTTTTTGACTCACGCATCTCACGATATCTACCCATATGAAAGCACTTGATAGAAACATATAGCGCCGACGGTTCTCCTTTTTATGTAGATCGTTGGGAAATGGATAAACTTAAAGATACTTTTGGTCGTTCTGGTCTTGCGGAACGTGTGCATAAAATCCTAGTAAATTTCATATTCTTCCTTGATAAAGCAGCACTGTCATAAACTACTGGGTACTTAAGTAGGTCTAGACCTCCTCTAATACTCATACTGCATTCTCTCCAGTCCTGTGCTAACTTCATCCATTTTCGTCGGACCAAATGTGCCATCGCCGGCGATGCAAATTATACCTTGCAATTGGAATGAAATAAGGTTGAAATTACCTTTGCACTACCAACTTGATTTGGTTTGAAGCATTCTTGAAGAGATTCTGTGCGTCTTCGTGCCTCAGGTCCCTGGCGTCGTAGTCGTCGATCTTCGCTATGATATCTCCTCGAACCAGCTCCCTGCCAGCTGGAGTGCTGGGGGTCACCTGGAATGATGCAAGTTATTATTAAGACTCGTTTTCAAAAGACCACAAGAGGCGTTCGACTCGTTTTAAAAGATCACAAGGCTATTCAACAATTTTTTTTGAACACAGCGTTATCGTCTAGGTATTCCTACCAAAGATTATCGAATGCAGCATCATTCGAACTGTGGTATAGTTGGTTATCGCATTGCCAGCGAAAACAAATGACACGTATACCGAAGGTTAAAAAGACCGTGACCACGCATGACTTTCCGTAGGACAAAATAATTTTCGAGGGCAGGCTTAACATTCATTTTAATTTAAAAATAAGATTAAATTATAATAAATTCACGGTCAAACACTTAATAAATAATAACGATTCATGAAATAAATCGGCTAAAGGCATGTCGAACCACGCACTGTGAAGTGTTCCCACCGAAAACAGTACTTCAAAGATTGGAATTACCACTTCAAAGATGTCTTCATAAAACAGCGTAAATTATGTTTGAAAGACCTATCATCCATATCCCACAAGTTATGTAAATAAAAAAAAAACTACTTTACTTTCAGGGGAGATACCGAAAACTTTTATAGACGTCACCAAAATACCGTGCTTTTCATTATGGTACTGATAGTCTGGGAGTAAAACGGATCTGACTAAAGACAGAATCAGACAGTCATGGCGAAACCATAAAGGTTCCTTGTCGGACTTCGGAACTCAAAATAGGAGATGCATCCTACGTCACAAGTTCAGATTTATAGCATTCTAAAAATATAATTCCAGACGGTTATTATCAATATTTTCAGCATCAAGGGCCTAGTGCAAAGGGTAGACAATGCACCTTCTAGGACGACCTTGTTGATGGGAAGAGGGGTACAGCGGGACGTATGCATCGGCTTTGGCCAGCAGCCAGGCTAAAAGTGTCCACAGCGTCGCGCCAACCTGACATTTTTATTGAAAACCAGTGACGGTTCGAGGGAGGCCGCGGTACCACCGGTCTTGCTTGCGCAAATCCATCACTTCCTCGAGTCAATGGCGAGGACATCCGACTATATTTACTCTTATCTATCAACACGGTTAAATTCCCAGCGACAAGTCAACCGACAGAGGCGTTTCTGATTATTCGGACGTTACTTCTGGCGTGCGTCCATCCGCATTACGTTCGTAGGCAGGTGACGCGTAACGCCTGCGTCAGTCAAGTACCGAATCTAACCGCATGCAGTAAACGAAATTGAGTTATCAGATGTATTTTAGTGAAGCTATGCTAATAAACTTCAACCTTCACCACCTTCACCAAAATACATCAGAATAAAAACATTTCTTTATCATAGCGCAGATGCTGACAGCCAGAGGTCATTAGCCCTTTTTCAGGAACCATATGCCTCAGCAGTTTGAGAAATCAGAAGCACTCACAAGACTCACGAAGGACTCTGCTCATGAGCATTATTTATACCATTAGATATAGTAAAAAGATCATCAGAAGAGCAACTTCATGTCAAGACATTAGTCAAAATAATTTAAGAATCGCAACGAATTCGTCTATTATCAAAATTTCAGCCTTCCGTTGAACGTAGACCTTCCCCATAGATTTCATAAAACAGACTGAATTTTCACTAAACAGACAGACATACATAGTCTACCGATGATGATCTCCTAAGCACGATTTTTTGCAGGCAGATTTTCTGTTTTAATATTTTACAAGTAGATAGATTAATGAAATACCTGTATTTTTGGCGAGTCATCAGTATAAAATAAATAGTAGAAAGGTTATATTTTCGTCTCGCAGGTATGCGCTTTTAAAAACGCTTAAGAATAGATTTGCGTAGGTACGCAGCATTGCAATGCGTTCATCACCCTGACTCAGCTGAGCCGTCCAATGTCTCATTAGTTAGATAGAGCACGTTCTCTGTGACTACCCCTCACGCTATTAGAACCAATTTCTCAACAGAAGTGACAAATGGGATGCAATAAATCAGAAGATGAACCATAGAAGCTGGAATCAAAAGAATGGAGAAGAGGGTCCAATACAATACAAGAGGCGCTGAAACCTGCGTGCCTCAAGCGCAAGAAAGAACGTGAAAGACAAGAAGATGTGATTTGAATGAAGATCATAATTTATTATCGGATCAGATTGACTCACTAGCCATATGGAGAGGAAGCAGTAATAAAATAATATTATGTACATGTGGTCTTAAAACAAAATTGTTTCAAGGCTGTGGTTTGGTATAGATTAACCTAACCTTGGCGGTGAGATAGTGGTAAGTGCATTCGTTTAGAAGTCTGAAGGAAAACAGATGGTTACATCAAAGATAAACTTTTTTCTTCTACACATATACATTACTAGAGGTTGGCCGTGTGTCTGGCCTTCTTTTTACAAACGAACAGAAAGCAAATTATAAGAGAAGCGGGTTTAGTTGGTAAAACTTTACTACTAAACTAATCAGTAGTTCATATTGAAGAACACGTTCTTTGTTTTTATAAAATTTTGCAATTTGTTTTTTCTTGCTTGTAGGTTCTTGAACAGTAGTCTCTATCTCATATGTATTTAGTTACTAGTGTATACCTACAGACTACGGAGTGTATGTTGGAACGTGGACAGTAAATCCACGCTACTTCTGCAATGTAAAACCATTTTACATCAAATACCTACTAACTTAAGTAATGATTTAATACTAGCTTCAAGCCCGCGTCTTTACTCCAATAGTCATCATCAGCAGCCTGTAGAAGTCCACTGCTGGACATAGGCCTCCCCCAAAGAGTAACGAACGGTCTAGAGCCTTCTCAATCCACCGACTTCCCGCAACTTTCACTATGTGTGTTTCTCACTTTTTGCTCGCATAGTACCCGGACAAGAGTATAGCCTATGTCACTGTCTGGTTTTAAAATAAACTCGTCGCTCAAAACTAGGTTTCGAAAGGTACTCTGTGAACTTTTTGTCCTTTTACGAAGAAAGTTTCAAAGAAGGACAAAACTACCAACAAAAACCAAACAAACACATCTCGTTTATAATAATAGTTAGGATAGTTGCGATCATGAAACGGTTTATTTTTAAATTTCAGCATAGGTATCGAATTGTTTTGATTTGTTTATGACCTATGGCGTCTCGGAACTCAGGCGCAGAGGAAGCCTCATGAAGATACGTTGGAGGAAGTATGGCACACCGAGATTTTCTCGTTCTAAATTGGAGCAGTGTTATGTTCCTGCGGTGAGTAAGGTTTTTAGAGTTCTTTAGGGGTGGGGGGAGGTTCGGGGTCGGCAACGCGTGCGTGATGCCTCTGGTATTGCAATCGCTCATAGGCTACGGTAACCGCTTACCAACAGGTGGGCCGTATGCTTTTTTGACACCATAGTTGTAAAAAAAAAAGATACTAGAATAACGAAGATAAAGTTGATATGTAGGTATAATGTATACCAATAGGAAGAACTAAATATTTGTACGCGCGGCTGACTCATGTGAACTAGGAAACTAAAGTAGATTCCAGTATTCATGTAAAAATGCGTCTAATCTATAATCTAAACGCTAGACCTTTCCGCAATATTGTGTCGTTGATGTTTATCAAAACCGCAGACCTTATGATATTTTTACATGTTGACTTTTTGCTCTTTTGACTCTTTAAATTGACTCAGTTAATTCTAGTTGGTAAGTGACAAACATGAAGTAGGTATGTAACTGCCAGCGCACACAAGCCTCAAAGAACCTGATATTTTGATACATGTCACGTACAGGGAAAGGTTCGTGCATAGAAACACAAACAGGGAATGGTATTAGAATTTTCTAATTACTTAGTACACAACTAATGTGTTTGAAGAAAATAACTCTTTGCGGTTTCTATTAGATTCACACACCCATCAGTCACATTCATACATAGGTCTGACCGTGACCCCACAATATTCCATAAATGGTGGGTATCTTAAACTACGAGTACCATGGTACCACAACACCCAGACCCGGAACAAAAATTTGCAGGAATCGAAACCGCACCCAGACGCTAGGTCTCAGACGGGCGCTCGCCCGCTAAGCCACCGAGGTCGTCTATTATGCATAATTATATCTAGCGAGCCTAACTAATAGGTGAGAAGTGAAAACAGACTAGGCTAAAACTGACGCTATAATCTTTCGTGGATTAGACGAGATTAACCAGCTTCTACGAAAACTGTACGATATAGTGATACTCAATTAGGTCGAGCCGGATCTCCGACGGCAGCTGTCGAACGCCATGCGACCGCTACTAATCCAAGAATACATCGTATATAAAGAGACATCGCCGACGTTCCGGTGAAGCTGTTCTAGATAAATCTCACGAGAAAAATCGCCATATGATATTTAAAAATTTCTAGAAGCTATAGAATAAACCAGCAGAGTTGGCTTCTACTCTCTAGTATCACGAGAAATTGTAATAAATGTCATTGAAGATATTATATCGTCTGCCAACAAACCAGCAGCCGTTTGAACGAAGTTCAAAATATGCGTTCAGTTTTATTTTCAATCGATAGTTTTTCCTAAATGTGCTAGATGCGTTCCGGAATCATATCCAGTTCATTGTTTACATGCGATCACACTGAAATGTGTTACGACTCCAGTTTGTTTACACCCGGACGAGATCGGCGCACGTCGCGTTGTTGTGGCGCGGGCGTCTCTTAGCGGCGCAGGTTGGGAAGGGTACCCGAGTGACGATGAGCGGCGTGGCGAGGTCCGCGCCGCCTATGATCCTTAGCCCCCAGTTGATGTCGCGGCTCTCTCGCCGCAGGGTAACCACGAATGTATGCAGCCGGCCCATGGCGAAGCCGGTGTTCAGGTGCACTGCGCGAACGCACGCGCTATATCCACGGACTTGCGTACACGGCGGCAAAACGCGACGTTGTGCGCACAAAATTAGCCACACCGCAAATCTCCCCTCCCCTCTGTTAACCCTCCACCGCGATGTAACCCTGCTTCGCAATAGTTCGCAATCGACCTAATTCGATTTACGGAAACCGCTGAACGAATCGATCGCTTACTTACATCTAAAGACGCCGGCCATGTTTATTTATCCAGATGTCTGAACGCATTACAGTGACCTACATAATATTTCTCGGTTATGATAAATCGCGTTCGCCAGAGGTTACTATAAATCAATCCTTTCAAATGATAATTTTAATTAAATTAGTGGATCGAATTCAGACGCCAAGTTTTTAATGTTTCGGAGACAGAATTGCAGGCATCAATTATTTTGAATGCACTATAATTTATTTTGAGTACGCCGCATGAAATGCCTATACGTAAGTACTTCTTCACAGTCAATACAGGGTGTGCACACATTATAAGTAGCACGGAATAAATAATTAATTTTGACTACAATAATTAATCCCTGCATGGTTTCAATATAACGGATGTTCATGAATCGCACTGGCCCCACCATTCATTATCAGCCGGAAGAAGTCTACTGCTGAACATACCTAAGCCTCCCCAACCATTCGCCGCACCATTACAGTCACAAAATACAAACCCTTAGGTAAGCTTAAACCATTCCATGGTATCAATTTTAAACATCCCGAGGAGACTGGTTAGAATAAAATATAGATTACTTTGTAAACAATAAATCCTTACTTGTCTTTTGGGTCCGAAATCCCTGGCCGGCGCGTCGTCATCAGGGTCGGGCCGCTGGTGCGGGACTCGCCAAAACGGTGGCCTCTGGTACATAGGCATCTCAAATTCTTCTCACGGCCAATTCGTTTCACAAGCTAGAAATACAAGAGCTCATCATTCTCAGCATTCCAAAATTCGACGCCTCGTAATCGCATGCCATAAAAACATCGAACACAGCGAATCACGTAGGTGGCTGCGTGAAATATTTCACCTGTCTGGACAGGGACGTGTATACAAACAGGAAAAATATGACGCCACGTGGAATTGAATGGAGGGGGTTATCAGGGCTAGCGACTCACCAGAACGCGTGAGGAATGCCGCGTGGTCACTTCGACAGAGACGCTCGTCCAATGGCGTTTTCTATTATCTAGAATTATTCCGAGCAAGATCAAACTATGTCTATTTTTCGCGTCGGGGAATCGCAGCGGGCGAGGCGTTCCGTTCGACGGCTCGGAGCTGGAGTGATTTACACGCCGGGCGCTGTTTCTGGGCCGATGTGGGAGATGAGAGACGCCACTGCGTCCTGTCTGACATGCGGTCACGGTTCATCGCACTCAAGATTTTGCCCGATTTTTTACTGTTCTAGTTCTAGAAAGACTTTCTCAGATTTACAGACATCGAACCGGAAAAACACAGTTTTTCCTGGTCTATTCGTTGCGTAAACAGGATTATAAAAATTACAGTGAAATAAAAGAAATAGGCTTACGTGTTTTATCCCTACGAATGGTAGACATCCGCTCAGATCTCCAGGCGACCATACTAGAAGATGTCTAAGGGGGGTAGAGAGGCATGTCCGAGCATTTGGCACATGGCCGTATTTGCAGTAGTAAAAAAATTAAAGTGTTGTCAAAATTGATTTTTTTATTACAAAATAAAAATTAAATTAGTTTAAAAACATACCGCATAACTTTAATATATATTCTAAAGCATATAAATAGATGTTAATTGAAATATTTTTTATAATTGTGATCAAAACATGATGATAAACTCTAATAAATAATTCCTACGAGATTTGAGTTTATGTGACTACATTAGCTATCGTAATGGTCAAAGTGTATATAACATTAATTCCCAAACAAAGATCATTTTAAAATAACAGTACCTAACGGGGTTGAATTTGATTTGTTGAGTGAAAGAAAGCCTACTTCAACTTTGATTACTTCAAGAGTAGTACATTTAAATATTAATAATAATAATTCGTAAGTTGATAAATAACTTATTTTTGAACGCGAACCGAAAAAGAGCTCTTCTTTAGATTCTCGTTGAAAAAAATATTCTAAAGAAAAGTTGTTGGTACTTTCATTGACTAGTATTTTGCATGAAATTAAAATTTCATTCTGATTACGTCCATTCCATTACGTTTCAATTTGCTTAAAACAGAATCTAGTCATATTTATAAATATTATCTAGAAAAGCTTAATAAAAATGGTTAAATATTATGAGATGCGAGGATGCAAAGAGATAACATTAATTTTCATAGTTAACTGATTTTGGTACCTATACAAGGTGATTCATAATTATGTATACTATTCCGAAAGGGGCTTATTTTACACCCAATAGGTAAAAGAGTTTGATCTACATCTTTTGGAAATACGAAATTTTTAATTGAAAAAACACTGCATAAATCACCTGTTTTGGAGTCAAGTCAAATCAGTTCAACCTCAATTATTCAGTTGTTTTAGAATCAATCTTTATATCGATCTCCGCATACATTTAATAATTGTTTATAAAAATACCAAAAACAGCTGATTAAAAAAGAAGAAAAACAAATGATGTTTTTTTTTCCGCTAAAATTTTTCTCTTTATTGATAGTATAATTCCCTTTCAGAATAGTATACTAATTACGGAACACGTTGTACAATACCAATCGGTATCGGTAGACATTCACTTACTTACATAACGTTACATACTCGTACCAGCGACGACTCGGATTTTGCGTTCCACAATCTCATTTTGGTAAAAATCAACAAGCAATGAGCATCCGTAAAATACAGTCCTTCCGCTTCGCTATACGCTTAAAGTTGAGATTTTTGTAACCGTCAGTAGCAAATACGGATCGTATTTCGAGAATAGGAACCGGGCATAACACTAACTTTTATTTACGATACATTGTTAAATAAATTCAAAGATCCTTTCCTTTATATAATTCAGTCCTTTACTACATGAGCTTTGAACACAAAAAACTACGTTCAAAATTCTTGGGCGCACACACTCACATGAAACGTAGTTTTTAGCCATATTTTTCTTATTACAAATCCGTAAAGTGTAAAAGAGCATTAAGCCTATTCCTATCGAAGTTAGGAAGTTTTACTTAATCGAGACTTTCCTTTTTTTTCAAAGGTAGTAATACTATATACAAAGATACTAAAAAGCTTGTAACCAAAACACAAAAATAACTGTATTTTTTACTTGAGTATTTTTAGTTTTTAAATTTATGTTCCTTTCACTTGGGACACTATGTTATTGAGAAGGAATTGATCCCTGTGATTTACCCTTTCGATCGGTATCATAAAAATACAGTTTTTTTCCTACATAGCGGGTTCGAGCCATGGCTTAGGCCAGCGACTATTAAATACATGTATGCAACATTAATTTCATCTCAATCGGTTGGGGATAACTGCTTTAAAATTCAGTTCTAAGATTTAACCCGAACATACATACGTACAAACATTGCAAGTTAAATAAAATTATGTAAAAAATAGCAGAACTTAAAGAGATGCGCCCACTGACCAATCCATGGTCACTCACGGTGGTAGAGCGTCTCTTTTACTTCCATTAATTTGTGCAATAGAGAGCGGCCATGTTATATACATACTTAGCAATATTTCACCAAATGCTAATAATACAAGCTGACTATCGCCTTTTCGAAACGTTCACGAGAAAATGAGAGAGAAGGAACGAATTCAATCCGCCAATGTGTTTTATATACCCACTTGGTGAGAAATGCCTATGCTTTTCAAATGTTAAAAGTCTAATATGGCCGGTTTAGTGTCTTTGGCGCACTTGATGAGCGAATACATTAGTTTGACAAAACCTGTGTCCTTGGGTTTCTCCAGTCCTCGAAGTAAGCGGTTCTTCATGACCGCTACGAATTCGCGGTTGCTTAGCTGTCCATCCACTGTGCGGATAAAATAAACAATTTTAGTGAATGTTCTTATTTTTTTTATAGTGAGGAAGAAGTGAGTTCAGTCTGCGACAGGTTGAATTGTGCTAACGTTAGTAAAAGTACTAGGGTATAAATACTCCTGTACACTGGAGACACACTGTAAATAATGAGACTGAAATGTCTCATAATATACAAGGTGATTCATAATATGTATGGTATCCCGAAAGGGGCTTATTCTAAATCCAATAGGCAATAAAGTTTGTTCTACGACTTTTGGAAATTCGACATTTGTCATTGAAAAACTGTATGTAAAAGACAGCTGTTTTGTGGTCAAATCAGTTCAAACTTAATGAATCAGCTATTTTAGGTAGCAATCTTGATGCCGAACTACGCGTACGTTTAGTAATTAGTTATAAAGATCATAAAAATTCCAAAAACAGGTAATATGAGAAAGTTTGTTAAATAAAATATTTAAAAAATATTAACTATGTTTTTTTCGTTAAAGTTCTTTCTTTTTGTTGATAGAATAACCCCCTTTCGGGATGGAATACATTTTATGAATCACCTTGTATAGTGTGACCTACGGGCATGCTACATGGAGGAAAAGTACTTGAAATATTAAAGTTAGAAAGTTTTACTTAATCGAGAATTTCCATTTTTTTAGTCAGTAATACTGCATCCTAAGATTTTTAAAAAGTCGCTTGTAGTATGTATCCTTACTTTAAAAAATAAAGGAAAGTCTCGATTAAGTAAAACTTCGTTACTTCATTATTGAATGTACTTGTCATCCATGTTAGCATGGCCTGGGACACACTGTATATCGAATTTGACATCCACGTCGGTGAAGTTTTGTAATAATAGGTAGAATGATACTCACTGTTTTCATCGAATATAGTGAAGACAACGTTTATAACGTGCGGGTCTAATTCAATATGCGCGACAGTCCGTGCCACGTGACGCAACGTCGGCTGGTCGATTGACGCTCCCGCGATGTGGTAGAACGTGAGTGCCGTGTCCACGTCGTTTATGTTGTTCAGAAGATGGAAGAACTTCAGGTAGTCGTCTTTTGTAATTCCAACGCCGTGGTCACGGAAACTGTAAATTATGAATTGAATTTTAGTTCGATTTTGCTGAAAGGTAGGAAGCCTTTCGCAAAGTCATCCATCATTCATCAGGGAGAAAGATAATACAAGACCTGATATTACACAGCCAAATATATAGAAGGCAGAGGCACATATAATCATATTATTGCATTTTAAGCAATTTTTTGCATTTTATGCACCCTGATATGACACAGCCCAATAATAGGTTAGGTAGAGTAGTGATCAAACAAAGCGCGAGGCAAGCGAGCGAAGCAAGCGTACCTCGGTAGTGATAGTGACCGCCATACGTTTTGAGAACCAAGTAAAAGCCCAACCAAGTTAAGTAACCTTCAGCGCAGCCAATGCCAACAATGGATGGGTGACTGCTAGAGGCATTAACTGAGCGCTTCCTGCTTCGGAGGGCACGTTAAGATGTTGGTCGCGGCTTTAGAAGTCGTTAAGCCGCGATGGGGACCTAAGGACGGCTTTATAACGTCACAAGAGTACAAAAACAGACGGAGTAGCGCCGAAGCGACTGAACCGCGAAGTATACGCGCGAGGCACTTGAACCTAACAATGTGATTATGTAATTTCAGTCGCATCACTATGTAAATAAGGCTGAGTTTAAATTGTTTAGCGAATCAGTCTTTTCGCCGCCAGTTAGTCAACCGCCGCACCATGAAGAGAGAGTATTATTCCAAAACATCATCACATCACATCACCAAACTGTTAGATAAATGCGAAAGTAACTCAAGTCTGTTTCTAAATAAACCGCTGAACTGATCTTAATGAAATTTGATATAGAGATTACCCTGAGGAAGAACATAGGCTTTATATACCGGGTACCGCCACTATTGAAATAAACTCACGTTTTCTTCACTCGTTTGAGCATCCTAGCCTTCTTCTTTGCCGGGTAGCCTGCGTACGCTAGTAACAGTTCTGCAAAGTCTGCCTCTGTTATTCTTCCATTCTCATCTGAAATGACAAAGTTCAATCAAAAGCTAGATCACAGACACTCGAAAATGGGCTCAATGACTTGAGTATTAACGTGAAAGATCAACAATAGGTCTATTCAGACTAGACTGATAATAATGATACAATGGAGGTTGATCTAGGTAATCCGTGAAGGTTGCTGGAAGTCGGTGGATGGAGAAGACTCAAGATCGTTCGTTCGACCACTCTTTGTGGAAGGCCTTTATTTAGTAGTGAACTTCAGCAAGCTGATGATTATGATGATTGAATATGATTTTGATTGCGACTGATTTTAATGTCGATTTTGTCGTAAATTTGGTAGAATAGCACTATACCAAAAAGGTCCTATCTCAGCTTATTGCTGCTCCGCCAGGTGTAGCAGCGCTCTTTTTCAGTTAGAACCTAATGAGTGGATATCAGAACCTACCACACCCCAGAACCGGAACAACATTAGCAGATTAACCAAATAGCTGCGGGAATCAATCCCGTACCTCTCGCGTCTCAGCAGAACACTCGCCTGCCACGCCGCTGAGGTCGTCAGTTTACCTACCGGGTTGTTTTCTTTGGAACTCCAAAGACAATATTTCCTTCTGAAGTTGATGTTGGAAATCTAAGAACTTTTCAATGGTCAGTTTCTCATTGAGATTCGGTCCAAAGAAGTAGGTCGTCAGCGCAGAATTAATGCCCTGTAAAGAGGAAAAAACTTTCATAAGTTGCTAAACACATGATTTACCTACTACATGATGGAAATAAGTCAGATAATCTAACAAAATGAAAGTCCCTGTCCCGTACCATCAACATTGCGATGTTATGGTAGTGACGAAAGATGACAGTCTCAAGAGTTCAAATTCGTGTAAATTAATGCTGACACGCTTGCATTTCAATGGCAACAAGTCTTCATAGGTAGGGTCACAAACATGGGAGGATCTTTCATGAGGCAAAAACAACGCAAATAAATGTATAGGACATGCTGTATTCCTCACTATGTTTTGCAAAAACACACATATTCTACTCTTGACATATAATCGACCGCTTGATAGCTATGAGAAGTAAATTGGCAGTTTATGCGATCGATTAACTAGTAGTAGAGCGTTCGCGATTGCGTACGCCGACAGCATGGTCGAGGACCTCTGGATTGGATCCGCAAGATACTCACTTTGAAAGTGTTCCCAGTGTTAGCGTGGTCCCTGTGTCGGGAGCCAATGCTGCTCTGCTGACGTATGAGTGCGGCCACCTTCTCAAACTCTTCGCAATCGACATCCCCGTCGCCGTTCAGATCGAACATGCGGAAGGCTATCTCGAAATGCCGACGAGATGCTGAAAGTATTATGAACCAACTTAAATATAGGAACCATCTTCTCCATTCGAATTTAGGTACCTATATATCTAATACGTAACACAACCGCCTTCCGACTTTTAAATATTAGTAGTGTTTAAAATAGCACTGTAGTTCGAGACTACAACACTATTTAAAGCATGGGAAAGATTTCCGATCGAAAACGTCAGCTTTTCTCAACTCAGTTGTAGACAGTTTCGGAATGAACATCCCGATGTTTTCTATGTTAAAGAAACTAAATCTGAATGGAAGAAGAAAAAATGATTAAACATTTATCCTGAAGTAATGTGAGATTCCAGAAAATTAGGTTACCTATATTTCATAACGTTATTATGCCAAAAAGAAAACCACGCATATTCGATTCTATCTTACTTTCGATTCTGAACAAACAACAAACAGAGTTTGCGCATTAAAAAATTTAGCGGAATGCATTGAACGAGTGTATCTACTAATAAAACCTACCTAAATACTACGTACTTTCTATACCTACTTATTACCTACCTACCTACAGAACGACCTACTAACAACTATTGCATAATGTTTATTAATATTCTCATGTAAGTGACATGTTTGTCTTTTTGAGAATAAATGTCTTTAAACCTAAAAAAACCCACAGAAGTTCCTCAACCTCCCCATTGAAGTCGGTTGAGTTAATTATCAAATAAATTATATAATATTATTAAATAAATTATCTTTGCATAATTGGTAAACCTATAGAACAAAACATCGCAAGCCTCATTCATTAAAACTCAGTCCAAGATTTTCTGTTCAGCGAGATGAATCTAGAAATGGCGGGAAGAAGAAATCGTTAAATTCGCTCATGCTCCGTACGGGCCGTCCCCACCCAACGATCGGATGCTGCGAGAGTATTCATTCATAGCGACTGCGTAGGTAAACCCGTACTCAGAGCCTTTGTCTGAAACATGTTGGCGTGATATAATGTGCCATCAAAACAACTAAAACTCCGCCACTATACATTCAGCGAAAAGCCCTTCTATTTTTCCACATACCACATGACGCGACAAAATGATAAGATCAGTCAAAAGATTCAAAACGCGGACAAAAGTAAACTCTTGTTATTACTTGAGATGCGGTGCGAAAACATTAACTGTATTGTTTTGGGCAACTCTGTACATGGTGGTGATGAAACTAACTGTCTTCAAGAGCAGGGTGGAACCGCCGCCGAAGGAGTGGGCGATAGTACCTGACAATTACACTAAGTGGCTGGTAAATGACCTGACACGAGGAAAGTGAGCCCAAAAATGAACACAAAACTAAAATGTGCATTATTATAGTTGCAGGGACCAGTCGCAGGAGACGAGCCCGAGCCAGAACCTGAATGGGCTGTGCCAGATAATGAGACGATTGTTGAGTTGGAGAGTCGGGCGGCGACAGTTCAGAAAGTTTGCCGCGAGCGATCGCTGCCAACTAAGCGAATCAACAGCAAGGAGTTCTTTGTGGACCATGATCATAATCTCGTATGGTGCAATATCTTCAAAGCCGCCAGCTCTTCATGGCTTTATAAGTTCAACGTTTTAGGTTCGTAGTTCGAATCTTAATTTATTTGTATTTTATATAAACTCTGAAAAATGTTTATAATTGTTGGATATTTTAGGAGGATATGATAAGAAATTTTTGGCGCGTACAAAGCAGATACCGCTTATGTTGGCTCGAAAGAAATTCCCGCGTCCGGCTGAGGAAGAATTGCGTGACGCAGTGAACACGCCAGGAGTAATCTCGTTGATAGTTGTGCGTGATCCATTCGTACGATTGCTGTCGGCCTATCGAGACAAACTGGAGAATATAACTCCCCTTTACTACAGAAAACTTGCCAGAGCGATAGTCGCGGAGCACAGACCAAAGGCGACCGACCCACTCGGAGCGGTAAGAAGTTACGGACCAACCTTTGAAGAGTTTGTAGCTTATTTGATTAACAACCATCGAGCTAAGGATAAACCTTTCGATGAACACTGGGCGCCTTATTATCAGTTTTGTTCACCGTGCGCTGTTAATTTTACTGTGGTAGCTAAAGTAGAAACTTTGTCGAAAGATTCAGTCTTTGTGATACATCAGTTGGGACTGGGACATGTGTTGGGACGTACGGTTGGTGACCGGAGGACACGGTTACGTACGGTCATGAACATATCTAAGGATGGAAGGAATACGACGGCCTTAATTAAACATTATTTTAGTCAGCTAAGTGAGGATATGTTGGATAAACTGTTGGAAATATATGGAATAGACTTTGAAATGTTTGGATATGATGCAAACATTTATAGAAATTATGTTAGTAAATAAAGAGTTTATTAAATAGTAAATTATACCTATACCTTATTTTATTTGTACTTACTTGACAGCACAGTCAGTAGGAAGATGTAATCACTGAATGTAATAAGTCCGGACGAGCCAAGCTTGTAAAATATTGAGTCTTCATCTAGGTCCAAGTTCAGGCGTTGGCTGATACTCTGCACAGAGATAATAATTTGAGGAACTGAAAAATGTATTGTATCGATAAGCTGTATAATGCACCCAAAACCAAACTAAAGACCTACATTGTGTAATCTATACTTGCAAGTGACCTTAATTTAAATTAAATTTTACCTGCTTTATTTAGTAGCTAAAATAATGCAAAAATGCCTAATTCTAACAAAATATGATCGTATGCAAACAAAGATTAGGGTTCACTTCTCATGCTCAGAGAAACAAATAGATTGAATTTCTAAATTATGTTTAGAATTGTAGGATAAATGCACAAAACAGCTTGGAAATGCAGGGGTGGGGTCATCTACGACAAAATGTGTTGAGCAACTACAAGTACGATTTGATGTAGTAGGTAGAGGTACCTACAGCAGGTGAACGTCCCCATAGTGTTGTGCTTAATCTATAAACTATAAGAAATGTTCTAATCTATGAAGGATTTTGGAGAAAAACAGGCCAAAGGCGAAGGCATGAGAACAAAAGGGGAGTAACTAAACTCAAACGTGCATATTACAAAAAAAAATTACAAGTAGAGAGCAGAAGAGACAAGGAAGAGAAAGACAGTACCTCAGCGATGTTCTGAAAAGATAAGAAAATGGCGTGAGTGGTTGAAACGATAGTGCTGGGTGTGCGAGACAGATATATAGGGAATACTGTATGGTATTATACAGGAACAAAAATGTGCAATCACCGTGAGATAGACGGACGGAAAACGTACCCTGAAAAAGAGAGCTAGGAAACTTAGTTATACTTTGTTGAATTCAAAGGCAGGTACAATTCCGCTAATTACCTCTAACAATGATTGTACTAAAATAAATACAGCTTCAGCTTATTTTAAACAAGGTATCTAATTTTAAGGACATTTTAAATTAATGGTGTTTTTATATAACTTCCATCATTTTTTTTCATTTATAATTAGATAGGTTATTTAATCATATTAAACTTATTTAGTGCCTGTACACATAAAGCTTATCTTCATGCTGCTTGGCTTTAATATCGTCCAAACCTAGAATGGTATTTTATCAACAAAGGTAAGAGTAAATTAAAATTGAATAGGTACATACCTTCGGATCATATCTTCTGTATTGATCGAGCCCCAAACCTGGAGGAAGAAGAATGAGTTAAACACGTAAGAAAGACCGTAATAACCTTACCATCAGGTGGGCCGTAAGCTTGTTTGCCACATCTGTTGTATAAAAAAAAAAATCGAATGGAAAAATGGTGGATGTAGAAGGCTCAAGACCGATCGTCGTGGCACTCTTTGGGGGAGGCCTATGTTCAGCAGTGGACTTCATCAGGCGTATGATGATGATAAATATAGAAAGCTGGGGGATGGACATTGCCAAACAACAATAGTTTTATCTGCGATATCCAACCCGCATGCCCAGCGTGGCGAGTATAGGCAAATCCCCCCAAATTATTGTTTGGGTTCAGGCCGTACATGGTCGGTCGCGCTGGAAATCTATGGGAGGCCTATGTTCTGCAGTGGACGTCCTACAGCAGAAATGATGATGATGACCTTTATCAGTAAAAATTACCATCAGGCTGTTTGACACCGGGAGTCATTGACCGCAAGAAGTCATCCGGTGTCATGAACACCTCATGCTGATCGTGATGCTGAGCCTGTAGTGTGGCGAAGTAACGGAATACCTTATCCGGAGTTGAGTAATGTCGCATACGGTTCTCATACTCGATGATCTGTCCGGCAGCGTCCAGGGATGAGCAGATTATTAGTTATGAGTTTTGTTCATTAGTTTCATACAAAAATGTGGGCTTAACATTTCTACCTTCTAAGGCTGTGTCCGCACTACGTCCGAATTCAGTCCGTGAAAATGCGAATGATATAGTAAATATTACGCGCGTATGCACTTCTCCCTCTGCCTTGTCGAGCCGCAAATCGCTTGACGGATCGTATAAGACTCGGACACAATGCGGAAATCCCTTGTAATCCCCGGCTTTTAATAAAATAAATGGTATGTTATTAATGATACATAAATACCAATGAATAGAAAGCCATCCAGACCATCCTTAGTGTAATCTAGCATGGTAGTCATCTCAGATATCCAGGTGCTCAGATCCTTCAAGTCGTCTAAGGCCCGTAATTATAAACTGCTCTTAAACATGAGATGAGGCCGATCTTATGAGTGTACTAATTAAAAAAAAATTATAAAAACGGGCCTCAGAGGCGAGTCTAAATGTTACGTTTTGCAAGAAAGCAGGTAGTTAATTAGTATTCCAAACTTGACAAGTTGCAATCATCTCATCACTTTTTAGTACTGGCTGTGCGTAAATGAGCACATAATCTATAAATAAAATCCATTGATGAATGGCCTGGAACAGACCCGCATCCTTCATATGGAAGGTCAAAGTACCTTAACCCACTAGGCCGACATGAAAAAGCTTAATATTTCACCTTCATCATAAATACCGATGAAAAGAAGAACAAATAAAATGTAAAATACCATCAGGTTGTTTCATGCCAGGTGTGATAGCCCGCAAGAAATCATCAGGAGTCATATAAGTCTCCGTAGATTCTCCAAAGGTTAATTTAACAGTAGCAAAATATCTGAATATTTTATCAGGTGTCGAATAAGACCTCATACGGTTCTCATATTCAATAATCTGCAGCAAACAAAAAAAAATTAACAAATAAATTTCAAAATGATAGTAGTTCATGGTAATTTATGTAGTGTACACTCAAGGAAGAAGAAAATACCATGGAAGACAGATAAACACACCCAAATTGACCAGGTCAATGTCAATTTTAAAACATTCCAGGGTTACATTACATCATTCTGACTATATCTTCTCTCTCTCTCTCTCTCTATCTGTCATCTTCATCTATCTAGTAATAGAACTATGTCGATAAGATACTAAATTGTATAGCTAACCCTGGTACTGTACAGCCAGATGATCAGTCTGATTAAATATATCTGTCTCATTCTAAATGACTCATGAAAGTGACACAAGTAAATCAGGTTTATCTAAAGGCTTACTTCAATGTTATTTTCTTGTTCTGAGTGCAGGGTTGTAGGTTATAAAGTAAATGGGGTAAGGTGTTACCTTTCTGTCTCTGAAGCCAATCTTTTCCCTTCTATATCGCTTCTTCTTTGTGTCAGCTTCACTATCAGTGTCGGAGACTGTAATCTCTTCAGCTGCAGCTGTTATAGTCGGGAGCATTTGATAGTTCAACCTGAAAAGGGGAAAATTGGAACCTAAGCATAGCTGTACTATACCAGATGAAAAAAAAGAGTGAAACACATAATTAGCATTGGGATCTTCATATTATAAACTAGCTAGCCATATGCAGCATCACTCATGTGATATCTGGTTAAAGGATATGTCACTCGCTGACTCATATACTTTATCTAGGCAACAAAGTATGTTAATCCATTGCTGGGTTTATGAGGGATAAACCAACCAACTAACAAACACACCATATAAATCAAACTAGGTAATATTACACTCAAAAAACTCACTCACTGGTATTTAAGCCAACCAGTTTAATTCTAAGTAACAGTTTTGTGAGTGATGAGTGGTTGGACACCTTGTTTCAGTTCCAAGCAGTAGATAAACAATCTGTCGCACGCCAACCTCCTGTTTCTACCCAATCAGGCTGGCTGGTAGATAATGCCTTGGCATTAAGCCCACCTTTTGTACATTGTTTTTTGTGTGCATTAAAGATTAAATAAATAAATAAATGTACTTTTGATGGATTAACCCAATCTTACCAAAGTTTGTATGAAGTATACGCCGCTGCACTGCAGATAATAGAATAGCACAAATATTTGTATTGTGGCATTCGTATGTTTTCATTCTTCGATTCAGTATAGTAATTTCGATGTAGAAGTATCCCATTCGCAGAAGATAGATATTTTGAAGGGACTCCTGTTGAAATAGGAGTAAGTTTTCGCAGCGAAGCTAACTCTATAGGGATTTTGAGAACTCTGGAGTAATTGTAAAACATGTTCGCAAAGTTTTGAACCTTTGATTTCTGTAACTATGACCGCTATCGATACAATTTCTCTTGATTTTTTATATTTGTAAACAAATCACCGCTCGCACCGAAACGAAAATGATCGAAATTATTTTTGAGGTGAGAGTGAGAGGTGTGTAGTGTGTACACAAACCAGCTCAGCCAGTGTCAGATGTCAGTCACTGTCAGTCAGTTAGGGCCATAGACTATTATGGAATACTAGCTATGGCATTTATTTGCCCTGCCTGGCTGGCTGGGCCGTTTGTGCATCTACCTACCTACTTACCTACATATCGCCCGGCCGGCCAATGTGATGCGCACAGACCAATAGGTGATGCGACTAGGTAAAGCTTGGATTGGATTTTTTCTAAGTTCATGACTCAGACCTACAAATCAGGGAGTATACACACACATAATTGATAATTTTTTTACTCGTTTATTCTGCCGTCAGAAAAAAATATGTAACTTTTCCGTGCCTCATTTTTTTTTATACAACTGATGTGGTCAACAAGCTTACGGCTCACCTGCTGGTCAGTGGTTTCCGTAGCCTATGAGCGCTTGCAATACTAGTAGAGGCATCACGCACGCGTTGCCAACCCCGAACCCCTTGCCCCCTAACGAGTTCTGGCAGCCTTACTCACCGCAGGAACACAAAAATATTTGAAACAAATAATTTCATTTGGCTGCGATCTTCTGAAAGGCAGAAGCAGAGAAAATCTCGCTGTGCCCTACCTCCTCCGAAAATTGAAAATAACGGAACTCATATAGAATCACTATCTGTCTGCCTATCCAGACTCTTTTCTCACTTGAAATTTATACCAACGATCTTAACTAATTGCTGTTTATAAATCAAACTACCGTATTAAAAATTAATGTTGTGTCAACTAATTAATGTATTAAAAACAAATTAAGGCAAAAATGTCTAGTTTTTGTAAAGAAATGGCAAAAATGAAAAACCTCTAGTGTACTTCCAGTTAGCTATGCTAAGAGATTTTGTGACATAAATAAAGGAAAAAGTCTAAAATTGAGGAATTTTGAAATTGGATTATTACGAGAAAAAGTTATATATACGGTCAATATCATACAATGAACTAAGTGAGTGACCGCAAAATATAGTTTTGTTACTTCCTACACTAGGCCTCATAGCTCAGTTGGTAGTATAACTCTGCCTTCTGCGCGTTAGAGGTCGCGGGTTCAATTCCCGCACTGGACAAACATTTGTGACTAACACAACACAGATGTTTGTTCTGTGGCTGGGTGTTAAATTATAGACCTATCTAATAGGTATATCAGTCTCTGGTACCCATAGTACAGGCTACGCCTAGTTGACCGCCTAGTATGACCGTGTCTAAAGTCTCCGGAATAAAAATAAAAAAACTAGGAATTTTGATTTTCTGACCCCGTGTAATGGTACGGAACCCTCAGAGCGTGAGTTCTCGCACAACCGTCTTTATTTATTTGGAGCGTAGCGAGCGGTTCACAATCTATGGATATTCTAGCGATGGATATTGTGGGTGGATTTAGAAAATTGACGAAAAATAATGTTCCAGCGTATAAAAAAATAAATTAAGATTTCTCGAGTGTGGTAAACTTTTTAAATATTGGCTTTATAGTTGTTATTTATGGCGCTTTTATCGAAATCTCCTCAAAGTCTATAGTTTTTAAATAAAAAAATAAAACACTGATTAAAATCATCACCATCACTGAGAAATGTCGACTCTTTACGTTTGCAGGCAAAAAAAACGATAACCTAACGTGCTATATAGATTTTTATTCGTGTATTCACCTTGTCTGTTAAAGAATAGAAAAGAAAATAGTAAAATCATCGTTAGATAATCCTACAAAAAAAAAAAAAACTTTTGAGAACCAAAATTCGTCAACACCGTAGCGCACTACCCCACCCTGTTACTTCAGTTCGGGCCAACTACGTACGAAACAGAACGTCTAATTTCAGGCACTTTCTTTAACAAATTTTGCTGCGAGTGCATGAGTGAGGTAGTTTAGCCAAAGTGGCGTCATGTCATCACCGTCAGGTTGTGGTTCTAAGTAAGTACATAAAATAACGTTACAATTTATAACAAAAATAACGTAGTTATAATTGAAGATGCTGAAGGGAATAGCGGTTCATTATTAACAGTATACGTTTTCTAGAATAATTAACATATCGTACGAATCGTCATCACCATACGCGTCATCGCCGTCACCATCATCCTAATCTGTTCTTATATTTTTCTGTAAAATTGAAATTTATTACATTTCTGGGCGGGCAGCTCCAATTCAGAACGAGAAAATCTCGCTGTGCCCAACCTCCTCCTGAATATGTTGGTTCAATCACGCCCAAACGGCCGAAATGAATTAGATGAAATTTATGAGAGGATAAATACCTCGAATAGGAATAGGATATAGGCTAATTTTTATCCAGTAAAACATCATTAATATTGTGTGTACATTAACTTCAATAGTGCACTATACCTTATTGTTAATACTACTTAGTATAATGCCTCGGAAAGACCTACAGGCTGTCCATTTACCGGTAAGTAAAGCGAGCTTTATCCATTCTCAGCACAAAGAATTAACTACAAAAACTAGCTATAACACTAAGTTACTAGCCGGTGCGCTTTATTAATCCATGTCACATGGAAATAAATCATGCAAAGCTAGCTATACTACAAAGTTACCGGTGAGCGTAGCGAGCTTTCTCAATCTACGTCACGAGAAAGCAAAAAAAAGTAGCCAGCGACTGAAGTGCGCGAGAAAAATACTCTTAAGTTACTGCGTTACGAAGCGAGTCCAATGCATCCCACATGGAATTAAGAAAGTGCAGACAGAACGAAGCAATACCATCAATACGTTAAAAATCACTCGCCTCTTTACGATATTCGAAAAAGAGTCGCAACATGCAATGAAAGATCTCGCACCGATTGTTCTAAATTTTACAGCTCGCTTCGCAACCTTTGATGTTTCTTAGTTCAGCATTTTTCCATCTGAACGGTATTTTTTCGGATCGTTACGTTCGCTATATACTTTTAAATTACTAAGTGTAGATTTTCACAATAAATGTCATCTCACATGCTGTAAGGTAGAAGATACAACTATTTTATGTTAACAGCTTGGGAATTATCTATCTTTACATTAAGTTTTTTAGTGAACTAACATTCTTTGACTGAAGACTTGTGGTTCTGTGCAATCAGTGTCAGTGTCACTGAGATATTTTTGTTTTTAATTTTGACAGCAAAATCTGAAGTGATTTTGACAGATAAATTGTATGACATCGGTAGCCTTCGAGATACGATCGAATCAGTGAAAAGTATGAATTTTCTTTAAATTTGTCCATCAAAATTGGCTGTGCTTGCTTTGCCAGAATAATTCGAATAGTGTCGAAGGTAAATAATGTTCCAGATAAAATAAATATAATGCAAATGCTGCTAGAGAGTGTTGCGAAATTACAAACATATTCCTACTGACCCATTGATTTGCTATTCGTTTACGATCTAGAAGTGTGAGTTATATAACCTTGAATCACGGGATTTCAGTATTGATCAGTAGACTTTTGCTATCTATATACTGAAAAGAATAGCCTCCAGGTATGTTACATTTTAACCACTAAGGAGTTCCAGTCCAAAGTATCTCCCTATTTCAATAAATTGAGGTTACCTTTATGATAGATGATAGCTCAATCGATATCCGCAATTGCAGTTAATTTAAAGCTGTTAACTGTAAAAACAATCAAACTTGACTAAGTTCTCATTATTTAAGGTAAAAACAGATTTTCTGCAGAAAGTAACCTAAAGGCTCCTTGACACCATTGAGTTGTCAAAAATTACCTTTTACCTTTCTAAATCCTTCTGAACACGACTATCTTCTTACACTCTTCCACAACCCCTATTCTTTTTTTATTTTTTTTGACTTCTACCTATGTCTTATTGTCACAATTCTGCCAGTGCCAGTTTCATGGCATCATGAATGAAAGAGCATGCTTATGAATGTAATAATCTGGAAGTAAGTCTTATGCGCTTATAACACTTCATGATATTTAGGTCACCTAAATCCATTCCTAATTATGAAACTGAATTGTATTGTATGAAACTAATGTTCCTGTTTGTATTTACTCTATGCTGATTAGGGGTTTGAAATCACTAAGGAATCCAGAATAATAATAATAATTATTATTATTAATACTATAGCCTCTTTATTCCGTAATTAATCAACAAAAAACACTATCTAAAGTAAATTCATACAGTTTTTTTACATCTAAATAAACACTATTAAAAACTATGTATGTACACAATTGCGTTATTAATTAAGAACCCCTCTTTGGGTAAAGGCCTCCTCCATTTTTTGCCATTCTTCCCTGCTCTGTGTGTCTTTGATCCCGCTTGACCCGCTGTCTTGATGATTCCATCAACCCATCTTTCTTGGGGTCGTCCTTGCTTGCAAGTACCTTTTGGTCTAGCCCAGATAGTCAATTGTTTTGACCATTTGGAATTTGAGGACCGTGCTATATGACCCGCCCATTTCCACTTCAGCTTTTGTGCATGTTTTAATGCATCCATTACTCTAGTTTTACCTCAAATGTCTGTACTTTTGTACTAGCTACTACTACTAGCATTGTCATAATAAATACTGTATAATAAACTATTATTTTAAATGTTAGTCTCCAATTAACTTTATCAAAACTGATAGTATGATAACAATATAAACAACCGATAATGTTGCTGATAACTTGCTGCATTTTATACCTATGAAAAAAATTCTGTTTTAATTTCACCCATGACCATGAACCAGTTGTCTAGAAATAAATCTATACTTTCATATAGAAATAGGTAACAGAACAGAATGTTGATAAGGTGCCAACTATTAGTGCATGCAGTATAACAAGACAATATTCTATCAACAAACAGGATTGCTTGTTTTTCATTTTTTCTTTGTCATGTTTCATTTCATTATCTGCCTGAAGAAGTCATCTGCTATAAACAACACTTAATAAATTATTTCCTACTTCATCATATTTTTCTTACAAAATATTATTTCACAGTTTTGCAAAAAAAGTCTGTTAATTGTCTATTTCTAATTGTTCCCAGACCAGACACTCACTATAAGAGGCTGGGCAGAAAGCTGAAACAAACATGCACAGAGCAAGATTAGTATTACAA
This sequence comes from Anticlea derivata, assembly GCA_947579855.1. Classification (NCBI taxonomy): domain Eukaryota; kingdom Metazoa; phylum Arthropoda; class Insecta; order Lepidoptera; family Geometridae; genus Anticlea; species Anticlea derivata. The sequence continues at coordinate 7,986,726 of OX388262.1, forward strand.
GCGACCAACAAACTTGGCAACTCCGAGAGGTTTGCATCATGGCTGCTCAACAAACCACAGGTAAGTGAACTTCTTTTTTAACCTTCTTATATAAATCTCCCAGCAACCTCTCAAAGGCATTGGGATCATCCCATCAATGCTTATTTGGCTGACCACAAGTTTGCCTTCCATCAGGCTGCATCAATAGATGTTATGACTCAGAAACATTTGCCCAGCAGTGGGACAATAGACTCCAGGTCGAAGCTATGTTTTATCTGGATTATATAGGGCCCTATCAGGCCCTATCAGGCCCTGTGGCTTCTAGACTGATGAGCCTGGATCCCAAACACCAAGAACCAATTCAATCCAATAGTCCAACTGAATGCAGCTAACAGGAAACAATAAAAAAACTGGGGCTTGAATCAAACATTATTATATCATAATATTATGCCCAATTTCAGTATCACATTTGTGTAAATCAGTTTTGTGGAAAAGCAATGTTTTGCTTCATTTATGCTGCATTGATGACCAAGAACTTAAATGTTTTATAATTCATGATATTCGTAAAGGAGAGAACTGTTTTCCACAAACAAAATTACTTAGCATAGAAAGAAATAAAAGAAATAAGTGATGAAGATTTTTTAGCTTCAAATTAATTCAAGGTTTCCTTGGTTGACTAATTGTAATAAAAATAAATTGACCTTGCTCTGTAGTTTATTGTAACAAGCACAAGAAGAGGGTCAATGAATATGGTAAGGTTTTAAATTATTTTTTCTGATATTGCCTAATATTATAGATAGGTACTTTAGATCTGCAAGAATCTTTACCCTCATTATTTCATATTTATATTATAAATGCGAAAGTTTGTGAGGATGTTTGGATGTTTGATATTCAATCACGCCGTAACGGCTCAACTGATTTCGATGAAACTTCGAATATAAAGAGTTCTTTACCTAGAATAGCATATAGGCTACTTTTTATGTAGGTACCACGCGAGCGAAGCCGCGGGCGGAAGATAGTTTAAAATAAATAATTATTTCAAGCGATCGAGACTACAAAAAGGTACCTAATTAGTATATTTTTGCCGATGTTCAAAGTCTTAGGACGTCTTAGGACCCAAGGCGTTTACCGCTTGTTAATGTGAAAAATCTGAGCGTAAGGAGAATTCCATGTTGTTTAAAATGCAGAATATACGAGTGATAATCAAATCTTAGTAGGTAATTATGACCCGATATAACGAGACGAGGCAAGCCCCTTTGTTAACTTGATAAACTTTGCTCTCATGTTAGCCTTCTTACTAGGTATCGTGCTAGTTTACGTATGTAATATTGTAGGTAATAAAATACTATTTTCAACCATTATAATATAACACTTTTAAAACTAGTTAGTTTTTAATTTGATTATCAATATTCTCTAGAAGTTCGATAGTACATCATACTAACTTTGTGATTTGTGGTCCAATCATACCTTTTATCATCTGAACAGATTTTGATGCCACTTAGCATAAATACGTTCTTCACACTTTCACATGGAATCCTACCAATTAATTTCCGATATGAAATTCTGTCTCAGCATAAATAGGTTCGTGAACTGGTATTGAATTTTAGGCTACTTTTTATCCTCTTGAGCGATGCCTCAGCTAGCTCAAAGACTAGCTTAGCGTCTTTAAAAAACTGAGGAAAGTTCTCAATTCTTATAAAGTATCCAATAATGCAAGGATTGGTCGGCATCGGATTGTTAGGTGCTGAGTAATAGTTATTTTATTTCTTCTTCTATTGCAGACGGCCGCTGTGACAGTAAATGCCCACAGGCTGAAGAGTTCAACAGCGGCGGAACCCTTCCTCAATGGATCCAGTTCAGCATATGTCGAGACCATGTACAACGCATGGCTCACTGACCCTAACTCTGTACACGCGGTAAGTACCTCCTAACTATACCCGCATGTATGTAGGTACATTAGTTGCCTGCACTAAGATGTAAACATTTCATAGTTTTCAAAATGATTCCACACTACATGTAACTTCACCTGTATTGTGGCACTTACATTTGAACGAGGCTTTCATCATCAAAAAGTAAAACAAGCGTGTGTAACGTCCCTCCAATGTTTAATGGTGGGGTGTTCTCAGTTATAGATCAAGTAGAGATCCTCTATACCAGGGACTGAATAACCGGAATATAAAAGTACCTTTAAATAACGATATGACGTCGTACCGATAAATTCCGGTTACCCGAATATCTCTACCGATAAATATAAGGGTACCGGAAAATCTGGCTAACCGAAATAAATAAAGGTTTATAAAGGTTTTCTTTGATGAAACGCCGCCACCCCGCCACCGCGGTGCGACTTTGCTGGCGAACTAGCCGCAACTCAAAATTTCGGTACCGAAATCTACCGGTATGAAATAACGGTACCGTAATGCCCTACCGGTATAGCATAATGGTACCGAAATGTTTTAACGGTACCAGTACCTATAACCTCTACCGCTTTCAGTCCCTGCTCTAAACTTAGAGGATCTCTACTTGATAATCAATAAGCAGGCGACATTAGACCTACCTAGGGACGTCAATATTATCATCTCGTCGATAGTCGTCACAGTGACGTAGTTCATGTAGCTGATTAGGTTCCTTCACATGACAAGCTCAATAATTTTTGTTAGTCATTACTATTATATTTTTTGTTATTCATACCATGTATACTAATCGAACTACTCCCGAAAGGGGTTTATACAATCAACAAAATAAGAAAAACATTATCATATTTTTTTTCAGTACTTTTACAAATTAGCAGATATTTTTCTTTTTATCATCTTGATAACTGATTATTAAACATACGAGGAGTTCGCCATCAAGATTGCTAAACAGCTGAATAATTGCGTTTGAACTGATTTGACCCCGAAACAGCAGAATTTTGCATTTTTTTTTTTTTTACATTTTTGGTAATCCACGGTATCTACACTTACAACATACTACTTACCTACTTATTTACCATTACCTAAATCTAAGATTATATATTGTAGCAGTCTATTGTCGCTGTATGAATTAAAAAAAAACAGAGTTTGGATACTCAAAGTCAAGCAGATAGTTAACGGCGGGGATCGGTTGTTTCTCAACGGCACTAAACGGCCATGACTATAAAGTCGCATGCTTGAATAAATAATGCCGCCGCAGCTGCGTAAAACAATGTCTATCAAAATATGCTAGTTAAAGGGCTTCCAACGACATGTCACGAACCGTACAACGCGCCTTGAAATAAAAATAAACTAAATGCCGGCAAACGAGACGCCACGCATCTAGAAGTATTACGTGATCGAATACGTCATATTTTTGTGTCATTTTAGGCCACTATAAAATCTACTACCCCATTAGACATCCTCAAGGATTTGATTGCCCGGATATCCGAGAGGAGATCTACCATTCTTGGGTACAAAAGTCGTGAGCCTATAACATAAAAATCTTAGGCTAATCGAAAAATCGACTCAACCATTATTTGTAGTTTATCGTAAAAAGAGCACGTGGCCTGAATACTAAACAAATGTATTTTCCTGTTTACTAGCGGGCATGCAAAATTGCAGTTACCATGCATTTTCCTTATGCATATAACAAAATCTTTTTGGAGCGCGTGATTCAGAAATTGCTCTTTAAATATTACTTCTTGATAGTAGTATAATATGCCGAATGAAGTATGTAATTGAATCCAAATGACCCCACTTGATTGAACACTCATTGATAAATGACATAATCTCTAATTACAAACTACTCGATTTGATTGGTTATTGTGTCTAGACATGGTTTACTCTAGACGTCACATAACACAAGATTGTAAACAAGTGAAGTAAGCTATAGGGTTAGTTTGGGGTCACCTAATTTGCGTACGTTTAATTTTTTTGTCTGTTTTTAAGTCAAGGACACAACTTGGTACCAGGTGTTTATAAAAGGTGATTCATAAATTATGTATACTATCCCGAATCCTATAAACAAAAAGAAACAGAAAAAAACTATTTTCTTCTTACAATTAAAAGATTGCTACCTAAAACAGCTGGGCTTGAACTGACTTAACCCTAAAAGAAAAAGGTTTTTGCACATTATTTTTCAGTGAAAAATGCTGAATTTCCAAAAGTCATTAAAATAACTTTATTGCCAATTGGGAGGAGAATAAGCCCCTTTCGGTATAGATATTATGAACTAGCGATCCGGCACAGCTTTGCACACGTGGTACCTAGATAAAGAGTAGCCTATATGCTATTCTAGGTTAAGAACTCAATCTATTCCAAGATTCATCGAGATCGGTTGAGCCGTTACGGCGTGATTGAACCGCAAACATCCTAGAATTAGTTTACGCGGCGCTCGCCAGTAGAGCTTCCAGTCGACATTTTTTTTTTCGAAATCTTCAACAATCAGTGATATTTCAGGCGATTTACGCAAAACCATAATGTATTACTCCGTCCATTGGTGAACACTGAAAATCAGTAGTTTTTGAGTTTATCGCGTTCAGACAGACAGACGCGTCGGGGAGACGTTGTTTTGATAATAATGTAGTGATCACCATGTATGTAATTGTTGGAGGCATTTGCCTAGCATTGCACGTTAACGTTAGTAATTTAACACTGCTGCTGATATAATTAGGTATTTGACGTATTATGTTCCTAGTCACGACAGAGCTACTACATATTTGTAATAACGTGCAAGGCTAATTCACGCGTTATCTCTAACTCGGTCTAGTATCTATTGGACTAGCATTATGTCGAGTAGGAACCAGGATGCGCTATTTTCACGGCTGTAACTTGTTTTATAAAATCTTTAACGCTTGCTCTTTGCATCGAAGCACTAACTGCGAAAGAAAACGCTTAACCGTGCATTATTGCGATAAAGGCGGCGGGCGATCCGGTAACAAATCTCAATTGTGAATGTCAGTTTTTATTGAGTCAGATTATATTTGGTCTCAACTGCTACGAATTGGTTTTCACGCAATATACAAATGGACGACAAGTGATTTGCATAATGAATCATCTCACTTTGATGTGTTGTGTCCTTTAAATGAATTTTCCATTAGGAAGAAGTCCTTAAGTGTTACCTTATAGCCCAGATAAAAAATAAATTATACGATTTATTCAATGACACCTTTGTATGTTTACTCTTTCCTGGGTTCAGGCTTCCTTAGTTTATGTAAACAGTTCTAGATTATCTGTTGGAAGTTATTTTACCAAAAGTTTTAATCCATTCAAGATTTATTAGATAGAGCCTTGTTGGCCTAGTGGGACTTTCGATCCGAAGATAAGATAAGATTGCAAGTTCTAGCACGGTCGTGCACCAAAAAGTTTTTCTATTCTAAAAATTGAAGTGCGCATAAACAAGTGCTTTTAAAGGGCGAAGGAAAACATCGTGAGGAAATCAGCACGTATTCGTAAAAGCGCCGAAGGGCTTGCAACCTTTCACGTATAGAATACTCACTACTGCAAAATTTGGGCATGTGCCAAATATTCGGTCATGCCTCTGAACCCCCTTAAACATCTTCAAGGATCTGATCACCTGGAGATCTGAGAGGATGTTTACAATTCTTGAGGAGAAAAGTCGAAACCTATTTTAAAAAACCTATTTCTTTTTTTCATTTTAAATTTATCAGACCAATACGCAAACATCTGGACTATAAATAAATGACTCATTACCTACTATAATACTTCGTATTAAGGCTGCTCGTCTTGGTAGTAAAACGTGACCAACCAGCGTTGCCATACAATCATAAAATAAAGATAGGACTGCTAGGTTTGATCGGTGCTTATTTCAGCTCGCCAATTTCGTAAGCGAATACCATAAAAGTGCTGAAATAAAATTTTGTCGCATTGACTTAACCTCTACCGAGTAGTGAGTCCGCATTTAAATGAGCCGTCTCACTAGTCACCGGTGATTGGTGAAAAGTGCTAATTAAAAGCTATTCACTTTTCACCACCCACCAAGGACAAGTGGGTAACTCACAAACATTACGGACTGGCCTCAGAACTTCAAACAACTAGCTCGTGTACTAATAATTTAAATAACTATCACCGAACTAGTTTTGTTATCAAGTTGTTTCAATACTATTTTTGTATGACGTAATTATCGTTTAAGCGTGTAATTATCTGTGAGCATAACAAATGATCACATGAACATACGAAGGTGAAAATACCGTTTTTACATCCTTCGCTACGTTTCTTTTACGCCAGCCATTTTATTTATCACAATGATCCTAAGGCCCGTTTTTTTTAACTGTATTCAAATTGAATTGAGATTCATGCATTACCACAATGTTATACATCATCATCATCATCAGCCTGTAGAAGTCCACTGCTGGACATAGGCCTCCCCTATAGAGTTCCACGACGAACGGTCTTGAGCCTTCTCCATCCACCGACTTCCCGCAACCTTCACAATGTCGTCGGTCCATCGGGTGGGGGGCCTTCCAACACTGCGTCGCCCGGTTCGTGGTCGCCATTCGAGAACCTTTACTCCCCAACGGTTATTGGTTCTGCGAGCTATATGGCCTTCCCACTGCCACTTCAACTTGCTAATTCTGAGAGCTATGTCGGTGACCTTGGTTCTTCTACAAATTTCCTAATTTCGGATCTTATCACGTAGTGAAACTCCCAATGTTATACAATAAGGAAAAAACATTTTAACTCATATAAATTCACCGAGCCCAAAATGAATAATTCTGAATGAATTATAAAGTGTTTTCCTGTTGATCTATTTGTATATAATATCCAATAATATTCGAGACCACGTTTGCAGTCCTGGGATGCATTCTTCCGCAATGCAACAGCTGGCGCCCAACCAGGGGCCGCGTATACGTCACCACCCAACCTAGCGCCGTACAACAAGAATGAAGTTCCACTCACATCTCTCGTGCCTGCTGCGGCTGCTGGCATGGCATCTATCTCGTCAGGTATGAACTAGTTTTGAGCTTGCGAGCTTCTTGGTGATGCTTCTATTGGCGCCCAACAGTGGCCGCAGTCGTGTCGCGGTTCAAACTCGCGCCGTGCAAGGCCATACAACAAGTGTTGTACCTATGTTGTACCTGTCTGCCGCTGACAGTTAGTAAGTGAGCTTATTTTGTTAGTGCGTGACCATATTATCGTGTGAGCTCTAACCCTTATATTCCTATAGTAGTATAACCTAGACCTAGATTACATTGTACTACTGTCAATTACTGTCTTTTGCCCTGTTACACATGCGATTTTAATGACAGAATCGCAGCGCATCTGCGTAAGTTACCGATTATCTAAATTAAATTAATCTTACAGGATCCCCCATCAATGAGAAGATTATTGACGATCATCTTGCAGTCCAAGCCATCATCAGGAGCTATCAGGTGAAATTTGTTTCATAATACCGAAAACGATTTAAGTTTATTATTGTTTGCACCTTTTGCATCCCACACTATACATACCCCGCCGATGTGTTGCTATTTGTTTTCCCCTGGTTTAGAATCTTGATTGATAACTTTAGAAATTGCATATAATGTTAATAGTTTAGATAATTCATTTACAAATTGGTGTAAACAGAAACACAAAAAAATGCCACAAACTCATTTACAACCAGCTGCTTGTCGTAAAGATGCTGAAGAATTATTATTATTTAACACCACTGACGGTCGGTAGCTAGCTATACAGTGTTTACTTAATTCAGTCAAGAAGCTGTTATACTTCTGTCATTGTTAAGACTGCGGTATGTTACGATTACAATAATAATTATTTTATTTAATCAAAGACAATAGAATTCTGCTTATTCATCGTACCATGCGAACATGCGGTTGAGCAAGAAGCCTCAGTTTTAATTGACGGCTTCAGATGATTTGGCAAAGTGGAGCGATTAGTTCTAAACATGTCCAAAATTCCAAATTGCTTTACACGACGCACAACGGAAATGAGTCAACTCGATAGTGCTCTTTTAAAGCAACAATATGCCGGTGTTATGATTTTATTTACTTCGTGTACTGTGTATGTTTGATTGCAATGAATTGAAAGCGGCTGGTAAATGACGTATCGGGTGCAAATTGCCGGGTCGTTAATCACCTAATTTGGACTAAACGATGGTGGCTGGTGCGTGACAGGCTCGCGGTCACCTGGCTGCGGACGTGGACCCACTGGGCATCACGACGGCCAACCTGCCCGCACTGGGCATGCGCGCGCCAAGCTCCGAGCTCATCATGAGGAAATATTTCAATTTCGGTACGCAGGTCTTCCGAAGTGCAATCAAAATGTTTCGAACCGATCACTATCGTACTTTTGAAGTGATTCCATAACGTGCCACCGATTTGTCTCATGCGGCGATATTATGACACACATGCATAATAAGCGCTACGCTTACGGGCATCACTGCTTCCAGAAGTCATAAAAGACGCAACATAGAACCTGGTCATGCATTTTTACCTACTTACTATAGGATTATTTTTAACATAGTAATGTTTTTTCATTTCTATCGTGGACCATATAGCTCCCAGAACCGACAACCGTTAATTAAAGGTTCTCAAATGGCTACCACGAACCTATGATGGACCGAAGGCATTGTGAAGGTTGCGGGAAGTCGGTGGATGGAGACGGGTCAATACCTTTGTCTTGGTAGTCTTTGCGGAGCCTATGTCCAGTAGAAGGATTATGATCATCAGATTTGACGTCAAAGAATTCACTTGACAGTTTTTAGGTGTTTGCGATCGATTTTTACACTTGCATCTTGGAAAACATATCATGAATCACACTCCAACTTATGCACGTGTGTGATAATATTGGCCCATCAACTTCTTAACGAATTTTGTTGCAGTAGCATTTCATCCGATTTTTATTAGGTGTACAGATGTACTCTGATTCAAATCATCGTTTATCCGTTTTTTTACCATAACATAGGTAAATTAACCATGGTATTTTTATTTTTTTAACATCATAACATTTCTTTTAACTACCTAACATTCTTTTAATTATATTTCCGACGAAAATAGCTAGTCTCAAACCAATTTAGTCAATAGATGAATTTTTCGTGCGCATCGTAACCGTATTGTATTAGTACTTACTAATTTTATTTACAATATGTTGCGCTTTCCTTTATACTTGGTATTTATGAGTACCGTAAGGGAATTTTAAGACTTTCTTCACAAATAATGTTATTTAACTTTTAATAAGCTTTTTATAAAACCAAATAGCACACTGCCGATAGGAACTCTATACCTATATTTGTTGGTCTCTTAGATAGCTTTCTACCGTTTTGCTTTGGGAGTATGGTATTACGAATGCAATACTATTGTCTTGGATTGTTTCCCGGCTGATAGTCACGGGGTCACCTCGTCGCCCAGCTCGATCCTTTGGGCATCTCCGTGGGCGATCCTGTGTCGAGCGGCGATTGGCACGGCGGTATGCGAGCCTTCGCTAACGAGGCTGTCATTAGACAACACGTGCGTTTCGGTATGAACGTTTACATTGATGACAACTTATTGCGATTGACGATTAGCTGGATATCAACTGGCAGTACTAAGTACAAACAGAGAGCGATACCATTTGAAGTAAAACTTATTCACTAAATGATTTTGATGTAAGTAACTTAACTTGGACTAAATAATTTCTGGGGGTATTAAAGGTGTTACGGCATAGAAATCTAACATGTTAACAGTTAATCAATCTTGATTATTCAAAAGAAATCTTAACTCTGTGTTATTTTTTCAATTCGATCAATTACCAAATCAGTAATCAAAGTCAAAGTATGAGACCAGTTCACATCCTTTTAATATTCAATTATGCAATAATGTGTTTCTTATTGAAAATTGGCTCAGGGAATTTGCTTCAGACGCACTCTGAACCAATATCAGTCCGCACTTCAGCTCTGCAAAACAGGATTTTATCTCGCATACTCTTTATTTCTGGGTAGTTTGATGCTGATTTGCTTAACTTTTGGTGCCTGGTCTGTAGTTCGAAATGTAGTTTTGAAGGTGCTTGGGCAATTGAAACCTATACGAGTATTTCAATCAGGAACTTAAATAAAAAAAACAACATATTTATGCGAAGTAATGCTGTAATTCTGTGTAATATAAAGTCATATGTAAATATTACCTATATATATGTAATAATATTTTCGCTATTTAAAATGTATGTATATTTACGGACCACAACATACTAGCGAAATTGTTGTAGGTAATTATAGTTTACATACTGTAGCATATTGAGACTAGCTTTTTGAAATATTCGGTCAGTTACTATAATCCAAATAACATTATATTGAACATGCATTTATAACAATTTAACCAAACTGCAAATGTATATTTTCATAATCATATTCCTTTACTAGACCATAATATGTGATAACATAGATGCTCGAACTTGTTACATCAGGTTTTCAGCGTAGAATCCATTTCCTGTGTTATAATAAGCTAAGATTTGTTTTAGAATGAGTCATCGTGCAGTAGGTAAATCCCTTAGAACTAATGAATACACTTATAGTTTCGGTAACGCATGAGTTGACGCTCATAAAACTACAGATTTTTATGTCGCGGCCTTATTATACAGATTACAGACATTTGATAAGCCACGAGGTAAATTGGTAGAGGCTCCATCATCGTAGCGAAAGGGGTAGATGATATAAATTGTGACAATAATTATACCATTATATTAGTTTATTTTTATCTCTTCCGCATTAGGTGGATGGTTAGTATTTAACAAAGGTTGCAAGAAATGTATCGTTACGTGATGAGGATTACACGGCATTTTTGGGGTATGCTATTTATGATTTGGCTGCGGCATAATAAAAGTCTGTTTGATCCATATCAGTAGACAGTGTATACTCTCTCGTACGTTATCATGCCATCATGAAGTAACGTATGTACTTGCAAATGCAAAATTAATATTGTATGTGGGCCATAGTTAAGTGATGTACTAGATATATTAGATATCTTAACCAACAATTGATACAAGGACTCTGTGTTTTAGAAATATGTTTGCAATGTTAGCTAAAAGGTGTTAGTATTGTTAAACAAAGCGTAATACTAGATTTACCTATGTATCCGATAGCTTCCAATCAAATCGATTATTATCTAACATATTCCGAAAAGCTATTTGTTAAAAATATAAAGTAAATACGTGCGTACTTTATTTTAAAATATGCAGTTATTAAAATACTTTTTAAATACTTTCGATTCTGAACAAACTGTTATAGGGTGCGCATTTTGCAAAAAGTATTGTTGTTACCAGGTAAGTATTTAATGTCTGCACTGGCATAACAAGTGCCTTGCAATCCCTAATCGCCTGCGTGTATCTAACCATTGCACTATAACTAGTTTTTAGTACAAACTTAACGCAAATATTATTATCTTTAACTTTATTTTTATATGATTTACTGACCCAAAATGAGAGAATTCATGAAGCAATTAATGATATACTATATTTTATATTTACATAATATTTCTTACCCGTTTATTTTTGCTTTTTATATAAGTTAATATTTGATGTAAACTAATTAGGATCTGCAGTTGCATTTTCACATGTTAAAACGTATTGTGGAATAAAAAACAGATCCGAGGACACCATATCGCGAATCTCGACCCCTTGGAAATTGCCAACAACGATTTGGGCGTTAAAAACAAGCGGGCAGTGATTCACAACAGCTACAGGTTTGGTAAGGAGGATGGGACCTGTCTAAGCACCCTGACATGACGCCGCTCGGTTTATATCATCTACTGTAGTTATGGCGGCGCGGTAAAATGCTATCTTGCAAGTAGGGAATGCAATCTCGTATGAAAATTAATCCCGGTATTTGAATTTAATTTCATTTACTAAGAAAACTCGGTCCCGCGGGATCTCGGTATCTGCGGGATCCCGCAGGATGCTGAGTCTTCGGAAATCTTGTATCGTAATCATCAAATACATAGTATAATACATAAATAAGATTGTCAAGGGGCTTAAATATTTTGATTGAAACAAACTAATAATCAATAATCTTTATTGATCACTAAATTGCTTTGGTTACAAATGTGCAAAATCATAAGATACAAAGCCTTCGTTGTCAAAACATCCAGATGATTAGTTCAGAACCTCAAGGTTGAGGTGTGCGGCAGCAGTTTTCAAACTGGTTAAGGTCCATTCAAGTTCATCCTGAAGTGACCAAAAAGTATATATTCATCAAATTAATCAAAAATAGCAGTTGTTTATGCGTAGTTTTCGGGTGTATTGGTGCGGGAATTCTCGGGATCCTGGTATCCCGGTATTGCATTACCTACTTGCAAGTATCGTGCCTGAAATTTTACAATCGCAAGCAGAACAAGTCCTATTACCTACCACGGGTTCTTAACCTCGTCTAGGTTCAATAACCCTAGTACATACTCGCTAAAAATAATCCAATAAAGAATATTTTCGGTAGCTTCTCGGTAACCCTCTGCTCCTATTGCTCGGTAATCTGATTTGTGTGGATTGCCATTGTGAAATAGCCTTTATGAACAGAATAACTATGTGCAAGTCAACTGCAGAAGGGTTGATCGAAGCCTCTTATTTTGTTTTGCATATTTGTTCGGATCACAGTTTTGTCTGTTCGTAAATATAGATGCCATAACTACTACATATAATGTGATGTAACGCACAAGGTCCTCGGCACGCACGCTAGTTTGGACATGGATCCATATATTTTATCTATATTTATTGCATGGTATGGGTTTGGACAAGCACTTTACAATTTTGCATGGTTTATGTAGAACAAACAACATTATTGATTTGACTAAAGATAACTTGCATGAAACACTTACTTTACATAATTACTTTTTGTATTTTAAATTAGTCGTTATGAATAAATAAGTTTATTTAAACGTGAACTATTGTATAGTATAACCTTGAGAATGCTGTAGTGTAGAGCGTCACGTATTATGTCTCTGGATCTTGGCCAATGGCTCGCTATATCTATCTCTGAAGTACAGTTACCTACCTTGTCGATCTTTGAACTAGTAATAAAAACACATCTTTATTCCTACGCGTTTATAATTGGATATTATCGTAAGAATTCTTAGGATCGAATCCACAAAAACACCATTTTTATCATCTCAACAAATTGGATTCTAATGACAAAATGTACCATACTATGGAATTATAATTATATATAATTGAATATAACAGGATATAATCATGCACATTTTCATTTAAGAAATGGATACTAGTAAAGGGATATGACATCTATCAGTATCGCTTTTAAGTGCTTCTTCTCCTTGCATTTTCTTTCTCTCATAGCATCATCAAGGTTTCAATTATAGCATCTTTTTATTTGGTCTTACACAACTACATACCTAAGCCTAGTTACTGAATGAATCTCGATCTCGACACTACGCGGTTGTACCTGCACCTTTGTAAAGCTTGCTTACATCAAAACTACGTGCACGAAAGGAGCCTCTAAGAGGCGCACTTTTATCCTTTCACTATACTTATTCAATCTCCGACGGTCATACGCCCTTATCAGGGCCACAATACCTCAACCTGGTCACTGAACTAATACAGGATGGCCGAGAAAGAATCAGTGACACGACAAGCAAGCAAGCATCCAAACTGTCAACCATTTAAATTGACCTCGGGATTGATTCAGAAAAACCAAAATAGATTTCTTAGTATTTTGTCTCATATAACATTTTTGGGCTCAATGCTATGAATGAACATTCCTACTCTCATAAACACTTTACGGTTTTAGATGAAGCTGATATGGACAGGGTATTCAAATTGCCCTCGACCACCTTCATTGGTGAAAAGGAGAAAGCTTTACCACTCAGGTAAGCCTACTAAATGCTACTATTATAATAAATTCGAAAGTTTGTGAGGATGTTTGTGGTTCACTCACGCCGTAACGGCTTAAGCGATTACGATGCAACTTGGAATATGGTACCAAATTAAAAAAAGAATTATATGCTTTTTTTATTTTGGTACCATGCGAGCGAAGCCGCTGGCATTAGCTAGTATTTTCTATATGGCCCGGTAATAAGACTGCTTATCGTATGACGCTAACCTTATCCAGGAAAATAAAGTTTTATCAGAAAGGTTGGTAAATGTGGGTTTGACTCGCTACGATTAACGAAAGTACTTTATCTGGTCTTGACATTCACCAGTTGATGAGGTTACTTGGGTTTTCCAAGGGCATGTGAATAAACAGTATGACTCTTGTTGCAAAACCGGCTGTTTTGAATTTTGTAGACTATACAACTGGATTTGCAAACACAAACTATATCAACATACATCAATCATCATCATCAGCCTGTAGTAGTCCACAGCCCGTCATAGGCCTCCCCTAAGGAGTTCCATGACGAACGACAACGACGTCTTGAGCCTTTTCCATCCACCGGTTTCTCGCGACTTTGGCAATGTCGTCGGTCCATCGGGGGGCCTTCCAACACTCCGACATTATGTAGGGCATATAGCTCGCAGAACCGACAACAGTTGGGGAATAAAGGTTCCCGAATTAGGACTACGAACCGGGCGACGCACATCAATTAAGTTACTCTCTACTATTCTACTTAAAAATATAATTTAATAACTTAAACTATTTACAGGGAAATCCTGAACCGCCTTGAGCAGGCGTACTGCAACAACATCGGTATCGAGTTCATGTTCATCAACTCATTAGAACAATGCAACTGGATCAGGCAGCGCATGGAGCCGCCAAATGTCACCCAGATGACCCCCGACCAGAAGAGGTTGATCCTTGCTCGTCTGACAAGGTCTACTGGGTAAGTGTCTTAATTAATTGGCTGAGCTGAAAAAATCACGTAGTAATCACGTGGGCGATTCTAAACTGTCCAAAAACGAACGCTGTATTGGTACAGCTATCTGCTACAATAAGGATGTGTAGAAAATTAATGGAGCAATTCTGCTTCAAGCCACTTTAAACTGATCGTTGTGACACGTCTTCATCAAGACTATTGAATACCGAGTCGACTATTGAATACACACTCTAGCTAATGTTTTTAGTCAACTTTGCTCTACTAAGACGAAGCAGATATGTTTACAAGATAAAACAAATTCCTGCTGTCTGTTTTGTCAATTCGCTCGCGATAAGGCATGAATAATCTGTTTTTCTTCCTTAATCTTTTAATTCAAAGTAATCGATAAAGGAGATTGACAACCTGAAGAAATGGTATTATTATTCTGCGTGATTGATCGACGAATGGTTTCCGGGGATGAACGTTATGTTGTGCACGTATTGCGAGATTCAAATCAAAATACTTGAGCCAGGATTGGAATACATTTTTGACAGTTTTCAAAGACCTATTTCTTTAAAAACTGTCAAAGCGACTGTGATAATAGTATGAGACACATATTCTCAGTTCTCCAGACACTTTAAGCCATAAATGAAGCTCTGTAAGGGTGGTAGTCAGAGGCAAGTCCATTATTATTTTTGGCACATGCACCCACAAATTAACTCAAGGCTCAAACTCTATTTTCTACACTACACGTGAAAAGTTTTTCAGTTCCGGAATACGGACCTGTGTACGGTTTTTAGTGTTTCATGATCCCATATAATCTGATGATAGATGTCTATTGCTGAAGTCAGATCAGTAGATGGCCTATCCCATGGAATGACACCAGTCATAAGCTGGCGCCATTCTGTTCCTGACATCTTTATCAATATTCCAGATTCGAGAATTTCCTGGCGAAGAAATGGTCTTCCGAGAAACGTTTCGGTCTGGAGGGTTGCGAGATTCTCATCCCGGCTATGAAGCAGGTTATCGACGTGTCCACTAAACTGGGCGTCGAGTCTATCATCATGGGCATGCCCCATCGAGGTACCTATAATATCTCTAATTCGTAAGAGCCTGCGTTTTAAGTTTGTCAAGATAAAAAAAAAATAGGCACACGACATTTATCCGCAAGAATGATAGGCACCCACTCAGATCTCCAAGCTATCAGATCCTTGAAAATGTCTAAGGGTGGTAGTCAGAGGCATGTCCGAGGTTTTGTACATAAATACCTATTCCAAGTGTCATCGAAATCGGTTGAGCTGTTACGTAATTGAACCACAAACATCCTCGGAAACTTTCACATGGCTTGCTTGCTTGTGTGTCCCTGTTTCTTTCTAAGTCATCCTGTCTTGTCAGTGCCAGGTTAAGTTATGGTGGCACTGAAAAGGGCCTAAGACCGTCAGTGAATGAATCAGAGAAGTGAAAGGATTTAAGCGCGCCTCTTAGAGGCTCCTTTCGTGCACACTTTTATAATATTAGTAAGATAATAGCATTTATTATTTACGATTATTATTGTTTTACTTTTGTTTTTTGGATTATGTACGATAAGTCCGAACAAAATGTTTTTTAATTAGATGATGTTTCTCATGTTAGTGATTTTTATCCTTTATGAGAAATAAACAATCTTAAACCTGAATAAGACGTAATGGTAGATCCCCAAGGCTTATGAAAACTAAACAGTTGAGTAAACGATGTTACTGAGGACATCCTTACATCACTATTCCGGAAGAGTACAATAGGCAAGTTATTGTATCATTATAACATGTACCTTGAGTAGTAATATGTTATGTAAATGTGATCACATTCATCATACTGCTTTATTGAAATAGAAGCTAATAATAGACTGTAGGTTGTGAGTTATGCCAAGTGATTTCTAGATTTGTTTAGTGATTATATTATACTAAAAGGGCTGATTACGGACCAGCTGGGGTTGCAGTTTCATAGATTTTCAATTTGGAAACTGACGCATCAAATTGGCCTCATGAATAGTACGGACAAATGCATAACCTACAAAAAAGGTAAATGCATATGAGCGTAGTTTTTGATACCCACGAGATGGACCTTACTTGTAGCAGAAGTTTGTGTTTGTTTTAAATGCGGTTTGCTCTGCAGGTCGTCTGAACGTGCTCGCCAACGTTTGCCGCAAGCCGCTGCATCAGCTGTTCACGCAATTCGCCGGTTTGGAAGCTGAGGATGACGTAAGTAACATTTTGGAGGACATGCTAGTCCATTGATATCCCTTTAAGTGATGAAAACGCACAAGAAGGCATAAGGAGACGACATAAAGTTCAATTGAAATGGCACCGAAATTAGAAGTGTTTATTTCCAAATATGAATTACGAGCATTGATACATTTCACCATAGTATTTAGAACTAGTAGTGACTAAATTAACTATGTAGATAGCATACAGATAAAGCACAGACAGTTAGGAAAGAAAAAGAAACAACAAATAAGTAGTGGGTAGGTTAGGTACTTAATAAGTAAATAAATAGTTCTATACCTACGTACAAGTGAGTTCTAACCAGTGCTGAAGACAGACATGTCGGGGGCAGAAAAGTCCTATCTTAGGTTATTGCTGCTCCTCATGTTGACGAAAGCATTTAAATTCAAGCATTTTTACTTGCAACGCCATTGCGATGATTGAGCTGTCTACAATTAGGATCTATAGGCACCTATAGAGACATGACTGTGGAATTCGATATGAGAACTCCATCATCCAGGCTGGTAACTAGCTTAAACTTATGATTTTCCAGGGTTCCGGTGACGTAAAATACCATTTGGGAACGTACATCGAGCGCCTCAACCGCGTCACAAACAAGAACATCCGTCTGGCTGTCTGCGCTAACCCCTCTCACTTGGAGGCTGTTGACCCCGTCGTCCAGGGCAAGACCAGAGCTGAACAGTTCTACAGGGGAGACAATGAGGGCAAGAAGGTTCGTATCTCATTCTCCTATCAATGATAATTGATCAGACCAAGTGCTTGGACAAGTAGTATATCAACCTCATATTTAAACTCATACCAATATGGATTATAAAATTGATAATAAGAATCTTTGCTTGTTTGCTTGTTCTCTTCGTCTCGCATTTCTGTTCAGAGATGTATGCCAATGCCGTTTTTTGATCGTGATATTGCTCCAATGATCACTTGTCAGTTATTTACGTTTATTATGCGTAGCGCGCGCTTACTAGCTCGTTAAGCCAAAAAGTTCCAGAGTGGTGACCCACGATATAATTTCAGAGGTCACCACTATGGAACTTTCTGCTGCAATGTTTATACCAGTATATTTAAGCGACACAATCGGTGTTCACTGCTCTGGAAGTTTTTGATTTAAACGCACTATTATTTTATTACAATTGTTCATCTACAGGTTATGTCTATCCTACTTCACGGTGACGCCGCGTTCGCCGGCCAAGGCGTGGTGTTCGAAACTATGCATTTGTCAGACTTGCCCGCCTACACCACTCACGGAACGATCCACATCGTGGCTAACAACCAGATTGGATTCACTACTGACCCTAGGCACTCCAGGTCTTCAGCTTACTGTACTGGTAAGTTTTAATTACACTGACTAGTATTTTCCGCCTAATGTCCGGTCCTGAAGGGATACTATTGTTACTGATGGTCAAAGAATAAGGCGCCGAAGGACGCTGTTGCGATAAAGCGACAGATTAGCTAAACGATTGTATTCAACCTTATTTTCTTTAGGATAGGGCTGAAATCATAAAATCACTCTGGGAAGCTCGAAGCGCATCGCACGCGCCATTGAGGTGCAACCTCTAATTTCAGCCGTATCTAAATATAAATAAGGTCGAGTTTCATTGTTAAAATTTTTCGCTTCGGTGCTCTGTCCGTGCTGCTGCCTGAAGCTTGACCTTTTCCTGCGTTCAGTCCGCTCTTTTCATAAATTGAACAACACTATAATCCTTCTCTTTTGTTCACAGACGTGGCTCGAGTGGTGAACGCGCCAATCTTCCACGTGAACAGTGACAATCCCGAAGCCGTGATGCACGTGTGCAACGTCGCGGCTGAATGGCGCGCAACTTTCCACAAGGACGTCGTCATCGACATCGTGAGCTACCGCCGCAACGGACACAACGAGGTCGACGAACCCATGTTCACGCAGCCGCTTATGTACCAGAAGATTCGTAAAACCAAACCTGGTTAGTAATCTCTAATACGCGTAAACTGTAGGGCTATTATGACTTTAGAGAGGTTTGCAAGATACATAATTAGAAATTTCCGAGCAAGTGGTGTGAAAAATGTATTTTATCTACAAAGCACTCGCCCTGCGAGTGCAGCCATGTACGCCACGTAAAACAATACCACGATACACATGAAGATTGTAGATTACGCAGTGAACTTGATGCCTAGGTTGAGTTTTTGCAGTAAACATATTAATTTTAGTACTGTGGCATAATTTTGCATACTATGAAATGATACGTTGGTTTTTATAACAATCAATAAAGCGAAATTTTCGGCTATTGCCGTTTAACTTAATAATATCACCGCAGCCTTGGAGAAGTACGCCGACCAATTGATCACCGAAGGCGTCGTGACTGCCGAGGAAGTGAAGGACGTCAGAGAGAAATACGAAAAGATCTGCGAGGACGCATACAACCAGGCAAAGCAGGAGACGCACATCAAGTACAAGGACTGGCTCGACTCGCCCTGGTCTGGATTCTTTGAGGGCAAGGACCCTTTGAAGGTACGTAAACATATTCTAGGTTTATTTTTTTAAACGTTAATTTATAGGCATGCTTTTCGTTTTTCTTTTCGTAAAAATGCGAAACCATAAACCCTGTGGATATCAGGAGAACATAAATAAAAGAAGCACATAATATGTCCTTTCATTTAGTTTGTTTTTTGTATGTGTTTTCTGTGTACAATAAAGAATAAAGAATAATCAACGCAGTCTTCTGGACGGAGTCAGAGAGCCTTTACAATGTGTAGTATTGAAAACCACGCATCTTAATAAAATCATCACTTTTATTCACAGATGGCACCAACCGGTGTAGTCGAGGAGACCCTAGTCCACATCGGCAAGCGCTTCTCAAACCCTCCCCCCAACGCCGCTGAGTTTGAGATCCACAAAGGACTGCTGCGTATCCTGAAGGCTCGTCTAGACATGGTCGAAAACCGTACCGTCGACTGGGCCCTCGCTGAAGCTATGGCTTTCGGATCTCTGCTCAAGGAGGGCATCCACGTGCGTCTGTCTGGAGAGGATGTGGAGAGAGGAACTTTCTCTCACAGGTAAAACTCATATGCTTTTAGATCATGCGAGAGTCACTAAAATGGCGGTACCGAGGCCATAAGTATATATAAAGTTTGAGATCCAGCATTTGGTGCTTATAATAAAGGCGCACCTAGACGTGGTCGATAACCGCACCGTCGACTGGGCTCAGGCCAAGAGACTATGGCTTTGAGCATAAGTTTCCAGAAATAGAGTTAAAAGAAGAAGCTTCTCTCACAGCTAATAAAATACATGCGAAGATAGCATCGGGTTCACCAATACAATGGCGGTGGTTATTTTCTTCGGGGTCACCATTATTGAGCTGGTCGGCCATTTAGTATCAAACATATTTTGCCGCCGAGCGACAATGCTTGCATTGCTAAATTTATATTTGAAGGGTATTTGTAATATCATAAAAAAACGCTTAAAGCCGACTCTCCTATTCATAATTCAGTCACTGACTTGATAACTCTCAGACTTAAATAAATAAATATTCCGGACATAGCACACCTGGTCAACTGATCCCAAACTAGGCATAGCCTGTACTATGGGTACCAGAGACTGATATACATTATAGATAAATATTTAACACCCAGACACAGAACAAACATCTGTATTCATCACACAAATGTTTGTCCTGTGCGGGAATCGAACCCGCAACCTCTAGCGCAGAAGGCAGAGTTACTACCAACTGAGCTATGAGGCCAATCATATTTATGATTGGTCTCATAGCTACTAGTAGTAAGTCATACTTTTATGGAACCGATAAAGTTAGTAAGTGATTATGAATAAGGGAGTCAAAGTCTTGAAAAAAGAAGGCATTTTCAATTGATTCTGATTGTAGACCCATACTTGTGTATATTGTTTGTTGTCAGACATCACGTACTGCACCACCAGAAGGTAGACAAGGCTACATACTGCGCGCTTGCCCATCTCTACCCAGACCAGGCGCCTTACACCGTCTGTAACAGCTCACTCTCTGAATATGGTGAGATCTCTTTCATTTCTGGAAAAGTTCGACAAAATCTCATTTTATTTATTTTATTCGGAAAACAGTTAAATCCTAGATAAACCACTTATAAAAGAAACTTAAAACCTATTATAATGTTTTCGCATATAGAAACTTTTAGTTTTAGTAGTACATGTTTGCCAGATATAAGACCAAAAAAGAAAAGTTATATTGTAAAAATAAATTGATAACACAATACATATAGGTACAACAGTTATTAAACCAAATTAAACCAATGGTTGGAGAGAGCATGCTTGAAGGTTTTGAAATGAAAAGATCCAACTCAGGGAAGCCAACTAGTTCGTTATAACAACGAAGATGTTAGAAGATGTGACGTCATCCCTACCTTAAGATTTTGTCGAATGTTTCTGAGCATAAAGCCTTAGGTTCTAGGCTTAGTCGCGAAAAACAGGCGTAGCTACATCTAGTTTCTACGATATTTCTAATCTCTAGTTCAATTCAATCACAGGAATCACTCCTGTGATTGAATTGAACTTAATTGACTTTACCTTTTGTTGAAAAACTATCGAGTATGAGTCTTGTACTGGCATAACGTGGATAGGATAGGGAGATGTTATAATCGGTGTGATTTTCAGATGTTCAGACAAAAATCTGCTGAGTGCCCAATAAAACAATGGCGGATTTCTGAATATGCATTTGAATAAGCATCTTACCCCACACGCGCACTTTTACAACCGTTCCACATTTCTTCGTCACTTTTAAAAACCATCTAAAGGTTATTTTAGTTCTTAAAAAATATGTTGCATCTAACTTCACGCTTGCTAAGATCCATTAGCAGAACTGTAAGGCCTATTAGGATTTTTATGAATATCCCAAAAATTGCCATGTACCTACAAATCATAACGTAATTTTTCTCAACAGGTGTGCTCGGTTTCGAAGTGGGCTACTCAGTGACCAACCCCAACGCGCTTGTGCTCTGGGAGGCTCAGTTCGGAGACTTCAACAATGTGGCTCAATGTATCATCGACCAGTTCATCTCTAGCGGACAGGCCAAGTGGGTGCGCCAGTCCGGCCTCGTACTACTGCAACCTCACGGCATGGAAGGCATGGTGAGTGTTTATAGAGACGGAGTGATGAATAAAACTCTTGCTAAACATGGTGAGTGTTTGTACAATAGGGAGGCCCGGTGGGGTAGATGTGGTGTCTAACTAGCTTCCAACACCTGCTGCGCCTTCTGTGGGGTTGAAGTTCGAGAATTATTTCTAATTCTAATTCTAATTCTAAATGGGGGAATAAGATCTGCACTGACGTCCCGCGTTGGGGTGTATTGTGCATCGTCCCCCTGCTGACCTCACCCCAGCCAGCCCAACTCCTTAAAGTAACGGAGAAGGACCCTGGGTTGGTGGCAACATTGTTCGAGAATCCCCGTTGATGCTGTGGATGAAGAGGAGCAGGATCCGATCACCTCCTGCATTCCTGTTTTGAGCCTAGCTTCGATTGTGGCAGTGCAATGTAGTACAACGTGTTCCACTGTTTCTTCATGCTGAAGACAGCCGCGACAGAGGCCGCTGTCTGTAGCTCCAATCTTAAGGAGATGGTGGTTGAGATCACAGTGGCCCGTGATGATGCCCACCATCAGCCTTAGGTCTTCGCGATTCATCTTCAGTAGCGTTGTTGTCACGTGTTTGTTTAGTGTTGGGAACATAACCTTTGAGTGTTTGCAGTCTAATCTGCGCTCCCATAGCTTCTGATGTTCCTTTTCGGAGTTCAGTTTTAACCGGTTTTTAATCTCTGTTGATGAGGGTCTACAGAGGCTGATATCGTATGTCGTTGGTGTTTGTTTTGCACCTTTTTTTGCTAAGGAGTCAGCCTTGTTGTTCCCTGGACATGTTCCATGACTTTTTGTCCATTTTACTTTAACAATGTGTCTCTCGGACAACTTTTGAAGAGCAGCATGACATTGTGCAATGGATTCTGACCTGGTATCTGGTCTTCCCAGTGCATTGATGAGTGCTGCGCTGTCTGTTGTGAAAATTAGTTGAGCCTGTGCGCTTGCATTGGCTGCACCTATTATAGACTCTAATGATGAAGACATTTCTATTGCTGCCAGAAGGAGCCCCATGGTTTCTGCCTGGAAGACGGTCGTTGTTTTGCCAAGGGGTTGAGCCTGTGATAGCCCATTTTCTGGACAGTAGAAGCCACAACCCGCACCTGTTTTTTGTTTGGCTCCATCAGTGTAGATATGAAAAATGTCAGAGGCCGAGGATGTTTCCTCCATTCTCTCATAACTTTTGACTTGATACCTCTTGCAAGTGAGATATGTTGTGGCTATTCTGTCGGTGCCTTTTAGCGCCTCGGGTATTGCGTGGATAGCCTTATCCAGAATTTTGCAGTGGTTTGTTGTTTTGGTACTGCCTTTCCATTGGTTTGTAGACTTGATTCTTAGCGCCGCTGCCATCGCCTCTTGTTGTATATACAAGTGGAGCGGCGTCAAGCCTAGTATTATATCTAGCGCTGCAGATGGAGTTGATTTTGCGCATCCACTGATAAGAGAGCAGGCGAGTCTCTGAACCTGTTGCAGCTTGTTTATTGTCGTGACTAAGTTTGTTCTTGGCCACCATACCACTGCACCATAGGTTAGTACCGGTCGAACCATGACTGTGTACATCCATAGACAGAGTTTGGGTTTTAAGCCCCAGTCCTTACCGACGGCGCGTCTGCACTGCCATAGTACATTTGTGGCTTTCGTCGTCGTGTGTTCTAGTTGTTTACCCCAGAGGAGTTTGCTGTCTAACCATATTCCAAGGTATTTGACCTCCTTGCTGAGTGTCAGTTTAGTTCCAAATAAGGAGGGAAGATTTAGCTTTGGCAGCTTCAACTTACGAGTGAAGAGCACTAGTTCTGTCTTGGTGGGGTTTACGCTTAGGCTGTGCATGCGGCACCATGTTTCCACGATTCGGAGTGCCCTTTGCATTTTCTCACATAGAGTTGACTCAAAGAGTCCGGATATCATGATCGCCAAATCGTCGGCGTAGCCGATGGTCTGTATCCCGTCTTTGTTTAGAGAATCTATGAGTTCGTTGGCTACTAGAACCCACAGTAGGGGAGAGAGTACTCCTCCTTGTGGGCATCCTCTAGTGACCAAGCATCTGGTTACATCGGAACTTTCTATTAGGGCTGCCCTGTTTGCCAGCATTGTATTGATCCATTCGTTCAGATTTTCTTCTACACCTTGTTTCCTCAAGCCCCTTTCAATACTTGGGAATGTTGTTTTATCGAAAGCGCCTTCAATGTCAATGAACGCGATCAGGCATGATTGCTTGCATTCTAGTGCGCTTTCGATCTTGTGCACTACATGATGGAGTGCCGTCTCCGTGGATTTACCTGACTGGTAAGCATGTTGGTTTGTGTTTACGGGGTTTTTGACCAGAGGTCCGCTACGTATGTGTCGGTCGCAGAGTTTCTCCAAAGCTTTTAGTAGGAACGAGCTAAGACTAATTGGCCTGAACGATTTAGGCTGGGTGTAGTCGGATTTACCTGGCTTTGGAAGAAAGACTACTTTGACTTCCCTCCAAGCATGAGGAATGTATTTCCAGGCAATGCAACTCCTGTAAATGGCAGTAAGTATAGCCTCAATTCCTGTAAGATTCCACTGCAGAAGCGCCGGGAAAATACCATCGGTGCCGGCCGCTTTGTGGGGCTCAAATGTTCTAATCGCCCATACGAGAGCCTCCTCCGTGACAATGGCTCCGGCTAGGTCCCAGTCTTCTGTTTTGGGGGTGTGTCCACCGTGGTCGGCATCCCAACTGGTGTCATTATTTAGAGTACAATCTGGAAAGTGCGTTCTTAGCAGTAGTTCGAATTGTTCTTTGTCGGTTGCCGTGTATGATCCGTCCGGCTTTTTGAGAGTGCCTAGTTTCAGTTTAGTGTCTTTTGAGAGTATTTTGCTTAGGCGGGCCGTTTCACTCTGGGATGATATGGAGGTACTGTATTTTTTCCATGAGTTGTTGCGGCTGCTTTTTATTTCGCGTTTGAGTTCTTGTCTTACTACCCTGTAGTCTTCCCAGTCTTTGTCGTTGTTGGTGTTCATCGCCCTATTAAAGTGATGGCGCACCTTCTTTCTTATTTTGGTTAGGGTTTTATTCCACCATCTATCTTTGCAATGAGCGATCTTATTGTTTTCCGTTATTAGGGGACAAGATCTTTCATAGCTGGTTTTCATGGTGCGTACCAGTGATGTGAGTGTCATTTCTATTTCTGATGGCGTTAGTTTAGCTGTGGGTTCAATCCCCGTTAGCTCGTTTAAGGCCTTGTCCATCGTTTCCACATAGCCAGATATGTCTGTTTTCTTGGGGTTTCGGTATTCGCGGGGTGCGAGTTCTCCGGTCTTCAGACTGAATCTAATCCGTCTGTGATCTGCGCACGATGCCTCTTGGATAGCAACATGCCAGTCATTGATGAGTTCTGCAATAGCCTCCGTGGCTAATGTAACATCTACTATGGTCCTAGCCCATGACGTTACAAACGTTGGCTCTGATCCTCTGTTCAGAATGTTGAGGTTATGTCTCAGAATGAAGTCAAGTAGGTCTCTGCCTCTCTCGTTCGTGTCATGACATCCCCATACTGTACTGTGTGCGTTTGCGTCACAGCCTACGATACATTCTATTTTGTGTTGTTTGCAGTGGATTAGCAAGTTTTCTAGTTCGGGAGGTGGTGCTGTTGCTCCACCGTCCATGTAAATAGATGCTAGAATTAAAGTGTTAAGATTACCTTCTAAACCTGTTTCTATTTTCACCACAGTTAGGTCATCCGTGCACAGATGTGTTACCAAGGATGATTTGATGGTGTTTGGGACATAGATTAGTGTTCTTGTTTTGTTCTGCACGGGTGGAGTAAAGACATTGCCTTTGAGGGCGGTAAAACTTACTTTTCCTTTGACAATGTAGGGCTCCTGGACCAGTGCTATCGTGTATGGTTGCTCTTCCAGGGTTCTTCTTAGGGCGGCGAACCCTGTGACGCTGTGTTGGATGTTGGCTTGAATGACGTTAATTTTACTAACTGTATTTATGTTTGACCTATCGATTTTACCAGAACTTCCAGAAGGAAAGTTTGGAGTTTTATGGTTCTGTTGATTGTTACGAGACGTCTTGTTGAACATCATGATTACAATTATGGGGTTTGAGGTGTTTTGGAGGGAAGTAGGAAAGTCGTTGAGGACGACTGTCCTACTGTTGGCTTGGGTTTGAGTGAGAGTTCTCACAGGACGTCACAGACTCACCCGCGTCCATAGGCGGCGCCGGTGAGAGAAGATTGAGGCATGAAATGCCCCCCGCAATCTCCACTCCCGCGTCGCCCAGCAGCAGGTCAATCTCGTCCTGTGAGAACTCCCCCTCCCCTATGTCGAGTTCGGGGCCAGCGTTCGCGGATCCCGCCTCTGGTTCACTTCTGCTTGTGCAGGGCGCCTCCGAGGCGGGCGCCACGATCGGAGTCCTAACGTCCCCCGTCCTCGATTCTCTGACTAGGACGTACACTGTCGCCATCTTGTACGTCAGTCTGCGCCTATATTTATTTAGGGCCTCGAGTTCGTCCACCGGAATACCGAACACCATGACGTTGTTCGTCGTGTTCCCGTCCCTCTGTACTCGGTGGGCGAAGATCGGCCATGTACCTATCTGCAGGTGATCGTTGAAAAACGACAGGAAGTCCCTAATGGACTCTCCGTCGCCCTCGAAGTCGGGAACGATCACCACGCCTTTGTGGTATTTGGGCAGCTCATGCTCGGAAACAATTGCGTACCCCTCCGAGCCCGTCCAGAGACCAGGTAGGTTTTCGACGATGGAGGCCAGCCAGGATAACGAAAAGTCATCGCGAGCCTCCACCCTCAAACCCCCGTGTGCCAGCCTAGGCATTGCCATGAAAGATGGCTTAGCGCAACCCCGGTTCTGTAGGTTCTGGAGGTAGTACGCAACCGTTTGCTGCTCCAGCCTACTTCTGAGCATAGTGGCTCGGAGATCGCTCATGTGGACGCCGGATTTGTCCAGTATGACTATTCTTAGGTGGGACCTTGTCATTCCAGCGTACGTCATAGCCTCCTCCGAACCACTACTCTCTGCTTGGTGACCCGCACCCTTTGCTGCGTTAGCGGCTGAGAAACTCCCTCCCTCTCCCAAGCGCACCTTCTTGTCTGCTGCCGCTGACGAAGGTGACACTAAATCGGAGCTCCTCTGCCGCTTTGCGCTGCGGTTGCCGTCACTGTCGGACGCTGCAGTAGCGTTCGAAGCAGGGGCCGGGTTCTTGCCGGATCCTTGGCCTCTACGGCCCTTTCCTGCGCCCTTTCCTTTGTCAGGTCTAGGCACGGTCCAGGCCTCTGGGTTAGGGACTTCCGGTTTCTTCCCAGTCCCTGCATCGAGCGCTACTGCTCTAGTAGGAGACAACTGGTTTGACCCAGTTTTTTGGGGGGTCGATGGAGGCCGCCTGTCCCCCTGCATCGTTTCCCTGACCGGTCCTTCCACGCACAACTCCATCAAATGGTGCTGGCTGTCGGGACCAGGTCTCTGCTCCGTTGCTGGGGGATAGGGCCTCAGATCGACGGTTGGAGGGCGCGCCATAACCGCCCCCAGTGCCGGCGCGATGTCCGACACATTAGGCGGACATAACGTGCCCTCTATCGTGCGCTGTTTGAGCTCGTTTACCAGAGCGGCATTGAGCTTACGGCGCTCCTTGCGTAGAACCTTTCGGTGTTCTACACCACTTAGGGGGACCTTACCTACGGACGCAGTGCCTGTCGGTGCTGAAGGCGCCGTGACACTACGTCCCTCGCCCCCATCCAACACAGCGTCGCCAGTGCTCGTCGCCGCTGCTGCGTTGCCTCCAGGCACTTGCGCCGCCGTGTTCTTCTTCCTCCTCGGCTTCCTCTTCTGCACTGGTCTAGTCGGGTCATGCGCCGAGAAGGGCGAAGTGGCGACTGTCACTCCTTTTGGTGTCCCAGTAGCAGCTGCGGGAGGCGGGGCCTGGGGACCCACCCCGCCGCCGCCTTCGGTAGCCAACTTCCCACTCTCCGGGCCGGTAGCCGAAGAGCGCCGGGTGCTGGCCGGGTCGCATGGCATCATCTTTCCGTTCTTTGTATTGACCATATTGATTTAGAGGGGGATTTGTAACTGTGAACAGACAGAGGTTAGCGGGGCGCGAGAAAAAACTGATGGATGCCGTCGCCCAAGCGGCGTCCCCCCAACTTTTTGGTGGTGGGGGGGGGAAGGCAAGCAACTAGAAGAGTTACCTCCCTTCCCCCTCCCATCCCCTCGGCGCTGGGTCGCCGACGAGGATGGGGGGGGGGGGGTGTGGAGGCCAGCATGTCCATGAAACCATTGACATGCCAAGTTCCACAACCCCCCCCCCCCCCCAATCTATCCAGCATCTGGTTTGTTGATGGTGGACCCGCAGTGCCCCTCAAGCCCTGCAGTCTTCGCCTGGTGGTTTCTGTTACGTCTATTTCTTATGGAACTAGACCAATAACGGGGGACAACCACGTGAAGGCTATCCCACCAGACTTGCCTTAGGGATCTTAACGACTGCCGCGCTCTCCCCTAAGACCATTCGTACCTTAACCATCTTGAAGAGACAGGTAAAGCAGGCTTGTATCTATACTATGCAAGCTACTAACTAGTGAGTCTAGGAAGCATAAAGTGCAAGCTAGGCGATGCAACTATTAAAGCATAAAAACACAAGCCCCCCCCTTAAAGCATAAAAACACAAGCCCCCCCCTTAAAGCATAAAAACACAAGCCCCCCCCTTAAAAAACACAAGCCCCCCCCTTATTGAGAATTATTTTCCAAGTGAACAATTTTTAGTCTCTCTTGTCTGTCTGTTTGTATTGTTTTTTTTATTAACAAATCTTATGACGCTTTTATCTTATTGGAATAAATTAATCCGAATGTAAAAGGCCTCTCTTGAAAGGAATTGCTAGTATAGGCGAAGATTTTATGATATATAATGTGTATTTTTATTATCAGGGCCCAGAGCATTCATCGGCTCGCCTCGAGAGATTCCTCCAAATGAGCGCCGATGACCCCGACTACATGCCCCCTGAAAGCCCCGACTATGCAGGTAATTTGGCAAAAACTTACCTGCGGTTGTTTTTCCTACTACGTAATATTATTAAAGGACAATGGCTATTAATGTATATACTATGTTTGAATAAGGCTGGTTCATTAAGTTCTCCTAACTTGTACAGATATAAAGCAAGGTGGGGATTACGACCGAACCATAGTATCAACTGTTCAAGTTAATTATGAGTCTCTAGTCAATAATCATTATCTTATTACTTTCAGATGAATGTTTTTTATTTTTTTTTGCAGTGCGTCAATTGCACGACTGCAACTGGATCGTTGCCAACTGCTCGACGCCCGCTTCCTACTTCCACATCCTGAGGAGACAGATCGCACTGCCCTTCCGCAAGCCTCTTATCCTGATGACACCCAAGTCCCTGCTGCGTCACCCTGAAGCCAAGTCCTCGTTTGATGATATGAATGAAGGGACCAACTTCAGAAGGTAATTCTTATTAATTATAAATATGAAAGATGCGTCTGCAAGCCAATCCTTTCACCAACCAAAAGTATAATATACTATAGAGCAACTACATTTTTTTATGTTTCATTGCACCGCGTGCCTTTTTAACAGCTATTTTTCATGTTATTTTTTTTGTATCATATGCAGAAGGCATAGATTAATAGAATTTGTTATAGCAGCAAACTCTACACCTTGCAAAATTTGTATGGTGCTCAATACTTTTGCTCAAGGATTTTATTCACAACATTGACATTGTCCTTTATGGAAATTAAAAGGTCACTTTGGAGAGTTCATCAATTATTTTCGGGGGAAGGATGTAGTACATGGACACCACATTGACTGATAATATTGTACTCATTCACAGGGTAATCCCCGAGGAAGGCCCGGCAGCTGAGAACGCGAATAGCGTTCGCAAGCTGGCGTTCTGCTCCGGTCGCGTCTACTACGACTTGCTGAAGGAACGCCGCGAGAGAGGGCTCGAAAAGGAAATCGCTATTGCCAGGTTCGTCAAATCTTCTCGTCGCAGATAACGTTTGTCTACAGACGAGTAGACAAAAATTTAGTTTCGAAAAGCGGCGTAGAGAATATGAGAAACGCTGACACCAACGGATTTTGGTTTTCTTTGTGTTAATTCGTATAGCACTGCGTCCGCTATCCACTTGGTGCGGGCATTAACGAACAAGAAATGCGTTGCGTGCCGATGACGTCACACGGATTAGTTCGCGTCCATCGTGGATAGTAGCGTGGATCTTATGTAGCTCTAAAAAGCTAGTCGCCATACAAAATGTACGCGATCCGATGCGCCCGTGGCCCACGTGTGTACCCCTTGCTTACACTTTATGTGAACTGCTTCACGAACAATATGTTTTCTCTACTAGATTGGAGCAGATCTCTCCGTTCCCCTACGATCTGATCAAGGCGGAAGTTGCCAAGTATCCGAACGCCCAGCTGGTGTGGACCCAGGAGGAGCACAAGAACATGGGCTCCTGGACGTACGTGGAGCCGCGCTTCCGCACCTTGCTGCAGAACCAGAAGCATGTCAAGTAAGTTCTTAACCTTTAATTACTCGAACGGGTTAAATCACATAACTGCATGCACGGGGTCCTCACTGACCCCAATTTATTGGGAAGATTTCTAATGGACTTAATATTAAACACATTATTACACAAGCTCGACAATCATATGAAAATATGAAAGGTAAAACCCACCTGAAATACCTCTCTGTGGCCCCTGAGCACGAATAATTACACGATACGATGGCAAATGCAAAATATGAGCCAAACAAAATTTTTAAAATTCAAGCATCGACGATGTCTTTCGCCAATATTTCACTTTTACTATCGTAACGTCAGCGTAACGCTATCGTGAATTATTAGTGTTTGGGGCACAAAAGTACTTAAAAAAAAGCTAGAAACAACCTTATCGACAAATCACGCATTTAGAGTAGTATCAAACTTATATATTTCTTAAAAATACAATTTGAATCACAATCTGTTATCTAAATGTTGATCTCATCTTTGATTCAAAATAGAAAGCTACTTAACGCGTACCGACCAGAATTACGGAAGACTACATACTGGTTTTACTTATCACGGCAGTTATGGCAGTTATATTTATTTATTTATTTAATACTTTATTGCACACACATAGTACAGTTGCACAAAAGGAGGGCTTAATGCTACAAGCATTTTCTAACAGCCAATCTCAAAGGTAACAAGAGAGTTATAAAAAGTATCGGCAATAAGGAATTTCATAAACTTCAATACCCCCTGAATCAAACAATGCATTGAAATCTGTTCCTCAAGATGGACATTGCTTCGACTATAACTATTTTTTTTAGTGAATTTATAATTCGCAGCTTGAAGTCTCAATAGCAAAAAAAAATGCGTATAAAGTAGAAACAATATTATTTTTCGCGCATTGTAAAATAACTTTTTAATTGTTTACGTTATTATGTGGCGTAATATGAACTCGCGTTTGGTTGCAGGGCTAAGTCCCAATCGGGCTCGGGGGGTAGTTGGTTAGGCCAGCTCTTTGGGAAGGCTGAAAAGGCGCCTGAGCCGAGCAATGTTGAGACGGAAACAGTGCCACGTACTATTAGGTGAGAATAAAACCCTAAGGTCGTCTAGAACGTCCATGAATTACGTTGGCACAAAATACCTCCGTATTTTGGGGCTGAAACGAAATGTCTCCCTCTCTCTCTCTCTAACACACACACACAAACACAAACACATACACACACTCACGGACATACACATATAAACACACACACACACGCACATACACTTCAATATCAAAATACAATACATAACATATCGAGGGTGAAAATCTAGCTGATTTAAAATGCTAGATGCTTGTAAGCCTTGAATTTATAATGGAGATTGACGCAAACATATCGCCCCGGTACCAGATCAGCATCGCCTCAGCAGTCCTTCTCATTCTTTGTCAACGCACACTATTCGCATAGGCATCGCCTCGCCTCGGGACATGTTAGTAGACGAAATTTGTTTCAAGGCGATACGATACCCATCTGGTGCCGGGGTGATATGTGTGCATCAAGTTTAAAGCTCAAGATTATAGACGTTATAGAACAAAAGATTTACTAAAAGACGTCTATTTGATATTTCTTTAAAAATCTCGATACGAATGACGTAATTTATCGACGTTCCTAACTATAATGATACAAAGATCACGAAAATATATGTTTGTTGTATGTGCCACTGTTTCTCCATTATTTATGTTGCTAGCTTGTTTTGCTTCGGTAATTGGAACATGTTTACTTGTAATTTCGATAATCAAACAACTATGTATTCACTAGTTATTGTAAATTAATTTGCAATAACATTTTACGTGTGTACCTAAATGTTTAACTTTCATATTTTACGTGTCCCATAATTTGGACAAAGAAGCTGTAATTATTTACAATTAGCAACAGCCCTTGGCTTTGCTCGCGTAGTACCCGGATAAAACTAACATTAGTCCTTCCTGAAGTCTTAAGCTATTTCCATACAAAATTTCTTCAAAATCAGCTAAACCGCTTAGTCGAGAAACAGACAGAGCAACTGAATACACGTGTTCTGCCTGAAAGAGAATATCAGTCTACAGAAACATAATTGCAACCTACGCGACGGTGGTATTGCCTAAGCGAAATGGTTACAGAAGATCGCAGCCAAATAACATTATTTGTTTCAAATAGTGTTGTGTTCCTGCGATGAGTAAGGTTGCCAGAGCTCTTTAGGGGGGGGAGAGGGTTCGGGGTCGGCAACGCGTGCGTGATACCTTTGGCATTGCAAGCGCTCATAGGCTACGGTAACCGCTTACCAACAGGTGGGCCGTATGCTTGTTTGCCACCTCAGAAGTATAAAAAAAAAATGGTAGTGACGTTCGTATCGTAACTAAGGATAATTTAAAAAGCTCAGCCATAATTGTTGAAAAATGTACAATGGAACTTCTCGACTTCTCTTCTTTTTTACTTTGAACCCATACCCAAACCACAGGTCGTCGCTTAGATTATTATTAATCATCCTCAACATTGTGAACTATATTCCCATTTTGCTTACAATAGCACCGCAATACGCTTCCCTTACGACTTTTAAAATGGCCTTTGATTTTTTACGTTCACGACTGTAGCTTATGCATACGAATAATGGGGCACTTATATAAAAAGCGATTCTTGGCTACCAAATATTGTCCTTTTCTTTCATCGCCAAATCATCATCTTTCTGGCCTTACCCCTCTTAGGTGGAGTTTATTTCATTTCATTTTCTTGTTTCATTGTCTTCGCGAGCCGAAATCACAGTGTTCAATCCATCTTTTATTTTTACCTAAGTACCTTTAATTCTATCTGTTTTTCGTACGTATTTATTTTAGAAGATTTTCTTTTAAATAATTTAAATAAGCGTAAACACAATTTTTATAACCATGGGAACAACGTATCGTTCTTTTGAGGTTGCATCACATAATGTGTTTAATACGTATATGAGCGGGATGATATGACGATGAAAGTTCAGTGACAGAAGCTGCCTTTCCATCACACTGAGGTTTTTTTGATTTGATATAACTTTAATTTTGTTACAGCTACGTCGGCCGCGCCACCGCTGCTTCCCCCGCCACTGGCTCCAAGGCCGCTCATAATAAGGAGTTGAAGAATCTGCTCGATGAATTCTGCGTCTAAAAAACTAACACTATAAGGCTGATTTTCCTCTCACGCTGACCGTCGGCGCGGATCTCGGCGACCGCTTGAATCGAGTCATTGTACGGCTCAGCGCTACTAGGAAACGCTTCATTCATGTGATACATACATTTAGCCTATCAGCGCCGACGCGACGCCGACGGTCGGCGTGAGAGGAAAATCAGCCTAACGAACACCTCAAAAGGCTTGTATTGTACGAAACACACACAACAGTTCATGGGATACCCGTTTCAGGAGGCGAAATAAATATCTTTCAATGGTTTAACGTTTGCAAATTAAGTTTCATTTTGACGCATAGTCAAAATCGCAACGGGTTTCTGCCGATTTGCTTTCCATATTTTATATCGTCTCGCGGAACCATACTTCCAGTATTTTAAGCATCTAATGGTACTCTTGTAGTACATACAAAGCTTACAATCACTTTTCAAGTAGACGAAATAACATTATGCCATATAAAAGAATAGGATCTTAAAATTATCTCGAAACGAAATTTATCTTTGACTATCTATCTGCTCGTCGATCGATTTTTTTTAGTAATTATTTGTTCAGTATTTTGTTGTAATTCTCTTCGCTATTAGGTAGGTTAGTTAGAGAAATTAATATTTATTTATTTAAATGTAGATTAGTATTTGTGACTGTAGACTCGAAGTTATTTATTTTTATTGTTAAAAGCAATAAAGTCTCACGTAGTCTCCACTCGTTTAGGTGTTTCTTCTTATTACTGTAATTAACAAATTATTCGTTCTGTAATTGTCATCATGCACTGGTTGCATCGATGCTGCGTACATAAAAACGTACATATATTTTTTTTATTTTGATTTTACAGATTTTGGTCTCTAACGGGTTTTAGTTGATACGATATTTTTACTAGTCGGTGACGTAAAATATATTTTCTCGTTGTTTTTCCCAAGTACATTTCGTGGAAGGTTTTATGTTCATTACACAAATTCAATGTAAAATGCTTTAGTGACTCGTGTAACGATATTAGGTATGAGATATTAGTAGTTAGCGTATAACTAAAACACTTGTTCTGAACTAAACCGCACCCTAGTGCGTATCGTGTATGTAGATGTTAGTGTCAGTCATAGGTAGTTATGTGTTGCATCCTACCGCCCCCTAGGTTTAGTTGGCTTGTAGTTACCGTCGTTGTAAACGACTCAATGTAAGGAGTAACACCAACGCCCTTCGCTTTGTATAAAACTACGCGTATTTTCTTAAATTTCGAGTTATACATCGTTACCACTTAGGATAAATTATGTGTATCGCTTTCTGACGGCTTTCCCACATTGTCGACATATAAAACCAAGTTTTATATAATGGGCTTTAGACGATCAGTCCGTATACTTATACATGGTAACTTATCTTTGTATCACTATTCGCATGTATTAGGTGCACTTATCTATTGTTCATTTTAAATTTGGATGTTCACGTATTTTTGAATGTAGCTCAGGCTGTCTGGTGATCGTATGCAGGGATTTGAATGACAGGTCTTTTGTAAGGTAACACCTGGGCCGATTTATTGCTATGTTAGTTTCAAATAGATATACAATAAATAAATAATTTAAATGCTTGTTTCAATTCAATCCACGCTTCTCATTTAGTATCTCTGCTCTGTCACAGATAGGGACTAGTTCACGAGTAGGTTAATCGTCACTTATAACAAGGTGATTCATTACATGTATATCATCCCGGCCTTATTCTATCAACAAAGGGGAAGATTTTTAGCGAAAAATATATAAATATATTATTTTTGTTCAGGTTATTTTCACAAAATTTTTCGAACATGTTTTTGGTAATTATTAAACGAGAAGTTCGGCGTCAATATTAATTCAATATAAATAATAACGGCGCTGTGGTGGCCCCGGCTAAAGAATAGGCCCCTCCCAGGGACTGAATAAACGGAATATAAAGGTACCTTTAAATAATGATTGACATCATACCGATAAATTCCGGTTACCCGAATATTTATCTACCGATAAATATAACGGTACCGGAAAATCTGGCTTCGCAGTTCATTTCGGTTTATTTCGCTACTGGTACCTATAACCGAAATAAATAAAGGTTTATAAAGGTGTTCCCGCCACCGCGGCGCGACTGTCCTAGCGAACTAGCCGCGGCTCAAAATTTCGGTACCGAAATAGCTACCGGTAAAGCATAATGGTACCGAAATGTTTTAACGGTACCAGTACCTATAACCTCTACCGCTTTCAGTCCCTGGCCCCTCCATCTCTACCTATCCGCGGATGTCGTAAGAGGCGACCAAGGGAAAAAGCTAGGGGATGGGCAGCAGCGTCCCTCATTTTAACAACGATAGCTCTAACTGCGCTTGCCAACGCGCATGCCGAGCGTGGTGAGTATGGGCAAATCCCCCCACATGATAAGGAATTCGCTCTGTCTGTGGGGGAGGCCATGTTCAGCAGTGGACGTCGTACGGCTGAAATGATGATGAATAAATACCACCCAACAATCTAAAACAGCAGAATAACTGATTTGACCCCAATACCTACATCTGATTTTTGCATAGGTACCTACCTAGAGTATTTTCAATGAAATTTGTCGAATTTTCAAAAGTCGTACAAACTTTATTACCATTTCGGTGTAGAATAAGCTCCTTTCGGTATAGCATACCTAGTATACACCTTGTACAACCAGTTTTGTTTTTCACGGGTCAGCGAAACATATTGCTAGGAAACTGACAACCAGATAATGAAGAGTGCAATACATCAAACGTGCCATGCCTGCCACTCTTGGAGCACATTCAAAATGTTATCATAGGTAGTCTCATCTCAGCGCACAAAGCAAGCTGGGCTTCTATTTATAAGCGGCTCGGTGGGCGCAGACCACACGAAAGGTGCGAAGATTGAAGATCGTATCTATTGCCTGTGCGTTCTTTATGCGAGATAATCGCTGACGCGCTTTACTTAGGGCCCTATTCTACCTAGTCATCATCATCACCATTAGCCTGAAGAAGCCCGGTTCTCGACATTGGCCTAACCCAAAGAGTATCAAGTCAAAAAGTGTTTATTTCAAGTTTGTCTTTAGCCTTCTCCATCCACCGCCTTCCCACATTCTTCACAATGTTGTCGGCCTAGCGCGCCTTCCTACACTGCGTCATCCGGTGTTCGCCATTTAAGAAACTTTATTTCTGCTATTGATCTTTAAAAACCTATAGTGTATTTTAAACCTACTCTAAGCACAGTGCGTTTTGGTTTTTGTTTCAAACTTCTAGTCATGCATGGCACAAACAAAATAAGCTTGCTGATCCGTGCCGATTATTGAGACCCTGCGCTACTCGTATTTTACCCTTTCTCCTTAATAGGTACTTGAATCCAGAAGCAATAATACTCTATATTTTCATGCGCTTCATAAATCGATAATTTATGGCTAGGTAGATAATTTATGGCTAGGTAGATAATTACGGTAGGTATAAACAGAAATCCCGCCTGAGGGCAAAAGCATGTCACTGACATTTTATGCCCATAGTTTAACAACAAAGGAGTCACATTTTGCCGTTATTATGTCGCAACCACGTAATAACAAGGGATCGTTCCATTCAAAATACTTTATAAAATGAATAAATATACACCTACGTTAGTAAAGTTGATACCTTATAAGTTGTCAGTGGCGGATTTGCCTTAAGACCCAGTGGGCTCGGGCCTAGGGTGGCCAGATATTAGGCAAATAGTGACCAAAAATTTTTTGAAATTGTCGTAGAAAAGCTCATCATCTCGGAATATATTTACCTACAAATTAGTAGCTATTATAGTTAATTAAATTTCTGATTTCGATTTAGATAAAATTGGCAATAAAGTAAATTCATTATGTACCTAACCTAGTCTAATGTTGGGTGCTGAGAATGGGGCGGAACATGGCTGCCTGGGGCCTAGAGCGGCCAAGACTGCAAATCCGCCACTGTAAGTTGTAGAGTCTGTCATGACTTAGGTATAAAGGATGCAATAAGACCACTCTCCCGAAAACTTCGAAAATGTGGCTGTGTTGTATTCAGCGGAATAGTCTTAATTATTTTAGATCGTGTTTCTCGATGATGGCCACCGAAAGCAGCAACTAATAAATTGATCAGTTATAAATGATCTTGTTGTTAGATTCCGGTTACCTTACCGGAATTTAACAAACAACAAGATCCTAATGTTTTTTCATCTGAATATGTTTTTGTTTCGGATTATTATTAGGTACCTGTAGGTAAAATATAAAGCAGTTCCAAGATACCAGTGCTTCTGATAATTAGATGTTTCATATTGAAACAGTCCGGGATAAAGCCATTTTGATAGTGTGTAGGGGAAGCAGTTAATATACTTTCAGTTTTCAAGAGCTGTTATATTGCTGTTTTAGGTAAACTCAGTACCTACCCAACTTAATTTAATAATAAATAGGAGGCACTTAAAAATAAGATTGACCTAGGACCGTTTTGGCAATGCTAACACGACCCCATCTCGCCTCAACCAGGCGGAGGACTGCTCACAGGGGGGTTTTTAGTGGGTTCGAGCCCCACATACCCCTTTCCGCCATCCCCCATGGCGGAAAGGAAATGCGACGGCATTTTCCCCCCTTAAAAAAAAAAAAAAAAAAAAAAAAAAAAAAAAAAAAAAAAGGACCGTTTTGGCAGTTGTCGACTTGTTGGGATACAATGGATCTAATTAGAGAATATTGGAAAAGCGCCGACAGAAAAATGATGACTCGAGCAAAGGCTGTCGTCTTCAAGGGCGATCCTACAAAAGTAGCTACCTATAATTCAGTTGCTTTTATCTTTCCCTCTCGATCTTGATTTAATGTTCTTTGAGGTCATTACTAAGGCTCACCGGAATGGCTTCGCTTAATGAAGTCGTGGAGGAAAATTGAGTTTAGTTAAAGGGGCGAATTTAATTTGAATTCAAACTTTTTGAACGTAGGTAGGAGGTGGCGCCAGGAGCCCCACAAAATAAGATGGACGCTAAAAATGGAACCCTGTCTTTGTGCTTAATTAAAATAAATTATTCGGTGGTCTGCTAAGTAAATTGGCGGGCGTCTCCATTACAAATCGTTTCAAGTTATTTGTGATTCTCGAGCGGCAGCTAATGGGAGAGATTAGGTAATTTGGAAGATTTGTTCAATTTCTTCTCCTTTATTCTGACTCCTTATTCATTTTGGGGTAAGAGCAATAGCGGTCTAGGGAATAAGATCCGATCTCCCTAGGTATTCATTGAGTATTAGTCCTGGTGACTTTTTAACAAAGTTTTGACGAGTTACCAAGCTAAAGTACCTAGACCTTCGCGTCCTTCTGTGTATATGAGTATGTAATCTAACCTACCTAAAACCTACGTTTTAAAATGGGCTCAAAGGTATGATGAACAATTTAGGTCGTAACTGCCAATCTCACGCGAGATTCCGGCTTGGAATAGCTAAGGTAGGTTGCATCGATTTTATAATGGGTTGAGTTAACTTGGTGCTAACTTTCCAATTTTAAACTGTGTCTACTGTAGCATAATATTATGGTTAGGCACCTACATATACTTATTTAAAAAATCAAATCTAAATTCCGAAATCCTGACTACCCCGGCATCAACTTACAACATCTGAGACGTGACAAAGGACCGACAAATAAAAGGAAGATTTCGGTCTTAAGTTTAAGACCTAAATCTTCCTTTTATTTGTCACTATCTTCCGCCCGCGGTTTCGCTCGCGTGGTACCTACAAAAAAAGTAGCCTATAGGTACCTATGCTATTCTAGGTAAAGAACTTTATACATTCAAAGTTTCAACGAAATCGTTTGATCCGTTACGTTTACGGTTAAGAAATGTATTACTTACAGTTTTTCAGAAAAAGCATTTTTTTGCATTTCTGGGTGAATTTTATTCATCGTGAAATAGTAGGTATGAGAATCAATACATAAATGTGTAGTGTGATTATAGTGCGTGCATTATAGAGTTATAGTGCTTGTATTGGTGAATGTGCCAAGATGGTGCCAAGATTTTGCCCGAAATCATGAAATGGAAAAAAAATGCTATCATATCTTTAACTTTCTAGAGATCAATAGCTAGGGATAATATAATTATAGCGTAGTGCTAGTGCCATAAAATACAATATTCCGATGACCAAACCTTAAAAAAATTGATATCAGAATTCTTGTCGCGGTAGCCAGTCTAGGGTCTGAGGGAGTCTCACGTTACGATGTTCTTTTGTTTTAGTCTTACTGGTTAATTAAATTAAACACTATTTTTAAGGTAGGCCTACCTACCTTAAAACTTAACTTTACTTAAATGAAATAATAACGTGCAAAATTAAGTAACGTAAATAGTACCTGGGTATGTAATTTATTTTTATTTTTTTTATTTTCAAAATTTTAGGAAAACTTACAGCTATGTCTTAGAATAGTTACTTAAATAAAACATGCCGGTACAGACCAGCGCATGAGTGCTGAGGGCCAATTAAAAGTTTCCGCAGATAATTACTTAAATAGAAACAAATGAACAGTAAGAGTAGACGACTTGAAAGGGGGAAAAAAAAAGGAAGTACGCAACACGCAGTACGCAGTTAAATTCAGTTAAGTTAATTAAAAAAGGAGGTTACTTGGGTTACTTATATGTAGGTAAATTATTATGAAAAGAATTGATCATTAAGCAAGCGTTTGAGCTTACTTGCAGATGTGTTGAATAAATCAACATCAATGTTTTTGTTGACCAATGAGTTGAACGATTTGCTAGCTCGTATTAAGAATGCGTTTTGCCTATAATTAGTTTTTACCATAGGAACGTAAAGAGTACTCGGTTTTCTCAATGCAGCAGTATTTGTACGCAACCCTAACTGCTCAAGCAGCTCAGGACAGTCTACGTTGCCATTGCAGATGTTTATGAGGTATACTAGGTCAGCAGCTTGCCTGCGATTAGAGAGAGGGAGGAAATGAAACTTGCGGCACCTTGTAAGATAATCAGGTAGGTACATTTTAGTACGGTATTGTAAATATCGTAAGAATCGTTTTTGTATCGATTCTAGACGGGATGTATAAATCGCATAGTTAGGGTTCCACACCTGCGACGCGTACTCGAGATGGCTACGTACGAAGGCGCAGTATAAAATCTTAAAAGTTTTAATACTTGTGAATTCCGATGACATTCTCAGGACAAACCCCAGAGCGCGAGACGCCTTCTTTGTTATTTTATTAATATGTTCGTCGAATAACAACTTAGTATCAAATGTTACACCAAGGTCTCTTATTGTGTCTACTCTGGTTATAGGTAAGTTAAAAAATGTGTAGATAG
Source organism: Anticlea derivata (assembly GCA_947579855.1). Taxonomy (NCBI): domain Eukaryota; kingdom Metazoa; phylum Arthropoda; class Insecta; order Lepidoptera; family Geometridae; genus Anticlea; species Anticlea derivata. The sequence goes on from OX388262.1 coordinate 8,027,630, forward strand.
AAATTAAATGATTAGGTTTACGGCTGAAAGAACATGTGTAACATTTAGAGACATTTAAATTCAGTTTATTTAAAATACAATAATTTTGAAATCTATTTAGGTCAGATTGAAGGTTTTGAGCGTCACTAAGATTTTTAATTGGAAGGAGGATCTTCATATCATCAGCATAAAGAAGAATTTCTGAGTATATGAAACAAGAAGCGACGTCATTCAGAAATATGTTGAATAATAGTGGTCCTAATAAGGACCCTTGAGGGACGCCTGAGGGAACATCAAGGGGTAGCGAAGAGTAGCCACCTAGTACAACAGTCTGGCAGCGGTTACGGACATAAGAAGTGAACCATCTAAATAAGTTCCCTCTGATACCTATGTTTAGCAGCTTGTCGAGAAGGAGGGAGTGATCGATCCGGTCAAAGCATTTAGAAAAGTCGGTATAAATTATATCTACTTGCGAAGGTTCAGACATTACCCGCGTTAAAAAATCTGTACAGAGTAGTAAATTAGACGTGGTGGACCTGCCCCTTAAAAAGCCATGCTGCCGTGACGATATGCTGTGCTTGATAGCTGAATAAAGCTGGGAATACACAATTTTTTCGAGAACCTTGGCGAACAAGCATAATTTCGAGATAGGTCTGTAGTTTTCAACGTGATTTTTTGGCCCTTTTTTGTGTATGGGAGTTATGAAGGCAGCCTTCCAAACATTGGGTACTATACCTTCAGATAAGGAGCGACGATATAAAATAGATAAGGGCAGTACAAGGCTTCTTGCACATTTAACAATCAAAATAGCTGGTATATTGTCGGGCCCTGCTGACTTCGACAGATCTAATGATTTAAAAAGTTTAAACATATCTTCTTCGGAGACTTCAATAGAGCTAATATCAGAAGAAGAGACGGCATCCAGCTGCGAGGAGGAGGGGTAAGTAGAATGGGTTGATGGTTGATAGGTATGACTTTGAAGAAAGTTAGCGTGGAAATATTCACCAAAAAAGTTGCAGATCTCTTTCCCTTGATTCGAAGACCGACTTCCATATTCAAAAACCGAGGGATATGCATTTGATTGACGTTTGCTTTTCACGTATGACCAGAAGGCGCGAGGGTTATTTTTAATAGAACTTTCGATATTGGCTATGTAATTATCGTACATTTCTTTCTCCATTACACGAGCCCTGTCTCTCAGTAAAACAAAAGAATCATGGTCGTAAAAATTACCATATGTTTTGTATTTTTTGTGGAATTTAGATTTTTCGCGCTTTAATTTAATTAATGGACTTCGGTACCACAGTGGATAATTACGTGATGCAGTTACCAACCTAGATGATATATATGTGTCGCGTAGTTTATAAATACAGGTATAAAGGAAAGAAACTGCGTCTTCGAGAGACCTTTTATCTAATTCCGAATACCAGTCAACGGCGTCGAGGTCAGAGCGTATTGAGTCATAATCACCATTGTTGTACAGGTACTTAGTGTAGGGTTGCGGTCTTATGGTATGAAGTTGGACAAATTTTGCATCAATTACAAGAGAGGGGTGGTGAAGATCTTCGGGAACAAGAGGACTATTGCACGAGCTCACAATTATGTCATTGTTTGAAAAAATCAGATCCAGCAGGCGTCCATGACTGTCGTTGATAAAAGAATTGTACTGGGAAAGATTACATGTATCTAGGATATCTATTAATTCTGACTGGTGAGGTCCGAGGATATTATTAGGAGATAGTGAGAAACTGTCAACATCCCTCGTCCACAGTACATTAGGCATGTTGAAATCGCCCAGCACGATTATCTTATCCAGAGGGTTGTCTATTGAAATTTTACTTAAGTTAACAGCAAAGTTGGAAAGTTGGGTAGATAGCGAGTTACCAAAATTCTCATTACAAATATAAACCACCCCTATGTGTAATCTGTAGGTAGATCTCAACTTTTTATTTTTTAAAGTTAATGTTACCCAGGTATCTTCCGCAGTGGAAGACCATTCTACCCGGTGTTGCGCGGGCAGATCCCGACGGACAGCTATAAGAACACCGCCTCCCTTACTCTGGCCAGTGGATTCATAATTACGATCACGCCGCCAAACCAAATACCGATCATCAAAAAGTTCATTGTTATGTAAACTGTCGTTCAGCCAAGTTTCGGTAATGCAAATTATGTCATACGATTTTAACGCTAAGTTCCTGAGGAATGTTACTGTCTTAGTGCGCAAACCGCGGGCATTTTGGTAATAAATCTTAATTGAATCCATTACAAAAGCTGAAAGGTAGCGCGAGAATAGGTATTATTGAATAAGGTATCTGCAAAACATTCTTTTTACAAATGAAGGTAAAGCAATATAGTATTGTTATTACTAATAATATCAAAAGTTTTAACTCGAGAATAAATATAATTAGATAAAAGAGCTGCAGAACATTCCGTACACAAACTAACTTAACGCAAAAAAGCATTGTAATCAACAAAAGTAACGCGAAAAAAAGATAAACGTAGCAGGATAGATAAATAATAGCCAGCTGACTTACCGTTGAGGGTAGGTCGCAGTGACGCATACTAGCTGCATTGAGTGTGCCGTGGTAAGAACAAGTTAGCGAGTCAGCGCTCGTCAACTCAGGGGTCGTTAAAAATAGGCAAGTAGAAATAGTGAGTGTCATAAACTAAGTGAACAATTAGGCAATTAGTAGTGTTTATAGTTTTTTTAGGTCGGACTCCGATCTTATCACAATCACAGGAGAGGTGGGGTCTTTTCTCACGCAGATTTTGCATCCCTTTACCCAAGTGAATGCAAACCCCCGTTCCTTCGCCAGGGACTTCGTTTTATTCAGTAGAATTTTGTTCTCTAATGTTAGGTGATCGTTTACGAAGATACGACTTGCACCTTGCAGGCCTAGGTCAGGGGGGGTGATAGTACACATAATGTGTAAGTTCAATATAGTAAGTACAATATATAGTATACAATATATAGTAAGTACAATAGAGTAAGTACAATATAATGTGTAAGTTCCAAAGTGCCTCTGCTGGTGGAAATACCTATAGGTACCTACCTAACGAGTTTAATATAAGCGCTACTTAATTGTGAGCCGGTGCATTAACGTTCCAAAGCTTATTTACTGGTCGGGGCGCAGTTGTTAACGAAACAGGTGGCCCGGCTGGCCCGGTCTCCTTTAGAGCCATAAACAGCGTCCTAGCGCCCCTGGAATGGACACATTTTACTCTCTTTATTGTCCGATAAAGTCTAGTCCTTTGTTCTCCGGTAAACTTGAAAATTTAAAAGCGGTCTTTGCTATGAATTTGAGGTTTACGCAGCCGCCCGCAGATCGGTGAATTATTTATGTTCCCACACACTCGAGGGAGGAACAAAAACGAATTGGAATCAAAGTTCTGTCTGCAATGTCAGTGAGTTCTCACTTTTCGACCGGGATATTGAAAACCTTACTACCGTTTTCGTATAGTGTCCCGAAAAGGGCCGGCACAAAAACTAGTAGTAGGTAATCTATACTTTTACGGTCGAAAATTGAGAAGAGAGTACTTACTGAAATTGCAGAGTTTAGTCTGCAAAGTTTCCCAAAATTTTACGACACACGCATACGTAGGTCGAAAAGTGAAAAGTGAGAACTCACTGATTCTCACTTTTCACTTTTCGACCTACGTATGCGTGTGTTGTAATTTTTTTTGTACATGTCACAAGACTGACGTGCATTTCGTTTGAGAGGCTGAATATCCATAATGAGGTTTTATTAAGTACCTAGCTCCTTTCTAGGAAAAAATACCTAAAATCTTACACCGAAAATCCCTAATAAAAAACAAAAGCCCCTCTCTTGAACCTGGGGTAGCTTTTTAGTTTTTTTAACTAAATGATTGCCCTTATCCATCGATATTCGGCATATTATCGGCCGGCAGAGCTTTTAATGGTATTTGGTAACTTTATAATATCCTTACCCCATCACCATTAGTATACCTTCTCCACATTATTCACGCATCAAGTTACTTTGCTAAGTGACTACGTAACCTCACCTTGAGAGTCACGGACCGCGTGCCTTCAAAGGAAAGGATGATAAGGTCCGTCCTCTGGCGGTTTCAAACCGTTAATGTTGCCGCATTTACTTGCGACTGTTTATTTCTTCATTTGGAAGAACATTCAACTCTCCGAGGGAATGCTTGAGTTCTATAGGATTAGCTATAAAGCTAAGCTCTAAGCTAAAGACGAACTAATTTCAATCAAAATACGCATACAACATAACAATATTTTACTGGACAAAATTAAAAAACTGGATTACTAAGGCCAGGAATAAGTACACTTCCTATTTTTTTTCCGATAGGTTAATCAGACCGTCGGATCGTATTCACTCTAAGTAAATATACTAGTGAAACCAAGAGCTACTCGTATCAGCGCGGGTATCTGATAAAAGCAAGAAAATTGTAACCTACATTATGTTCAAGCAAATAAATTTATCTTTATCTTTACGCCTTGGAGCAGTTTTTGTAAACGCAAGTCGTTCCAGAGCATGAGCTATACAACTTTTCAGCTGTCAGCGCGATGTTTGCATCAAACATGTATTGATTCTCATACCTACTATTTCACTATGAATAAAATAAACCCAAAAATGCAAAAAAAAAATGCTTTTTCTGAAAAACTGTAGGTATTACATTTCTTAACTGAATTCGTTGAAACTTTGAATGTATAAAGTTCTTTACCTAGAATAGCATACCTATAGGCTACTTTTTTTGTAGGTAGGTACCACGCGAGCGAAACCGCGGACGGAAGCTAGTGACAAATAAAAGGAATATTTAGGTCTTAAGCTTATAACGGTCCTTTGTCACGTCTCAGCTGTCAGCGCGATGTTGTCTGCAAGAAAAGTAAGAAAATCAACGCGACCGCGCCCTGTGGCGCTGTTTCCGACTCGGTACGATCCGACTATTGGATCGGACGTTACTAAGTGTTCGAACAACTGTATGGCGCAAACGCCTACCGGTAGTCGGTTCAGACTCTCGGATCCGCCTATCGCATGGAAAACTCGGCCGTGTATTCCCAGCCTAAATAAGGCAGGCGAGGATCTCAAAAGGCGCAAATATAATAAGTCTCGATAGGGCTTACATAATTGAGCCTTTTGGAGTTGAGACTCTGGGTCCGTGGGGAAGCGGGGTCCCTCCGGTTTTTCAAAAACATACAAACTCACAAACTTTCGCATTTTTAGCCCATGGACAAACTTGATCTACAGATGCAAAAAAATCGCAGTATGGATTTATAAGAATGATTTTTGTTGCTCATGGTTTGATTATGTGTCGCCCTTAAATTTGACTAACCAATAAGTAATGGTCTGTAAAATCGTTACGTGACTGATCGGCTGACAATTGATGGTTTAGGCTGTGCGTACAGCCTAAACCATTGTGGGATGAGAAAGGCTGAACATGAAATAGAATGAACTCTTTCGAAATAGGTTGAAAATAAACCTACATATCAAACAACGCACGCCACGTGGGTAAACTACAAGGAAGTGAACGAATCCTATAGGTAATAATTTGTTACATTTTTTCGGGACAAATAGGTTATCGATTGGAATAAATAACGTGGGTTCTTAGCCGCACTGACCCTAGTTCCATTAAGTGTAATGGAGGTCTGAGGGTCCATCAAGCTAAAGCTCCCGACCTGAATTACAAGACAGATATCCAATTCCTGGTACACTCGTAGGTGTATTTCGTTTTAATAATCCTTAAAATAGCTAAATGGGTCAGTACTAACTGTAATCTTGGAGCTATATGGTAAGTATTCTAGTATTACCTTATCGTACTCAATTATTCCTGTCCATCCAAAGGTGGTCTGGAAGAAATCGCTTATAAGACCGCCTGTATTGTACCTTTTCAATTATTTCTAGTTAAATTATTTTTTAAGATATTTTTGTTTACTGTAAAGAGTTTTCTATATTTGAATGAGTACCTAGTCTAAACGTTACAAATTAATCAATACATATTTTTTTCTCCCTGTCTGTTTATTTGTCCGGGCTAATCTCGGAAACTACTGGACAGATCACTATGGTCTAAATTATTACATAGGCTACGTTATATTTTTTTTTAATTTTTAAATATTCCGGACATATCACACACGGTCAACTTATCCCAAAGTAGGCATAGCCTGTACTATGGGTACCAAAGACTGATATACATAATAGATATATACCTATTTAACACCCAGACACAGAACAAACATATGTTAATCACACAAATATTTGTTCAGTGCGGGAATCGAACCCGCGACCTCTAGCGCAGAAGGCAGAGTTACTACCAACTGAGCTATGAAGCCTGTCAAAATACGAAAGAAAGCGCGCGGGTGCAGCTAGTTTAAAGAGAAGATTTTGAAAATAGAGTTTAAATGAGTAGTGTAGATGACATTACAAATAAGTCTCTAAATAAAAATGTAGCTATATATTTTTTCAAGCTTAGCTATGTTGCTAGTTTGTAAAATGTTTTAAAATTTCACATTGATAAATAGTAAATCCTAAAAGCCATCGTCACGGGACAGGCCGGAAGAGTCGCCCGCAGTGCAGTCTCTTCATTTTATAACCGCCTGGTTCGCCATCAGCCGGGACTGATCGCGTCGCCGTCGCCTCTATCCCTAATAAATAACTGCAGCCAAGTTGCGCACGACGATGTTTCTAGCTTTTTTGCACTATACCAACCTATACAACCAATACATAGGCCTCATATACAAGCTCAAAGTCACGCAACGGGCTATGGAGAGAGCTATGCTCGGAGTTTCACTAAGTGATAAGATCCGAAATGAGGAATCCGTAGAAGAACCAAGGTCACCGACATAGCTCTCAGAATTAGCAAGTTGAAGTGGCAGTGGGCAGGCCATATAGCTCGCGGAACCGATAATCGTTGGGGAGTAAAGGTTCTCAAATGGCGACCACGAACCGGGCGACGCAGTGTTGACCCGATGGACTGATGACATTGTAAAGGTTTTGGGAAGTCGGTGGATGGAAAGGGCTCAAGACCGTTCGTCGTGGAACTCTTTGGGGGAGGCCTATGTCCAGCAGTGGACTTCTACAGATTGTTGATGATGATGATGACCAACCTATATCTAATTGTAATATATCTATACATACTATGTATGTTAAATAACAAAGTAATACACGTAAAAAGTTTGCATAGGCAAGGAAAGACAGCGTAGGTGTTCTTAATTATTCTACTTTACTTTTAAGAGTTCCGTTACCATAAGGTACCTACATAACCTCATAACGTGAGACTTCGTTGTGCGTCTCCACACTTGCGGGTATCTTAGCAACTACCAGTGCTATCGACTTGAGCCCAAATATAAAACTAAGTAAACTAAGCTGGATTTATATCAGATAAGCTTGCACCCGCAGCTTTGCTTGCGTGGTACCCACATCGCCGTCACATCGCTAGCAAGTTTTTTTTATATTTTGTTATGAAAACAGCCAGAACTATCAAACTGTGCCTGATTTCGCGCAATGACTACAACATTTTACTTAAGGGTTTTTGTAACATGAAATTACGACCGATGACGACCGCGGTGGCTTAGCGGGCGAGTGTTCATTTTTTTTTTTTTTTTTATACAACTTAAGTGGCAATCTTAAGTTGTTGGTAAGCGGCTACCGTAGCCTATGAGCGCTCGCAATACCAGAGGCATCACGCACGCGTTGCCGACACCGAACAGAAAGAGCCCCCCCCTCCAAAGAGCTCTGGCAACCTTACTCATCGCAGGAACACAACACTATTTGAAACAAATAATGTTATTTGGCTGCGATCTTCTGTAAGGCGGAGGTACCTCTCCAGGCGGGCTGCTCCAATTCAGAACGAGAAAATCTTGCTGTGCCCTACCTCCTCCAAACATATCCTATCTGAGACACAAGGGGTGCGAATTCGATTCCCGCTGCGGGATAAATGTTTGTATGATCTGCAAATATTTGTTCCAGGGCTGGATGTTGTGGTACCATGTACATATTCTGACTGTGAATTGATTTTTATTTTACAAAGCATTTGAAATACAACAAACGGATACAATAAGATAAATCTTTCTTAGATTTTCACTTAAATCTACGAAGGTCAAGACGTCCCGTGGGAAGAACTACCTACTTAAAAAGTTACGAATTTCTTTTATCGTACAAGCTAGCTTCCCATTGTGTACCTACGATGTCCCAGTCAGAGTGGTCTCCAATGACCCGGAGCGAATCGTCGGTGGAGATAACAAAATAATCGTGCCGGGGTACTCGAGTCCAGCAGTAAGTTTAGACACACTTTGAGTGAGACAATTTAATCTTGGCTTCACCCTCGGACGGTGGGTAGTTTTAAACGGTCTTTGTCATCTAAGTATCTCGAAGTTCTATCTTTAAAAAAAGTTTTAACTACATTGCCAACGGTTAATTAAAGTGTTTTACTACGAAACTATAAATGACGCTTACTCTGAGAAAGCTTTAACTTCATGCGCTTTGAAATAAATTGAACTCATTTAATGTGTAATATATTTGTACGGTTTTTGACAAATTATTCACCAGCTCTACCATTTGTATATTTGTCAATTATATGTACGTTATATGCACGACCTCTACCTAAAATTATATTTCCTAAATAAAACAAACATGTATTAACTATTCAATTCTTATTCTAAGTGGGGAATAAGATGTATTATGTATATATTTAATCGAGCGAGCGAAGTTGTCTCAAACAACTTGGTCGAATCGGTGTTGTGTTTTTGTATGATTAGATGTTAGAGCTTATCTTTAGAAACGGCCATCCGATCTGCATGTAATTTAGTAGGTCTACAGGTTGTACTATCGACATTTACTGGTTAAAATATGAGCTATATCGGTCCAGGAGTTGCGTAGATACAGGGGTATATAAAAGGTTTTTTTTAAAAAGGTAATCATACACATGAAAACGGGTGTACATGTACACTTACAGTGTACACGTGCTTCGATGATAAACGATTAACGAAGCACCAATTTTTACCAGACATCACGAGATCTCAGTTCAGGGTGAACTACCTTCAAGTAAATATTAGAGAAATCTTTATACTTTGTTCTTAGCTAGCAACCACACAACAGAATTATTATAATTTATTCTCAGCTACGAGGGTTGTGTTCTGTGTGATGTTGTGCTAGATACCTCAAATTGAAACAGGCTATTTGCTTTTATGGTTGGTAAATATGACTGAGGGATGGGTTGTCGACAAATATTTACCTCTGCACGCTTATTAATATGACACAGGTGTAGGGTCGAAATTCGTAGAGTTGCTACGTCGTAGCACACAAGGGTTTCACTAGTCATGCTGATTTATTTCATTCTAAAATTAATGGCTTCAATTGTTTCAATATGTATTATAAATGTGTAAATTTATTTCTTACTCAACTATGCCATAAAGACTAAACCGATTTGCGTGCAATTTGGAAAAAATATAGATTGTGACCTGAAAGACCCTACAAGGCGTAAAAATGTTTTTTCAAACTTTATTAGATCTGATTTTTGGTTATCGTTTAAACTAATTATTAAATGTAACGTAATGTTTATTAAACGTTTTAAACTAATTATAAAACAGCTGATTTTTGCATAGTTTTTCAATGAAATATTTCGAATTTCCACAAGACGTGTAACAAATGTATAGCCAATAGTAGATTAAGTCCATTTAGGGATAGTACTGTATATATTAAATAAATAAATATTCCGGACATATTACACACGGTCAACTGATCCCAAACTAGGCATAGCCTGTACTAAGGGTTCCAGAGACTGATATACATAATAGATATATATTTAACACCCAGACACAGAACAAACATCTGTGAATCACAAAAATGTTTGTCCACTGCGGGAATCGAACCCGTGACCTCTAGCGCAGAAGGCAGAGTTACTACCAACTGAGCTATGAGGCCAGTCAACATTATTATGAATCACTTTGTATAGGCTACTTTTTACCTTAGTATAGAGCGGTTTTTAATTATTTTGTGAAACTGAAGCACAATAATTGTGCTTCAGTTTCACACAATTGAAGGTTTTCCTACTTATCAGCAATTATTGCTGATAAGTAGGAAATTCAATTGTAATTCATAATCAAATCAGTGATTTCATCCGTGATCGTAAAATTGGTTCCAGGTAATTGAAACTATCAAAGTGCAAGTATAAAATTTGCAGTGAACTCATGAGTTCTCTATGTAGCGAGGGGCATACATAGCGAACGTGGAGCTAACGTACCAAATAATAAAAAATCCTATTTAACTAAGTACGAGTAGGTGTTGCTGCCTACTTAACTTTTTTCTCTTCGAAGTTTCTACCATTATCGGTTACCATTAATAGATACGTATCATTACCATACATACATAGATACATAAAGTCATGGCACGGTGGGCAGAGACCACGGCTTTTCACTTGCTACGATCCTGACATACCTCATTTGATTCATTCACTCTTATCACATTCCTAATGCATGCTCGACGGTTAAGAGTACAAAACGTCATTGATTTGGTCACTAATTAACAATACTAAGATATCTCTGTACTAACTATCTCGACCAAAAATGCTACACCATTCAAATGTAATAAGCCAGTTAATCACTGTAAGGTAACAACAAATCGATTATTATGTAAAATGTTATGTTGCAGCTGCAATTACCTCTGAGTAGACACCACTCGATTCGACTGAGAAATCGAACTGATACGTATAATTGGGCAAATAACTGAAACATTTAAACAGTTATTTATTACTCATCATCATCATTTTAAGCCGTAGGACATCCACTGTTGAACATAGGCTTTTAGATAAACTCAAACTCAACGTAGGGATAATTTTGAAACAAATAAATATTCCTTACATATTCACACGGTCAACTGATCCCAAACTAGGCATAGCCTGTACTATGGGTACCAGAGACTGATATATATATATAATAGATAAATATTTAACACCCAGACACAGAACAAACATCTGTGTTTATCACACAAATGTTTGTCCAGTGCGGGGATCGAACCCGCGACCTCTAGCGCAGAAGGCAGAGTTACTACTAATTGAGCTATGAGGCCTGTCAGATCCAGATTTCCAGCGCAACCGACCTTGTGCGGCTGCACTCAAACAATCATAATAGGGGGATTTGCCCATACTCGCAACGCTGGGCATGTGGAGTGGCGAGCGCAGATGAAGGTATTGTAGATAGGGTACGCTGCTGTGCATCCCCTATCTTTTTTCCTGTAGTCGCCTCGTACGACATCCAAGGGTAGAAAAGGAGGGCCTATTCTACAGACAGGGCCACCAAGGCAAGTTGAAGTCGAGTTACTCGTAGAATATAACAAAGGAATCAGTTTTGTCGTATGATCAGTGGGTGGCTAGTTGGTAGGTTAGCCGAATCGTCTGAAGGGGAATCAGGGACAGTATAGCCTCTGCGGTATTGGAACACTACCGAAGCGGCACAAGTCCGCTCTTACCAAAACTTTGCTTTGCTAATTTGTAGTAACTTTCCGGTTACACTGCAATAAGGTTTCAAATGGCTTGCTTGTCGTTCGATCACCTGCAATGCTATGTATCGAGGGACTGATAAAGTTGGAATGTGTAATAAAAATAAGGTGAGTTGTATGAGAGAAAATTTCTTTAAACAAGGCAAGGAAAAAGATTTTCCAACGCAATGAAAACAAACGAATTTTATAAGTGCAAGTTTGTCTCAGCCTATATAATTTTGCTGATGAGGCCTTCATTATTATTCAGCAGGGCCTATGAAAACGCAAAATATAAAATTGTAACAATAAAAAATCGTCCAATTTAGAAATAAGACATTGATGTCCATAAAAAGTAAGTTCGTTATCGTCAGTGGGGTTCTCACTCAATCCGACTCGTTAGGATACACCAAGTTCATGAATAATGTAATACGAATAATGGAACTCCGCAAAATATCTACCTGCATGTTTTAATGTCGAGAATTTCTTCTTTTGAAACTTCCTTCAATTGAGATCGATTTGAATATTTTAAAGTTACCGATACTCGCATTGGAGCGTTTTATTCTGAATTCTTCCTTTTTGTTTGTTCTTTCATCGACAAAGTTCTCATCATGTGGTTTGAATACGATAACTATTAAACGCGGATAGAATGGATCTACTAAGGTCTTATAAAGGCCTACCGCAATCAGGGCACCTTGTTATCTCTCTTACAATAAGGTACATTTTATTTAAATAAGGTGCCTAAACTAAGTTTGAATAGCCTGGAAGGTTGCTGATCCTATTTCTACATTTACCCTACTACTTACTTAAGTAAGCCACATGAATTCGTTACTAAAACAGGCCCTTTCGCCTACATCTAGGTCGACCGTACAATATGAGGTTGGGCTTGTTATTGTATTTCATATGCGGTCAAGCCTCGCGATTCACGAGCTCGGGGAGCATCACAAGTCGTTTATTTCAATAAGACAGGCTTACCTGTCCGAGCCCTCTCCCTTGTGACTGCTGTGATGAGTCTGGCTTATTAGCTTTATTTATAAACTACGGGAAAAGATCTGATTCCGGCCTTTTGGTACATAAAGGTCGACTATTCATATCCAGTGACAGACAGTGACTTATCATTTCAGCCGTAGGATGTCCATTGCTAAATATAGGCCTCCCGCGGAGATTTCCAGAGCAAAATCCTATCTTGTCGGGGAAATTTGCGGGAAATAGGGAACGTTGCTGCCAGTCCCCTAGCTTTTTCCCTCAGTCGCCTCGTACGGCATTAACGAGTAGGTAGATATGTAGGTTCTGTATTCTGAGGTAGGGAGCAATTGTTCAGTTGCCGGGGCCACCACGGCCGCGGACAGACTTACTTGTAATTGACGTATACTTACTACGGAAGTTTTTTTAAATAAGTTGCTATAAAAGATTTATAGCAACATTTGATATTTTCATTTGTAACCTTTTGTGAGAGAGAATAAATAAATATTATTATTATTAAAGATAAATTTCTACTCTGTGTCCATACTAATTCTGTGGATAATGAAAATTTATGAAAAACGTGTTCGACGCTCGATGTTCTTCTAGTGTGGTTACACGAATGAAATGAGAGTTCCAACAAAGGATATGCGTTGTTTTTTCAGAATTTCCGCTATGAAAGTCACTTTACAAAGGAAAACGTAGACAGAGGGCCTATAATCGATTTAATGAAATAGAAATCGAAGGGTCCCACGGGATTGGTTTACTGAATTTACGACCACTTATAGCATTTAATTGGAGGTTCGTGCCGCAATAAAAGCGGCTTGATGACCTGCAGACTCAAGGAACTTGGAAAATGAAACTGAATGCTAAATGGGTTTCAGCTCTAAATCTTACTTTACAAATGACGCTTTTACTTACACGACCCGATCAGTGACTTGCTTATTTGAATAAAATGAAAGTTAGCCTATATTCCTTGACTTTTAAATATTTATTCAGGTTACACGTGTAGGCTGAATTTACTGATGGCCAGGCAGTATGAATTTAAACTTAAACTTAAGGGAAAAAATTATAGTATTGTATGGTTCCGAGTGTTGGGCTACCAAAGGGACGGATGAAAGAAGATTGTATGCGGCGGATTGCGGCGGAGATGCGATTATAGAGTGAATTGGTTGACGTGGGCGCCAGTGACGGAAAATCTGAGGAGTGGGTAATAGGTTCGCGTGGTATGAGCATGTACTGAGGAGGGAAGAATGTCATGTGACGAGAAGACTGTTCGATAGAAATGTGGATGGTAGTAGGAGTAGAGGTAGGCCAAAGAAAAGATTGATGGATGAAAGAAGAATACATGTTGTGCCGACCCCACATAATGTGGGATATGGGCAGGAATATAAGTAGATTCTAAAACTCTACACAATGTTTCGATAACTCCATGGTAGACCATGGTGGCATACCTATTGTAATTAACGCGATAAATTATCAACCGCTAATGAATCGGAATTTACTGTTTTTTTCCCGAACAAAGTATTGTTCATTAATTTTAAGTGAAAGAATGTCCCAGATACAAGCGAAGCGCTATGCCGTGCCGCCGCTCCGTGCCCGTGCCTAAGCCAGCCCCTACATAACTTTATTTTTTACTTCAGAATCGCGCATTCACCACAAAAGACCGGACACTAAAATAAAGGCATTTCCTTTCCCATAAATCGCTTCTACCAACGAATAGAATAAGGAAAACGGCACAATCTTTAACTTTCTGACAGTTTAATAAGATAATAAAAATATAACCGCGGAATAAAGTTTAAAACGATAAATTCACACCGGGATCCCGGCAGCTGTTGTAGTTATCAAAATGAGTTATGGAATCCTACCTTAGCAAAGATAAACTCCCAGAGATAAAACGGTTTTGAAGTAGCTGAAACTTTCGCGAAGGTGGGTCTTTTCGTGGAGTTCAAGAAGGGTAAGACCAACCGTTCCATTTCATTTCTCAAAATATGCTACACAAAAGTTAGGTATAATAACTAACAAATCTGTAAAATTATAAGGCCAATTTTGTTATTAAGTTGATCATGTTTTTCTTACATAAAATTTATGGCTACTGCTGTATTTTCAACAAAACAAGAGAAAATGAAAATAAAACCGCAGAGCTACTTTCCAAAATGGCTATGATAATATCAATTTTAATAAATAAAAACACTTTTACAAAAAGGTAACCAGAAAAAGTCAGGACATCAGTCAAAGTCAGAAAGTACAATGCAGTCATTACTCCATGCAAATGCATGAAAGTAACGGAACCAATAAAATTTTAATCCACGCTATGATTGGCACTCGCGGCTCTAATGAAATTTCCAGTAGGTACGTCGCGTCGTGGCCAGTAGCCACCGCCATGCGCCAGCGAGGCTCGATAGGTCAGCTAATCTGATTTTAAATTCATGAACCTGGACCAGAGTAGGTACCTATTTATTCTGTGAACTAACACAGCGTGAAGCAAAAATAAAAAAAGCTGTTGTGGCTCTACCATAAGTACCTACCAGCTCCTGATGATATCGTCAAACATCAACCAATCAAGTTAAAATGATCTCAAATACTGGTAATTGGTTATGCCGATGGACATTTGCGACGGACTCAAAGGGCTAGCGATAAAGGTTAGGGTTACTTCATTGCTTTATATAACTTAGTTCGGCACAGAAAAGCGAGCTTTAAAGTGTCACAAAACTTCGAAAATATTCCTTTTTGGCCCCATACAACAATCACTTCAGTTTTTTTATTTGTTATTTTGCCATTTTATTTGTTATGGTACAATCTGTTTTCGATTTATAATTTTTTTTACCACTTTTTGTACCTAAGTACGTACTTTTTGTAATTTTTTTTATTTGGTTGTTGTTGGGGACGAATAAACGCCTTTTCTTTCTTTATTTTCTTTCAAAATATCGTAACGGATGTAGTGCTCCCGTCTGAAGAAGAGACCCCGGTAGATATGCAGGGGTGAAGAATCTTAGGCCTCTTACGACATCCACGGGAAAAAAAAGTAGGAAAAAAAGTTATGGAATGGACAGTAGCGTCCCTTATTTTAAAAACAAATAGCTCTCACTACGCTCGCCAACCCATACCCGGGTGGTGAGTATGGGCGAATTCCTTCCATAATATAGGAAGTCGCTCTGGAAATCTGTGGGGGAGGACTTTGTTCCCAGACGTTCAATGGCTGAAATGATGATGATGATCGTAACGGCATCTAGCTGGGATCAAGAGATGCTCAAGTGTACGGAGATTCAGATAGGCTCAATATGCATGAAATCGCCAGAATGCCATTTCCTCATCGACATCGGCATTTCCCCAGGACAGGACGTTCTCGACGTAATACCATGTAAGCTCCAGTTCTACAGAGCTGATTTTGTGTTCAGCTTACGTATTTGGCTCATTCAGTAAGTATCAGGTAGGTAGGTATTCCACGTTCGAAGGAAACGTGGCGTGAGGCGACATGCTTTGGCAGTATTGTAGCGAATGTTCAACTGCGACGGGCATTGTGAAATACATAATGGTTACTGTATTTCTACTGGCATAATGAACGTAAAGCCCTTCAAACTCACAATGCATAGCACCAGTTTGACGTTATCGAATGGCTAGCAAATAATACTCATTAGTGTAATAACGTAGAATTGTGGCATGAAATCTGATTGTCAATTCGCGACGGATTCGTATACCTACCTATACAGCGATTTGAAATCCGACATAAAAATTGCTAAAGTTCACCAACACATACTTAAATGGTAATAACTATGTCATATTTGAAATTAAATAATGTTTGATGAAAAAAATTATGTCAAATTGAAATAAATAAATAAATATTCCGGACATATCACACATTGTCAACTGATCCCAAACTAGGCATAGCCTGTACTATGGGTACCAGAGACTGATATACATAATAGATATATATTTAACACCCAGACACAGAACAAACATCTGTGTTAGTCACAAATGTTTGTCCAGTGCGGGAATCGAACCCGCGACCTCTAGCGCAGAAAGCAGAGTTACTACCAACTGAGCTATGAGGCCAGGAAATTGTTAGGTACGAGAACTGTAATAACAAGAAACGCACACAGAGTTTGTAAAAGGATAAAGTATCTGAACTGGTAAACCTGGAACGTGTTGCCATAACTTATCACATGTATGATGTTGATGGTATGTCTGCTCTACATACTATTTACAACATAAAATGTGTATATGGTAAAATAAAACCAACATAAAATAACATGTCAAAGATCTTTTGAGTGAAAAAATCTCTAGATCCGACCCTGTAAGGCACCTGAGATGTAGCGGAAGTTCCTCCTGAAAGATGTTGAAATTACTAGAGTTCCTGCAAATTCCTGAGCTAATTTCATCAACTCTCAATTCACAGAGACATTGTTTCTCTTTCATTCTGTCACGGAGGAAAACGCAGTTAAGACTTGGAAATTTATATAATTGAGGTTGTCTCGACCCGGTGCAGCTACGTCGACACTGCTAGCATAGTAAATGCGTTAAAGTAGAGCAACTAATTAAACTTCATTGCTACAAACACGAGGTTATTCGGAAAAGGTAGATTTGATTATATTATTACCTACTTACTTGGATCTAGTTACTTAGCTGATTTGAAACAGGTCAATTAAAATCGAAAAAAATATGTAGGTAAATATAATATTTGAATTTTTTATATTTTGTAATATTGTATTAAATAAGCTCCTATAAGGAGACCATCGGTATAGCTAAAACAACCATGATACAATTACTTAAAGATAAAGATAAAATTATTTGCTTGAACATAATGTAGGTTAAAATATGGAGAACGTAGATATACATATTTAAAAATTTAGTGTTTTCCATATCGAGGTCTTTCCATAGTCTTGCATTGGCATTGGCACTTTACTGTTTCACATCAAAATATGTAGACGACCCGGAAAGGACTCTTATGTAAATTATCTGTAGATGACAAACGGTGTATTAAATATATACACGGCCAGTTGCTAGCTTTCAGGGCAAGTTTCAATACCCAGACTAATTAAAATATAAATAGTTTGCATTTCAACTTAGCACGTCCGTGCTTCATTTAATTACTAGGCTCAGGTTAGTAGGCTTCTGTTTTCATAATTACATTTCCAGTTGATTAGGTGGTTTTTTATTCAATTACGAACAGCAAAGTTCGCAAAATTAGCACTAAAATGGTTTCGTAGTAAAAGTTAAACTTTGATATCACATTACAGGAGTAAGTAGTTTTGAAAACATTGATACAATATTCTTTACTTGCCTTGATCAGTCAAGACTGGCCTCATAGCTCAGTTAGTAGTAACTCTGCCTTCTGCGCTAGAGGTCGCAAGTTCGATCCCCGCACTGGACAAACATTTGTGTGATAAACAGAGATGTTTGTTCTGTGTCTGGGTGTTAAATATTTATCTATTATGTATATCAGTCATTGGTACCCATAGTACAGGCTATGCCTAGTTTGGGATCAGTTGACCGTGTGAATATGTCCGGAATATTTATTATTTTATTTATTATTTATTATCAGTATTTGTACTAAGTTTCGGATCAATCGCTTCACGCGCTTTCATACAAACTTTGGCACCCCCATCACTCCCTTGCGTTGTTACCCCTTTTCATGCCCTTTATTTTAATAAACTCCCTTCTTAGTTGTGGTGTTATCATTTGAGGAAGCCACTGTCCAAATTTCAACGTTTCAGCCTCAGCGGTATGGGCTGTGCGTGAGCTCCCAAGGAAGGCCTTGTTCTTTTATTCAAATTAGATTGAATTTTTGACCCTGCTTTATACTAATTCAGAGATTTCAGGAAATTTAAACCAGAGTTCTGTGTAATTTACCAGTGAAGTGGTAAAAATAAAACCTTTGTAGGAACGCGTGTTTGAAAAAGCGCATGTTAAATAACAGTGTCTTGATACACTACGTACTTTTATCTTTAGTTAGAGATAACATGGGGCGAGGCCACATTAGTCGTGCGAATCGTCCGTCCGACAGCCTTCATTAGGACACAAAGGCCTTGTCTATCATTGACTTCCACCTTACAAATTATCAGAGCTTCATGGAAGCGACCGGACAATAGTAGATTTCCCTCCAGGAAATATGGGGACCACTATTTACTTAGTAAAGCCACAGACCAAACAACAGTTACTTAGTACAACTCTATTCAATACTCACCAACAAAAGGCACTATTTGTTCACTTTTGGGCGGAGAAAGGCATTACATTGTTTGTGTAAGTCGACGTAAATAGCTTTACATTAACCATACATTACCTAACCCTTGTTGGAGGAACTTTGGTGTGGGCTTCAAAGAAAACAAATTGTTTCTGAATTTCTTTATTAGGATTTGGCATGGACATGTTTTATGCCTTGGCTTTTTAACAAAAATGTTTGAGAAAAAAACATTAGGGTTGGAAAATGCGTAGCAAATGTCGCGAAGACCTGAAAAATAAAAAAAAATGATTAGAAAGAAGACCTTCTGATTCATCAGACTTTATTCAATGTGAGTTTGCATTCGTAAAGAAACAGTAGCTGATCAGCAACACCTGCTATAGCTACACGTGTTTCTGATATCACCACTATAATAGGTAGGTACTTCATGCAAAATGCAACTCATACGAGTACATATCTGTAAAATAACATGCAATATATATAGGTATAATAATTAAAGACAATGCGCTGGTCATTTGACATCGTAAATGATAATGTTCTGCCGACCACTCTTGCCAAATATCGAATGCTGCAAATTACTTCCATCTATTATAATAAAAATATATTCCTACTATTGCTGAGTAATTGAACAAATTAGTTTTGAATTTAATAAGGACAATTAATATTGTCAGGTGAGCACAATGCCTTGCTTCCCCCCGTGACATTATCTTGAATAAATCATTGTCAGTGTCAGATTTCGATTGATGACATTTACGGATATTTTTAAATAGGAAATGATTCTAAACGTTGCAACCGGCGCCGGCGCTGATTTCATATTTTAGAGATGTTAGAAAACTATTGCTTTAAAGGTTGTTCGCCGTTTAGTCCAGTCTGCCGTGAAGTTTTTTAAATGAAAATAGCTTTGTGTCTTTTCTACGAAGACATCTACGTCTACGTGCTATGTCCTGCGTAGCGCTCTATCTACTCTGACGCATTAATACTTTTGTGTAGGAGAGGCAAGTCAATAAGCCATTTTAAATTACTGGAGTAATTTAAAATGACCATTTACGTTATTCCCAATGCATTGTTTAACCTAAAGGTTAATAACTTTGATTAGTAATAATTTTAAGCAACCCATTTGTTATAGGTACCTAATTATTCCCGTTATTGACTAAGTATCATAACATATCGACATGAATTAGTGTTTAATGAGATGATATGCTATCATAGCTCTAAATTAGTACCGTTAGACAATAATTAGGGAGTATCTATATCTACGCATACCTAGTGGAATGGTGGGTAATTTATTTACTATGGATGGATACATTAGGCATATGAATGTATGGTTACCAGCTATGATCGGTACACTCCGCTGAATAGTATGTTAGAGCCCTCCCTGAGGCAGAACACGAAGGGGTGATCAGCGTTGAATGATCTCTTATCGGAAATGACCGCACTCAGATATGAGATGCCAAATTCTGGAAATAATGTAAGCTTGTGCTTGATATTCTGTTTAGAGGAGGCGTAAATAATCTATGACACTAGATTTTCCGGCTTGGGTACAAAAAAAACTGATTCAAAAACTACGCGCTGCACACACGCGGTCTTTTGTAGAAGCTAGTAGTAGCGAGAAAAAATCGCCGTTCTATTCGCATAAGCTTTTTCATAGGAGCTCTACACCCTTTTAAAAGCCTTTTGTGACCGACAGGTTCAGATGAAGGAAATCATATGAGCTTTTTCTAAACGCGCGTTTAGAAATCTACGAGTAATAGTCAACTTTCAACCGTGCCCCAAGCACGAATAATTCACGATAGCGTTACGCTTACGATACAATACTAAAAGTCAAATACCAACCAATAACATCGGCGATGCTTGACATCTTTTTATTTGGGTTTGGCTCATATTTCACATTTGTTATCGTATCGTAAGCGTAACGTTGCTCGGATCACAGACCATGAGCGTCAGTGCTCAGAAAAAAATCAGAAGCCGCCACCGCCGATTTACGCGCGTTGGCGCACTTTACACCAAACGTGAAATTCGTAATAAACAAAAATCTAATCAGAATATCAAATCAGTTTTATGTTGTAGCGTTGACCTATTATACTAGATCTACTGAACTGCTAATCATTTAAAAATCTACTGTAATTAGCTTTTCAGTAAAAAGTCGATGTGTTTATGAAAATTCCGAGGAATCAGTTCTGCATGCTTACAATCTCTGTCAGAATTACCTACGAAAGATATGAGCCACTGAACAGTGTAAAAGATTTATTTTTAAGCGCAAAGTAGAAGGGATGGTCCGCAACGAAGGTTTTGAGGACATGTGGTAGCACTTTCGCTGATCGACTTATGAAAAAGGCTGAAAATTACCAAACAAAATGTAATCAACAAAATTCTTAGGCACTCTTGTTATTTGGATGAGCCATGATGTCGTACAAAATTAATGTTTAATGAATCATCCGGCTGGCTATATGCTCAATATTCACCTTGCCTTATTATTTTATATTATTTTATACTTGCTTCCGCCCGCGTTTTCGCTCGCGTGGTACCTATTAAGATAAAAAGTAGTAGCCTATATGCTATTCCAGACTATAATCTATCTCTGTGCCAAATTTCATCCAAATCCGTTCCGCCGTTTGGGCGTGATTGAACCACAAACATCTAAACATCCTCACAAACTTTCGTATTTATAATATTAGTAGGATAGATAGATGCCATTATACAAAGTGGTTCATAAATGTATGCTAACTCTACACCAAATTGGCAACAAACTTTGGTCTACAACTTTTGGAAATTCTTAATTTTTCATTTAAGTGTTCAGCATTGGACGCCAAAACCTGATGAAACTCTCGCTAAAAGAAGGTATACTGCTGATCTACTCTCGAACTAACCGCTATATTATGTGTGAAAACCTTTAAATTGCCAAAATTTCAAACTTTATCTCCATATGTAAGCTATAAGTATCAGCTGTAAGTTTTTCTAAGGGAATAAAATAATAATAAATAAAATAAAATGATGACGATGACTCAAAGCTGAATAAACTTTAAAACAGACTTTACACACAACACTCAAAATTAACCTGAGATTAAATTAGTGGTTTCCATACGACTCCGTTGAACAAAGGCATGTTTTGGTGCATGACTTCAAAGTAAAATGGTCTATCAACTTCGACCTTTTTTCTTTCTTTGTCATTTAATCCAGACATCATGAGTATATTTAATTCTGAAAATATGAATATCAATCAATAATAATCTACCTAGGAATCGAAGTCCTGATTGACTAACTGACGCACAAGACAACGCACAGCCTTGTTGTCAAACAACTTGGACAATCGGCGCGTTGTACGTTTGTATTGATAAACTAAGTGTCTACGTTTCCACGTTTCTATGTTTCTACGTTTCTACGTTTTTATTATTCTACGTTTCTACTTTTATATGTTTGTTCTACAACACGTAAAAAAATATTGTTGTAACACCTATAAAATCCATATTTTTTTTAAATAAATCTAATAAATTTTGAAACACACTGAAACACTTTGATCCAAACATTATGCAGATAAACACCTCAGATTTAAATTTTTGGTTCCACTACAACTCCACTGAATAGGGTTTTCTTTCTGTTTATGATTTCGAAGAAAAATGGTCTATCCACTTCAAACGTTTTGCTTTCTCGTTGCTCATCAAATAGTGATGAGCTAACAAAAATAAGCGCTGAAAGAATTACATAATATATGTATATGCTTAGGCTTCTTGGGAAAGATAATTCAGAGCGTTATCCATCTAATTCAATATTCTAGTTGATCTATAAGAAACGATAGGTGATTGTGTATGCTGGCGCTTACCTACTGCTCGGTGTATATTAAAAAAGACTGATTTAAGTATATAGTCAAAACAAAGAGTGATACAAGGAACGTGTATAATACTAACATTACTGAGAATAAATTCCATCATACAGTATTAAATCCCCAAATTTAATTTGGTAATAAAACGGATGATCAACTTCTAACATCACATAATCTGCCAAGAAGCCAGATTTAGATATCGTAAACGCTGTAAAGACAATTTCATTAGAGTTATGAAATAAATCTGTCAAGCTCTTTATGTGGACCGCTGGATCTGTAATAGATATTTCTTGTGCCAGCAAGGCAATTAGCAAACAAATGCTTCCCAAATTTTACATTAGTTAGATCGTTCTTATGTCATTCCGGTATCGGCTTTGTTTTGGGCGCCTGTTGTTGGGCTATGTTTTTGGTCTAGTTTTTAATATGTTTTTTAGTGTTTCAAAGTACTTACCATTAGCAGCAGCAGCTTCAGCCCCCTCTTCATTAACTTCAATAAATGCTTTTTGAATAGCACCAGATATGAACAAGTTAGATTCACTAACTAGCAGATTGTTTAATCTGGCTTCAGTTGGGCTGAACATTTTCTTGATATTCATCTGTAAGTAATTGAAGACTTTAGTATGTTAAATACTCCCAAGTGGTTGTCATGTCTATGCTCACGATTGTTAAAGCAATGTTTATAATAAAAATTCATACCTTTTCTAAAATATTTTTGAGATCAGTACTAGTTTCAATTTTGAACTTAGGCACCTTCACGTCAACTTCGTATGTAGACAAATCTGCAATAGCTTTTTCTAAAAGAGATGCATCTTTGAGCTTTTCCTGCAATTCCGTGATACCGTCCACTTGATTGGGAAGGACTATCAGGAAAGAAGTTTCTCCACCGTCATAAGACATTTCCAACAGCTAAAATGTATAAAATAATACGTTACTATATTGGTTTTGCTACTTCTATGTATAATAAAGTGACTCAGAGATCACGTTACGTATATGACTATGAAAGTATCGAATCTCTTCTTTTTTTCAGTTGGTAGAGTCGTTTGGTCCAATCGTGCTACAATATACGTCCAATTCAAAAGGGCTTTGGCATAGTTTTCGAGCCTTGTCAAGCCTTAAAGGCAGATTCACGAGATCAAGTCGAGGATATTCCTATTTCTGTTGGTTGTTAGTAAAGTTGTCACAAATACCTTAGCATTAAGCTCGGCACTTTCCCCGTAGAGGAAATCTTTACGTATGGCCATAGTTGGCACTTTGACGGTTTGACCCTTCGACACGTGGAAGTCCCTCTCTGTGGTCTGCTGCTTATCGAATTTGTGCTTCCATGAACCCTAAAATTGTCAAATGTTATTGCTTTTATTACCCAGAACAATATTCTGTATATATAATAAGATAGTAAATCCAAAAATTCTGTACATATACACAAATGTTTTTCTTCAAAAACGTGTTTAGGAATCACATGTGTGTGCGAAATAAAAAAAATGACTCTGAGGACTTTGTTTGTCTGTCTGTTTGTTATCCGGGGTAATCTTGGAAACTATTGGACTGATTTCTATGAAACTCTACAAATTATTGATTATGTGCTAAATTGTTACATAGCTATGCTATATATAGCGCTAGAGACCCCCTTGAGGGGGATAGAGAGACACAAAGTTTGTATGAAAAAAATATTTTAATGCAAATGTTGATTTGAAATTTTACAAATACATATTTAATAACATTTAATGTGATACGGGTATCAGTGTTTTCTAAATAACCATTTGAATTATAACAAAAGTTAAAGGCGTGTATCTTCTTTTTCTATAGTTACTTTGACTCCATGCGAGTGAAACCGCACGGGTACAGCAAGTCAAACATAAATAAATACATAAATTACTTACCTTAAAATAAATAGCATTGACGAGAACAGCACGTGTCGTTGAATCGACTGAATCCTTACTTAGGAGCTCTTTGATTTTGTTATTTGTGTGGTCTTCAACCTGTAAAAATATAAATCTTATCATATCCTATTAATATTATAAATGCGAAAGTTTGTGAGGATATTTAGATGTTTGGATGTTTGAGGTTCAATCACGCCAGAACGGCTGAACGGATTTGGATGAAATTTGGTACCGAGATAGAGTATAGTCTGGAATAGCATATAGGCTACTTTTTATGTCGGTACCACGCGAGAAAAGCCGCGGCGGAAGCTAGTTTTAAATAAAATACAGCACTCCGCTTGGGCAGGGCTTGATTCGGTTTAGATATATGAGGAAATGAAGAAAAGCATGGTCTTTTCAAGTGTACCTATAAATTCATGGGTGTCAAATCTTCTGTATATATAAAAGAACAAGGCCTCAACGTGCGATCAACGCACAGCCCAATCCGCTGAAGCTATAAAGCTGAAATTTGGACAGTAGCTGCCTTATATGCCAAACATCCACTATCCACTAGGAGGGATTTTCAAAATATCAACTTCAAGAGGGTGAAAATGTTATTGTTTTTATTACCCAGGGTTAAAACGCTTGTATGAATAATCATATTCCTTGAACCTACAGATTTGAAACGAACTATAAATAATGTAGATTTATCTGAAACTTGGTACTCATAAAGTCAAATAATGAAATACGTATTTGGGTTTTTCAAAACTGCCCCTTTCAAAACCGCGGGCGTACGCTAGTAAAACATATTTTTTTCACCAAACTGAGTCCTTTGGTTGGTGCGCGCATACATATTATGTCATTTAGGAATTACCCAAGCATTGATTTCATTAACAGCCGCATCCGCCACTGAGAAGTCAATGTTCTTGGCGTCAGAATTGAAGACGTCTCTTGATACTTCTGCGAACTGCTGGTTTAGTGCGGCGTCTTTGGCTACGTAGATTCGGTTAGCCATTCTGAGCTCCACGCCCTTTACTGAGCGGAGTTGTTGGTTTAATTTTGAGAAGACAGCTTTTGTCTGAAAGTGGAAAATAAAGTGTATGAAAACTGTTTCTTTACAGACTACTCACCACGATTATTTAGTTTATTTAGTAAAATATACGAATAATACAGAATTAATATTAAATACGATTATTATGGTTAAAGAACTTTATTCTCAAAAGAAATTACATTTCACTTCATGAGAAGTTAACAATTTTAACTTAGTTATTATAAAAACAGTGAGCATGCAGTACTAACAATTGTTAAGATATTATAGTGAGTATAACCCTCGCATTCTTTCTTGGAGGCGGGCCTACGTCTGGTATTGGACTTCTTCGGGGCGATGATGTTAATACATACATACATAAATAAAATCACGCCTATTTCCCAGAGGGGTAGGCAGAGACCACGGCTTTCCACTTCCTACGATCCTGACATACCTCATTTGCTTCATTCACTCTCATCACATTCCTCATACACGCTCGTTGGTTTAGGGTACTCTTGACCAGGCCTTTTTCCAAAACGTCACCGATTTGGTCACTGAGGGTTTTTGATGATAATACATACATACTTACAGCACATTTTCATCAAATGCGTCAAATGTCATATTTTTGTTATGTTCATATTTTTCCTCAAAATTCCCCTCAATACTAAGAATGCGGGACAAAACCTTGGTCCCAACAAACCGGTTGGCGCGAAGATGGCATGTAAGTAGACAGATATCATTATCAGTAGGTGCCTACTATCCATATGTCCGTTTATGAAGAGTTTTTAATGTTTGTACTGTGACTTTACTTTGGATAGCTTATCAAACTCTTTCTATAGGTACATTCAGTTATACTATTCTGTTCGATAGTGAAATTCGCAGGTTATCATTATCACTTGTTTACTTCTGGATAGCATAGCTATCACGTTCAGCGAATCATGTAATTTTTAAGTAAATTCAATTCAAGTTTCAATTCTTTGATTATATTTCAGCTTTTGTTTTGTCAATAAATGATACTTTCTTTTCAAAGGTACTTCTAGGCTATAGAAGGCTTACACGCCTCTAGATGATTTCATATGTCGCGAAGTTCCTCAATCGATTTTCTAATATGTATATATGTTTGTTTGTAGTTCTAACGAACTCGTACGTACCACATTGTCATTTGGTAAGCCAATAGCATTGAGAAGTTCATCATGCGATTCCCCAACGGATGCTAGACACAGCTGGGCGAGCGGAGGCAGCACGGAGAATGCTGACATAATCACGCTCTTTCCCAAATTTTCATCCAACGTCGCCACTTTCTGTGAATAAGTAATTTTTTTTACTCCTATAAAACGATTGTGTATCTTTTATTTTACCATGGCCGCTTGCAATTGGCTGAGACATGCGTTGGTATCTCATGTGCTAATTACACCGGCTTATAGCATTGCTTCGCGGCAGAAGTTATTGGCAAAATTGGTTTAGGTATGTGTGATCAATAGTAGGTAGATATTATGCATTACGTACAGCAGCTTTTAGCAAGCGGTTTTCCTGAACTTAGATTGCAGTACCTACCTACATGTTGCTTGCTCTTACATTAACATTATAGGTAAAAAACTTACGTGGAACATTTGGGCGGCGAACTTATCGTTCGCCTGTTTAAATACAGCGAGTTCATCGTCTCCAGCCAAAGCCATGGCTGCTAAGCCAAGGACTGTAAAAAAGTGGGATATTTTTAATTAATAATTCAGCACCAATTCACCTAAAGATACTAACATTTAAAAAGAGTTTGACGAAAGTTATTTAAGAACCGCACGCTGTTGACCAGAATGAGTTCTATCATTGACAGCACGGTTATCCAGATATGCTTATCTGATGAGTTCTGCCATTTCTCTCCATCATCAGATCAACCCATAAAGTTGCATAGCCTTTGGAACAAGACAGGTGTGTTGTGCACTGGCGTTACTAGGGGTAATTGCTGTCAGATATGCCCGCCCGATGCGACGGGATGAGGCACACAGAGGCGTATCTTTTTTAAACGTTTGCATCCGAGACATGGTACCTTTATGTCTTAGCAAATCTAAGCAAACCATCATAGTTTGGCTTTAAAATAAGCCTCTACATAATGAAAACTTATATAAAAATTAAATCAACATCAACATCATCAGCCTGTAGAAGTACACTGCTGGACTCAGGCCTTGACGGTCATTAGCGTTTTCCATCCACCGACTTCCTGCAATATAAATTATATAAAAGTTTCAAAATAGCATGTGACACAAAGTTGAAAATAAATCATGATATACGTAAGGGGAGTACTTAGCTTACATATATTCTGTGCAAGCGTTCTTAGTACGGCTAGTATGTTACTGCTATGCAAAACCATCTTTCAGGGATGGAGACAGTAAATAAAAGACTTAGGTTACTAGGAAGGTGTCTATCTGAAGATAGTACAAGGTAGGCATACAATTACGCACGGAATGTAAGGGAGCATCCTCACTGGCAAATGCGATGCGAATGCACCGCTCGCGCGCAGTGACTGCAACAGTGGTCCAAGAACGAATAAGTCACGAACGCGGTACGCTTAAAATACGATAGCAAATTCCAAATACGTGTCAATCAAAATTAAAAAAAAATCTAGCATCGTCGATATCATTGGCTAGTTTTGACTTTTGTTATCGTATCGTAAGCGTAACGCTATCGTGAATTATTCATGCTTTGGCCACAGCTCGCGAGCTGCAAGCGGGCGACCTGCGAGCCTCTCACGAACTGATTGCATTACAAAATGTGAGCTGTTACAGTAACTGCGTGCGAACGGCATGAACGGCGCACATGCCAATGTGGACGCACCCTAATATCTAATTATTTTTTAATGTTTTTCAGAGTTCCTACTCATAGTTAATTGATTTGGTGTTCAATGCCGTAGAAGGAATCTAGTTGAACAAATTAATTTCTCAGTTAAGCGATAAACATATAATGAATATTGTGCTAGCGTGACAGGGCATATTATTATTGGACGTATTACCTTTGCTTTGTTATAAATTATGTTTAATTTGTGAAAAGTTTTAGAAATAAAGTTTTTGAGGCCAAAAAAACTGCGTTTTTCTCATAGTTTAGGCCGCGCAACTTGGAGACACTTCGTAGGAGCCTGTTCCGATTGCAGCTTTATTTCAAAGGAGATAAAGCAGAAATTACAAATGAACGCCTCTGTAATACTAATTTATGCAATTACCATGGCAAATTTATTTCATCTGGAATCAGTTTCGAGTGCGACTTCGTATAAATATGCTTCCATATAAATAAACTGAAATTCCACATAAATAAATTAGGTATAATGTAGAGAAAACTTATTTCGAGGAAAATTTTACTTGACTGACACTGGCAATATTTAATGTAGAACAGGAGACGCCATAAAATGAAAAAAAAAAAGAAATAGGCAAATCATTTACCTCTCCTATTAATGTCATACAAAGCTATACACAGCTTTTTTATACCATAACATACCAATATATATAAATGCGAAAGTTTGTGAGGATGTCTCTATGTTTGTAGTTAAATTCGCCGTAACGCCTGAACCGATTTCGATGAAACTTGGGATAAAGACGAGTTATTAAACTAGAATAGCACAAAGGCTACCTTCTTCTTGGTACGATGCGAAGGCGCGGGCACAAGCTTGTACTTTAAACCATAAACGTGACAACATCCTTGCATTTTATTCATTGGGTAAACCTAAATCATAAAAATATGTATGTAGATTCATCAAAAAACACTGGTACTTATTTAATAATTTATTTATTCACATAAATAACTTATGCCCAATTATTTGAATTATTATCGCCGTGGTTGCCATAGAGACATCCTAGGTCTTATTAGTATTACCCATACAGAAAACCGGTTAGGTCCGTAAACATTTTAATACATCAGGGATTCCCAGTACCACGGTCAGACCAAGCTGTTAAACTTTATTCATTGTTTGCCTTCAATACATTACGTCATAAAATTGTCTTGAGCACCGTACTCACATTAAATTAGCCTTGTACTGTGACATCTTAGTATCCTTACGATTCGTATTTCATTATTTATAGTCCTGGTTTCCTTGAGTCGATAATTGGAATGGTAGACAGTTAGCGACGACCTCGACCTCGTGGCGTTGCGGGCGAGTGCCCGTCTGAGACACAAGGGGTGCGGATTCGATTCCCTGTGCGAGACAAATGTTTTCATAGTTTGCAAATATTTGGGTCTGGGTGTTGTGGTACTATCACCAAAATTTCCGCCTTACCAAAAACTTTGAAACTGTTTCGCTTGTACACGGCTAAGTAAGCCTTTATTTATTGTGATCCTTTGAGGGTGAACCATTAATTTTATGACTTTGATTACCCAGTCTGTTGTTCAGTTGCAACTTAAACAATACGAACATATTGTTAGACAAAAACGGTACTTTTTATGATTACGCATTTACGCAAGCAAGGCACAGATCACTTCGGAAAGGCGGAATTATTGGTGATAGTACCATGGTACTCGTAGTTGCTGATACCCACGACACAGGGAATCCGTGTGGGGTCAGGACTATGCATGTGACTGGTGGGTGTTATTTTTTTATTTAGATGCTTTTGATTTGAAGTATAAACTGATTTACAGTCAACTCAGAAAACCAATGCACCTAGAGTATATTTTTTACGCTTACTTTTATACGACACAGCTCACAGTTTTCATCGAATGGGTCATACATTCACAAGACATTTTAAATTACATCTTTTTGACAATATATATTGACAATATATATACTCGTACAATATTAAGTCCCAGAGGGGTAGAAAGATACCAAGGATTACCACTAGCTACGATCCTGACATACATCTTTTGATTAATTTAGACTTATCACATTCCTCATACACGCTTGTCGGTTTAGGGTACTCTTGACACGGCCTTTTCCCAAAACGTCACCGATTTGATCACTTCTTCTAATCGTGTCACTGATTCTTTATTGGTCATCCTGTCTTTAGTCAGTGACCAGGCTGAGGCATGGTGGCCCTGAAAAGGGCCTATGACCGTCGGTGAAACTCTTATACAATGAAATATTTGATTTATTTTTAAATAAAAATTAAATATTTGATCACTTAACGTAAGCTAAGGTTTCCCTTTCAAAGGTCCAATTCAAATTCATCTTTTTGACACATATTTTAAAAATATACGATGGTTTGCCATCCGTTTAGAACTAAACTATAAATAAACACAATGAAGCAACAATGCGGCGATAAAAACATAAAATTATAATTCATATGCGATAATTTAATAACGTTAATTTAATAGTTAATTTAATTTAACGTTAGTTTAATGTAATACTTAATGCTTTTATTTTTCTATAATGTATATTCGTTTTAAATTGATTTACTGTTTTAAATAGTCTACGCAATGTTGAAGAATGTCAATAAAGATGAG
Organism: Anticlea derivata; assembly: GCA_947579855.1. Taxonomy (NCBI): domain Eukaryota; kingdom Metazoa; phylum Arthropoda; class Insecta; order Lepidoptera; family Geometridae; genus Anticlea; species Anticlea derivata. Next base: position 8,058,306 of record OX388262.1, read on the forward strand.
AAGTAAACTTACTGCACGTAACGAGTTTCATGTTTATGCCGGCGGTTCTCAGCGCTACCAGTCACACACTGACCGATTTGACCAGAACCTGTGTTCTTATACATAATATATGTTACTTGTAAAATCTACCTATATATTTTTCTTACCATTATCTCAACTTCAATTTCAAGGGTGATCCACGCGGTCTCGTGTCGTTGCTGTTGTTATTTCAACAAAGGTGAAACGTGAGTCTTGTGGAGTTTTTAAAAGCTCTACTAGAAAAAAAACAGAATCCAATAGAAAATAAAGACGGTCAAGTCCGAGCGAGTGAACTGTTTTGATCCCAAACAATCAGATTTTCGGCTAGAGTTTTTTCTATGTAATAAAGAAATAAATTTATTAATTTCGGGATAGCATACATATTATGAATCACCTTGTATGAGGGTGCCGTATCAGGAACAAAACTTAGCAGGAAAAAAAAACCTAAAAAGATTTAAACAAAAAAAGTTTAGTACTTTGCGCAAGTTCTCATTGGGATGAAGCGATACACGACCTTCATGCTCAAAAACTAGAGGGGTAATCCAAATGTAAGAAAAATATAACCCAATTAGGTACTACAACGGTGCACAGTGGTTGGGGTAATTATGCTAATCGGCCCGTTGTTCAACAGGAAAGTCTGCCGAGTGAGGGTCATTAACCTATTCTATGGCTTAACGAGGCAACGCCTCTATTAGAAAGAAATCTGAATAATTTGTATTAGCCAAGTCGTTTTATGCTTGTAAAATGCACATTCGTATGGTCATGAGGTCATAGTTAAGGGGAGAATAAGAGCTGTAATTAAAGTCATGAAGACATCGTATTTTTAACCGACTTCAAAACGGAGGAGGTTTGATAATTCTTTCGCTGGTGTATAGAGTATATAGAGTAATTTAATTCCTGAGGGATTGTTACTTGTCCCGTAAAACTTAAAAAACGTCATCATCTCGTGAAATCACGAATTTTTTTTTGGTCGACGGTGGTATGGTAGTGTTATCCCCGCGACTTCGTTCGGTTGCTGTTATTTTTATTACATAAACTTAACCCTAAGGGTCTGTGTGTCGGGAATTCCTTTCTGTGCACCCATATGTTACAACAGGAAGCTACCTTACAAAAGAGACGTTTCATCAATATATGGAGCCTGGGCCTGCACTGTGTACACTACTCTAAAATATGGCTAACCAATAAAGTAAACGTATTTAATTGGTTATTTTATTTAAATTGAGTTCGTTCTAAGGTACATTAAGATTTTCTTCGACAAAGAGAGCAACACACAGCACTACAAAAATATGGCGGATGGACGTGCGTGAAATTTCATTTTGACAACCTACATGTATCTAACAAAACAAATCAAATCAAATCAAACAACATGAATGAAAAATATGTCAATGTCATGTGAATCGCCAATTATAAACCAACATGGCGGCCTTCAAATAGTGTTCAAATAGTAAAAAACTTACCAGAAGAACTATTTTTGTACCTTCGCATTTGTCTTCAAATTAATGAAATTGTATTTTTCTTGTAATCTCCTATTTTTTTCTAATTTTTCTATGTAGTGTACATGGACCAGGCCCAGAATGAAATGGCTCCTTTCATACTCTTAGGATTTTGGTTAGGCTCTGCTTTGATTTTCAAAGAGAATAAAACCACTACGTTTGATTGTCAGTCAGTCAGTCAGTACCGTAAGAGTTATTATTGATGATGAATGGATACAATGTCATACTTACTTTTGTTTTTTTATTCGAAAGTGTAGGTGGCCAGTGTCATCCTCAGTAGGTAAGCAAAACGCAAAGAAGTTGATAACAAAAAAAAAAGAGGCTATATGTTATTAATCTTGTAAATATTCAGGAATTTGAAGTCGGGTTTTAGTTTTTGAAAAAAATATCTTATTGTCATCATAATGTTTCGTTCGGACTTGCTCTTCTAATGAGATCTAGATGTCCAAACTAGTATCTACACTAGTTCGGAGCGATCCATCTACTGACCGAGCATGCTGATGAACAAGCCTAGAACTAAGACTACCAATGAAGGAGGGTTGCTTCGCTCGCTTGATCGACTAACGAGTAAGAGAGAGAAAGCTCAGGTATATGAATCAGACAATCCCACTTTGTTCTTTGTGAATAAGGGCGTGGGCAATTTATCAAAGATTTTAAAATATCAATAATCCAAATTCGTTTTACTTTATTATGGAAAGGCTTTATCACCGCGTACAGACAAATTGATTGGATCCTGGGCACTAGCTAAGTCTGGCATTATAGCGCTTAGAAGCGTATCGTAAAATTCAGTGTAGGTAGTTGCCATGGTGAAGTGGTGTTGCCATGGTTACGCAGTGCAAAGTTACGCTAAGTAGGTACCCATATACATCACAACGGCAACTACACTCCATTTTATCACAACAATAGACTCGCTGGTGTAGAGTCAGCGTTCAATCAAGTCTGTACTTCTTGAAGATTTTCTTCACTAAAACGGATTATTTACAATTATTTGTGAGTTTATGTGTTCCCCGATTATTTGCACAATTTCATGCGCCATGATCACAGAGTAAACTGAACAAATAAACTCACAAATTATGGTAAATATCCCGTTTTTAGTGAAAATTATGTTCATAACTGTAATGTATTGTCATCGTCTCAAGCGTCCTACGTCACGTGACAGTTGGATGACAACGTGGAAGAGAGTGGTTGTACGCGTGATGAGGTGTTGGTGAGCCGAGATTTTATGTTTCATATATTTCATCATTCATCATAGTTTCAAAAGTTATATAGAAGCTATTCAGTGATTTCTTGGAACATTTTTTTTTATTGGTTATGGTTAAGCGTTTAACCACCATCTTACTTTTGCAAGTGATATGTGGCCTAAGATGGAGCACGCTTTCCCAGAAAGAACTTATTGACTCTATATTTGAAAACTCCTAGATTGTACTCTATCGGGAAAACAGACGCAGGCAGATCATTCCACTCTTCCACAATGATCCTGTATCCTTGAAACTACTTCATAAATAATCCCGAAGCCCCTGGAGTCCATTGAATCGAACCCACTGCAAGGGTATATCAAAATTATCAGTTGTTCGTGAATGGTCGAAGTTTAGCTAACCCGACTGCGGCTGATGAATGGGGAGGGTAATTAGGAGATAACATTGAAACTTACCCTGGAAGTTCAACACACTCTGGTATTTTGTTTGCAGGTGCAACGGTATAAATCCTCCCGACTTACTCAAAAGAAGCATACTATTTATTACTTATTCGTTTTTTCGTTGTCAGACATTGTAGTCTGGAAGTACCTACCTACTAAATTACAGGGTGAGAAATTATTTTCCTCTTTCTACTGAAAGGTGATAGAATAACATAGCTACGCAATCATTAATTGTCATGAGGAAAAATTACAAAGATCGCAATTCTGATGAAAACGAATGCACAGGGACAGGCAAACCAATGTATGACTGATGTCAGTGTGAGTAGAGTGAAAAAATATTAACCACTAACCAGGGACCACACACGCGTTGCCGACCCCGAACGCCAACCTTACTCATCACAGGAACACAACACATCATCATCATCAGCCTGCAGAAATAAACTGCTGTTCATAGGCCTGCCCCAAAGAGTTCCATGACGAACGGTCTTGACCCTTCTACATCCACCGACTTCCTGCAACCTTCACAATGTCGTCGGTCCATCGGGTGGGGGGCCTTCCAACACTGCGTCGCCCGGTTCGTGGTGGTCCCCATTCAAGAACACAACACAATTTGAAACAAATAATGTTATTTGGCTGCGATTTTCTTTTAGGCAGAGGTACCCAGGCAGGCTGTTCCAATTTAGAGCGAGAAAATCTCGCTGTGCCGTTACCTCGCGCAAAAGTATGTGTGACGGAAGTGAAAAATATTAACCGCTAAAGAATGCCAGGATTAGAATTTGGTGAGAATTTGATTCCAAACAATGCTCGTCGAGGTTTGAAATTGGAAACGCGTTGATCAAGCTCCGGAAATTGTTGTCTCGACACGTTGGCGTGTTGCGTGGGCTCATTATCCTGTCCTATGGTAGCATCCATATATATTCGGCTTATAGTCACAGCCGCCGGCAAAATTACCTGTTCACATAAACAAACAAACACCCAACAGTCACATGTATTGTCCTGACCCCACACTAGCTTCTCTCAAAGAACTTGGACGAATCGGTGTTGTGTTTGGATTGTTTATTTGTATCCGGTCTGCATGGAATTTAGTAGTTCATCAGGTCTATCGAGATTCGCTAGTAAGAATATGAGTTAGGTAAATCGGCCAAAAGGTTGCTAAGATATAGAGGTCCAAATGGGGGTTTAAAAAAAAAGTAATATGAGGTATCATATGAAAGAGCTTTGTTCATACATTCCAAAATGATTTTTATTTTTGGTTAAGTAACATTAGAAAACCAATAGAACGTGAGCTGTGGTATCAGACACAAAAAGTACAATAACAACCGAAGCAGAAACAAATATTTGCAAAACATGCATACAATTGCACCGCGCATCTCAGTATTAGCCCTGCACTCACCCGCCATTCCACCGAAGTCGTCGAAGATAGTGTATAATGTTATTAGAATATATGCTTCAGCAGTCAGTGTATTTACGTACTTATATGAATAAACTCTATTGTCTGCTCAATGTTATTTCATCACATCAGCACCGCCATTTATGTAGTGTGAGCTCACCGTCGTCACGTGGTTCTTGTAGCATTTGAGTCACTATGGTTAAACCATTCAAAGTATTCTAGCTATTAGCAGATATGTTTCCTAAAAAGTAGCGTCCGTCATAAGTTGTCTGTAATCGTAAAATAAGTTGTATTTGAGATAATAAGAAAATAGTCACAATTGAAACCAGTATAATGTGTGAGCTTTGATTTGTTAAAATTTCAATTACTTCGTAGTTCAAGTAAGATGATGATGCAGTTTTCAGAGTTTATCATCGAAGCACCAACTAGTAACAGACGCAAGGCGTCGCGAGATCTCAGTTCAGGGCGAACCACTAGCATAATTTTTTATTACTATTTATTTTTGAACACTCCACAAATTTGAAGTAGTCTTACAAGGTTAAGTGACTATAAATAACGGTTTCGGCAGAATACCAGCGCCTAACTACTCCTCAGTGGTAAGGCATTTATGCTGAGCCGAGACCTTTTTGCTGCTGTGGCGCACAATAACATTTCACGTGTTCTTTTTAATAAGTTTTTGTGTGTTACCTCTCTGTCTTTGTTTCATATTTTCACTCTCTGTCTCTTGCTTTTATTGTGATGTGTATTGTGTGCCAAGTTTGTGAATAAATGTTTGTAAATGTCTATATCATTATTGCTATTAAAACAGCAGATTGACGCCGAAAAATATATTATTACTGTGAAACGGGATCACGGTTGTGTCGTCAGCTAGGATAACGATATTTCCTGGGGGTACAAATGGGCACCAGTTACTAAGTTTTTAAGTTCTTCATTTTCTCATTCTTCCTCTTTTCTAGTCAAGGACTACTTCAAACTCTAGTCGACCAACCTCCTCGTAGCAACCCCCATGGCCCTATCTGTTGCCTCATTTAGGTCCTCCCAAGTGCACAGTGGACAGGAGAGCAGGTGCCGCATGTAATGTACTCCGCACTAACAGAGTGCTCTGGACGAGTCGATTATGCCCCATGTAGCAAGCCAACCTGGTACATTTTTTCTCTAGTTAGATTGCTGTAGGAAAATGTTGACTTTGTTCATGGTGAAATGACTGAGCAATCTGTAACGTAACTATAATATTTACAACTACATAGTATACTTCCGCAAGGGGCTTAATATTTTCATCCCCGGAATTTTTCAACCTGTTTTTTTGTCTTTTTATCGTTTTTATACCGAATGAATAAACGAACAGTTGAATAAATGAGTTTAAATTTATTTGACCCCAAAAAAGCAGATTTTTAGGTTCTTTAGATTTTATAGATTTGTTTTTACAATTTCGAATTTCCGATATTCGTAGAACAAACTTTTGTTGACAATTGGGTTAGATGCCCCAACGACAATGGATGCCGATCGGGATAGTATAAATATCATGAATAACATGTCTTTTTTACATAAGCTTATTCACACAAGTGATTAATTGCGATTCGTAGAGGCTCTTTTTAACCCGACTACGGAGAAGAAGGTTAATGTTTTTTGATGGATATCAAACCGCTAAGGTGGATTTCTAAGGGTCGCGAGTCAGAGTTGCGTGTAAAAGACGACTTCAGCCGTTTTAGTACCTAAATGAGAGCGGCCATGCTCTAGGACGACATACATTTTCATAGCGTGTGTTGTCGCATCAGTAGCCGCGTCTCCACGGCTCAGTAGCTGCTCGGGAAAGGCAGCCTCGCGAGCGAAATGCTCGGTCGGTGTGGGCGTGCCTCGGGGTTGTGCGGGCGCACGGTGCCTCTGCCGAACATGCCTCGGAGCCGAGCTATGCGGCGTCGGTAAAGCGCGCGTGCTCAAAGGCGCCTCGGTGTGCGCTGTGCGTTCGGTGGGGACGGTAGTGCGTGACTGTAGACTGATGGCTCGGGATGACTCGGCTTGCCTCGCGAGCCCCGGCGCGATGTTTCCGGTAAACTACGAGGCTGCCTCGCGCGCCAGCCTCGGCCGAGCCGCTCGCCCGAATGTTGCTCGCGAGCCCATTCGCCCGGTGGAGACGCGGCTAGTCAGTCACGGAGCGTCAGTCGCACGCATCGCTTACTGACGCGGCCCATGGAAGTCGACCTTTATGAGGTTCATCATTCAACAGCGGAATAGATTCGTTGCAGTTGACATGAGGGATGCCGGACATGGCTGAACATTAGCGTTTCCGTCTGAATGTAAATTATTAGCAAACAGTGGGTCAGAATGGTCAGATGACGGATTTAATGCTATAGGTACACACTGTTTTTGGACAAACGTCATACAAAATGTAGTTTTACCATGGTTTTGTTTACTTTTTAGTTTAAGCATTGAAGTTTGTACCTATACTCAAAATTATGCCCAGTAACAAAGTGAACTTAGTTATTATCATTACTTTCTTTAGGTATATTTTACAGTTTTATTCTTAGGTTCAATACATATCGGCCTTATTTGTAATAAATAACTGTCATTATATGGAGACTTTATTTAAGTAATCATATTCTTGTCTCTGTCACTTTCATATTGATGAAAAGGGATGGCAATCGATTTATAGGCCATTTTAGCTATAGAAGGTTTAAAAAATACGTAATCTAAGAAGAACCTTAAGTATACATTATGGGTGATAATTTTAAGGTAACAACAATATACCTAGTAGTATCATTAAGAGCCATTATTACATGGATTAAGAGATTAACAAACGAACTTACTCACTAATCATTGTTGCTTTGTATTCAAACCACGCGGCCACGTAGTGCCAGCGCAACGCTGTTGGTTGCAATCCAAGGAATGGAAATATGTAGCGATTTGCAATACACACTCATTCAGACTGAAATATTTAAAACAAACTGAAATATTTATGCCCTATCGCAAACTTTATTCTTTTACCGTCAGATGAATATTGCTTGCTTGCTTGTCGTGTCAATGATTCGTTCTTGGTCATCCTGTATTAAGTCAGTGTCAGTGACCAGGTATGGTGGCCCTGAAAAGGGCCTATGACTGTCGGTAAAAGAATCAGTGCCGTGAAAGGATTAAAGTGGGCCTCTTAGAGGCTCCTTTCGTGCACATGTCTCTTGTGTTTGAATTTTTAGGTTCTAGGACATGCCGGTTTCTTCACGATGTTTTCTACAAGGACAAGCTATTGGTGCACGACCGATATTCAAACCCACGACCTGTGGACCGGAAGACCACTACCACCAATCCACTAGTGCTCTCTATCAAATATTGATAGAGAGCACTAGCAGCATTGTGTTAGTAATTCCACGGAAAGGAGCCATTTCATTCTGGTCCTGGTCCATGTACACTACATAGAAAAATTAGGAAAAAATAGGAGATTACAAGAAAAATACAATTTCATTAATTTGAAGACAAATGCGATGGTACAACAATGGTTCTTCTGGTAAGTTTTTTACTATGTGAACACTATTTGAAGGCCGCCATGTTGGTTTATAATTGGCGTTTGACATGACATTGACATGTTTTTCATGTCATGTTGTTTGATTTGATGTTTTTGTGTTGTCAGATAAATGTAGGTTGTCAAAGTGACATTTCACGCACGTCCATCCGCCATATTTTTGTAGCGCTGTGTGTTGCTCTCTTTGTCGAAGAAAATCTTAATGTACCTTAGAACGAAGTCAATTTAAATAAAATAACCAATTAAATACGTTTACTTTATTGCTTAGCCATATTTTAGAGTAGTGTACACAGTGCAGGCCCAGGCTCCATATATTGATGAAACGTCTCTTTTGAAAAAAAAACTGCGTTTCTTTCGAACAGAAATTTAGTTATGGCAACTAAAGTTGGTTTAAAATCCTTATCAAATGAGATTTCACGATGATTTTAACGGTAAAATTATTCATTTGAACCGTTGCCTTTATCGCCGTTTTGGTTTTTCAATTTTATAAAACAGTTGTTTCTTTGGCTGGTATGTCGAGCGAGTTGACGTTGAAGCTTTACTTAAATTCTCAAGATGCTCTTGGAAAACCACTCTGGCGAACACATAGACAACAGGAAAATAAACATCCTATGCTATAGGTACAATGGGTGTTCGTTGGTGCGCAAAAGAATTTGCAATTTTTTAAGGAAGAGCGTTTTATGCCAAGCAAAACGCACTCAGCTCTGATACGATCTTCAATCTTCGCACCTTACGTGTGGTCTGCGCTCGCCGAGCCGCTTATAAATAGGAGCCGAGCTCGCTTTGTGCGCTGAGATGAGACTACGAATGATAACAATCTTGAAAGTGCTCGAGATGGCGTGCCTCGCAGTGCCTAAGCCCGCAGTGATCAATTGCGCTTTTTATTATTAAACGCGGCTTGCTTATGATTTACCTTCAAGGGACCGTGAAAGATTGGGAACCCGCAATAATAAATACGCCAGTTCTCTTAACAGTTTTATTTCTTCTATATATTTTTATAGAGAGTATGATGCAACTGAAAGAAAATAACATAAGAAGCTCTAGAAAATTATGAGTCATACCATAGAATATGTATGAATAGTAATAGTACCAAGGAAAATATAGTAGAAAGGCTAGGTACTCAATTGTCTTTGATAGCACCTAGCAAAGTGTTTAACCCGATCCATCTCAGACACTGCTTGAATCGTCTGCAACAGACGTAGAGGCCAATGATGATGATGATGATGATGAACAGGTACAACAAACTTTATCTGTAAATTTCTTTAATTTTAAAAGTTAGAACGAAATATATAGCATCGTGGGGAATAGACAAAAAATTATTTTAGTCTCGTATCGTATCTATTCTGATCGAGTAACACAAGCAGAGCACCATAAAGGCTACCAATAACTGATATTTTAGACTTAAGAAAGAAATAAACAATAACAGATGTTTATTACAGAACGCGTCTTGGTGTAGGTAGTCTTCGTTAAATTCAGTAGGTACTTACCTAACTTAGTCGTTAAATATGTTTTATTCTTCTTAAACTGACAGCTGCCTTACATAAATTTCACAGAATATACTATCAACATTGATTCTGGTTTTGAAATTGCCCCGCAAATTCCACTTTATGACGATTACACCTATTTTAAGTGGAATTTACAGCATAAGCCTTCATGCTCTTTTTTAAAAGGTAAATTTTAACACTTAAGTTTAAAGGTAAATATTGAGAATATAGACTTTTAGTAGGTTGCCCTAGAGATAACATGTGGCAAAGAAAATGAAAGAGAGAGAGGGAGAAAGAGTGAGAAAGAAATTAAAAGCCCTACAAGAACAAATTACCGTAGAATCAGGCATTCTTGTGCAAAACTTTCCAGCTTTCTCCATTGGATAGAACTAGAACATTGATTTTTGCCGTCTGTCTATCCACAATACGTATTCCATGTAGAAATTGATATTATCGCCGACACGGATATAGATGTTTCCTGCTGAAGTCAACCAACGCTAACGTCCTTTATGTGAAAGCTTTGCATACAAATGTATGTAAATATTGGACACAGCCATTCCATTGTCAGAGTCGTTTTTGGTGTCTCTTAGACTATTGGCATGAAAGGAAATACATCGGGATTGGCTAGGATCGATTTATACTTGGTCGAAAATGTGCATAAAGGCACTTAGAAAGAATTATTGTTCTTAGATTGCTTGCTTGGGTAGTTGAGCCGAAAGTCGAGTTGAACTTGAGTACGTAGTATTCTGTTTATACTAACCTACAACATGAAGAGCTTTAAGAAAAATACAAAAAGATTTGTCCAGGGCAGGTAACGCATTAGCAATGCTCCAGGTGTTGCAGATGTCAATAGGCGACGGTAACCGCTTACCATCAGGTGGGCCGTAAGCCTGTTTGCGTCCAAATAACATTAAAAAAAAACTATTTACAAGTAGGTAATTTAAAGTGTAGGTATATGAGTATAAATAGATGATTGCTCAATTATAGCCCGATTTCAATTAACAAAATAAGTAGATTTTTACTTGAGCGTGACGCTGAATAATTGTGGCTGAAGTTTAAGATTGTATGTCAATTTCAACCAAAAAAACCTATGCTCGAATATTTTTTTTAATATTGGGATTCCTGCCTCTGTGTAGCAGGGACCTAATTGCTAGGGTTTATTGATTTAGGTACATATGTAGTTATTCTGTAACGAAGGTGTTCAATAGTTATAAATAACCAGCGATTCATGTTCCTGTAAAATACGTAATATACTATCGTTCATATACTTTCTCGCAAGATTTTAACAATAAAGTTTAGTCTATCCATCATTTTTATAGCCAAAATAATTATGATCTACTAAGTGCTGTTGGCAGTTAACATTATTTGTTACTCTACCGTTCAGCAGTCAGACCACGAGTGCTTACAAACTCCCTAGAGTGAATATTTTAACCCACACGGTCTAATGAAATTGGGTACAGAAATGTTAATTGCTAAAAGGGCTCTGTTTGTATAACAACAATAGCCTAAATAGTTCCGTGTTTCAAGAAGATTATGAAATTAGTTATATAAAACAATGTCAAGCCGTGTTCAAACGGCGTGCGATATGTCATCTAATGTGTATGCATTTTTTTCAAAATGCTTGCTTGTCGTTTCATTGATGCCTTGGATGATTTTTTGTAGAAAAATATAGTTTTCAGAACCAACTTTTATGTGAGCTGGATTTCCTCCTTACATAAACATCTAGCAAAATCGAAGCAAGCGAAATTAGCCTAAGCACGGTTAAACATTTTCTGAGGAGTTTTTAGGAACAGCTCCTGAATCCGTGATCATATCAGCTCGCTCGATTCTCATAATATTGTATTGTCATCAGAGTTTGATAGGTGTAGACAAAGTTTCGACTCGAGCGGACAACGGAAACAGATTTTTGCCGAGTGTACCTACAACTAAATAAGGCAAGTAAGAACATTGATGTATAATGTTCAGATTGGTTATTATATTCCCACTATAGATCTGAGTTACACCGTAGACACCACGCCTTGGGGATTTTGCATCACAAAAGTAATATTAGATAAAGTAAGCTTCTAAAATGAGTCTCCCATTAGCCTGGACGAAAGTTCTGAAAGTTTTTCCAGCACCAGAAGTTTGTTAGAACAAAGTTTTGTCATTTATCTCTAACTCTACCAGACATTTTAAATACTTACCAACTTGAATATGTGAAAGTTATTCAACAGATAGTAAATTATGAAGGTAAAGTAGGTGCTTTACTTACATAAGTTGCTAACTGCAGAATAACTTACTTAATCAATACTACGTACTTCCTATACCTACTTATTACCTACCTACCTACAGAACGACCTACTAACAACTATTGCATAATGTTTATTATTATTCACATGTGAGTGACATGCTTGTCTTTTTTGAGAATAAATGTCCTTAAACCAAAAAAATCAAACTTTTTGAAAAATACCGCTTCATAGTTAAAACCTATTAGATTTAAAATAATTATATTGACCCTAATGAAGAAGGGTACTCTCAAATTAAAGATTATTTTAAATTCATTATCATCTTTCTGGTCAGCACAACATTACTCTTGTTCCATTTCCCTCTATCAGTCGTCATCTCAGCAATCACTCCTTTTTTACAAATATCCACTTTCACACAGTCCATCCATCATCATCATCATCATCATGGTGGCCTCTTTGACATCCAATCTTGGATATAGGCCTATTTCCTTCTTCTCCATTCCTGGCGATCTTGTGCCCGTCTCATCCAGTCATGGCCTCCGTGGTGTCTGATGTCGTCTACCCAGCGGTCTGCCTCGTCCCCGGGTATCCGCTCTGGGTCTCCATTCCAGGGTTCTTCTGGTCCAGCGGGTCACGTCCATTCTAGCAATGTGCCCCGCCCATGCCCACTTTTTTTTCGCTATAGTCTCTATCACATCACTCATTTCAGTGATTTTCCGAATCCAGTCATTGCGTTTTCGGTCGCGTAGTGTAAATTTGGTGTGAAAATTGGTGAAGTTCGAATAGGTACCTACTTTTCGTGTTTTTCATTTATATTCATCATAAACGTATTTAAATTAAAAAACAGGTTCGAATTTTTATGACCTTATGGAGAATAAAACCCGTGTTCAGGAACGTCATTTGGCTATTTATTTCATAATTGACATGCATGAAAAGAACAATATACCAAAAAAGCATTCGATTTATCACTGCTATTTCAAACTCTTTAAAACATTAGCTTACCATAATAAAACAAAATAAAACGCCATTAAACAGCGTTCGTGAGGTAATTTATACGATGCAAGTAGATGGTTGATTTAAAAAGCGCGTGCTTTGATCAGATATGAATGAATCAAGGGGCGGTAGGAACATGCTGCGATCCATTAGCGCGCTACAATGTACAACATTATTGCTTTCAAATATTTATAGCGTACTTAATTTTTTTGCCTCGAAATAGTACCGCATAGCTTTGGTACACACCTCGCAAGAACCTGCTTTCATTAATTTCATTTGAAGTACCAATCTTCGATTGCACACAAACATATTTAATATTGTGTGGGGAGTAACATAATTTACATACTTATGACTAAATAAAACGAAAATTCTCCCTAAATGCCATCTATGGATTTGAGGAATTGCTGGAATCACAATCTTTAGGGCAAAAAAAAATCTACTTTGCATTATAATGCTGAAACTCCATAGGTACCTACATATTTTGCCCATCTCCTTTATTTATCATTGACGCGATGTGCAATATTATATTAACCGGGTATTAATATAATAACAAGCAGGCTTAGTGGGAGGTACCTAATATAATAACAAGCCGTATTTGCTTAGTGGGAGGAACCCCAAACTTATGATCCAAAGGTCGCGTGTTCGCACCGGGTCGTGAACCAGTGAGATTTTCTGCTCTTAATACGTCCTTAAAAGGAAACCAGTAAGTATTTTTTTTTGCAACCTTCACGTATCTATCACTCACTACTGCAGAATGTGGGCATGTGCCAAAATGTTTGGACGTGCCTCTGACTACCCCCTTTATATTTTTAAAAGGTCTTAAGTTATAGTTTAGGATTAATAAGTAGTTTCTTATGACTGTTTGTTTTCAAGATATAAAAATAAATAAATAGATCTTGATCGCCTGGAGAACTGAGAGGTTGTCTACTATACTTGGGGATAAAAGTCGTGAACCTTTATTTATAATATAATGACGACGCAATTAAGAACACACCTACTTACGACTTTATTTTAACAAACATATTTTTGAAGGAACGTTTCACTCTGAATAGATTGATAGAGATCGTCAGATCTCTATTAAAGCTATAAAGCTTTTATCGATAGCTATCGATAAAAGCTTTATAACAAAATGCCTTCTATAACAATATTGTTGGGAGGGCCAATTATAATGTTTCAGCAATACAATTTGAAGAAACCTCTAAAAATCCATCGAAACTCCGAATAACAAGTTAATTGACATCGTTGCGATCTCCTTGGCTTGTGGGGAAAAAAGAAGTTTGAAGAGCACCCAGAAACCTTTATTACAAAAGTTAGACCTAAAGAAACGAAATTCACGAAATATATCAACGTTTCTACCTACCTACCTACCTACTTGTAAATGTATGCAATACAATACAATACAATACAATTCTTTATTAATAACGCCAAGTTACAAGTCAGGTGGGTACATTATCTCTAATAAAATATAGTGACCACATTATTGGGTATTTAATTAATTATTATTTATAAGTAGGTATATAATTATATTATGTAATTGTATGTAGGTAGATACAAACAACTATTACACAGGGTATACATAATACCTATGTATAAAATCCCAAAAGAGGCATATTCTATCAACAAAAAGAAATAATATTAGCACAGAAAAAAGCAAATTAGTCAAAAGAAGTCAGATTTTTTAAAAAAAATCCAAATTAGCTGATTTTGATCATTTTCATTGATTTTTTCCAAATGAATGAACAAACTTTATTGTCAAATGTGTGTAAAAAAGACCTTCTATTATAATCTACTATTGAGGTAGTCTTCTTACGTGTCGCCGTAATTTGGTTCCGAATGCTCTCTGTGGTGGGTTATGTATGACTGAAAATCTTGATCACGTGGTGGACTTTTCACCCATTGCATTTATAAGACACAGATTGTAAATTTCAGGATATACAGACGACGGACGGTAGTGTATTCCACTACTTAGATGTCATCATCATCATCAACCTGTAGAAGTCCACTGCTGGACATAGGCTTCCCCCAAAGAGTTCCATGACGAACGGTCTTGACTTAGATGTACGCATTATAAATGTGGATCCGAAGCGTTTTGTGCGTATGAGAGGGCTAACGAGATTTGGATGGCGACGGCACTCTGGGCAAGAGGCAAGTTAGTAGAAGTCCGACATACCCTTCTTTCCCCTTGTGAAAGAAGAGAGCCATGAAGGATTTCCCCACCTAAAAAAAAGGACGTTTTTATTAGGTCTAAATGTTGATATTTGCTAGGGACGTTTTAAGAGGATGTGAATTGTCACGTAACATGGGTCTACATTACTCATGAAAGTGATGTCACAAACATTTCGCAAGTTAAACATGAAATATTGCAACAAAAATATCATTTCATAATAAAAATACTTCTAACGTATTGATAAGTATACCTACAGGTCTATTTATAAAATGCGTAAACTTTTGTTGTTCAGAACACGCAATATTTTTTCTACAAAATAAAAAAGTCCTATAAAAAATAATCCCTATCAAAATAATAAATTACTGTATTTTTGTTTAATATACCTAATATTATGAGTTACAGAACTAAAGTTAATTAGCCATAGAATTTTTAAATGACCTATTATAGCTAGTAGCTACATGATATTTATTAAGTCACCTACTACACATCTCAACGATGATTAATTTGTTCGTTGTGTTTCATTAAAAAAAAGAAAACTAAATGCATCCACGCAAAAACACAAGTTATTTCTAATGTAATAATCAAAGATGATGGATCGTAGATATTCTACGCTTTTAGGCATAACCTTAGCTAATAAGCTACAATGGGCTCATGAATTGTCGAAGAGACAGTATACAGCTAGACTAGTCTACTTCAGCAACTTTCATAACTGAAAATTATCTGCAATAGTTCCTGTTGACATCGACCTAAATAAATACTATACTTCATGCAAATTGACTGGCCTCATAGCTCAGTTGGTAGTAACTCTGCCTTCTGCGCTAGAGGTCGCGGGTTCGATCCCCGCACTGGACAAACATTTGTGTGATGAACACAGATGTTTGTTCTGTCTCTGGGTGTTAAATATATATCTATTATGTATATCAGTCTCTGGTACTCATAGTACAAGCTATGCCTAGTTTAGGATCAGTTGACCGTGTGAATATGTCCGGAATATTTATATTTATATTTTATAAATAAAGCAATTCATTCATTCATTTGTAATTAGCAGCGAGTAGGTTTTTTTAAGCACTACAGCAAAAATAAGGAATCTACGTAATAATGGCTCGTGTTATCTGTAATCTGCTATATTAAAACGGCCACAGAACAGCCGAACCTAGTACCTACTAGTACTACAGTCACCAAGATGGTCTCCACTTCTTAGAAAACATTATCATTTTTGTGTAGTCTATTGAAAGTCAGTTACCAGAATTCATAATAAGTATTTTATACTTTAAAGTAATGGGCCCATGGGGCTATGGCAACCGAAACGAACGCGGAACTCTCTTGCTAGAGTTCTGCCTCGAAAACCAGCTTTTCATTATGAACACACAGTTTAAAAAGCACCCAAAAAGAAAATGGACTTGGCTTTCACCAGATGGCAAAACTAAGAATGAGATCGACTTTATCCTGGCTAGAAACAAAAATTGTATTAGGGATACTGAAGTACTCAACACAAGTTTTCCATCAGATCATAAAATTGTTAGAGCAAAACTTATGCTTAAACATAACATTAAATCACGAAAAACTTATGGAAACAGATCACTCCAACTGAACCCTTTTGAACAGCACTCACTTAAGAATATATTCAGCAATTTGGCAGAACCTTTGCATTATAGTCATGTGCAAAAATCGTACACAGACCTCATAGCAACCATAAAAGACTCTAATAACAAACTTCCAAGAAAAACCAAAGAATTACCTACTCTACCAGACCACATAATAAAGCTAATGAAGGAAAGGAATACTCTTAAAGAAAAGGCAAATAAGACACGATGTGAAAAAAATAAGCTAAGTGCACTATATAAGCTGGTAAAAAAACTGTTAGAAAAGAACAGAAAAGAACATCGGTATAAAATTATAGAGGAAGAACTAGAGAAATGGGCTTCTATAAAAAGAGCACAAAAGAGACTGGACAACAATAAGCAGTGGATCACGTCACTAAACAAACATAATAATAAGTCAGAAAAAACAAATAGAGAGGATATCGTTGACATAGCATCGGATTATTATCGAAAACTGTACGCGTATGAAGAAATAAGCCAAGAAATCAACCTGGATCCGTATAAAAACTATGAAGATATCTCACCCTTTCTTCAATGTGAGATCCGCAGTGCCGTTAAACAGCTCAAGTCACAGAAAAGTCCTGGAGCAGATGGAATCACAAATGATGTCTTGAAAGCGATCATAGAACCCCTTACACCAATACTTACAAAGCTCTTTAATGACATAATTAATTCGAAAATAACACCCAATGAATGGGATACATCTATCATAACTCTGCTATATAAGAAAGGCGACCCAAAAGACATAGGAAATTACAGACCGATAAGCCTACAACAAACAACTTACAAAGTATTCACGACTATTATCATGAAAAGAATCTCAAAAATATTAGAGTCGAACCAACCTAGAGAGCAAGCTGGTTTCAGAGCAAACTACTCCACCACAGATCACATTTTTACCATAACTCAAATTATGGAAAAATACATAGAATATGGCAAGCTGCTCTACATCGGCTTCGTGGACTACTCAAAGGCGTTCGACTCTATATTCCATGAACCTATGTGGCAAGCCCTTAAAGAACAAGGAATCCAAGAAATTTATATCGATGTACTAAAAGAACTCTACAACAATTGCAAGGGAGTAGTAAAACTGGAGCGTAAGGGAAAACCCTTTCCTATCCAAAGAGGAGTCAGGCAAGGGGATCCAATATCGCCAAACCTGTTTACGGCTCTACTAGAATATATATTTAGAAAACTAAACTGGTCAAATTTAGGTATAAATATCAACGGAGAATATCTAAACCACCTGCGTTTTGCCGACGATATCGTACTGATATCTGAAAACTACCAAGATCTAAAATACATGCTGAGTACCTTGAACGACGAGAGCCAAAGATGTGGTTTACATATGAACGCCAGCAAAACATTCGTAATGACTAATGGTGAAAAAATACCTATTTCAATACAATCAAAAGTAATAGATTACGTGGATGAGTACTTGTATCTAGGGCAAAATATTTCATTCATGGAACAAACGTGCCGAGAAGTAGAGCGTCGGATAAAGAAGGCTTGGAACAGATATTGGTCTCTTAAGGAAATATTTAAGTCAAATATCCCAATAAAACTCAAGAAGAAGGCGATGGACACAATAATACTCCCAACACTTCTGTATGGATGCCAAAGCTGGGCACTAACTAAAGATGTGATCCATAAAATACAAGTGTTTCAAAGAGCTGCTGAAAGGAGTATGCTGGGACTAAAACTAAAAGACAGGATAAGAAAAACTGAAATCCGAAAGAAAACTAAACTAATTGATACTGCGGAACTTGCATGTAAACTCAAGTGGAGATGGGCCGGACATCTGGCAAGAGCGGCAGATGGAAGATGGAGCGAAAGAATCCTCCACTGGTACCCCCGAAATACAATTCGCCCCCGTGGCCGACCAAGATGAAGGTGGCGCGACGACATCATGGCCATAGCGGGTGCTACTTGGACTAGACTAGCCCAGCAAAGACAAAACTGGCAACGGTTGGAGGAGGCCTTTGCCCGCAAATGGGCGCCCTCCATAAACTTAACTCAACATACTGAATAATTCGAATACTACTAATGAAAATAATAATAATAATAGACGATTATACAGAATTAAATTAAGTGAAATAAAATGAACATTATATAATAAATAATATAAATAATTATAATTGATATGGAAAATAAAAAGGCTTAAAATAAAATAAAATAAATAAAATAAAATAAAATTTTATACTCAAAATATTCGCCCAAACTCATTATAATAATGAGCTCCAGCTCGACTTTTATGGGACAATAAATGCTTATTATGTCCTGAGTTCTGTGCGAATTATGAACCTGAATTTATTGTCCACTCTCTAAAAGAACGATTTATACGTACCACAGCGGAGTTATTGAAATATATGTCCCCAAAGACAATACAGGGATGCGGATATTTATCGCAGCAAAGGAGATTAAGCTCTATACTAATAGCGAAACGGCTTAGATTTGTATGGATGATCCAATTCACAAACAAATGTGGCTAAGTATTATGGGATTTAAAAAAAACGCATAGCAAACAAAATAGGAATGATTATTAAATAAATAAATATTTCGGACCTATCACACGGTCAGCTGATCCCAAACTAGGCATAGCCTGTGCTATGGGTACCAGAGACTGATATACATAATAGATATATATTTAACACCCAGACACAGAACAAACATCTGTAGTCATCACACAAATGTTTGTCCAGTGCGGGAATCGAACCCACGACCTCTAGCGCATAAGGCAGAGTTACTACCAACTGAGCTATGAGGCCTGTCATTATGATTCGAGCGCATCCAAACATAAATTCAACAAATTATAGCGTTTTTATTAAGAAGTGGAAATTATAGGATGTGCTTATTATTTGAAAGCATCCACGGTAACTTTCGTTGACATCTGATACACTTTTAACGTTACGTAGCTAGCTGGCTATGTATCTGCAAGATGCAATAGCCAATTCCTATTACCTACCACCGCAAATCATTTTACCCGAAACGTGAGCCGCTCCAATCCAATCTCGTCAAAAGCACCAGGGACGATGGAAATTATTAATGCCTACATTTGGGTACACATAAGTTTTGCATTCAGAAACACCAATATGAAATTTTAATTCATATCGCCTTAAACTCATCTCCGTCTACATCGCTGCTCCTACCCGAAGCATCAAAGCTAGCAATAACTGCGGTTGCCATTATGACGTCTGTATAGTTAGTAACTGGTAAACTGGGCCGAATACAACCGAGGCATCGAACCAGCCGCAGTGAACTAAGGTTTCCTATGGTGAATGTTGCGGAAATGCTGCGCGATAGGGATTTTTTGCCACAAAATAATTAACGTCAATTGTACGAAGCTGTCTAGAAAGCTGCGGGCTTGCAATATCTTTGCACCGAACTCCGGTTGACACTTTGTGTTTCTCATTGCTACAATTCTTTTAGGTGAGACAAAATATCACATTTCATCTTGAAGTAAAATCATATGCTCGGAAGTAGATACTTCTCATTCTTTCAGTGAATAAGTAATGTGCATAAAAGCCTTGGAATTACAGTAATGTTTCTTCGCTTGTGTTCTTTTTGGATTATTATGATTTGTAACTTGTGTTCGAAATGTGAATATTTTGTTCAGGAATGCTTCATTTGATGTTGACCTTTATCCCAAACGAGAGGAATACTCCCCTGTACGCAAAAAAGATACCCACATTGTACAAAAGACCGACTCTGCAGTTTCGTAGCTAAATTGTCTTGTTTCCCATTCACAGGATATCCTGACTTTAAATGGCATGCACGTCAGCCCGCTGCTTAAAGATAAATAAGTTACACAGGCTAATATTTCACTCGCAACCAATATCGTAAGAAGCTTACGAAAACGTTTAAAACTTTTCCCGCTATCGTTATTTGCAATGCCTACTTGAATATTTAGTTTGGGAGTCAGCGTTGTAGAAAAACTTCTATCCAATTTGAGCATTTTTGTTGTCGATTGCATTCGAGCAAAAAAAAAAACAAAAATTGTAGAGAACATCACCAATCCGATAAGTCACGTCTGCATATATCAAGGAAAGATTTCTGAAACATTACATCATTAGATGAGATAAGTATTTAATGTAGAGCAAGAAAAACATAACAATTAACAAATTATCCATTCTACTTAATAAATTCACATCAGAAATCCTTAATATCTGAAGAATTAAGACAAATCCCTGTAATTTAAACTCCAAAGTCGTCTTGGGAGAGAGCTTAACACGAAATTCAAATGCCTTTATTATTTTAAGCTGCTCCTCTCACAAACCTGACTTTTCGCCATAATACCTGTTAAATCTTTAGTAGAAAGTTATTTCGGGAACGCTTAAAATTTGCTCGAAGCTTATGTTACAAGCAGTTATTTTAAAATAACAAGCAACAAAATACTTGCATATTCCCCGTATATTGTTCTCTGGCTCTGCAAGCATGCTCCCGCACACCTTACTTTGAGCAGCAGGACCGAACAATCACTTTGCTACCAAATAGCACCCGCACTGGAGTCGCTTTGTGAATTCCTTTAACAATGTGAATCAGGTATCTCAGTTCGTTTACTCTGTTTAGTTTTCTTTCGTGATACGACTTTGAGCACTGTAACAGTAAAGCTGCTTTGAAATCCCCTAGTTGCATTTAAGACGGGATAACGGGTACATTTGTGTTAGATGTACTCCATTAGTCGAATCTAGCGGTACCAATTTTTTATACCTACTATGATACTGATAGGAAGGAATTAAAATCTAGATTTAATTATTTCTTGTCTTTTAACTTTTTAAATTATTGTTTAATCAGGGCGTCTGGTCGCAGCAGTGCGTGACCTGAGAGCTGGTTCATATTTGACCCAACTGGCAATGCAGCCGGCAACTTGGGGAAAAAAACCCGACTTACTATCATAAACTAGTAAAGCGTACTAAGTAAGCTGTGATAATTCTGATTACATTATATAAGCTACCATTTGAAGACTTTTCAGGTATTCCCAAAGAGCAATTCAGCCGTAGGGGTGAAGGCAGACAATGGGGTATTCAAACTAAAAAAAGTCCACCTTACCTACATGTAGAGGAAGGTACCCCTAGTAAAAGCTTTTTCTCAAAGTTTTTATTTCGTAACTTTATTAGCACTGCCATAACTATATGAGAAAACGTGTAAAATTTCAGGATGGAAGTGCTTATAGTCTGCGAGTAACACAAATCTAACTACGAACGGAAAGATGGATAAACAGGCAAAGATTCCGAAACTATAAGAATTTCTCTTCTGAATTTAGAACCCTAAAAACGATGATGCTTTCGAAGATAGACGACGTGATTACTTACTGACGCAATTTATAGAAACTCTCGCCATAGAGCTGTCAAAGATAACTAATACTTCAGTACCTAATTTTAGTAGAAATTGCAACCGTAAGAGCCGCACTGCGGTATTTGGCAAAGGGAATAATCTCTGTGACATCGCATCCGTTCTTATTATGAGGTTATTGCGTACCGCAGCAGATCCGACCAGCTCGCAGGGAGCAATGATATGTAATACCGAGCTAGCAAAAAGTAATTTACTGCGCGAGTGTAAAATCTCACGTAAGAAGTCTGTTGGTTCATAAGTAGGATAAAAATGCGGCAACAGTATATACTTAAATGACTTTATGTTATAATGTTTTTTAATCATAGTATAAATAAGCGAAAACATTCGCTGTGTAACTTGGTCTTTGGGTTTCTTTTTATCTGGTTTATCGAAATTTATAAAAGTATCATCAGAAACATCAAAGCCTTGCCGTCGACAACAAATCTAACATCTAATAACCCCTGATCCGACATCACAAAATTCGGCTAACTTATTGACTTTGCAAAACATATTATTATGTTAGTCAATTTAACATAGGCAGATAAATTATCATCATCAACATCAGCCTTTATTGTCCACTGCTAGACATAGGCCACCCCAAAGAATTCCATGAGAAACGGTATTGCGCCTTTTCCATCCACCGACTTTAACAATTGGGGTGCTTTGAGCTCTGTGTCGCCCGGTTCGTGGTCGCCATTCGAGAACCTTTATTTCCAAACGGTTGTAGGTTCTTTGAGCTATTATTTGCCCACTGCCACTTCAACTTGCTAATTCTTAGAGTAATAGAAGCTTTCATTTTGAATAACGTTCAGTTAATTAGTGATAACAGTAATTTAGCCGAATCATGTGGTACCGAAACAGGGGGCAAACTGAGCGAAATCCGCCGCGTCATTGGAAAATGTTCAGCTGAATATCGACACCTCGCTACCAATCAGACTCATTTCAAAGCGTCTGCATTTTACTTCAAATACGATCCAGTCATTTCATTAGCATCGACGCCTTTTACATTTCTGCCTACGAATTCATCTTCGGATGAAAGATGCTTTGATTGTAAATGAGGCTTTTGGCTCTTTTGCTGACGAAATAGACGTAATTTTTGCTCATTTTTTTCAATCTACGCATGCAATACGTTGAATTATGAACATAATCAAACGACCGTTAGTCAATCGAATTAGTTCGTCACAAGAAGTTCTTTGCGATTCAAACAAGGCACCTTTTAGCCAGAAAACCCGCATGAAAATATTATAGTGCGGGTCACCAGATGAAAATTTTTGGGCTTATAAAATAAACCCGAATCTTTTGTAAAAATCGTATAATATTGCGGCTCCTGTGACTCCATATCATTTATTCACATTTATTAAACCGATCACGGAGGCTCGTATCAAGCTTCGCTGAAAGCCTCAAAATATGCAAATAAAATACGCCCAGACACTATTCTGAGGAATACTCAACTCGAATAACAACTACTTCACCTACACGACTCATTTAACGTAAGGGTTGTCGGGACTACTGTTAAGATGAGTATTCACAGTAGGCAGATTTCTTTTTACTTAAAATCTTTGATATATATTTAGAAATAAAACTCCTAAAAATATTACTTTTGGATTTTTATATTACACTGCGCAGCATGTAAAAAGTTGATCCAGAAATCTCTTTTGAGTTGTACCGTCAATGGGAATGATTGAAAAATAAACCATAGGTCACTTCACATAAGATTAAACCAGTGGGAACTAGCATCAATTTACAAAACTTTTAAAACTTCTGAAAGGTTTGGAACCTTTTAAAAAATATTTACACTCACTATCGGTGGAATTCTTGTACCTAATTTGTTTTAACTCTCCTCACACTGATATCAGACTAACATTGTTTGTATCGCAATTGCTGTCAAATTTGATTGCTTTTATGCTATTTCTCCTCAAATTTCCCCTCAAGAAATACCTATGAGCCTACTTAACTCTAAAAGATCTGATCACACTCGAAAAGATCTGTCTGATCACACTTTTAATATCAAATTTCTCTTTTCTCTAGCAAGTGTATGGGACCCGTAATATCTTAATTCTCAAAGAGACGAAAAGTTTTTTCTATTTGCCTTTTAAAGCGACTTAATTTGTAGTAGGTATATCTGCTTTCTATGAGTCTGTTATTACAGTACCTAGATCTACCGGTTAATTGAAGAAAAACATTGAATAATTACAGAGGATCGGCGCGGCGGTACTTGCATGATCTGCAAATATTTTCTAGATCTATTTGTTGTGGTACCAAGTGGTTGGTCTGTTCAATAAAATGTGTTTTGTTACTCGGTAAAAAGGTCCCAAAAAATCTACTTGGTTGTATTGTATTAAGTACAAGAGGCACTTGACAAACTCGTCAATACGCGGTTTTATCCATTTCCGAAACTCGTTCGTCTGACAATAAAAATGTTTTTATTTCACTAGGAAATTGCTCATATACTTGAGTTTATTGTCTCTTATGCAAGTAACACTCATCGTAAGGGTACAGGTATGAAACAAAGGAACTGGTGCTGCGTTCAATAAAATGAGAAGCAAAGTTTGAATTGTCACAAAATTGGAGCTGTAGAAGAATTTAATGCCATTAGAAATAAATTCATGTTAAAAATGCTATAAAAATAATACTAAATTCAACAGACAATTTCCTAATATACCTTTTCTTTGTTTATGAACGGTTACTTCATTGTTTGCATGCACTCAAGTACAGCTAATAAAGTTTATTGCATCATCAAACACAAATAACACTCTCACATGCAAAATCAGAAAAGAAGCACTGAGCAAAGCCAGGCTATTTTGACATCAATGCCACCAAGCAACTTATGGCCATGCCTCGAATTAGAAGGGACACAAAAACACGATACTTTTAACATTTTTGTTGTATTATTGATCCACGATTTGCAGCTGCATCGATGTTGCATCGCATTTTGATGACTCGCTGCATTTCTACTTCCGAAATGCGACTACAAATCGCTGTTTAAAGTATGCGGGGTAAGCTCTAAAGCTCAGTCCTTGTATCGAGATACAGAAATATGACTAAATTGCTGATCGATGATGCTCAAAGTACCTATCGTGTGTGCTGTGGAATTTAGCCTGTCCTAAAAGGAATTTAGCCATATTTAGAACAATAAAGCAACACTTACAGAGCAAAGATGTAATAAGGAGCAAATAGATTGCTTTTCGTACATAGTTCAAATTGTTGTTTATATGCAAAATATTTGTACCTATAGTAAAAATAAGTTAGTATAAGGTGGAATTCTAGCATTGGAAATAGCATTGTATTTTTATAGAAAAACTTACTTTTTACTGCAGTAAATCCGAAAGTTTTATTAATCTTTCGTGTCGCATTAAAAGTGCTCATTTGGTTTTATTATATGGAATGGAAGTACGATTTGCATTTAGCCCGCGGTCACGCACGAAGACCTATAAAGCGGTTCTTCAACAATACCGGGCAGCTTGAAAGGAAGGTTTTTGCTACTTAAAATTATATACGCAAATATATATAAGGTTTTCTTTACGAGGAAAATTCTCTTTTTATGTATATTAATGCCAGAAAAAAGAGGTAACCAAGCAATTAATTTATGAGGATACAAATAGTTCTTTAGGTATTTTTTCGTATTTATAATAAGGTACCAAATTTTTTCCCCCATTAATATATACATATATATATAACTGTCTGTATGTTAGACTGAATAAACTAAAAAAATCTTTCATTATTCCAAGTGTTTCCTGTTGTAATTGTCATAACTAACCGTAGGACAAAAACTTCCAAGTAACAAACAAACGGACGTTCGTATTCATAAGTCATAAGTCAGGATAATAAGCGTTGTATATCTATATAAAAAGCATACTATCTTACGCTATTGTATGGAACTACTCGCTCTCAATGTTTTATAAAATTACAAAAATATTCAACATATTTTTTCCGCGACCAAAAAATCTCTGTTTTATTTCTGTAGTAAAATGTGTCAGGGTGGGTGTTTATATATGCCGCTCGACACTCATGAGTAGTAACGCCCGTGAAACGCGCCAGGGCACCTCAGGGAGTATTATTTCAACGAACACACTTGTGAACCTCTAACGACCACGATAATGAATTCAGGATACAGTCAACCCAGAAAGTCTCCCTTGACTCATATTTGATTTGAACTTTGTTCTGCATGTGTAAGGTTTACAAATGAAAAGAGAAAAACGCAGATGACTTTTGATACCTACTGTGCATCACTCGACACGGCTCTGTATAATTTGAACATAGTCGTTGGTGTCTATACATTCTGGTGCAGCAAAATTGTACTTATGTAAAATCACAACATAATGTGATTCCGCTGACTCTAGAAATTCAAAATTACTTTACTACTAAATATTTAACCTCTTATTCATAATCATCCCAAAATTTCACTGACTCGATGAATCTCACCCTTGATTTTTCAAACAGTACCTAAGCAAAAGAAAGAGGCAGCTATACTTTTATCGAGAGGTATAGTTAGTCTGTGATAATGTTGGCTTTACCTTTAAAAATCTGTCAATTGATAAACAATGATTAAAGTATTGCCATCTCTTACTAAATAATAATGAGAAAGAGTGACAGGGTTAATTAATTTAACTAACATCTCTCAATCTTTATTGTGTGCTATTACTCAATGAGAAAAAGTGTCAGGAATATTTTTGTTTATAAGTAAGGTACGTACGTACGTACATCTTTCAAATTATAAACTGCCTCTAAACATGATATATACACGAAGCATAGATCAGAGAAGCCTATCTATCCTATTGTAGAAAATAGTTCTATATATTTTAACAAAAAACAAAAATAAGGATTTCTTTATTTAAATTGGTCATTTATTCTTGCCAGCCTACGACATGTTTTCGTGAATGTTAACGACAGCCAGCAGGTAAAATATTTGCATAAAATATTTCCCAACTTTATAGCTTGGCTCACGGCATCTGTAATAGCGGAGGTGCTATGCGACGCCTTCGACACTCTAATTACAGGCGGGGAAATAAAACTGGCATAAAAGCCTTTCAAATTCAGTCAAGTACTTACCGCCCTCGAGTTTTTTCCAGAGAAAGAAAGCAATTCAGGGCGGAAGTAGATTCGAATCGCTTAGAGCTCCTCCAGCTAGGCGAGAAAGTTCTACGTAATCTACGTAAATCTAGACTAGACCTTTTACAACTTGTATATTTATGTAAGAAATAAGAGAAAAATCAAAATAGTTTTGGTCAATAAGATAAAAATTGCCGTAGGCCGATAATTATTTACCTTTTAAACAAAAAGGTTTATTTCACGTAGTTCATGATTAGTGGGCCTTCGAAATAATCAGGTCTACCTACTGTAAGTCACTAGCAAGGTTGTAAAACAATTATTTGGCTGGACGAAATAAAACTGTTTCAAAAACAATATTTCGCATTTTCAGGTACCTATAACATTTTAAGTGACAACAGATAAAAAATTCAACGATACGTAAAATGTATTCCATATTCATTCAAATGCTGCGGACCAATTTCATCAAATAAACGAATCGTAGCCCTCTTTGTTGACTAAACTACTAGACGAACTTTTATACCCTAAGGTTATTTAATCGGAGCTTTAGATTTTACCCAGGCATCTCGTATTCCCTACGTGCGTCGTGAGGGAAATTATTTCGAGAGAAAAATAATTAGATATTACTCTCACAACAATTAAGAATTTCGGAGTGCTTGACTGAGGAAATGTACCCGGAAAATCCTGGGACTCAAAAGTCAAAAGTCAAAAGTCAAAAGGCATTTATTTCAATAAAATCACTAGGATCACTTAGAAACGTCTTAGAAACTAGGTGAAGCTATGCCTGTTCCTCGCGACCAAGCCTAGAAGAATCAGGCAACAAACACGGCTTGGTGCCTATCATTTTTTTCGATGATCCTTTTTCACAAAATGGAATTTAAAGCTTCAGTGTGGTGCCGATCGAACTAGGTGAGGCTCAAGAGAAAAGTAATCTAATTATAATCCTTAATAAATAAGAGCTTATAAAAATGTGAAAAAAATGAAGACAAATGTGAGCTTCAACAAATGATC
Organism: Anticlea derivata; assembly: GCA_947579855.1. NCBI lineage: Eukaryota > Metazoa > Arthropoda > Insecta > Lepidoptera > Geometridae > Anticlea > Anticlea derivata. The sequence goes on from OX388262.1 coordinate 8,086,209, forward strand.
TAAGGGCAGCACACGCTACACTTGATGAAATATGTACCTAATGCTTATATAATTAAATAATACTTAAAATATGATGCAAGCAAAAACTGTAAAACTATGACGAAATACCAGATAAATGTGGTCTCGAGTCAGGTGCCCGAGTTTTTGACAGATAGATTTATTTTGTAATGAACTCTAGGCAACTATTTAGGCCATGTTCCTTTACTACGAGACAGAACCAGTATGTTATGAGACTCAGGTTTATGGGCGGGCTTTGTTGTCGATTAAAGTGTTTTAGTAAATTCTGGAAGAAAACTTAGGTAGCTTACCGATGAAATAGCAATTACTAGAATCCGTAGCCTAAACAAACAATCGAGGCATATGATTGCTTCGTTATAATGTTTAATTGGAGTCAGGGATCGAAACCGCAGAATGTGGCTTCGGTGATGGGCACCCGTGAAGGGGAACCACCGATCCCGATTTAATGAAACGTTTTGGTGAAAATCAGTAGCCATAGAAACTGTAGAAATTGATCTCTGATCCAAAGATTGTTTTATGACGTTGAAATCGCGGAGGCTATTTAAAAACAATATGCTCATTGCCCCCACCCTGAAAATATTTATGAAACATCGTGGGGGCTGACATTTCCGAGAGTTGAAATATTTTTAAAAAAACATCTCGAAATAGCTAATAATAATCTTTTAAAGGCCCCTTAAAATATTGAAGACGTCCATTATTGGAAATGGTAGATATTGTAAATTATAAAATATTTAACAGCGTAGGTACTTTACGGAGAAAAAATGTAAGAATGTCTCGATTCTCGTGAACGACTTATGAAATTACAGTCTCAATGTTTGAGAATATAATATGGTTACAAGAGAACGTTATCGTAAAATCCATTTACCGCAAAAATCACTCGTAGTGTTTATCGAGGCACATGTGCCGTAAAAATGTGATGCACATGGTCATGAAAATTTAAGCATTGAACTCAGGACAGCAGCTTCATACTTTCTTCAAATAGTTACGTATAACTTGTTCAGTTGTCAGCGAGATTCAGCCGCGATCGGACGTGGGGCACGCTAGTTGCGTGAAAATAAAACTCCGAATCGAATTATGAATTAAGTGTTTATGCAATCGGGCTTATACAAGTGTACAGTGTCATGAAATGGGATTTGTTTGAGAACTTACGAGGATGTATGTGTTATTGGTTGTTCTCAGTTTGTTGATAAAAGGTAACTAACAATTTATTTATACTATTACATGTATATACTAAAATAGGTACATTTATTTTGTTACGCGATACTAAATCGATGTTTTGATTGATTTTTTTGGATTGATTGAATAGATCAGCTTGGAGATTAATTTATTAACACCACGTTGGGCGCCAATAATTATTATCAAGTTTTTAGAACCTATATTTTCGTAACGGCAACGGTTACTAGATTGTATTCCTTTGTCTTAAGATCTTAAGCTTATTAAAAAAAAGCTGTAATATTAAATTCATTATTATAAAGTTCCCGAGCTGCATTAATAATGACCCAATCTGGTACGAATAAGTTTTCTAGCAGAGCAAAGGAAAAGAACGCTTTGTGTCCGCTTCCTAAGGTTTATTTCCTTCAGCTCAAGTGTAAATTGTATGAGATCAAACGAAGTGCTGAGTACATTTTACCGCAACTTTACCATTGCCTGGTGCACCGTAGGCGAACACTCGTATCTTTGACGAAAGAAGGAATGGACTTATTGCAGTTACAAGAATGTAATGTTGTACATGTTCGTAGAGTTGTAAGTTGTGGGTTTTCAGGGACTACAAAAATAAAGTAACTTAAACGTGTGTATAAAAGAGAAGATTTGGTTACAAATTTGCACTATGGAATTGGTTGGCATACTTGCAAAGTTGGAACCTTTGGTTATTATGTGTAAATAATCGACAAAATAACAAAGTTCTTTTAGGTCATTTCCATACTTAATATGGTATACGACGATGACCTCGGTAGCGTAGCGGACGAGTGCCCGTCTGGACGCTTCGATTCCCGCTGAGGGAAAAATATTAGTATGATCTGCAAAAAAAAATCCGGGCCTAGGTGTTGTGGTGTCAGGACTAGTACCTATGTGACTGTTGGGTGTTATTTTTAACCGACTTCAAAAAGGCGGAGGATTTTTTTTAGTTACTATTTAATTATACCTTATTAGTATGGAAATGAAATAAAAATGATAGATAAAGTATACTATGCTTTTGCTATCATTAACGCAGGACATCCTACTTTTTGACCGTCTACCGAGAAGGAGGGTAATGTTTTTGACTTCATTATTTTGCAAAGCTAAGGTGGTACCTTTGTTGCAGAGTCTTTACCATTATCAATGTTACAAGTTGTGGTCCCCGCGTATAGGGTGCGTGGCCAATCAGCGCAACTAGAATGCGAGTTCTCACTCGGCACTGATACGCTCTACTCCGTTAAGTGGTACCGGGATAATGAAGAGTTCTATCGATACATGCCAAAGTACGACCCTCCGAAGCACGCATACAAACTCGAAGGGGTCAAAGTTGATGTGAGTATCTGCAGGTAGTTATTTTAAGAAATTTATCTTCAGTAAATTTAAAAACAAAAATCTTGGAAGTTTTAGGTGTGCTCAACTCGCTTGTCAAATAAAAAGATTATTAAAAATTAACAAGCCGTTGTTTTTTGCCTGTATTTTCTAGGTTTGGTCGCGCAGAACAGGCGTTTTTTCAACTATTTATAAATCGATTCAAAAGAATCCTTGAGATTTTAATAAATAATAATAGATTGAAATTTAAAGTTATGATTTAATGACAAACATTTGTGACTAACACAGATGTTTGTTCTGTGTCTGGGTGTTAAATTTATATCTATTATGTATATCAGTCTCTGGTACCCATAGTACAGGCTATGCCTAGTTTGGGATCAGTTGACCGTGTGTGATATGTCCGGAATATTTATTTATTTATAATTATTAATTTAATACTCCATGTTAACCCTGTAATTTGTATATAAGCTTTAAATATTTAGAGTAACTCGCAAAGTTTCCGCTTTAATAATAAAGTGGAAACCAAAAGTAGATATGCTATGGTAAGATGCTGCACAAAACTTCATGAATATCTAATATGAAATGTTTTCGGCGTATCTACTTATTTCTGAGAGCCTCTATTACATACCCAGTTTTATGTGTAAGGATCTTGAGAAGCGTTTCCTGAATTGTACTAGACTACTTAATACCAACATAACTAGGAGAAAACGGGTATGCGTTACCATAAAGCTTGCAAAACGATAGAAGAGCTATTCTAGTAAGTGTTAATTTTGCTAGAACAATGCTATGATCTTTTGTTGGTTGAACAGTTCGATCGTTTCTTCCATCGATTTGATTACAGGAGGGGCTAATAAAGTTTTATACGAACGAATTCTGCAGGAGGCACTCTGCCGAGTAAAACTTTAGAATAGGATGCTCCGTAGGACCTATTAGAGAGTGCTGTACGATACACAGGAACAGCCTTGAACAATAAAACTGTAAACAGAATTCGCTTCACCGTAATTGGTCGGTTGAATGAAAACATATTTAGCCGAACCACTTTTAACGACAGCAAGGTTCGCCGAAAATTGAATGATTATTTATCATTAGCTCTGGCTTCTCATTCTCATTCCCTATCAGGAGCAATTTTGTGTTTTAAAGAGCCTATTTTTATGGGTTCATTGAACTTTTGTGTGTCCAGGCCCCTTTTCACAGAGACGGCTTTGGGTATCAAGTTGAAATTGATATTGAATACGAAGGTCCTACGGCTTCATACTCGCACTTGACCGTCTTTATTTCCACACAGTTACAAAAATCAGACGACCGGCGCGTGATCTTGCACCAGGTGACGCTGAAGTCGAGTGGCGTGTACCGCTGTGAAGTGTCCGCGGAGGCGCCCAGCTTTGCGTCCGCGGCCGGCGAAGGACGAATGGAAGTTATCTGTAAGTTACATAATAAAAGTTAAAAACCACAAATGCCTATGAAAGTGAATAAATATGATGAGTTTGAGTATGGTGGCACTTTATGTCAATTGTGGTCACACCTTCAGTTTAAACTGATATCAGTTCTGTAAAATAAGCCACGCCAAGTAAAACAGACGGTTTATTTACAAACATTTCACATCGAATTTGGCTGAAGTATAGGATATACCAATAGTGAACCCATTAAATAAAGACCGCGCTGAACATTGAACTAGCACTTTGAGATGCTATAACATTACTATTTATTGTAGTAAGGTTGCCAGAGCTCTTTAGGGGGGGGGGGAGGGTTCGGCAGGCAACGCATTAGCAATGCTCTACGTGTTGCTGATGTCAATAGGCGACGGTAACCACTTACCACCAGGAGGGCCGTAAGGCTGTTTGCCTCCGTATAACATAATAAAAAAACACAGTGTTTATTCTTCATAGATTTACCAAGAGAAGGACCAAGGATAACCGGAAACGAACAAGAAAGTAGAAGAGGAGACACATTATTCCTAAACTGCACATCAGGGCGATCGTATCCTGCCGCTATTCTTAGCTGGGACATCGACGGAGAAAAGGTAAATTGGTTTAAACTGGGTATTCTAAGAGGCAAATGTTGCAAAACTGCAATGCTTTTTTCCGCAACGACTTGCGAAATAGCATGTCTATGCCAGAAATCGCACTTATCGGGAACATCACATGACAGCTTTAGTCACACTCAGGTAACCCGAAAGTTTGATTTCGGAATACTAGCTTTTCGCCTCTCTAAGAGGCATCTTCAGGAAGAAGTTACCATAATTGACTTGATACGTTACAACATTTGTTGTCATTTCATAGCACTCCTCACTTCTCCGCTAACTAATCTAAACACAATCGTGGCACGATCGGATAGAGCAGTAGCGACTAGTATTATATATTGTGCCCATTCACCGTTTGAGAGAACTAGTACCTACCTATATCGAACATAAAAATTACGAATGGAAAATCCAGTAGTGCACGACCGAGATTCTAACCCACGCCCGGGGTTACTACCACCCCAACAGCTTTCGACTGCCGAGATTTTGCAACTTCCATTATAACCAAGACCAATGTCAAATCTTGTCCACAGGTCACAGACCCAATGCTCTTAGTAAATTATCCAGTAACCCAGCACACTCACGGCCTGCTGTCTTCGGCGCTGGGCCTCAAAGTGCGAGTACCAATAGGCGTCAGCATGCAAGTGCGTTGTACTGCTAGAGTGGCGCCGGCCTGGCGGGAAGGCAGCGAAGCCGTGGTCGGGAGCAACCTGGCTGACAGCAAGGAAGCTATGCTGCTAGGTGAGTGTGGTGACTTCATGAGTATGCTTATCTTCATCATTGCGCAAGTATTTTGCAATGCCTAGGTGCAACTAAGTGCGTAATGTCCCCGGGCCAGTTGTATCATCAGCCAGTACTATTGATGGTATAACTGGCACCAATTTGTCCTTATTTTTTAAATGAATGAGACTTACTGAATATTTTTAATTCTACTATATCCTACTTTTACGTTTATGAGCATGTTTAGAAGTTTGTTGTTGGAATAGATTAAGTTCTTTACCAATAATAGCATATAGGCCTTTTATGTAGATACAGCGCCAGCGAAGCCGCGGGCGGGATGTAGTTTATAAAATATTATAAACTTTTAAGAAAAACCGAATCCTAAAATATATCTATAACGTAAGAAGATTGTATTTACAGCTTAGTATAGATAAATAAATACAGGACATTCCACGTAAGTGAGTCTTCTTACGTTTAGAATTCTATTAAAGCGTAAAAGGGAATGAATAACGACTACATAACTCACTCCAACCTCACATTTATAAGCCCTGGTTCAAGCCTTACTTAGAATATAGCACAAACATATTGAAAACGGAAGTTAGGGTGCACTATCTCCAATCGCTACCTCGGAATAATTTAACATGCCGACCTCTACTCGCTTTCATAACATGCTATAAACAGGAATACACTATTATTGAGTGCGATAATATCTGAGATTACTTTGAAAGCTTCAAATCAATGGACAGCGATCGTTTTACGAGGAAATTTATGGCTCTTCACACCTTCACACCGTATGGTTTTGATAATTTATTATTTACCATAACGCTTTCTGTTGTTCCTTACTTTAACTACTGGATATGTAATGTAGCAGTTTTACTGGCCCCGGCTGAAGAATATGCCTTTCCATTTCTACCCGTGGTTGTCGTAAGAGGCGACTAACGGAACAGAGGGAATAGGCATGCAAATTTTTCCTACTTTACTTTTCAATTAACCTTATTTGGAATATTACGAAAATAAAAAAATTGCCAAATCGGTCCAGCCGTTCGCAAATGGAGCGCTTACCAACGCATATATTTTTCATTTATGTATATTTTTTTTATTTTGCAAATGATTTGTTTCAGTGCGGAGTTCAGCAGAGGTGGCTGTACTAAGTGTAACACTATTAGCACTCACCCTCGCTTTCCTCGGGCTAAAGCAATCTGAAACGTGATAGATAAATCCTTTACGTTTATTACTCGAACGTGAAACTGGCAACAACAGCATCCTTTTTGCCTCGTAATTTTGTTTAGAAGAACAATTAAAGCGAACAATAAGTTTTAAGTTCTATTGTAAAAGACGGATTGGGAGTCTTATAACAAGGTAAACAATTTAAATTGTTTTTTAGAATTATTAGTAGTCACGTACTCACATTATTAATTCGAATAATTCTGGTACTTCTATTAGTTAACATATGAGTTGTATAATTAGGTAGTTGAATTTCAGGGTTGGCTACAAAATTTTACAGAACTTCCCTATTTGAATCCTTGACGTAGGTACATTTTATTATAGATACACAGTACCGAGACCTACCTTGTTCATAATCACTGACCAACTTTATCGCCTCTATAAAAGTACGGCCATCTCTATCTTTTGTTTATTGTTAGAAAAGGACAAGGCGAGAGTTATTGAGCCGATAAAGTCAGTGAATGATTAGGAATAAGAGGGTTAGACACTACTATTGGCCTCACACACGAGCTCAAAGTCGCGCAACGGGTTATGGAGAGACCTATCCTCAGAGTTTCACAACGTGATAAAATGATATATGAGGAAATCCGTAGAAGAACCAAGATCACCGACATAGCTCTCAGAATTATGAAATTAAAGTGTCAGCCAGTTCGCAGAACATTGCAAGAAGGCTCAAGACTTTGCTGTGGAACTCTTTGGGGGGTGTCATTTGTCCAGCAGTAGACTTCTACATGATGATGATTATTTCATTCGTTTCTTATTTGGGTTCTATGAGAAAGAAGTGTTAGTTTTACTTAACAGATATGTCACTCTATGCCACACTAGCTATATGTTTAATTTAGGAAAGTACTGACTGTAACTATGTATACTTTGTCTCAATTCTCAATGTTAAATTTGATATCAGTCTAAGAAATATGAAATTTACTTCCATTATTGAACGAATCGGTTAGGATTTAATGTCTGATTTAAAGATTAGAGACCAGATTCATTGAATGATTTTGATTTATTGTAGTCTTTCAGTTAAATAGGATAAGAGAGTAGTTCAACTTTCGTAACTAGGTACATATCAGCGTAACATTAAATAATGCGGTTTACACGGCATTAGCATAATTATAGGACCACTTATTATTTATCAACATCATCATCATCATCCATCATCCACAGCCTGACTTCACTCACTGCAGGGTATAGGCCTCCCTTTGTATGTGCCATTCTCCTCTATCCTGTGCAAGCCTCATCCAGCTGCGGCCCGCGATGCTTGCGATATCGTCTGCCCACCTCGCTGCTGGACGACCAACGTTCTGATATCCAGTTCTTGGACGCCATTCAGTTAACGCCTTACTCCACCTGTCATCATTATTATTATTTTCAATAAATTTTACAATGTACAACTCTGTTAATCAAACATTTTCTGAACAATAAATGATTTTACATCGCTTTGCAAACTTCATAAAGCTTTTTAATAAAGTGTGAATAGAATTACGTGTACTTTAAATAAGATGTTTTTAGTTTAATCTATTTGAAATGTTAATGTATTTTTAGTTAACTCTAAAATTATTTTTGTAAAAAAAGGACTGATTATAAAATAATTTAGTCTTCCTTTTCAAGTTTTGTAAACTTAGATTGGTTCTGTAATAAACTTGTACTATTATAGGTATGCATTTTATTAAACGTACCCACATATTATATCATTTGCCCAGACTCATTGTGGGTATTACAACGGGTAAAAAAAAACCTGTAGCCTTTGGAAACAAAAAACTATTCATTAAATTGGTATAAATTAGTATACTATTCATGCATGGATTCAGTAGCTCAACAGGTTTACTATCAAAATTTGCTGATAAGAATATGAGTTTTAACTCATATATTATATAACATAGGTATAGCATATAAGGCGCAAAAGGGGGTTTAAAAAAACTTATACTAATTCATGAAGTGGGGTGTCATAATTATTAACGATCTTTGTTTGTAAAAAGTACATTCCAAAAGGATTTTTATTCTACGGCATAGAGAGAAATATACAAAAACAGTAACTTTGAATACCATTATAACGTTTACTCTCATTTGGTAACGTTAAAATGACTCCACAGTTCAGGTAGGATTGCACATAAAAAGGTTGAACATGTTAAAGATGCGATTTTCAAAGTTTATCTAATGTGTGCCTCAACAATCATAAAAGCACCAAGTTTTACCAGACCTCGCGAGGTCTCAGTTCGTGGCGAACCTCTGAGTTCCTCCTTGCTCTCGGTGGAGCGAGGTTAACAAAGTCATAAATATACCTACTAATAGGAAAATCCTCGCAGCTTAGATAACCATTGTCTTTAATCAAAGGATTTAATGAGCGACTGGCAATTTAACTTCAACGAACCCTATTCATCCGTTCAGCATTAGATGGTATTATACAACAATGGCTTATGACATCTCGTCAACCAAATAGAAAACAAAAGTTTAGTGAGAACGACGGTGTTGCAGAATTAACAGACCAAACTGACTATTTGGTGAAAACGAGCTTTAACTGTATGAAAATAAATCTTATACAATTTAACATTTATTGATTGGCTTTGTTGGCCTATCTATTGTGGGAGTTACCCCGAGTTCTGTTCCACAAATATTTAAGTGCGTATGTATTAACACGTTCTTAAAAGGTGAAGGGAGATATCGTGAGGCAACCAGTAAGTATTCTTATAAGCGGCGATGGGCTTGCAACCTGTCACGTATGGAATACTCACTACTGCAAAATTTGGGCACGTGTCAATATGTTTGAACGTGCCTCTGACTAACCCCCTGAGACAGCTTCAAGAATCTGATCCCCTGGAGATCTGTGAGGTTGTCCACACTATGCTTGGGCATAAAAGTCGTGAGAGTATTCTTTTTTTTACAAATAGGCAAGCCCCTGAAAGTCAAACTGAAAGTTGACTTTATTCAGTTGATATATGGATCATTTTGAAGCGAACCCTCCGAAGATTCAAAGAACTTATTTCAGTTGAAAAAGTCTCCTCCACATATTATGTGATCCAGATCAAACTGAGTTGGTACCTAAGTTCACATATATTATAATAATATACCCAATGTCATTCTGAAGATAATATTAACAACTACCTATTCATATGAACCACACAATGTGGTTTTGTAGATTTCTCAAACACATATTTTCTCCAATAAACCATGATTTCGAACATTTTACATTTCGTTCGAGCACCAGACATAATAATAAGTGGGACGACGACGAAGCGACGACGGGTTCTGCCGCAATGAAAGTAATTTTCCCCAGATGGCGCTCTGAAAGAAGTGAATAACTATCCAAGAGCACCGACCCGTTTGCCAGATATATATATTTTTTCTAATAAAGACCTTTACCGAGATTTCCCAAATAAATATTTTTGTTAAATTGATTTTCCCACAAGTTACACAAAAGCGGGACCACAGTATATAAGCATAGCAGATGCACGAGGGATCCACTAGCTAGGTAAATAACAGCATAATTTAGGAAAAAAAAAGAAATAGATCCTTGAACATGTCTAAGGACCCCACAGACAGAGGCATTTCTGAACATTTGGCACATGCCTACATTATACAGTAGTGAGTAGGTACGTAGTAAGTATAGAAATACGTGACAGCAATCGCCGCTCTTAGAATACTAACTGGTATTCTCAGGATGTTTTTTCTTCATCATTTATACACGTGTTACTTTTTTCGAATGGAGAAACTTATTGGTGTAGCGGCGAAAGTCGAGAAACCTCCCCCTCCCGTGTAGAAAACCACAAATGCTCAAATTGTTGTACCTAGTGGGAGGTTTCTCGACTTTCGCCCCAACACCAATAAATTTCTCCATATTTCCAAACAGTTAAAAAAAAAAAAAAATTTTTTATTCATAAATGTCTTAACATACATATGGTGCTACATTATTATACAACGAAATATACATAAATTGTTGTTTTTATTTTACATCCACAATCCCATATTTGTTTATTTTTTTATTGAAATATACCTATAGTAGGTATTCAATATAATTCTTTATAATATTTAGCTCAAGCTTGATCATGTTCAAAATGTCCTTCGTGCTTTTTATAAGCCGTGATCAATGGTCACGGTTACCACGGCATACCTTACCTTAACGTATTGTAAGGAACACTACCCTTTTAATCAAAGATCAACTATATTTAAATCCAATATAATCCTTATTTCACATTCACATATCTATTTATACAGTTATACAGCAGACTTACCCTAAGAGACAAGTTGTCAGTACAACGGTCGGATCACGAATCCTCCCTCCACCCGACTCGCCCCGCTCTTATACAGAAATACTCGGGTGATATTCGTTGAGCGACTTACAATATATTCTTTTAATTTTCAAACCCAGTTAAACATTATGTAAAATAGATCAAAAATCATATAATAATTTAAAATGAATTATCACCGCTTATATTTGAAATAATCATCTAAAATAGGAACATTGACAGTTAATGTAACAAAATAATAACATGAAATGGTTATCAGAATTAATCACTCAATAAATTAGTACAATATTATACTGAACCTTACACTCGGCCGTCCTGAAAACGTGCATGTCCCCATGCACGAATACCTTAAGATACCTTACACTCGGCAAGTGTTTTAATTCTTATAAATTATACAGTATTTATCTAAATAACAATGAATTCTCATATCAGTTCCTGATAACCCATCCCAGGGCTATCCCTGCGATTCTGCGAACCCATCCATTCTCGCAGAAACAGCAGTAAGATGGATTATTTTACAACGAAGCATGAACCCATCCATTCTCATGAGTAATTGCAAACCAATCCATCCCTTTATTTGTACGTGAACCCATCAATTCTCACGTACATCCTATCTCATACATCTCTAGTCTCACTTTTTTTTTTTTTTAAAGCATCGTGACGTGAACCCATCCATTCTCACGACGATAGCTTAGAGATGTTTACATATTCTTTAATAATAATCACCTTCAATTTACCTACTCTACTGGTGTTTTAATTCTTACAAAAACAATAAATCCTCATATCAGTATCCTGATAACCCATCCCAGGGCTATCCCTGCGATTCTGCGAACCCATCAATTCTCGCAGAATCAGCAGCAAGATGGATTATTTTACAACGAAACATGAACCCATCAATTCTCACGAGTAATTGCAAACTAATCCATCTCTTTATTTGTACGTGAACCCATCAATTCTCACGTACATCCTATCTCATACATATCTAGTCTCACTTTAAGGCATCGTGACGTGAACCCATCCATTCTCACGACGATGGCTTAGAAATGTTTTCATTATCTTTTAATCATAATCATCTTCAATACCTACTATATTCTGATAACCCATCCCAGGGCTATCCCTGCGATTCTGCGAACCCATCAATTCTCGCAGAATCAGCAGTAAGATGGATTATTTTACAACGAAACATGAACCCATCAATTCTCACGAGTAATTGCAAACCAATCCATCCCTTTATTTGTACGTGAACCCATCAATTCTCACGTACATCCTATCTCATACATCTCTAATCTCACTTTCCTAAGATATCGTGACGTGAACCCATCCATTCTCACGTGACGATGGCTTTGGAACTTATAATCTTTAATCATAATCTTCAATAAAAGAAATCCATTCTCCTTTAATCATAATCATCACAGATTTTAAAGTACGCTTAAGAAGATTATTCTTTATGTACACTTTAAATCTAATAATAGGGAGCGTCCCTTAACTTCATTCTATGTATTGCCCGTTTTGATTGAAGTGAGATTATGACTGAGCAAAAATAACTTTTTCAGAGATTTGACTTAGAGTGGGCAATATTTGTGGTAGAAAACAAAGGACTACGTAAACTAAATAGTCGACGTCGCTTAATGCTGCTCTGGCTGTGCTCACACTGCTCGTAGTCCCGGCCCCGGTGCACTGCTCGCTCCGATGTGGACAGCGGCTGTGGTTTTCCCTTCGTCGATCTCTAGTATGGCTCGGATTGCCACACGGCACCGTCACCGCACAGGGCTGCAGCTCAGCTCTCGCTCGCACGGCATGGAAACAGCAAAGAAAAATAAACCGTTATATCAGCACAAACATTACGTAGTAAAACTTCGATAAACTTGTTTCAATTCTAAAATGGCGCGCTTTGGCTCAAAAATAATGAAATAAAAGCTATGAAAGTCAGGAATAATAGATAAAGAGCACGTGGTAATCCCGCTTCTGAATTGTAAGGAACACTACCCTTTTAATCAAAGATCAACTATATTTAAATCCAATATAATCCTTATTTCACATTCACATATCTATTTATACAATTATACAGCAGACTTACCCTAAGAGACAAGTTGTCAGTACAACGGTCGGATCACGAATCCTCCCTCCACCCGACTCGCCCCGCTCTTATACAGAAATACTCGTAAACAACAAGATGGCGGTTCGGTCGGGTGATATTCGTTGAGCGACTTACAATATATTCTTTTAATTTTCAAACCCAGTTAAACATTATGTAAAATAGATCAAAAATCATATAATAATTTAAAATGAATTATCACCGCTTATATTTGAAATAATCATCTAAAATAGGAACATTGACAGTTAATGTAACAAAATAATAACATGAAATGGTTATCAGAATTAATCACTCAATAAATTAGTACAATATTATACTGAACCTTACAGTATAGTATTATGTTATCTGTGCCTTAACCATCTTCCATTATCTACTAAGATACGTCCAACTATGGCTAGCGCTAATACGACGATAAAGTAAATTGACGAAGTGTGAATTGAATCACGCGCTTATGGAAGGTCTGATTTAGTAACTGAATTTTAAACTAATAATTCATGTGGCGTCATCTAGATGAAAAAGTGGAACTAAATTATGGAAGGATAAATATACATTTATCTCTTCTTATTTTTTTAAGTTTTTTAATGTTTAGTATTGTCCGATGTTCCTGTTTGCCGATATGTTTTATCACTTTTTTACATTCTATCCTGGGTAAGCCCGTCAGACGGAGAAGATTCTGTTGGTTTGATCAGACAGCTTGACAGATCAAACCAACAGAATTACATACTCTGCCGTATCGGTTGGTAAGTTAATTATCGACCAGTCTCGAATTACCCCGATATTCACCGCGTAGGTTACTCACTTCATGGCTTCCCACAAGTAGTTTTGTTTCCAGCTCGCATACTCTAAACAACGAATAGTTACACTTGCGAGCATTTATGAGGAAAGTTTCTTCGCAAAGTTCCTAGAAACACACCACCTTACGTAATTACATATAATGCACCTAACGTTTTGCGGTTTGTTGCTTTGGGATTTGGCAGAGCTGTTTGGAGAGGGCCTTATGAGGGCTGTTAATTACAGTGCCGTCACTGTAAGAAGTAACATTTGAAGTATGAACGCCCATTAAGGTGAGGGTTTAATTATTTTATGATTTTTGAATTGTTTTTTCTCAATAACCGCAAAACGCACAGTTTTGATTTTTATGACAAAGATAATTTCAGCATTTTATTTACGTAAATCCAAGACAGAAACGCGATTGGTAAAACTTTTCTCGATAGATTTATTTTTTAAAGTTGGGTCCTTTGCAACAGTTTTTTCGAAAATACTCTGAGACTATCTAACAAAAATAACTTTTTTTAAATATTTTTACCAAGACACTTTAAAAGAATAGATCGTTATTGAGATAATCGATATTTTCTTATATTTCGCTTACGTCGTTTACTTTCGAGCGTCTTTTAACGCTTGCTATCTCTTTCCGCATTCAATTACAGTACATAGCGCTGTCACTTTCTTCACTCCGCCCACTCGACAATTTATTATGATTTTTGTATCCTCTTAAGCATCTACTTTCAATTTCGACTCCCATCTAAGCCGTGGTCCATTAAATGTTAAAAGATTCACCTAATGGTTAATTCACTCGTTATTTTTTTAAATTCTTCTTGGTTTTCTTTGCAACAAGGTAGAAATGGTCGCCATTATTTATTAATTATCAGAGAACACATGTAACTTTGGCAAGAGCGTTGAGGATTCAGCAAGAGAAGGTGGTACACGTAACATGCTTTCAAATAATTGGCACGGTAAGTAGTGTACGTAATGCATCCACCAAAATATTAGTAGCTTTTCTCAGTGGAACAAAGGCAGGTGCAGAGCTAACAAAGGAGCAATCCCTTGGTTATGTCATTACTAGCTAATGACGTCACATGAGACTGCGCGTACTTTTCACTACTCACGTTGTTGGCGTTTTTAATGAGAACACGAAATTATCTTTACTCTGAGATGTGGGTACATGGTAGGGATATAGGTGGGTTCTTCCGGTGCAAGAGCGGAGCCAAAATGTGTTTAAAATTAAACTAAATCAGCAAGGCTTGGATTTGGTGCGTAAGAAACAGTACCCACCTGCCAACATCATGTTACTTGATAGAAAAGTTCAAAGAAGATTTTGTAAGAACTGGGTCTGCACGAAGCAACACCTGCAAAACTCAGTAGTAAATTCTTATAACTGTCCCCAAGCGACGAATTATTCACGATAGAGTTACGCTTACGATATGATAATAAAAGTCAAATGCTATGACATCGGCGATGCTGTGATCTTTTAATTTTGTTGGCTAAAATTTTACTTATGCTATCGTATCGCTAGCGTATCGTGAATTATTTATGGAACCTAATTTAAACATAATTCTACTTTTTCAAAAGAAATGTGACTTGTTTTTTTTTCATTTTACAGCGTCTGCTCTATCTCAGTCAATATTGCCAATGTCAAGTAATTATGAATATCAGGTATAAAAATATTCCTTTCGCTCATCAGTAATCAATAAATTTAAAAAAGGGTCTTGTCAGGTTAACAAATAAAGTATTGAGGTTTTATGATGATGATGACGTACAGAATGATAAAGAATACTATAATCTTATAAAAAATGATCCACCAAATATTTTATAAGTAAATACAAATAGGACGTAGCCGTTCACTGGAATGACGAGATGTAAGGGGAGCTATTGCCTTCGAAGCAAACAGAGATGCAATAAAGCCGACCGCGACTGCTCGTACTACCCTAATAGCGCTCTTATCCGTCGGTCAGGGTTACACATGTCGCTTCTTCAGAGCTACCTATTGCAATAAACTTTACTGGGAACTCCACTAAAGTATTTGATCGAGCTAACAAAGCGAGCGAAGGTCTCTCACACAACTTGCGAATTGAAAAAGCGTAATGGGGATAACCACAGAATAGCCGAACCCATTACCTATTTGATTCCATTCTGTGAGGACAACAGGAAAAAATAAATTGTCATAGAAAAATCGTATTCAGGGCTTTAAATGATTTTTATATGTTTTTACAACAAAATCTCTATATTAATTTATATACAAGGTGATTCTGTAAGGGGTTTAATAAATCAACAAAAAGAAAGAAAGGTTTCAATCTTTATTTTAGTGTTTCCTCCGATTTTTTCATAGCCATTATGATATTGTATAGTTAGTGCCATTATATTATTACCTTTATTTTTATTTAACCTGTATTAAAATATTTAAAAAATGCTACTAAAATAACTTTGAAAATATAAAAACATCGCAGCTAACACAATCGAATTTTTCAAAAGAAACGTGAATCGTTTATTCGTTTCACTCATCATTATCGCTACAGCGCGCCGCGTCCGGTGGCGGAAAATTTATCTTCCTTCGAACCCGATTCTTATTTGCTTTGAGCCTGTTTCCGGTGTCGAGCAGTTTAAACTTACACAGCACTTTCTTCAGTCTTTAGTTGTGCAAATTTCTTTACCTCAAAAGGAAAACCTCACCATTTTATCTGTCTATCTGTCAAGACCCTTTTCTCAGAGAACGGCTGATGTTAGCACTAGGTACCTAGATTCCTATGATAGTACTGGTTGAGTGGTGGTAGTGGCCCAACCTTCCGATCAGGTCGTGGGTTCGATTCCCGTTCGTGTACCAATGGATGCTGCATTCGGAAAAAATAATGTGGGTGCTTTCAACCGGTAAAGGAAACTCGTGAGGAAGCCGGTATATCCTAGAACCTAAAATTTCGAAGACATGTGACATGTGTTGTGCACGAAAAGAGCCTCTAAGGTCAGCAAGCAAGCATCCAAATAGGTTCAGCAACGTGATTAATATTCTCACCTTTTATTTGTTTCTTGGAACTAAGAGCCAGGACGTTTCTGTTCCAAATCAATAGGACGTATTTCGGTAAATAAAACTGTCTATCCAAACTATTTACTGTTTATTTATCTTGATAGACAAGTGAAATCCCCATACGAATGAACGTATGAGCATTCAGGAATATTTATTTATCTGAAGCGTAGCTAGAAAGTCAGTAACACATTTTTCTGATTTCCATTGATTTGTTTTTGATCAAAGTAAAGATTCTAGTAACTAACTGTTGACAATTTTGAGAGCATTTTGGAGTGATACTTTCACCAACGGTCTAAGGAGGAGGTTCTAAAGTCGGCTGTGTTTTTTTGTCTGTATGTTCCTCGATATCTCCGCCAATAGTAACCCGATTTTGATGATTCTTTCGCTGGTGTATATGCTTAGTATGATCCCGGGGATTGCTACTTGACCCGTAAAACTTAAAAAAAGTCATCATCTCTTGAAATCACGACTTGCCGAAATTTATTTTTGTCGACGGTGGTATGGTATGGTAATTCCCGCGACTTCGTTCGGTTGCTGCTATTTTTATATAAACTTTAACCTTAGGGGTTGTGTGTCTGGAATTCCTTTCTGTGCACCCATACATTACGCTACCCTGCAAATTTCATACGCTTAGGATTTTGGTTAGGCTCTGCGTTGATTTTCAAAGAGAATAAAATCACTACGTTTGATTGTCAGTCAGTCAGTCAATACCGTAAGAGTTATAATTGATGATGAATGGATACAATGTCATACTTACTTTTGTTTTTTATTCAAAAGTGTAGGTGGCCAGTGTCATCCACAGTAGGTAAGCAAAACGCAAAGAGGTTGATAACAAAAAAAAGAGGTTGATATTAATCTTGTAAATATTCAGGAATTTGAAGTTGGTTTCTAGTTTTTGTAAAAAATATCTTATTTAGTGACATTGTACCTCAACCTGGTCACTGACCTAAGAGAAAGAACCAGTGACACGAAAAGCTTGCAATTTCACGATAATTATCTTAAAAATAAATAAAAAAATAACACCCAACTGTCGCATACATAGTTCTGACCCCACACTAGGATTACCTGTATCGTGTGTATCAGAAACTACGATATATATTTTTAGAGTAAGTATGCTCTATATTATTTTGCCTCAGTTACAAACAACTCACAGGGAAGGTATTTATAACATTGCACTAATAAGGCCCGTAAAGAGAAGTACACATTGAGGTGTAGTACCTACCTATGCGCATAATTAGCATTACGCCACTGGCTAAAAGCCGGCGTATCGGCGAACAGGAGCTATTTCAACAACATTAGTAGAGCACTAAACTGACCAATATAGGTTGATAGGTACCTAAAATATATTGCACAGGCGCTGCTGGCGGTTATTCAACCAACCGAGCTTATAGCGTGAGACTGTATTGCAATTTCTGCTTTCGTAGCAGAATCATCTGCATAGAAATTGCAATTAAAATATCTGAAGATTTCAACTTCGTTTGGTCATCCATATTAGACCAGTGACCATAGGTTGAGGGCATATGACCGTCGCGTCGGTGAAAGGATTAAAGTGCGCCTCTTTCCATGCATAATTTCAACTATCTTGAGAATACAAACCTCATTATTTTGCTGAATACGCATAATCTGTAAATTATTTCAAGCAGGAAAATTAACGTATTTATAATGATGTTTGCTGATTCATCTTCAGCCTGATGAAGTCCAGTGCTGCACTCCAGTGTCATGATAAACGGTCTTGAGCCTTCTCCATCCACCGACTTCCCGCAACCATCACTATGTCGTCGGTCCACCGGGTGGGGCCGGTGGGGCCGTCCTTCCAACACTGCGTCATCCGGTTTGTGGTGGCCATTCGAGAACTTTTATTCCCCTACGGTTGTCGGTTCCGCGAGCTGTATGGCCTGCCCACTGCTATAGACACAGAAATTGTGCACTTATTTGGGGTCGCGTGCGTCGTGAAACTTTGGAGCACCACTTGGCTTGACAAGAGACGTACCCAAGTACCATTTTGTTGGGTTTAAAAGGACTTGGCGTGTTTTTACATATTTTTGCTAAATTTTATTCTTTAGAAAGGAAATCTTGACATTGATTGGATGGAGCACTCGAGCTGATCATTTTATCGGCAGGATTTTTTATTTTGGCAGTTGGCTTTATTTTAAGCATTTTGGACAGACTCGATCGATGGACCCACAATATTGTTACAGTTTTTGGACAGTTTTTAACCGTCCAAAAACCGTGTTCGAACGGTGTGCGATATGTCATAATTATGTTTGAAATTTGTTTCCTTACGCCTACCTAAGAAAGTCAGTTTTGTGTTTGACATTCGCGGGCGTACGATATCGTAAATCCTAAAAATCACTCAAATTTGACTTTATTCAGTAGAGATAAGGATCATTATTAAATAAATTCCAGATGACATTCACGTTTGTATTTGCTAATATGCTACGAAATTCGTAACTCCGGATTGTTGCTCTATCTACGCCGCGTAGAGCTTGGGTCTACGTACAGAATATATCGTGCGTATTATCACCACGTAAAAATATTATCCGTACGTTTTACGACTTAGAAATAAGAATAGAACAATTTTGTTAGCTATAAAGCTACCGTTATAATTCAAACGTAATCAGAAGGACATCATTTATTTGTATTTGCCTGCGCTGATGTTGATTTCCTCAGAGCACCCAGATAGCTCCAATCATCTAAGACCAATGTACGCTGATTGCCAGTCACGTAGTTGTTTTACGGTGTGATATTAACATACTTGTAGCGAGTGCCCTTCTGAAACGCAATGGTTCGATTCCTGCTGTCAGACAAATGTTTGCATGATCTGCAGATATCTGTTTCGGGTCTGGGTGTTGTGGTACCATGGTACTCGTAGTTTCTGATACCCACGACATAGGGGATCCTCGTGTGAGGTCAAGACTATGTATGCGACTTTAGGATGTTATTGTTGTTGTTTTGGTTGTTTATTTTATTTAATTAATTAAGTTACAAAATACGTGTACTAAATATACGGTCGTGGTCAATAGCACCAATTTACTATAGGAAAATGTACGCTAATTGTCAGTCACGAAAGTATTCTAGGGTGGATGGTAACACACTTGTATATTTTGTTTATATAATTTAATATCGTAATAGGTTGATGATCGAAACGAGGCCAAGGTCTGTACAACTTCTGTTTTAGCAAAACATTAATTTAAATGTGTCTGTTTCGGAGCTTTGAACGTATCACAACGCTTCATTTGATAACGCATAACAAACATCATTAGACATCGAACCGTAAAATTGCATACTCGACGTACGGAAGGGTATTTTTATTTCGGTTTAATAAAAAACGAACATCGTTTGTTTGTACACTTCCCGAATAAATCATCGGAACAAGGGCCAAATTTCAAAGTTTATGATTTATCATAATCCGGATTTCCATTTGGCGAGCGTGTGGTCCATTATTCTATGTCACAGGCACGGCAGGGGTGCGTGTTTACTCAAAAAAGGCATAACTTGAAGGGTAATCTATAAAAATGAATGATTAGTTAGCGATCGACATAAACCGATTTATTGGGCAGTCAGCCCTTTATTTACACAAATGAGTTCGGAATATCGAAGGGTTTTACAACCCTTTAGGATATGCAAATTGAGAATTATTCCAACAAGTCAGTAGAAATCATGTGGGTATTGGAATGATCGTTCATTCCAATACCCAAACGGTTAAGTCGATAGTCGTCATTTTACACTCATCATCTTCAGCAGCCTGTAGTAGTCCACTGCTAGACATAAGCCTCCCCCAAAGAGTTCGTCGTCCCCCATGACGACTGGATTTGAGCCTTTTCCATCCACCAAATTCCCAACTTTAACAATGTTATCGGTCCATCGGGCTTGGGGTCTACCAACACTGTGTCCCTGTGCCCGGTTCGTAGTCAACGTTCGATAACGGTTGTCGGTTCTGCGAGCTATTATAGGCATAGCCTGCCCATTCAACTTGCTAATTCTGAGAGCTGTTGGTGACCTTTTACATTTCACACTTATTTATAGAGTATTTTTGACATTAGTGAACACTTTTCAGGTTATAGAGGTTTACCAAAAACTATAAAGCACGCGGTGCGTCGTTTTACTTCTTTGTGGGTAACTAATTTGTTTAGCCGAAGTATCAACCACGCAGATGTCATAATAAAATAGCAAGCTACTTAAATCACAAAGCGTATAAAGTATGCGTTTCCTCCGGGAAATCTTCTCAGTCGGGTGTAGTCGCCTCGTAAAGCCATCTAACGAAGGTCCGTGGAGAGCACAGTCCGTTTTACTCTCGTCAAATCTGCATACAAAGTTAAGTAACCTAAAAACTGCGCTGAACAGAAGCGGAAATAGGTGTGAATATTTCGAATTTGCCACTAGCGATCGATTCCGTCAGGAACTGGTGCTAATTGTTCTGGAACTGGTAGTTCGCTTGCAATGGGCTTATTCTAGCCACAAAAAATAAAATAGAACATAATAAAAAAATACAACATCCTATGATGTAGGTAATCGTATTGGCTCAGATAGATAAAATGTACCTACCTATTTCACATCGAACACGGCGTTCACAGAGCATCGGCTTATTCGACAGAAGATGGACAGACGACGTTGAAATTACATTTTTGTTTTGGGGAGCTGGTGCCGCTAGTTTACTCTGGATGGACAAAAATGTTTAGTTTGTTTCAGGTTCGCGTTCCTTGCTGCGCATGAACGCAAATACAAACTCACACCTGGGTTAGAACCCGATCGTGCACCAATGAGTTTGATTTTTCGAACAAAATAGTGGGTATGACACGTGCTTCAAACAGAGAAGGAAATCATCGTGAGGAAATCAGTGGGAATGTTCCATATGTTTGCATGCATATCCATGCATTTGTAGGTTGCGTGTATGCGCTGTGTTCATACGCAGCAAGGATCGCGTACCTACCTTATGCTGTCAAAAATATATGTAGTTAATTTGTGAAAGCGGAAGTACGTTTAGGTACCTACCTATATTAGTGATATATCGTCGTAAGAGAGAGTCTTAATAATAAAACAATTTGAAATATCTACGAGTATGTGACTCGAAGTTATTTCAAATTGTTTCAAACTTCTCAAAATATTTAAAGATGTATTTTTTGTAAAATCTAAACTTTGCCACGTTATCTACAAAATATAACTTGACGGGATTTAATTAACTGACTATCTCATTATAGAAAATAAAAACAAAAGTTTCGAGTTCCTTAAATTGTATCTTATCAAGATAATCTCTCTTTAGACGACCGATTTGGGCACTCTTCAAACAGCTGGCGCTCAAACTTTTCGTGGGATAAAGCCCTAGCTAATCTATGTTTACTTTAGCCAACTTCCGTTTTCTATTAGCATGAATCAATCGCTTTAATATATAACGTTATTGGACACAATAATAGCAAACTCTGATTAAAATAAGTTAATTGATAATTTGATACAGATATAATTTTTATTATACTTATAATCCAGAAAATCGTAATAAATATAAGTAAATAAAATCGTATTATTTCGAAATTTGTCAAATATCCCTTTTTATATCAAAGTATTATTCCTAGAAAACACGCATTACCACAGTTTCACCGCCTGAGACGCAAGAGTAATGTAAGCAAAGCGCCGAGACATGTTTTGCCACTTAGCAAGAAAAACATTCGCGGCGGAACATGATACGTTTCTTCAAGACCACGTCAAGAGATTGCCTCCGAAGACTCTGCCAGATTTGCATATCATATCTGTCATGTACCTACTCGCATTAAATATACGAGGCACAATTTTTAAGTGATAAGCTATGCACTAGGCACCCTGGTATCTTTGACACTTTAAGACTAGGTTAGTTCTTCAGCATCAGATCTAGCGTTTTCTAGGTTAAATTGACACTCGGTGAGACACTAGGTTAAATTGGTATTTTCTATGAAGTAAATAAGTGGTAAGCCATGTATAATCCTACAAATATTATAAATGCGAAAGTTTGTGAGGGAATTGGATGTTTGTGGGTCAATCACGCACAAACGGCCGAACGGATTTGGATAAAATATGGCACAGAGTTAGATTATAGTCTGGAATAGCGTATAAGCTTCTTTGATAATGAATCACCTTGTAGCGCTTTATCAGGCATATTATGAAACTGGCTCCTGATGTACAGTTTAGCGACCACATAGATAACAGAGAATAATATCGAAGGGTTATGGATTCTGGATGGCTTCTTAAATAAGCGACGGCACTCAACGTGTACCCTAGGGTGAACTGTACTAGAAATACTAATGTCTGTTTTTATAGTCTATCCTAAAATTACAGACCATTATGATACGTTTTAAGAGTTCTATGAATAAAATATACTAAATATTTATTCAGTTTCACAAGATATGCAAAACGAGAACAAGGTTGTGGGGAAAAGATGCTAATTTTATTCATATAGAGGCAGGTCAGACCCAACCTTACCATATTTGATAATGAATTTTATAGTGAAAGATTTCGCTACAATTGACTTGAATACAAATTATACATTTTCGCAAAGGTTTCGGAACTTACCTACTTGATAGTACAAACTTAGAAGTATCTAAACAAATATTAAATATTTGATGTGTCAAAATAGGCTAATAGGCAATATTGTGATGACTTTTACCATCTACGAGTATATTGTATACAAGCATTGTAAACGAAGATTTGGTTTCCCTATTAAAAGTTTGAAGCCGTGTTCAAACGTTATTTACCTATTTAATTTTGAATTATACCTTTCGCCTACTAAATAACGTCAATTTTGAGTTTGACTTTTAAGAGTTTGCGATATCTTTGAGCTATAACTTCAAATGTCAGACCCAAAATTGACTTTAATTAGTAGATACACGTAAGGATCATTTTCAAATAAAATGTAAATCTATTGCGACGACATATCAAACGCCGTTTGAACATGGCTCTAAGATGATTGATTTTGGATTGATATAAAAATGAACTCATGGTTTGTCTTAATTTGAAATGAAGTATAACCTGGATCTTGAATTTGGTATTCAAATTCAGGAACCAGCACAGATTGGCAAATTTCGTGATTTATTTGCATTCACGTAACGGATTGCGCGGCTATTTCAACATCCCTTTCCATTTCCCGTCGTATACCTACTCAGCCCCGTATAAAAACGTGGACAACCTCGACAAACCCTATCCAAAAAACTTATCAGCTAAAAGGCTCTCAAAACATATTATTTATTTGAAAAAAAGGTTTGTAACTTTACAAATAGATTTTTTGGTAAATTAATATACTAGATTTAGTTTTAAAATAAAACTTGTAAGTTATAGTACTAGTTCTTAAAATAAGGACATCTATGATAAAACTTATGAAAAATAAAAGTAACACATACCAACCCTCTTATTCATAATTACTCAATAACGTCTCACCCTGTCTTTTTCTAACATTAAACAATAGATAGTGTTAAATAAAAGGCTAAGAAAACTTTAGTAATGTATAAACTTTATTTGTTAATCTGACACTGTTCATAGCACAGCTTTTGCAATGTAGAAGAGAATGAATATGGCCACCGGAAGTGGTCATAACAAAAAATTAATATTAGTGTTGCAATTTAAATAACTATAATTACTACTACTATTTTACTATTTTTATACATTTTAGAAGTTTTTATGTTC
Organism: Anticlea derivata; assembly: GCA_947579855.1. NCBI lineage: Eukaryota > Metazoa > Arthropoda > Insecta > Lepidoptera > Geometridae > Anticlea > Anticlea derivata. Next base: position 8,110,469 of record OX388262.1, read on the forward strand.
TGTATTGAACAGATAGAGGTGGAAATAATATTATCGAGCCGATAAGGTTAGAGAAGGGTTAAGTTAAGTAATTAAAAGCTCAAGTAGGTGCAAAAATAAATGTTTTATGACTGCAGCTTTTCAAAACCTAAATCTTTATTATCTATCTATTCAAATATCAGATTTATTTTATTGAGACAGAATCGACACGCATTTCACGTGTCACATTTTGCGAAATTTGATTTGTTTCAGAAATGCCGAGACATATTCTTCTACACGCAAATCAAAAATGGGAGTCTAAGATATGACGAAATAGGCCACGATTTAGAATAAGTAGTTTTTGAAAATGTGTTTTTTATACTCAATAATCTATGACTAACCTACATACAAAATCCACCTGTATAGAATACATGTCACAACACAGGCAGATAGGAAAAAAGATGAAGACTAGATTGTTAATTTGTTACTACATTTTTAAATAGGAACTACGAGTATTTAGCCTAGGAATTTTTAGGGTTCCAAAGTCCATAATTGCGTTTCATAATCATTTATTCGATACAGAGACCCGTTTAGCAAATATTATTTTTGTTTAGTTTTGTAATCGATTCTTAAAAGCTTAAGTACTTAATTAATTTGTTCCCTCAATTTACTTCCCAATTTTTTAACCATGCCGTACCGAGAGACTTCGCTATGCGTGGTCCGACCAAAGCATTACATTGTGAGTGGTCCGACACGAGCTTAGCCAATTTATATTCATAAAGGCACCAAAGTGGTTTTACGTTAGTAGCGTTGGCGAAGTAAATGCATGGGAAAGAACTGATGATTGGGTACTATAAAGTACATACTATTTCAGCAAGCCGTTTTTGCGAGCCTAAAGATTGACTGTGTATAAACTTTATCTAAATTGAGTTTCAATCCCAATAAATGTTAAACAAAAGTTTTCTCACAAAACTTAATTATGCCCGTTAGTCTTGCTACTGTGCGTAATTTACTTGAGCCTGAACGAGTTTTTGTAGAGTCTATATGAGTACCACCTTACCAGGTTCAAAAACCTATAAAAAAATAGGTAATAAATACTTTATATTACTTATCAAACGGATAAAATGTTTTAACCTAAAAACCAGATTTTTTGTTTAAGGACAACGTGTTCTGTAACTGGTATGTTATCCCGAAAGGGTCTTATTCGATCAACAAAAAGAAAGAATATTAACGGTTTTTGTTATTATAGGACTTTCCCCGCGCCGCACCATGGAGCTGGCGTTGGATGAAAAGGTACCTATGTCCATTGTCCATGCCGCGGTACGCTCGAGGCGCGAAGTGCTGCAAGTATTTTAGCCCTGCAAGTATTGCAAGGCTGTACCTAGTACCAGTACTTGAAAACGTATATAATGTGTTTTCAAAATCTGGTTGCGAGCAAATCCTATTTTCTTGTGATATATTTTATTGAACTTGAATGTTGTCAGCAGCAGTTTTAAAACATTTAAAACTTCATTTCGGATATTAAACAACCACTGTTAAAAAAATGTTCAAACCAGCTATCGTCGGTTGCCGCTCGAAAAGTTATATTGAATTGTTTAACATAATGGTTGCGGAAACCTCAACGTCCTTACTCACATTTGGCGAATTTATTTCAGAGTGTTTCTATACTCGTGTAGTCATTGATCAATTAGAGGCTTTCAGTTGCAATAAAAAATACGTCGTCTATGAGTTTAAGAACGACGACAATGGAGGTTCTCGAATGGCAACCACGAACCGGGCAACGAAGTGTTGGAAGGCTCCCAATGGAACGACGAAATGTTGAAGGTTGAAGGACGTCGGTGGATGGAGAAGTCGCAAGACCGTTTGTCGTAGCACCCTTTGGGGTTGGCCTGTGTACTACAGGCTGATGATGATGAAGTTTTATTAACAATTTCTGTTCGCTATATTTGTGCGAAACGAAAATGTTGGAAAGCCAATGACGCAGCTATTGAATGGACAGGCGTTTCAGGCTGAGTGACCAAACGCGCTAATTTGCAACGCGAACGCGGTACTCATCATCGGGAGCCTGCTTTCGACAGCTTGCGGTAAAAAATCGGCTTGTTTATTTTGAAAACATTGTTGGAGGGTTAAACGACGTGGCTTTTGACATAAAACAAATTCTAAGAGTTTTCCGAGTATCAGTATTATGGTGTACGTTAAGGACCAAAATAACGAAGAGCTAGATCATTATTTCTTGGAGTTAGAACAAACATAGGTGCACAACATGGATAAGGCACAGAAAAAAATGCCCTGTAAGTGTTTACACATTTAATAACAAAAGAAAAGATCTAGAGAATGAGCTTTCGCTCGTTTAGTCTATCGACCTTTCTACAGAGCGGTAGAACACAACACAATCTCGAATTTATGTGTATTAAAAAGATAATAATTATAAGTAAAAATGTATACTAAGGTGATTTATAATATGTATACTATCACGAAAGGTGCTAATTATTACCAAAAGAAAGGAATATTAATCGAAAAAATATTAATATTTTCAATTTATTTTTCATATTTTTTACGAACTTTTTCATAACTGCTTTGTTTTTATTAAACTTACGAGAAGTAAAACCAAGGTTTCTACCAAAATAGCTGAATAATTGAGTTTGAACTGTATATACCTCCCAACTGTTGATTTTTGCATAGTGTTTTATTATTGAAATTTTTAAAATTAGGTACTTATTTCCAAAAGTCGTAAAACAAAATATATTGCCAATTGAGTTGGTTAATAAACCCCATATGGGATTGCATACAAATTATGAATAACATTGTATAATTGAATCTTCTATCCTATAAAAATATTATTTTACTCAGTTGTATCTAGAAAATTGGACCATACTGAAATGAGGCGATCAACTTAACCACTATGCGTCCCGTTCTACAGCTATATTATGTGGGAGTAGGATGGCCCATCACAGGTTACATCAAATTTTGTCAATGTAGATACTACGGTTGGAATTTTAGGTAGAGTTAAACGATTTTCCCTGATTATTATCCTATAAAGCGTTTTTTTCATTGCACGACATCGATAACGATATTGGTGCCATTTCCATACATTTTACCGGCTCTGATACCGCTATCAGTGTCGGTTATATGAATGGGGGAAGTCGGTGGATGGAAAAGGCTCAAGACCGTTCATCATGGCACTCTTTTGGAGAGGACTTTGCCGAGCAGTGGACTTCTTCAGGCTGATTATGATGATGATGAAAATGAAAAATGAAAATGAAAAAATATTTATTTACTGCAAAAGTATACAGACTTACTTAATTCTACAGTTTTGAGGTTCTTTGCAGATAACTATTTGGTTAAGGTGGAAGTATCTAGTGGTTTCCTCACTAGGCTAAGCCTGTATCGAGGAAACCAAGCTACGATTAAATCAAAAGGAAGATGGCTCAGACAACAGGTGCGATTACCATGATGTTTAATAAAAGGACGCCTTGAGCGGGAATCTTCGGCTTTTGTAAATTGGACAAGCCTTTGTTATTTTACCTCATAAACCTGCAATCCACAACATAATATGTCTTTGTTGTCATCGGTACCTATGCCCATAGCAGCGGTGGTATAGTAAAAGTTTACAATTGTCTAGAATGCGCATTTTACAAAATTTTTATCCATTTCGTCGCGGGTTTGATTCCCGCACTGGACAAACATTTGTGTGATTCACAGATGTTTGTTCTGTATCAGGGTGTTAAATATATATCTATTATGTATCAGTCTTTGGTACTCATAGTACAGGCTATGCCTAGTTTTGGATCAGTTGACCATGTGTAATATGTCTGGAATATTTATTATTATTATTATTTGGATGTTGAACCAATGACATCTCATTTTTGTAGCCTGATCGCACTTGCCAGTAGGTGAATGATTGATTGATATTGGAATTGGTTTACCCCACATCGTTTTCACAAAAAATAGCCCGTATTTTATTCTTGGTATTGAAAAAGACAACAATTTGCGCGATGGATCTTTTAAGAAATAGACTAAAACCTTACAGAATGCCTAGAAACTTTGATCGATATTAACAGGAGCTGGTAAAATGCTGTATTATTTATTATTGTTTATTGTATTTGATTGGAAGTTTTCTTAATTCAAAATAGGCTAACGTTTAACCACAATATCATCTGATGTAGCAGTTAATGGTTAGTACGTTTGCCTTGAAGAAACCCATTCACTCTGTAATCTTTTTTCTGTGACTCGTCTTCTGAAGACACCTAAATTAAAAGTATTCGGAAACACAGAAGCCGGCAATGCGTTCCACTGTCCACATAATAGTATTAAATATAAAGTGATTTGCCAATTTAAATGAAATGTATTGCTATTCATAACTCTGAATCCAATTCAAATTATTTTGTTTGCAATCTGAATATTTTTGGAACCAATTTTAGTTGAACTATTGTTGGTGAAATGTTTTTACAATTTAAATCGGGCTGCAAGCCTGCATTGTTGGTGAGAATCCGGAACTTTGTGTACTTAATAGCTTGGACCACAGCTTATAAATGGAATAACTGGATCGTGCCTAAAGATAAAAGAAAGCATATTCTTGTTTCTCACCAAAATATCGCGTAAATGATCAGTTATCTCGAAACTTAAATGATATTTAATCATTACAGCATAGAAAGTTGAGAAAGCATTGAAGGGGATCTTAAGTAGGTATAAAGTCGAGATAAACATTAATCTAAGTAAAGCCTAATACAATTATGTCCTATAAGTTGGAATCGGGCACCGAAGCATTCGAATTCAGTTGCTTTCCAAAGTGGCTACTCATACACATCACATACGAATTCAGACACATACACATCACTGTAAGGCTGGCCGCACACCATCAGAGGACGTACGGTCCTTATCATCACCAATCAGGGTGATTAAGAATGCCACCGAACTATACATCCTTACTGATTGGTTGATTTAATTTTTCTGACAGCCAGCCTATAAGCCTATTTATTTATCAGCTTCGTCCGCTAAACATGAAAGAACCAGCTATTCACATAGTGCCCAGTTCTCAGACACGTAATTTACGTGTCACGCGGACACACCGGCGACTTGCACGCGATTAATTTGCGACCTGCCTGAAAATAATCCCTGGAATTTTTCGCAACTAGAAAGATAAAACGACATAAAATTGTAGCGTACACGTCTAAACAAAGTTAGGAAATTTGGCGCAGTGTTTGGGTACTTTGAAATTGCTTGAGTGTTTTTCTATTTTCATAACATTTACATTACCTCTTTTAAATGTAAACTTAAAACACCACGGTGAAAGCACTGATGGTGCCTTCCGATCCACATTTTGTGAGTTCGAATCCCGGTCGTGCACCAATGGATTTTCCATTCGGAAAATGTATGTGCACTGTACTAGTGCTCTCAAACGGTGTAGGAAAACATCGTGAGACAACCGGCATGTCCTAGAACCTAAAAAATCGAAGACATGTAACATTTGCACGATAGGAGCCTCTAAGAGGCGCAATTTAATCCTTTCACTACACTGATTCTTTCATCGACGACTGTAATATGCCCTTTTCGGGGTCATCATACCTCAACCTGGTCATTGACCTAATACAGGTTGACCAAGAAAAATCAGTGACACGACAAGCAAGCAACCACGGTGATGTGAAATATATAACAAATATACAACTGCTCTAAGCAGAAGGTAATAAGCGGAAAGTTAATGATAATAGATGCTCCACGATGAACTCGGTAAAATATCTACGACCACTATTTTCATAGTCGCAGCTGAAAGCTTCAAAGCAATTGTAATTTCAATTTCATGAAAAGAAAATAAACGCAGAATCTCCGTAGCTTTTATTGAATAAATTACCTTTTATTAAAGCCCTGTTTGTGACCCGCCGAGGCTCCTACTTACCGACTTATTCGGAAAATCAAATTACGCTTTGGTAAACAGAAACTGGCGGCGTCTCAGACAAAGCTTGCTTTCGAAATTGCGTAGGTAATCCAAAAATAACATGGCATTTTATGCTAGGTCACATCCTGATAACAATTACAAGACTAGACAAGAACAATGTGTGATCTTCATGTTGACAGCGCTGATCTTGAAACCTGACTTTCTCAAGGGTTAAGATCATGCATCAATGGCTTAAACGTACGGTACAGCGTCAATTAATGCGTTTTTATGGGAACTTACTTGAAATATTGATCCTGGTGCAAACTGATAAAAATTGATAGAACATGTGCTGCGGTTCCCATCGCCACAGATACTCCTAATACGCAATTGCATAGGTACCTAAGCCTCTACCAAGAGCTAAAAGAAGTCGCTTACGTGTATTTACAAATACAAAAATAACAAATACAAATGTTTTTATTTCGTTCTCAAGTTGATAGTCAACTTTCGGTATTTAGAAGAATAGACTACGTAATAACAAGCCATGTTGTCCTAGTGGGGTACCTCACTCGACTTTCGAGGGTTCGAATACCGGGTGTGCACCAATTTTGGTGTTCGAAAAATTTATGTGGGCATTATCACGTACTCAAAGGTGAGGAAACCCGCGTCTTGTCAGCTCCTGTGTCAGATCATGTCTTTCCTGTGGATAAGGCCGACTGGGCTGAGAGGATGGTATAAGTGCTGGCGAGCCTACTCCATCCAAACATGACGCAGGCACTACAGCGTACAGGAGTAAGTGAGTAAAAAAGTTCCACGTAGAATAGGCTCTATCTAATAACAACTCAAAAATCACGTAAAAGATGAGGCTTGCTTTAAGGAGATGGCACAAAAACAATTGTGAAGTGATTAACATGACGTGTTTTTTTCCTTAGAAACAATCGTAAAGTGACGGGACCTACATACATACCTCTGCTGTGCTATGGAAGAGGTAGTTTGTACGGAAAACACTTGAGCACTGACTGCTTAAAATTATAAATGCAAGACTCGACTAGGTACTTTGAAAATGAATTTTAACGAACGAGCAAAATACGAAACTTAGCTATTCTCGGTAAAGTAGGTTCGTCTGCTAAGAAAATAATTGAGTTACCTAGTATGGTAAGTGCGGCCATACACGGGCAACTTGAAAGAGGTCTAAGCAGAATGTTGCAGTCGTGGCTTGGGGTTGTCGGTTCAGACTGCTTATTTAAATTGTTCGTGATGGCTACACTAAGACACATGCCTTTTCACTTGGTTTTCATTTTAATAGTTTTGCTGTATCTGCATATGCGGTAATGATTACCTACTGTAGTTTTCATCATAATTTTCACTAGTAGTTCGCTCCGCACTGAGAAGTCGTCATGTCTGGTAAAATCTGGTACTATCCACCGACTCTAACCTTCAAAATGTCACCGATCCATCGTGTAAGGAGCTCTTCTACACATTTGTAGGTTTCATTTATTAAGGCATTTTTGCAAATAAAAAAATAAATATAGCCTTTTCCAACAAAATAATTTATGCTTGTTAGTTACAAAGTGTACTTTTTTGGATTAATGTGAACACTCTTGAAAGAAGTTTAAATTAATAAAGATAAACGTGGCTAGTTTTATAACTTTCTCGCACGTGATCATGAAACCTCCATAGAGCAACACTTTTGCAAAGAATGTACCTAAAGTACCAAGTACAGTCAACGCGGAATCCAAACGAATGTCGCACGAGAGTCGTTTGAATAAAGTTGCCCTCGCTGATTAATGTGAAAACTTTTTGCGTAGAATGTGTGTATTGTGGACTCTGTTTATTCTCTAGTTCTGCTATTATTGGATTCCCCATGGGGTAGTGGGCAACCAAGCTCTGAATAACATAGAGCAAGCATGTCGTATTTTGAAAACATGAATACTAAATTACCTCGAGACATTATTTATTTATTTATTTGATTATAAACGAGCAGCTTCCGCTGATGTGTTTACATCTCACAGTGTCGAAATTGAAAGTCTATTGTCATATCTGGTTCACTTTTTTGAGCATTATAAGAGATTAGCAAATAGTATTTTGGCACAACTTGACTGTTGTATTCTTTGATAATGGAAAATAATCTCTACTCCTAGGTTAAAAGAGTAGAGTAGATGACTAACAAGCCTTAGATTTACTGAAAAATTACTATGTTTAAAAAGTCGTTGAACAAACTTTATTGCCAGTTGGGTGTAGGTAGAAAAAGCCGCAGAATTGTAAAAATATTATGAATCAACTTGTACACCAACTCGAAAATAAGGCATTAAATAAGTATGCTGGGTAAACACGAGAAAACTCATATGTCATCTATACTCTTCTTAACCAAAATAGATTGCGCAAAACTATACGCACTGCGTTGTTTGAGTGACTTTTACAATGTAAGATTAGCATCTTACTCCTTCGAGATAATTAGTCGACCGCGCCACGAGACCAAGACCAGACAATTTACGAGGGAATCCTTGTCGACGTTTAATTCCATTTCGCTTGATAACTCTGAGCCCGATTTATTACCTTAATCAACGTACAACGTATGCTAATAAAACTTGTTACATAAAATAGGTACTGTAATACATGATTCACAATCGTCGTGCCGTCGATGACTTTTTGACTTTTAACTTTGAAATTTCCTTTACCTAATAAGTAGTTGCTGTGGTGGCCCCGGCTGAAGAATAGGCCCCTCCATATCTACCTATCGGCGGATGTAGTAAGAGGCGACTATAGCTCTAACTGCGCTCGCCAACCCGCATGCCCAGCGTGGTGAGTATGGGCAAATCCTCCCCACATGATAAGGAATGTGCTCTGTTTGTGGGTGAGGCCATGTTCAGCAGTGGACGTCGGCCGAAATGATGATGATGAATAAGTAGTTCAAGTATTTTAACGGAAAAATATTCACAGTGAGATAATATGGTCTATTTTCCAGTGTGAAGCAAAACTATACATAGCTGGACCAATTATTATTGTTTTAGTAAACGAAATAAGATTTCAGACTAACATTGACGCACGCAATGCTCGCGGGGTCCATTCGCAGAGCTAGCACGTGAGTGGAATTTCTAACGTTCCCTTAATCAGCATCAATTCAGAGCTATCCATTTCATATTAGACTATACATGCATCATAATGATAGATCCTATTGCTATAGAAAAGGGGTTTAGTACATTTTAGTTGAATAAAGTGATTAATTTTGACGGAAGTAACTTTATTCGAACGTTGTTTTGAATTCGAATTTCGAATTCACGGTATCGTTACGCTTAATATGAAGCAAACACGCTTACGATACGATAGTAAAAGTCAAATATTAGCCAATGATATCGTCGTGCCGATGCCTGATATATTTTGATTTTGATTGGCTAATATTTGATCGTATTCATCTACGTGAATTATTCGTGCTCGGGCCACTGTAAACAGAAAGGACCAGAATCGCGAACATTAATAACCTAGGTTATTTGTTTTTAAAAGGATATACATACTTAGATTTTATAACATCATAATAGTTTCCGACTCAGGTGGGATTCGACTCCTTAGCTCAGTTGGTTTGAGTATTTCCGTATGAGGGTCGCGGGTTCAAATTTCGGAAATTTTGATGAGTCAAGCCAAGTCAATGGCCCGACCCGTTGTCGATTTTGAACATCATTTAACGCATTGGTAACAACATAAACCAAAAAACGGACGACGCAGTTTGGATGACAACTTTGTCAAGGTTACGGGAAGTCGGTGGATGGAGACGTCTCAAGACCGGCGCCGTGGCACTTTTTGGGGGAGGCCTATGTTCTGCAGTGAATTTAATCGGGCTGATAATGATGATGATGAACAACACAAAATCGCTACGCGTATTTTACGGGTTGCTTCTTGAGAAAAATGTGTAAAAATTAAAGAAAATGTTGTCAATCATTCAAATGACTGTCAAATAAAACTCACTAGAGATTTTAAGGTGCACCGTAACGATCATCAGAAACACACTTTACAACATCTATGCTCGTTTTCGACTTGATAGATACCGTTATAACCAACGCATGCTTCTAAATCAAATAGTCGAGAATGTTATCTGTTCTGTTCAGAATAAACGACCGTAATGGCCTTTGTGCCGAGTTAGGCTGGCTTGTGTCACTCCGAATAGACTTTCTATCTTGTTGCCACAAAATATGAGCTTTTTCATATAAATAATTGGATTAGCCTTACATGGTATGAGTAAGGCCTTATTCCATTCTATCTATTTTAATTCTAGTACAAATGAACTTTTTACTCACTTACACAACGCTTTAGTGCCTGGGACATGTTTTGCTTACCCAGCTCCAAAGACTTTCCTCGCGGCTGAGTTGGATATATTAATAGGAAAGACATCGTTAAAGGACGTCAATGAAGAGTTGACTAAGGCGTGGGCTTCCTTCACCGTTGTGAGTCCATAAACTTTATGAATAGAAAATCTATAAGTCTAAAGTCGAGGTACCTCTACTTAGCCCAACACAGCTAAAGATAAGCCTTTGATTCTGGCAAATTACGTTCAGGCAACAAATAAATGCAATGCGAAAGTTTGCGAGGATGTTTAGTTTGGATGTTTGTGGTACAAACGATTACATTTCTTTTTTTTTCAAATGCCCATTAAAGTTTAGAATAATTTAAAGTTGAAGTGAAAATTCTTTGGGTTAGTACTATAATTCCATCTATACTGGAGGCCGTTATAAATTACACCTTGGAGATCCCTCTCACCGGATAAATCAAACGTAAAGGACGGAATGCGATGATGCCTGTTTATTTCAATTTGCGGACCTCTCGGCATAGTTTACGAAACAGCTGGCTCAGTTCATGTACACTGTTCGTTTCATATATTCTATGGTGGTGGTATCATGACATACCAGGGATTCCAAACGGGCGAACTGGTGGGTCGGTCTATCTCATTTTACACTGCGTCGTCCGGTTCATGGTTGCAATTCGAGAACTTTTATACCCCAATGGATGTAGGTTCTGCGAGCGGTAGAAAGCGGTAGAAATCGGTTGAGTCGTTACGGCGTGATGAACCACAAATATAAACACATCCTCACAAACTTTCGCATTTATAATATTAGTAGGATTTAAAGTGTGAAAGACTTACTCTGCATGTCCCGTTGCGTGACTTTAAGCTTGTGTATGAGGGCAATAATTAGCCACCTAGTTGCCATATGTCATTATAATGACCAGCTATTATGTAAGTTTCTATAATTTAACAGTAAAACAGAAAACCAGCTATAACCTTTCGAAGCTGTCTCTCGCCCTCGATCTGAAGCGATTGATGAGTTCAATGTGGATGCATCGATTACTGTGTGTGGTTGGACCACGATAGGCCTCGTTTTAATATGAAAGTAATTGAACTATTCTGTTCCCATTCATCATTTCAGGTAGGTAGCCTCCGACCCTTATACTATATTATATTTCATATTTTCACGACTTCCATGTATTTTTGTAATCTTATTCCAAAAATATAGATGATTTATTAGTAGTTTCCTGTAAACACATATCATTTATTTTTATCAGGCTATGGAGAGAGCTATGCTCGGAGTTTCACTGCTTGATGTCATCTGAATGGTTATAATGAATCTTTGTATTTAGGTTTAAAGAACTTTATTCTCATACAAACACAGGGTTTACTTAAAAGGAGAGAATATATCTAAGTTTTAAAATATTCTAGCCTGGTACCTAACCTAAATTATAACTAGTTAATTAACATTAAAAATGAAGTGTTAACCAACTACATAATACATGTATTATTATTATTTAATTTGTAAAAACGAAACAGTAAATTAGCCAGTATTATTTACGTATGTTCCACCGTAGCGCCTAAACTACTGATCCGATTTTGATTATGAGGTGTCGATTCGTTATTATTATCCGGGTGATAGGTATAGGCTACATTTTTTACCTGACTAGTGTGGGTTATGTATTTAAAAGTCTATGTATGTATGTATTTATGTAGTCAGTTCATTCAGTGCCCTTGCAGCTCGCAAACTCGTGGTCAAAATGTTATCAAAATGTCAAATGCAGCATCTTCATGATCCGAGTGTTATAGTTATTCGTAGTTCACTATAACGGGAATGAACACAAATTTCAGACCTGAAAAAAAAATTGTTTAAATATTCGATGAAAAAGCGTGATGAGTAAATTCTACAAATATAAAGTTTTTCAACTTAGCGTATAACTTAAAGTTAGATCTTTAATTATTTCACTTCTTGTAGAAGTTTGAAGAGGCTACAAGCTTTTTCATTTTCACAAAGCTACTCGCAAACATTGCAAGGTAAAGGAATATCAAAGAAAACGCAGCACGCACTTTTCATTCGTTATTTATTCATATACATAGGAGGCTGAAGAGTCAATGTCTGTAGGCAACATGCGTTATACATACACACCTCCGGTATAGTACACAGCTATCTATAGATATAAGCCAGTTCGTATTTCATGTACTCTGTGCGTTGGGATGAGTATGAATCATTCATGAGAATTTTAAAACAATTTTCCAACGTTGAACTTATAAATACTTCATGTTTAGGTTTAGGTCAGGAGCCGAGGAAGCATCTATTTATGGTTGTTAATGATGACGGTTCCCCAATTATTTTAGCTACTCATTTTGAACGATACTAAATACCTCGTTATAAATAGGGTCTTTTTATACAGGGCTATTTATAAAATAAATTTAATAAAACTTTTCAAACGTTGTACTTATTTAGAATGTCATATTTGGACATTAATTGAAATGCAAAAATATCATAATTGAAAATGTTGATAGAATACCTACTTAAAACGATAAGTGAAAACGGTCTCCGAAATTTCAAGTCTAAAAGACTAGAAGAATATAATAATCGAGGTAAAAACGAAATTCTTATTTTAGTTAAGAAGTCTGAACATTTTCTCTTTTTATAAAAACTGGCCACATTTTTTATCAACACAAAATTTCCAACATTTCTTATCCCGAATTTCATTTTACCATCCCACAATGCGTGAATTACCTCTCGAGAGTTTAACTCGGAAGTAGGTCACAATTTCAAAATCGTGGAACCGTACCAAATGATATTCCCCGTCGCTTGACCTGCTTAAATCTCAGGAGACGTCCACATTCACACTTATAACTCGAGCGGATAATGCCGCAATCTCATTGCAATAAACATTCAGACCGCGAGCACGTGCCAACGACGACTCGCCTTTCTTCTACCACGTGCTACTACGTACCTATGGCTTAAAACCTCACCCGACACGATCAGTAGGTACAATCACAATCCAAGTACCTAGACTATAATGTTTCCGCCGCTGGAATTCAAAACCTTCTACATATAATAAATAGAAGTGATTCTACTTGATTCCCGTTTACAATGAAGAACGTGGTTCCAAATCACAATGCGGATACTAAAAGTATCACGGTACCGTGGTTTCTTTCCACTACGAGGTCTAAAACCTATCAAATCGATGAGGGCTATATATCGTAAGTATAAAAAATAAAAACCAGTTCTCAAGAGGCTCTCTTAAAAGCCTTCATGTTTCAGAAGCAGATAAACACTGCGGATAAACTGATCGTACATATCTATATTATACTTTGAATATAACGATCCGTTAAACTTTTACTATAAATGAGAGAAATCACCAAAATGTACAAAGTTCAACAAAATTTATCGTATCGCGATATTTAAATGCCTTTTCTGCTTTAACCGTGGAAATACAGCAAATAAAAGTGCCTCTAATTGGGTAAATTCGAGTACATTTCGCACACTCGTGTCTCGTGTAAGTGCTGACGCGATGCGACGCGTTATAAATTACTGCAGATGTAATCAAATCCTGTTTCAGACGAGAAATGGTACCTTTTCATTGGAAATTGCACTCTGTTATTCAATATTTAAGATTTCAACTCATATGAATTCGTAATGAAACGGCAAGGGAAAAAATAGTTTGCTCTTTGCGTTACATACAACACTTGTGTAGGATTTGACGGATTAATTCTTGATATTTAAATGTTAATTCCTTTTTCATTAAAACCTCATTGAAATCCGAGTAGAATCGCTTATACAGGTATCATATTACCTGAGTTTCATCAAATATTCTATGAAATTTTAAATCAAATGCAACCGCATCCAGTTGGACATTATTCCTGAATATAATATCAGCAAGGCTTCCGTTCTAAGCGAGGTCTTAGCCGGTAGCGGAGGCGAGACGTGACGTATTATATCAGCCGCTACACTACACATACACAATATGCAACAAATGTGCAACACATTCCATAAGTCAGCCTGAAATTGCTACTCGGCGTAGGTACCTACTTGAAAGTCAGACAGTAACACGGGCATCCAGTTGGTACACTTACAGTAACAAACAACTGACATAATTTTCATAGGAAATTTCCTATCCAAATACCACTCTCGACGATTAGAGATTTTAGCCTTTGTCAATAATACTAATATTATTTAACACGGGCATCCAGTTGGTACACTTACAGTAACAAACAACTGACATAATTTTCATAGGAAATTTCCTATCCAAATACCACTCTCGACGATTAGAGATTTTAGCCTTTGTCAATAATACTAATATTCTTTCTTATCTCGATAAATTATGCCACTTTCTGTTTCTTCAGGTTGTCTGGAAGAAATCACTTTTTTTAGCGATATGACCGCCCATTGTACATTTATGGTCTTTAGTTTTAGTTTCTGTTTTATTTTGTATTTTTTTTTAAATTTTCATTGGTATAAATTCATAAAGCATTTTCATTCATTCATTCATTCATTCGCTCTCAGGATATATTGTAAATCACCATGTATAATGTTTTTGCAAAAACTTGGTACCCAGAAGTAAAATTGTGCTAAACCATGTTAGTGTTTGTGTAGACCATTACATTAAAATTGCCCTTAACTGCAGTAGGTACCTAGTAATAATTGTGAACTCTCAGCATTATTTTGAGGGGAGGTAGAGATGAAAGGTCTATGTAAATACCTCACCTAGCAAGCTTCCCCGGCCCCTATTTAACCTTGCAAATTTATGCAAGTCGACAACTTACCGGTTGTCACATACGTCAACCGTCTACGATTCGGGGACGTGATCCAAATCCGATTCAGACCGTCATTGCGTCGTAAAACGCTTCAGTAGTTGGCACATTTGTAGCACAATCCTAGCCTCCTCGGGGGCTGTTCAGTGTTCGTGTAATACGACGGTATAATTCAGAGCCCTTATAACTTTCGTATGTGCAGTATCTACCTACATTGTTTAAAATATACTTATCTCAAAGTTGGTTTCTACAGACCATGTACAGGGTTATTTATAAAATGTGCAAAACCACAAACACCCCAACTGATTTACACTGCGATAAATTGATTTAAAACCAAACAATCGTTAATATTTGATATAGCCAACTATATTAAGAGCTCGTGCATTTTAAAAATAGCCTGTAAGGTGTGTGGTGTCTTTACTTCGCAGAACGATGATCTAAACAGAAAGTCAGATTTCAGTCAGATCAGAACTAAATTTTGTTAAACAAAGATCTACCAAACAGTTTCCATTTAGCCGAGTCAACAAGTCTAAGTCCAAGCACATAAAATAGAGCTCCGGCCACAAATACAGTGAAATATTTTTACGTTCGCCTGAATATCTGACCGGAGGAATTGAACGTACATATTTCATTGCGGGTAGTTTAAGCACCACAATCCGAACTGGGATTTTACGAGTTCTCCGGAAAGGTTAGGTTAGGGGTGTTAGCAAATTCAGTAGCTATAGAAACTCTCGCATGTACCTATATTTCCTCCAAACAAAACCTGGATTTGCTCACACAATCGGAAATAATCTCTGTACTTTTTTCAGCCTCATGGGCCGGTTGTTCGTGAATTTGATAGCAGTTGTAGTAGCGCGTGGCTCGAGTTTTGTTCTGATATGTCTATACTTGGAAGTTATGTACTCAAATATGTTGATTTATTTACATATGTTTTTTGGGAGAGTAAAGGATTTTCTTACCTATTGTGCCTTGATGTACGTACTTAATAAATAGTTCTAATACTGTTCATTCAACCAAGCGCTTCCATACCAATTCCATAAGCAGGCAGACAATGCCAATGAAGTTACAAAGTTCAGATTGAAAAACTTAGTGATTATGTTTTCAGCAAGGGGATAAGTATGCTATACTTCTTTTTATCCTTTATGAATCCGGGAGTGTGTGCGTGCTCCCGCACCCTCAACTTTTCCGGAACCCAAAGTAATCTAAAACAAATAAAGATGAGTGAGAACCCACATACGTTTCGTGCATATCATATTCTGCGCTTCAGTATAAGTAGGAATAGCTAATATGATATTTTTATTCTATTCATAGAGCACCCACCGAAAAAAAAGGTTACTAAGCTCTCCACTGATATTCAATCACTGTTCCCCGATAAGGGATTTTACCCACTATAATGGATAATACTATGAACGTCACCATATCGGCACATGCAAAAAATATTAATTAATTTTAAACAATGCCTACTAACAATGTCCAAGTCGTCCAAGACGAACGTCCAAACATCACGAATTTGTGACTCATGACGACATTTTGCAGAAGGAGTATTCCATACGTGAAAGGTTGCAAGCCCATCGCCACTTATAAGAATACTGACGGGGTTCCTCACGATGTCTTCTTTCAAACCGAAAAACTCATTAGTTCACGACTGGGTCCGAACGCACGACCTTCGGATCGAAAGTCAGAGTACCGCCCACTACGCTAACACGGCTCCTGAAATATAAAAGTACAAAATAACACAATTTTAATATAAAAATGCCGAAACGCAAAATACTAAGTAACTTTAGGTGAAAAACGGCAAAAAGTAAAACTGATTTCATTTACTTACTGCTGCAAAGGGGGAAGGAAACGCTACGGTCAGCAGTTGTACCGACACCTTGGACTATTCATAGACTATAGACTAGGGACGAGAATTTAATGCATTTTTAGTTAAACCTAATATTACTAGGTCTATTTTGACACCACTTTATTTTTATCATATAGCTATTAATAACAATAAAGTGGCGTATAAAATGCCAGAAAGTATACATTTCTATAATAAAAAACAATTGCCGTGCATTAGTCTCGAAAAACTCTAAAATGGCTCAACCGATTTTGATTAATTTTTGGTTTATCAATACTGGGGTTGTTTGAAAAAAGAACATTAGGAAAAACGGAAAAGAATAGGCGAAAATTCTAGAAAAATCTGTATTGGTAATTTTGTATAGGAATTAACACTTTGGAATACTTTCAATAGATGGCGTTCGCTAAGTAGGACCAAGTCCATCTAGTATTATCAAAAACAATACAGTAGTAAACATTTATTATTTCAAAACTGATTGTATAGGGTATGTGTAGGAAGACGAGCCCAAATTAAATCAAATATTTAATTTTTATTTTATTTGTTTCTTAATGTTTTTTTAATAATTTTTCATCCAGTGGATAACACGTCGTAGCCCAACACCCTATAGGCACCCGACCGTGAAGTTATAATGAAGTTTTTAAATGTACCCGCTTCATAAAGAGGGCTTTCAAGAGAAGACCACTTAATTTGCAACGCTTCTTGGCTAAGCAAAACTTTCTATACCTAGCTATAGTTTGCATGCTCTGAAGCTAACCATGGTAGACCTATGATTTTAATTCAACATCTTTTCGTAAACCATTTTCGCAATAAATGTATCTGCATCTGAGCAATAGGTTGATCTATTCTTACCTACCGACGCTTAGTATTACGAGCTTTTGTCGGTGGCTACTAGAGGTATACTAATGTGATAATGCATTCTGTCAATTACGTGTGATTAATTCTAATGATAGACATACGTACTCCAATCTCTAGAGTCTATGAGTTGTTCAAGAGGTTAAATGGAAGCATTCAAGGGAGTTTCTCAAGCGGTCCATACGAAAGAGCGGACCAGTTGTAGCTAAAAGGACCATACCTAATTATTTTAGGAATTCTGTAAGCAATTAAAGCAAAATAAGGTAGTAGGTACGAACAGTTTTGAGGAAATTTTGATGGCAACATCATTTTATTTAATGTAGTTCATCACTCCTTCAATTCAAGAACTTGTTTAGCATTAGTTTGTTTTAACAGTAAAGAAAATAATTCATATACTTTCGCGTTTTAATTAAACAGGGGTTTAACAGAACTTTACTCTCTGAAACAGCTGATACAAAATCAGCTACTTCAGGAACATTTATTACTATTTTTATTTAAAATGTTCATGTTGCAAAAATCAACTGTTTTGGGGTCAAATCAGCTCAACTCAATAACCTATTCAGGTATTTTAGATAACAATTTTGATGTCAAACTTCTCGTGGGTACTTATAATAATTAGTTCTAAAAATGATAAAAACACCAAAACAGCTAATTTGAAAAAAATCGGGATACCTTGTGTCTGAACTGAATACGGTGTGGTATATCTTAAACTAGCAGATCTTAATAATCTGTATGAAATCTGCATAACGTGTCTAAAATGAAATTTGGTATTTTATTAAATTTAATAACGCTTCGACGGACAAATAATTCTCTTTCATTAACAAGCAATAAGTATTTTAATATACCAGTCATGTTTTCAGCTATGCAGCTAATTGATAAAAGGGTGGTTGTTGAATATTTTGATTTTAATATTGAGTAAGGGAAGGGTTGTTTTTGGGTATGGATTATTACATTCCGTTGAATACCGACTTCAGCGTTTATATTTGTTTCTCAAATAAATTCGGCTGTTCAGAGAAACCCTGTCACATGAAAATGTAATTACTGAAGCGGACCAAATTCCTGATCAAGTACCTATTACTACGTATAGGTAATTATTATTTCTGCTAAGTAGGTTTATAAAAACATACTAACCGTGGTATTCTTTTACGTTAACAATTTTCTCCTCCTCAGTGATATGAGACATCTGTTTTGAAGAACACTGCTGTCAATTCTTTTTACAAAATTTTTATTAAAAAAAAAAATTGTTCCTGATTTGGTAGCAAGAATAGTATTTCATGGTAGAATAAAATAAGTTTTTTTTTACAAAAACTAAAAACCGACTTCAAATTCCTGAATATTTACAAGATCAATATCAACCTCTTTTTTTTGTTATCAACCTCTTTGTGTTTTGCTTACCTACTGAGGATGACACTGGCCACCTAAACTTTGGAATAAAAAACAAAAGTAAGTATGACATCCATTCATCATCAATAATAAGTAATAAGTCTTACGGTACTGACTGACTGACTGTCAATCAAACGTAGTGGTTTTATTCTCTTTGAAAATCAACGCAGAGCCTAACCAAAATCCTAAGAGTATGAAATTTGCAGGGTAGCGTAACGTATGGGTGCACAGAAAGGAATTCCCGACACAACCCCTAAGTTTATGTAAAAATAGCAGCAACCGAACGAAGTCACGGGAATAACCTTACCATACCACAGTCGACAAAAAAAAATTCGGCAAGTCGTGATTTCAAGAGATGATGACGTTTTTTTAATATTTACGGTACAAGTTGCAATCCTTCAGGAATTAAATTAAAATGGGACCACCCCGGGATCATACTCTATACACCAGCGAAAGAATCATCAAAATCGGGTTACTATTGGCAGAGTTATTGAGTAAAATACAAACAAAAAAAAAACAGCCGACCGAACCTCCTCCATTTGGAAGTCGGTTAAAAACATACATAAGCACCGAAAGAATGCTCTGTCGCATCTTAGTCCGGGAACTATACTCTAGCTATGTATCACACTTCATACTTCATCATCTCCCTGCCCATAACCCACTTGATGTGGGGTCGGCACAACATGTTTCTCTCTTTTCGTTAATATTCTTTCTTTTCGTCGATACAATAAGCTCCTGTCGGGTTAGTATTCATACAATAAATCCCCTAGATACTTTAAAATCTAAAAATTTACAGATTTTTTTCTTCTGGTTATCGTATGGAGCTCTATCTAGTAACTCTATAGTTCGAACGAAGCACAAAAAGTACTCTATTTTAGCTAGTAGATTGAAAACGCAGCCACTATACGAACTGCACCGTTTATAACCAGGAAAAACCGCATAAAATCCAATAAAACGCAAGACTTATCCGAATGGGTCGGGAAATAGTAACCATAATCCCGGTACTAAAATTGTACTAAAGCGTGGGAGCATTCGACTAACCCAAATAATAGCGAGGCTTTGAAAAGCCTGTTTGGGTGATCGCATCTAGTTTTGAGGTTCTGTGAATGGGATCTTACGGCAATAACAGTTAGCTGGTTGTTTAACTTATTCGGGGAAATCGGGGATACAAGTTGTTGACTCATAAAAGGATAACTACCTGAGCTCCAGCCCTAGAGGCGAATGCTGTTGTTTAGTAAGAGGCGTGGTTGGTCAAACGTATCACAATCGATATAGTGGAGGAAATTTGACAAAACGAGGTTTTATCCCACTCTTTCGCTAGCTGAACCCATGCTCCCCAATAACTCCCCATCAATACGGGCTTTACTTTACCCCATGGGCCAACATAACTATCCAACTGGTGTCAAAGGAATTTTTTGTTATGCATGAACAAACTAAACAGAATAATAGTTGAAAATAGAATACAGTTAATTTTGTTAATTTTCAATCTTATATTATTATGAAATATCCCGTCAGGCGAACGAATCAAGTAACGCCGTGTCAGGGTTTTCGCCCTGACTCTTCTGTACTCGCACTTGACTGTTTTTATTTTTAACTCCTCATACACACTGACATTATTTTTCAGTTTCCTTTTTTCAAATTACCTCAGAATTCCCTTACGAATACAAGCAAGAGTATAAATAAAGGTCACTATATCAGGAAGGAAGGATACACTCACAATTTGCAGAATACGTACATTTACAAACTTATTATCCCTCGTCATATCGTATAGAAAAGGACGGCGACAGCTGATACCAACTACCCAATTTGTAGGCCCCGACTTGTTTTCTGTTCTATATACGTATACATTTGGATCCGGTTTGGTCAATAATTATCACAATATCAGATTCTGAATTAGATATCAAAAATATCCTTTGATATTTTGCTTGATCTTGATATTGCTACCATTATTCACATGAATGTGTCATATATGAATTTGTGTTTTGTTTTGTTGCTATTTTCACATCATCTACTCATTTCTAAAACGTACGCGCTATGTACCACTAGACGATAAACCTACCTAACAACCTACTAACAACCTACCTAACAACCGCAACCTTCTCACAGTTTTGAGTCGCCAGCTAGTCAGCTTAGAAAATATACTACTATCTAAGCTAGTCAGATGCTTGTAAGTCAATATATAATAATAAGA
The DNA here is from genome assembly GCA_947579855.1 of Anticlea derivata. NCBI lineage: Eukaryota > Metazoa > Arthropoda > Insecta > Lepidoptera > Geometridae > Anticlea > Anticlea derivata. The sequence goes on from OX388262.1 coordinate 8,131,599, forward strand.
ACCAAAGCCCTGACTGACTGACTGCCATATTAAACAATGCACAGCCTAAACCTCTGGTTGTAGGCGTAGACAGAGTATCTGTCTTTGTAGAGATTTGAAATTTGGAGGGTGTGTTTGTTTTAATGCGTTGTAATAAGAAATTTACAAAAATCGAATACTAGTATGAGTATGGAGGTTAAGATAAAAAAAAAATGATCTCTATTTGGTATTCAATAGTAGACCCTTATAACATGTACTTCATCATTTCAGCCGTACGACGTTCACTGCTGAACATGGCCTCCTCCACAGACAGAGCAAATTCCTTATCATGTGGGGGGTTTTGCCCATACTCACCACGCTGGGCATGCGGGTTTGCGAGCGCAGTAAGAGCTATCGTTGTTAACATGAGGGACGCTGCTGCCCATCCCCTAGCTTTTTTCCCTTAGTCACCTCTTACGACATCCGCGGATAGAGATATGGAGGGGCCTATTCTTTAGCCGGGGCCACCACGGCCTTGTAACATGTACTTAGATTAGTCAAAAACGGATTTCAAGGTTTTTTAAATTTACTAAAAAAAAAAGACACTTTATTTTAATTGGCATCAAAGTGCTATTGCCAAAACGTTAACGTTTTACGTTTACGTTTTACGTAGTTATTGAGTACTTAGAAGGTTTTGTGCTCTCTTAAAATGTTTTTATAAAAATTTTAACGAGAGGTGAAGGCTCAAATTTCTCACCGTTTGAACCGATAATACAAATCCCGCGAGCTTTTTCTGGTATTAATAATTCTCAAGAACGCCACATTTCAAGTAACTGCTCTTATGTATACTCACCCTAATACATCACGCGATCGTGCTCTCGCGGCTCGTCGCTCTGTGAATGATGTCCGCCCACTCATTTATAAATTGACCTCACTTTGGCTTGACGGAGCAAAATATCGAACCTATAAGTCGAATTTCATTCAACTTACTCAGAGAAATATCGAAAAGTGGAGTAAGGTAAGCTCTTTGGAACTTAAATTAGCTAAAAGCTGAAGGCTTCTATTCAATGCGTAGTTTTCGTCAAAGAAAGTAATGGCATAAAGTAACTTTACGTAAAAGTAAGATTCAAATTTTTGGGTTGTACATTTTTTGGTCACCTTGCTGTCGGTCACTTTCAGGTCATAGGTCATCTTAACTTTTAATAGTATTAATTTTTTTTTAATATTTACCTCAATCCTCAACATGTCTTTTACACAAATTATACATCCGTACAATATCCCAAATATGTGTTCAGGGTTCCGAAGTCTGAGTAGGAACCCTTATAGTTTCGCCATATCTGTTTGTCCGTCTGTCCCACTAGTCAGTCGTTTTGTTCGCAGACTGTTAGTGCTATAATACGAAAATACGTAATGGTGTGATGACGTGTAGTAGTGTAGTTTAGGTATGCAATACGTAGGTACCTATGGAATACCTACCTAATACGTGTTTGTATTATTTTGTATTGTCTTAGTTTAGTTTATCTTTAATTTTATGTTTTATGTGTAAGTGAATATGGGTGTGTGCCTGAAATAAATGCCTTATTATTATTATTATAGTCATGCTTGCTTGTCGTGTCACTGATGCTTTGTTGGCCGTCCTCTGGGTATTAGGTCAGTGACCAGGTTGAGGTATGGTGGCCCTAAATAGGGCCTATGACCATCCTTAAAGAATTAAAGTGCTCTTAGAGTCTCTCCTTTCGTGGACTTGTCACATGTCTTCGAATTATGAAAAAGTCATGAAATTAAAACATTGAAGGTTAAACCGCTGGGAATACTTGAAACCTGATTTAGTAACATATAAATATACTAAAATTATGAAGAGACATTATCACAGCAAGTAGGCTTTACTAGTTTACGAGTCGTAGTCGGTTCAAAAAAGCTCGAAATTACGTTGAATACGATTTTTTTTGAGTTTTTGCATTGGTTTGATGCTTGTCATGAAGTACGAGGGATATATTAACTAAACCTAACTGACTTCGGAAGCCGTGTCTATGTGTGGCGCGACTCGCAATGTAAAATAATTTATTTACCGAATAACTAAAATCGAGTAGTATCACGATCGCGTAAACCAGAAAAACACATATTAAGCATACACAAACGTATCAAAAAATCATGGCTGAGGTAAAAAACAGGAAAACTTTTATTCCAGTTTCAATTATTGGAACTTTCATGAATAAAAAACGAATAGTACGTATTTTTCCGCAACGGGTTGTTTATTTAATTTGCAAAATACGGTAATGAATGAGCTTTACTCGCTTTATTATTTTTTATAAAAAAAGAGAATTTGATGAATGTTGGTTCCGTATAAAATTAATAAATGCGGGTTTGAGATTGTGCCCTATATTGAAATAAATAGAAATATGAGGTTCTTTTAGATAGACTGTTACATAACATTTAATACCCTGCTCGATGGGATAGAAAAATATTTTTATTTTTATATCTCCTTGAACCCCCCCACCTACTCCATCCAAAATTATATCAGAATATTTTCTTCATATCTAAACCCTTACACTAGATCATAAGAAGCTATTCCAAAATTCAACTCTAACTTATTTGGTTTAGCTCTGCTGGAAGCCGGTGACAGATAGATACCGGAGTGAGACTTTGAGTGTTCCGTTTTTCCAAAACATGGAAGAAATACATAAAATCTACTTCGAACCAAAGGGTATCATATCTAAGGGCTCTCTCATAATAATAATATTCAATATCACAATATGCTCCGTAGACCAAAGTGCAAAACTAGGTACAATGAGAAACTCGTAGACGCTACAATAGGTGGGGAAAAGTTTGGAGAGTGCTGTTTTGTATACTCTCAGAATAATGTAGGTTATAAAATATAAATGTATTGTTTTCAATCTTCGATAAAACAAATCTTCTACGCCATTGCAAAGGCGTGGGATTTCAGCACGTGTTATTTGCGGGTAATGAAGGTTCTCGAATGGCGAACACGAACCGGACCAACCAGTGTTGGAAGGACCCGATGGACCGACGACATTGTTCACAATGTTCAACTTATAGAGGGAGGCCTATGTCCAGCAATGGACTTTCTCAGGCTGATGATGATGATGTTATTTGTGGCTATGACGTGAATTTATTATAGCTTGCAAAACAAGCATAGCGTTACGTGTGGGTATGAATTGTTTTGCCGAGCATATTCCGAGAAAAGGCCCAATACGACCAGCCACTAACCAACTCTAGAGTAGACTGTATTATCACTAGTATATAGTCACCAAATCACTGACTATTAATCTAGTAACATGCGATGCGTCAGTCGGCTTCATTGTGAGCAGGTGGTGCCTATGATTAATTACCAGTGAATTCATTAATCAAACAGTAGTTTGCTCATTGTTGCAGATCTAATGATGGTGTAATCGTGGGGCGCCGCTGGCGCGTAATTATCCTTCCACTTTTGTGCCACTGAACCGAAGCCTAGGCGATTGTCAGGGGCGTCAGGCTACCGGTACAGGCGTTACAGGTGAAAAGCCTTGGCGTCCAATGCAAACTGTCGAAGGCCCTCGGTGAACGGCCGTTTTCGAAATTATATTGTAAAGCATGCTGCCAGCGATCTGTGCCTAAAGTGCATCAGACTGGGCAATTGTTTTGTTGTATCACAGTCGAAACGAAGGTACGCGATAAACACCCCTTTGATTTCTATAAGCATACTTTCAATGCTTAAACTACCATCAGCGAGAGTACTTCTTCGATTTGACAAAATACATATAAACCAAGTACCAATCTACTTCATTAGAATTGGAGAGTTACGGCCAATATGCACTCGGTTTGCAAAACACTTAGATAACATATCAAAACAATATTTTATACCTATAATGTATAACGTGCCATCTGAAAGCGACTTTAGTTTCGCTTGCCTCAAAAATATATCTTGAACCCTTACCATCAAAGCCCATTCGCTGAATGGACTAACATAAATAAAACTATGAAAAATGGATGGCCCAATTCCTTTATCCCTATTTTTCGTTCACTAGATTCCATATAACCGCTCGTTTGCTCGAGGTCATAAATCCGATGTCTGTGACCTCACCCCATTTGCAATTGAAAGCTTTATAAAAGGATCTATTCGGACTTTTTGTAAGTTACCATGATGTGTCATTTTTTTGTGTTTTTTAACTTTCTTTTCAGAACGTCTTCGACACAGAACAGACGCGGAGAGTACAAAAAAGTGTGGACTTTCTGCGCCAGAAAGTCTACCATCGCTCTTTGCTTACGGAAACCCGGCCATATTGTTTTAAAATAAACATATACATACTTACTACATCAACTGGAACAGGTACATTAAAATTAAGAATAATTCTTTAAGTTAGAGGGCAAGCGCCTCCATTAGAATGTTTAATTATAACGAACATAAAATAACTATGCTTTGATATATTTTTCCCTTATAGGTAGGTACGTTTATTTCAGGGTGATCATAAAAATCTGTGGCACAGACCATTTCACGTTCACTTCACCTTCGAAAAGCATTGGGCGATAATCAACACTTAAAGTTCCAAAAGCGAAACCAATTACACCCATGGGAGCTGTTCCATGATTCGTTCCACTAGAGCGCCGGAAAACTGGGACGCAATCGAATGATAAAAATCTTTCTCCCATCCCTTTAACGATTTTGCCGAAGGAAAGCGATATTCAGACCCTGACGCTTTGAAATTTAAATGATGGCTACGAACAAATCTATGTTCTTAGTACTTACTACTACTGGGTACCTACCCTAGAGTATTTGTAGGTACGTTAGTGTAGTTACTGGATGCCTCGACGGTCTCACTTGCGTCACGTTGCAGGTATTTTTGTGCTACTAAATAGTTACATATTTCTTAATAGAAATAGCTTTAGAACTCGCATATGCAAAAGTTCCATACATTCGTCCTTAAGTTCCTCTACAGGCACGTTTTTTTTTCCAAATAATGCTGGCCTATGGAAAGCAATAGATTTGTTAGCAACGTCTAGATTTAATTTGTGTTTTTTTACAACCTATCTAATTAATCTAAGATTGAATAAATGTCTAAATGCAAACATGTATGATTACTTATATCCCAATTTAACATTTTCTGTAGCCTAAAATAAGGTGTCTGGGATTAATTAAGTAATTAACGTTGTTATTTGTATAAGGCATACATGGCCTAACTTATGAAAAGATAAATATTACATAAAGTATTGCCATCTATTACATACTGAGATTCAGTGATAGGGATAACTTTAAACAATGCTTTTATTTAGTGTTAATAAGTAAGGAGGTGAGTCTTTAGTATAGGAACATTCATTCTATCATTACGAGACTATCACATTGCATCATTACAAGAACATCTCATACCGCGTTTGAAGCCCGAGTTCCGGGGAAATGAAGTAAACTTTAACTAATAATTGGAGCAAGAGTAGGTAGAAGGCTGAGCCTTTGATTCGAACCCAATCCCACTGACCACTCTGACCAGCCTTCAGCTGGAATAGCAATCAATAATTAATGAATGAGGGAATGCAATCTGACCCGAATTGCAATTTGCCTCGGTATCACGTAACGAGACCGTACCAATACGTCCACATTTGATTGAATACCCTCACCTTCTCTTAATGAAACCATTGACCGTGAATTGAATCAACGTGAATTTGGATAAGAAACCAAATAGGAAAAACGTATTTAACCAAACTGTTGAAGTCAACTTAGCAGTCGTAGGTTTTTAAAACTGAATAAAGCTACACATATTTTTTTGTAAATAACTCATACATATAGCAATTCACACATTAGGACTGGGGTGAAGATTGGGTGCTTAGGTTTCATGAGCTAGGGAAAAAAGTAAACTATTCCGACCATTTTTATCATTAAGATTGATAACATCGATGCCTGCTTAAAAGCAAGCAAGCAACTTAAAAAATACTGGGGTAGTCAGCATCTCAAAACAATAAAATTTAAAAAGAAATTGAATTTAGCTCATCGGCTTGAGTTACGTCGAGGGGTCAGGGCAGGTCAGCTTGTTATCGATGAAACACAATAGCTGTGTCCCGGATCCATGATGAATAGCCATGGCGGCATAAATTGTAGAAACGCAATAATTCTACAAACCCACCGCATCTGTCGCCCTAGGGGTAGGTGTACTTTTGCTACGAGAGCTCCAATCTTCTTTAAAGTAAAGAACCTCACTCTCCTATCAGTTTAGTCGTACATTGCTCACGAGGTTCCCTTAATAAAATTTAAGGTTCACCCAATCAAACATGACAGCTAATGGTATGAAAATAAAGTCGGTATGAGCTGTGAAAAAGATGAGTATGTAACTAAAGTACCACGGATATATGTAGCAGCGCTTCAATTACCACTACACTCTAAGCCAATTATTTAGAAATCAGTACAAAATGATATCTATGGCATGCGTGGTTACGGCGCTCAATTTATAGGAGTTTGCGGCAGTGTTCAGTCAGAGCCACTTGCTGCAATATTAAGGAGAGAACAAGAGCCAGCTGCTTCCGTTTAAACGCTCATAAAAGAAGTAACGTTTTTCTGCAAGAATAAAATATGTTAATAATTTCCTAAAAATTCAGTTGTTTATTGTTGTAAAAATTTAGGTATCGTTATAATGGCGCCATATAGACACCAATATATTATTCAGGTAAAGAAACATCTTGAAGCTTGTTTTGACCTCTTTATCGCCGAGATCGAGTTTGGTGAGAGTTTCAGGAATATTGGACACTGCCTAACTGAAAACCAGTTCAGCTACCTACCAAGGTAAGTGGCATCAGTCAATCTGCCAAAACAGTGAATTCGATGGACAAAGTTAATTCCGCTTACCAGTTAAGTAAGACAATAAAGAAGCTGCTGAACGATGCACTGTTTATTTTCTATAATTAGCACTGTTTCAGAAGTACCTAATGAGGCTCGCCCATTTACAATTTTTATAACGGAAAATCTTCGGCTCATGATAAAAGCGGCCGAGAAGTTCAGGAAGTTTGCAATTGCCGACGGAGAAACTTACAGCGACTGAACTTTTCTATGAAAACCTGAAAAGTTGTAAAGGCGGTAAAAACTCGTTACGCCAAATCGGCCACTAAAACTCGCGAAGCGAAAATTCTATCCAACTTCAATTTACTTTTATTGTTCTTACTTCCTATCTAGCAAAGTTTTTTTATCTTTACCGACGATCAAAACATTTTTTCGTAATTCAAACTAAATATAGCTTAAAATTTCACGTGTCTGTTGATTTTATACTCAAAGAGAAATAAAACAGAATTCTGTAATGCCTTTCAAAAATAATACGCATGTTTTATAATGATAAATATTAAAACAAAGTCAATTTTCTAAGCTCTACTTGGTAGAGACTAGAGCGTTTTAAAGAAAAAAATATTGATGAAAATGAGAAATTACAAACTGCTAGAAACTTCAGATATTAAAAAAAAAAAAAATGTCATTACGGAAAGGATGAAACAATGTTGTTCAAGAATGTGTTATAGATAATTTTTGCGAAAATCTAACAAAATGATTATACCTACTATTGCCAGTTTCCCTTTTTTTTTTTTTTTTATGTAAGAAGGTTATGAGGTAAGTACCCATTTTGACGTGACAAAACCCTAGGCTTAATTAGTTCCGCACGAAAGAGGATTGACTATGTACGTATCCATGATATTTAATCATTTTTGATGCACTTAACAAAACCTAACCTAAGCGAAGGACCCGCAGGCTTCGGCTAGTCTCTACACTTACTATCTACTTGCCTAGTTTGCTGGGGTGTAAAATGACCAAAAAGGTTGGTTAATATTGCAAGTTTTATTTCAATTGGCCATTTGTCTTTTTATCTGATTGTCAGAAATCATAACCTTACATAAAGATTCGCTATAAAATCGAACAATAATACCGAAACTGAGACTGTCCATCGAGAATGTTTTCTTTCATCATTTCAGTCATTCGATGTCCACTGCTGAACATGGCCTCCCGCACAGACAGCAAATTCCTTATCATGTGGGTGGATTTGCCCATACTCACCACGCTGGGCATGCGGGTTGGCGAGCGCAGTTAGAGCTATCGTTGTTAAAATGAGGGACGCTGCTGCCCATCCCCTAGCTTTTTCCCTTAGTCGCCTCTTACGACATCCGCGGATAGGTAGATATGGTGGGGCCTATTCTTCAGCCGGGGCCACCACGGCCATGTTTTCTTTACCTCATCACATTTGCAGAACTCAAATTACATTTCACAATAAACGGTACAATGGAAAGACAAAGGAACGTTTGTTAATGAATTTCGGTTCAAAGAAATGTGAGATTATAGCTCATCAGTGTCTTAAATCATAAAGGAAATTCATAAAGCGGGTACACCGGGCCACGAAAACCGCTATTTCAAGCATGAAAGTCTGTAAATACCTATATTTGCTACATGGGAAGGCAAGATTATTATAGAATCTTAGAATCAAGTCTTTACATTTCCCAATATAATGCCGCAGATCCTTACAGACAGATTATTTATTATTTATTTCAGTAGTTTTTTATTTCCAAGTAACGGAGTCTTAAACTCTATATGCCTACTGACAGACTTATTATTGTCATTGTATTAGTCGTTCATTGGGGAGGCCTGGGTCCAGCAGCGGACTTCAACAGACTGATGATGATAATTATGATGTACCTGTAAAAACCCCTGTAATTAATTAATAAAAAATTATTGATAGCCAGAGTTACACGTAACAAATAAAGAATGAACTCGTAAGAATTACACTTTCAGTATCCTATACTATACTCGTCGCCAATTATGTTTTAAAAGTAAACCCCCATAATTCATTAATGAGAGGTTATTGATAGGTACGGCATTAGACAGATACTAGGTGAAAATGGAAGAGAGCGAAAATTGGGACTGAACAATTAATAATTATGTATGCGTTCAGTATCTCACAACGACGATAATGTATTGGTGACTTTCCATCGCCGTTTGGACAACACATAGGAACAATAATTTTCGTGGCTTCCGCGCAATATCCAGCTGCTTTCTTAATAAATGAGTTTTATAATACAAACAAAACAGAGAAGTCGAGATACAAGCAAATTGAGGGCGAAGCAATTTGTATCTCTTGTCATACTTTTTAATTCCATCTCGGCGAAACAAATTAGTTTCGCTCGAACACTTAGCTTGTTTACAGATCTTGAGCGATGAGAGAGGGTTTTCACTTAGTATGCTTTTAAATATTTTTTTGATATTTTATTTAGATGAAAGCGTAAAGCGGAAAGATCTTCAATCCTCGGCGATTATTCTTAGGATTACTTTGTTAGACATATTTTTATGAATTAGACGATTCGAGTGTAACGTTGTCATCCATTTGAGATGCCTTTTCATGGCCTTCAAGGTAAAAAAAATGTAACAAAGTTAGTTTAATAAACAGTGTTCCTCCAATAATCAATAAAAAGAAGGAAAGGCACAATCAGTACAGGTAAACAGCAAAAACATTGGATTTTAGCGTAAAAATAACCGAATATATATATTATATATATAATATTAGTATATAATATATATATATATATATATATATACATATTATATACGTATTTTCAATATGCTCCTACATATAACCCAAAAAAGAGGTTAAAAATTTAAAAGTGTTCTCTACCGGTGCATTAATGGTTAAATGGCGGGTCATTCATCTCGCGTTAATGGCATTGTGACGTCACTCTAATGGACGGGTCAAAGAGCCTCTCGTTGGCACTTAATAATGCATTTTATGTCAGCGTTGAATACCAAGTATATCGGGGTTGACCTTTCAGAATGTCAATTATAATAAATGGCTTGTTATAAATAGGTAGGTGGTAGTATTTATATAGGCCACATCATCTCCAACCATCACTTAAAATTGTGGTAAAACAAAGGTCTTTTCGCGATACAAAAAATAATTTATTTCAATTTTAATCAACCAATTTTTCGTGGGTTTCTTAATTTTATTCTGCCCAGGAATGTACTCCTGTGGTTTTCATACAGCAAATATATTTAATAATAATAACACCCAGACCCGGAACAAATATTTGAAGATCATGTAAAAAAAAATCTCGCAGCGGGAATAGAACCCGCACACCCTGCGTCTCAGACGGGCACTTGACCGCTGCGCCACCGAGGTCATCTAACAATATGGCATAGCTGTTACCCGTGACTTCGTCAGCATTTAAATGAAAGCTACTACCTCAGAATTTTAATCCCCTACTTTGTCACATAGTTTTAAAAAAATGTTGAAACACGTAGGTATTTCTTTTTTTACCAAAAGTCTGAATATGAATTTTCAGAAAATTGGGGAAATATCGATTGCCCATATAAACTTTCAACCTCTGTCCATCTTCAGGTATAAAATACCTACCTATCTCTGCATTACGATATGCAACTGCATACGCAACAAAAAAAAAACCAAACAGATTACTTTCGCATTTATAATATTAGTATGGATTTTGCGATCGATTAACTAGTCTCAAAATGCCCGGACTAGTGCCGACCCTGATTTCCATGATATTTGTTTTATTTACCTTAGCAAAGCATGACCTTTCATGAACCCGGAGATGGAAGCCGAGCTTTTCACCGTAACGAGGATATTTTGTCTTCAATTACAACGAACATCTCAGACAGGGTTTCTTCGGGACGAGTAATGGGGTAGAATTAATAGGAAGTACTTTTTGCCTGCCATAATGTGTTGGTAACTACCTATATCACTCGTGCTAAAGTATTCTGTCAAAGGACGAGTTACTTCTTAACTTTTTACTAAAAAGTCTAGGATATTTGGGGGCACGTCTAGCACGAGCCATCTCTAAGTCGAGCGGCCGAAACCGTACTGTAACCTTTTCTCGAAGCAACTCAGGCGCATTTCAGACCCCATGATCTTGGGGCCGTAGTGGCCCCGATAGATATGGAGGGGGGCCTATTATATAGGAGTAGGCACATAGGTAAGCTTGAATGTCGTTATATGCGATTAAGGGGGAAAACTAGGGGATGGGCAGCAGCGTCCCCTGTTTTCACAAAGATCACGGCTTCTATCCACAAGCATGGCAGGCGATCAGATCATTAAAGGTGTTTTAGGGTGGTAGTCAGAGGCACAAGACAGGTTGGAAGCCCATTGCCGCTTTTAAGATTACCGACTTGATACCTCACGATGTTTTCCTTCAACGTTTTAAGTATTAATGCGAACTTAAATTTTTAGTACAGAAAATTGAACTGGTGCACTACCGGGTTCGAACCTACGACATTCGAATCGAAAGTACCCTAGGAAAAAGTGCAAAACGCATATTTCCAAACGTTTTGTTTTTATTGTGGCTTATTCAACCACGCCTGTATAGCGTTTCTATTTATATTCTTATTGAAAAATACGCTTGAAATAATATTGAAACTTTTTGCATTGGTAATTCTATGGAAGCTTGATAAAAAAAAAACTAATCGACTAAGCCTTTGTGCGATCACTGAAGCATACATTAAGTGTATGTAGGTATAAACGGAGGCCTATGAATAGCAAAAACAGGTACGGGTCGAGTGGCATATAGTGTACACTTATATAGAGGTATAACCATCCTATCCTATCGCACTAATCCTACTAATAATATAAATGCGAAAGTTTGTGAGGATGTTCGGATGTTGGAACGGATTTGGATGAAATTTGGTACAGGGATGATTGTAGCCTGGAATAGCATATATGCTACTTTTTATGTAGGTACCACGTGAGCGAAGCCGCGGGCGGAAGCTAGTTATATTATAAATGCGAAAGTTTGTGAGGATGTTTGGATGTTTGTGGTTCAATCAGGCCGTAACGGCTCAACCGATTTCGTTGAAACTTGGAATATATAGAGTTCTTTACCTAGAATAGCATATACGATACTTTTTATGTAGGTACCACGTGAGCGAAGCCGCGGGCGGAAGCTAGTATAAAATATATCAGAAAAAAATAAATGCAGCAAAATACAAAAATAAGGTTAAGATTTCACGTAGTTTTGGGTTCATTTGTGTATGTTCCAACATACAAAAATGAACCCAAAACTTATACAAAAACATATTAAAGTTAACAAAATAGATATAAACTAAATGCAAATCGACTGAAATATTTTCAATTTGTTTATCTATTTGGTTCATGCTCTAAATGTATTTCAAACTAATTTCATTTAATCCTATCCATAATGAGTATCTTTGTACAACTCACTTAGGGGCAAAACATGTCACTGGCATTTATAGGTACGTATAGTTTAACAACAAAGAACTCACATTTTCCACATTAAAATGTCGTTGGAACACAAAGGTCCCTTTTGTTTGCTCATGTTGTGAGTCGTACTATTCAATGGCTTTGTTTTAGTGAAAAGTGTTTGTTCTAAAGCATAATTATAGGGAAATACGAGCCTGCTATATTCCTCTTTAATTTTATCGTAATGTCCAATTGAAAAGCCAAAGTCATAGTTAAAAAGTTTGTAGAACTAACATGTTTCGGTTACAGTAAAAAAAGCATTTCATAAAATTATAGTGACATTTCGTTTTTTTTTTACATATCACACATTGTCAACTGATCCCAAACTAGGCATAGCCTGTACTATGGGTACCAGAGACTGATATACATAATATATATATATATTTAACACCCAGACACAGAACAAACATCTGTGTTAGTCACAAATATTTGTCCAGTGCGGGAATCAAACCCGCGACCTCTAGCGCAGAAGGCAGAGTTTCTACCAACTAAGCTATGAGGCCAGTCAGACATGGACTGACATAGCTCTGCGAATTTGAAATTTGAAGTGGCAGAGGACAGACTATTTAACTTGCAGAACCGACAACCGCTGGTAATAAAGATTCTTGAACCCATTCTCTCTCCACTAGATGGACCGACGACATTTTGAAGGTTGCGAAAAGTCAGTGGATGGAAAAGGCACGAAACCGTTCGTCATGGAGGCCTATGTCCAGTAGGAGACTTCTACAACAAGATGATCATGATGAGGCGGAAACTACATAGTAGGTATCGGGATATCGACGAGTCCAGTCCAGACGTACCTACATACCGATATTCTCTTTTGAATGTCCAAAAAAGAAAGCACAAATCTCCGGATCCAATCATCGCCACCGGCAACAATTTCACTTCTCATTAGCTCCAAACGTACAGTCAGTGAGATAAGTGGTCTAGGTACCTACCATAAATAGGTGTTTGAAATACACGTTACATATCTTTGGAACTATCAGGGATAGTGGCGTGGAGTATAGTTTGGAGAACCGACGGCTGGTAGAGCAAAACAAAAATGTAGTGTGAAGACCACGCATCGGACCCTTTCACCATGTGGTGCTCAGAATGGCTACTACTGAGAGCTTAACATATGCCTGTCCTAAATCTATCCTACAAATCTATCTTTCAGATAAGGTCGGATTCCTGGTGGAAAAACGAACATAAAAAGGTTGCTGGGATTCTTTGGTTACAAGCCTTTGGATCGCTCTAGAAACCAATGAGGGAGGCCTATGTTTAGTTTTGAACGTTCTACGGTTGAAATTATGATGATGATGATCTGGAATATATATATTTTTGCAAAACACTTTCGTCCTACAAAGTTGCCTTCTTACTCAGCCTGTAGAAGTCCACTGCTGGACATAGGCCTCCCCTAAAGAGTTCCACAACGAACGGTCTTGAGCCTTCTCCATCCACCGACTTCCCGCAACCTTCACAATGTCGTCGGTCCATCGGGTGGGGGGCCTTCCAACACTGCGTCGCCCGGTTCGTGGTCGCCATTCGAGAACCTTTACTCCCCAACGGTTATCGGTTCTGCGAGCTATATGGCCTGCCCACTGCCACTTCAACTTGCTAATTCTGAGAGCTATGTCGGTAACCTTGGTTCTTCTACGAATTTCCTCATTTCGGATCTTATCTTATCTTATAAGTTGCCTTGGTCTAGGATTATTTACAAACTGAAGTTATCCACCGCGCTGTTGTTGAAGTGTCCGATAGCTTTTGAGTTCGGTAAGGTCTTGTCCGCTTTCCATCTCATTGAAAAATGGGAGAGAAGCTTAAATCGTGGCGGAATTTGGTACCTTCACTATACCATGTGACAGGGTGAATTTTGCGGGAAGAAAAAAGCATTGATGAACTAAAATCTTCAGTCTTCTAATGTAGCTGATTGTACATGACGACCGTTTGCCGAGGAATCGAAAAAACAAGAAATGGAAAGTGCTTACCGATGTTTGAAATTGGAAACTCGTTCATCACGTACACCAGGAAATTGTTGGAACGTATCGTTGGATCGCAGCTGGGGGAGACAGCTCGATTGAGCTCATTACACTGGTGTAAGGGTTCCGGTTGCTTGGAATCACGTTATTCAAGAACAGGAATGAAAGGTGTTTATCGTTTTAATGGCGTTTGTACCTCCATATTGTGTCGATTTGGCTCTCAAGCTAAATCCTAGAAATCCTCAGAAATAGCCGAAGATTATAATATAAAGTAATTTTTTTCTCAAGTGTCTCTACTATGGTTGGTATAAAAGTTTAGTATAATTATCACAAAATTATGTTCTCGTAGCTAACCCCTAAAAAGGGATCATCATCATCATCATTTCAGCCTTACGACGTCCACTGCTGAACATGGCCTCCACCGCAGACAGAGCAAATTCCTATCATGTGGGGGGATTCGCCCATACTCACCACGCTGGGCATGCAGGTTGGGAAAAAGTTTGGAAAAAAAGGATAGCAATGGGAAACAAGGACCGAGTTCGTTCTACGAATTTTGGAAATTCGGCATATATATGCAAAAACCTAAAATGATAAAAGATCAAAAATAGCTGAAATGATAAATAAAATTGAGTTAAATTTGTAAAAAATATTAAACATTTTGATATATTTTTCGGAAATATTATTTCCTTTTGTTGATAAAATAACTCCCTTTCGGTAAAGTATACATAAGAATCACTTTGTATTAGTATCAAGTAAGCTAACAAACAGCAAATTACGTTTTATTAACATCTTCATAGCAACACAGACCTCATCCGAATTCAGCACAGCCGCACCAAACACGCTAAATCGCCGCCCTGTCTCGTACATACCAACATAAATGAATCTATCTCACTGATGTTGAGTGAGGACGCTGCACTCAGCGGCAGTAACACTGTCACTTGCACTACGTCAACGCCCAGTAAATGGATAAGTTTATTGCTGATGTATTATCCGTTTAGCTGTTATCTCGGGAGGAGCTCGTTACTTAACTTGCGGTAAACGGTACGTTCAGCTCTGTCAACATTCGGATGGGTGAACGTAAAAACTGCGGGGTTTACCATCCGGTAAGCAGCAGTTTGGTTGGACGAATCTCTAAGGACTTGCTCGCGGATGCCAAATAATGAAAAATGACGAAGCGGCTTGAAGTAAATTTGACATTATTTGACATTAGCGATGGTCTTGCGAGAGTTGAAACTAATGCTAACACACCACGAAGAATTCAAGTTCTGTAAACATTCCGGCACACACATTTTTGGTACCTATCTACTTCATAGGGGCCGGAGTTCTATCAATTTATCCTTTGAGCTAATTTACAATTCCTTCCCACATACAAATTCAAATGCATGAGAACACTTCAACTCGACTCGAAATGATAAATAACGCATTTCATAATTTTCCGGTTTCGATGTAAGTCCGGGCCCCACCGAACCGGATACGCGGATAAAACGTTGAATATGAAAATTCCCCCACTTTACAAATAAAATGTTAAGAGCTCGTAAGCGATTACGTCACATCCGCTGAAAAATGACTTCTGAAATCCGAACGCTACTGTTAGCGGTCCGCGCTTAGTGAAATGGTGTGTAGTGTTTTAGCAAGATTATGGCCAAATATAGGGAACTGGGAATAAAAAATTCTGACAATAAACGATATTTCAAACAATAATAGTTCATTCAATAAATAATGATAGAAAATAACGATAAATAGTTTCATAGCTCAGTTGGTAGTAACTATGCCTTTTGCGCTAGAGCTGCGGGTTCGATTCACGCACTGTTCTGTGTCTGGGTGTTAAACATTTATCTATTAGGTATATCAGTCACAGGTACCCATAGTACAGGCTATGTTTAGTTTGGGATCAGTTGACCCGTGTGTGCTATGTCCGGAATATTTATTTATATTTATATAACTAATGTTTCTTCGTCTTATCATTGGTTATCTCTTACTTAAGACCAAAGACCAGTAAATTGTGATAAACCATTTCCAATATCATCTCCCTAAAATATGTAAATTGTATTCTGAAAATAAAGGAACTCCGAATCTCATCATCCGATCTGTAAATAATATGCCAAGTGTGCTGGCGAAATTAATTTGCTTCCAAGAATTAAAAAGTATGACAACAAATCCAAATTGCTTGGTCTTTGATTTGACGGAATCTCGAGTTTATTCATTTTGTTTTATTATGCGGTTTCATTTTAAAGGAAAAACCACTGGTTATTGAATTATTTTTTCCTGCTCCGTAATTTGAGTTTATTCAAGTGATGCGCAATTATTTGTTGTTTGAAAATAAAGAAAAGTTGTTCGCCCCGAACTTAGATCTTGCAATGTCTGGTAAGACCGGTAAGACAAAGAAATCAACCACTACACTGAGAACGCCTGGAAGACCTTCTGGTCCATGAATGAATATACATTCATTCATGGACAATACGGTAGTGCCCAATATAGTTTAAAAAAATGAATGAATGTAGAGTGACTTATATAAAATACCATAGAAACAAATTGCGTACAACACACGATTTCAAAATAGTTTTAGGAAGCGGTGAAGTAATTACTTATTATTCTCAAATTGAAACGTGCTTCATCTTCAGTATCTATTTAAATTCTGGACATTCATTTTGTACCTTTATTTGCACAAAGCCTATCGAAGAGTCACTGGTTCACTCCATGAATGGTGCCTGAATACATTTTTATGAGTAATAAATATAGTAGTAGTCATAAATAGAATAGAATCATCCTCATCATCATCAGTTCAGCCGTATGACGCCCACTGCTGAACATAGGCCTCTCCCATAGATTTCCAGAAATAATCATTTGGGGGGATTTCTGCTGCCCATCCCCTTGCTTTTTAATCCCCTTGGTTGCCTCTTACGACATCCGCGGGTAGAAATGGAGGGGCCTATTATTCAACAGGGGCCACCACGGCTTATAATTATTTTTTAAATAGAATAGAATAGAAAACGTTTATTTGGTATACACATAAAATACAAAACATAGGAACATACAACGAGTAAGAACACAAAATGACAATAGATAACAAACCAAATAGACACCTATAAGATAGGCAGGTGTCTACCTCACCAGTACGACCCAACCAGGCTCGAGCTGTGTAGGGTACAGCCAAAAAATAAAAAGGGGTAAAGTAGTAGATGGAGAACTTATGATCCCGCTTGAGTAATAGGGTTTGAGGTCTAAAACTGTGTGTACCAGCTGTTTTCGACTGCCAATGGTTTAGATTAGTTTGTTTTCCAGATTATTTATGTCGCGTAGGCGGTTGATTGATTACGCAGCCGCGTGATTTGTTTGCAAAGCGCGTATCCGAATACAACGTAAGTGCCGCTTGCACTCATAGCGGTTACACTTTTACTTTGAATGAAGTCGGCATCAAAACTCTCTTTAGTGATTGAGATTCAACTCTCTTAAGTGATGCAACTTTTTCATCCTTTACGTACCAACTTTCTTGACCTCTTTCTTCGACATGACAGCAACCGTCTTTATCATTTCACTAAAGATTAGTGAAATGATAATTCTTCATGTTGTATATGATGGTCAACCATCTTTGCTCTTCTGTTCTCATCAATTTTTAATAATCGTTTTTAAATTATTCTTTATTTGTTACTTTCTCTGTCCACAGATTTGTCCGTTCTTCTCCAGAAAAACATCAAATGCTTCTTTTATCTATTTATCGTTCTGTGTTATAAAAATAGCTGGTTATATTAACTCTGGTTGGCGTAAGTGGGGCTTTCAGATTAACGTTTGGAGTGAGGGATTAGTAAAAATATGTGTTGGTATTTGATTCCAGAGGAAAACTTTATAACTAAAATGTTCTGACTTTATACCATTAAAAGTTACAAATACCCATTTAAAGTTTTCTTCTGACTTGGTTACGAAAAACATTAGTCAAATATTTCTGAAGTATACACCACATGTCACGTAAGATTTACTTTACTTTTTCTTTGTAACCAAATACCTAGAAAGCAAACACTGAAATTTATTTATTTGAATCTGAACAACAAAATCTTTGAAGACAGGAAAAGATTGGATAAATAAATTGAAGTTGGATAAAATGTGCGTTTCGTAGGTTTTAGTGGCCGATTTGGCGTAACGAGTTTTTATTTTACCGCTATTGTGCCATTACATATTTGGCGGTATCGGCACGTACAAAAGTTTGTTTTTGCAAGCTCATCGACTCGACCTGTCATTGTGACGATGAGTGCCCGGAGCGGTTGGCCGCACAACATCGGTCGCTGTGGAAATCTATGGGGAGGACCATGCTCAGCAATGGATGCCCTCAGGCTGAAATGATGATGATGCGCGTGACTCATCCATATGACCGACTGAACCATTAATTAATTCGGGTGAAAATGTCGATTACATTCGGTTCCAGTGAAACAATTGCCATATTAAAATAAAAAATAAATAAAAATAAAAATATTTTATTTCGGACGACTAAAATCCATAATTTGTTAGTAAAATTGATGACGTGCGGTATTATGTCATCTAAAACTTATTGTAAAATAATTCTTACGTCTTCTGAATAAATTTAATTTTTAATTTTGACTTTTAGGAGCTTGCGATATATGCCAAACTCAAAATTGACTTTGATCAGCAGAGGTAAGGATCATTTGAAACGAATTTTATAGGACATATCGCATGCCGTTTGAACACGGCTTTAGCCACGAGTATATTAAACGTGAAAAACTCGCCTAAACGCGCCGATAACACGCCCGCCCTGCAAAGACGCTTAGAAGTTTTTACAAACTTCATTCGCTAAACTTTTCCAACCGCCTCGGAAGGTTGCAGCCTCTTTACCTTGCCTTCCTCCTTCAATCTAGAGTTTTTGACGACTTTTTGATAAGATTGTTTTATTATGTACGAAGCATCCGCCTTCGGGTTTACTCGCGTCCTATCCGCACACAATGTTATTCATATTTGATAACTACTTCTACGAAACTTCCTTGGATCGATTTAGCTGTTACAATGAGACCAACCCTGGTATTCTTAGTGGTTAGTACGTATTTTTTGCTCTACTCAAACTAACACCATACTGTAGAATTGAATGCTGAGTTGACTGTAGAAATAGAAACTGATGGCAGATTCAGGCTCGTTACTTTAATCGTCATGAGTGTTGAAGGGAAATCTCGAATATTTACTTTGATGTGTTAGTGAGTGAAAAACCTCACCCTGTTTTTATAAAACGGGTGATAAACTTGCACATTTATAATTTCTACTTTGTGTCGCTAATTCTTACAAGCACTTTGCTTTCAATGACTGTAGATTAAGTGGTTTAAAGGAGGCTTATTCTGGTATAATGTCTAGTAGGAATTAGCGGACAACAGAATACCAACAGTGGGTTGGTCCAGTGCGTGTTGTCTCCACTTTCGATCCAAGATGGGTTCGAATCTGTAAAATATGCGCGCGTTAACAAACATATAACAAAGAAAGAAAACATGGTAAGTAAACTAGTAAGTTTTTCAGTATCTAGGATTACTTAAAGCGTATCTAGGTATATCATTCATATTAATGGGAGTATAATCACAAGCCATTGATAGGATCCTCTCACTATCAGCCCTTGACGGATTAGTAATCAATTAGTGGATGTATGGAAAGCAATCAAATTGAAATTGGCATTTACCCCCAGCGCCGTGGCCTAACCGATCTACTCCGAAACTCACCCTGGGGACCGATTGTCTAATTTGTGATTGAAATGATCAACCAATTTACTGGGAATCTGTGAGTAAGATTTGGGAGAAAATTCATATTCCTGTATTTCTTTCTCTATAAAGATAATTGTTAATACGCTCAAGAAAGAAGATGTTTACTTTCTGTTCTGGCGATACACTACCGATAATACGCGACGCATTTTCCGTCAGATATGTACCGACTCATAAACTAACTTCAGTTAAGGAGAAGGTTATCAATAGCAGCTAGGTATTTTTTTGTGATGTTTCCTTAACATGTTCTTGCTAAGGAGCGAAGAAGCAAGGACCTAGATGGTAAGAAATTACACATGAGGCAAAGGTTTAGAAAGGTTTTGATGCAGAAGTATTCATAAAAGATGATAGATTACACACCCGACAGTCACACACATTTTTTTTTTTTTTTTTTTTTTTTTTTCCGGACATATTCACACGGTCAACTGGTCCCAAACTAGGCATAGCCTGTACTATGAGTACCAGAGACTGATATACATAATAGATATATATTTAACACCCAGACACAGAACAAACATTTGTGTGATGAACACAGATGTTTGTTCTGTGTCCAGTGCGGGGATCGAACCCGCGACCTCTAGCGCAGAAGGCAGAGTTACTACCAACTGAGCTATGAGGCCAGTCGTATGACACATGGACCTGATTAGTATATTCTTCGTCTTGAGTATCAGAAACTCCGTGTCATGTAATTTTATGTTGAACGCTGGAGTAAGACATTACTATTCTATCTCGTATTTGTAGGAGGTACAGGGTGATTTTTGCGCTCTAAATTGGAGCAACCCGCCTAGAGGTACCTCCGTGCATCGTACAGAAGATCGCAGCGAAATAATATTATTTGTTTCAAATAGTGTTGTGGTCCCGCGCTGAGTAAGGTTGCCAGAGCTCTTTAAGGGGGATCGGAGTCGGCAATGCGTGCGTGATGCCTCTAGTACTCATAGGCTTCGGTTACCACTTACCAACAGGTGGGCAGTATGCTTGCTTGAAACCTTAAGTGTATAAAAAAATGACCATAATTGGCTCGGCAGAGCTTGCAGCCCATTTAAACAGAATATTAGTAGAACTATAATATTCCATCAAGAAACTAGCAACACGTAAACTGCACGATTTTTTATGAGGTGTAAGATGCTCGTAATAGTATGAACGGATGATGTCCCGGGGAGCTTTCAATTGCAAATGGGTCCTCGGCCAAGAGAGAATTTATGAGCCAGAACAGCCAACGAGCGGTTATATCAAAGTTTAATGGACTAAAGATAGATACGAAGTGTTTTACTAAAACATAAATTTAAAATAGACCGAGACACGTGTGGAAATAAATTAGCCGATATCTTTCCAAGTGAACATAAAACTAACTGGGCTGCATATCTATTACAAAAGCGGTACTTAGCGAATTATATAATAACGTTTACAACTCGGATACAGTCGAAAGTCTATGTAAAATAAACTTAAGAGTATAAACCAATCCCATGCGAGGGATGTAGCCGTAAGGAAAGTATTAAGTGGAATATAAAAAAAATATAATGAGTGATTGTCAACGGTTAAAATCGTTGACAATTATATGACTAAAATCTCTTGACTGTCGCGGTGGAGCTTACATGTATACATTTATAATAGGTAGGTATATAAATATTTATCATTTTTTTTTATATAAATGGGGAATAATGGCTCTCGAATGGCGACCACGCAGTGTTGGAAGGATGGGCTGACCATATAGTACGAGACTCAAATTTAAAAACCAGCAAAGAATTATTTCAGTGACTTTACACCAAAATAACAGGGTTAGATTACTGATATGAAATGACTACAATTGAACATTCCCGAGTTAAATACCAGTGTATTAAAAAACGGTGAAACCAACACGATGTAATGTAAACAAGCACACTGCCCGGGTAATATCGATCACAAAGTCACCAATAAAATATTCAATCGTCGATCCGGAACTTTAATTGGATGGGTAACGAGATATGCTTTCGAGCGCTCTTATTGCATTCAGACATGGTTATTGATTTCGTAACAACCGTACCTATTGTTATTTACAAGCTCAATATTTTGTTTTGGGACACCTGATAGTGATTTAAATTTATACCTACGTTAATTTATTTTGAAGCGTTTATCTTTTATTTGTCAAAATAAAACTCAAGTATAAAAAGACTAGCTGTTCCCGCTCGTATTTGTAACCTAAAGTAAGTATCCAGGTATTCGCCTACGAATACCTGGATACTTACTATAAGTTGGCATATCGCTGAATAGTTTTAAATTGTATTCAACTCTGAACTTAAGCTAAACATGGAAGACGCAAATCAGCTTGTAGGTAACGGAAATGAAGAAAGGCATTTTATCTTTGGTCACAGGTAGCTTCTTGGAGTAGCGAGAACAAGCGGTGAAAAAAATTGCCGCTCATATTCCTCTTGTTATGTTGCATCGCAGATGACCCTACAAATGTGACATACTTTTAAAACGAGAAGTCAGAACGGAAGACGGCGCGGCGTAATGTCAATTCGCCGAATCGAATTGACTCGTGACACAAATAAAACCCCGTACGGGATCAAATTATTAGGGGTAGTGCCTCTTTTGTCTAATCAATTTTTGGAGGAGGTAGGGCACAGCGAGATTTTTTGTTCTAAATTTGAGCCGCCTGCCTGGTGAGGTACCTCCGCCTTACAGAAGATCGCAGCCAAATAACATTATTTGTTTTAAATATTGTTGTGTTCCTGCGGTTAGGCAGCCAGAGCTCTTAAGGGGTGAGGGGGCAGAGGTCGGCAACGCGTGCGTGATGCCTCTGATATTGCAAGCGCTCATAGGCTACGGTAACCGCTTACCAACAGGTGGACCGTATGCATGTTTGCCGCCTCAGTTGTATAAAAAAAAACAGACACTGAGCGCAATTCAGCTGATGATGGAAATAGACGATAGTGTCTCTAAGGCTTAGCAAATGCGCACTTCTTCTTTGTGCATTTCGTGTTAGAGGCTGATAGACTTTACACTATTGGTTACCATCCCGTATTGGATGTCATTGCAAATCTATAATATTTATTGTAATTTACCAAGTAATAAAATAAAATTACTCTGCAGTTGCAACGTAATCTCAGTCCAACACTATTTAACAAAGCTTTAATTTAATTACCCTAGTATATAGCTTCCCTTGAATAAATAGAAACAAAGGCACTATGCCGCCTTCCATGAAATTTATTGTTCTTGGTTATTTCCTGAGGAGTCTTTTGTTCATAATAGGCTTTGTCCGGGAAGGCCTATTATTAAAATCGTAATTAATGTTTACTATAAATTGCTCTCAATTGTTCCATCGTAACGAGGTGAATGAAAGGGTTGATTGAAGTCACTTAAGAATTGATGCGTCAAAAAATAGAGACGGTCAAGTGCGAGAAGTCGTGACCCGAGGCTTCCATACCTACATGAGGTCAGAAAATCAAAATCCCAAGTGTAGAAAAACTAATATTTTCGGTCGCAAATGTAACAATTGCACACGGGATTTGAAATTAATCTGCTAAATATATTTTTTCGTTAAAAATTGTTTTTGAGGTTCAGCCTTACAAACTTGACCTTCCCATTTCAGAGGTAAAGAAGTAAAAAAATCCTCTTCTTTACTTGTGTTACAAAGGCTCCTGGCATTACAAATTTCAGATCTGTGAGGTTACTATCAAGATTATTAGGGGACACTGTGGGATTAGAATTAGAATTAGAATTATTTATTTCAGTTAAAACAGCAAGCTTACAGTATATACCAAAGTGCCTACTGTCTAAAATTAAAACTTAAAAATACTCTTAGCGAATTAAATATAGTACAAATTTTATCATTAAAGATGTCGACATGTTGGACCTCGTGTACATAGGCATTTAAAAGAGTGAGAGCTCTTAGCGTTGGCGCATTATGAGCGTGACGAGTTCGCGGTGTGTGGCAGGCGAACAGTTGATGTCGACGGCGGCCACAGCGCAAGGGATGATGAAATGTGATAAGTAAATTTGTATGCGTCAGTTAAGTTTTCTTGTTTTATAGAGGAAATACTATGCATACCATTGGCTGACTTTACCTGTATGGTTCTTTAAGAATCTGTCACAATTGGTACTTTCCGGGCAATGCATGTGCAAATCATACTAAAATCCCTAGAATACACAACCAGTTCTGTTATTTAAATACACAAAACAAGTCGGTAAAAAGGTACTGTGATTGATGGTACCATTAACCGTAGGACCCCTGTATTTAGACTGAAATGTTAGTCATAAATTCCAATCTTCGCGATATGAATTTATTTCGGCAAAATGGATTGCGTATTTGTATAGACGCACGCACTCTATGCCGTATTTTTATAAAATTGTCGCATTATGAAAAATGAAGATATATAATTTTTACAACTTTTGCATTTGCCCCTATACAGATACCCCTATACCCCTATACCCATCCACTTAAGTCGTTACTAGCATACTACCTGGATAACTTTTACAATCAACCAAACCTAGATTAACCCTTAATAAATCTTTTTATATTTTTTCACTCCGTCACTAAGCATGACGATCTGAAAAACAAAACGAATCAAATCTACTCATTATGAAAACGATACCCAATCGTGCAACAACTGCAAACGAAAATTTACAGCCAAAAAAGCGCATATAACGAAGCTCTTCCAGTTTAGTCCAGGCCGAAATCGGCCTGGAAAAAAACATCAGATCATATCAATTCATATGAAATTTATCTTCAAAATTTCATTCAAGACGATTAAAGATAACTTGGTCGTAGATAAACCGACTTTTTAACTAGAGTCTGCATGACATTATTTAGGTAGGCGTAGGCGTCATGATGATTAAAACACTTTTACACAAGTAGGTCAGGTCATCGTTAAAGTTGTTAGAAAGGAGGAAATTGCTAAATAAATTCGATTGACTTCGCCACTCAACCACGCGAACTTGTATCGTACCTACTAACTATTGAACGTTCTTTGGTTTTGGCGTCTGATCGACGCTTCGCGTGACAAGGCTCCTAGAACTCAGGTCAATGAAAGCTTCCAAGAAAAGCCATAATTTTTAATATTGAATAGCGTTTTATCATATAACATGAAAAAAGTACTTATATTTTACGTTGGTAAGTGGGTTCATAAGTTCACGAGTTTGATCCATTTTCGATCCATAAATATAAGTCAGTTTGGCAACAATTTTAAAACTGCATTATTACTTTTTAGTGTCTGTAGTTGTTGAATCGCTTGTTATACAAATTTATCTTTTGCTCGAAGACAAGCAAAAAGATCAACCACTGAAAGTGTTAAAAGCAGTGCACACGCAAGCAGTGGTCAAGAGGCACCACGTTACCTTCTTCTTATTCATAAAAAATAATACTATAAAAGGAACTTTGTTAGATCTTTCGCCTATAAATTCTTTTCCGAATTTTTTTATCCGGGTAGCGCAAAGCACTAGTTACTCATTATTTAGATCATTACAAATGGCCTTTCTAATACACTGCGTACAATCAAAGGAATATTTTGCTACAAAGTAATCCTCGTAAGTCCGTACAATGATCTGGATTCTACGAAGCCTACAGTTTAGTGGGGGATTACGTTAATATTTTTGCCATTCCATACGAATAAATTTTGAGTTTTATTGGATTTTATTCGCTTAACCCGGTTACTAACACTTTTAAATCGTCCTCCGGTTTCAGTAGTGCGTAGTATCAAGTTGGTATCGAACATACATACATAAGTACATAAAATCACGCCTGTTTCCCAGAGGGGTAGGCATACCTCTTTTGCTTCATTCACTCTCGTTACATTCTTCATACATGCATACTCGTCGGTTTAGGATACTCTTGGCCTGGCCTTTTTCCAACACGTCACTGATTTGGGTATTTGGTATCGAACATTCCGAAATAATGCCGATCGAATAATCCTTGTTTGCAACTATCTTTAAATCGATTGGGACAATATTCATGTAATATAGAAGTGAAAAAAAAGGAACCAATCACTTGATGTCAAACTACATTTAGTCATCAATTACGCGGCTTTACTTAAAAAATAATAATAAACGGATGGGATGATCTATCCGCAGTAGTTCCGCTTCTATGCTCAATTGGTCAGATTTTTTATATTCTTTATTGAATTTATTAACACAAATAATTAGGTATACATACAGTAATGAACACTGAACACACCCTTATATCATGTAACAGGCCAGAGATTATTATTATTCTACGAAATTCAATAAGTTATTTATTTAAAAAAATAGTGTCCCTTTTTTCCATAGTTGGCACGGAAAAACGCAAATATAATCATTAGTGCCCGTAGTGAAAATGGAAGCACAATTTTTTATCCTGCGATTCTATGCAGCATTTTTTGTTCTTCGCTCAACAAAGGAAGTAAGGTTTTTGTAAGCGTCGACGTGCTCGGTACCGGAATATCTGTGCACAAGTACATGATGCTACACTGTTATTTATGGCTGCAGAATGTCATAAGATCTTGCTCGTTCGGAATCATTTATTCATATAAGTCAGGTTCAATGCCACAAGTCGGCGGCGGGAGTAGATTTTTATAAAGAGAAGTTAAGACAGTACTAGGACAGACTGTAGGAACTAGTCTATCTAAACAATATCTTGTTGAAGGTCAAATCGGTGCCGAAATGTTCAAAACTTTTATTAACTACTGTAAAAACCATTTGGAGAGTCATGTTGGCTTAGTGGTAGGGACCTAGACTTTAGATCCGAAGGCTGTGGGTTCAAATCCCGGTCGTGCACTAAAGGATTTTTGAAATATGTGCGCATAACACCTGCTTATAGTGAAGGGAAACATTGTGAGGGAGCCGCCTATTCTCATCCTGAAGATAAGGATCGAACTAGTCAGGATCAGTTATTTGACAGATCTGGGACAAGTCGGTTCAGTGTTTAAAACAACAGCGTTCTGTAATTATTAAAATTTCACCTGACGCTGCTGAATGAATCATCAAGAATAAGGGCCTTACTAATTTAGACAGCAACAATAAGCCAATGGCTCCTGTAGTTTCTTTTGATCATTTTCGGCATCCAAACAATCACTAGCTCTATGAGTGTATGTATAATCGTGGTAGTGAAGTTTGCAGCACTAAAAAAGTTTTATTGTTAGACTTAGATTGATGGCGTGACGATCGAGACGTAAGCGTGGGGTCTCAAAAGCTCTTGTTTTCTGAGTTGAAAATGTCGTCCGTTACATGCAACAGATGTCAAGTAAATGACTAAGCCCATGACATAAAGGACTAAGCCCATTCCACCATACTATGGCCATTATTAGCATCGTCATAATTATCATCTGTATGACGATCTATGCTGAACATATACCTTATGCATAGATTTCCAGAACGATCGATTTTGTGGGGCCAGTACCTAACGGTTACTCACAACCTTTTATTAGGTCATCTTCTACGCCCCAGCGGCAGTCAGTTCTTCGAGCTACTGTCTCTTCAACCTGCTAATTCTCGGAGCTATGTCTGTGACTTTGACAGTGTTTAACAGCGGATCTCTTATTTTCTCTCGTAGAGAAACACTAGTACCTTTCTTCAGGTTGACTCACTAACTTTATGGGTCCGATAAAAGTATGCGAAATAAGACGGATAGCTTATAGCCTTTTCCATAGTTCGAGCAACCTTGAGCTTTATTATGAGGCCCACATCGAGAGACCATGACCATACTATTTTGAACAGTAACCGTACCAGCATATGCAATGCGGTGCAGTTAAGATGGTTCGGGTATAAGCCTTAAAACTGAAAATTACGCTTATTACAACCGCTATGTTACGTTTTCACTTGTAAGAAAACTTAGGCTTTAGTACGACGAAGAGAAATAGTTTGAGTATGACGCAACAGGTTTCTTCCAAGATCGTCAAACTTTGTTACTGTGTCTACGAAAATGGTGTGGGAAAGTAAACCTTATTCATATATATCATAAATGAACAAGGTTAGTTATTCCGAGCTTCCGACAATGGTAGCAATTACATGTGTGTATTGAGTGGTTATGTTTCACAACTCTATCGATAGTTTCCTTCTATAAGAGCTCGTAGCAGGGATACGAAAGATGTAGCACTGTAGCACTACGCGATATAATCATTATTCGTCAACTAATGCTAGCTTATTGTACTTTGGAGTGTGTATCAGATCCTTTAGGTAGGTCTCTAGTTTCTGATGGGAGCAGGGTCGGGTGCGTATGTGATTTGGGGCGAGTGGGGTCAGTGGAATGTGACTGTTGGGTATTTTTATTTTTCAAGCGATTTAGTTTTTATTTTTGTTCCTCAATTCTTTAAGGCAAAGTGATAAAAGCCCTGTAGACATTATTATTAAGTTTTGCAGGAGTGATTATATAAGTCTGAGCCATAAAAAAATTTATACAGTAACGTTGAAAAAAAAACGCAGATGAATCTGCTGTGCACAATGTTCAGATTTCTTACGTTAAAAAAATATTCATATTTATTTTATGTAGTTTACTAAATCTGATAGCCGTTAGCTTTGCTCTATAACAAGTAAAACATAATGACATGCCCTCATGTGAAAATCGTGTTATAATATTTCTTATTTATCCTATCCTACTAATATTATAAATGCGAAAGTTTGTGAGGATGTTTGGATGTTTGTTATTCAATCACGCCCCAACGGCCTAACGGATTTGGATGAAATTTGGTACAGATATAGATTATAGTCTGGAACAGCATATAGGCTACTTTTTATGTAGGTAGGTCGCGGGCCAAACCTAGTCTAACTATAAATAAAATTAGCTACAGACAGCATTATATCTATAGGGTTAGGATAACAACATAACAATAACAAGCAAATGTTGCCTAATAACAGACCTTGTTATCCCGTTGTTCAGATTCGGTCATTATTTACAATACCGACGACATCGGCCCTACTGGGGAATTCAGGAATAACATAACTAGAAAACGAACGGTATGAAGTGCAAAATACATCGAGCTAAAATTTATCAGACTGACTTTACCACTCAATCACGTTGTTTTTTAATATGATAAATGGGTTCGTCATGCGGCAATGGTGATCATCATCAAATGACTTGTCTTTTCATATGATGTTTTTTAAAGCTTTTTCACCGATTTAATTACCGTAAATAGTAACATGCCGCTAGAACACTACATAATCTGCTCACAATATCACCAATTTATGTTATGGATCATTTGTGCATAAAAACTTAGATTATAGTGAAATAAAAAAACAAATTATAACAACTATATGAAAACAACGTTATGTACTGCCGCAATTCCTAAGTAAACTAACTAATTGAGCATCAATAATATTAGAAAAATTGCGTATTTTGTAGTCTGAAAAAAAAAGGTTACAGTGGCCTAGGTCGCTTGGTTTATTTGAATTACTTATAATTTTTTGTACTAATAATGTTGACGTCGATACAATACGACGACAGACGTATAATATTGTCTCACTAAAAAATGGTTGTGTGACGACTAAGAATACTCACACTGAAATCAGAAACATTATTTTCATAGATTGTTAAATTTGAAATTAGACCACCTAATAATTATACTCACTACGATTGAAGATACAAGCTTATGTATTGGGTGTTATTCAATAATTTACCTACACCATGGTCCGGTTTACACCTTTACTTTTTTTCTTGTAATTTTTCGTATAAAAGTAACTTTTGAGACGGTCTTTCAGACTAGGGTTAGTTATTTTTTATATTTTCTTTGAAAGAATTTGCTTATAAAAAGTAATTTTCTTGATTTTTCATCTCTCAACCCTAACCGGTCCACACATTCAGTGCGGGACAATACCGAAAGTTTTCACATAAATCAGTGAGAGTAACTTTATTCAAACGACTCTCGGGCGACATTTGTTTGGAATTCGTAGTAACTTTGTTGCAGAGTTTCTCATGAACACGCACGAGTTGCAATTGTTTACAAAAAAGTACTCCGTGTAAGCCGATTTGTGAAGCTATCACAAAACAAAGCATTCTCTCGACGGGCGAGTTTGTGTGGGCCTAATGTAGAGCCGTGTTGTTACATTTTTATATATTACGTTTGGAAATATTTTTTTCTGCTTCCTCATGATATTTCACCCCCGCTGTGTCGGTTAACAAATACATTTAAAATGATCTAAAAGCTACGAAAGAACTACAAAAGTTTTCATTCGGTCACGAGCAATTATTTCTAACAAAGACGTAATCACAACTCCCGCAAGAAGTTATTTGAGTTCTTAGTGGGTTGCAAACGGGACTTTATAAAAATGATTTCCTACAGAAATCCATCGTTCGTTTCTAAGGAAATAAATTGAATAAAAGATTATGTATTGTTATTGCTAAAACAGGGTTTTCCGCACTTGTTGGTTTTGAAATGGTCGACGGTGAAGGAAGCTTGGCTTGGATCCTAGTGGTTTTAGGGCTGTATCACTCACTCAAAGTCATTTTTCATTTGTAATTAATCATAGCCTCTCCAGGATTTCGATCCATTTATTGGAAATATCAGTATGTCAGATGATGGTGGGGATTATGTTGTTGCATTAACCTAAACTAACTTAATTTGTTTAATTTTTTTGTTTCGCTGCGTGATAAAATCCGAAATGAGGAAATCCGTAGAAGAACCAAGTTTACCGACATAGCTTCCAGAATTAGCAGGTTGAAGTGGCAGTGGCCATATAGCTCGCAGAACCGACAACCGTTGGGGAACAAAGGTTTTCGAGTGGCGACCACGAACCGGACGACGCAGTGTTGGAAGGCCCCCCTCCCGATGGACCAACGACATTGTTAAGGTTGCGGCAAGTCGGTGGATGGAAAAGGCTCAAGACAGTTCGTCATGGAACTCTTTGGGGGAGGCCTATGTTCAGCAGTGGACTTCATCAGGGTGATGATGATGATGATGAACTTAATTTGACACATCAAAAAATTTGCCGTCCCTTTCTTATAGGTCAAAAAAACAATAGCGGCGATAATTTTAGCGCTTTTCAATTGAGTTTTCGATACAAAAACACTAGATTCATTTGAAATAATAATATAATGTGTGTTATTTATATTACAAAAATCATTTCTGTTAATCCACACTATTCACATTGATGAAAAACGCATCGAAATCAGTCAATATAGTTTAATTTGTATACTTCTTTCTTTTTTACTTATAAATCGTGACTGATAAGTGATAACAAATATTAGAGTGAAAAAAATCTGCTTGAACCATTAATTGTCGCTCTGATTCGATAGTGAAGTACTAACGGTAGGCTAATCATGACACATAGAATCACCAGGCCCGCTCGAATTATTCATTTCGTTAATTGAAGCGTCGAGTCGGGTTGCGTGAGGACCCAATAAAAGGAACAGTGTATTTTGTGCTAAATAGAGCATTCGATTCTAGTAGTATTTAGTAGTTAATCCAGTCTCATACAATTCCAGATTGCGATCCAGCGATTACAAACCTCAGTCAGAAGAAGAAATTTATTTTTTCGTCCATAAAAAGGTAGAGATTTGTATAGAACATTATTGTTAAGTTTTTGGAGGTTTAGTTTTTAATTTGAACAAACAGCCACCGAAGCTCAAAAAATGCGACCATAAAGTAAGTATAGTAATAATATGTAGTAAGTACTGTACTTTATACTTACCTACTCACTTATCTAATAAATTAGATCTCGTCTGTACAAAAAGTGGACAAAAGAAAACAAATCAATCTCTTTGGGACAAATAACGAAAATTTTACATAACATCCAGACATACATGCATGCATACATGCCCAGCAAACAAAAGCCTGTCAGATTCATAACGCTTCCGTTAGTCGCGTGAAAATAAACTAGCAGTTATATGATATCTCATTTCATGAATGCTAACAGTGATTACGTTGATATTTCCCTAAGCAGACAGGAGAAATGTTAAACAAGTTACTTGCCACATCATTACAGAAAATGGCCGTTTTAATCACTGCCTTACCTCTTCCTCTACCGTGATATGTGGAGGCGGTAAAGGCGATAATCCATCGTAGGTAATGCATTGTGGACTTTGTGCTAGTAGCTAAAGTAATAAAGATATTTATATTAATGTGAGGATGTAAAATACGTCTCAATTGTTGATTGTCACTCAATCAAGCCGTAACGCAATAAATAAATGAATTGAAATGAATTGAACGTCTGAATAAATTTGAATGAAATGTTTGTAATTTTCGCATTTAAGACAAAAAACAAGGCCTCTTAATAGATATTATTAGTTTTTTTGAAACTGTGTTATTTTTTTTGTGTGCTCCTCAGCCAAACCTATAAATAATACAGCTCTAGCAAACAAAAGGAATTATCATATTTAAAAAAAATATAAGCCCCGAGTAAATCTCGTAAGAAATGCTCATGGTTATCATTTATTATCCTTATTTCTACCACAAAACAAGAACTAGCAAATTCATCACTGCCCCATGCAAACAGGTCAACAGCAGTCCTTCAGTAGGCAGGCGGTTATAGCTCAACGGACCGCAAATTTGTCGGAACTACCAATGAAATCGGATTACTATAGAGGCAAGGGAGCGCTAACGAGCGAGAACACCATTAGGACGTCAATGGTGATTGAAGACGCGAGTTAAATTGCCATCAAACTGCCACAATATCACGAAACACCTTTGATCATCCCCATTGAAACATTTGATTTGGCTTCAGAGTCTTCATGATTGATGAAGATGGATTCGTACAAATTGGGCAAAGATACAATTTACATTGGTAGTGTACGTCATACTCTCGTTATCCTCGTAATTCCGATCT
Source organism: Anticlea derivata (assembly GCA_947579855.1). Taxonomy (NCBI): domain Eukaryota; kingdom Metazoa; phylum Arthropoda; class Insecta; order Lepidoptera; family Geometridae; genus Anticlea; species Anticlea derivata. The sequence continues at coordinate 8,164,176 of OX388262.1, forward strand.
GACTCACTGAACAGTCAATAACATAAGCCAAACAGTCTGGCTTATTACCATTATTCAACAACACCAAATTCAAACCCATCCGATCATCCGAGGTTCATCCGTATTAGAGGAGTTATGAAAGGATGTCGTTTATAGGTATTTGGTTCATCGCGAGCTAACAATGCGAGTTCGGTTGTATGTATATATGAATATATATGAAATATAGCCAGGACATATGAAGGCTGTAAAAGAGATAATCGCGTAGTACTTAGCATGTGTGTATATTCAGATAAAAATAAGGATTTGCAATACTCGGCACGTATATAAGTAAACAAGCCTACAGCCCTGTCAAAAACAGCCCACAATGCACTGGATCGATGAAAAGTGCCACGCTTGCATCGCAAATTAGCGCTCAACCAGCCAGCCCGAAAGGCCTGTCCGTCCCGTGGCCACATCATTTGCTTTCCAACGATTTCACTTGATAGTTTGGTATTAAACTGACGGGAAATAGACATTGCATGGAACCGAATACTGATGTGCGCTAAAGTTTGTACGTAGTTATTTATTTTAGGCCATACACAATTACAAATCACTCACTGTTTGAACTTATGTAGTTATCAGGTACAGTCACCAACAACAGTATAAGATGTAATACCTTGGGTAATTTTCAAACTGATGCTACCTATAATACTCTTCAAGATAAAAGTTACACAGTAAGCTCAGAATGGCACGAGTCGATGGTTAGGTATATGGTTTTTGAGATTTGCTGTGTACAGCTTTACGTTTAGTACTGTGGCATCATTGTGAAAATTATGAAAGGTACACATACATCTTATTAGAGGTATCTATACCTGTTAGCGACCCTGACCGCCGACCACGTAACTGTAAATGCCGATTGCTGTCCACCATCTAAATGGTGAATGTGTCGAAAGCCATCATCACCATCATCTCGTTGCCCTTATCCCACTTCATGTGGGGTCGGCACAGCATGTTTTTATGTTCCACTCACCTCTATCAGCCGTCATGTCGGTATTAACTCCTTTCTTACTCATGTCGTCTTTCACACACAAAGTGGTTAATGAAAAAGCTCTTATTCACATTGATCGATTTAACTCAGGCCTAAAACATTGTGCCAGTTATCGTAGCAGGAGATATTACATGGTATTCTTTAAAAAGTTATGAATTACGCTATTCAGCAATGGTATTATTTCAATTGCTATATTATGTTTACTAAAATAACTATTAGGTTTATTCTGTACGCTCAAGTTTTAGGTTAGGTTTTGGGTCTGTAGAATGATGAATGAAAAACTAACGTATTTAACCATTCCAAAGTTTGTCGTTTGCGATTCAATTGCATCCAAAATAGTGCTACACCCAGCTGTGAAAGGCCTGTCCTGCCCAGCCACATCATTTCCTTTCCAGCGATTTCACACACGCATACCGACTGCCGACTGACTAAACTATTTGTTCGTTAATCAACCTTTGCAAAGGGGATGATTGAAACAACCATTAGGTTCGTCGGAATCACTGGAATGTTTTATTTGCATGTTTACCAGTCACAACTACAGCTAATGCGTTGATCGTCAAGAATTCGTTTATTGCATCAACTTTTGTTTGACCTATAAAACTATGCACTAATGCACCGTGATTTTTGAATCACTGCTTTTCTAGATCCAACTTTGCTCAGCCTATTTTCGTAAATCCATCCTTTAGCATTATTTCGTTTTAGATAAACTAAACTAGGCCTTCTGAAATAAGACTAAGGTTGCAAAAATATTGACCGTAACATAATTAGCCAATGGCATGCGCCTGAGCTTAGTGCGCGTGCGCAAACGCGCTTTTTTGTGTTCTATCTAGGGAGTAACCATAATTCAGACATTTTAACTTCGTAATTTTTTATGTTTTTCAAAGACAAAGTATATAATATTGTCTGGGAGAATATGGCCGTTTGTTCTAGGAAACAGTGATTTAAAAGTCACGAGACTTATGAGGATACCTAATCCTGCCTTTATAACACCAAGTATATATCATTATATATATATCATTTTCAAGCGGTAAATTCATAGCCAAAACTGGATTTCTAGAAGTTAACTAAAATTTTTCTGGTCTTTCTATTATGTTCTTGTAAGACATACCTACCTATGACTATTCCGATTGCTGTTACTTTAATTTAATATTTTTTTAGACTATCTTGCATTCCTCACTACTTAAATGTCAGCTGGGAGGTACTTTTCTTTGTCACGTGCAACAAATACATAAAATAAAAAATACCATATTTTTTGTCCCGGCTATTTTAATTCATTCAAAACCTTTCTCTGACATCAGACTGACATTATTTTCATCGCAATAGCAGTCAATTTGTATGATTTTTTATTTCTCTTTGAAATTCTCCTCACGTCGGCTGAGAATTATTCAAAAGTTCGTAATACGTTTCTGTAGAAAGCACTTGAACTCAGTGGCTGGTCAAACGAAGTTATCTCTGTACTAACCATAATTTTTACACTGTAAAGACAATGCAGTGTAGAGCAATTTTGAATCAACAATGTTGAATCTTATGCTTAAGTTTATGCGTTTGACATCTGCTACTGAAAAGTTTGAGGCTAAATTTAATTTATCTCGGGGAACAACCTCGAGAGTTCCAGAAATTACTTAACAACAAGGATAATAGGCATAAATAAGTTTCGTAAAGCGTGCCAAGTTTTGCTTCGACTTACCTTTGTAAGATTAAACTACTTTTAACAGAATTAGGATTGAATTTGATAAATAAATCTACAATTAAATTGAATGTGAAATATTTGGGACCAGTTGGTATTAATAATTCATCAATTTAACAATAATATTGTAGTGATAGACTCAAATCTCAAAGAGCGGTAGCCCAAGACACGGCACTTATACTTAAAACCTCTGGCAAAGCTGGTGGCTGGAAGTGGTTTCTTAGCGTCATGTTATAATCCAATCTTCGGACTAATATCCATACCTAGGTGAAAAGTTCTTCTTACCAAAATTTTTCACGCTATCTACATCTACACCAATATTAAAAAGTGGAGCAGTTTGCTTTTTATATGCTGGGAGTAATCACTGTAACTGCTGAACCGTTTCTTAAAAAATCTTTCACTAATAGAAAACTGACTAATCTTCATCTTCTTCTCGAGTCAAGGACTCTTTCAAACTCTACTCGACCAATATGTAGCAACCTCGATGGCCCTTTCCGTTGACTCTTTTAGGTCCTCCCAAGTGCAGATGAAATCCGTAGAAGAACTAAGGTCATCGACATAGCTCTCAGAATTAGCAAGTTGAAGTGGCAGTGGGCAGGCCATATAGCTCGCAGAACCGACAACTGTTGGGGAGTAAAGGTCCTCGAATGGCGACCTCGAACCGGGCGACGCAGTGTTGGAAGGCCCCCCACCCGATGGACCGACGACATTGTGAAGGTTGCGGGAAGTCGGTGGATGGAGAAGGCTCAAGACCGTTCGTCATGGAACTCTTTGGGTGAGGCCTATGTCCAGCAGTGGACTTCTACAGGCTGATGATGATGATGATGAAGTGCAGATGGCCGTGCACAGTGCACAGGAAAGCAGGTGCCGCATGTACTCTGGACGAGTCAGTTATACCCCATGTAGCCAGGTTTTTTTTGCAGCGGCCAACATGGGACCGGCGTCGGTTTAAGAATCTATATTGGCCACTTCAAGCCAGGTCCAGACCAACTCAATTTAAACTGACTATATAATAGGGTATATTTTATTTCGATACAAATAACTTTTCATTCCGAAAAAAGGTCCTAATTAACTATTTTCTAATCTGTGACAACTACGCGCTAATTAAGTCTGTGGCTCTACCAGAGAATAATTAAAGTATACTGAGGTTTTAGAGTGCATTTTTAGGATAAAATCCATTTTGAAATAAAGGCGCTCAAGTTCCGTACAATCGTAACACGGGGTCGGAAAATCAAGAACTCAAGTGTACGAAGTGACAAGATTTAAGGATGACACGTCGACGATGTTGCGAGTGGGTCAGCTAGTTGTTACATACATTGAGTTAAAATTACATCGCGCAATCGTAATAGGAATCGTATACCAATTCCTGAACAAAATAGTGTAGTATAAAGTCTTTAGTAGGCAATGTCAAAGACAATTTTAGAACCCTTTCTACTTTATCCTTGGTAATGTCAAAAGTCATGTAATCCTCATTTAATTTATTGTATGCATTTCATTCTATCTCAGCTCCCTCCTCACTTTAGTGCAATGCATTTTATTCCCAACTTTAAAATAAGAAGCTTACAATCCGATACAATCCTCTAAGTGCACTTTATAGTCGTGCGCTCATTTCAAAATGTCTTTCAAATTACGTGCTCAAAATTTTCTAACTGTTTTGTGAGGTCGCATTATTTCTAGCTACTGCCATTTTGGAATAACTGAAACTGTTCGTAAATGAAACAAAGAACGGTGATGTTTCCAAATAGGTACTATATTTTAAGTCTGCGTTCACATCATAGTTACTGTTACTCAAGTGAAACGATTTTGTGACGAAGATCGAAGACTTTTAACCAACGCCAAAAAAAAGAAAGAGGTTGTTAATTCGTTGACTATTTTTTCAAATCTTTTTTTATGTTTGTACACCGATTACTCCATAAAGAATAGTTCGTTTTCAAAGGCTTTTACACCATCATATAGGACATAGTCTCGAGGTGATCCCCTATAAATTGTATCGATTTCAGATTATTCAGATTGTTTCTTCCTAAAAGTTAAAACACGACTTGAAAAGTTACGGAATGACAACGTACCTACCCACAGTATTTTCAGGTCTTCCCAAATCCATCACATTGTTTGGTCCTGATTTGCACGGAACTATTCTTCCCGCATCCATCAGCAATGACTAATTTACTCTGTTCTCTGTTTGTAAGGTAAATCACATTCGTTAAACTTAATTTTTTTTAATTTGGTATGTTTATAAAACGAAATGACATATTATAGTATTTTTTTTATTTTTTCCCTTTCAGACTAGCTTTGACATTTTTCCTATGTGCCTTTCGTTTGAGAAGTTGAATAGGTATTTAAAATGTGGTTTTGTTATGTACATAGCTCTGGAAAAAAACAAAACTCTCCCTTCCCCTTCCGAGAACTTCATGTCGGTTTTTAAAAGTTTTTAAAACGAAATTATAAAGCACAACGGTTCAGCATTCACGATACTACACAAACAACATCAACTAGGTAAGTAATCGAGTTATCATATTCCTAGCAACCAGGTTTCTATTAATAAGGCTTTGAGAATTTTTGGGAGCACCTTCAATGTTGTATTCGGGAAATAGCAGAGGTGCTGACGAAATAGCAACACGATCCGTTTTGGTCGTGAATGCAAATTAGTCTCACTAGCAGTTCGCCAATCGATCGCGCTGCTTCCTGATACTGAATACTAAATACGGGCAAATGGAGCTTCTAGGGCATTACGGCAAAATCAATTTTGTATGGGTTGACGGCTATGCCGTTTGTTCAACTAAACAAAACCGAGTTGCACGCTGTGAGCACGTGCATGAGCTCCATTGCTTTATTGAGAGGTATTTTGAACGGCATGTAGTGATGGAATAGTGATCATAGCATCTAGTGATAGCGATTGCACAGCGATAAATTAAAAAAATCTTTCCAGGTAGCAGAAACTGAAGCTAGCAAAATAAATTCCACCTCATTGGAAGATAAGCCGCGATGCATAATATACAGCTTTTGTATTTACTCTACCTTAAAACGGACGCTTCTTCGAAAACCAAGGCTTTAGAATCAAAAATAATAGAGTATCCTTTCCGTACAATCTTTTCTCTGTACTCACATTTGTCAGCAAACAGTTTACTGAATAGCCAGGTGAGAGAAACCATTTCTTGACGAAATGTGGCGAATGTCGCTTCGTGTATGCTTAGCTTCTTCAACTAAAGTGACGAAACATGTCTCGCAGTGTTGGAGATGTTTACATTACCCTCACGTACTCGGCGGCCGTAACAATGTTGCTGAATATTGCCAAATAAAACGCGGTTTTTTGGAATACATTATGTCATAGGAAGGAAGTCCAAATAGCTCGATTTATGTAGTCGAATCAATTTATTTTACGCTTTCAACACACCACTTGTGGTCATAAATTTTACAAAACATAATATTACTAGCTGCACACCCGCGCTTTCACTCGGGTGGCTATTGAGGTTTATCTACAGTGCGTAGTTAAACTTGTACCTATCACATTAGCTTTAAGAACCCCATACTTACATGGAATGTAAGAATTAAATAAATATTTATATATATTTGGAAAACAAGGTATAACATAATCCTGTGATGTTTCCACTAATAAGTAAAACATACACGTGAAGAAAGGTGAACCTAATAAACGTAGGTATTAAAGCTAAGAAGTTAACATAAACAACAAAAAACTTCTATGAAATAAAAATTGAATTTTAAACGAGGTTACCTAAACATCGAACAAGTTGGGAAAATTTCAATTTATCTCGCAGATGGAAATAAAAATAAAAAGCCTTATAAAATACTTAGGCCATGTTCATCAGCGGACGCCCAACGGCTGAAATGATGATAATCAGGACTTTCAAATAACATTAAGCTTCTTAACGTTGTATGTATCGTTGATACCCGTTGTTAACCTGACTTTTCCTACAAACTGTACTGAAAAGATATACCATTGAATGAAGTGGAATGCCTACGTGTACAAGTGAACGAAAAATTCGTGCGGACATAAACTTATTTTCAGGCGATCCAGTTGGTTGACTTTGAAGATCTTCCCTCTGGCATATCTCTGGTGAATGCTTACTTACTTACTATTTTTCCTGCAATCTTCAGTTACGGGAAGAGGTCTGTCACGGAATTTCCAATTGCAATTTTTCTCCTTTTCCTTTGAGGGCAATATTAGCACATTTCTAGGATCCTTCACTTGAAAATGTTCTTAATAAAACAAAATATTATTAGATAGAGTTATAGGTATCTATTGACGAGCTCGGTGGTGAGTAGATATATATTTAAATCTGCAAGTATTTGTTCCGGGTCTGGGTGTTGTGGTACGATGGTATTCGTTAATTTCTAATCCTGGTGTGGGGTCAGGACTATATGTGACTGTTGGATGTTATTTATTTATTATTTATCTATAATAAAATATTCTGAACGCGAAGGTTGTGGCTTGATCAATAACCTCTAATAAACAAACTGCCTTATTTATTTTGTCTTTCTAATGGAAAATTAACGAATGTCTTTACATTGTCGAAGAAAATTCTGGAACACCAGTAATCAGATGATAAGCTACATTATGATGTTCACTAACATAAACGCTAGCGTTTTATGATGGGCTTTACGGTGTCATAGTTTTTACTATGAGGAGTGCGTAATCTGAGCAATTTGCTTCACAGCTCGGGAAATGAGCTATAGTGCGGTACAATAATCTTGGTTATGATGTTCAATGAGTTTCTTGTGTGGCATGTTGGATGTTGGTAGTAGCCAAGTTTATGAATCACTATCGATTCGATCGCCAATGTCAAATATCGACAAAGAGATTAGTGAGACCGAACGAGAAGAATTAGGCAAGGTTCAAGAATAACACTTGGCGATTGAGGCCTAAACTACTACCTACTTTGCTCTAAATTTGGACGGGTGACCGTTAGTAGCATTTACTACTGAGTACATCCGTATTCGTGAGGGCACAGCTAGTTGTTTATCGTGAAGTTTTGATTTCAACATGATCTTCATATGGTTGCTTGCTCAGAGTAGTTTAGCAATCCAATTTCATCTACAAAACTTTCTCGCAAATATGAGAAAATCAAATCAAATTTATCTCGTGTCTGTTCGCTGTCTAATTTGTTATTTGTTTATGTTCATGTTTTAAGTAGAAATTCAAATGCAGGTTTGGAAAAACTAGTAGATACACGAGTATCTCTCGTACCTAGGTATTGTAAGTTCACTAAACACAGTTATTCGTGTTTGGGCCGCGCTGTTATCATTAAAAAATATATACTCTCGAATTTAAAAATAAGATTGCAGATTGGCTCTCTTTACCGAAGCTTTATTTCTAGTGGTAAATTGACACGCACACTTTCACATATAATTACAAAATTTGTTAAAAATCATGCACCTATTATAAGCAGTGGCTATACTTGTGTTTAAACTCTTTTATTTGTGTAAATAGTAGGTTCGTACCTACTCAACACATTATTGTCTACGTTAACCATTTTAGTTTAGTACCATTTTTGGGAAGGAACTGACTCCTGACATACAGGTAACCCTAGTTTAGGAGTCAGGGCTTCATTTTGTTTTGTACATTGGTTTACTCAATAAATGTTTTTATTATTATTATTATTCACATATTTTTAATTAAAATCTCATTTATAAAATACATTTTTTACTACAAAAGTACATCTTAATATCAAAAAAGAATATCAAAACAACTATTATAGTAAAAAATATATATAAACATGGAGAACCACCGATCGCGAAAAATTGTTATTATTATTATTATTATTACTCTTCCGAAATGCAGGATTTAATGTTCAAGTGTCAGATTAGAACTTGTCAAAAGACCCCTGATGGGTCCCCCTGATGGACCCCACCGGACCGTGATGGGTCCGTCATCAAAATTGCGCGCGAGTTCGCTTAAGAAACCACCTCAAAAGGTCAGGTCACCATCGTCTTCCTGCCCTTATCCCACATCATGTGGGGTCGGCACAACATGTATTCTTCTTCCATTTCCCTCTATCAGTCGTCATCTCAGCACTCACTCCTTTCTTCACCATATCCACTTTCACACAGTCCATACATCTTTTCTTTGGCCTACCTCTATTCCTACATCCATCCACATTCATATCGAACACTCTTCTTGTCACATGACATTCTTCCTCCCTCATGACATGCCCATTGCCCATACCAAGCTAACCGATTACTCCTCAGCTTTTCCGTCACTGGCGCCACTTTCATTTCAAGTTTCATAAAAGTGTGGATCTAAACTTGGATTCTTAATAAGGCTGTAAGGGTTCTTAGTTAGACTACTAAAGCTAGACCTTGCGATTAATAAAAAAAAATACAACTCTTCGAATTCGAGGTAAATCATCCGCTTAAACCTTGTGTTCTCACAAACTGCGGTAACTTAACTACTCAGTCCGGGCAGGCTTTGATTTCATTTCCGATTCTATTTGAAGGCGGAAATAGAATTAGAATTGCTCCTGTGCAAGATACCTGGGGATTCCCAGATAACCTGCAGATAACAGAGGATTGGCACCAATTTTTACAAGCTTTTATTAAACTTGAACTTGTAATATTTTTTGTTTGTTTAACTTGGTCATTTATAATCATTTCAGCCGTAGGACGTCCACTGCTGAAAATAGCCCCCCCCCCCCGTAGATTGCAAGCGTGACCTATCTTATACGGCTTCCACACAAACAATGATTTGGGGGGGATTTGCCAATACTCAACAAGCAAGCCATCTTGGCCTAGTGGCAGGTTCCCCGACTCGAGATCCGAAGGTCGTGTGTTCGAACCGGGGCGTGCAATGAGTTTTTATATATGTATTCGGACATGTCTCTGCTACCCCTAAGACATTTTCAAAGGATCTGATTGTATGGAGCTTTAGAGGTTACCTACCATGCTTGGGGATAAAAGTCGTGTGCCTATTTTTTTTATAACTTAGTAGATATAGATGAAAATCGTGTACAAAGTTATTTAGTGCACCCTTTTGTTGGTCCATTTGTTTACAAACTTTCCTTTTGACTGGAATATAGGAGTGTTCTCTACGGACCTTCGTTAGATGACTTTACGGGGCGACTACACCCGACTGAGAAGATTTCCCGGAGGAAACGCATATTTATACGCTCAGTAATTTTTGCAGCAGACAATTTATCATGATAATATGTGGTAGAGTATCGTACTGAAAATGCACCAATAACTCAGAAAGCACAACGAGCATAATTTTTGTGCCAACTTAAAAATAATCATCAATTTTAAGATTTCGTGAGCAGCGATTTTTTTTTATACAGCTAAGGTGGCAAACAAGTATTAACTTTTCCAACAGTTCCACAATAAAATATGAATATCGAACTAAACCAGTCCTTATTTTGTAAATACTTAACTTACGCCATTGACTTAGTGAAAAGCCTTATGCCTGCTATTTAAAAAATATAAATTTAAAAGTATTTGTATCTCGTGCGTGATATACAACCGACAACCGTTGGGGAACAAAGGTTCTCGAGTGGCGACCACGAACCGGACGACGCAGTGTTGGAAGGCCCCCCACCCGATGGACCGACGACATTTTTAAGGTTGCGGGAAGTCGGTGGATGGATAAGCCTAAAGACCGTTCGTCATGGAACTCTTTGGGGGAGGCCTATGTTCAGCAGTGGACTTCATCAGTCTGATGATGATGATGATGATGACGTGATATACGGAGTGATCTATTTTGGGTCTCTTCTTCTTTAACTTAGGATGAGAACCAATTAATGTCGTGTAACAACGCTCACTGAAAAAATTAGATGATCAAAATGGGTAAAGGTGATTTTACAGCGAGATTTTCTCACTCCAAATCACAGAAATTGGAGTAGCTCAACTAGAAAGGTACCTCCACCTTACATAATATCGCAGCCAAATAACATTATTTGTTTCAAATTGTGTTGTGTTCTTGCGGTAAGTAAGGTTGCCAGAGCTCTACGGGGAGGGAGGTGTTCGGGGTCGGCAGCGCGTGCATGATGTTGCAAGCGCGTTCATAGGCTACCAACAGTACGTTTTGTACAGTGTGGAGGCGTTCGGACATCTCCATCGCAAAATGACTGGTGGCATAATGACTTTAAAATAGTAATATCTAATATACACCTTGCGGTCAATAAATGCAAAGATTAGGTACCCTTTTTACTCTAACTGCCTATTGCTAATAGATGTATGAACGATCTGGGATAGTGTTATATTTTTATATTACTGTACCACGTGACCACGTTCGATTTATTAGGGACCCGAGCCGAAAAGCTAATAACAAAATCGTTCTATTGTTAGTCGTAAAACGTGCGCTCAATATTTTTATGTGGTGATAATACGCACTAACTTTGTGGTTTCGTGGCGATCGTAGGCCCACTGTCTACAGCTATCGAATCATAGCTGCGAAGAATAGCATCAATGTTTATTAGCTAAAATTAAGACCTCTTTTGGTAGCTTTTTAGAAAGCGTGATTTACAATAAATTGATTCTCTGACCTAACATGCAGTCGATTCAATAATATTGCCTCGCTTAAGTTACACGTTCGTTATTTGTTCCCTTTATTATAATAACTTATGACACTCACGTTGCTAATCTTTGTAATTTACAGAGTAATTTTCGGGAGAATTAGGGAAGTCCCGGAAAGTGTATGAAACATTAAGCCTATTAAGTAAAAGATATCACAAAAGGCCTGCGTGGTAAGCTGCCTTCAGACCACGGCTTAAATGGCCTAATGATTATGTAATCTTCACTTATTCAAGGGATAAGAACAGTCGGCAAAATTAAGTAGGTGTACTAACGATTTCGTGTTTTTCATAACGGCAAAACAGCGTAGGATGGCCTCTCATTAGATGGTTATAAAATATACCTTCTGATCAAATAGGATTGGAGGAGGTAAAGCACAACAAGATTTTCTCGCTATAAAGTAGTGCAGCTCTTCTGGAAGGTACCTCCGCCTTACTGAAGATCACAGCCAAATAACATTATTTGTTTCAAATAGTGAATAATTATTTGTTTCAAATTTCAAATAATGACGATAGTGTTCCTTTTTCCTGCGGCGAGTAAGGTTGCTAGAGCCCTTTGATTTCGAGGTTGGAAACGCGTGTGTGATGCCTCTGGTATTGCAAGCGTTCATAGGCTACGGTAGCGACTTACTAACAGGTGGGCGGTATGCTTGTTTGCAAGAGTTGTATAAAAAAAGTTGCATAAAAAAAGTAGCTTGGAATGCAGGCTTTGTTCAGCAGAAGACGTTCTACGGCTGAGATTGTGATGATGAATTCATTTGTTGTGGTTGTGACTGCCCTTCATCAGAGACGATCGTCATATTATAAAGATCACCGCTGTGCTGCGCTGTTGCAGGTTGAAAACAGTAGAAAAAACATTTATATATTCCGGACATACCAACACGGTCAACTGATCCCAAACTAGGCATAGCCTGTACTATAGGTACCACCAGAGACTGATATTACTTATTAGATAAATATTTAACATCCAGACACAGAACAAACATCTGTGTTAATCACACAAATTGTTGTCCAGCGCGGGAATCGAACCCGCGACCTCTAGCGTAGAATGCAGAGTTATTATCAACTGAGCTACGAGGCCTATCTGACAAAGAAAACAATCTCTTGTCGAGGTGATTACTGGCTAATGACGTCACATGACACTGCGCGAACATTTCTACGCTCGCGCTGACGTTTTTAATGAGAACGCGGAAATGAATGCTCTTTGCCAGACTGATGTTATCATCGTAGGGGAAAGATCGGGGCCTGCGGTGCGAAGGCATATTACACAATTATATGTATACGAGGTGATTAATAATATGTTTCATATCCCGAAAGGGGCTTATTCTACACCCAATTAGCTATAAGTTTGTCCTACAACTTTTGAAAATAGAAAATTTGTCATTGAAAAATTACGTAGGCCGTTGGCCACAAGATCGGTCCTTTTGGAAATCTTTGGGGAAGACTATGTTCAAAAATATTTTATTGTCATTATATCTGTACTATAATAATATATATATATATATATAAATGCGAAAGTAACTCGGTTTGTTTGTTACCTTTTTACGACTAAACGGCTCAACGGATCGTACTGAAATTGAAGGATATAGATTATATCTAGGAAAAGACATCTTTTGTTCAAAAAAATAATCTTGCAGTGGTTTAAATAGGGCTTGAAATAGTATAGGAAATCCATAATTCTTCAAGTAAGGGATTTCATAATTCATATGCTTTTGGTAAGAAATAAATAAATACGTGTTTCAGCATTTTTGCAAAATCATCCCTTATGAAGGCAAAGTAAGGAGACAGAATTATGAAGTAATATAATATAAATTAAATATACATTAAAAAAATATATATTTCATATAAATGCGGACGAAGTCGCGGGTAACGACTAGTGAGTATGTAATTTTTACCTATATAGGAACTGTTTAGTGTGAGTCGGAAGGTCGCGTGAGCGTCCCGCGTGACAACTGACCATTGATCACGGTGAGAAGCACGGCACGAAGGACATTTTAACACGAAAAAGCAAAAACCGGACTAAAATCCAGTTTTCCCTTACATGTCACTATTAAATTAAGTAAATAGGTCAACTCCAACAATCACACACCAACAACGATTTCAATCGATTCACAGGTTGTGGGTTCGAATTCCGATCGAGAAGAATGGATTTTCCATTCATAAAATGTATGTTCGATAAACAAAATTAATGGTCTCGAACGGTGAAGGAAAAAATCGTGAGGCTGCATTTCATAGAAACTGAAAATTTTAAGACACGTGACATGTGCACGAAAGGATCCTCTAAAGAGGCGCACTTTAATCCTTTCACAACACTGATTCTTTCACCGACAGTTATTGGCCCTTTTCAGGGCCACTATACCTCAACATGGTCACTGAACTTATACAGGTGACCAAGAATGTATCAGTGACACAACAAGCAAGCAAGCGTCTACGAGTATGATAATATTCTGAAAAAGGTTCACTATAAGATTTCTTGATAGTACAGACAAAACAAAAATACTTAACCGTTGCTTTAAATAGAATTTATGTTTTAGGCCTATCTGAAAAAAAATGGTAACAGTTCTTTGAATTAGTAACTTTTATTTAACTTGCCTGCCTGACTTTTATTGAGGATAAGGCAAAAAATCTTGTATTTAGTAGTTTTTTTTTATTCAAAAGGCCTCCGGTTATAAAACTTCGAATAAATTTTCTAAATAAAACGAAAATAGTATTTCCAAGAAGCTGAAGCTGAGAACTTGTTGATATAAGATAAAAATCTCTCTTCAAAGCACATCTGACCCTGGTATGCGTAGAAAACCCTGTTGTCTATCTCCTGCTACGTGTTGATCCCTCTGATAGTAGACTTTAGGTAACATTTAATCTCCCTTAAAAACTATACCGCATTTTCTTTCAGTTATATAATCTACACTAAGAACTATTACTTGGATAATCTGGTGTTCAGTTTTAGGACCAAAAAATATTATGTTTGGTAGGTAAACTAAGGTTCTGTACCTCATTTGGAAAAAACGGAACCCTTGTAGGATAACTTTGTTGTCCGTTTGTTTGTCTGTCTGTCAAGACTGGAACCTTTATCTCAGTAGCAGATAAAGGTATCAACTTGAAATTTATACCAACTATTAGGGTTTGTGAGGTTAAAGTGCCGTATAAAAATCAAGTTCCACGTAGATGGATTCACCTACATTTAAAGTTATGGCCAATTCTAAGCAGGTTTTGTTTTGGTAGTAGCTAAGTAAAAACTAGTGCGGACAGACCAAACAATTCTCAAATTAACAACGAAGTCTTACCATATGCAAAAGGAGTAAAAATTACCCTTAAAACGTGTGCCAAAAGTACACACACCACCTTATCTCTTAAATACCGACCGAAGTACCTTTGAGTATCATTGAAGCCGCATCGATACGGTTGCCCGAATTCCCCGCTCTAATTAAACTCTAACGAAGCAATTAAACCTTCCGTTTGCTTGTTTAGGATTCAGTTTCAGTTAATTGCTGTATTATAAAGTCAAAATTTCTTCGAGATCTTTACATTGCAGTATTCCTTTAGGACTGAAACTCAATATAATCCCACCTAAGAACGTTTCCACATGACGACACGACCCATAAAGTTGAAGCAAATGTAAGAAAAATACGTTCTCTTTTCATACTGTCCTACATAATAACAATAACACCCAACAGTCACATACATAGTCCTGACCCTACAAAATACGAGTGCCATAATGCTGCTGCACACATACCCGAACATTTGCAGTGCATGCAAGCATTTGTCCCGCAGTGGAAATCGAACCCCTTGCGTCTCAGACGGTCATTCGCCAGCTAAGCTTTCGCGATTGACATGACAGTCAATCACGCACGAAAAAAAAGCCCCGTCCACTCACGATACTTGTCAATACCCATAATTGTGACGTCCACCGCTATTGACAAATGTACAAGGACCATTCGGAAGTGTCGTCTGCCTCTGTCGCTTATCTTGAAGATAGACGATAGTGTAGAGCGCAAAAGCGGTATTGCGATTATCATTAACTGAGATGACGTTTTGGTGCAATCGCGTAGTCGCTAATGATATTCTTTATAAAAGAACGAGCTATTATTTAGGATGCTGGTAGAGCTCGATTCAAAACCGGTATTTTCTTACAGTACAGCACAAGTACGGCTTCCATATGCGGCTTCACTAACGTGTACGCGGATATAAAGCCTATTTGTTATTTTAGGCTATTTACTACATACATGCCCAGACTAATCTGTTCAGTGGATGCGGCGTGAAAGAGTAACAAACATATTCACATACTCACATATTTAGCTTTTACAATT
Source organism: Anticlea derivata (assembly GCA_947579855.1). NCBI lineage: Eukaryota > Metazoa > Arthropoda > Insecta > Lepidoptera > Geometridae > Anticlea > Anticlea derivata. The sequence continues at coordinate 8,179,692 of OX388262.1, forward strand.
GCTTACCGAAATCGTTCTAAGATTGATTTACCGCGAGTTGCGCCAGCGCGTAAAATGTCGAATTAGAAGAATGCTACAAAACAATGCTAATTTAATGACAATCTAGAATGAATTTCAGTGCAACTAAGGCTCATTTTGAAAGCCAAAATAATGCAAATGTTTTGTTTAAAACTTTCTAGCGGAATTCGGAGCCTCTGAGGCATGTCATACCGTGGAAGCAAGCACGTCGCTACTTTGACTATTACTGGGTGACAGCCCTGCACTGCCAGGGCATACCGAACGCTTTATCACTTAATTTGAATCGTGTTCTGAATTCTAAATGGAGACTGCCCTAGAATTCGAAAATTGTTAATCTGCTTTGTCTGTTCCGATTTCAGTCGCAATCTTGTAATTTATAATAATGGGGGTTACATTTTACCAAAGAATGAACAAACGCCTATCGATACTGGCGTTTTATTCACAACTAGCTTCTGCCTGCGGCTTCGCTCGCGTCGTACATACATAAAAAGTAGCCTATATGCTATTATAGGTAAATAACTTTATCTATTCCAAGTAACAACGACATCGGTTGAGCCGTTACGGCGTGATTGAACAACAAACAACCTCACAAACTTTGGCATTTATAATAATGAGTAGCTATGATATTATGAAGTGGGATTCGTAGATGTGTCGTCACACTCAAAATACACTCAACAATCATATACATAGTCCAGACCCTACATTAGGTTGTGTCGTGGATATAAGAAACTATGACTCAGCATCATCATCATTTCAGCTGTAGGACGTCCACAGCTCAACTTAAGCCTCCCCCACAGATTTCCAGAGCAAATTCTGAACATGCGGGGAGAATTTGCCTATACTCTCAGTATTTACAGAATTACCTATCTAAATTACAGTGAGGTTAAAATAAAATACTTCATGCAGGATACGTAAAAAAACTAAATTTAAAAATTAAAATATAATCGTTGTCTTATATGTACTACGTAAGACATCATTTTGTAACCAGCATCATGTTTGAAGAATTCCCACGCAAAAAGAGCATTTCATAAACTCGCGGATCTGTTGAAAGACATCCCTCACTACCCTCTAAATCAAACACGCATTCCCGGCTCCCTTCACGCTATAAGACACGTCAACTGAAGCGATTTATGATAACTCAAGAGAATTAGGGGAGTAAATATTGAACTGGAATGTATTTCAATGATCGACTCTCGCTCGATTGGTGTGTGTTTGTTAATTATTAGATGTTTGAAATATTGATTGTTGTTGATTTAATGTTGGTTTGGGTATCTTTTTTATCAGATTCACACCTTTAACCTTTCAAATTTATAAATAGTTAAAAACTGTGTCTGTTTGTTACCTTTCACAACTGGCTAAACAGATTTTGATGGAATTTAATATAGATAAAGCATAAACACGACATACGAAAAAGGCTTTTATCCATGTGCCGTGCGAACGAAGCCGCGGCCGGCCCCTAGTAATACACAAATAATATAAAAGCTCACGTCCATTCTTTTATTTCTGCGTTCTTTTTGTATTTTTGCCCAGCTTTTTAATGAGGTAAGTAAACATGCACTCTGAATAAATTGTCTTTGTTTTTCGTATCTCGGTCCTCGCTATACAAAATGTGCTTATGTTTTGGAGAAAAATTTACAATGAAATCCTGGATGAATTGCTTACCAAAATGTATTGTTGTTTTTGTGCGGAATAATGTTATTGAGTAGTTTGCATAGCAACAAAAGTTAGAGTTGATGATTCGGCAAAGTAGTGACTTTGTTGAAAACTTACCCTAATTTGTTAATATAGAGATGACAGCTATTTGAATGCAAGGGATTTTTCACTTATTGGCTTTTATGAAGCTTTATGTTTGTTCGTAAAATTAAAATAAAATTAGCCTGTCACTGACCAAATACAGGACCAAGAAAGAATCAGTGACACGACAAGAAGAAGCGGTGTTTTCCGGAGTATCCAAAAATATAGGCTTTGATGTCTCAACGCCTCTTCTTGGTAATAAATAATTTCAATTCTTAAAAATCTATATCTGTCCTTTGTTTCTAAATAAATAAATAAAAAATAAAAAATATTCCGGACATATTCACACGGTCAACTGATCCCAAACTAGGCATAGCCTGTACTATGAGTACCAGAGACTGATATACATAATAGATATATATTTAACACCCAGACACAGAACAAACATTCATCACACAAATGTTTGTCCAGTGCGGGGATCGAACCCGCGACCTCTAGCGCAGAAGGCAGAGTTACTACCAACTGAGCTATGAGGCCAGTCAAAATACTTTTCAACAGTCTAGTGTCCATTCTCTATATATTCAGTTCAAAAAGTTAACAAAAAAGTGCCGACTGTACTGTTTACACGTTCTTTCCAAGTTGTTTGTTTTTAAAGCGTTTTTAAAATTATTTTGAACCTTAGCAGTCATTTTTTTTTATCTCCTTAGGTTATGACATCCATACTAAGCAAAATACGGTGTTTCATAATCGAAGTCATAATCGCGTTCGCTATTTTCATCTGTTAATCTACAGAACAAACTTACCAAAATGTATGGTGCTTGGTGCTCCTGATTTGAACCGACTTCATAAAAGTAGGAGACTACTAGATCAGTGGATATGTTTTTATGTTTTGAAAACTGATCAAAATTTCCGGATATAACTATTAAAACATAGAAAGAAGTTCATAAATAAAGTAGTTTTTTTTTGTTTTTAAACTTAATTGTTTTTAGGTATGTAAGAACATCAGCAATAGCATTGCAAACAAAAGTTAGTAAACACACTCCATTATATTCCTTTTAAACTTTGCAAAGCTTATACTTACGCTTTTAAGTGCTTTTAAGGGAACGAGCGAACGCTATTACCCTTTCACACTAGGTAATTACAATTAGTGTGTAGCACGCCTTAATGATATTACGATGTTGTTTGCCCGTTACTGTCTGGCGGGCAATTCAAGCTGCATTTATATGCGCTATATTGGGAACTACTAACCTTGCTAAGTAACACCAGTTGTTGCACATAAATTATTAAATTACAAAAAAAAAATGAATTATGTTCTTCCACAGTTTGTACCGTCAAAAAACTATTATTTTATCTAACAAAACCTAGAGTCGGATATTGTAAAAACCGTTGTTTGCGTGACGAGTGGCAAAGGTGCTACGCCATCTTGTCTACGGGCGTAGCTTGTTTACTACGTGCAGTAAGTAGGTAGCGTTCAAGGCCTGTTATTTAGTAACTATGGAACAGCTATACGATCTCAAATGATCATTATGTCTACTGAATAAAGCAAATTTTATGTTCAACTTTGATGGACGAGCGAATTCTGCGCACCTCTCAAATTAAAACACAAAATTGTCATTTATTCCGTTGGCGCAAAGATCTTTGCGGAACTATTGCGGTAACGGTACGGCTTGGTAATGGAGGTGTATAGCATCGGTCACACATAGCTTTTTGTAAAGCAGTTAGAACTAGCAGCCAGAAAAGCTCGCTGTTTCTAATAGCCGCCTGTGTCTTACAGGGCGAGAGCTAGATAAGATCCTCAGCGCATGTTTTTTTAAGATTTCGGTGATAAAAACTACTTATTGTTTTAAAAACTGAGCTACAGCTCAAATACTGCTTCACTTTTGATTTATCTTTACATGATAAAATAAATAATCGAGTTGCATATTATTCCAATGAAATAAATCAATTTCCTTTATAAACTCGTAAAACTGAAAAATAGCACACAAATATCATGAAGCGGCCTTTTGTTTAGCTCACAAACGAATGATTTTTATTTAGTCTCTTTTGTAGAAAAGTGGCTAATAATAATCGGATTTGCGTCGCTTCGTTGGGCCTGACGCCTCTCCGATCTCGTCCCACGGGTGCGATAAATCGATTTATGAAAACAACATTTCAGATAAATTGTTGCCTAATTTTTGAACCCTTGGAGCTATTCAAATTAAGGTAACTAAGGTTTAATTTAACAAAGTGTTATCGAAAATCGACAGGAATAGGATTTGTGAAAGTGTAAGTATTTTTCCAATAGACTATTTGAAGCTCTTTAATACTTTAAGCTTCTTTCTCGCGGTCATAAATCGATCGAGGCACACTGAATCACTGAATTTGTAAATTGATGAGGATTACGCTCTTATAACGGACTAAATCAGATTACACAATCGTGATGTTCACAGCTTACGCAAAATTAATGGTTCTATAGACCTGACGACAAGTGACCCCAATTATATCATACAAAAGCTGTATTGTTCACTGGATTACAAAAGTACTTCCGAACATTTACATGACATAGCTTCACATCAAATAAATTTGGTTTTTATTATGCCCTTGTGTGTAAGGTGGAAAAGTGTGGCTGGAATATTTTTTATGCTTGAAAAGGATCTCGTTTGATTTTTTGTAAACTGATTAAAATGATTCCTGTTTCCTCTTGATTATCCTGATAATATCACAGGAAAAAAAATATGATAAATAACACCCAACAGTCGCCTACATAGTCCTGACCCCGATAGGATTTCCTGTGATATGGGTATCAGAAACAACGACTACGATGATACCACAACACCCAGATCAAGAACTAATATTTTCAGATCATGCAAACATTATATTTACATAATACATTTGGTCCGCAGCGGGAATCGAATCCCTTGCATCTCAGACGAGCACTCGCCTGCTATGTCCCTGACATCACATAATATTAGTAAGATATGTTTTAAACAATGATACTACAATAACTCCCCAAACAATACAAGAAGCTTAAGCAAAGGAAATCAGATTTCTAAGCCAGTGGTCCGCGAGCATTTAGGTACTGAAACTTCTGAGTAGAAATCATTGAAAGATTGTCCATTCGCTCAGCTGCAAAAGGGATCTTGGAGCATCTTGTTCAACTTAGTAGGCCCTATACGGGCAATTTGTTAAACAATAATGCGTATCGACACTGTTGAATACTATAAGTAATGGATTCAAAGTTAATGTCAATATGGTGCTTATTTATTCCAACAAAATCACAAAGATCACTTTAACTACTCAGAAACTAAGTGAAGCTACGTCTGTTTCTTATAACGAAGCATAAAAAAAGAATCAAGCAACAATCGGCATGGTACCTACTCATTATTTTTTTCGATGATTCTTTTCACAAAGTATTAAACTAAGGCGTAGAAAAATAAATCATTATGGAAAACAATTGTTTCGCTAGTTATTTGTTTGTCTAGTTAGTTGCTACAGAAATGCTCATGATTGATAATTATTATTGCTCATATTTTATTTTGAATAGTCATGCTGTCTCGCATTCTGGGCCAGGTCTGCCCCTTATCCTCCCTCCTTTTTTGTCCCGTGCCAAATTCTGCCAATTTGAAACGAATTTTATATGACATATCACATGGCGTTTGAACACGGCTTAAAACACATAAATAATATTAATAAAAAAAAAAATTATAATGTACTGATACGAATTAGGTACCGTAATTACCTATATCGTTAAATTTACTTTGTGGGGTGTTCGATATGGTTGATAATAGCTAATAAGGCACGCTCTAAATTAATTTAATTCAGTGGACATTTCGATATAAATTTTAAATGACATGCTCACTCAACGTTTGAACCGTTTGACACAAATAGCTGGTGTAGTCACTGTTGCTCTGAATGGAGCAATTCAATAGCCCGTGGAGAAACATTTTAAGCATTTATGTGTTTAGGAACGATCCTCTCTGTAAGATTACTTGTCCGATTGAGTAAATGTTTGCTCATGTGATTTTGATTTCCTTTTCCAACTGTTGGTAATGTACAATCGGGTAATAATAGGGTATATCAAACTAATAGGGTAGAATTTAGGCGCGATCAGTGGATACCATAAGACGAACGCTGCGGCCGCTCCCTGGAAACATGTTTGTGTACTCGTCTTTGATACATGTGGAGGACAAACAAACCTCGGTTTTGTAGATGGCATGGAAACTGCCCTAATATTTTAAGTCGCCCGGTTCGTAGTCGCCATGCAAGACTTTTATTCCCCAACGGTTGTCGGTTCCGCGAGCTATATTGCCAGCCCACTGCCACTGCTACTTGCTAATTCTGAGAGCTATGTCGGTGACCTGGGTTCGTCTACGGATTTAACTTATTATACGCACCATTAAATTGATAATTACGTTCTTGTTTGGGCATGCATTTGTGTAAAGTCAAATTTCGCAAACGACCGTAGCCCAAAGTATTTTAATTTCATTCATTACGACCCGCCCTTAAAACCGCGCCCTTGGTATTTTATTACTTCATAAAGTGTAACGGGGAGGTTTTATTGTGAGTTTTGAACCTTATTGTTACCTGTCTTGATTTACCGCTCGGAAAATATAAGGCTTGAGGAAAGAAAGCACTAAGTTTTTTTAAAAATTTTGAAAGTATTGGACTTATTATAGATTTACCTACTACTACTACTACTACTGAATGAGGCCGACTTGATATTACATTGCAAATGTTCGGACAAGATTCTGACTACCCCTTTTAGACATCTCAAGAATCTAAACAGTCGATAACCTATTTTTTAGGGTTACGTACCTCATTTGGATCACTTTGTGGTCCGTCTGTCTCTCGCTTGGCGCATCAGCTTGGCTCTTTGACACTCTCTAGGACCCAAGTAACTACATGAGTTGGTACATGCCTATACGAACTCTTCACAAAGAGACCTTCTGCTATTCGTAGAGCCTACTTTTTCCTAAGCCTTATATTTTCCGCAAACGATTGTAATACACTAAAATAGAATAGAATATATATTTATTTTCTTAAAAAACCTACACCTTATTAAGAATAAACATACAAAAACAAATAAATAAAAATAGGTGTAGGTCGAGCTACAAAATTGGCTCTGCCTCAGCATAAGTTAGTTGGTTAGCAGGCTAGAAACCAACGCTGGGCTTCCATCAAAGCCTTGGTTGTCGCTACGGACCAAATACTGTGAGTATTTGGTCCGTAGGGACACACGAAACGACGACACGATAAAAAAAAACAAGAAACACACTAACATATATAAAATAAAATATAAATATAAATATTCCGGACCTATCACACGGTCAGCTGATCCCAAACTAGGACTAGCCTGTGCTATGGGTACCAGAGACTGATATACATAATATATGTATATATATTTAACACCCAGACACAGAACAAACATCTGTATTCATCATACAAATGTTTGTCCAGTGCGGGAATCGAACCCACGACCTTTAGCGCAGAAGGCAAAGTTACTACCAACTGAGCTATGAGGCCTGTCATAATAATATAAAAAAAAAAAAAAACACAGACATATAAAAAAAAAAACAACTAACTACAAAATATAATTAAATAATAGTAATAAAAAAAAGTGCTAATGGTACATAATTATGTAAGGTCCCATTGAAAAAAAACAAAAAGGGTTAGGACGGGACTATTTTGACAAATTATGTAAATTTTGTAAAAAGTATCACACGTAAAATCTGACCCAATTTTGATCCATTATATCTCTGGCATGTTTGCTGAAAGTAGAGTGGACAGCTTTCATGCCAACATCAGAAAAAGATGCACATCTTTGAGAAGAAGGGTTCGTGACAGCCCGAACAGCATCGTGAACGCACTATCCGACAGATGGGATTGTCCGATAATAAACCACTGGATGCATGTTAATGAAGCAATGTGTGCAGGCGCACACATTGCTTCATTAACAAAAAAATCGCTTTTATTTCATTTGTAACCTCTTTTTGTTCATACTAACATAAGTCTTAAGAACTTTTATAAATATGCTACTAACCAAATACGGACCAAGTCTGAAATATATTTTTAATTACATTATTATAATAACCAAAGCAGTCATCATCATGACGGAGGTTATGGATTTCCATATGAGTGAGTACATACAAACTTACTTAAGTAGGTAGGATTTGTACTGTACCATAGTTAGCCGTAGCGGGCGTACGAGAACAAGATAAAACACGATCCAGACATAAGTGATACTTGTACATTACAGTCGGCAACGAAATTCCATGAATACATTTAGGTAAAACTTACAAAACACCTGAGATCTAAATGATTCCATATGGCATAACAGGTAGTCAGTGACTTTTGTAACTTAACGATAAATTGTTTTTTACTTTACTTTAGTCAGTTATTAACGGGTAGTAATGTTGTTTATTTTGCAAATTACGTTACTTTGTTGCAATCAGTTTCTTTTTGAGCCCGGCTTTGCGATCAACTGTTATTCCTAAATAATTATGTATATCAGTCTCTGGTACCCATAGTACAGGCTATGCCTAGTTTGGGATCAGTTGACCATGTGTGATATGTCCGGAATATTTATATTTATTTACTTATATTTAGTTAAGTGCCCCAATGGTCGGAGAGAATCGCAAGCCTGCAAATATTCTATTTGTCAGTATCAAATAGAAACTTATTGCAGCAAAGCTACGTAATTGCCCCACAGGTGCCATTCAAATTAGTTCATGTTCAGCGACTTTCGTTGCTGTCTGTACGTCTTCATTCAAGCACGTCGAGCACTGTGTTTTCGTTTCCTAACCTACTTTAATAAACAATGGAGGGATTATTACTTGTTTTTTTGTCATGGACATCCCAATTCACAAAATCCTACAAACTCTCATCAAATCTCAAAAATGTTTTTTGTTTGAGCACCAAATCGACAAAAAAATCTTTTATGTAAGATATTGAACTTTCGTTATGAAACCAAGAAAGTTTAACCTTACCATTCAAACTGCTAAAGATATTGGTTCGGAGTGAAATATCGGGCTCTTTGGCTTATTTATCTCTCACAGAAGACATTTGAACGTGTTTGCAATGCAAAGGCTGCTTTAAACAACCTTTAAACGTGGAATGAGATAATTTAGAAGCAGTTGAATAGGGAACCTCAGGGTTCCATACATCGGGATGCTTTACTCAGTTGAGAGTGTATTATTAATTAAATATTAATAAGATTTGGTGCGAAAACCAGCGCCGCTGCATATTATCCCGCCACAATATCCTATCAACAAAAAAAAATCAGTAAAATATATATAAATATATACAGGTGAGTTTTTTTTCAGGGCCACTTAGGCGAACAGAAAACCAGCGCCGCAGCAGCTCCACTGTGCTATGCGGCACCAGCTGAGTGGTGACCGTTTTTGTGTCTAGGTTTTATTTGTTCCATTTGTTTAATTTGTGACGCAAAATAAGTATTTTTCTATTTCTATTTTTTTCTATTTCTAAATCGGAAACCGTGAGATTAATCGAAAAGTGACGTTAGGAGTTACGGGCTCGATTTTGAAAAAAAATAAGATCAGCATCAACAAAAGTTGAAATTTATTTACAGTTTTTCAGAAAATGTTTTGAAAAGATTTTAAAATTTTTTTTTTGCTTTTTTGGTTTCTTTGTTTGATAATAAATAAATAAATGTACTATAACTATATGTCCAAAGTTGTTGGAACACATTCAAAATTATAATTTGTTGAATTCAACAATATTTATTTACCGAAGGTTATTTTTTACTAATTAATTGCTTTGCTTGCACATAGTCCGACCGAAATAATAAACCTTCGATAAATAAATATTGTTTAATTTATAAATTTGCTTGTTTTTAAGGTGTTCCAACAACTTTATACACATTGTTATGGTACATTTATTTATTTATTATCAAACTAAGAACACATAAATGTAAAAACTTAAAATAAATTTCAACTTTTTTTAATGCAGATCTTATTTTTTTCAAAGTCGTGGCTCTAATTCCTATCATCACTTTTCGATTACTCTCACGGTTCCCGATTTCGCCTAAGTAGCCCTGAAAATAAACTCCCCCTATATATATATTTTTGAATATTTATAAAATACACATTATTATTTAATATTTTTTTGTATATTTTTGTCAGGTTAAATATCTATAGAATGGAACTAGCGGGAAGATATCCAGTGCGCCTCGGCTTTCATGCACACAAAAGGTCCTACCATCATGACCTATGCAACTACGTTCTACATTTCAAACTAATGAAACAAAGCCGACTAAGTCTTGTATTATGCAAACAAGCATCATGTAAGGCGTAGATTTATGAGCGAACTTCGTTGGGAGACTCGTGAGCTGCTCCTGGGGGAATATCCCTCACTATTGCTCCATATATTCATAGTTGGTTAGCAGATGTCCCCTGTGGCACTACCTATCCTAACTATTCCTTAGTCATGCAGTACAATCTTAACGCAGATATATGCTCGACAAACATGATTCATCGAGCAGCATCGAAAATGATTAATTTCTAAAATGTTTACTAATAAATATAAAAAAAATAGATAGACTTTCATTCCCAAGAATGGTAGACGTACTTTTAGATCTCCAGGTGATCAGATTTTTGAAGATGTCTAAGAGGGGTATTCAGACGCATGTCTTAACATTTCGCCCATGCCCACACTTTGCAGTAGTAAGTATTCCATACGTGACAGGTTGCAACCTAATCGCCGCTTTTGAGAATACTTACTGGTTTTTACACGAATTTATGTAACGAACACTACTAACATTTTTCGAATATAAATCTCATTGGTGGACGACCGGGTTCAAACCCATGACCTTCGGATCGAAAGTCAGAGAACCTTCTACTACTTATCTACTAATTACTGTGGCATCATTTAAAAGATTACGAAATGTATGCATGTTAGTGCAGGCGATTTTACATACATCTTCATACACAATAAAGTAGTCTTTTGAGTATGAGCTATATGCTCAATGCTCCTATTGAGCATATAGCTAATACTCAAAAGATAGTAAAATATATTTATTGTGCCCACTATTTCTCGTCAGAAGATCTCTATCAAAGAGATAACTGCGAAATGTATTAGACCATTTCCTTGCGAGACGCCAACTTATCGCAGCCTATATATTCCTAGGAATAAATGGAAGAAGTGCAAAATATAAAAACCCTTTAGTGAACTTTAAATGGTTAATAGAAGCGCGCTTTGATTTTCAAAAGTTATAATACATTTAGAATTTCCTTTTTAAAAATCAAAATCTGTATACAGGATGACGTTTTTTTCAGGGCCACTTAGGCGAAATCGGAAACCGTGTGAGTAATCGAAAAGTGATCTTAGGAGTTACGGGCCCGATTTTGAAAAAAATAAGATCACATTAAATTTAAGTTTTTGAATTTTGTTTTTTCATTTTTGGTTTCTTTTTTTGTTAATAAATAAATAAATTTATAATAATTATGTGTCAAAAGTTGTTGGAACACCTTAAAAATAATAAATTTATAAATTGAACAATATTTATTTACCGAAGGTTATTATTTAATAATTAATTGCTAGAGTTATTTACCTAGGATAGTATAAATGCTACTTTATATCTAGGTACCACGCGAGCGAATCAGCGGGCGCAAGTTAATATAGAAGGCTTTACTACATCTATTCTAGATGTTTTATACAGCGTCTGGTGAAACTTTTTACCCACTTACGGGACGCTGTTGTGTCTGGGACATGTTTAGGTGGAGTAGGCTTTCAGCACTTGTACTATCCTCTCAGTTAAGTCGGCCTTATCAACAGGAAAGACATGGTCAATACGTGCGGAGCTGACTAAGCCGCGGGTTCCCCTCGATGTTTCGTCACCGTTTTGAGCGCGTGTTTAATGCGTAAATTCACTCTCTAACAGAGAAATTCATTGATATGCGACCGGGATTAACATTATATGAACTTTGGGTCGAAAGTCATAGTCATAGCGAATGTCATCAAAGACAGCAAGGCTCATATAAGGTTTATAAAGGCAGGGTAATATTGTGTTTTTGTGGAAGAATCTGTCCAAGCCCCCAATTCTACTTATTCAATGACTGGAAAATGATAATCGCATGATAATGATCGCACCCTTATCATTCTATATGGGGGCTATAATGGAATCAAACTAAAGAGATGACGTTATGCAATTAAATATTAAATGATTGTTGTGGTTTGTTTGAAACATATTTATCTCTATTATAAGAACTAACATTATTATAACTACTATAATGAGCTTAGGCATAAAACGTTTAATAAAATCCCTCTTATCTAAATGAAATATTCGGATCTCATTAATCAAATGAAGTTTTCTTTAACTTTTGATGGCTACGTGTGAATTCTGAATCATTAAGGCAGGTGAGAAGTAAACAAGTTTGTTGACTTACAGACATCCTTCAAAGAACATTAAAACTTGCTGAAAACATTAATAAGTAGGTATGTAAAATAATTACACTATACTAACTTCCACTAAGCTCACGTAGTTTATCATGTTAAAAAAGCGCAAGAACTTGGATGCTTGCTTGTCGTGTCAATGACTCTTTTTTGGTCATCCTCTATTAGGTCAGTGACCAGAGTGAGGTATTGTGACCCTGAAAAGGACCTATGACCGTGACCGTCAGTGAAAGAATCAGAGTAGTAAAAGGACTAAAGTGCGCCCTCTTAGAGGCTCCTTTCGTGCACAACATGTCTTAAATTGTTGGTAATAGGATATGCCGGATTCTACACGATGTTTTTCATCACTGTTTGAGACAACTAGTACCTATAGCACAAATTTTCCGAATTGAAAAACCAATCACAACACGACCTGTGGATCGTAAGGCGGGGCGACTACCACCAGTAGGTACCTACTCTAATGAACTCGGTAAAAAAAAGATATGGAACACTTCGGTGTTACATGATATAGCTTAGGCTGACCATGTTAATGACAAATCGAAATAAATAGGTAAGCGACTTACTAAATTGGGACTGAATCAAACATACAGACCTTTACATTTATACATAAGTATGTAAGTATATACAAGATTACTAAGGTCATAAGACCACAACTCTCTTGAGCATCGCTAATCCGACGGCACGGGTAGATAAGTGACATCAAAGTTTCATAAGCTCGTAACATGTGAATTACAGCGCCTATATCGTCGCTGCTCGCTTATACTCTCTAGCCCTTACTGAGGCTCATATCTGTGATGTTTGTATGTTACTTGTCATTGGTGAGTGGTGAAAAGTGGATAGTTTATCGTTTTTCTACAGTGTCACGTGTATCACCCTTACAAAAACCAGGAAGCTATTACCTTCCCACCCACCAGTGACTAGTAAGACGGCTCATGATTTACATGTGAACTCGGTACTCTGAGCTTAATTTTAAGCCTTACCTTTAGACTAGAGCGCCGAATTTAAGTTGCTTTGAAAAATGCTAGTGCTTAAAATTATTTGATTTTGCCCCGATTTTTACACTAGTTTGCGCCAGCGGCTTTGCTTTGGTGATAACTAGATAACTACTGGTTTGCCCCGAACCAATATCTCTTGTTACTGTACTAAGTCATTGACTCTACATACTAAATGGGAGATAACGTTATATTCGTCTTCAAATGTTACTATTTACGTTGTATATCAAAAACCATATGAATGTCAAGAGAGTGAAGCTCGGGCCTCCAAAATCTTGAAAAGCGAAGCAAAAAAAAATTTGAATACGCGTTTTCAAAGTACCTATACATGCATATGTCGGATGCGGCTAGTGACTTCATTACAAAGAAACAAGTAGCAATTCTTTTATGTGCACACGATAAAGGTCTTATATAGGAGTGCACATAAATTCTGCGCTCATTTGCATGAGAACGGAGCGAGCGTCTAGTTTGCGGCTTGCTCCTAATGGCTCAACTATAAAGGAAAAATATTGTATTGAGCGCATACTATTTTACGACCATAGTGCTTCTAATGAAACATAGGCAGGTAATTTTATCTTCTTTTTATATTACTGCGCAAGGGAACACAGTACACATACACGCTATAACTTGCTTTGTTATTCAAAGAGTAAGATTCTGTTTTTATGGGATATGTATGTATTCATATACATAGCCCATACTGACATAATTATGTAGCTCTCAAAAATAACAAGTTGAAGTAGTAGTGAGCAGGCCTATTGCTCGCAGAACCGCAAATGACGACCACGAACTGGACGAGGCAGTGTTGGAAGACCCCTGATGGACCAACGAAATTATGAAGTTAGCGGGAAGTCAGTGGATGGAGAAGTCTTAACAGCGTTCATGGTGGCATTGTTTGGGGAAGGCTTTTGTTTAGCATTGGACTTCTTCAGGCTCATGATGATGAGCTGGCTTCTGGCACTTATATGAAAGCTTTTCTGATTGTAATTTGGACGTATTATTAAAAAAAACATGGCTGATAGCTCCAGGTTTGAACTGGTGGAGGTGGTATGAACTACGAGCTATGAACTATGAACCTATGAGCACCAATGTGTTTTCCTTGGCGCTATTCATTATTATGCTCCTTTGATTTATACAGTAAACTCATAATTTTATTCAATTTAGCAACATACACTTGAAGAATAAAAACTGTAACATACGGTGCACAAGATCGGTTTAATGTTCAAACAATTTATTGTTGTTCTTTTACCATATTTAAAGTAGGTTTACAATATGGCGAGAACAATTACTCGTACTCAATACTAGTAGTATTGAGTACGAGTAATTGTTCTCAATAGTCAACTAAGCATAGCCTGAATTAACTTTCACCCAAAGCACTGGGTACATGTTTTTGAATAGCTATCGAAAACGCCTCACTTAAGACTAGTGCTTAGGGCCATGAACTATAACTTCTCCACTTCATCTAATAGTTGAACAAATATTAGCTAGTTCAGAGTGGTGTGATCTGCAAACAATGCTGCGATATTGTTTAACAAACATTGTGCTCGTGCGATAATCGAACTATACCTCGTGCATTTTATTTGGCGACTGATAAATTGTCTTTTGGACCCCTATGTACTCGTAAATGTATGCACGTCATGAATGTAAATAATGCTCATAATTGCTTGATTACCATAACTGTCTTGAGGGGAAACTAAAGGTAGGTAGGTACGCGTTGATTGACCCGCAAACATCCTTGGACCGAAGAATGGACCATGAATAATTACGGTTACACTCTTAACAAAATACAAATTGACTACAACATGCTTACCTGGTACTTGGTAGAGAGATGGTGCCGCTCCATTTGTAATGAAAAATTTATTCCACTCCAGGAACATACCTTTTCCAATAAAGTATTAAAGAACTTGCTTGTCTCTTTTAGCATCATCATTTCGGACTATACCTACTTGGTAGTTCTCGTTAATCGTAGACTCAGCCATTAATCATAACTTTATAAACTTGCATCATAAACTTAGCCGATGTTGGGGACGAAGACGGTATTAACGTTGTAGTGCTCTTAAGCTAACAAGCTACCTGCTATAAATACATGAGTGTGTTTCACAAGTTTGATGGAACTGCTTTACGTGTCTCACTTTTTAGAGTACATGCATCAATTTGTAAGCAACCCTGATATTCTTAGTCTGGCTTTCTTTGGCTCGTATTCTTAATCTTCAAGCTTTGAAGGGAATTTTTAGTCGTTAGTGATTAGTCGTTAATATTTCCAGTAATTAGGGAAATCCTTACTTGAACAGTTGCAGCTTCCTTCTTCCTTCACACTGATACCAGTGATAAATGATAACCAATTTCAGTTGAAACAATACTGTTTCAACTGAAATTGGTTATCATTTAAAGTGCGCGTTGATTGATCCACACCGGCCGCACCGCACAGATGGGTACGCAACAGATTTTTGTTTGCTTAGAAATTAGTTGCGTTTCGGTGCCGCGTAGTCGGGTAATATACTGCTTGTAAAATTATAAAACTATTTTTGTCCGCGTAGAAGCTTTTTTATTACTGACTAGCTGTTCCCCACGGCTTCGCCTGCGTGATTTTTCATACAAACGTTATAACCCCTCTTAGGGGGTTGATATTTTAATAAATCCCTCCTTAGTGGATGTGATTGTCATATAGGGCAGCTATTGTCCAAATTTCAGCTTTATAGCTTCATTGGTTTGGGCTGTGGGTTGATTCCACGTTGAGGCCTTGTTCTTTTATATATTACTGTTAATTTATTGGTCACCCCTGATTGACCTCATTAGCCAAAATGTGATTGAAGCGAAGTTCAAGGCAATTTATGTATAGATATTCAAAAAAAATTGCCTTAATTTGATTGGTATATAAAATTCAAGTTTATGAACTTGCTACTTTAATAAATTAAGTAATAAATATTCGCCGTGATAAGTGTCGTCTGACCCTCCCTATGATTAACTGGCGTGTCCATAGCCATAAAATTAACAATGCTATTAAATACACTAGTGGTTCGCCCCGAACTGAGATAGTTCAGTTCAGTTCAGTTCATTTATTGATAACAAAAAAGAGTTACATGTAATAATCATAATAATAATAATCGATTTATATAAATACCTAACCTAATTTGCTAACAAATTCATTTTAATTCTTAGCTTAAGATTCACAAAGAAATAAAAATATTGAAAAAATTATATCTTTATGATAAAGGTCAAAAATAACTAATAATAAAATAATTCCATACAATTACTTATAATTTTATTAGATGTCATGTTGAGTCTAAAAACTCATCGAAGCTATAAAATGTATGCTCGATAAGCCAACGTTTTAGGCGGCGCTTAAATATACCGTTAATTGCAGCCATTTTGATCAAATCTGGTAACCTGTTGTAAACCTGTGGGCCCATAATATGAGTCAGCTTCGACGACTTCGTCAAGGACCGCGCTAGAGATACCAGTTTGTGCTGGTTGAGAGTGCGGTATGCGAACTCACCGTGCGTCGCGTACGAGCCAAGGTTGTTCCTCACATACAGCGCTACCTGCGAGATGGCTATGCAGGGCAGTGTGAGGATGCCTAGGCTCTTAAAGTGTGGTCTGGCAGAGACGTCGCGGCGATGTCTGGCTTTCAGATGACACCTAGCTTCATGTATTTGCATAACCTTTTTTTTTAAACCCCCTTTAAACCCTTATATCATAGCTACTCCTTGGTCTATTTAACTGATAGTAGCACCTGCTGATCTACTAAATTCCATACAAATCGGATCGACACGGTTCGAAAGTTATGCTCTAACAAATATACATACAAACATACAACGCCGATTTGCTCAGGACACTCGTTCAATCATTTGCCAAAACAAAAGTACAAAAAATAGCAAAGAGAACTCTCAAATTATAAAAGGTTCTACTTAGATGGGTGATACTATTTACAATTATTTAGTTTTCCTTAAATTGCTCAAAGTTTTCACTTTTATTTAAATAAGCGTTTTCGCTCCTATTCGTTTCAAGTAAGGTACGATCTAAAATACCCTCTTTGCAATTTCATGGTGCAAAGATGGTATCTTTATCAATTATGGGCCATAAAACGAATGCCTTTATCGTAAATCTTAGCGTACACGACACAATTTTACTTGGTGTTGAATGAATTAGCCCAAATTGCTCTGGGGCGTAAATGACTTTTTCCCTAACTTGTTATATGCTCAGAATTGGAATATTAGCCCCAGTGAATGGGTCTTCCGTTTTTCCAAACCTGAACGCCTAATTATTTTTTTACACTCAATCGATATTATTGCCAAACGTGGATATCATAAGGCTCGAATTTTTGGGCCCGGATTTCGGAATTATGGTTAGGTATACTGAACGCGATCTTGGTTGCAGCAAAAATTACTTGCATGCAGTAATGAAATACCTTAGTCGTCAAACTTGGGGTAACTATCATTTGAACCCGCGTATCTGAGCCCACCAAGCAATCGTACTAATATTATAAATGAAAAAGTTTGTGAGGATGTTTGGATGTTAGTTATTCAATCAAGCCGTAACGGCTCAACCGATTTCGTTGAAACTTGGAATAGAAAGAGTTCTTTATCTAAAATAGCATATATAGGCTCTATTTATCTAGGTTCCACGCGAGCGAAGCCGCGGGTGCAAGCTAGTTTCAAATAAATGATCTTTGATAGCAATGAAAATAATGTCTGTCTGATGTTAAGTGTCGAAAAAATTACATCTATTAACGTTACCAGGGAAAGAGTAGGTACTCAGATTGTTTATAAGCTACATCTCATAGGTTTGTATGACAATTCCATCAAAAATAATAATCAATACAAGAAAAAACATGCAATATTTCTTCTACCTAAACCATTTTGAACTATCACTGAGATAAATGGCACAATTTAAAAGTTTTTACCTACTTTTACTAGAAACTCAAGAATTTTATTTGAGAAAGCTAATGGAGGTTTCTCCCCAAAGTTTCATAAAAACTGTATTTTATCTTCGTCATAACCTGTCTGTTTTGAAATGGTTGAGCTAGTTTAATCGGTAAACATTTTTTTGGATTGAATTTTATTAAAACTTTTTGCTCCATAAAAATAGTCAAGTGCTTGGATACTAGAAAAAAACCCTCCTGGGCATGTCATTTTAGCAGTAATAGGTTTTTTTTTATGTCGGTGACCTTGGTTCCTCGAAGGATTTCCACATTTCGGATCTTAGCACGTAGTGAAACTCCGAGCATAGCTCTCTCTATAGCCCGTTGCGCGACTTTCAGCTTGTGTATGAGGCCAATAGTTAACGACAAAGTCTCAATGACATACGAGTGTGTCATCACTGGCAACACGCACTGATTGTAGACTAATTTCGTCATGAGCCTCTGCGGTATCCCCGACGAAAAGATATACTAAGAATACAACTTATTATGTGGTCCGTTTTTTCAAAACTTGGAAGGAACACTAAAATCCAGATCGAGGTCATTATGAGTGTGTTATAGCGAAATTTAACTTGGCTGATTATGGTTAAGTTCATGCAACGAAACATGTTAAACGACAACAACGCTTTAGTCTTCGTCAGTCGTTGTACGTGATCTTTTATTGCATATAGATTTACCTACAGTTTTTAATTCCGCCAATCATCATGCAACTTTTCCCGTGACCCTAAATCAATGTTACCGTGTTGCACCTTGTTGCACGCAACGTGGAAGCTGAATGAATCTATCTCCATTATATTTTGTCCGCCCAGACAAGTCTTGATGGCGGATTGAAAGGAAACTTCCTATTCAGAGCAACCAATACTGCATGAAATCGAATCATTACGTAAATCTACGCGTCGTTTTTCAGTGTATTTGTGTGTCAAATGAACCGGATCATTGGGAGTGCTTGTGGAATTTCCCTAATTGCGCGTGAAATGTACCGATTTACGTCGTTGCAAGTATATTGGTAGTCGTTTCAATGATATAAGCGTGATATAAATTTATCAAGTTGCTTCAATTTACAGATGGGTAAATTGACCTAATAAATATCAAAGAAGATTTAATTTTATAGCACACAAATTCTCTTCGTTTGCCAAAAATATACAATTTTCTTGACGCAATACAGTTTCTTGTAAAAACCATTCTTGAATATCATCATCAACATCGTCTTCTTGTCATGTTTTCTTCTTCAACTAACTTTTGTTAGGCGTCTTCTTCTTCTAGAACATAAACAACGAGTGAATGGCCGCGGCTTTGCCACGGTAAAGAAACCTTTGCCAGGGCTAAGGCTATCTCCGTTCCAAATTTCATCAAGATCCGCCGTTTATACGTCAAAAGATTACAAAAAGACAGAGAAATAGAGATTCAAAGTGAGACAAAGAGACAAAGAGGCAAAGAAACAAACAAACAAAGAGACAAAGAGAAAGAGAGACAAGGAGACAAAAAGACTAAGTAATTTTCGCATTTATAATGTGATTAAAAAGGTATAAAACTTTTTTTTTTATAAATGCTAGCCTTATAGTTGAAAATTAGGAACATGCGTTTTCAAAAGACATTTCTGAAATTATATTTTACAAAGAAGGTACAAAGCTTTGCATTCACACAAAATCCCTTTCGGGGCTTTGACTTTGTCATGTAAATCAACCACAATGCCCAGGGGCGTTTCTCCTTGGAACGGTACAGCAATACAACATGCCCTGATAGCTATTGAGTAGCTATGTTTATTTCTTCTGATAATTAAATAAGAAACTGAAGATTTCTCTGAAGTACTGACTTTTCTTTGAAATTTGTTTGATTTTGAAACCAAATGAAATGTTCCTCATTTCATGGATTTACGGAGGTTTTGTAATCGTCAAAATGTATAAATGACCACACTTTTTTACCACCACATTATTTTTATCGTCTGCTTAAAGTATTTCACATAGGATTACATCTACATAGTACATCATATAGGATTGTATCGGATGATCCTAAATAGGTCTTCGTTATTTCTGCCGCAGGACGTCTGTTGCTGAACATTGCCTCCCCCACAGATTTCCAGAGTTTGGAATTCCTATTATGTCGTGGGATTAGCCCCTACTCACCACGCTGGGCACGCGGGTTGGTGAGCGCAGTTTGAGCTATGAAAATAGGGAACGCTGCTGAACCTTCCCTAGTTTTTTTCTCTTAGTCACCTCTTACGACCTCTTATCCACGGGTAGATAGATATAAAGGGGCCTAAATAGGTAAATTAACTAAATTTACCAGTAATTAAAGCGCCTTAAATCAACCAACGCTGAACATCTTTTTCTGCCATTGTGCGAGGGTGGCACAACATTTTATTTTTATTCCAGTCTCTTCTGTTAACCATCATCTCCTCATACACTCCTTCGCCGCCCCAAAGGAGGAAAACTACAGCTAGAACCCAGTTAAAAACGTGGACAGTTGCCACAAGGCTTTTAAGTGATTAACGATAAACTCCCTAAAGTACATTATTTCCTTATATTTTTTTCTCAACAAAAGTAAAACACGATCGGAAACGCTGGAACTACTTCGTTAACGATATCGTACACTGAAACGACACAATCCAAACACATTCGTATGCAAAGTTAACGCATAAAAGAGCATTATCGTTGACTCGATCGGGAGACAACGGTACTCCGGTTCAACGATATTATATTACCGATACTGTATCAATGTGGGAACGACTTTATTTTGTGAAAATGCTTCGCACATATAAAAGTTCAACAGTTTCCGTTATCCAAGATGTGTCGATATGCTTGCAACATCTCAGTAAGAACATATTTTTTTTATTTTTATTTTTTTGTATTCCGGGCATATTCACACGGTCAACTGATCCCAAACTAGGCATAGCCTGTACTATGAGTACCAGAGACTGATATACATAATAGATATATATTTAACACCCAGACACAGAACAAACATCTGTGTTCATCACACAAATGTTTGTCCAGTGCGGGGATCGAACCCGCGATCTGACCAACTGAGCTATGAGGCCAGTCAAACAACATATCCCTTGTTTGGGATCAGTTAACCGTGTGAATATGTCCGGAATATATTTATTTAATTTTGCTCTGATGACTAACGCCGCAAAATCTGAGCAAGATGTGTGCGTTTTTCATACTAAGCTGAGTGGGTTACGGGGGTGGATAACCTTATTCATAATGACTCACTATCTTTATCGGATCGATAAAAGTAGGTTCGCCTCTTTCTTTTGTTTACTGTTAAAAAGTATGTTCAGTGCTCTCGCACTAGTATAGGCGCAATAACGAGAGTTATATAAAGTGAGTGACTAATTATAAATAAGAGGGGCAGGTTCAAGGTTATAAATGAGAGGTATATAAATAAGTCAATAGAAAATCCTTCGAAATTAGCTTGTAGCATTTACACCACTTACAAACAAACTAACGTATAGAGCAAGTTCAGTAAAAGCTCATCACTGATTAGGGTTTAGGGTTCAATTTGGATTGTCAGTTATTATTTCAAGATATGTGAGGTCCAATCAAGATGTCTGACGTATCAACGATACAATGTTCATGCATGGGTACATTCAGTTGTGGCCTCTAACGAGATTATACCTTATCCTAATAGATAGGTACACAGTCCCTAACCACAGTTCTCCGAAGATGATTTGCGTTTCCGGATTTCCTAGTATTTTCACCCTTATTGCTTAAAATTATTTGCTTTGGTTATGATAAAAAAATGGATTTTGGTGTCATTTGTACCTTTTTGTGATGGTCAATAAAAACACAGTATCAAACCCACATTTTTATTTTTTTCTTACTGTTGTTTCCCAGTCAGTATTGCCAGTGACAAGTAAAAATCCGTCAATTAGTTTTTGAGTTCATCGCGTTGCGACTGACAGACAGACAGACGCGGCGTGAACTTGTTTTATATGTAGTGATAGGTTGACTTACAGCGAAAAGCTCCAGTAGCTACATGATTATATTTCTTTTTTTAAATACAGTCATTATTATTGAATCCAAAAATACTTGGTACCGATTTCCAGATCGTAAACTTTGACTCTGCGGTTTTATTTTTATTATCTTATTAAAGTGTCAGAAAGTTAAAGGTTGTACGATTTTCACCCTTATTCTATTCTTGCAGCGAGAAGATTTACGAGAGAAGGAAAAATCTTTATTTTATTATCCACTTCTGGGTGGTTAAAGCTCATTCCATTTCTTTTAAATTAAAACGTGGTACTTATGATGGTAATGTTTTATTTTGAGCTTATAATAAAAGATAAAGTACCTATAGCTTTAAGTTAACAAAAATCTAGTGAATAAAATAGTAGGTTATACATGCAGGGTATTCAAATTTAATTTTGTTAAAGATCTGAGGAAAACCATTGGATTATTTAGCATAAAAGCCTGCCTCTTCTTATTTATCTACTCGCTAAGCACTACATACAGAACACGAGAAGAGCTTTTTGAAGTTCCCAAAGACGCGAGGTAACCACTTCCTTGCTTGTCGTGTCACTGATTCTTTCTTGGTCATCCTGTATTTTGTCAGTGACCAGGTTGAGGTGTGGTGGCCCTGAAAAGGGCTTATGAAATAATCAGTGTAGTGAAAGGATTAAAGTGCGCCTCTTAGAGGCTCCTTTCGTGCACATGTCACATGTGTTCGAACTTTTAGGTTCTAGGACATGCCGGTTTCCACACGAAGTTTACCTTCACCGTTTGATGGCACTAGTATAGCGCACATACATTTTCCGAATGGAAAATTCATTGATGCACGACCAGGGTTCCAACCCACGACCTGTGGATCGTAAGGCCACTACGATAAATCCACCAGTGTTCTCTCTAGAGGTAACCTTTGACCTCCATTGATTCATTCCAAGGCTATCGGAAATTTTATCGCATTTTCTAATTAAACGTAATCGCTCGACCCCTAATTTACAATTGCAAACGGGACCCTTCGATTCCCTTCCATTAAAACTGTTTACACTCTCGTAGAGGTGGGAGTTCGATAGTAAAGTGGCTTTAAAAACAACAGCTGGCCTCGTTTAATGTGCCAACAAACCTTTATTGGAACTTTTGTTTGTCTTCTCTTTTGGAGTACCTTCAGCGTTTTCAATTATTTCATAGGCTATTGGCAGGGGACATTCAAGCGCTTTGGGTAGTAACCGCCCTCATTAAATTGGGTAAGTATCAGGTATCTAAAATGAAAGTGGTTTAAAAGACATCTAGACTAATTTGGGACAAGTCAATAAAGTAATCGGCCTACGAAGCAACTCAATATCCCATCAAATTAATATTGTAAAATTTAGGACATTGAATAATTAGTTACTTGGACTGACCTGTGACTGCTTTTATCTAGGATGTACTTATTTCGTTTAGATTCTAATAGGTTTAGCAACTGTTTGTGTCGGTATGTCTAAATATTTCCATATTTTTAAATGAAAAATGATTTTTGGGTTTCCTCTCTTTTCTCATTGGTCCAGTAGAGTCTTATGAACCATAAACAAACCAGAAAGTATCCGACACATATGAGGACTAGTAATGATTTTCCTCCTACAACTTATTCAGTTTTGGAAACTTCAAGATTTGGAAAGCAACCAGTGTGCCCGAATAACAAAATACTTATTTGTTTGATCGAAGTACAAAATTTACACACTAGCTTGGCGTCGCGGTGGAGCTTGCTTTGCTAAATTGTAGCAACACTTAACTCCAAAGACTTCAAAGAGTGTGCGGTGGCTTTACAGTCACGTGCATGCAAGGACTGCACTGTAGCGAACATATTAATTAATTTTCAGTATTATGTATGGTAACTCAATAATAGAGAAAGTCTAAACAATATGGATAATAAAAATAATAAAGAAATTAGTTCACGACTTTTCATCCCCAAGAATGGTAGACATCCTCTAAGATCTCCAGGCGATCAGATCCTTGTAGATGTCTAAGGGGAGTAGTCAGAAGCATGTCTGAACATTTGGTTCATGCCCAAATTTTGCAGTAGTGGGTTGGTGTACCTATAGGGAACCTCCAACTAGACCTCAAACACGAATTTTTAAGGATAAGTAGTTATAAAAGGAATTCTAATTAATATAAAAAATTTGAAAGTGTTTGTTGATTGGTTAGTTTGTCTTTTTATTAAGCAGAAACAGAGCTACGGATAGACGTTTTCCATTAGGATGATCAAAAGCCGCAGAGTGACATAGGCCACTTTTTATACAGGTGTCACGCGAGCTTAGCCGCATGCGGAAGCTAGTGTTTAATAAAAAAAAATAGAAGTTATAAATAACAATGTTCAGCAGTGAATGTCCTACAGCTGAATTGATGAGGTATAAATAATTCATCAAGATTTATTTACATCCGCCCAAGCAGGAACAGTTTAGATAATAGTCAAATAATTTTATTTGATGTTTCCTAAGTCAGCCTATCAGCTTTCCTTTTGATGAGAATATAAATCCAATTTATTAAAGGGCACGTCCGAGATCATTCTGAAAGCGATTGTTTTGAAGTCTCTTGATTTATAAATATGTCGACGTCTTTTGAGGACCGGTTTAATTATGTTACTGATAGAGCCGGGTCTTTAGAAAAAATAGAATAGGTACCTACGAGTACATATACATTTTATCTGCTATTAATGATTTGGGGAAAAACTAAATCCGAGGTAAACCTTTGTTTGAGGTGCCGCCCCCTCTGTAATTTAGTTACGAGGATTTTCCAAGAGGCACTGAAGCCGTCTTCAAACGACGACGATATATCATCTAAACATTTATTTTCTTACGTTTTCGGAATAAAGTTAATTTTGTCACACGTTGTCTATAGTTAGAATAGATTAGAGCTGAAAGGCCTGACGTGATGACTCTGTGTCCGCAACCGGTCGGCCACTAGGGCAGGCCATAAATTGTAGGCTCGACTGCACTGCAGCCTACCTCCGCCCCTATACATCCGTTGTATCGATACTTTGACTTAATAGGTCAATAAAACAAGGATGCAAGAAGTTTAGATTGTTTGTAGCGAGGTCTACAGTATCTAATTCCGCCCGCGACTTCGGTGCTAGCGATAAAAATAAACCAACCAACAAACAAGTATTTAAGTGAGGATTGTTAACATTTATCAATTGTTATTATCGCTACATAAAAAGCTTTTATTTGAATGTATTGTTCAAAATTCTTTCGATTAACCTATTATTATGATATGATAGCCAATAATAGTTCAGGAACGTGTAGGAATTGTAATAGTGTATTTGGCAGATGGTGGCCCCGGCTCAAGAATAGGCCCCTCCATATCTACCTATCCGCGGATGTCGTAAGAGGCGACTAAGGGAAAAAAGCTAGAGGATGGGCAGCAGCGTCCCTCATTTTAACAACGATAGCTCTAACTGCGCTCGCCAACCCGAATGCCCAGCGTGGTGAGTATGGGCAAATCCCCTCACATGATAAGAAATTTGCTCTGTCTGTGGGGGAGGCCATGTTCAGCAGTGGACGTCGTACGGCTGAAATGATGATGATGATTTGGCAGATCTAGTGGCAGATCCAGCGATGACGCGTTTTGTTGTAGATTTGGTGTCAAGGTCCTACAAATCTAATTGGTTGACTATACCTCACTGATCGCACGTAAGTCACATACGCGTTTCGTGTGCACGTTGGATTCCGTACGTATGAAGGCTAGCTGTTGAAATATTTGATCCACGTGAGATGTCACGTAGCGTGGATCAAATGCATCTAGTCGTCATAATTACATACAATTCATGACATCTTCTTATAGGTGATCTTCCAATTTAAATTAAATTAGTAATCAAGATGCTGGCAGTCTATTTACACACCACCGAATAATTTATTTTAATTAAACTCTGACAGAGTTGAGTTTTTTGCGGCCATTCTTAAACTGCGACATTAATTCAAAAAGTTTTTAATCAAATCTAATTCCCCGTTAGGCTAACTCAATTTTCTTTCACGACTTCATCAAGGGAAACCGTTTCGATGAATCTCAGTAATGACCTCGAAGTTCCTAGCAGAGATCGGAAACGACAGGTAAAAGTATTTTTATTGATCATTAAAATACAAAATCCACTTTCGTCTCAAAAAAACCGATTAACCGTCAATTACAAGTTTCTCCTAAACATTTGTATCCATCTCTCAACCAATTTGGACGAATTGACGTTGTATGTTTTTATGTTTATTAGTTTCCGCGCGCGGCTTCGCTTGCTTGTACCAATAAAGATAAAAAGCATATATGCTATTCCAGACTATAATCTATGTCTGTGCCAAATTTCATCCAAATCCGTTCGGCCATTTGGGCGTGATTGAACCACAAACGTCCAAACATACAAACATCCAAACATCCCCACAAACTTTCGCATTTATAATAATAGTAGGATAGGATAGGAAAGCATTTTCTTTCTAACCGTCAATCCATTCTGCATAGAATTTTGTAGGTAGGTCAACAGATTGTACAGTCAACATTTTCTGATAAGAATATGAGTTAAATTAGCCAAGGAGTTGCTAACATATAGATAGAGTTTAAGAGTTTAAGAAGAGATAGAGAAAAAAAGTTAAACACATACCTACGTGAAATCGGTTGCCCTGTGAAATAACTTTGTACATATCATACATTCTAAAAAAAAAATATGTTTATTCTAGGCCATTCTGTTTTTGAAGCATAACGAAACCAGTAAAATTTGAAAACGAATATAACGTAGTGGGCTCCCATTTTGTAACGTTTTAATGACTTCGAATGAACTACGAGTAAGGTAAGATTTGATACCTAAGTTGGAACCTCAACGATCATCGAAGTACAATTTGGGGCGAACTAGTTGTTGTAGCCCAAAATTTTTATTTAATGAAACACATATTGATTCTTATTGATAACGAATCCTAATACCTACTAGGTTTCCATTTTAACTTTTGGTAACGGAATCCTAAAAATATATCTAGCTTTCAAATCAACAGCCGGTACCGTACTAACCGCAGCTGGTTCAATATTGCAATGCAAAATGAGGTCTGCTTTTTTTGCCTTTGCCTCGCTTTCAACATCTCATTACGCTCGTCCTATCTGATTTACGGATAAATTGCTAGAGAATATAGTAAGTAAATAGAAATACTTTATTTTAATGTTGGTGACTTTGTGATAATATATCTACACAAAGCTCGTTTATTCATCGTGCTACTGGCTTTTTCTTATCTACTGGCGTTATTACTACCGACCTAGTTAGTGGCTTTTCATTACCAGCTTCAAAAAGCTGCTTGTATAGTGTACAATCATTATGTTTGTGTTTGAAAGGTGTACCTTTCAAACACAAACATAATGATTTTTATGATTAAGATTATTTCAGGCTATGGCCACTATGTTATTCATGTGCGATAAAAGTGGAAATCTTTAGTTTTTTTTTTCTAATAATATTTTTTCAAAGCCCAAATTATCACAAAAATTAAGCTTTACAAAATGTATTTTAAAATAATTGACCAATTTGCATAGCTACAGTTACAATGTAGAATCACGTACACAGTTCGTGTATTGTTTACAAATGAAAATAAGGAAAACACCGCGTACACACAACTATGTTTGATTTGAAGGCTTTTACACTTAACAAGTTTGATGAGCACGCTCTACAGAATGATTTGCTGTTTTATTTATTTTTTAAAACAATAATGACTATGTAGATAATACAAAAACTTTCTCACAAAAACATTAATAAATAAAATGTTAAATTAAACATTTTTTTATGTTATACGGAGGCAAACAGGCTTACGGCCCTCCTGATGGTAAGTGGTTACCGTCGCCTAATGACATCAGCTACACCTGGAGCATTGCTAATGCGTTGCCTGCCGAACCCCTCCCCCCTAAAGAGCTCTGGCAACCCTACTTACCGTAGGAACATAACACTATTTGAAACAAATAATGTTATTTGGCTGCGATCTTCTGTAAGGCGGAGGTACCACCCCAGGTTGGCTGCTCCTATTTAGAGCGAGAAAATCTCGCTGTGCCCTACCTCCTCTACAACGTACGTTTATACTAGGCTTTTTATAATCAGATAAATTGAAATACATGCACTTCATACAGATAAATTTTTTTTGAGACTAGATTAGTCAAAGAGAAATTGTTATAATCGTTCTTGGTAATTTCTCAAAGACATTTTTTTAAATAACAAACCTACAGAGACTAATATAGTTCTGAAACCACACTAAGGTTCCCTGTGTCGTGGGTAGTAGTAGAGACTACGAGTACCAATGCACCACAACACCCAGACCCCGAAACAAATATTTGCAGATATTGCAAACATTTGCCCCGCTGCAGCGCTGTGGGACTCACGGAGGACTCACCCGCTGCGCCACCGAGATCGTCGTGTTGTCACAATTATGCGACTATCTTTATTCTTTATTGTACACAAGAAAAAAAAAACAGATACTTAAATTAGAAAGAATGGTATGTACAAAGGCAAGCCTAACCCTAAAAAGAGTTGATGATTCTCAATCTTCAATCTTCAATTAACTCTTTATAACAAAGGAAAAAAATAACAAAAACAAAAATAAGTTAAATCTGTTCAATAACTGGTTAGCATTAGAAAGGAATGTAAATTGATTCTCCGCCAATCAGAAAATGTGGCTAGAGAACAAAGCGCCTCACTCCACTGTTTTATTTACAAATTCAATTATTTCAAACAATGAACTACTAACATAATGGGATGCGAGCTTTACTGTGTCTTAACAATAGGTTCTTGTTTTTTACGAAAATAAGACGAGAGTAATGAGTGAAATGTGACTTTATAAGGTGCCCTTAAAAAACCAAGCTAATAAGCCTTTAGATATTGGTAGAATTATTTTTCAGCGGTGGTACTTTCAGCCAGATTTTTGAAACCTCGTAAGCTCGGTACATGGCAAAAACTCTACTGATTCTTTTGAGCCTCACCTAGTTCTATCGGCACCACACAGGCTCTAAAGTCTATTTTGAGAAAAAAAAATGATTGGGCCAAGCCTTGTTTGTTGCCTGATTCTTCTAGGCTTGGTCGCAAGGAACAGGCATAGCTTCACCTAGACGACGTTTCAAAGTGATGAAAATAGTGATTTTATTGAATTAAAAGCCCTTTGACATTTGATTATGACTTTCTAAATTTATTAAAAATTACCTTCTACAAAAAATCTGCTATTATTATTATATAATTCTGCATATGGAAAGTCAAACTAGCATGTTCTTTGAAAGGTTGTCAAAAGCAAAATGAAAACGAACAGGAAACAAGCGTTCTTTAAACACTTTTGAGCAATTACGTGAGAGGCGCGCCGCGTTGGAAACAACGTTTTGTTTAAGCCCGGCCCCCGGCAAACAGTGGACCTCGGCTGCGTAAATATGAATGAGCAAAAAGGATTTTTGGTGCTGCTTGTGTATTTTAAAGTGCTGATGTATTACTGCTAGCTTCGACTGCGACTTTCGCATGCAGAAAAATATCAGGTGGAAGCCAAAACAATTCGTTCGCGTGATGTCATTTTCATACAAACTTCAACCCCCGCACCACCCCCCAATTTCATATTATTAAGCTGTGCATTGATTATCAGTCAGTAGCATAAGGCCTCCCTTTCCACCAGAGATGTGCTATGCAGGTATGATGCGAGGATGTGAAAGATAAGCTACGAAACTATGTGACGGTTTCCACTGATGCTTAGCTATGTAGCGAAGCGAAAAAAAATTATCTCAAAAATTTAATTTTCAGTCTTGGTAGACATTATGGTGATAAGATCCGAAATGAAGAAATTCGTAGAAGAACCAAGGTCACCGACATAGCTCTCAGAATTAGCAAGTTGAAGTGGCAGTGGGCAGGCCATATAGCTCGCAGAACCGATAACCGTTGGGGAGTAAAGGTTCTCGAATGGCGACCACGAACCGAGCGACGCAGTGTTGGAAGGCTCCCCACCCGATGGACCGATGACATTGTGAAGGTTGCGGGAAGTCGGTGGATGGAGAAGGCTCAAGACCGTTCGTCGTGGAACTCTTTAGGGGAGGCCTGTGTCCAGCAGTGGACATAGGCCTCCCCTAAAGAGACTTTTACAGGCTGATGATGATGATGAGACATTATCTCTTTCATACTTCAACGTTACAAAATCCTTAGAAATTAGATATTTGAACGCGAAATTTTACCATTCTAATTTCCACTGCTCCAGCTGCAACTGTGGCTGCTGCGGTCAGTGTAATAATTCCCGACCAAATCCAATGGCAAGCAAGAGTTAGCAATATCCTCTGCGGTTGGATTATCGTGGCACAGACTTTCGATATTTTATTCATTCATGGAGAGCATTGCGATATTTATCCTCCCATTACGAGAAACTGGAGTCGCGTTTCTTACATTAAACATTTATGTCCTGACTGGGGACGGTGGTATACTTATACTGCGGACTTAAATGGAATGAAATGTGGTGATAAATAAGCTAACGCTAGTAAATTCCTAAAACAGAGAATGTTTGTTTATTTGACCCGGTGACAGACTGGCAGCTTAAGCATGAATAATTCACGATAGCAAAACGCTTACGATACGATAGTAAAAAAATAGGCTTACGACTTTTATCCCCGAGCATGGTAGATAACCTCTCAGATCTCCAGAAAATCAGATCCATAAAGATGTCTAAGGGGGGTAAACAGAGGCAAGTCTAAACATTTTGGCACATGCCTACATTTTGCATTAGTGAGTAAACCATACGTGACATCACCGCTTAAAATAATATTCATGGTTTCCTCGTGATGTATTCCTTCACCGTTTCAAGCACTTGTTAATGCGCATTTAAATTTTTCGAACACTAAAACTCATTGGTTCTCCACCGGGTTCGAACCCACGACCTTCGGATCCAAAGTCGGGGTATTTTCCTCTAGACATCGGTAATGCTTCAAATCTTTTAATTTTGATTGGCTTTTATTTGACATCAGCTATCATATCGTAAGCGTAACACTATCAAAAAAATTTCGTGCTCGGACCACAGAACGTCCGAACGTAGTTCTTTAGTAAGCCAGGTTGACGCTCCCCAGATAATATGAATAGATGATATGATAATAGGTAGTTTATCCCCTTACGATTCCGCTCGCGACGATAGAGTAAACTAGCCTTACCTAGATACTGGCAGATCATTAACTTGGGTACAAACAATTAGGTAACCACTTGATGCAGTTGATGGACACCCAATGGAACTGATGGTATGTCATAGGTCGATCAATTATTGCCTAGTCAAAATATAAGATTAAGCCTCGCCTTGACTTCAGACATTTTCACACATCATCACAAATTTAAGCAAATTCACTGATGAAGAGTGTATTTGTTCTTGATTTGTTACGTACTTTTTTCTTGAGTACAAAGCTCTGATAATGTATTAGTGATAGGGTTTAGTATTCTAGGTAGAAGTATCAGCAACTTCTGGTTGTATACCATATTAAAAATTTATAAGGAATTTGATAGTTATACCTACCTATGAAAAAAAAAACTTGAGAGGTGTCAAGGGACGCCCGGATGAAACTTTCGATTAATTAGTGAAGGAATTGTAATAAAATTTTATTAAATACATACATTGATATTATAAGATATTTTTAACAAAAACTGAAAACCGACTTCAAATTCCTGAATATTTACAAGATTAATTAATACCAATCTCTTTTTTTATTATCAACCTCTTTGCGTTTTGCTTACCTACTGAGGATGACACTGGCCACCAACACTTTCGAACAAAAAACTAAAGTATGACATTGAAAAAGTGTCGTTACAACTTTAGGTCTTATTTTTTTCCGTCTATCCCCCTTTCGCAACGCGCGATAAGGAACGTCGTTCCAATTATTTCAGTCTGAGTCGGGTGAAAAATATTTTAATTATTCAGAATACATGAGACAGCTTCCCTCCCTATAATTCAAAATAAAACATATAGAAGAGCCGAATCTAGTAGTTTACTTCCTACGAGTAGTAGGTATACAGAATTGATAGACCTAGTGTACGTATAAAATACCTCGCCTTAAATAATTTCCTTTCAATTGCTGCTGAAAACGCGGCAAATATTCCACGTAGATTCATCTCGGCAGAATATTGCAAAATTCACTATTTTCGACCTGAAAATTTGTACATTTTCTGGGAAAAAGCGATGACTGGACATTTCGTCATTTGGCGATGTTTGGCGATGTCACTTTTGAGGTAGCACAGAGTTTGGGGCATTGTTACGCCTGCCACTTCGATGTTTTCTAAGAGTTATGAGCGATGTGGTTGGCAGATTTTTCATGCAAACAATACGACCTATGATCCTATCTGTAGTAAGTTCAAATGAAGTGACGGATTGTTTGGTCACCTGAAGGCCTTCTTTATGGCTAAAGGCCTTTTAAAGTCACGGCCCTAAGCACGGAAGCGGTCACCCATCCGTTTGATAACAGTGCTAAAGTTTGAACCAGGCTGAAGACAGCGCCAAGTTGAGAGCAAATTCTGGCCTTTCACAAGCGGAGAACTCCTTACTACACTTCGTTTACGTGGGCAAGTGTGTGTACATTACCTCCTTTCTTCTTTACTTTGAGGATATAAATATAACGATCTTGTCAATAATTTGTTGAATTAGTGCTGAAATAATTTTTTACCTAAAATACTGTACCATGCATTTACCATGCGCGTATAAATAAATTATGTAGAAAAACATTATTTTTTGTAAATATCAAAAAAGGCCGAGCATCAATAGCAATATTTATAACTAACTGTGCTTTAAATACAACACCTAACACTAACACCAATTGGGTGTGAAATAAGTCTTTTTAGGGTTCCGTACCTCATTTGGAAAAACGGAACCTTTATAGGATCACTTTGTTGTCCGTCTGTCTGTCTGTCCGTCTGTCAAGACCCTTTTTCTCAGGAACGGCTAAAGGTATCAACTTTAAATTTATACCACCCATAAGAGTTTGCATGCTTATGGTGCCGTATAAAAATCAAAGCTCTAGCTTAATGCATTAAAAAGATATGGCAATGAATGTATAATTTTTGTATGGAAATGGCAAAAATCAAAAACCTCTAGGGTACTTCCAGTTACCTCACAGTTCTGAAATTTGGAATGCTTGGAGCTTTTGTAACACAATTAAAGGCAAAAGTCTGAAATTGAGGAATTTCGAAGTTTATTAGGAAACAAAGTTATATTAAGTCAATGTCATACAATGACTACGTGAGCGACCGCAAATATAAGTTAGTCAATTTTTTTTTCCTTCCCTATTTGAATTTTCTGACTGGTAAATCTATTGGTACACGACCGGGATTCGAACCCACGACCAATGGTACGGAAGCCTCAGGGCGCGAGTTCTCGCACTTGACTCTTGACCGTCTTTATTTTGGAATGGCTTACGTATTATAAATCGCCTTGTAGGTATAGATAACAAAACGTAACGGTTTACATAGTCTGCCAAAAGTAAAATGAATGTAGTGTTATTTTATTACGGCAAACATTTATTTTATTTATTCGTGACTCTTTTAAAAAGTAACGACGTCAAAAAGAAAATGATTACCAAAACCCGTGTAAAATGCGCTAACATAGCTATATCTCTTAGCCACGGCCAACAAACATGTAATGCATTTGTGGCGCTCACTAGTGGCCGGAAGCTTTAATGGATCCCATTATGTTATTCCCCACCTGTGCTAATGGACGGGCCATATTTTATTAACCAAAGATGGTTTGAACTTTTTGTACAGAGACAAATATTGCGGTTTATAGCGATGTTATCTTGGCCACTTGTTTCATTATACGAAAGGATTTTAACTAATGTATTTTTCTTTAAAATAAATTTAAAGAACCACTTCAAAATATCAATCAGCGACTTAGTGAAAAAGAAGCTACAGATTTGCTTAATTATTTAAACTCTATTTAGTTTTAGTTACGGCTGATATCACTAAAAAACACTGAGGCTTGAACCTTCTAGCGCGCGATGTTCAGGCTCAATTTGGGATTTCAGCTATATCGAAAGGCATTAAGGTTGAGTTTCAATATTTTAGCGAATCAGTCACTTTGCCGCCACTTCGTCCGTCTCGGCGCTGAATAACGAATGATTAGAAGTAAAGACGTTACATTTGATATAATTTAGTAAAAGCTCTGCTGATGCGACTAAGCTGATTGAGCTTTTATGTCTAGCAACTTACATCATCTTATTATACATAGCACACACGGCAACTGATCCCAAACTAGGCAAAGCCTTTGCTATGGGTACCAGAGACTGATATACATAATATATAAATCAAAAAGAACTAACATCTGTGTTCATCACACAAATGTTGGTCCAGTGCGGGAATCGAACCCGTGACCTCTAGCGTAGAAGGTAGAGTAACTACCAACTGAGCTATGAGGCCAGTCAGTTATAGGTATGCATGCATATTTATACTATAAAGCGAAAGCGTTCTGTAATTCTGTAATTCTTTATTGCACACAGAAACCTTATTTAACCCTATTATACCTATTTAGGTTATTTCAAAAGTCATTTACATAGGAGAGCTTAAAGCTTTGAGAGATTTTCTTGTATGATAAGCTTTATTTGACGTCTTATTTAGTCGCAGATACTCCTGATAGAACATTGTTACTAGGTCTAAACACAATACATTAATCGGATTTCAACAGGCTTGTTAGTAGGCCCGAGGCTATCATGTTGCCGTGTGGTCAGCAAGCCGTGTTCTCATTAGCGTCAGTGTACTATGTAGTTATACAAAATATAATTTAACATAAAACTGGGCATAGTTTTAGTTTTCCGTACATAGTTTGAAATTAAACAAAATCGCTGTAAAAAATACAAAAGCTGACTTCAATGTATTTTGTTTCATATCTCCAAAGATCTAAATCAGGTTAAAGGGATTCCAGTTGAATGTAGGGCATGGTGCTACCATGCCCTACATTCAACTGGACTGTTCATACTACATTACTATTCATTCAAATTCATGTCTTATAAAAAAACATCAAAAAAATGTTAACACAAATCATCTAAAAAAATATATATCCTCCTGATTTTTTTTTGGCGCTTGATACGATATGTCTACGACTACAATCCACAAGCATGGTCTATACATCTTCCCTGATCTCCGGAAACTTGGATCTTTGAAGATATCTAAGTTGTGTAGTCAGAGGCACGTTCAAATATTACAATTGGCACATGCCCCCATTGTTGCTGTTAGTAACTAAATGTGGTAGTCAGATGCGCGTCCAAACATTACATTCAGTACATGCCCGCATTTTGCAGTTGTTAGAATCCCATTTATGACAGATTGAAATTCCATTTCCGCGAAGTATAAAATATATATAACACGGCTGAATAACTGTCCCACTTTAACACAGTTTATTTTTCGATCTTGATTGTTCATCATAAGATGATCCATGCGATCCCAATGTTTAAATGAATATGGTAGTTCAAGTTTGCAGTTTGAAGTTTAAAGTTTGAAATTCGAAGTTTGATTTTTAAAGTTTGAAGTTTCATGTTTAAAGTTTGAAGCTCGAAGTTTGAAGTATGTAGTTTGAAGTTTGCAGTTTGAACTTTGAAGTTTGACGTTTGAGACAAGACCTATAGGTCAACATGGTAAAATTAACAGTTTCAATATTGCCATTTGGCTTCAAAATCCCAAAAAACATTCAAGCTTCACGCGCCTATCCTTTTTGAAACTAATTATGTGCGTAAGGTGCTTTTTAACCTCATTACTATTTCACTATACTTACAACATTAACAAAGGATTTAGCGAAGGTTTCACTTAGGTGTAGAAAATCTGTGGGCCAGGGAGCTAGCACCAGTTTGTACGTTAACAATAGCAGCTCGTCAATCGTAAATGTTAATTACTGATTAACCAATTACCATCAGTCAAGTAATAAAAAAATCTCAAGCCGGGTGGCTTATGATGATGATAACTAATGAATGACTGGTACAAA
Source organism: Anticlea derivata (assembly GCA_947579855.1). NCBI lineage: Eukaryota > Metazoa > Arthropoda > Insecta > Lepidoptera > Geometridae > Anticlea > Anticlea derivata. The sequence goes on from OX388262.1 coordinate 8,215,609, forward strand.
ACCTTGTACCAGTCATTCATTAGTTATTATCATCATAATTTTCTTAAAGAATTCCACCGTACCGGCGTAGGCCTCCCTCAAAGAGTGCCATATCGAATGGTATTGATTGTGCGACTTTGTGCTTGTGTATAAGCCAAATGTTAGCGCCAAGTCTCACTGCCATTTGGGCACTTGCACTTGTAGACTTGTAGGCCCCCCACCCGATGGACCGACAACATTGTGAAGGTTGCGGGAAGTCGGTGGATAGAGAAGGCTCAAGACCGTTCGTCGTGGAACTCTTTAGGGGAGGCCTATGTCCATCAGTGGACTTCTACAGGCCGATGATGATGATGATGATGATGACTTGTAGACTTCCACCTTGAGGCTCTGCGTTATATTCAACGAGAAAATACAAAATAAATAACACCCAACAGTTACATACGTACCTAGTCCTGACCCCACACTAGGATTCCCTGTTTCGTGGGTATCAAAAACTAAACGTACCATGGTACCACAGCACCCAGACCAGGAACAAATATTTGCAGACCATGCAATCATTTGTCCCGAAGGACAAATATTTTACGCCTACGTCACTGAGGACTTTGACGAATATGACGAAGTTTCCCAGACACTGCCGAGATACCTTGATCGGAGAGTAATAATTTTCTTGCGATTTAACCGTTCAAACTAGTGCTAGACGTTGGCCTGTAGGCTTGTGAGATTTCCCTTTAAACTAAAATGTCATCCTTGAAGACAACAATCCCACAAGTATCACAGCACTTTGTAGTACCACTCGGGGCTTAGTCCTTTGTTTTCTAAAACCTCCCGAGCTCTTTAATACTTTGTAATGGCGTCGAGACAAATTCTGTGTGTCTCGCGTTGTGATGAGTGAGTCGGGCCACTGTATACCTAGATGTTCAGTGTGATCTTACTACTATTATAAACGCGAAAGTTTGAATGGATGGATCTTTGCGAAAGTTTGTGGTTAAATCACGCCGTAACGTCTCAAGTGATTTCGATGAATTAATAGAGTTCTTTACCTAGAATACTATATAGGTTTTTTATTATGGTATCACGCGAGCAAAGCCACGGGCACAAGCTAGTCTTTAATGTACACAAAAAAATTACGTTTCTGACTGAATGACTGACAATAAACGCATATTCTAAACCAAAAGTCCTAGGAGTATACAATTAAGGGGGTAGCTTGCTGTTGTAGTGTAGACTGTAGATTATGGAGTGCATAAAGGAATTTTCAAAACTCAACCCCTGAGAGCATGCAGCGGGGATAGAAGTTTGTATGGAAATAATACCACACGAACGAAGTCACGACAGTTGACTACCAGTTTTAAAACATAATTGACACAGATATCTCGACACATTTTATGAAAATTAAAACACATTTTGCAGGGTTTAAAATGCACGGGCTCCATTACATTTCAGTGACGTCGCTAATTGAATTCTATCTTCGCAATAACGAGCGGAGAGGGAAGCTAACGAGATGTTAAAAACTAGTCACAGGCAAAAAGCGGAGTTTCCGAACCGGCAATATTGAACGAGTTCCTCCGACCGCAGATTGCTATAAACTAATTCAAGTTATACAACTTTATAGTACTAGGGCCTTACAAGTTATTTCAGTACTTTGTCATTCGATGGAATTACCATCGATCTAAACATTTGATAATTGATCGAGCTACTTTTATCCCCAAGCATGTTAGATAACCTTTCAGATCTGCAGGCAATTAGATCTTTGAAAATGTCTAAGGGGAGTAGTCAGAGGCACGTCCAAACATTTTGGCACGATTTTTAACCCGCATTTCGCAGTGCGTATTCCATACGTGATAGGTTGCAAGCCCCTCGCCGCTTATAAGAATACTCAATGTTTTCCTTCACGAGTTAATGCGCACATAGATTTTTCGGACAGAACTCATTTGTGCTCGACCGGGTTGACACGAAAGTCGGGGTACCTACACGGCTTTTTGCTTTTATTTTGTTAAATATTGATATTTCTCCTTTTATCATTCTAAGCGCAAAATACATTAGTGTCCCATTAGAAGTCATATATTGAGCTGCAGTGCAGAGCCCCTGCAATTTATCGCCTGCCCTAGTGCCGGTTGGCCGTCGACGCAGAATGATCGTGTCGGGCCTCGATCCCTAATAAATAACTGCTGCCAAGTCCTAACATGACAACGCGTAGTTTTTTAGTCTATACGCTAACAATTGAACAGTGCAATTCCTACTACAGGCTGGGGCTAGCATCCGTTTCGCACGTTTATAACTAGCAAAATCTGCAACGGAATTGCAAGCATTTTAAAAATACGTGGCAAATAATTCAGAGTCGCTACCTATCGAATCCGTTGCATTGTCAATTATTGAACGAATGACAATACAAAGAGGTTCATATTAATGTTACTTACGTTAAATACTATCCCGGAAGGGACTTATTCTTGAAACAAAAAGAAAGAATAATTATAAAAAAGTCAAAACTTTCACAGTATTTTCCCCCGAACTATTCCAAAACAGTCAAAAACGTATGAGAAGTTTGATCATCTGGATGCCAACCTAAAACAGCTGATTAATTAAGTTTGAACTGATTTGACTCCAAAACAGTAGACTTTTGCAGTGTTTTTTCAATTAAATTGTACAGATTTTCAAAAGACGTAACAAAGTAAGTCTGCAACAAAGTTCGTTAATTTTGTTGCAGATTGAGTGAAGAATAAGCCTCTTTCGGGATTCTAAGCATATTATGAATCACCTTGTATAAAGGCGTGGGGTGACTATTGTCAAGGTGGGTTGACTATTGTCATATAAAATAGAATTGAAACTTTTTAATAAAGTTTTAAATTTTAATTAAACTTTGAAACTTTGAAACTTTTGAATAACCATCGACATCATTGAAACTGGTCGCAGCCGTACTGTGCACACTATTTCAGGACTAGCTGTGTAAGCTATTATCGAAATATATTTGCTTAGGATACGCGAAGCAGTTTTAAAATTTTTGTAGAAATTTTACCAGCATCGCTCTAAGATCTAGCAGCTTTTCAGTTATGGGTGATAGTTGCTTAATGGACGTCTAAGATTGAAACCGTTTCTTATTTCAGGCATGAAGTGAATAGTGCCATGCCTTTGTCCATCCTAAGTTACCCAACAATTTGTAAAGGTAACAGATAGACAACTCTTTTGTTCCCTAATGAAGGCTGTCAGAAGAACAACGTTCGGAGACTAATGTGGCCTCACCCCTTGTTATCTTATAGCTTCTATTGTCTGCATTCAGCTTTGTTGTAGAAGATTTAACTCCATTAGAAGCTAGAATATTTTTACCTTTTGAATTTTCCAATTCTGATTTCACAAACCTTTGTGTAGTGAGGCCTTATTAAATTTATTCTAGATGATTTATATTATACTTACAGCAGCTGTGGTCCCTGGGACTTGTTTAAATGGAGTAAACTTGCAACAATCCTCGTCGTCCTTATCTACAGGAAATCAGGAATATCCGCGGGTTTTTCCTCACGATGTTTTCCTTCACCGTTTTGACCAAGTTCTAATGTGCACAAAAAAAATCGAATAGAAATATCCAACAGTGATCGGTCGGAATTCGAACCCACGATTCTCGGATCGGAAGTAGGTAGTACCTCCCACTAGGCTAACACGGCTTATGTGTAAAGCTGGTGATGTGACCGTACATTCAAGGCAAACTAAGCCTATATCTTAGCAACCCTTTGGACGATTCAACTCATATTTTTATAAGTAAATTTTGATAGCACAGCCTACTATATACAGCCTATTGACCTACTATATTTCATGCAGATCGGATTATATTCGAAAGTAGGTTCGAAAGTTATATTCTAACAAATAAACAGTATATTCGCTCGCTTCGCTCGCTCGAAGAATAATTGTTTGTGTAATTAATATTTAAGAAATAAAGAAGAGATACAATTATGTTTTTTTACAAACCCGTAAAGTGTGTGGTAATTTAAAACAGAGCGTTCCTAGTTGATTTATTATGAAAATATTATGAGCAAACAAAATATTATGTGATTCAATATCGAAGCGGAAAAGCCTAGTAAAACAAATTAACTGTGAAATGAGAGCCAAGAATCCTAACAAACGCTGAAACAAACAACAAAAGACCTGAGCAATCAACCATCTTCAATTTCATAACGGGATTTGCTAATTACAGCACTGTTCCTTAAAGTTAGCACTTTGCTGTTATACGACACTTCTCTCTGAAGTTCCTCTAAAGGTCTATTTTCCTTAAGCGTCATCGAGACGTGTTGCAAACTTATATTTACCGAATTGTAAGTTAATTAAAAAATGAACATATATTTTGGGGCTCTTTTTGCCCAATTTGTAAACATTAAAATAGATAGAGTGGACTGCGGCCCGTATACGTCGTCACCTTGAGGGGAATTTATAAAAGAAATAAAAATGACATCTATTGCGATGAAAATTATGTCTTGTCTCACTTTAATGAATTTATTCCAAATCTCTAATATGTATTCTATCCCGAAAGGGGCTTATTCTACACCAATATGCAAATTTGACAGATGAATCCGATTGGCGATTTCTCGGCCTTTTCGGCTAAGATCAAAGTGTAAGGTGAACGTTAGGGCTGCATGACATGTCCTGGGGTGGTTTTGTTTTGCGTTGCTAATAAAAGTATTAAACAATCGTTTTGTTAAAGCATTATTAATGTTGGCGCACGAATGACCAGTATGAGCTGCTGGCTAAGCACGCGATAAAGCTATTAGTCACTGGTCCAGGCCAAGCAGAAAATAGCTGAAACAGTTCTAATAATGAATGAAATTATCTTGCTAAAAATTGGATCAGCTCTGGAGAGTTACCACCGCCTTACAGAAGATCGCAGTAAATTTTTTTTTTTGTATTGTAATTTAGAGGTGCACTAAGAAAGGAATTTCAAATTCAACCCCTAAATGGGTGTAGTTTTATGAAATTAACACGCGAAAAAAGGGACAGGCCTCATAGCTCAGTTGGTAGTAGCTCTGCCTTCTGCGCTAGAAGTCGCGGGTTTGATCCCCGCACTGGACAAACATTTGTGTGATAAGCACAGTTCTGTGTTCTATTATGTATATCAGTCTCTGGTACCCATGGCTATGCATAGTTTGGGATTAGCTAACCGTGTGTGATATGTACGAATATATTTAAAAAAATGAATATTTTGTTTCTACATATTAATGGTAAGATTTGGATAACGCTCGCAGTGAACCAGTTACTTTATTTCCATGCTGTCCAATAGGTGCATGTTTGAGTAGTTAAATTTATAGATTAATGATCATTACGTAATGATTGATGTCACATCGTCACGTTGAGTTATGATAAAAGTGTTTATAATGAAATTAACTTCAAGTAGATTTGTGTCGCTCATTTATATGGAATTGAACTAACTAAACTGAATAAATATCTCATCAATTCCACTAACTGCACTATTATTAGAATTGTACGTAGCGATTATTTCAATAATTAATGATGAAAATCACTATACCATTGGGAATTTAAATGATAATTTCGGAGCATTATGAACGTTTGGACGTTTAACAAAATATTGTCGGTCAGGTGGAATTATGGAAAATTGCTGATAACTGACACATAATAAACCAATATATTAAGCAATTTTCTTTTGTCATATTATTGTAATGAAATTAACTATTTTAATTTATTAAATAACATGGTTTGCTATCTCGAAAGGCGGTTATTCTATTACCTGCGGTTATTAATCACCTTGTACTAGGTATATGAAGGAAATAGACTTTGGATAAGCTTTGGACTGCTTTGGACTCTTTGAACCATACTACTACTCATATTTTTGTTTACTTATCATACAACTTCGAAATTCTACAACGCGCAAAAAATTATTTCAGTCGCATATACTATACACTCCATTTTATACATAAATTTCGTCATTTTCTTAAGCCACATAATGGATATTTTGAGGTAGGTAGTCAGAGATTAAAAGACTTGCTAGATTCAATATGCTGTGATTTCCACGAATTTATTTTGTAAATAAAGTTTTTCAATTTCCGTTTTGCGAACAATATTCGAGATACTTTTTTTTTGCAGAAAGTAGTAAAAACAAGTAGCGAAAGTAAATCTAAGTTAGATAGAATTTTCGCTTCGCAAGTTTAGTGACCGATTTGCGTTCAGTATTTTTACAACATTGAATCTTCTCGTATTTCTTTTTAAGATTATGTAGTTAGATGAGTTCGAATTGTATTTAATAAAATAATATTTCCGAAATATAAAAGATGTGAAATTGAGAAAATAAAATAATGAATTAGGATAGGGATAGGGAATTATAAGGGAGCTGGTTTTATAAAACACCACCATCATCTAGATGACGATGATATGATGATTTAGGGATCCATTGGTTAGTAGGTATACAAAGTTCAAATTTTTTGAACAAAAAAAATACTCATGTAAATGAAAAACGTAACCAAATGTAAAGTAGCATTCGTTTCTATTTCCATTTGCTTACCTTTTGTTTGCAAGGCAACATCTCGGAAACTCGTAAAGTCCGAGAACAGATTGTTGTGCAACTATTCGCAATGAAATATGTACGTTCAATTCTCACGGACAGGAGTCTTACCACCGTCTCGTATTGTGAATAAATTTTGGTCCTCAAAAATACCTACCTAGCTACCAGTTTCTGATGTTGTTGAATTAGGAAAGTTTCAAGCTATGCCTGATTCAGCGTGACAAATTGTCTAAAACTAGTGCAGGGGCTTCTTTTTGTTCTGATCGGCAAGAAAATTGCCCAAATTATTCTGATATCCATCCAGCCTAAATTTTAAAGCTTGCGCTACCGAGGCACTACGAGTCCATATGAAATTATTACAATCGCCAGTACACCTAGGCTCGTATTCAGAGACAAGACTCGAGCATTGATCTGTACTTTAACTCGACTCGAGATTCTAATTCTTGAACAATGCATAAGTATAGATTCAATGATCACAGTTCACCTGAGTAAATGCTTATTCTGAAACGTCAATCAGACGAAATCGGTGCTTGAGTTTAGATTTGATTTGACATTAATCATTTGACATTTTCGTTCAGTTACACGTACTTTGATGCATATTTATACTTAATTTTATTGTTCTATTCTATTTCCACCCTGGCTGTTTGAATTTCTGCGTAAAACGGATCGAAAATTATAAATACATCAAAATGTAAACGAGAACATTTGAGTATAGATTTGAGACTCGATTCAGCTGAGAATATTTTAAGTACCGTTCTTGAATAAAAGCTATGTTTGAGAAGAGATTCAATACTTAAGTAGAGTTCAGCTGATCTGTGATTAAATCTATGCTTGAGTCGTGTCTCTGAATACGAGTCCTAGTGTGATATCACTATAAAACGAAATAAAAATGCTAGGTATTAAGATCAAAGTTATATGTTTGTATAATTCGCGATATTCGTAGTAGGGCCGGATATCCAGGTGGACATAAAATATTTCACTCTATTTGTGGACCAGACTGTTCTATTTTACGAACGTGCTTGTGACTTGTGAGACTGTTGCGGAATCTTTTGAAACAACTAGTTGAACGTCTGTGACTTTGTTTAGGTGCAGTTATTTTCTTTCAAACTTCAACCTCCCGTTGGATTAACCAGTCTAAAGATTACCCTACACTAGAAATACTATGGTACTCATTTCTGGAACATGATATATTTGTAGAATGTACCGGACCAAGAAGCAAATCGGTGCTGTCTGAGAGTGGTACCTATATTACCCGGCTTCGTCCTTATTTAGGCCTGTTGATCATGGGGTGCAAGTATTCTGTTGAGCATGAGGAATGAAAAAAAGGCGTTACGCTCACTGCGAAAGACGTTCGAGGGCTTAGGGCCATTGCAGCGAAACCGGACTATGTGGAGGTCCTATTTGTTCGGTGTGTTTTCTTGCTGCGGTGGTTCGAGTGGGATTGCTGGTGGCCTTTTTTTTCGGATGTTTATTGTTTTCATGTGGGGTCGGTACAACATGTATTCTTCTTCCATTTCTCTCTATCAGTCGTCATCTCAGCACTCACTCCTTTCTTCACCATATCCACTTTCACACAGGCCATCCATCAATTCTTTGGCCTACCTCTACTCCTACATCCATTGCAGCGAAACTAAAACTGCTGGCGGCGCATCCGTGCCTTGGATTTATAGTTTGGCTGGACCTCCCCCAGAAAATGGCCTCGCAACTCATTCTTATTATACTAATACAATTTAGTATTCTACCTACTTATCGCTATCATTTGGTTAGGTATGGTTCTTACTTACATTTGATTCCAATTATATGGCTTTTTATATATTGTGCGTGTAAGTTTTGTTCGGTTATTATTGTCTATCTTCTTATTATCTTACGCTCTTTCCCGTTATTTATCTGTAATGTCTTCCTTACATTTGTGTAACTCTTACTATAAACTATAGGCAGAATACCTAGTCCCCTTATATGCAAGTTTATCTTAGTCTAAAGGGATTCTTACCAGCTTCTTCATTCTTTCTTTATCTAGAATCTGTTTACAACTCAACTATCTAAATCCTATAGACGATCTGTTCTTTCAGAATACTGATCATGCAAACATTTGTCCTGCCGTGGGAATTTAACCCACAACTTTCACGTCTAAACCTAGCACTCACCACTGCGCCACCGAAGTCTCTATAAACATAATTAAGGACCAACGTAAAAATTTCAAAGCCTCTCTGTAATTATTCACTGTTCATCATATTCACACCAGTAAGGCCGTGTTCAAACTGCGTGCGATATGTGATTAGATTATTTTTTTCAAAATGATCCTTATATCTACAGAATAAAGTTAATTTTGAGTTTTACTTTCAGGGCTTGCTATATCATTGAGCAAGATGGTAAACTCAAATGACAATCTCAAAATTAGACGTAAGGATCATTTTGGAAATACATTTTTAACATTATATTAGATGACATACGCCGTTTGATTTTACACGGATTAACACAGAGTTACTTGTACCTACAGCTTCTTGAATAATAAACAGATCAGTTTAATATTATACGGAGTATACTCCTGGGGATTAGAAATTATGTGACAAATGTGCCAACTGGAGCTTTACGATGCATGAATGCATTGGATTGGATTTGGATCACGTCCTCGAAGACAGTATGACGTGTACTCGTCAACTTGCATAAATTTGCAAGGTTAAACAGTGGTCTGAATGTGGCTTAGGACTGTTAGCATACATTTTCTTGCGTGCTCTTTCATAGTCAGGTGTGAATGAAACTTATGTTAGTTATTTTAAGCTTTCGTTCGAACTTCAACAAGAAAAAACGGAGCCCTTGACCCACAAAGTCAAAATTTGTTTTTATGAAAAAGAAACTCAAGTCTAAATCAGTAATAGTATGGGTACAGTCACCTGCACTACGATGTACACATTTTATTATTACCGTCATTACATCGCTAAATTCTTATGAATAATTCAACCACGAATCAAACTGAGCACGGTAATGCTTGAATGTACCTACTCACGTGGGTATACATTGCACACGTAGGTGTGTTTGCTAGCTTTAGCTTTGACATCTGGCGTATAAATAATGAGCAAAGCAAAATCGTGTATAACTTTTACAGAATCGTATATAGTCCGTTATCTTTTTTCCTACTAAGTAGGTACTCAATTAAAAAGTGAAAAAACTTAAGTCTTGTCTTTGAAAGCTTGATATCAGGTTATTATGTTTATCTTAAAAATAAAATAAAACTGAATTGTCAGTATACATTTCAACTTGTCGGAACATTATTGTTTTGATGTTTTTGTTGATACGGTGAAAAGATGATGCCTGTAGAGTATTTTCATTTAATTTTGGTGCAGATTTAGACAAAAACACTAAAACTTGAAGTCGGTCTTTGTTTAGTTTTAAAACGTTATTATTGTTTTTGTAACAAGCCGCACATACTAAAATCAATAAAGCCACAGCGTTTGAAGGCAATTTTCGAGGCTTTGAAGCGAAGAATTCAGGTCAAATGTAAAACTAATTGCCGCCGTCGGCATTTGTTGGGCTGACACTGTGAATACACGCTAATGAACTGATGTCACACTTTCAATAGCAAGTTTTTCTGCCTAGCTTTTCATTTCATTTTACATGGGAAATACCTTGTATGGTTGTTTATTTTTCGTATATCTATAACGTAGAGAAAACAGATGATTAAGAGTTCATAATACGAGCCTAATGAATGGAAATAATAGAATAGAAAAACATATATTTTGCGTCACTTTCAAAAAAATTCAATATTTGCATATTATGTAGGTCAGTATTTGTAAAATGATTCGGATCAATCGCTTCACGAAAAGTTTCACGCTTCTTAATAGCTTCAATTAAAATGTTCAAATAATTAAGTATTTTATACAAACTTTGGCACGCTATTGTACCCGTATTAGTGATAGTTTGGGAAAAAAACCTGAAATATGTGGCTCGTTTTTTGTCGTAGAGAGTATTCATACCAAGTTTTGAGTCAAGCGCATGAAAAGTACCTAACTTTCTTCCATAAGATAGTAATATAATAATATGACTTCCCGCTGACTCCTTTCAGGATGTAATTTTGAAGCATCCATATCACCATCTTTTGAAACTGGTTTTAGGCTGTATTTTACCAAGTTTTAAGTAAATTGTACGTGACATTGAAAAATACCCTACTAACAATATCCGTAAAATTGTTTAGAAAAAGAGGTCCATGTTTAATTATTTCTGCCTTCTGCGCTAGAGGTCGCGGGTTCGATTCCGCACTGGACAAACATTTGTGAGTAACACAGGTGTTTGTTCTGTGTCTGGGTGTTAAATATATATATATTATGTATATCAGTCTCTGGTACCCATAGTACAGGCTATGCCTAGTTTGGGATCAGTTGACCGTGTGTGATATGTCCGGAATATTTATTTATTTAATCTTATGAGTATTTATTCCTTTTCACTCTGTTAGGGTTATAGTTTCCAAAATGTATTTTCCTTCCGTATAAAAATAAGATAACCTCCAGGCTTCATTCTAGGACTTACAGTTTAGGCTGTGCGCTGAATTTCACTCATTTAGTAACGTAAAAGTTCTATACATTAAGCACTTCCTCTAGTCTGTGGTACTAACCATACCATAGTTACGTATATGTCCATAGCTATTGTTGCTCTGATTAAAACCATAAATCAAGGTTATCAGATAGCTAGGAGAGCGACGACAAGGACCGGAATTCTCGTAAATTGCGCCCCTGTCGGACCATCTTACTATCTTGTGGTGAAATCATAATTATAGGGTTAAACATTGCATAAAGTGCGAATATTGGATCATTTGCAGTAGTTCAGTTGTCATCCATCCAATCCTGGTACTCTTTGGGGTTGGTCTTTATCCTTCCTCAGGCTGATACTGATGATCCTATTTCAAATTGCAACTCAAGGTTTACGCGTTTACTCTAGCGTGAACAAAGTAAGAACAACCACCATGGATGGCCATACTCACTAAAGGTCAAAACCAAACCTTTCATAGGTCAAAGGGTGAAGTTAATTTATTCACAAAATCGTTTTTGTGTTCCTTGTTCTAAGTTCTATCCTGAATTTACTTTGAATAGTCTATTTATAGTCTGATAAAGTAAAGATAGGGATCGTGATCCCTGTCTTTACTTACCCAAAAGGGTAAGCTTTCTGCGATTTGCCTCTTTAAATTGATTTAAAATTAGTTGAGAATAGGCAAAGCGGTTCATCAACACATTAACTGCTTTTCGTCGGTCATTCAACTGCTTTTATGGCCTAGATGGAGATTCTGTTAGAGAGATTTTAAAATATAATCATCTCATGGTAGGGCTTGATATCGAAAACCATATGGCATAGAAAAAAAATAAAAACCGTTTTGGAATGAATGAACAAAGATTTCATATGCTCCTTCGTCATGTTTTCGTATTACTTTATTTTTTAATACCCCCTTTGGACTCCTATAACTTAACAACCCCTTTACCGATTTAACCCATATTCTTACCAGCAAATTTTGATAGTAGATACCTACAAACTGTTGACATGCTAAATTCTATGCAGATCTGATTGAAGATGCGAAAATTATGCTCTACTAAATATACATACAAACATTAAAAAACCATACAACGCTGATTTGTCCAAGTTGTTTGAGAGATTACGACACCATTGAAGATGTATATAATTATTACAAATTCACCACTTAGGGTTCAAGACAGTTATCCGCCGCACCACTGAGTTCGCCAAAGAAAACTTAGCTTATTATAGCCTTAAAATAATGGTAACACCATATTTTTGTAAAGCCACGCCCAACAGAGCGTGATTGTGACGAATTACTTAGCTAACACAAAACAAACTTCTATTTATTAATGAAGAAATACCTATTTCTCTATTATGGGGTCGCGGGCCGTGGCTGCCCTCTATCTAACCTATTATCAGGTGGTATTCAGGTTTGTAGCCGAATAGCGGATTTGACGGTTAAAGCTTAGGTATTTAATTAGTAAACTTCACTATAACTAAAGTGCGAAAGTTTATGTGTGTGGTTCAATCGTACCGTAATGAATTGATTTAGGTACCTAGTTGATTTCATACTAATATTATAAACAACAAAGTAACAAAGTGACTCTGTCTCTCTGTCTCTTTATCTTTCTGTCTATGTTTAAATCTGTGTCTTTAGAGAAAAAATGCCTGTTCTGTTAAGAGAGACCCAAAAACGCTTAACGGCCTATGACACAGTGAAATTTTAGGCCAAACCCTCAAACAAAATCCTGGCTGCAGCCTTGGTATTAGGTACTAACGAATATAAATGTCCAGGGTAGTGCTACATTTTATATTATTGTGACACGCGACCGCGTTCGATTTATTACGGTCTGGTAGGTCAAACGCGAAATTGACTAAATTGTGGCATGGCCAATCATAAAACGAACTATGACATCATTATCACCATCACCCTGAAGAAGTCCGATACCGATTTGGTTAGGTTACACCCCCTTGAGGGGTGGCGCAATATTACATAGAACACTTATCATAGGGGTTGAAGTTAGTTTTAAAGCATCAATAGACTAAGCCAATTTAATGGGTACTGTTTTCAGAAACTCATAAATACTAATAAAAATAACATTAATACTAGGTATTACTGCAGATAAGCCTACGTACCTGCGTTGTGGGTCAAATAAACAAATTTTCTTTCTTCTTTCTTTCTTGCATAGTACTTATGCCTTCCTCGCGAAAAAAAATATAGGTAGGTAAATACAGCTAGTTAGATATAGTCAAGTCAAAGTCAAAAGGTTTTTATTTCAATAAAAACACAAGGATTACTTTGGAACGTCTTGGAAACTAGGTGAATCTACGCCTCGCAACCAATGAAAAAGAAGAAGAAGAAGAATTAGTCAACAAACACGGCTTGGTGCCTTCTTATTATATTAGTGCGCTGGACAAACATTTGTGTGATGAATACAAATGTTTGTTCTGTGTCTGGGTGTTAAATATGTATCTATTATGTATATCAGTCTCTGGTACCCATAGTACAGGCAATGCTTAGTTTGGGATCAGTTGACCGTGTGTGATATGTCCGGAATATTTATTTATTTATTATTTATTATTCTTATAAACTTGGTCATTATTATGTGATTGGAACGTGATTATTCCATTTGCAAAATGAAAGCATACGTCGTAAAACAGTGTAACGAGGCCTATGTCGCACAAAGCGACTAAGCTGCAGCTGCAAAGCTAATGCCTACGCCATGCAGCTGTATACTACGCCGTAGCAACCGTAGCAGCTGTAGCAATTACTTCAATGCTTGCTTACCTGCCGTGTAACTATAAATAATACGGACATATCACACACGGGCAACTGATCCCAAACTAGGCATAGCCTATGGGTACCAGAGACTGATATACATAATAGGTACATATTTAACACCCAGACACAGAACAAACATCTGTGTTCATCACACAAATGTTTGTCCAGTGCGGGAATCGAACCCGCGACCTCTAGCGCAGAAGGCAGAGTTATAGCCAACTGAGCTATGAGGCCTGTCAAACTGTTTCTATCTCGGTCATCTTGCATTAGGTGAGTGACCAGGTTGAGGGATGGTGGCCCTGAAAAGGGTCAATAACCATTGGTGTAAGAACAATTGTGGTGAAAAAATTAAAGCACGCCTCTTTGAGGGTACTCGTACACCATGTCTTCTAATTTTCCGATTCCCAGAATCGGCCATTCAACATGCCGGTTTCCTAACCAGTTTAGCGCACATCATCATCATCATCATCATCAGCCTGATGAAGTCCACTGCTGAACATAGGCCTCCCCCAAAGAGTTCCATGACGAACGGTCTTGAGCCTTTTCCATCCACCGACTTCCCGCAACCTTAACAATGTCGTCGGTCCATCGGGCGGGGGGCCTTCCAACACTGCGTCGTCCGGTTCGTGGTCGCCACTCGAGAACCTTTGTTCCCCAACGGTTGTCGGTTCTGCGAGCTATATGGCCGGCCCACTGCCACTTCAACCTGCTAATTCTGAAAGCTATGTCGGTAACCTTTGTTCTTCTACGGATTTCCTTATTTCGGATTTTATCACGCAGCGAAACTCCGAGCATAGCTCTCTCCATAGCCCGTTGGGCAACTTTGAGCTTGTGTATAAGGCCAATAGTTAGCAACCAAGTCTCAGTGCCATATGTCATCACTGGCAACACGCACTGATTGTAGACTTTCGTCTTGACGCTCTGCGGTATCTGCGACGAGAAGATATGACGAAGTTTCCCAAACGCTGCCCATCCGAGTTGGATTCGTCGGTTGACCTCTGTGTCGAAGTTGGACCTACCTAGTTGAATCGTCTGACCCAAATAGACACACATAGCGCACATAAATGTTCTGAATGGAAAATCCATTGGTGCACAACTGGATTACGTACCCACGTCTTTTGGATCGAAAGGCGGAGATCACTGCCACTACAGCAGTGTTCACTTACCTCATTCGTAGTATGGCCTCTGCAAATTTTCATAGTATGAAGAAATGAAAATGTAGTTAAAATGTAAACGTACTGTTTGTTCGAAAGTCAGGAAAATTGAGAAAATTTGCATAGGCCATACTACGAATGAAGTAAGTGAACACTGCTGTAGGTGCTTTCGTCAACTATCGAGTCGAAACTTCGAGACATTTTACTCCAAAGCACACAATTTCATTGTCACCATGTAGCGACTTCCAATGTAAACCAACATCAGTGCCTAGCTTAATTAAAACTCCAAATTCGTATGCAAAGAAAATTCGATGTTTGCAGCTCGTAAATAACGCGTTACGGGCCGTAATCGGTTCTCGTATGTCAACAGGTGCACTTAGCACCAGTCTTCTATAAACTAAAAATATTACACTTATATTATTTAAAAGCCGTGTTGGCCTAGTGGTAGGTTCCCCAACTCTCGACCCGAAGGTCGTGGATTCGAACCGGTCGTGCAACAATCGAGTTTTTTTATTTTAAAAAATATATGTGCATGCACGTTTTTAAAACGGTGATGGAAACATCGCTTACTACTGCAAAATGTGGGTACGTGCCATGTCTACCATTCCTGGGATGAAAGGTTGTGAACCCTTTTTTTTTACTTCAATCTTATAAAAAACACCCAGCAGTAATCAGATACCCTAGATAATCCTAGTAATTCATATAATTCTTGAAACTATCATGGTTCTTATCATTTTCACTAAAAACGGGATATTTACCTCGAAACTCACAAATCATAGTAATAATCGCCCATTTAGTATAAATATAGTTAGTCATGTTAGGTCGTGACCCTAAATTGATTAACATTGCTTTTAAAACGACTGTCATTGTACGACAACACATATACCCGGGACAATCAACGCCGTCTACATTTGCTAATTTTTCTTGCAACGGGCACGCTAGCAATTCGAAGAGATATCAAACTAATGCTCAACGTACAGTTCGTTTGGAAATACAATGGAGTAAGGTTAAAGTAACAGGAATTACATTTTGGAAAATGCTTTTCCTCTTATTATTTGGAAGAAGTTGTCTCGTACATTTTATTATTTGGTTGTATTTATTTGGTTGCTCTTATAAAATAGAAAGTTCGTATCTGCTATTCTATAATTAGGATCTGCAATACCATTAAGTGTCTGTAATTAGAAGCTGTAATAAAGGTTCTTCAAATGGCGACCGAAACCTGACGACGCAGATTGGAAGGCAAGGTGGACCGATGACATTGTGTTTGTGTAACAATCACGCCGTTATGGCTGAACCGATTAGGGTGAAAATGAAAAAGATATACATAGTTCCTGAACATATAAAATATATTACTTAAAAATATATTTCAAAATGTGATAAAAGCTTTTTTATTCCATACCACGCGTGAAAAGCTGCAGGCGGAAACTAGAGAAAAAAAAAAAGTATTTTGACAATTGACAAAAAGTACCTACATTTAGCTGCAAGTATTTTGCTAGTATTTTCAACAAGTAGTCATATCTATTCATATTGTGATAAAAAATGAAACTTGCAGAAAATAACAAGGTACATAAGTTTAATAAAAAATATTAATGATAATTTTCCACCCCGATTCAATAACGCGACACGGAAACAGTCGTAATATAGTTAAACCTGTTAAGCCATAGTAAGCTGAGTTCCATTTTAATCATACCCGACCCTTCTGCCTTTTCAATTAATGAAATCGTACTAATCCGATAGAGGGATTAGATGCTTGCATATGGAAACAAGGAATTACCCGTACTGATAATATTTCAAAATGATACTATCAAACTGAGGCGAAACAATAACGCCTTATCATAATAGAACGCGATTACGCGATCAACGCGCGATTTTTCAATGTGAATTAATCGCGCGATGTATACATGAAAGCAAAAACTTATCGCACGAGCTTGATAAAGCTTTTTTTTTTAAATAAAATCACCAGGATCACTTTGAGACATCTTAGAAACTAGGTGAAGCTATGCCTGTTCCTCGCGACCAAGCCTAGAAGAATCAGGCAACAAACACGGCTTGGTGCCTATAATTTTTTCGATGATCCCTTTTCACAAAATGGAATTTAAGGCTTCAGTGTGGTGCAGATCGAACTAGGTGAGCTTTGATTTAGACACTCAGTAACGACTAATATATTTGATCGCACATTCGTACGAATCTTTTCGCGTGATCATGCGATGGTCGCGTGGTTGCATTCTATAAAGACGAGGCCTTAGATCGTTTACACACTTCAAAGCACAATCTATCGTTACAATGAATGACTAATGGCGCCATGGAAATAAAATGTATGACAGCGTAATCTCATCGTGCGAGTTTTGAGTAATGACTAATAAATTTGATCGCACATTCGTACGAATAAAGTCCGCGCGACTTTTCGATTGTTGCGTAGTTGCGTTCTATTAGGACGAGGCCTTAGATCGTTTTCACACTTCACGGCACTAATAATCTATCGTTACGATGGACAACTGACGAAACTTCCGCCTTACACACTGAACGATAGCGGTGGAAGATACCGATCAATGACGTGAACCGATCTGCGGAAGGAAAGCAAATTTTTCACACATTTGCTCTTCTATGATGTGTCATCCTTTATTGCGTGTCATCCTGTGAAGTGATTAAATGTTCTAAAGTATCTGAAGGCTTTCAAATTGATAGTGTCACAGGATCTAACAGGGTTGAAAAGACACTAGTCCCCGTACTATCAACTTTGTGATTTTATTTAGGCGGTGATGTACGTTGCCCGTGTCAAACATTTATTGTTCTAATTCGTATAAAATAGTTCCGTCACGCTTGCATTTGATTGGTCGTGGCTTATCATGACCAATCAAATGGAAGTATTCTATTTTATTAAGTCTTACCTTCAGACCCCAGATTGTGGTAAATGAGCATGAGTAGGTACATAAATAAAATACCTTGAAATGGTACACATATTTGCAGTTAGTTCAAACATTTGTCCCGCGTGGAGATTGAACCTGCTCTACTTGCGTCAGCCCGGTGAGATGTTATGATTATTAAACATTTTTTTTAATTTGCAATGATATCTTCAACCCTTGAATTAGTAGAAAAATTTAACCCACTGTAACGTTACGTCCATTGGTTCTAAAACCCTCATAAACCAAAATGATTTCTCCCATCACAGAAAGTAAATAAAAGTAACGTATCCTCAAGACGTTCACAAAGCGACATGTGTAACCTTATCCGATGGTTAAAAGCGCTATTAAGATAGTAAGAGTATCGCCGAACACGCTACGAAGATATAGGTCACTCCATTCGATGGAATCGATTCATAAGATAAATTCTAAATATAATTCTAAGAGGTTCTAAATATATTATTTGCGAGTTAAGGCACTACGAGATTTATTCGCTATATATTGGAGCAGCCTGCCTCGGGAGATACCTCCACCATACTTTATCTACATATCTGATCTGATTCTGATCTTTGATCGCAGCCAAATAACATTATTTCTTTCAAATAGTGTTGTGTTCCTGCGGGGAGTAAGGTTGCCAGAGCTCTATAAGGGGATGCGGATTCGGGATCGGTAACGCGTGCGATATGCCTCTGGTGTTGCAAGCGTTCAAAGGCTACGGTAACCACCTAACGGTGGTAAGATTTGTTCAATACCAACAACAATGTAAATAATGTGTATCCGAACGTTGGTCTAGGGAAGAGCTGAAGGGTCTATGGTAGGACTTCGGGTTGGTTCTCATCCATCATGCAATGTTATCGTTTGTGTAACTAAAAATTAATTAATAAACGTATTTCTATAAAATACCAAAAACTTTTTCTTCTGTCTTGTACAGAAGAAAATGGTCCTTCGTGTTTAACGGCCAGTGGCTTAAAATCAAGTGCGTCTTAGAGAAGAGAAGGTGAAGTAATTTCGTGCGGGGCCGGTGTGGTTAACCTGCATTACTTCCTTCCTGGCGTGCGGCGGGATACCTACCTAATTGCTAATGCAGTAGGTACTCCAGGACTTCAGTGGAAGTAGTGTTCGTGATTTCTAACACTATTGGAAGTGCATTCCGAAGAAATATTATTGCGGTAGCGTTGAGGATTATCCCACGTACGCAATACTTCGGGGCTTTGGTGCTACTACCCAGGTGCAATTACGGTCATAGTCATAAAGAAGTCCGAAGAAATATCAAGAAAGTGAAAACATTTCCCATTCATCTTTCTACCAAGCTATTTTACAAATCATCAAAATCATCGTGTGCAAGAAGATTGCAATCTCATCGCATTCTTTGAGGTGCGAGCGAACAGCACGCCTTTCTTACGCAACAGAAGAGGACAGCAGTCTGCCTGCAGTCAGTCAACTTCCTGCCTGCATACAACTTCAGGTGGTGAACTCCAAACGTAAGCGCTTTCAACGATTTCGACAGTGTATCCGAACGCGGTCACAGCAATCTTCACCAAAGACAATCTTCTATACTGTGCCACAACCAATCACAACGCAGTGTTTGTGGCGTTGCTTGCGAATCCGTGCATTGCTATTGGACACTAAGATATCGACCCGAAGTTGAACTTATTGAAAAAATCGCTTTCCTCTTGTTTCATTGGTGTGTTTTTTATTTCCTGTCCACCATTTTGTGTGATTTGGTGATTTTGTGTTTTATGTAAATGTTTGTTGGTTTTTATTTTTCAACAACAAATTGCTTACAATTTAAGTAAATAGAAGTAAAAATACGCAATTTAAACGTATTGTAAGAACAGTGTGTTGTATTACGGTTTTTGCCTATAAAATACCAGGCAGGTAAGGAAAAATACGTGCATCATATTTTGTTGCAATTGAGTAAGTTCGGTTTTCTCGGTTATTTTATTTTGTCCTAACCCTGTGTTCGGTATTTGTCTTTTAGGCTTACCACTACATTTCGTACAATGTCGGAATTAAAGGCTTTGGTAGCAAACCGCAGTTATGTAAAGGGATCAATTACGCGTATCTCGAAGTTTTGCGAGTCTGATGAAGTGAAATCGTGCGTGTATGAGATATTAGAAGAAAAGCGTAAACGACTCATTGCGGCTTTCAACGATTATGAACTCAAGAATCAGGCTATTCTTCTGCACGATCCGACTGAAAAGGAAGAATACGCAGAATACGAGGACTTGTACTACAAAGGCATAGCGGTGCTGGAATGTCAAATAAAAGCACGTCGACCTGACACGGTAATTAAGGAACGTCCCACATCAACTGGTGAGTTTCATAAATTGCCTAGAATTACGCTGCAGGGGTTCGACGGGAAAAATGTGGTGGATTACTACCCATTCATAAACTTATTCATGGCAGTTATCCATGCCGACAAGAAATTAAGTGCTTGCGAGAAGCTGTATTATCTGCGCTCATTGCTAAGTGGGGAGGCTTTGGACATAATAAAAAATTTACAACTTACTGACAAAAGCTATGATGAAGCACTGAGGTTGTTAGAAAATAGGTATGCCAATCCTTCTAAAATTGTGAATTTTCATGTAAACAGCATGCTTGACTTGCCAACCTTCACTAAATGCACAGCAAAAAGCTTACGCTCTATTATAAGCAATGTTAACCTGCACTTAGCCGCACTCAAAAACCTGGAACAGCCTGTGCAGTATTGGGACAGTTTGCTTATCAATATTCTAGCAAAAAAGGTTGACAACTATACTAACAGAGGTTTCCATCTTGAAAGAAATCCTAAAGAGGTGCCTACATTGTCTGAATTCCTTTCTTTCTTAGAAAAGAGGGCTATTGCTCAAGAAAACTCAGGAGAGGAGGAGCAAGCTTCGTCGCAGTCCACGAGGTCTCCAAAGTCTACAAAGGCAGTCAGCGGAGTGGTGACATCCAAGGCAATATGTAAGTTCTGTAACAATTCTCATAGATTATATGAATGTGCAAAGTTTAAAATGGCTACGGAGAAGGACAGGTGTGATTTTGTCAAGAACCAAAACTTGTGCACTATTTGCTTGAATGAGCACCATGGTAAATGCAAGCTTCGCCTTAAATGTGCTAAATGTCAAAAACGCCACAATACGCTTGTGCACATGCAGTTGCAACCTAATGAAACTGAAGCAGGGCTTGTGGCAGTTTCCAGCAGTACTTCTGATGTAGTCCAGCCAGCAGTCAATATGACAAACACTGCTCAGGCCAAGGATGTCCTATTGCCAACAGCAATTGTCCGCATAAAAGGTAAAAATGGTGCATTTATAAATGCAAGGGCGTTGCTGGATAGTGGATCACAAATATCATTCATTGCTGAACATTTAGCTAACAATATTGGATGTAGTCTCTTTGATTCAGATCAGCAAATTTTAGGAATTATGGATGGCACTCATAACATTTCTAAGCAAACAAAAATTAAAATTCATTCGTCAGTGAATGATTATTCTACTGAGATCACATGTTGTGTGGTAAAGCATATTACATGCAATCTGCCTCAGCAAAGCTTTGACATAACAAAATTAAACATTCCATCTCACATTAATTTAGCGGACAAAAACTTCAACAAGGTTGGTGAAATTGATTTATTACTGGGATGTGACATATTTTTCCAGGTCTTGCAGCGTGAGTCGCTGCCAGCCACACCGTCCGGCCCGTATCTAATCAACACCACCCTCGGTTATGTCGTCGCGGGCAGCCTGCCCGTCTCAGCCGGCAAGGTTTTTGCTACCAATTGTTGCATTCATGTCAAAGGTAACATTGTTCATAATTTTCCACACAACGTGAAAGATCAAGAACCCCAGTTGCGCGAAATAAGCGATAACATTTCTAAATTATGGGAATGTGAAAAGGTACCTACTGTGTATAAAGAAGGTACTAGTGAGCATCAATTAGCTGAGCAATGTTTTCAATCATCTGTTCAATTGCGGGATAGAAAGTTTTCCGTGGGCTTACCTTTAAAGCTTGAATTAGAAAATGTGCAACTAGGGGATTCTTTTTCCTATGCATTGCAAAGGTTTTACAATCTTGAAAAGCGTTTCGCTAGGGACAATTTGTTGTCTAAAAAATACAAAGAATTTATTCAAGATTATGTTGACCAAGGTCACGCAAAGATTTTTGATATCCAAAACTATAATTTAGATGATGGTCAAGTATATTTTCTTCCACATCATCCGGTTTTGAACCCAAATAATAAAACTACACCGGTTCGCGCGGTGTTTGACGCGAGCATGAAAACCAAAAATGGTTTATGCTTGAATGACGTGTTACTAAACGGTCCAGTCGTACAAAATGAGCTGTTTGATATATTAATATTGTTTCGAACATATAGATTTGTCTTGTTATGTGATATAAAGGCTATGTATCGAGGTGTCATCTTAAAAGGGGAATTTTGCTGTTTACAAAATATACTATGGCGCGACTCCATTCATGATCCTGTAAAATGCTTGCAATTGCAAACCGTCACATATGGACTTAAAAGTTCAGCATTTCTTGCTACTCGCTGTCTATTAGAGCTTGCTCAGATATACAAGGAAAAATATCCCCTGGCTGCATCAGTTTTAAGGTATTCAACTTATATTGATGACATTCAATGCGGCAGCTATGATTTATCTGAATTAGAAGCAACAAAAATAGAATTATTAGCGATAATGCGAGAGGCCAGCTTTGTGCTACATAAATGGTGTTCGAACGATAGAGATATTTTGAATGATATTCCTTCCAATCTTCAATGCTTTGATAATGTCGATTTTGATAAAAACAGTATGTACATGAAAACGTTAGGACTTACCTATGATGTATCTTGCGACACGTTAAATATGAAATGTCCCGAAAAGGAAGTGTTGAATGTTTACACTAAAAGACAAATGCTGAGCTTCATAAGCAAATTCTTTGACCCTTTAGGTCTCGTTGGTCCCTTGTTAGTTCAGGCAAAGTACTTAATGCAACAGGTCTGGTTTACGGATATAAAATGGGATGATAATCTTCCAGTTGATCTCAATAAGCAGTGGGTTGAATTCGCCAATGAGTTGGTCCAAATGTCATGTATATCGGTTCCTCGAAATATCAATGTACAGTCGTCTAACTCATTAGAACTTGTCGGTTATGCAGATGCCTCAAATATTGCTTACGGTTGTTGTCTATATTTGAGGACAGTCAGTACAGACAATGTTGTAAGGGTGAACCTCTTATGCTCTAGATCACGCATAAATCCAAAAAACAAAAGTCTAACTACACCACGTCTTGAACTCAACAGCGCGTTGCTATTAGCCATGTTATCCAAAAAGGTGCACGACACACTGTCCTTAAAATATGTTGTAAGAACGTTTTTGTACTTGGATTCACAAATTGTACTGGCTTGGTTGAATATTGCTCCTGTAAAACTGAGTGTTTATGTAGCCAATAGAGTCGAAAAAATTAATCAAATGTCAGGTCAATTTCAATGGAACTATGTTAAGTCTAGTGAAAATCCAGCGGATTGTTTGTCGCGCGGAATGTCCCCAAAATTAATGGAGACAGAGGTAGGACATTTGTGGTTTCATGGACCTGAGTATTTGCAAAGTATTGAGTATACACATTCTAAAAATGTAGATAAACTCGAAGAAAATAATATTCCTGAAATAAAGCCTGTGACAAAAGCATGTAATACTAGTAATAAGGTAAATGATCTGACTTTGGTACTGGATAAATATTCCAATATTGAAAAACTTACACGAATAATTTCGTATGTTAAAAGGTTCATTAACAACTGTAGAAAAGAAAACATTAAAAAACAAGGGAAATTGTGCCCTCAAGAACTGACATCTGCCTTGCATACTACTATTAGACTTGACCAAGAAAATCATTTTCATGCTGAGATAAAACAGTTAAAAGAGCATGGTAATTTATCAAATATTAAAACTAACTTGAGTAATTTGAACCCATTTCTTGATTCCAGTTCTTTGCTTCGAATCGGGGGGCGATTGCAGAACGCCAATCTGTCATTTTTTCAGCGACACCCAATCATATTACCCAAGGGCTCTAATATCACAAAGCGAATTATTCGCCATGAGCATTCGCGGCTCAAGCATGCAGGACAGAAGTTGGTGATGTGTAGTTTAAATGAAAGATATTGGATTATTAATGCAAGCAGGGAAATAAAGTCAGTCATACACAAATGTATAACTTGTTTTAAGCTTAAGGCAAAGGCCACAACTCAACTTATGGGTTCCCTCCCAGCAGATCGTGTCAATGTCACGCGGCCATTTCAAATAATTGGTACAGATTATGGAGGACCTTTCTATGTAAAACAGTCTAGAATAAGAAAACCAGTCATTACAAAGGCATATATTGTAATATTTGTATGTTTTGTAACTAAGGCAATACATATTGAATTAGCTTCTGATATGACAACAAACACATTTTTAGCCTGTTTAAAAAGGTTTATAGCTCGTAGAAATAAGCCAACTAAAATACATTGTGATAATGCTGCCTATTATAAAGGGGCAAATAATGTATTAAATGAATTGTATGAATTACAGAATTCCACGAGCCACCAAGATGAGGTACATGACTTTTGCAGTGCGAAAAGAATTTATTTTCAATTTATTCCGTCATATTCTCCAGTGTTTGGTGGCTTATGGGAGGCTGGAATTAAGAGTGTTAAGTACCATATAAAGCGTGTGATCGGACAGACTGTTCTTACCTATGAAGAACTCTATACAGTTCTGGTTCAAATAGAAGGGATATTGAACTCCCGGCCACTGACCCCTATGTCAGCGGATCATGAAGACATGTCTTACCTATCACCCGCTCACTTCTTGACTGGCTCTTCTTTAACTGCTTACCCAGAGTTAAATATGGTTGGTGAAAATGTTGGAAGGCTTTCCTTTTGGAAGCAGTGTGTGCAAATGCAGCAAACATTTTGGCGCCAATGGCACAAACAATATCTGGTTATGTTGCAAAGCAGACCCAAATGGAAAGGTGTCCAACCAAACCTACAAATAGGTACTATGGTCATTATTAAAAGTGATAATGTATCCCCGTTACAATGGCCTATAGGTAGAATAGTTGCTGTTATGCCAGGCAAGGACGGTAAGGTACGTGCCTTAAATGTAAAAACCGCTAAAGGTTCAATAATTACAACAAGCATAATGAAAGTGTGCCCTCTGCCACTTGACAGTCTTTAATAAATTTATAAGTATTGTTATGTTTAGTGTAAAACCAGTCATTCTCATGATTAGAAATTGATTAGGATTAAAAATGTAATGTAAGTTTTTTCTTTCACATTGTCATTATTGATTGTGTGGCTTAGATAATTAGTTAATAATATCTTTGGTTAAAATAGACACAAAATGTACTTTTTTAGTCCGGCCCCCAATATGTTCAATACCAACAACAATGTAAATAATGTGTATCCGAACGTTGGTCTAGGGAAGAGCTGAAGGGTCTATGGTAGGACTTCGGGTTGGTTCTCATCCATCATGCAATGTTATCGTTTGTGTAACTAAAAATTAATTAATAAACGTATTTCTATAAAATACCAAAAACTTTTTCTTCTGTCTTGTACAAGATTGACCCTAAGCTTGTTTGCCACCCTAGTTGTACAAAAAAAAATGGCCTCTCTGTGGAGCGTCCATTTAGGGTAGAACATCATCATCATCATCAGCCTGTAGAAGTCAACTGCTAGACATAGGCCGCCCCCAAAGAGTTCCATGACGAACGGTCTTGAGCCTTCTCCATCCACCGACTTCCCCATCCACCGGTCCATCGGGTGGGGGGCCTTCCAACACTGCGTCGCCCGATTCGTGGTCGCCATTCGAGAATCTTTACTCCCCTATGGTTGTCGGTTAGGGAAGTACTCTTATCTATAAATATTAGCGCCTAGCGGCATTGCTGTGTTCCGATTAAAAAGGTGAAGTAACTTGTTAAATTACAAACACCAACGCATGTCTCATGGATGGGTTGATGGACACATGCTCGTGGGCTGCATCCTAGGTAGTTTGCAACGTTATTGGGCAGAAGTGAGCTCTTACCATCAGGTGGTCCATCTCCGAGTCCGAACTTATAAAACAAACAAAATCATCAAATGCAAGGTGTAATAAATTAAGTGGAATGGACTTGCTCTTCCGTCCTCATCGCCTACAGTGTCTTGACCGGTTTTATTGCTTCTATGTTTGCTTGGAAGGCAATAGAGGGCCGCCCTAGTCGTTTGCAGAATAGCTTCCAATTGTTACTGGCTAGCAGCAGCTACATCTGTATGGCTTTCGGGTAGTTGTGATTTAATGTCTTTTACATTTTGTTTATCCTGTACTCTGGGGGGTCTAGACAAGATCCATTTTCGGTTAACGGCAGCTGAACGATCGAATTGTATGGAAATGGTAAAAACTTGTGAGATATCATGTGCGCGACTGCTGCAAACAGTCATCAGACTAACATTATTTTCATCGAAAATAGCTGTATTTTTTTATTTATACTGAATGTGGTTACTTCTGGTCTAAGGTTGTTAAACAAGCTTATTTGGAATAATTTAGTATTATCATTGTAAAAATTGATGACATCCAAGGGTCGGTAAATATGGGGGGGGGCCTATTTTTCAGCCGGGGCCACCGCGGCCATGAAAACTATCCTCTATTTCTATTTGTCGTAAAAAGCCTCAAAATTACAGACATGTGCCTTTATTTATGCCAACGACATCAAAATAGTGGAGTTACGTTGTATTCACTTCGCGTTCTGTGTCTGTGCTTAGTTTGCATAAAAGGCAGCATTTGCTAGCACTATTGACGCTTTAACTAATGAGAACTCTGGAATTAATGCTCCTTGTGCTATATTCAGCAAGGTGTTTACATAACAATGAATGAGTGCTGGATTACATGTGATATGAATGTTCATGTTTGCTTTATCTAGGAGGCTGGTGGATGAGACCAATGACCGAAGGGCTGGTGCTTACCTCGGACAAAGGATCAGTATAGCGATCCAACGAAGTAACGTCGCCAGCCTTTTGGGCACGCTGCCTGTGGTTGGTGATCTGAGCTCTGTTTTCTACTTGTAGTCGTAGAAAACAAAGTTCATTTCTGGTATAATATTATTTAAGTTTAATTTACAACTGTTATTATTATTATTTTTCTGTTACTAAATAAAAACACTGTTTTTGAATGTTCATAAAATCAAGATACATGTTCATCATCATCAACCACTCAAATGAAGTACGCACTCCCCCAAAGAGTGCCATGACGAACAGTCTTGCCTTTTCCATACACCGACTTCCCGCAACTTTCATAATGACGTCGGACCATTTATATCATAATGGCCATGTTTTAGTGTAAAAAGCTTCCTGGTAACTTACATATCAGTATCGTGAGCCACTAGAAGTCCACTGCTGGACATAGGCCTCCCCCAAAGAGTTATATGACAAATGGTCTTGGTCTTCCATCCACCGACTTCCCGAAACTTTCACAACTTCGGCGGTTCATCGGATGGGAGACTTTTCAAAATTCGTCAAAACGTAGTAAAACAAATATACAAGTATGAAAGTTTGTCCGTTCATTGCAAATTCAAATAAGCTTTAAATGGATGGCCTGTCAGCAAATACTTTCTTTGACGGCCGGAAATTCCGACGACACTGTTACGGTTTCATTTTATGCTGCTTTCCATTTGGTTGATGAGAAGTTATGAGCAGTTGTACAAATTACCGTTCTGAGCTGAAAAATTGCTTGGGCTTATTCCTAAAATTTCCATTCGTTACAAGCCCATAGAGTTTTTAGGGCAACCAATAGTTTCTGCAATAGTGAAGCATGGAAGGACAAAATTATATTCATCCTTCTATTGCCTCAACATATTTAATTTAGGGTTCTCGCGATGTCTGGTAAAAGTTGGTGCTTTGAAGATCGTTGAAGCTTAAAATAAACTTTGAGAATGGAATATTTTAGCAAGTCTAACTAATATCTGATCTTGCTTGAACTACGAAGTCGCTGTAGTTTTATCATAAGGGAGCTCATGTTGTATTGGTTTTATATGTTACTATTTTCGTTGTATCTAAAAATCATGTGGTCTAGAATAAAAATTAATGAACAAATCTCTTTCATATGACTCTTGCATTTCATGTATCTATATAACTTTTCAATTATATTTGAAACTTCCTATTGGTAACCCCTGTCTTACAACCCCTTTGCCGATTTTGATCATTTTTTCTCAATCGCTTTGCCCGCTCTATCAATTACACCACGAGTGTTTTTTTTTATACAACCAAGTTAGCAAACAAGGCCCACCTGTTAGTAAGTGGTTACCGTAGCCTATGTACGCTTGCAATACCAGAGGCATCACGCACGCGTTGCCAACCCCTCAAAAAGTACAAAACGCCCTTTTTGAAGAACACCATACTGTAGTCCTTAGGGAAAACCTCGGCAGGAAGATCATTCCACAACCTGAGTGTTCGCGGGAGCAAGTCCCTCTGAAACCGCACGGTACGCGACCAACCCGTCTCCAGGGTGTGAGGATGGATCCCCTGCCCATGGCCAGAGGTGCGATGATAAAAGGAAGCTGAAGGCATCATATTAAACAATTCTTCAGTACACAACCCGTTATACAGGCGGTAGAACACAAATAAGGAGGCAAAATCCCTCCTTAGGGTTAAGGGTCAATACCGCCTGTTAGCTTGGGATCATCGACAATTCTCATAGCGCGTCTTTGAACCGAGTCAAAGGGTCCAGCTACCAGTACCCAGGTGCTCCTGCCCAGAGGTGACAGCAGTACTCCATGTGGGGCCTTGCGACTTGTAAAGAAGCAGTCTTTGCCCCGCACTGAAGTACAGCTTCGCTCTGTTAAGCACACCGAGCTTTTATGATGCCAGTTTGACCTTGTCCTCTATATGACTACGGAACTGAACGTCACTAGAGATGTACACGCTTAGAATCCCAATGCTCTATGTGTAATGCTTTATGTGATGATAGGTTTAAGTAACTCGCTTGTAAGTCGAGGTTGTGAGGATAAGTCAGAAGTTGTTCTTCAGAATAATGTAACAGCACTCAGCTCTGTCACGTTTTAGTTGGATAGTTTTGTACCCTTAGCATCAGTTTCTGATGTTTTGACTAATCATCTCAAATATGAATATAAAATATTAGTCCACGAAGTTGGGTACTTCACAAAATAATCTATATCAATAACACAAAAAATTTTTTTTTAAATAAACTAACTTAAAACTAATACAAGTTAATATTTACAAAATACACCAGAAACAGTTGAAATATTAATGTCATTTCTATTTGACGTCAACGTAGGACTCGCTAGCAAAACGATAACGTTAGTAACTGGCGCTACGTGCTGTTGCAATGTTGGTAAAAGCATACTCTTGCAGGTACACTTGTAACTTCAGCTAATAATTTTTATCATTATTTTATCCCATAACTTGAGAAAATATTTTTTAGAGGCACTAAGAGATACTTGGATGCCTACATAGTAAGATACCTACGTTTTGCTGTTTTATGAAAGGATCATACAAAACATGTCATGTGATAAGATTTTAAATAGGGTAGGAATGCCTACCATGAAATTTTATTGCTATTCAAGCGTGTCAGCTCTATTTTACACGAATTTGGTCCTTAATTCTCTGATTTCGTGAACTTACGTCGTCGTAACAACTTACGTGACTAAATTGTATTTTGTTCTAAAGACGTACAAAGGGTAAACATTAGATGACACATGTAAGGTGATGCAGTTGTTTTTGTTTTATAGTGAATTTACAATTTGAACTCACGCTAAAGACATGGTTCTCTTACAATACACTCGAATATCATAATCAGTGCTTTTCCATCCAAATATATTTATTAATTTTTAGTTTATTTTATTTGGGAAACAAACAGAACAATAGTTATTTTAAATGGAAAATACAAATTTAGCACAGAAACCAGTAAAGTTTCCAGCATGATATATAAACTAAAGCCATTCGCGTAACTTTCAGAGTAATTTCGATGGGCATGTTTGCATTCCGTTCAACTCTGTCTATGGTTCTCAGATCCGCGTTGTGTGCAGTTCGGCTTATTTCTAGCGAGTATCCTTTATCTGTAGGGACCTACTCGTGTGCTGGCTCCATTGTGCTGTGAATTGCGATACGCTATGGATGAATGAAGTATCTATCAATGCATATTATGCATGTAGCTAGTAGGTATAGGAACCAACTCAAAACCGACTTTCATCAAAGGATGATTCTGATTTTATTAAAAATATATTAATAAATAAATAAATATTCCGGACATATTCACACGGTCAACTGATCCCAAACTAGGCATAGCCTGTACTATGGGTACCAGAGACTGATATATATATAAAAGATAAATATTTAACACCCAGACACAGAACAAACATCTGTGTTTATCACACAAATGTTTGTCCAGTGCGGGGATCGAACTCACGACCTCTAGCGCAGAAGGCAGAGTTACTACTAACTGAGCTATGAGGCCAGTCTAAATTAGATGAAATATCTCTCACCGTTTGAACTAGGCTTGATCTGTCGATAAATTATCACTGCAACTACCGTTTTTTTATATATGACTTATGTAGCAAACAAGCATATTATTATACGGCCCACCTGGTTAGTAAGTAGTTACCGTAGCCTATGGACGCTTGTGCACCAATCGATCTTCCATTCGGAAAATTTATGAATGTTATACAAACGGTAAAGGAAAACATCGTAAGGAAACCTGCATGTCCTAGATCCTAAAAATAGAAGTCGGAAGTCCACTGCTGAACATTAGCCTCTTACGCAGAATTCCAGAGCGACGTCCTATCATATGAGGAGGAATTTGCACATTATCACCTCGTTGGGCACGCGGGTTGACGAGTGCAGTTAGAGCTAACGTTGTTATAATAGGAGACGATGCTGCCCATCCCCTTGCTTTTTTCCCTCAGTCACCTCTTACGACATCCACGGGTAGGCGGATATGCAAGGGCCTATTCTTTAACCGGACCACGGACAAATTTATTACGATAGATAAAAATATGTGCCTATTATAGTATTTTTTGCATCGACACGATAACATTATACACGTATATTTAAGATTCAAAGAGCGAGCAGACAGGAATATACTGCAAATCTTATGACGTGAATAGCAAGTCTGCCGATTTCCATCTGTTTATTTCTCCAGAGAGATACGGTATCTACCTATTTGTTTCAGAGCAATCATGTCGGGATTTCAGCCATGAAACCATGTTAACACTAACTAAGTTAGTTAGAACTGTTTAATCTTCCAAACTTCACAAAACTAAGTTGACTTGAACCCGAACAGTAAATTCGGTCTTTGAAAACAGGATCGATGTAAGTCTCGGAACAAAGTGAACGAAAATGCGATAAGTAGCTTTGTAAGAGTCCAAGAAGTAATATATATAGCTCATTATCATTATAATTACACTCGGAAGACGTCCACTTTACGTTTAATTAAAACAATTAAGAATTTTATTATATAATATTTTCTTTTCTTGGATTTAAAGTGAAAGCAACACTAACGGGTAACACTTAATTTAAATGATACCTAAAATTTTCCCCATCTGCGCCTAGAATCGCCAATGCGATACCAATTATGCCTAGGAAGGAACCACCGCCAATATTTTCGGCGGTGGTTCCTTCCTAGCGTCATTCGTTCCATGGCGTAGTTGGTTCCGCTGGTTCGATAAATTTTGGGTTTCAATTAAATTTTACAATAGCAATTATCAAGTACCTATAAGCATATGATACTGCCGAGATGCTTGAAATCTTTTTATTTGGATTATTACATAAATTAGGTACCTATGCACTTATACAGTGTGTCCAACGATATGCTACATGTATATAAACTACTACTACTACTACTATAAGTCTTGAAATATTAAGAAGTTCGGTAGTTTTACTTAATCGAGACTTTTCTTTAATTTTAAAATCACTCCATACCAAAATTTAAAAAGTCACTTGTACGAGTATAATCCGGGACTTGAACCCGCTAAATCGAAACACACCTACTGTATTTTTATGATACTGATCTAAGGGGTAAATTACAAGGCTCAATTCTTTACAATAACATAGTATCTCAAAACAAAAAACTAAACCTTTCGTCCAAAAACTACATCCGGTTTGTAGCTTACTCGTTTTAAAAGTCACGGAACTATCAAGAAAATGCGTCTTAATGTAATTATAGTGTTTCCAACTGCTTTTACTCAGTGCAATGTTATAATATCCGTAACTACTCTTGTACTGTTGTAATTTTATTGTCGTGTAAGTGGTTGGTAATTGTCTTCATTGGCTTAAAAGTTGCACTTACCAAGTATTACTAGTAGAAGCGATATTACGTTTCAGTGGTCTTCTTAGGAAACTCAATCCAAATAATATAAGTTGCAATGTTTTATTTTATTTTGAATTTCATGTTTTCATATTCCTCCAACTCATATACTAAGCACTGACTTAACATCGGTTTCGTATCAGACACTATGAGTACCATGGTAAAGTCGCCTATATATTTAGATAATGCCACAATACAGATCAGAAGAAAAAAACATAACGGATGGACTGCTATTGGTTGATTTGTACTATTGGTTTTGGTTACAGCACATCAAATGCATGGCGCAGTCATCAAACCGGTTCTATCTTCTTTCCATTACAGTTCACGGATATATGGAACATCCCAAAAATCACCAATACTTAAAAACTTTGCAGCTCAACTTCTAGCAACATCCAAACTCAAATTACACTTAAATGAATTACGCCAAGAAAACAAAATAATAACGAGTAGAATGAAATATACATCAGCATTCAAATCTTTGCGAGAAATTCCCGAAAAGTTTTACTGCCAGGAGGAGCCTAATGGGAGGGTACGAGTCGATAAAATAAATGTTTATCGTCTGTTTTGACTATGATGCTATTTTACGTGATAATTGCATTCATACTTAAATTATAAATGCGAAAGTAACTATTTTTGTTTATTTGTACCCTATTCAGGAATAAACGGCTGAACAGATCGTAATGAAATTTGTCAAGATAGATGTTATCCTGGGAAAGGACTTAGGCTATCTTTTAAATAATCTTGAATAGGGTTAAATAGCGGTTGAAAAATTATATGGACAATCCATAATTCCTCAAGGATCTGAAAATTCGTAATGAGGCGTTCGTTTTGGTAAAAAATAAATAAATACGTGTTTCAACATTTTTGCAAAATCTACCCGTAGGTAGTTAAAATTATACTAGCTTTCATATAAATACGAACGGACTAGTAAATAAAATAAAATAAAAAGAGCTTTATTTCCACACAAAAATTTACACTACTTTACGAAAGTTAAAAGATAATTAAATATAATTTGATTTTTAATAAGGACCACCTTTGGCGGCATAAGCCTCCTCCAAGGATCTCCAAGCATCTCTATCACGGGCCGTTCTTGGCCATATTTTCCCATCTACTGGATGATCTCTTCGTTCCATCTTTTGAACGGTCTTCCTCTTTTCCTTTTCAAGTTTAAGGGTAGCCAGTTGATAACGATGTGGGGCCATCTATTTGGCTTCAATCTTTATATATGTCCTGCCCATTTTCACTTTAAGCCCATTATCCTTTTTACTACATCCTTAGTTCTTGTTTTGTCTCTTATTGCAGTATTTTTGACACGATCTCTGAGCTTGATGTTTAAAAATCTTCCCGTAGGTGGTTAGAATTATACTAGCTTTCATATAAATACGAAGTCGCGGGTAACAGCTAGTGTAATATAAAAATAAACCTAATCAAATGCTGTAATATTAAATGCTTCAATCATGCTGCCGATAAACCGCCTTAAAGCAATCGACCAACCATCTCAGTAGGTACTTAAGAAAAATAAATGGCACTTTCGTTTGAAGTTACAAAATATTATTTTGGTGTTTTAAGAAGCTATACTGATCTGATGAGGCATGGCTGAGAAGCCAGCCATGTTTGCAAAATAATATTATTAATAAATTCAATTTAGTACGTTTTTGGAATCTCAGATGGCCCAATCAATAAATATCTAATAATAATATCGATCAAAATCTCGAAATAAGATGAAATTTAAATAAAATGACAATTGCGTGTTTACCTCGCACAGTGAAGGATTTTGACGTTAGTAACGTTAAGTTTGTTATATCTTCTTTCACACATCATGTCTCGCCATCAAGTTATGCATTGCATTTAGTCTGACTTGATTATTTTCTTTGTAATTTTTAATATTTTTAAGATAATATTCTCAAATAGTGGTTTAGCCGGTAGGGGGTCTGGACACTTGTCTCCAACAAAAGTTGCCACTTTGAACCTGGAAACAAACCCCACTTACATGTAAAGTAGGGTTGATTTTATTAGACCCGAAGAAAACTGTTGTCAGAGTTTTTATTCCATGCGTTTTCACTTTGTAGACATTATAGAGCTTATAATCTGCGAACACAATGACTCTGTATACAGACAGAAAGAAGGACAGAAATATTAAAACGATGAGGGTTCTTTGTCGGACTTCAGAACCCTAAAAGTACTCCTATTACTCAGAGCAAGGATGATTAATAATTTATTTTTAATAAGTTTTTTTAGTGTGTGGCTAGTAAACTTAGGGAAGTAATTCTTCTGTGTACTTTACGCAGGACGGTAATTTCCCATGGGCTATGCTTTCATTCGTAAGAAGAGAAGACCGTCTTAAATTTGCTATAATCAGCTTATATTATTTGCTATATATGTATAGTACCAACGCTTCAACCAGTCATGATCTATTTGACGTATTGTTAATAGTACTCCGCTATTTTGTCGAGTATAAATAACGGTTACCGTTTCCTAGGAAATAAACGTTTTAGTTCTCCGTAACCGTAACAGGGGCATTTTCAAATAGAAAAGGATTCATTATTAACACATGATGTTTATTAACCAATGCTTTTGTGAGAGAATAATTTCCACTGGGAGATTAAAGGTAAACACCCTTTTCTTTGATTTTTAGGGAAGCTGGAATTTAGTACAGAGGTAGGACTTGATTTGATTCTGTAATTTTAAACCTTCGTCATCATCATCATCATCAGCTTGATAAAATCCACTAATGAACATAGGCCTACCCAAAGAGTTCCACGACGATAGGTCTTGAGCCTTCTCCATCTACCGACTTCCTTCAACCTTCACAATGTCTTCGGTCCATTGGGGGCCTTCGAACACTGTGTCGTCGTGGCCGCCATTCGAGAACCTTTATTCCCAGATGGTTGTCGGTTCTGCGAGCTACATGGCTGGCCCACTGCCACTTCAACTTGCTTATTCTAAAACCAGTGGTGAATGTCGGTGATATTTTATCACGCAGTGAAACTCCGATCATAGCTCTTTCCATATCCCCTTGCGCGTCTTTGAGCTTGTGTATGAGGCCTCATTGTAGACTTGTAGACTCACTGTAGACTTTCGTCTTGAGGCTCTGTGGTATCTGCGCCGAGAAGATGCCCAAACGCTGCCCACCGAGTTGGATTCGTCAGTTGACCTCTTTATTGGAGAAGATTTGAAACCTTATGATTTGAATAAAACAACAATTGTAATAAATCACACAATAAATAAACCAGTCCCGGACGTTTTCACATTGGCCGGAGGCAAACAGCGTGGCAACTTATTACTTAATGAGAGAGCTGTGTTCAAACGGCATGTAATGTCTTTGAAAATTCTTATAAAATTCGTTTCAAAAAGATCCATATCTCTAGTAGAGTCAATTTTAAGTTTGACATATGAGTATGCGATATAGCTCAACGATATCACAAGCTCAATTTTAGATGATATATTGCACATCGTTTGAACAAGGCTACATATTTCTTGTATGTTCTTAACGTAAATACTCAGATCAAAAGTAAAAAAAAATTTTTTTTAACTGTTTGACGTGTAATAAAAATTAAAGAATATAGATTTCAGCCGATATTGAGGTAGAAGTGCTTCGATTTTGCAAAAATTGAGAAAAAAACGATATTTTTATACCAAAAATAAACTTAGAAACATTACATACGTAACTTTTTCAGTTTAGTCAAAAAAATTCACCAATATCATCTAAATTCGATTGATAAATCCACTTTGAGGGGAGTGCAATGACATATCACTCAACCCTCAATGTCAAACTTGAAATTTACTCTATTCAGTTGGCGTAAAAGTAATTTCAAAACGAATTTAAGATGGCACACCGCACGTTATGTTCTTTATGCACTAACATCCATGAAGTTAGCTAAATGTTGCCTAGCCACTGGACTAGTGCATGCATAATCTACTCTGAGCCAAAGGCTAAAAGCTAATAACTATGAATATAGAAGCTAGTACTATGCTAATTTTAGTAAAGCTATAATCGCTATAGGTCGAGCTAGAGTACGGAAGCCCGTTTTGACTTGAAGCGCTTAGCTCAAAGCTACGGGTTGCGATGTAAATTCATACTCTAACTGAATAATTAATTAATTTAACAATTGACTACTACTACGGCTGAAATATCGTGTTTTTAAAGGCACGAGACAGATTTTTTTCGTCTACGTAAAGAAACTAATGAACACTGAATTAAAAATATCTATGTTGTTAAAGGTGTTAAAAGCACATCACGGGATTAAAAACCATTGAGAATAATATATGAATAATAATATATTATGGTAACGTGCGGTGTCACACATGCCTTTTTAATAAATATAAACGAAATGATACGAAATATGAAATTGTTCACTCTGGCTGGGTTGTGTGTGCGTCGAGGAACTGTGAAGCACCACTTATTATGACAAGAGATGTACCCAAGAGCTATTTGTCAGGAGTTTTAAAAGAAACTTGGCGTGGTCCCATAAAACATATCTGGCTTTACTTTATAAATATTTTCATTGTTTATTTTAACAATAAAATAAGTACCTACACAGTATTATAAAATAAGTACAATAAATGTTTATTATTATTTATGATTCGACTTTTCCACAATATCGACTTTTCATATCCATCCTAATAAATCGAACGTCGCGTGTTACAATAATATAAAATGTAACACCTACCCAGGGCATTAATATTCGTTAGCAATACAAGTTCCTATTAGGTTAGATAGGAGCAGTCACGCAATCGTTAATAGAGAAATAGGCATTTCTAGATTAATGAAATTAATGTTCGTGGTATAAAGAAACCACAATAGTTTTTTGACAAGGCTTGGTTTATTAGTTTAACCAAGTCATCGGACTTGTGTCTTAATTTGAATACTGCGACTGGGTTACCTCTATCTATGTATGGAAGGTTTCCGCATATGTCGTGTAACGAACTGGTTAGTTAAAATCATCACTCAACCAATGCTTAGGTTCACTCAATCAAATTTTACGATAGACGACAAACGATTTATTTTATCGCAATTGCTGTATAGTTTTATTGATTGTAACTAAAAATTATAGAATATCAGGGTTAGATGTATGTATGTGTTTTCAATATTATGACTTGGCCAACCAAGTAGCGCTTAAGGTTCACCAACCGACATGGCTAAAGTAACTTGGCCATCAGCACGTCTGAAGTCACTAAAAGACATCGCTAATATGAATACGAGGATACTAAAATATTATCAAATAACTTTACAGTAGGTACCGACTCGTGACGCGGATATTATTAAATTCATAAATTATTCATTTTCAAGCTGACAGAAACACAAAGTGCTATTAAAATAAGCAAATATCTGGTCCGTATTGCACACGATAAAAAGTGCCACGCTTGCATTGTAAACAGGCTTTTTCCCTTGTCCTTCCGAAGCCTGTCTGATGCTATAATCACAATCTATGTGTACGAGTATGTTTATAACAAAACGTGCTGATTTGTTGTTTTGAACATAAGTATCCCACGTTGTTCGTCGTCACTCAGTCTAGTCCCTCCCATTAGTTGTGAATTTGATGCTAGCGAATTCTCGATTAAGTCGTGTTCAAACGATGTGCAATATGTCAAGTCGAATTAAAACAATTTGAGTTTGACTTTTAAGAGCTTGCGATATCTTTGAGCTAAATCGCAAGCCCTCCAATGTTAAACGCAAAATGGACTGTAATAAAAAGATGTAAGGCGCATTTTGAAATGAATTTCAGTTGTCAGATCGCACTTGGCTTTAGACTACGTTTTCTTAAAAAGAAATAATGCTGATTAAAGTATTAGGTATGTTAAATAGAAATATGAACCTTATCCTGGATACGCTTGGGAATTCGTTGAAAAAGCTTACAAACTCATATTTCATCAATAAATCCGTCAAAGCAATTCTGAAAGAAAATCAAATATCGTGGAATAAACGATACAACTTGTCGATTCTGTGTGCCAGCGGATTTTGTATAGATCTGATATTCAGATCCATCGCTAATACGATCTATGTCATATCACGGCTGGTCGAACGCTTCGTGCGTATTTCATTTCTTTCCAATTCAAATGAAAGTCCCGGAAAAAACTATAAAAGTTATAAAAAGTTATATCAATTAAATTGAATTAAATCAATTGGTTATAGGCTGCAATGAATATGAATCCTTATTCCAGGTATTCACCAGGTCCTTCACCCTTCGCAGAAAGATCGACAATCTTAAATTTTTGAAAGACCAAAATGTATTCACTAAAATTGTATTATGAATACCTGGAATAAGGATTCATATTCATTGCTGCCAATACAGGATGACCAAGAAAGAATCAGTGACACAACAAGCAAGCAAGCAATGCTTAGAAGCTCAACTTCCACCTTAATCAGCTATTTTAGTAAATTTACTTAGCAGGCAGCGTTCTTATTGCGTTGTATAGATTTGTGGCTCCTTCTGATTATTCATTTCGTTAATTAAAGCGTTGAGTCGAGTCACGCAAACCGAAAATTACTCAAATTTTACTGCCTTGTGGAGAGACTCATCGCGGGCTTTTGATGAGTTTAACGACAGATCATACAAAGAATAATTGTATTATTTACTTACCTTTTATAATTTGCAAAAAAAAAGCTAGATCGTAAAAAAACCTATCTACCATTTGCTACAAACTCCCATTCTCTGAAACGTAGAATAGAATTGCAGTTTATGGATTATGAAGTAGCGTTTGCCAACAAAATTTTCTTGAAGAAAATGTCTCACAAATGCGTCTATTAACAATTCTTCTTCTTCTTCTTGTCGTGTCACTGATTCTTTCTTGGTCATCCTGTCTTTGGTCAGTGACCAGGTTGAGGTATGGTGCCCCTTAAAAGGGCCTATGATCGTCGATGAAAGAATCAGTGTAGTGAAAGGATTAAAGTCTATTAATAATGGAAACAAGATTATTATCCACCTCAGAGTTAAATCAAACCAGGTACCTATGTACAGAATACGGTAGCATCCGCTGGACCACGAAGACGGAACTACCAATTAAATCGAATCACTGGAGAGCTAGGGTCTAACGAGCGGGAATACCATTACTAGACTGACGTGTTTGGACAGTTTAGTGTCTGGACGTGATTTTCAATAACATCTGAACTACTGACGCATTTTATATTGATATATGTATGTTCGAGCACAACTTTAGAATCGGTGATCCGATCTGCATGGAAAATTGGTGAGTCGATAGGTTGTACTATCAAGATATGCGAGGTAGGGCACAGCGAGATTTTCTCACTCTAAATTGGAGCAGCTCGCCTTGGAGGTGCCTCCGCCTTACAGAAAATCGCAGCCAAATAACATTATTTGTTTCAAATAGTGGTGTTTTCCTGCGATGAGTAAGGTTGCCAGAGCTCTTTAAGGGGTTTGGGGTCGGCAACGCGTGCGTGATGCCTCTGATATTGCAAGCGTTCATAGGCTACGGTAACCGCTTACCAACAGCTGGGCTCTAAGATCTCTCTTATAAAAAAAAAGGATTGGCCGGTATTTTCTAGTGGACATGAGTCAAATTGGCAAAGAAGTTGTGAAGATATCGGGGTCCAAAAAAGGGTAAAAATGTAATAATGCTCCAAATTCCATGCAGATCAGATTAACAGTTTAAAATTTATGCTCGAGCAACTCTTAGAAGATCTTCCAAATTGGTTGAGAGACCTTCACTCGCTTCACTCTCTCGACCAAATAGTATAGCCATTATCGTTTCCAGAGACTGAAGTGTTCTAGGTAGAGGCGAAATTTGTCATCAAAGCGAGGAATATTTCTCAAAGACTTGATGAAATGTGACTTTTGAGAACTCTTATTTGAATTTTAAAGGTTGATTTGGAAATTTACTTAAATTTCGGGGCTGTGGCATTAGTTCACTCACTTCTTGCGGTGCTACAACCCTTTGTTGTTCCTGACCTCCTTATCAAGCTTCCGCCACTAATTTCTTAGTCTGCCCAGCTTCTTTTGGGCCAGTGTTTCGTCTTATGGGTTTAACAACCCTTTGTCGAATGGTTAGCCCAACCATGGAACCCTCCTCTCTTATCCAGGATTGGCTAGAAGCACCGTATTTCTTCTAAGAGTTATTTGTAAAAATAATTATGTAATAATGTCAATGAAGTAGAAGAAAATGTTGTGCCTAGAATCACCAATTTGTATTTGAGATAACTGAAATCTTTGGTACTTGATATCAATTCTCACCAAAAAATGATTACTACGTACTGTACAGTTTAAGGGGTCGTGACTGGATGAAGGCAGTCAATTGCGAGGCATGGAAAAAGCTGCTAGAGGCCTACGTCCTAAAATGAAGTAATGAAGGCTCAAGATGATTATGATGACTGTTATAACAATATTGTAAAAAGGTAGGCCTTAATCTCTAAATCTAAATCTTAATTTTAACAAGGTTCTAAATAAAATATATTTCCTGGCACTGTATGTAAGCAGATTTTGCATTGTTTATTGTTTGCAATGTGAGCTGCTTACGACCTGTACGCTCGTTAAATTTATACCCTAGAGACTGCCTCTGGAATAGTGAGACTTCCGCTGTAAGATGCTTTAAATTGAATTCCTCATTTGAAGTTGCAATTTTGAAGTAAAGTTTGTACTCAGCCCTAAAAAAAGCAAGGCCTTATTACATTTATTCTAGATGATTTATACAGAGCGTCAGGTGGAACTTTTACTCACTTACAGAACGATATAGTGCCTGGGACTTGTTTTAGATGGAGTATTGGCTTGCCCACTTTGCCCAGCACCTATACCATCCTCTCAGCCTAGTCGGCTTTAGGAGCACACTTTAATACTTTCATTATACTACTTCTTTCACCGACGGTCATAGGCCACCATACCTCAACCTGGACACTGACCTAATACAGAATAACCAAAAAAGAATCAGTGACACGACAAGCAAGCAAGCAACAAGCTAAACTATACGTAATACTTCGTTTGAGTAGCACCTGTAGTAGGCTACACAAAATAAACGACTTTACAATAACCACAGCACCTTATTACACAATTCAACTCCGAGTAATGAGCAAGGTCACGAGCGGTGGCAAGCAAGTAACAATGTTATCTCTAGTTAATTCTGAAATCTACGGCGTCGTTTTATGAATTTGATAGGACTAAATTCGACCGCTGCGTCCCCCAATATCGGATTCCGTCGGTAATGGTTCGAGTTGACTTTAAGCTTCCACCGGCATAGTTTAGCGAGCATTACGGAACTATGCAATCTTATAAAATAGGCATAGAGTATTAATTACAATTTTCAGAAATTAACCGCTACTGAAGACTATTTATTTATATTATTTGCTGCATCCAATATGAAGACAAATTGATTCCTTGTACAGTTATTGGGAGAGAAGAATTTGAAATCATTATATTTTGAAAACGTCGCCGTGGCTCAATAATATGCCCCACCATATCTGCCTACCCGTTTATGCCGTAAGAGGCGAAGGGAAAATAGCTAGGGGATGGGCAGCAGCGGCCCCTATTTTCACAAACTGTGTTCGTCAACCCGCGTGCCCAGCGTGGTGAGTATGGACAAATCCACGCATGCTAGGAATCCGCGCTGGAAATTGGTGGAGGAGGCTATGTTCAGCAGTGGACATCCTACGGCTGAAATTGTGATGATGATAATATTTCTAAACGCTAAGCAACCGGAAAATTTAGCGTAGAACGATCCCTCACTAGATGGAAATACTCAATGGATAGCCGTTAGGTGCAGGCCGCACAAGATCGGTCGCTCTGGAAATCTATGTGGACGTCCAACGGCTGAAATGTTGTGTAATTTCTTTTTAAACTCACTCTTACTTAAGATAAGTAAATTATTATAGTTCTGGTTTTTTTAATGTTCAGCGGTAGTAAAATGCGAATCCACTTCTTATTTTGACAAATCATTTCTAAAGTACCTACCAATAAGATTAAATAACAAATTAGGTTTTTTTACAAAGTCCGACGATAACTAGATATAATAATATAATATAGCCTTTTATTTCCTTAATAAAAAAACATAAGCAAATGGTAAATAGTAAAATTAAGTAGTATATAATATTAAATCAACAAAATATAGATAACTAGATATAATGAATATTAATTAC
Organism: Anticlea derivata; assembly: GCA_947579855.1. Taxonomy (NCBI): domain Eukaryota; kingdom Metazoa; phylum Arthropoda; class Insecta; order Lepidoptera; family Geometridae; genus Anticlea; species Anticlea derivata. Next base: position 8,257,804 of record OX388262.1, read on the forward strand.
CAAGGACGCATGCGGATGCAAGACCTGTGCAAGTTGTAAGTTATCTTAATTCATTCAGTGAGAAGTGAAAGTTGCACTTCTCATCTAAGCTGTTGAATAGCAGAGGGAATTTAGAGGTAGGTATGTACTAGCGCCGTGGGAACCACAACACATGTTCAATTAAATTTTATCTGCTACTGCAGAGCTCGGGCGGTACTGCTCGCCAAAACTGTTCGCCTGTTCACCATACATTTCCATTATCCGGTCTAAGCTTACCTACTCCACTGAGTCAAAAAGAAGTAACCGAGCTAACAAATAGAAGAATCAGTTTCTAACAAAGTTCATAGGCTTCAAAAAAATCAGAGCAATTAAAATTGTATCAAATTATGCAAGTGATTCATAATATGTATGCTATCCCAAAAGGGGCTTATTCTACACCCAATCGGCAATAAAGTTTTTTCTACGACTTTTGAAAATAAATTAAATATTTTTATTGAAAAAACTGTATGCAAAAATATGCTGTATTTTGATCATAGCACTGGTTTATTTAATGGTTGCCTGGTAAAATCACTATTAGCGAAAAAGCCATAGCCATTCATTGTATTTTCTTTCAATTTTCATTTTACAAATTGAAATGAAAATTGGCAGTAGCCGATCAAAAATGCAGTAGGTATCATTATTATGTTTAAATGCAGCATACTGTTATTGTCAACTGGTTCCGTTGATTAAGGCAATAAATCCAGCTCAGGGTTATCAGCCGTTGTGGCACTAAGCGGCGACAAGGAGATTCCCTCGTAAATTGCGACCCTGTCTCACAAACTTGAATGTGACCGGTTAATTATCTTATGAACTAGCTTTTGCCTATGTCTTCGGCATCAAAGAAAAAAAGCTGTAAAGAACTCCAAGAACCGAGGTCAGTATTTATCCCCTTGTCTGCTTACACAGATCTGGACAAGACACATTATTTTTCTATTGTGTCTGGTGTATTGCCACAGTTCAGAAGTTTAAGCAACATTTCACCAGCTCTACTGTAATACTGCCAGAAACGTGTACCGATTATAGCAATTGATTTGAATATACCGCGAATACGTTTATTAGGATGGTTTATTTTATTTTTATTCTCTATCTGTAATATCAAATGTATAAATCAAGCCCATTAAACTTGTGCGATAGTCATTTAGAATTCATTTCAAAAAGCAGTTTACTAAAAATAATAAATTCAATTTTGAGTGTCCGATATACCTCAATGATATCGCACAACCCTCAAATTCAAACAAATATTTACTTTATTCGGAAGAATTATGGATCATTTCGAAATAAATTTTGGATGATATAACGCTCAAGCTTGAACTCAGTTCTAGCCGTCTGCAAACAGCAAACGATATCTCTAAGCTATCACATAATGTCAAACCCACAGTTGACTTTGTTCAGAGGCATTGAAACGAATTTCAGATGGCATATCGCACGCCGCTTGAGCACAGCTAAACATGGCAGTCGACGCTCAAACAAAACTGCTCTAAATATTGAACTAATTTCATAAAGGCACAAAACATACAAGACGTGGGTACACACTGAAAGAACACGTACGTTGCAAAATTATATTGACACAACACGTACAGCTAAAGCTAGGATTATAACCATTTCTGTGTCGCACAAAAACCTCCTTTGTTGTGCAAAGAACGAAGCAAAAACGACGCAGAGTATTCAGGCGAAAATCAACTTTGAAATTAATAGGAATACCTGTAATCTTTATCGGTTCGATAAGTTTCGTCGCGTCCCGTGTATATTTTATTTAAACTTTGCAGCAGGCGAGTCTACGGTAAGGTTGCCTTTATGTTGAATTAATGGGTAACTTTTAACTGATTTTAGATATTATCTTCTGATACTGTAGGTATTCATCATTTCAGCCGACGTCCACTGCTGAACATGGCCTCCCCCACAGACAGAGCGAACCTTATCATGTGGAGGGACTGGCCTCATAGCTCAGTTGGTAGTAACTCTGCCTTCTGCGCTAGAGGGCGCGCGTTCGATTCCCACACTAGTGCTATAGATGACAAAAACGCTGATAGAGTTCGCTGTTTCCACATTTGACAAATCTTAAAGCATACGTAAATTTTGGCAAAAAAGGCAAAAGATATTTGGAATGTTTTCATATTACCTACGCCACGAGACAGGAGACATGACATGGGAAATAATTAAAATAAATAAAATACGCCGTCACTTGCCATTGGAGCTAAATAGAGTAAAATAAGCTCGTTTCAGGTAAATAAACATATTAAGAAACATCAAGTGTAAATTGCCCACCCACGTGACTATTGGTCGTTATAATTATTTTTCCACTCCGTAATATTTTACCATTTTATTTACACATCATTTCCTTGTAAATGATATATTCTGATCACGTAACAAAGGCCTTCCCTTGCAGACAAGGTTGAAACGGGTCTGAGTAAGTTGGTCCATTATGCAGAAAATTATTTTTCCTTTTTCAAAATTTGTTTATGAACATTTAAAATAGGAACAACTGTAGCCCTTTAGGGGATTGTTTTTTTCTAGCAATGAATAAATTCTACAATAATTTTATTAGCTTTGGCATAGATATTCAGTAACTTTTTCTATGGCTTTAAGTAACATTTGCAATTGTAATACCGTCTCGTGATTACAACATTGTTCACCTGGTTTGGGGATTCGGTTAAAAATTACAAGCGTACGTGATCCAAATCCAATTGAACGTCATTGCGGTTGTAAAACGGTTCACCAGTTGGCACATTTCTTGCATAATTTCCATCTCCTTGGGGTCTAATTTCTTATACGGCACCAGCGGTGTTATTCAAAACCGTTTTGTACTGCTTTTAAAAGATAAACTCAAAAATAAATGGGTACCCTAAAAATTCAATAAATCAAATCTAATATCCTTATTTCCTGAACATTTCTAGACCACTTACCATAATACATGTTAGATAACTGTAAGAATTTACCTACCTAGGCAATTTTACTGTATCCTACGCACTTATACCTACCTAAACTTGCGATAGGTTTTTTTATACAATTAAGGTGGCAAACAAGCTTACGGCCCACCTGTTGGTAAGTGGTTACCGTAGCCTATGAACGCCTGCAGTGCCAGAAGCATCATACACGCGTTGCTGTCGACAGGCGGGCTGCTCCAATTACACCTCATGCAACCAAATCCATCTAGCCGTTGAGGTTGCATTAAAGCAGGTAGAGACATACCAGCAAAATATTATCTCCTTCTCTGTAAAAACATTAAAAACAGGTTGGTCTTCCAACCAAAAATGTTAAATGAAAAAAAGCACAGTTCCGGATGCAGCCACCAGCCCGTAAAGTTATAATCAAGTTAAATGAATCTACTGCTCTTTAAAAGTAGAGACTGGATTTCCAAAGGTCTTCATTTATTTTGTCATAATTTCACATATTGCAGCCAGCGAAAGGAGATATATATTCCACATGCAAAATATGATAAAACTTTGATTAATAGCAATGTAGTTTGATGTTTCTTTCTTGAAAGTGGAGTTAGCTTGGAATGTTGTTATCCAGGGATTTAAAAAAGTCTGTACGTTTTTAGCCAAGTGGGTTAAAACGTATTGGCTCAAGCCCGCACATTGCAGCGGATATAAATATCGTTAGTGTTTTTAAATGCTACCCTAAATCATCGAACCAGAGTCAACTTGAATCCGCAATGCGATGCCACTAAGCGCGTTGTGAGCGTTTTATACGTGAATCTGGTACCGACTATTATAAAAGCGACACAGGTTTTACATAAATATTGATGTACCTAGAATAAAGCATAGAGACCTATAAGCTCGGGCCAGTACCACGTACACTCTACCCAGCCCCGCGGGCGTGAGGAGTGTTTTCATTTAATTTCACTGAAATGGTCTACCCTCTTCAACATAATTACGGACCGCTAACTGGTTGTAGGTATCGCTCCATCGCGTCCTCATCTTTTCAATGAGTAAATTTGCATTTTTAAAAGGAACGTTCGGTTGTTGGCAGTTTCGGGCTATAATTGAAAAAGTCCATCGAGAGATTACTTACATTTTGTTAGTAGATTTTAGATGAAGTTTGGATCTAGGGGATTATTTTACATCATTTATTCCGGTGTTCAATATGCATGCCCACGTTAGGTATGTGCGTAACAATAGTAACGGATTTACCCCTACGCATACCTATGTATACTAGCAAATACAATTGCCAATAAGTAAGCCAGCAGACTCAAACGTTATTTTGGCGGAATAGTCCAGATTATCTTATTTGCCGCAGATTTTCAGGAAAAATTAGTAAACTTTGAGTGATTTATTTAGTGAGCTGTTTTTTAGCAATGCCTAAAAATACAACTATGGAGATGCAAATTGATTCTTTGAAAATTAAGCTGGTTACGAAAAGCTACTAAATATCATGTAGGTTACAATCTGTGTCAGTAATTATTGGGTTCCGTTATCAAAAGTTATAACGGAACCGGTAACACTTTTTTTGTTTCCGTCTGTGCACACTTGTGGTTCCGATTTTTTAATTTGGTTCAAATTTAGAACTACTTAGATGAACAATGTCAAGTTCAATATATAAAATAAAACCACCTTCCCTTGCAACCCTTATGAAATTAGGACATTACCGGTCAATAAAAAATAAAAACAAATAAATTAAAAAATCTGGTTATTTATTTTCAATAAATATTACAACTATGTTCCTGACGTTTAGTTTTCGACATAAACAATACAATTATGTTTCTTTGTCTGTTATTCAGATTCTATTTTTGAAAAAAAAACCTTACGGTATACAATTAATTCAATAGTTCAATAGTTAAAATAGCTCTTTAAGAGTTTTTATTCGAATTTCTTTAATATATTTCTCTTGTAAAACGTTATTTCGTAATATCAGAACTGTGAAAATAGCTAACAAAAATAAAAGCCTCAGTCTTGCAATAATAATTATTACATACCCAAGTAGGTAATAATAATAATATACTCATGAATTATTATGAACAAAATGCTACATGATTCTTAGCTTTGTTGATTAAACATATAGCTCTCATACTGCTCCATGAACGACTTTCGTCATCATCATCGTTTCAGCCGTACGACGTCCACTGCTGAACATGGCCTCCCCCACAGACAAAACGAATTCATTATCATGTGGGGGGATTTGCTCACTACGCTGGGCATGCGGGTTGGCGAGCGCAGTTAGAGCTACCGTTGTTAAAATGAGGGAAGCTGCTGCCCATCCCCTACCTTTTTTCCCTTAGTCGCCTCTTACGACATCCGCGGATAGATAGATATGGCGGGGCCTATTCTTCAGCCGGGGCCACCACGGCCAACGAACTTTATCTAAACAACACTTCTGTAAATATTCTTCATCTTCTAGAGGTATATTTATATAAAAATTATAAGGACACCGCGCTTACTCATAACTCACACTAGGCCCTCTAATGTGTTTCTTGAAGCAAATACCTAGGCTGGTGTACTATTATAAAACATATTGTAAAATCGAGGTTCATAACACTACCTACTCATTTAATACATCAAGTTAATTGTACACCGCAAGCCCATGTTTAAGAACAAAGAGTGGCTTAATCGTGTATTCGCGTGACCTAAGTACACAGTATTGCTCTTTAGCTGTTGGTAACTCGATAAGAAAGTGGTCGGTTACAAGCGTACGAACGTTTTTTATACGCTGACTACCACAGCGTGACTCGGACGGCCGAATAAATTAAAATAATCGTTGAAATTTTTCACAGAGCTCTTCTACTGAAATATACTTGTTTTCGGAGTATCTCCATCAAAATGACATCGCATATCAGAGGAGGAAAAAGATTGGCCGCGGTGGCCCCGGCTGATGAACAGGCCCCTCCATATCTAGCTTCCAGGGATGTCGTAAGAGGCAACTAAGGGAAAAAAGCTAGGGAATGGGCAGCAGTGTCCCTCATTTTAACAACGATAGCTTTACTGTTCTCGCCAGCCCGCATGCCCAGCGTGGTGAGTATGGGCAAATCCCCCAACATGTTAAGGAATTTGCTATGTCTATGGGGGAGGCCATGTTCAGCAGTGGACGTGGAATGGCTGAAAAGATGAAGATGATGATCAGAGAAGGGTCCAAACCACATAATCTATAGCTTCAGATCAGCTGGATTTTGTATAAGTTGGCGTCGAGATAGTACCTTTATTAAATTCTAAATAAGATATTATATATACTACTCGCACTAGGTGCTGGAGTGTGTTGGAGTGTGAGTAATAAGTACCTATAGCTATGGAGCTATAGGTACTTATTACTTTAAGAACCATGTTTGTGTGTTATGCAGACCGCATTTTCCGTATCACAACTCAATGCACTATAACTAATTTCACTGAATCAGATTGCATGGGCCTTCAACCCAGGTGGTCGTTCTACTTTCATCTTTCCTCCGAACTCATCTTCATCAAGCAACAGCTTTCTTGTTTATGCACGTAACTCGTACATACAGGTATAAATTGACATAATCCTAAACTGAATGTAGGATTAATAAAAAAATAAACTTTATTTAGATCGACCTTTAGCACGTCCTTGATAAAGTACTGATATTTTTGGCTATAAACTTGACTGAACGGATTCCACTGTTGATTCCCTTGTCGATACTCCAATATCTCCTCAGGGAGAATGATGTGTTCCACTTATATCGAAATAGACTTCAATTTATTCCGCCGTACTACGTCACGGCAATGAATACAGCTTGCTCATGGGTTTACTGCCTTATTTATTAGAGTTGCTTTGAGTTTCTAAAAATAATTATTAGATTTCTTTATCGTTAAACTAGGCTTGGAATCCTCCTGTAGCTCCGTACATGCACCGCAATTGGTTACTTAAGCATTTTTTGATAATATAGCCACATTCTTATCTACCTAATTACTGTGATAATAAATTTGTCAATTTTTTGAGTACTTTATGTATGTATAGACAAAAAATCTATATACATACATAAAGGCATGTATGAATAGAATACCTTGACAAGTCTACGCAAATCTTCATAAAATTGGCCTCAATAATCAAACTTCCAGTTGCAAATCAAATGCGGGTCCGCGTTGGTTTGGTTGCGTTGTGCTCTAAACAATCGATAGTAGGCCGGTTTAAACCAAACGAACATAGAGCTAGAGCCTAGAACAAGAGCATTATTTCTCATTCTTTCTTCGTGAACAAAAAACAACAAAATAATGCTCTATGTCTGTTCAAACTAAAATAATTTGATAGAGTGGGGTTATAATGAACATTTGCTCATCAGCTGCAGATTGCTGTACTTATGTTCAATTCCTTGAATTAACAATTTCACAATTTCCTCACTGTTAGTTTTTATCAACTGCCATCCACACTCGCACAGCGCGTTTTAAATTTTTTTTTTTTTTTTTTTTTTTTTTTTATGTTATACGGAGGCAAACAGGCTTACGGCCCACCTGATGGTAAGCGGTTACCGTCGCCTATTGACATCTGCAACACCTGGAGCATTGCTAATGCGTTGCCTGCCCTAAAATATTAACTATTATTATATTAACTATTATTATAATTATTTCGATATTAACTTGGTGCATCGTTACCAGATTAAAACCCTTGATATTTTTTCTTTAAAGACTTTTGCAGGCTCCTCACAGGTAACTAGCAACTATTAATATTCTAATTAACATAAATAATTACTAAAATTGAGGTCACCTCTTCGAAGTATAATGATAATCTCTACCTCATTTACTACATTTGTAAAAGAGGCTTTCGCCAGATATTCCTAGGCGGTCATTAATCTCCCGTAATGGTGGTGAAACGTATCTAATGGACACCGACAAAAATACGTCCACGAAATTAATGAAGGGATGATGAAAAGACCAACGTTTTGGAGTTCTCGCTATCTCGTGTTTTAATTGCGAAATGTTTTTCAGAAATCAAGAGGTTTTGACTGATTATGACACTCTGTTTAAGCAGAATTACAAGGTTTATTTCCTAAAAACTTCAAAAGCATTTTTATGACAATAACATTTGCGCACATTTCACAAAACACGACATTACAATATGGCACCAGTAGCATTCACATAGGTAAATGAACAATCATCAGCCATATCATACGTACCTACTCGTAATGTAGTCCAAACTAGATAAAAACACAAGTCCTGTCGCTAGAAAAAAATAATAATTTACTGAAAGTTATTTGTCAAAACACTTTTATTTTATTTATTTATGAAAAAGTACACTATTTTCGCAGGGGCACCTAATACAATAGTGTACCTACTTATTAATATAATTATCGTTAAAAAAATATATTTAATAATAAAAATGTCTAACATTATACAACATTAATTTAAATTCCAAGAATAATAATTAAGATATAATATAAATGAAAAATAATAAAAATAACAAATCTTTAATAAATACATTCAAATTATCACTTGTGAGTACAGTGAGAGAAGTAGGCTGTGTTGCCTGAAATAAATGACTTATTATTATTATAATTATTTTTAAAGACGTGGGACGCCCAGCAACAAGGTGAGTAGATGGCAAGTCAAAATCTATGGCCGTAGATGAGCAAAACAGAATCGTTATAGGTACAAAGGGAGGCCTTTGCCCAGCAGGAAAGTGTAGTTGAGATCTAGATGATGATGATGAAATGCTACCTTCCTATTAACCGCTGGCCTACCGGGCTTACAAAATGTTTCCTTGCAAAACGGATCTCTCACTAAGCTGAATGTCATTCGCGAACAACCCGCAGAAGTATCACAGTACTTTGCGTAGTGCCTCTCAAAGCTTAGTCCTTTGTTTTCTAAAACCTCCCGAGCTCTTTAATACTTTGTAATGGCGGGACAAATTCAAGCGACGACTTGAGTCAGGACTGGTGCTGTAATAGATCTACTTGCATGCATAATACTGTTGGTACTCTCATACAATTTAAAGGGGACTAATTTGCAGAGATTTATTTATTACTGTTAAAATTATTCATTCATACCTAATTCAGTTTACTTTTTATTTAAGCTAAGTTTAGTCCCTTAGCTAAACCAAGCTATTATTTTAAGTGAGTTTTCATATTGATTGTAATTTAACGTGTAGTTGACAAATTCACGGATGGCAATACTCAGATGCGTGTTTCGCTTTATGCACTTAGTGAAGTACCTACCTTTGGTTTTTTTTTTCTTTTCATGGTAAAGTCGTCATGACCCCATGGTTATAATATGAAATAAGTTTTTCTGTCAAATTTTATATTTACATATATAAAAACAGCAACACACATTATCTGGACTAAAATATAAATTCAAGTATTTAAGACAATAGACATTTAGATAGACAATGGACGTTTGGACATTGTGTTTAAAAGTTATCAAGAAATCTAGTAGGTTTTAGTACTTAACCGTTTTTACTAATCGTCTAATTTTTGTAAAAACTCATTTTGTATCAGACATAAAACAAGCATTCCACAAAAAGTGCCATAAAACATTTAAGTACCTAAAAGCTTTTTCTCATTATGTTCCCTTATTTAATTTAGAGCAACATCTGTTCTGTATCTAGGCGGACGAGCGAGTGTGCTGCATGCAGGCAAGGAACGAAAATAATTATTAATAAATAACATCCAACACTCCATACAAAGTCCTGACCCCACACTAGGATTCCCTCTGTCGTGGGTTTCAGAAACTACGAGTAGGTACCATGATAACACAACATCCAGACCCGGAACAAATATATGCAGATCATGTAAATATTTGTCCAGCGCACGGGCACTCGCCCGACTGAGACGAATTAGTATAAGTAGGTTTGTTAATCATCATCATCATAATCAGCATCATCATTTCAGTCGAAAGAAGTCCACTGCTGAACTTGCCTTCCCCATAGATTTCCGGAGCGACCGATCTTGTGAGGCCTGCACCGAATGGCTTCCAGCAACATATTAGGTGGTCTTTCTATTTAGTGGGGGGCCGTCTTTCACGCGCTTTACATACTGGGCCTGTCCAGCCCACTGCCACAACAACTGGCTAATCCTCGAACAATGTCGGCGACTTTAGTTTGTCTTCGTATCTCGTCATTTGTGATACGATAGGTTTGCTGGTTTCCTTCAATAAATATACCTACCTATCTCAGATATGTATTTAGGTGGGCCTACCTTTCTCCAAAATCAAATAATTTCCTAACCTTGTGTGGTTGGTGGTGAAATGACTCTATCGGATTGGACCGCTTCAGATCTCGTGCATAAAAGCACTGATCTGAAATTTATTATTCAGTTTTATACATTTAAAAATGATTGGTTTAAAATTCTCATAAAAATATAATATCTTATTGTCGATCTTAGTTAGATTCTTCGAGGCCATTACCGTAGTCATTCCTGAGGTTTATCTAAATTGCTCTGGGAGATGTACTCGTGAAAAAGAAAATTGAGTTAAAGACCTAAAGCGAAATTATTTGATTAAAAACTTTCTGAATGTCTATGAAAGCTTGCAAAAATATACTTACTTTCTGACTTAATTAAAATTAATGATTGAAAAGCTTTTTTAAATTGCTAATTGCGTCTTAATTCATTCAGATATGGAGCTTCTTACGAGCATCACAACAATTTGTAGTTAAGTATGTAAAAAGTCATTTCATTTCATTTATTCTGTAACAATTTTCTTACAAATCGTATATGAATTTCCTAAGACTAACATAAAAATAAACTTTAAAAATAAAAACACAGAAAATCAATCAAAACACATCACAACATTATAAAATTTAGAGAGAATTGCATACAAATTAAATTAGACATTACATTAGAATTAGATTGGATTTCATTAATTATAATTAAATTAAAATTTAGATGTAATGCTTTATGATAAGTCATAAATTCGTCCACAGAGTAGAAGCACTTCTTCAACAAAAACATTTTTATCTATTATGGTGTGGTGTGGTCTATTGTGGTCAATACATCATGGCTGAAGATTGGCTTGCCTCAAACTATTCCTATTGGCAGCCATTTTCACCACGTCATAAAACTTGCTTCTACCCACCCTGTTTGAAGAAGGTAGCCTTAGTGACTTTATTTTCGAACTACAGCCGCAATCGCTTAGATCTTCCTTTAAATTATAAAAGCGGCGACACGAAAAGGAGCAAACAGTAATTGCAACTTTTGTTGAAAATCCCACTTTGTTTCTTACATCAGAATGTTCTCGTAGTTACAACTTCATAACTAACCCCTTCATCTTCAACATGAATAATATGAATATGCATACATCTCACGGGAACGGAACTTCTCTCGACACTTGTAATGAATTCGTAAAGTATTCGTGATTCATCTTACATTCTCAACTTGGGGAACTAAGAGTATATTGCTTTACCGAGATAATAATGACAATTATATTTAATCAATCAAAATAATAGTAATTTTGATGATCTCTAAGCCCTTAGGTACCACAGTGAACACAAGCTCATCAATGCAGGTAAGTAAAAAGGAAGGCCTTATTTCATCTGTTCTAGATGATGCATAGTGCGTCAGGTGGAAGTTTTTTACTCAAATGACGCTATAGGGCCTGGAATTTATTTAGATAAAGTTTTCATTCACATTTGGTATGTTTTAAGCCGTGTTCAAACGACGTGCGATGTGTCATCTGAAATTCGTTTCAAAATGACTTAATTGAATAAAGTCAATTTTTTGTTTGACTTTTAGGGGCTTGCGATATCGTTGAGCTATATCGTACGCCCTCAAATGTAAAACTCTAAATTTACTTACATTTGTAGACGTAAGTATAATTTCTATTAAATTTTAAACTATTATGACATATCGCACGTCACATTTACTTTTTCTCCCTTATCATCTTGGTCGGCTGTGCATATTTATAGAAAAGCTGTTGGCTTTTATGCTTTCTCTACTTAGATACTTATTCTGCATACATCTTGGCCGCAGTTATCCAGGTGAGTGTCTCTTGTGTTAACAAATGAAGTTAAAATGTTCTTTGTAATTAAAGACTTGCCGTCGCAAAACTTCAGGAACTGTAACTTACGGTAGTTTAGCAGACGACCAAGTAAAGACTGTTTAGTTTCCGAGTAAAAACTTAGTTAATACCTATTCGCTTATGGACGTAATGGAGTGTGTAAGTGAACTTTAAAAACTTATATAAATGTTTTTAACTGAATATAAATAGATACCTATACGGGGTGAAGAATGGGCATATCTCGTACCCATGGATGTTGTAAGAGGCGACTTAGGGAAAAAAGCTAGGGGACAAGCAACAGTTGCTAATATGCGTGCCTAGCGTGGTGAGTAAGGGCAAATAATTCCCCCCACATGATACGAAGTCGTTCTGGATGTCTTTATTTTTAATTCACTATGGTTTGCCAATACGTTCACTAATAAGTTGTAGCAATGAATAAACAACACATTCCTCCAGCAAAGTGGTATCAACAAACTCACAGTAAAAGCTAGCCACTTAGAGAAAAACTTGTCAGGGGCCAATTTCCTTTCAGCTTCCGAGAAAGCCTCACATTAAGCTATAGTTAGAAGAAGCTTGGAACTACACTTTTCAGTACAGTATCAGCAGCACAGCAAAAGTTAGGAGGGTGCATTTCCACAGTAGCTCCTCGTTGCATAGTCGGTCGGAAAGTAATCAACGGGGAAGCAAAACAAATTCAAACTTTTGCTCTAAAATGAGCGATTCAGGTTATTGTTTTTGCAGCTTGCAGGTAGTTTCCGTCAGGTACCTACTACGATAAAAAAAAAATTACGGGTTTGTATATTATAATATGCTCTCAGAATTAGCAATTTGAAGTCGCAGAATTACGGATTTTCCATTCGGGAAATTTATGTGCGCTATACTATATAGTGCTCTCAAACAATTAAGGAAAACATCGAGGGAACTGACGCGTCGTAGATCCTAAAAATTTGAAGACATGTGACAAGTGCACGAAAAGGGCATCTAAGCCTCTAAGAGGCGCACTTTATTGCTTTCACTACACTGATACTTTAACCGTCGGCCTTAGGCCTTTTTCAGGGCCACCATACCTCAACTGGTCACTGACCTAATACAGGATGACCAAGAAAGAATAAGTGACACGACAAGAAAGCAATATGAAAAAAGAGCCGATAAACTTGCTGACCGCGAACTAGCAAAGATCGTCGTACGTTTTATCAGACTTTATTTTGTGGCAACATAAAACTCGTAGGTGTTAGTGTGAATCTACACACAATGTCGAAAACTGATTTGTGATGGATAGAATAGCCCTTTCTATACTATCCAGCCCATCTATACCTTTTTTTTAAATATGTAACTAAGTTTTCAATCGCAGCGTTGCTCTCAAACTCGTTAAATATTAACCTACAAACCACCAATCAGTCTGCAATAAATTCAAATTGGTATGTCAATAATTTATCGATACGAGCTTATTTTGCTTTTGTTTGAGGTCACGCACGAGCCCCGGGGAAATTAACCTGCAATGAAAGGTCGTAGGTAGGAATACTTGAAGAAGTTTACTACGCACTTTTCTCAAGTAAGAGGCCCGAGTCCGTAATGTCCGTGAGTACTCACCTGTCACCGGTGAGTGGTGAAACGTGAATAGCTTACCGTTTTCTTATGCTGTCACATAAAGCGCCCCTACAAAAACCGACAAGTTATTCACTTTTCACTACTCACCGGTGACTAGTAAGACGGCTTATTTAAATGTGGACTCACCGGAATAGGTAATATGTTTCTTCAACGCGAATTTATTGAAGAAGAGTGATGAAATAGGTGTATAGACAAATGCATACTAGACATTTCAAAGTGATCCTAGTGATTTGATTAAAATAAACACCTTTTGAATTTGACTTTATAAGGCGAGTGTAAATGAGACTGTTAGAAGCCGAACTCTTCTCGGCGTACGCTTATTGACCAAATCGGTGTTTTTTATAAGACCATGTCAATAGCACCCTAAACCGACGAGCATGCATGAGGAATGTCATCATCATCATCATCATCATCAGATGATGTGTAGAAGTCCACTGCTGGACATAGGCCTCCCCTAAAGAGTTCCACGACGAACGGTCTTGAGCCTTCTCCATCCACCGACTTCCCACCACCTTCACAATGTCGTCGGTCCATCGGATGGCCCCCATCCAACAGCGTTGCCCGGTTCGTAGTCGCCATTCGAGAACCTTTACTCCCCAATGGTTATCGGTTCTGCAAGCTATATGGCCTGCCCAATGAGGAATGTGTTGAGAGTGAATGAAGCGAAAGCGATTTTCAGGATGGTAGAAAGTGGAAAACCGTGGTACCTATCTTCCTGGGAAACAGACATTGTTATATGTATATATGCTACTACAAGATATCTTACATCGACTTCATGTATCATTTTGTGAAGTAGGAAAATTACCTTCGTTATTCCATGCGCTTCCGTGGTCACGCATAGCTCGAGGCTAACGGGTTTTCCTTTTTATTGCCCGAGAAATTATATTAGTCGGTGGTTATCGTGCTGCATGCCAATGACCTCTTAAGACTAGTGTACACTGTAGAACAAATTTTTACACAAACACTTTAACAAAAATAAAATAGTACGGGCTTGAACCCGGATCAAACAGGTAGCCCGAGACTTGTCAACTTGTAATTAAGAAGTTATAGAAAAGTGTATGGATGGAATTTCCGTATATAAGATACGACCTGGAAATAGCAGGACATCTCACTGTTTATTGTACAATAAACTTTCAAAACATAATTTTATTCATTCATTAGGAATGTTTTTTACATCTGTCTTGTTCAGAAAAGACAGATTAAATTAATTTTCGTTTTTAGGTCTAGGTACATGTCTAATTTTATCAATGTTCAGAACTTTAGATGAAATCTCTGTTAATATATCAATCAAATTCAACTTTGAGCAGTATGATCGTATTGGACTAGAGTTGATTAAAGAACATTCAACTCTTTTTTACTACAAAATTTCGATTCCTGCTTCACTGTGTAAACACCTCTCTAACGCCAGTCTCTACCCTTTGCTAGGTATCTAACATTTTACCTCAGGTTTTATGCTTCCTAATGTGGGTATGAATAGATTTTACTACATAGCTTATGGCCACTGAATGATTACGGGTTATGAAGATAAAGATCGAGAAATATTGAAA
Source organism: Anticlea derivata (assembly GCA_947579855.1). Classification (NCBI taxonomy): domain Eukaryota; kingdom Metazoa; phylum Arthropoda; class Insecta; order Lepidoptera; family Geometridae; genus Anticlea; species Anticlea derivata. Next base: position 8,272,847 of record OX388262.1, read on the forward strand.
CGAACGCACGACTCTTGCAAGGCCTTCCCTTAACCTTGTCAAAATTGATGAACGGAATAAAAAATATCCTTCGTGAATTCCGAAGACATGGACAGGACATCTGAATGTTCACTGTGAGGCATCATCATCATTTCAGCAGTAAGATGTCCAATGCTGAATATTATCATGCTGAACTTAGGTTTACCCCTATATGTGTAACACGCACCCAGCATGGCTCCCAGCAACCTTTATAAGGTCGTCATTCCACCTAACGGGGGCCATCTCCACTCTAGAACCTATCTGTCCCAACGGCGGTCGTTTCTCCAAGCTAAAGGTGCTGTCCAGTGGCACTTCAACAGTATATCCTCTGGGCTATGTCAGTGACCTGAGGGGTCTACTTTCATAATTTCGATTTAATTTATTCAAGGGAAATTTACTAAACTCTTCCTTGCTTGTTGTATTTGAATTTATTTATTTATCAACACCTGTCACAGAAGTTTTTTCTGAATTATTCGCGTCTCTTGAATCATAGCTCGGCACTCACACATCATTGGTTTGTAGGTACTCTGCAGGTACTTAGATAAAAGTGTTGGCGACAAAGGTGACTTGTACAAACTAGTATCGGAAGAGGTTGACCCTTACTTATTTGGTAGCTCTGTGTGGCAGGTGTATCCCGTGGGAAATCAACTATAGATCACTGCCTCAAAAAAATGATCACATATTATTGTGGAAAAGAAAAATCACTGACCTTTATATAATATTGAAAAAAATTCCCGTTGCTATATGAACAACATACTGATTTTCTTTCTCATAACCAAAATAGGAAAACTTATTGTTACAAGAAAGGATTGGTGATGCCAGGTAAACTATTTTCGAATATATAATATATGCTTCTTTAATTTAAGTTTAGTTTAAGTTCTTTGTATTTGCAGAACTTATCTGCTTAGGAAGTCGTCCTTCGAACCAATCTACTTAAATATAGAATTAACTCATCAAATTAATTGCGCTTTCATTGCTTAACGTTATGATAGCCCATGAACCAGACGTAGATATTTCGCATGAAATTTTATCATTATTTTTTGTGTATTCGTTTTTTAAGTTATTTTTCCAGCTCATACAACGTTTTGGCCCATAAACGTAAGTTTTATGAGCATTATGTTTTAAAAAATAAATAAACTGTTCTCCTCTTTACCTAACGGTTATTTAATGTGCAGTTGCAGACTCAACATTTCAATAACATTCATACACATTACTATTAACTTGCATAAACTAAGTACTAACTTTTTCAGCTTAACTCGTAAGAATGCTAAACAAATAATTAGAAGTTGCTATGGCCCGAAAAGAAAAAAATAACACCGCACGTAAAATCCTAACAGCATCAAAACAAGTCTTCTAACTTCTGTCGAGTTTGTATTTGATATACCTTATAATGAATGTATTCTAGTGGAATATTTCATGTCTCGAATAAAATTTTCTCACTCCACGAAATCCCAAAATAATTCTTGTATCACTGTAAACATGCCACTGAGTAACCTCGACTCGGAGAAAAAATGCTGTTTTTGTTTCGTCGTGTCGTGGGTTCATAAAATCGCGGCTGGGCAGTAATTGGGTTATGATCGGGCGTTGCCACAGCAAAAGGAAAAAAACTGGCTCAGACGATACTCGGTGGTAAGTGATGTTTCTTGTGATATTTTTTAAACATTCAAGTTAATTTAATTGTTTCTAAGAATATTATAAGAGGAGTCATTACTGTAACTTTGTCTGATTACCCAGCTAAACATGCCTAGTTCAGTTTCTTTGAATTTGTGTTTTTAGAATCGTTTTTAAATTGCAAAAGATGGATCATGAACGTATAGATAACACTAAAAATGCCTGGAACAGGTGAAAAACGTATGCACGTTCAAGATACACTAATATTGGTAATCATTTATCGTCGACATCGTTGGAGATTCACTGATAAAGCCCGAAACGAGAAAATCCGTAGAAAAACTAACCACCACCGTCAAGGTGGGCAGGCCATATAGCTCGCAGAACGGACAACCCATGGGGAATAAAGTTTCTGGAATGGCGACCACGAACCGGACGATGCATTGTCGGCGGGACGGAAGGCCACACACCCGATGAACCATCGACATTTTAAAGGTTGCGGGGATAAGACCTTTCGCCTCTTTGAGGGAGACCGTCCTGGCAGTGGATTTTCTGGACAAGCCGATGATACAAATGAAAAAAAACGCTAACCATGCTAGAGTATACCTGTTGTTCCGTACACTCTGTGTTTTCGACTCGGGGGAGCGGCTTTATTGCCAGGGTTATATTTTCCGTCCGTACGTGAACCTAGCTTCAGTATAAATGAAATAAGTTAGGTTCTAGCGGCAATAAAATGTGAGAAATGTTGTGGCAGATCGTTAACAATTTCCAACTAGCCCAGCACAGGTAGGAGATGAAACTATTTTGGAATTTAACCATTTTTGAGTGAAACATTTCTCTCAATTTAACAACTTGTCATACTCAGCAATTTTGTTGCGGCGCGTTAGGGACAGTGATGCCTATAGGCCTCCGGCAGACTATCTCAGATGTTTTTTTTGAGAAAAGTGTCGGCGACAGATTTAATTTAGAATTCTAAGGCTCGTATTTTGATATTGCGCTCAAAGGTAAATATTGCCTCAAGCACAATCTGTGCTTTAGGCAATATTTTTTGAAAGCTTTTCAATGAAAAATGTCATAAAAACATTATACGATTCACGCCTCAAGCATAAATATGTAATTTTTTAACGTAATAACGTGTTTGCGTTCAGTAGTTACGGCGTGATTACCCAAGTAACAAAAACTTCACAAATATTCTCATTCATATTATAAAGTAGGTATTAGGAAGGTTAGCTCACAACGAGACGCGAAGCGACCGACATGTAATGTATTATTATAAAAAAAGTGTTTTATTTAAAGTTAAAAAGTTAAGCCGCATCGCGGCGAATGCTGGTCCTAATGTATATACGGTGTAGGCAGAAGCGGCATCGCCCTGTCTGGACAAAGTACTAATATGAACTTGAACAGTTTTTACGTTCAATGTGCTTGTGTCACGACGAAAAAGGTACTGTCATTCTTGAATACATAATTGATTAGGTAAACATAAATTGAAAGTACTAGCTTTTATACCATTTTAAGTTGATTTTATTATTATAGAATAGTTCAGTCCATTAGCAAATAAGTTATGACAGGTGCTTTTCAGTTATGTTTAAAATAATAAAAAGACTTTAAAAAAATGAAAAGTGATAGAATAGAAAGCCAAAGGTGATTTTACTTAAATATTTTTATTTTCTAGCTTACCATTTGTCTTTTTTCACATTTGTACAAGCTTTTATTTAATACCTATAAGATTATTTTTACTATCCGAGCCTCACTTTGTTCGATCAGCACCACACTGAAGCTCTACATTCCATTTTGTGAAAAGGATTATCGAAAAAAATATAGGCACCAAGCCGCGTTTGTTGCCTGATTCTTCATTGCGAGGAACAGGCGTAGCTTTAACGATGACGTTTCAAAGCGATCCTTGTGATTTCATTAAAATAAATAACATAATAACATAACATACCCATATTATTTAACTTAGGTAATGCTCATAATTTCGAACCAGTGAGATTAAATTCAAGATTTTCGAAGCCAATGTCATTCGGACCATGGTGTAGTATCGGGTGATTTTATACTAGAACTCAATGACAAAAACGTATTACAAAAAGACTATTCTTCAATAACAATTCAGTTATCTATGGCATGTATTCAATCGGCTTCAATAGATCCCAATAATATCTCAGTATTAGCTACTTATTACTGTCTGTCTGTAAAGGGCGAGAGAAAGAAGCCTCGTTATCGTAGACTTCTTATATGAGAAATGAAAGTAATACATAAGGTTCTTTTTGTTTCGTGTATTTTTTCCCTCAACGAATGGGGGAAGGGAAGGTTATGCATTTGAGGGGTGTATTGCATATTAGCTTCTGCCCCCGGCTTTGCTCGCGTGGTACCTACATAAAATGTAGCCTAAATGCTATTCTTGGTAAAGAACTCTATCTATGCTAAGTTTCAACGAAATCGGTTGAGCTGTTACGGCGTGATTGAACAAAAAACATCCAAACATCCTCACAAACATTCGCATTTTTAATATTATATAGTAGGGTGATATTTGAGCTAGTTATCATCATCAGCCTGAAGAAAACTGCAGCTGACCATAGGCCTCTTCTAAAGAGTGCCACTACGAATGGTCTCGGGCATTCTATTCGGCCTAATGATTCTGGGTGAATATCGGTGACTTTGGATATTCTACGGATGACGTGTTGAATTTTATCAAGTCGTGAAACAAAACTCCGAGCATAGCTCTCTCCCCGTTGCGCGACATTGAGCTTGTGTATGAGGCCAATAGTAAGCGACCAAGTCTCAGTGCCATATTTCATTACAGGCAACACGCACTAATTGTAGACTTTCGTGGGTATCTGCAATGAGAAGATAATGACAAAGTTAAACAAACGTTCCCGTACGAGTTGGATTTGTTGCTGGTTATAAATAAGTTTAAAACGGTTTCTGTAACTTTGGATCTTGCATCAATGCTGGAATGAATAATAATAATAATAATAATATTCCGGACATATCACACACGGTCAACTGATCCCAAACTAGGCATAGCCTGAACTATGGGTACCAGAGACTGATATACATAATAGATATATATTTAACACCCAGACACAGAACAAACATCTGTGTTAGTCACAAATGTTTGTCCAGTGCGGGAATCGAACCCGCGACCTCTAGCGCAGAAGGCAGAGTTACTACCACTGAGCTATGAGGCCAGTCGAATATAATCTAGCTACGCCAATATAAGACAATAATCGATTTCATATTTAATACAACTAGTTTGCTACAAATCAATCTGAGTTTAACTACGTGATAAGATTCAAAATGAGGAAATTCGTAGAAGAACCAAGGTTACCGACATAGCTCTCAGAATTAGCAAGTTGAAGAGGCTGTAGGCAGGCCATATAGCTCCCAGAACCGACAACCGTTGGGGAGTTAAGGCTCTCGAATGGCAACGCAGTGTTGGAAGGTCCCCCACCCTATGGACCGACGACATTATGAAAGTTGCGGGAAGTCGGTGGATGGCAAATGCTCAAGACCGTTCGTCATTGAACTCTTTGAGGGAGGCATATGACCAGCAGTGGATTTGACTACAGGCTGATGATGATGATAATAAATGAAACGTTTCAGCGAAAGACGAAGTAAAAACAAAACGTCAAGCACAGTTTTAATAAAAACTGACTCAATCTGGCCCGAGTTATGAAAAAACTCTTCAATACAAAAATACGAACACGTTTTTGTTAATATTGCATCCCTTAACAAAGCCGAGATAAGCTGATTACTGCCCGACCTTTAAATTACAAGCTTAGCCTGGAATTTGACCCGCGAACAAAAAAATTAATAAGGATCATAATTAATGCTCAGCCAATAACGGAACATCGGATCAGTGGGCTTCCTTTGTTGTAGGTACTTCTCTAATGAGCTATTTTATATCGGCCTTCGGCCTCGGTCGAATCACTTAAAAATAGGTGAAATAATGAAAAAGCACTTCACACAAGCGCATTACAATTTTTGACAGCTGTGCAATGATAACGAGTCACTGTATTAATCATACTGGAAGGCCCCCCGATGGACCGACGACATTGTGAAGTTTGCGGAAAGTGGAGGAAGCTCAAGAACGTTTCGTCGTGGCACTCCTTGCGGGAGGCCTATGTTCAGCACTGGACTTCACCCGGATTATGATGATGATCATGATAAAATATTTTTTAATTTACATATATTTTTCGCTAATATTCTTTCTTTTTGTTAATAAAATAAACCCCTTTCGGGATAGAATACATATTAGAAATTACCTTATATTTATGGTAGTGTCTGCAGGGAAAATTTGATGCTAATGTTAGCAGATTAGCACCAACAGAGGCTACGTAAATCATTATTGTAATCGCGCACAAACTATCCATCCGGTTATTGATGGCCGGCCAGTTAGGCTCGCTGATCTCGCTGTATTGCAAAATATCCGCAAAATGGGTGATAGATTTTGGAATAGCAACACAAGCCTAAAGCTTTGCTTCACCCCATTAAACCTGTCTTTCGATGGAAGCATCGATAGCCATAAATGAAATTATTCGATGAAGTCACAAAACTCAACAACCTTCTAATATTTTAAATGCGAAAGTTTGTAAGGATGTTTAGATGGTTGTTGTTCAATCTCTCCGTAACGGCTCAACAGATTTCGTTGAAACTTGGAATAATCAAAGTTATTTTCCTAGAATAGCATAAACGCTTACGCGTGCGGCAGCCAGTATTATATGCCCGTACGAAGCTGGGGCGAGTGGCTAGTACTGACTGTAACATACCTACTCTTTAATTATGTCTAAAATAAATAAAATCAAATGCCAGATTTTCAAAAAACAATGTGTAAGTGTATTTTTTCAAATCTACGTTTTCATACTTAGTAGGTACGTTACTACTAGCTTAGATAAGGTAGTATATTATCTAAGGTACTTACTTATAAGTAACTTCAGCTGTAAAATAGGCTATGTAACAAGTTAAAAACAAAAATTGAAGTTAACTTAGTAATTATTTCAAATGATTATTTTAATTTACGAAAAGAAAGTACTAGACTAATTCAGAATTAGACATGCTAACAGTAATTTGTTAATTTATTTTCTGAAGGCTGACCTACACGTCCTAAGGCTTTAAACCTCTTACAATGACAGGCAAGGGCGATGTTATCTCCTTCGAAATCAAACAAATTATTCAACGCTAGACTAAACAAACATATCTGTCATTGTCATTTTAGTTGAATGGGGTGAATTTTAGGGAATAATCTGAGTTAGAATCTTCAATGTGATTCATAATATGTAGGTATATATTATTTCCCAAAAGGGGCATATTACCTGATCGGCAATAAAGTTAGATCTGCGACTAATGTAAAATCAAAATTTTTCATTGAAAAAACACTATGGAAATATCTGCTGTTTTGGGGTCAATTAACTTGAGTACTCAGAACACAGCCATGTGACTTCAAAATTGTCTTTTTGGTACTACTGGATGTAAATTGACCACCGCGCACGGCAAACGGCTAAGTTCAGAGTTAAAAAACTTATCCAATTTTTATCTAAATTGCTAAGGGTTGCATGTTGTATGTGGAAATTATAAGTGCGTTAAATTTTAAAGCTTTATGATAAAACAAATCATAACAGTTACAAAGGTAATACTTAGGGTACTCGGCTATCCAACCCCAATTATTTTTAGAACAATAGCTGTTTGTCGTGAGGCCCTCTGGAAAATTTGCATGACACTGCCATCACAACATCATATCAGATTTGTTTTGCAAACCCTAGTGGTATATTGAGTCTTTGTTCTCCAAATTTGTTATGATTTAATATTATTGTAGGAGGTTCCTAAAAGTAAGGATGCGTATTAATAGGCACTTACAAACAGAAACTTACGTGCTAAGCCATGTTGAAATTACTCTATATTGAACTCTATAGTATCGGTTTATGATTTAAAATATAATGAACTGACTTTACAATTCATGCCCTATAGATGGAAAGTGGAAGCCATCACATGACTCTATGAATCCCATAGTGCCAATGTTTGGCTTTCCTACTATTCTTTCGCCATTTTGCGCTTACTTAGTAGATTTTCTTCTGACATGAAAAAACATCTAAAAAATAAAGTAGATAAGATCATGTTTTGACTGGCCTCATAGCTCAGTTAGTAGTAACTCTGCCTTCTGCGCTAGAGGTCGCGGGTTCGATCCCCGCACTGGACAATCATTTGTGTGATAAACACCGATATTTGTTCTGTGTCTGGGTGTTAAATATTTATCTATTATATATATTAGTCTCTGGTACCCATAGTACAGGCTATGCCTAGTTTGGGATCAGTTGACCGTGTGAATATGTCCGGAATGTTTATTTATTTATTATTTATGTTCTTGCATATTTTTTTAATACGATTTTGCATTACTGCGTCGTATAAAAGCCACGACGTAGGACTTAAGTCGTATCTCTGCTACTACATAAATCAAATATAAATAACGGATCTCATAAGGTGTCAACCTAATGCCATTCAAGCCGGGCTTTGGTGCGTAATATCGTCGAATAAATCATTTTTGCTTAAAATATGCTTCAATAACATTGTTTGAATATTACAGAATCATTTACCCTGACTTTATTATAAGACTTTCAAAGTCTATGTCGCCGTTACGCTAAGATATTATTTTAAGTACCTACCTAGTAGGTATTGACTAACCCCATTTCACTCAGAGTTTCAACTTTAACCTTAGGGGTTGTGTCGGGAATTCCTTTCTGTGCACCCATACGCTACAACAGGAAGCTACCCTGCAAATTTCATACCTACTCTTAGGACTTTTGGTTGGGCTCTGCGTTGATTGTCAAAGAGAATAAAACCACCACGTTTTACTGTCTGTCAGTCAGTCAGTACCTTATGAGTTATTATTTATAATGAATGAATTTCATACTTACTTTGGTTTTTTGTTCGAAAGTGTTGGTGGCCAATGTCATCCTCAGTAGGTAAGCAAAACGCAAAGAGGTTGATAACAAAAAAAAGAGGTTGATATTAATCTTGTAAATATTCAGGGAATTGAAGTTGGTTTTTAGTTTTTGTAAAAAATATCTTATTATAACCAAACTCAACGTATTTTACCTGAATCGATGCACTTTAGTCTGTAGAAATATAGTGGGTCGCATGGTCCCCGGGGACCAAATCCACTTGACGGGTGGGTAATTGTTAAAAAATAGCCTTATACGACCGAAATCCGTAGAAGTGTATTAATTGGAGTTTGTCCATCAGCATACTTACTATTTGTGACGAGTTGTTTCGTAGACGTGCTAGTGCTACGTCGTAGCTACACTCTACGATGTAGATTTTGTACCAACGGAATAAAAAATATTATCACGTAGGTTATTAAGTAATCCTTCTCTAATCTTTTCAGTCCTGTCCATCCTAAGGTTGCCTGGCAGAGATCGCTTTTAGCGATCTTCTTCTTCTTGTGGTGGCTCTCCACTACTGGAGGTTAGCTGTCAGCTCAGCGAATTTCTCTCTGTCTTGCGCCAAGCGAAATAGATGTTCGACGCTGGCGATGTTTGTCCACTCCCGGATGTTCCTCAACCATGATTTCCTTCTCCTTCCAACGCGTCGTTTGCCCCTTACTTTGCCCATCATGATCAGTTGAAGCAGTTGGTATCTTTCAAGTCTTAACACGTGACCAAGATACCCAACTTTCCTTTTAGCGATAAGGCCGCCCATTGTATAGCCTTAAAAAATTTGTAATTGTGATCTCATCTATTATTTCCATGCGGTGATCAATAAAGTGTTATTTATCTATCTATTAAGTATCTTGTTTGCTCTTGACCATGAGTGTTTTAGGTTACTCTTAAAATTACAATTTTAACCTTAAGAAATTTAAGGTTTCACGAAAGTTTTTATGACTATGCGCGAGAGTTCTTTTTGCTCCGTTTCTGAATATCCTACAAGCGATATAGATTAAGGGTTGTCTACTATTTGTGACTTAAGTTATGATTTCCGTCAATACCTACCTAATTATGAAACAAAAAAAGAAAATAATTGTATTTGTAAAACAGCTAGGTATACATCATACATCATACAAATTCAATTTAAAAACCCATGCTATACAGTAGAACGTTTTTTATAGTATTCATAGTTTGAAAATTGGAACCTACTTTGAAAATTTTTAGAAAATCTTATAAAATGTTCAAAGTTTACAAAAGTACCTAGTCGATAGCGCACGGTGCATCGAGCATGCATGTAACCTCCCTACTGAATTAGCCGGAATACTGCGGCCGCGCGTCGTAGATATATTTTTGTGCCTAAAGTCCGGAGTGCAATAGGCCTCGCTACAAGTGTTATCGATAGTCCTTGGTTAATTGACTGGAAGAATCTTATCAAGGTATCACACGCTCCAAATAACCGGGTAATCCAGTTACAGCAAACACTTAGGAAAAGAAAAGTTGCTATATCAGAGGTTTCGATGTAATTCAATTGGAGGAAACACCAAGAGAATCTGTGAGCGTTTACCTTTGGGATGCGGTGTAGTTGGCGTACCAATGACATATTAATTATAAATAAAAGTTTATTTAAACGTATACAGGCTGTTTGGTACATACTCGTAGTCTGTTAGTATTTCTAGGAGATACAAAAGATTCTAAGACACTATAATGTACCTTGGCTTAGCTTTCCTTCGCACTAGGTCTCTTAAGAACATATTATGAGTATGATTATATGATCCACTAGCTTCCAGCCTCGGCTTCGCTCGCGTGGTACAAAAATAAAAACTAGCCTATATGCTAACGTAAAACATAGGTACATATTAGCAGTGCGGTCTTTTACTTAGCGCATTGATATATTCTCGAGTTACGCTCAGTATTTACCCGAGATTTTCCTTTGTAGAAATCTCTTTGCTATCATAAATCGGTTCAGTTGACATAATAACGTAGGGAGGCCTGGATTTATTCTTGTTTGATTTAGAGCGAAGTGAGGTGAGGCCAGTCTCTTCTAGAAATATGGAACGTTCACTTAAGTATATTACATTTTGAGACTAAATCAAATAAGTTCTTTTTATATTAAGTGCTTTCACTTAATATGAAAAGATCCTTTCTAATTTACTCGATTTAAATGTGCACGCACTAAGCATTATCACGAAAATTGTCAAACTAAACGTTTATATTTGAAAAAAAATAAACGTCTTGTAGTAGTCTTAAATATCTAAAAACATTTTGTTACTGAACTAAGAATTACAAAATAGAAACGAAAATAGCAGCACGCTTTTATGCATAAAAGCGTGCTGTAATTATCAGGATTGCCCAATTCATTGAGATTCACAATTTCAGAAATTCCAAAGACATTCCTCTAATGAGATTCTGAACACGAATCGAATTAACCGATAAAGTTTGTGTCATTCGTTAATAACCCAAAGAGACGTGCCCAGCGACATAACCCAATGTGAAAATGCAAGTAAAACTTTTTGTTACATTTCGCGTTAATCACACGCAGCTTTGAAAAACTGTTTATCGGTCTGTATGATGCCAGATTAATACCTTGATTTTTGTATTTCCAAATACAAACTTTAGCGTTGCCAAATTAAAGTTTAAATCAGAACGCACTCCTACGCGGCGCTTACAACGGCTAAGGCTCTACGATACGATCAAAACGCTGTATTTAATTAGTTCTGAAAAAACTGCTTAATATTAAACTAGACAATGTACCTAATTATAATTCAATACGTAGCAGTTTTTTATTACTTGTTATTAGAATAAAAAAAAGGTCTTAGAATTGTCCTTGTTTTGGATTATTTACCTACCTATCGAGCAGAGCAGAGCAGAGTATAATGTACGTGTTTTGAAACTAACATAAAATTTAAAAAATAGTTTAGTGGCATTAGCAGCTATTAAGCTGTAGTCTTTTTAGCAGCGCTTGAACAACTAGCAGCATTCAAACGCTGCGTGTGACAGAGCCTTAAAATGGAGCCGCTTTGATTTTAAGAAACTTTATAATGAGTACACATTTCATGGCATAAGTACATTTGAATTCACGAAATATGAATTACACTTAGTATTCTTCATTCTACTTATCCGAAAAGGCATCACGACTGATACCCAAGCTCATTTATTTATTTATTGTTTAAATAGGATCGCCAACAGCACATGTATCAAATCACTCATTTGAGCAGTTCATAGTCATTTCCCGAAACCAATTGCCCCAAGTCTTATCTTGATCTACAAGCCATAAAGCGTGTCGGCAACGAGTATATAATATAATAGGCCCCTTCATATCTACATAGGTACCTATCCGCGGATGTCGTAAGAGGCGACTAAGGGAAGAAAGCTAGGGGATGGGCAGCAGCGTCCCTCATTTTAACAACGATAGTTCTTACTGCGCTCGCCAACCCGCATGCCCAGAGTGGTGAGTATGGGCAAATCCCCATGGAAATTCGCTCTGTCTGTGGGGGAGGCCATGTTCAGCAGTGGACGTCATACGGCTGAAATTATGAATGATGATCATGTTATCGTTTCTATTCGAAGCTTCTATCTTCTTTTACCGCTTTTGATTGATTGAGGTGCACAAAGAGTCTCTAAGAGGCTCACTTTAAACTGAACTCATTCCACATTCAAATGAAAAAAATATCCTAGTTTTAAAAGCAGCTAGTGGAAATTTGAAGTAGGTATTGTTGGGGTTCCTCAGTTGGTTGAAATAAGTGGACTGTATTAGACTGGCACATTAATTTATTCAGACATCAGAACGCGCGCCTATCGGGGGTCCGTGGATATGAGTGTGTGTCTCCGGCGCAGGTCGGCGCCGACGCGGCTTCTTCGTCCCTCGGGTCCCGCTCGACGCTGTCCGGTTTTGGTGGCACGCAAGGCGACGATTTGTCTCCGACAGTATTATAGTCCTGATTCCCTGTTCGTTCATGAATAACAACGTGTAGGTTCCTACTAAATCGATACTATCTATCCTAACTTTTCCATTAACAATGAACCACCAATAAACGATCTAAATGCATATCACGAACGTCCCTAATATCGATAACGTGAACGACATTTCGATGCGTAGGCAAAAAATGTCACACGTCCCGCTTGTAATGGATAGGAGCTAATGATATTTCATCGTATGGCATGTTTCACTCCAAGCCTGTAAATATCCAACTTTGACATTTAACCTAGCCGAACATTGGATTCTCGAAGTTATCTCTAGCGAAAAATTTAAAAGCCATAGATTACAGTATTTAAGTTAAAAATTATTTTAACCATGAGTTGCTTAAATCCTTTTTTGTTGAGGTAGGTTTCTTTTTAAAAACACTCGTAGTTTAAAACCACCTTTATGACAGCGTTTAGCTGTACAGAACTGTAAGCATTGTACTGAAGTGCTTCCCGTTCATCTTTACCTAAAAATCTATTGGTTTGGATAACGAATGTTGTCAATGAGCGACAATGTTAATATTGAATGAGCGTAGAAGTGACACAGGCCTATTATAATTTGGGCGTGTAACGAAACGAGCCAATGTATCTTCAGAGTGGGAATTTAAGCAAATGAACGAATTTTATCAAGAATTTTTCTTGAATGGTTATTTTATTTATGTGTTTAATGTAGCAAGATAAAAGAATTTATTCAACTTACGCAGCTCTTTTAATCTTTGAAGACTAGCTCTCTACATGTAGTCAGGAATAAAAAACCTATTGTTTCTGAAATAAGAAACTAAATTAATGTTCAAAAGCATTAGTGACTACCGACGGTATAGCCTTTATACACAGTCTGTTTTTAATAAACAACGGCTATGATTGATTGAACATGGTCTAATTTTAAAACACAATCAAAAATCAATCAAGCAATAACGATCGTTCTAATAATTTCCGTAACCCTATTTCATCGATTGAAAAACTTACACGTACCATGGTAGACGCCCTTTATTTTATTTCTAAATCTAATAGTTATATTTAAAAGATAATTAGCGGCTGCGTCCGCCGGCGCCGTTAGATCACGAAAATTGAAGTGACGGACTCCACGAGTAGTCACGGAGAGAGCCGAAGCAAGTGAACTGGCTCAGTCCAGATCAGTCGTGATCGAGCTCCCGTCGCGGTCACACGTCAGCACGTTACGCGGACTGCTCAAAGTGAAATACGTACTCGATTAATTTAATTCAAAACTGGAATTAAAAGTAACAAAGGAGTATTTTAGGACAGTGCAGTGATTGTGAAATGTGATGTAACAGTTCCATTGATAATGAGGATGTATGTTTTACTGGTTATACTCGGTTTGTTGATAAAGGGTAAGTAAGATCGTTTAGAACCCTTGCGTGTTGTTTTAATTAATGCATTCAGTTCATTATGATTCTTTACTTTGGTATAATCGAATTTAAATTGATAGATTACTTTGAATTTAAAACGAAAGGGTACCACGTTGGGCGCCATTTATATCTTTTGAAAATCAATTGTCACTGTAAGTGTAAATTTATTTATATTTGGGAATCCTTTCAATACAATGAAAGGGAAAGCAATTAGTTAATATCTAAACTTAAAGATGGGTTATGATAATAAATGAAGAATTACTCATTTAATCAATTTTAATACTGTTTGAATATAAAAAATATGGTTGGTTCGAGTAAAGCTGTTAAATATTTTTAACAGCTTATAATTATATAATAGCAATTTTTTATGAAACCGTAAAAAATAACTACGTTTCACGCAAATCTTATACTGAATTTGCACTTTCCTTATAACAGAATGGTCACAACGCAACGTTCCTAATTCCATATGAGACCCTAGAATTCTTCTTGTTTTAAGTCCACTCGCGCTTACAGCAGGCTGACATAAATTTTATTGAAAAGGCTGTCAATATTGATCCCGCTTTTTAAAAGTCTCCTCCATTATACCACTCACGATGATTAAAAATACGACCCGTAGTACTGCTAAAATTATGGCGAGCTTAAAAAAGTTGCTGATGTGGTTAGAGCAATTATTTCTAAATGCCAGCTCAGATATATTCGGATTTCGCTACCCTGGGGGTATTGAATTTCAGCAAGTGGTATGCTGCCTGGTATTTGCAACGATTAAGGTTTCACAATTAGTGTGAAAGCAGCATACTAGTTTGCCTCGAACTAAGATCTCATCATGAAATTGAAAATGTGTAGAGTTAAACAAATATTTAGAATTCGATTGTTGCGGGGGGGGGGGGGGGGGGGGCTGTTTGCATAGAACTGGTTGGTTCATATCAGCCAACAGTCACATACGTAGTCCTAACCCCACACTAGGATTCCTTTTGCCATGGGTATCAGAAACTACGAGTTTTATGGTACCACGACACCCAGCACACAAATATATGCCTCGCAGTGGGAATCGAGCCCGCACCCTTTGCGTCTCAGAGCGGCACTCACTCGCTGCGCCACCGAGACCGGCCAATAATAAATAAATACAAGCTGATTCATAATATAATATATAGGTGCTTATTCTATGAGCAAAGAGAATGAATATAAACAAAAAAGGTTTTTTAATTACATGTTTTTAGTCTTTTTAATAATCTTTATAGTAATTACTAAACTAACTATTAACTCAACAACAAGATATCTACATAAAACAGCTGAATAATTAAGTTTGAACTGATTTGACCCAAAAAAATCTGATTTATGCATAGAGTAGAGGAGGAGGTAGGGCACAGCGAGATTTTCTCGTTCTGAATTAGAGCAGCCCACCTGGGGAGGTACCTCCGCCTTACAGAAGATCGCAGCCAAATAACATTATTTGTTTCAAATAGTGTTGTGTTCCTGCGATGAGTAGGTTGCCAGAGCTCTTTTGGGGTGGGGGGTTCGGGGTCGGCAACGCGTGCGTGATGCCTCTGGTATTGCAATCGCTCATAGGCTACGGTAACCGCTTACCAACAGGTGGTATGCTTGTTTGCCACCTCAGTTGTACATAAAAAAAAAAATAAGTTTTTTCAAAGAAAAATATTGTATTTCCAAAATTTGTAGAATACTTTGTATCCAATTGTGCAAGTCGGGCTTAATCTTTAAGTTCTAACTGACCAGATTGTTAAATAATTTAGAAAGCTTGAAGCTTGTTAGCGAATTATTGACTCTTGAACTTGACTGACATGTTTGTGGATTTACAATCAACTTAATTATGTATCAGGCTTTCAAAGATAACTCGATTATGCCTGAAGGGTCCTTAGGATCCTATTAATCTTCGTGGTGGTAAGTTTGAGGGGAAATTTTCAAAATAGAACGAGAGTTTGTGGGATGATGTGGGAGATCAGAATAAGGACAGTGTGAGTAGAGTGAGAATTATTATCAACTAAGAATACCAGGGTAAGAATTTCAGAGTTAAGTGCAATATCTGTGAACTAAGTGAGGTCCTTACTTTTTAAACAAAACAGACAACTGATTTTTTTCCACTTTTGGATTTGGCCACTTTACAGATAAATCGATCGCACTAAGTATTGGTAGTATGTAGATAGAAACCATTCCAACAGGAATATTTTTTCCTTGAACTTTTTCAAATAAACTTTCTATCATTTTTATAACAATTTATTAAACATAAGAGAATTTCTACTTAAAGTTTGCTATTTGAAACAGCTAAATAATTGAGTTTGAACTGATTTGATCCTAAAACAGCCAATATTTGCATACCTAGTATTTTTTCAATTAATAATGTCGGATTTCCAAAATCGTAGAACTTTTTATTGCCGATTTGGCTTATTATATATAAGCTAATAAAGCTAAAGAAAGCTTATATTACGTAGTTCCAATCAACTTTAGCCACTGCTATTTTAGCATTCATCGTCATCATCATTCCTGCCTTTTGATTTCCACTGCTGAACATCGGCCTCCCCCACAAATTTCCGGAGTGATCATGATCATTCTTTACTAAGTCGGTAATCTAATCTAAAACCTGTTTCGTGATAGGGCTGGTGTCAGAAGTAGGTTTTTTTTTAAAACCTGTTACATGTCACCAGGCCCTTTATGATTGTAGAAAAAGTTTACATAAAGGTACATGTTATAGGCTAGATATTATTCAATGTATCCTAAGACTGTGATCAAAAGGAAAAAATCAAAAAAATTAGCGTTGATACCGGTTTATTGGAGGGACAGAAAATTAGATCGTTGTTACAAAGTTGACTGCATACACGTTCGATTTAATATTTGGTATCGATAGTTACTAACCGCAAACGAATCACAAAATGACAATGTGATTGTCAGAAACCTGACTCCAATACAATATTCACGATCCTCTCAGTCTTCGATGGCATCTAGAATCATATTATTATCATAACCGATATACCGATATCGTGTTTCGAAGCTCTTTGAAACGAAGATCGAGTTACATTATATTTTGCTGTTTTTGGTGGAAAGGAAATACGTCCCTAGCCATATAAGTGTTCTATGTACGTGGGCGTAATACACCCCTGTAGCTATTTTGTTATCATTTCTGTAATCTTTATCAATTTTTTTATCCATTGATAGACAACTGTACCTATTAAAATATTTCCTACTATTGTTATCCTAAATAAAGAATTTGTATTGTATTGTATTGTAAATATGGCAAGATTAAGTTTTCGACGGATATGCCACCTGTTCAAAGTTGGATGATATTCAAAGTGGGACACGAAATAATATAGAATTAAACGAGAAAAAACTAGTGTATGTATAGGTATTTTATATGGTCTATGGTTTTACTAATTCCCGAAACGTTCTCAGGCCTTGGGGGAAATAAGATGGAAATGTTTGCACGAACAAGCTTTTCGCTTCCTAAAATTATGCTTCTGACATCGTGGAGGAATTCTCGGTTAGTTTCACCTACATAAATATTATTTTTTAATTTACGGAGACGTTCCTAGCAGTTCGTTATTTTGTGATCGCTAGTACAGCACCATATAGTAAACTAAAGAGAACTTGTTTGATGAAAAAGTAATTGAAAGTAAATAGGTATAATCGTTTTTTAGCGAGCACTGGTGAGTCGTGGCAGTGAACCCGCCTTCCCACCCACAGTTCGTAGGTTTGAATCCCGGTCTTGCGGAAATTTGGACAGTTGTTCCTTAAATATCATAACGTAAGTGACAATAAAGGATTTTTTGAAGTTTAAGCCCTAAGTGGGTGAGAAGGCTTTAAACGCTTGCAATATCATATCATAGCTCTTGAACTAACAAACTTGAAACTAAATCTATAATTTTAAAAGGAAATAATGAAATACAGAATCATTATTTTACAAAAAAATACCCCTTTAAAGGGTGCAATGGGGTGTAAAATTTGTATAATAGAGTCTAAATGCGTGGAAATATTGATCTGTACCTTGGTACAAATATTCATAAAATCAAATACCTACTGAAACACGGACATTAGAGTTTTTCTAAACTACCCCTCAAAAGCCCTCATTTTTTGATGTCCCGACCTTTGCCACTATATGTGCAAATGTAAATATAAATAATGTATAAACAGACCATATATCGGATAAATTAATTAGTGTACATAATTATAGCCACGTAAAGACAGGGACCTTCAAAATTCCAAACTATGGTCCATATACTTTGTTTTTCTGTACACAATTGATACTTATTCCATAATAATTTGGACTTGTTACCCCAAAATTGAATTCTATACCCTATTTATGTTTCAACTATGTACAGTAGGTATACTATTTTAAATTGGTCAATGCTTATTTAATCGCGCCGGATTCGTAACGCGTAAGAGACTGAGGCGATCGAGTTTTCAAAGCCTTTCAATAGTATTTTCTGATTCAAAAGGGAGACCTAGAAGCTTGAAATTACTAGCGTTTTCTACTTTATCGTGTATATCACATGGTAAAGACAAATACAATGACACTTCAAAAGTTCATTTGCTGCGATGTATGACGCACAAAGGAACATATTAAACAAGCTGGGGTAGTACCTCTTCTTAGAAGGTATTTTTCTTGAAAATAAAAACAGATCTGGGTTTTTGGATTTGAAAAAAGTTTAACAAAAAGGTAAAAAGGATAGAGGTTAGCTAGTAAAAAAGAAGAGGTACTCGTACCTACACATCGTGCCCCATTACTTTGCCACACCCTGCATGCACACTTATATACATTACTCGAAAAACATTGCCCTCCTTCTCGGTAGTCGGGTATTAATGAACACCCAGTCTGCCACCTTGGCTTTTTATAAGGATTATAGTTATGTTGTTTTGTTGCAGAATCATTACCACTTTCAATGTTGCACGTGGTGGTACCAGCGTACCGCGTCCGTGGCCAGCCGGCTCAACTCGAGTGCGAGTACTCACTCGGCGCAGACACACTATACTCCGTTAAGTGGTACCGGGACAATGAAGAGTTCTACCGGTTTATGCCAAAGTTCGACCCCCCGAAGCATGCATATAAACTAGATGGGATCAAAGTTGATGTAAGTATAGCCGTGAAATTCTGATTACTAAAACTCATGGTGGCACCGGTTCACCGGCCTACTCAAGTACTGATAAAATCACTTCAAAACTTATAAAATGAACTAAGTTCGTCAATTCAGACTATCGCAATAGTAGTATATAGTAGGTAATCTATGTAATCAATAATGGTATGAAAGTAGTTCCTTTCGCATGTCAAAAATATATTGCGCTTTTTAATAATATTTGCTGCGTTCCCCATGCGTAATAGCTAGCGGAGATAAGTCAAAGTCAAAGTCAAAAGGCATTTATTTCAATAAAATCACTAGGATCACTTTAAAATATATCTATTGCAACAATATTGAGTCATTTTCTACGACACAGTGCTGAATTAACTTTGATTTATATTGTCTGTTTGGCGATTTTATTATGACAAAACTGTTAAGCGATTATCTAAAACAAGCCTGAGCGTTTGACTAAGGTTTACTAAACTTGTCTTCCGTAGCGATTATTACATCAGGGGATCTGTTTCTTTACGTTTAAAAGTTATTGACTATGTGTTTTTCACACAGTTACAAAAGTCAGACGCTCGGCGTGTGACCTTGCACCAGGTTACGCTGAAGTCGAGCGGCGTGTACCGGTGCGAAGTGTCTGCGGAGGCGCCGAGTTTTGCCTCCGCAGCCGGCGAAGGGCGCATGGAAGTTATTTGTGAGTTAAACTTTTTTAACTAATCATCATCTATGGATGTCTAAGTGGGTGGTCAGAGGCAATTTCAAACACAACTCACATTTTTTTCAGTTAGCATTCCATGCGTGACAGGTTTCAAGCCAATCATATCAAGGTACCAACACTAGGTACTGGCTTACACCTCACAATGTTTTTTCTTCAACCCATTTAAGCACCTGTCAACCCCTCATAATTATATTGAATAGATGGATAGATAAGTTATTTATTTGACACACACAAAATATACAGCACAGACAGAGATAAAAGCAAATGGAAGAAACAACAGTAGGTTAACAATCACAAAAAATAACAGTTGATTAGAAATTTAATCCTTTACTCTTCAATCCATTCACTATACTGATTCTTTCACCGACGGTCATAGGCCCTTTTCCAGGCCACCATACCTCAATCTGGTCACTGACCTAATACAGGTTGAATAAGATAGGATCAGTGACACGACAAGCAAACAAGCAATTATCCGTTGTTGCATGACGGGGATTTGAACTCGTTCTTCGGATTTCAGAGTCCTCCTACTAGGCCTAAAAGGTTGTAAGAAAACTTATAGCAAGTTTGAGTAGCTGTCGGTAAGCTGCAAATACCTAGAGGTCAGGAGTTACTCAAATAGTTTATTTGGGTCAGAACAGCAAAGTTAGGATGGTCGGTTCACTATTAAGCGCGTCACACATAGCAGCTATAATGTAAAAATGTAGATTATAGCACGATACATCTCATTACATCTTTTCATAGAAACCGTCAGGAGACCACACACGGCAGCTATAATGTATCTTTTTAAATTTTTTCGTATCTTCTGACAGTTTCTATGGAAAAATGTAATGAGATGTATCTAGCTATAATATACATTTTTACATTATAGCTGCCGTGTGTGAAAGGCTTTACATAAACTAATTTTTACAGTTACAGTGACAGGAAGTGTCACACAAGAAACGTTTGAAATGTATAAATCTAAGTACAGGCAACTTTACCTGTAAAATTGATGTATTTATTATTCTTAGGTCGTTGAACGGCTGGTCAATGTCCTAGTGAAGATTAGGCTTACCCTTTAAGATCCAATAGAAGATTCATTTTTGGAAAATATAAATACTATTTCTGTACCCTGTAGTTGTGCGCTGTAGATTTAACTTTTGTTCTTAATCAAAATTCAATAAAAAAAAACACATCTATTAAACGAACGTTGGTACTGGTATTTGGAAATGCTGACTATCTCATAACATTTTATATATTCTACTTATTCAGATTTACCCAGAGAAGGACCAAGAATAACGGGCAACGAGCAAGAAAACAGAAGAGGTGACTCGTTATTCTTGAACTGCACGTCAGGGCGTTCGTACCCCGCCGCTGTACTCAGTTGGGATATTGACGGTGAAAAGGTAATTACGACATCTCTATATCCCTCCATAGGCCAAGACATAGGAGATCGGGATGACGCGACGTGATCATCTTATCAAACCCCGACACATAAAGTACATTTCACAATCCACACCGACCCCGCCGGCGGTGTTAACGACGACGCCCCGTCCTTGCGTTTCAGCAGACAAAAGAAAAACACTTATTTGATGTATTACGTACGGAAGACCCATACAGCAAGGATCTGTGCCCCAAGCACGAATAGTTCACGATAGCGTTACGATAAGATAGTAAAAGTCAAATATTAGCCAGCGACATCGGCGATGATTGAAATATTTTTAATTATTATTAGCTTTTTGTCATTTTATATAGTATCGTAAGCGTTATGCTCTCATATTGTAAGCGTAACGATATCGTGAAATATGCGTGCTTGGACCACTGTTCCGCCCCGGCGCCGGCATCGGCGTTACGGCACAGAAAATCCAGCGCCGTGGATTTTCTATTGAGATGTCAAAGCATTGCGCCAATTCAATTGATGTTTCAGACCATTGCTTGTCTTTTAATTAACTCTATTATCCGGGGTTCTTCCCAAAATGTATGGTTTGATGTACTACCAAGCTTTACAAACAAATAATATCATTTATCATTGACACCATGACACGCGTAGACCAAACGAGCTCATTCTCACCGAAAACGCCATATGTCTAATGGCACTATAGCACAGAATATTATTTACCGAATGAAAATCAAAACCAATAAAGTATTAATAACTATTTTATAGAATATACAATTACACAAGAAACAGTTGCGTTATCTAAAGACCGTCACAAACAATCTATAGATAGTTCTACTTATCCAACCAGTCGGAAGAGTCACCAGGACGCTGGCTGCATTGCCACCCTGGATGTCAATGGGCCATTGGGCCAAAAAGGAGCCAATAAATTATAGTAGACTATTATTATAGAGTAAATTTTTTATTTTTTTTATTTAAGGAATTAACTGTTTGGAAGGAAAAATTAAGCAATTTGTATTTATATTTTTATTAAAAAAAAAAATACCAAAATATGTACTCAAAAAATATTATTATCGAGGTACAAAAGCTTTCGAATAACTTCTGCAAAAATTCAAATCGTTTTTAGTTTTCTGCATAACTTTTAATGAAATTGCCATTAACTGGTGAACATTGTTAAATCTTAATTAAACGACTCTTTACAACATGAAAATAGGTTTCTGTTGGTATTTTAATAAGCAGTAAATTGATACCATTCGTGTAATTAAAATGAATGCCTGTTAATTTAACGGGACTTTAATTTAGAAATATGTGGCATCACAGGCAAAATTAAATAAAATCATAGCCGAAATGTGGATGTTGCTTCTTTTAAAAAAATACTGATATTTATCTATATTTATTGCATACCCAGCGTGGTGAGTATGGGCAAATCCCCACACATGATAAGGCTCTGTCTGTGGGGGAGGCCATGTTCAGCAGTGGACGTCGAAAGGCTGAAATGATGATGATGATTGAATGCCAACACAAACTCTGCTATGTTTATTGAATGAGTTGTTTTTTCATATTATGTTTTTTTATAAAACATAATATGAATGCCTAGAAAAGAGAATATTTTGAGCCATGCTAACGATTTCTAATCAGAAAGCCTAATTTACAAATCGTCTAAGAATCAAAATGCTTAAGAATAAGAACACCTAATATGTAGTATGCCTGAAGAAATAGGCATAATATGGTGTCTAGGCATTTTTCTTGTTAGACAATTTGTAATTTAGGCTTTCTGATCAGGAAGCATGCTGTCATTACACTTAAAGATAAACGGTTGCTGCCTCTCGTTACCAACCCTGTAAACCAGCGCCGTATTTTCACACATCATCTTTTCCAACAGGTTACAGACCCAGATCTCCTAGTAGACTATCCTCAGACGCAGCACTCCCACGGTCTGTTGTCGTCAGCCCTCGGTCTCCGTGTTCCAGTAGGTAGGAGTATGCAGGTCCGATGCACAGCGCGGGTGGCACCCGCATGGAGAGAAGGGAGCGAAGCTGTGATCGGCAGCAGCCATATGACTGACAGCAAAGAGGCTATGTTACTAGGTGAGTAAAAACCTCATCGGTTACGCAGGCTCTGTGCACAACCACATAGATTTGCCGCATAGCCGCACGAGTGCCTTCAGGAAGAAACCCAGGTTTAAGTCAGCAGCGAGGAGGCTAACTACTGGGTAGTTTTGATATTGATATTAATAGTGGTATGGCCACGTGGTTCGCCGGATTGTTCAATCATTGGTATGGGAACTATTATAGTTGATTCCATTTTAGAATTGAGCCATGCGGACTTCGAGACCTATAAAGTTCACCTGGTGCGATTCATCAAAACAATGGCAAGTCAAATTGATTGATTCAAAGATTTCGTAGACCCTTGATTGATCACCTGTGTAAAGAAATACGTAAAATGAGAATTTTTGAAAGGATTTGGAAATTATCTTAGCTCTGCCTTTTTATATTCTCATATTTTGTTGAGATTTGGTAAGTAATCTCGTTAGTATTCTAACTATTAAAGCTCTATTAGCACGAGTTGCATCTAAAAATGCGATTTCTTATTTGACAAAAAAATCGGTTTGAAGTTTTGAAGAAAGCCACCACTACGAGTATATCTTTCCAACATATTTGATGTTCAAGTCACTTCTAGTAAGTAACAAAATGTTATACCTACTTGATATTAATAATAACTTGACATTAACAATTTTGACCGAAACCCAGCAGTAGCCTGATATTAAAAAAAAATATCAAACTAGCAGCATGGTAGGAAGGAAGCGAGCCTGTGGGCGGCAGTAGACATTAATTATGGACTTTTGGTGTCAGCAGCAGTGCCATCTAACGTGATATATTTTTTCAGCACTATTCACTCTCTTTAGTTAAAAGATTACCTATGACTGTGTTTAATATAAAACAGACTATTAACGCTCGGTTACAAATTAAAAACTATTAACGCTCAAAAGCGGGATTCCGAAACTAGACTCCGATACTCAATAACTCAAGTTATTTTGAACGTTACCGAGGATTCTGCTGAAACATTACTGGCCGGAGAAACTATGCTACACTATCTTAAATCGTGACCTCCTATAATTTAATAGTCGACCCTCGGGTCTCAGAACATGCTATAGCGTGCTATAAACAAAGGTTGATCGTGATAACTGAGATCGTTTGTTAATCTTACAATGTATTGCATTACAATTTAATTAGTTCAATTTATTACACAAAATAAAATAACGAACTAGTTTACGCCCGCAGCTTCGCTCGCGTGGTACCTAGATACAAAGTAGCCTGGCAGCCTAATAATGGTATTCTAAGTAAAGAACTGTCTTATCTTATTCCAAGTTTCATCGAAATCAGTTGAGCCGTTACGGCTTTATTGAACCTTATACATCCAAACATCCACACAAACTTTCGCATTTATAATATAGTAGGATATTGGTATATATTTAGTAGCTTAGCTATCTAATGGCCGTTGCAAACGATCTTAAGGTAGCTTAACTGATCCAAATCTTTAGCAGTTGGAAGCGTCATCAAGCCGCTGGCGCTGGTTGCATTGCCGCGCTAGATGGCAATGCTAAATCCAGCTGGTGATATTTCACGCACATGAGACCAACCACATCATGCGTGATGCCTCTCGTATTACAATCTTCCACAGGATACGGTAGCATCTTACCTACAGATAGACCATATCCCGATTGACACCTTATCTGTAAAAAAAAATAACTTTAAGATAACTTCAAAGAAAGAAACTTGCTATAAAAATGAGCGCAGCTTTCAGCAACATTGCAACAAAACTGTCAACTGCTAGAACGTGACACAGCTGAGCACTGCTGTTTTATTCAGAAACCCAACGTTTTACTCTTCTTTTGGATAAATTTCGGACCACACAATTTTGACCCCAATTTTAGATCCAATCCCTACTCGTTCTTAACCTTTCATTAGCTTCTCTGTAATTCTTGTTTTTCGCATAATGTTTCTCAAAAAATAATTGAATCTTTTCTCTAATGTTTTAGTAACAGGATACTTTAAGACTGCATGAAGAGCCCTTGGTGCAGAGTCTGTCTGGGGAAGTAGTTTGCTTATAATTCTGCCGACAAGCAGCAATGCTTGAAATGCTGTGTTTTGGTTTAAATGGTTGTGTATCAAGTAAAATGACAGTCACATGAGATTTACTTATGCATGTCTCAGGGGTCGGCATTATCAAATGATGGGACATTGTTTAAATAAAAGCCAAATAAAAATTATAAAAATTGTATGTTTATACCAAAACGTATCAAGTTATGAACCGTACTATTGTAAGTTTTGAGCTGATATACTGCCTTTGTTGACGTATTATTTATTATTAGATTAGGCTATTATAGTTACTTTACGGCAAGAAACCTCTATTTACATCATAAGCTTGTCAGCTTAGTAAATCAGTTGTATCGTGTAAAATTGCTGACAAAATCGGACAGTCAGTGTAGGTCTCTAGACTATTCGTTTTGCAAGAATAACAAAGCTCATTTGTTTCAGTGAGGAGTTCAGCGGCATCTCCGTTAAGTGTAACACTGTTAACACTTTCCCTCGCTCTGTTCCTCGCCCTGAAGCAATCTGAAACGTGATAAATTATCTCTTTACGTTTGGTGATAGAACGTTTTTCTAGAGCACTGCGATTTGGAATCGGTGGGTTTGTTTTCGAATAGTTATAAAATAAAAATCTAGTGAGTAATACGAGTAAGTTCATCATTATCATTTCAGCCGTAGGACGTCCACTGCTGAACATAGGCCTCCTCCATAGATTTCCAGCGCGACCAACCTTGTACGGCCTGCACCCAACAATCATTTGGGGGGATTTGCCCATACTCGCTACGCTGGGCATGTTGGCGTGCGCTATTGTTAATAGGGAACCACCACGGCATACGAGTACTCAGTGATACATTTTTGTTTTCTTAAATATCAATTCAGAAACATATCAATTATGTATTAAGACGATTTTGTTTTTGAAAATTGTACTACCAAATATGTTTTTTTTTTCAAAAATTATAGGAAATAGCTTGATTTCAAATCGTAGTGATCCAAGGTTTATGGCGGAAATTTAGAGATCTGAAATTATTTCAAATATTTTGTTCACTGTTGGCCAATTCACGAGAATAAAATACAATCGAATCATCTTTAATCTCTGTTTAACCAATTTTTACAGTTTATCTGACGGTGGAGATTTTTTTGGCACCACAAACTACCTAGCTATAATAAAGTAAAATACAAACGTTCATTTTACGTGGTCTCATGTCAATTTATATAACAAGCCAAAAAAATTTAGGATGACGTTTCTAAATTATATACCTACGTAAAAATATTACTTTTATGAGTGTTGATTCTGTTGTTGCTTCTTCTTTCATTATTTATTAGGTCCGTAACCAGGTTGAGGTATAGTGGCCCTGAAAAAGACCTATGACCGTCGTCGGTAAAAGAATTAGTGCAGTGAATGGACTAGAGTGCGCCTCTTAGAGGCTCCTTTGGTGCACGAGAGGTTCTTTTCGTACACAAGAGGCTCCTTTCGTAATTTTATCCTAAGCCTTCCTAAGCCTTTTCTTATAAAATAAACCTTTTCTTATAGATCAGGGTTTCTGAAAGTGGGGTCTACGGACCCCCAAGGGGTACACTTATTACGGATCCCAGGACAGGGGTCCGCAGTAGCTCAAATTAATTCTTAATTGACATGAGATCTAAAGAAGTGTTGAGTGAGAGCTGAATTTCATGCAAAAGATCTTGGCGAATTAAACATAAGTAGATACCTAAGTGTAAGTTAATTACCAATAAAAGTGTTTTTTTTAATTAGTTCTTTTTCCACAATATTATTTGTCCGTGGCATTTTAAAAGTTCTGAAAGTTGTCCGTGGCTGCACATAGTTTAAAAATCCCTGTTATAGATGGAACTAACAAGGACGTTGATAATTTTAGATTCATCAAACTAAGTTAATTTAGGATAATTCAACAACAGAATCAATACTGATATCTAATTTTAGCATGAACAGAATGAAAACTTTTATATTTTAGTATATACCTATATAAGTAAGTTTGTGGTGTCAACCAAAATTAAATCACCGCTATTCTTCTTTTTTTGTTACGCATTTTGAAATGTCAATAGTGAATTTTGACTCTAATTAAGTACCTACTACTCGAATTGGCCTAGGTATCGGTAAAAGATGGACGGTTCTGAAAAATTGTTTTTTTTAGTGATAACTAATGAATTTGCCGCTATGTAAAATATAAGTTTTGTTTGAACATAAAATTATTGGAGGTATAAAAATTGTACAAAATATTATGTAGGTAAGTATACGTAAATATATATATAATATTATTTATTGTAAATACACATACTATTATTTTCCTTAAACGTTTGAAAATCTTTTTTTTTAATAATTATTGGGTTTTACGTTTGTATTGTCTGATTTATTAGGATAGAATATTTAATAAGATTGTTCTGTAAATAATTGCTTTGAATCGCCTTGCTAGATAATATTAAAACTCATGTAAAGTTTTAAGTAAGTATATTTACAGTTCAACCCTTACAAAGTTTTAAGGGGGTATTGAATCATTTGCGAGAACTCAGTCAGTGTAAACGTTATGTTAGCCAGTTACCTCTAGTAAGTGATATCGTTATAATATTTATTAGACCATTTAAAAGACACGAGGTATGCAAATCAGTTCGATAGCTTCGAGTTTAGACACGGTGATTTATAATAATGTATGTTAGAAATAAATCTTGTTCTACGAAGTTACGAAATTCGTAAATTTTCAATGAAAAAAAAACTGTTTATAAAAATATCTGTTTTCGGTTCAAATCAGTTCAAACCGAATTATTCAGTAGGAAGTTATAGTTAGCAATTTTGTCGAACTTCTCGTGCATTAAAACAGCTGATCTGAAAAAGTTCAGGGAAAATATATAGGTACCTAATGCAAAATCTATACTAAAAATGGTGTTTTTTTCTCAAATATTTTTTCTGTTTATTGATAGAATAAGCCCCTTTAGGTATAATTTACTTATTATGAATCACCTTGTAGACTCAAAAAAGGTTTGATGTTTATAAAAGTTGTTGAAACAAATGCTAGGCTTAATAACTAAGGATGTTTCCACACTGCGTCCGAATTCGGTCCATTACGTCAAGCGGGGTGCGGCGCCAGCGCAGCACCCTACTTGCCCCAACATCTCTCTCATGTATCGACATTCACATCCGTATTTTATTGTACGGAATTCGGACGCAATGTGTAGACACTGAATCGGATGTGAAATATTGCTGTTTGTTTTATCATATCAATTTATATCTTTTATCAAAATAATTTATGATTTCTTATTTTTCATGATTGTTATTATAATTCTATGTAGTAAGAAAATACATGTATTTACAACAAGCTTGCGTGTTATTATTTACCCTGGAGTATGAAACATTGAATATTTTTCTCTAAATGCTTCGGTTTTGTGATGAATAACTTTTATCTTCTTAACTAGACTGCTCATTTAAAATAGAACTGCTCTTGCAATTTTAATTCAACTAAAACACGATTTGAGTTTGGCCTATCAGGATATCACTTGAAAGCTCAATTTACCCTCATTCGAATGTTTTTCGTTTTCATATTTATAATAAACTAGGTAGGTATGTAGTTTAATTCGCAACATAACTTGAGAACAGGCAAATTTTTTGGATGAGTGATATATTTTTCACCCAGAAACTTGTTTGGTATAGGTACCTAAACGAGTAAGATCCATATTCTATTCAGACTCGTTTTCTGATAATTCTCAAGTGTAAGTGTGTCAAGTGTATCTAATTGATAAACAATTAGATACACTTGACACACTACACTTGATCTACATCATTGTAAAATACGAACGTATACGAATTTAGCGAAACTCTTTTGATAAGGTATTTACCAACACACATCGAACTATATACATACATACTCGTCAGAGTTCCACGACCCAGCAACTACAGCGTTACAGCGATTCTAAATAGAGTAGATAAGGTAGGTAAATAAAATATTTCCCCTTTTTTAACTCAAACAACCTTTATCGCTTGCACGTAACTTAGCCAAATATTGTCTAAATACTGTAGCATTTTGTAAAATGAGACGATTGCGTGAGCTCGCCTCCGTTTCCGTTTCCAAAACCGTTTGTATTAAGTACGTTTCTGCAATAAAAATAAATATTCCGTTTTGTAAAAATAACCACCGGAATGAACAAACTTTTGCTTAGATTTACATTGATCATAATAAAATAGGCAAATTAGAGTCGATTTAGGTTGATTAACGTTTTTCAGGGTTATAAACACCTTAGAATATTTGAAATTTCAAATGTAGAAAAAAGATCTAAAAAGAATCTATTAAATCATCATCAACAACCTGTAGAAGTCCACTGCTGGACATAGGCCTGCCCCAAAGAGTTCCACGACGAACGGTCTTCCGCAGCCCTCCCGCAACCTTTACAACGTCATCGGTCCATCATCTATTGAATCACTTGAGATTAATATCTTATTGGTTTCAAACGGGTGGGTACCGTCGGGAAAGCTATTTATAAAAGGTAGCAATAAACACCGGTTTGGAAAATAAGCTATGTATACTGATCGAGATATTATGAAAAAATATAATTTTTCTTGTTTCTTGAAATAAAGTTATTGTATTGCATTGCATTAATCGTAAGCACAAGCCTAAATAGCCAGAAAATATGTAATAATAGGTAATTTGAAATCGTTCTAAGTTGACTTATAATACCTACTACTAAAAAGCCCTTAAAATGTTTTCCTTAAAATCACCACGACTACTCAGTAGCTAAAATGGAAGCAATCTTTAAATGAAAACTTCAAGTCAAGACGAGACGTCCCGGAATCCTGCTCTTCAAAGAAAGTATCCACTGACGACGCTGACGGGGCCGATCCATTTTAACGTAAAATGAATAAAAACTTTGTTGGAAAATATAAGACAATACAAAAAAGAGTCTCGAACAATTTGTCACTTGAGTAGCTGCTCGTTACAGAACCAATTTACGAATTATTTCAGCTTATTTTTGTATCAACGTTTTTAATTTGAAAACCTTTCGCTAAATCCTACCTAAGTAGGTACTAAGTTGGTATAGTAACAACCAGGCTTTCTTGAAAAGAGTGAGCTATATAATTTACAATATAAATCTCGGGAACATAACACATTTTCTTTGTACAGTCGCCTGCACAAGTATAATATAGTAAAGTTGAAAATAGCAGAGGTCGATGTACATAATTTTTAAACCTTTTGTCTAAATATTTATTTCTAATCAGTGCCATCATTTTAAAATTGTTAAAATGTATAAATCCCAGTGCAGGCGACTGTACCTCACCACTAGGTGGCACACTATTTGAAGCAATAATACGTCTATGTTCAGGTACATGCTACATAATTATATTCATAATCGACCGAAAAAACTTGTTGTTTTTAGAATATTTCGTTTATTTCTAAAATGTCCTATTAAGAAGTCTGCAAACCACAGATAACATAATACTATACTAGCTGCAAACCAAGATCATCATTCAAAAACTCAAATTAATTTTATTTGGAACAAAACAAAAATATTATGGCAAAAACCAGATTTATCTAGGAAAGAGATTTTACGTTAATGAAGAATAAACAAAAGTATTTATTTTAGAAAGTTTGTTGGGTGTTATTTATTTATTTACCCATCCAAACTATCGCATCTCTAAAAGTAGTAAGATTACATTCCCTAAAGATATTTTCTGAGAGTCCATATTCACCCAACTTTCAAACTTTTCCCTTCAGGATCGGCGAGGCGTAAAAAGTGCCTACACGGTTCGCGCCGCCTCTTGATAAAACCGATTAGGCGTCCTTCCACTAAACTTTTTTATTCGTACTTTATTCAAATTGACAAGAGGGAACCGACAGGGTGTAAAAGCTGATAGGCCGGTAGTTTAGTACATACCTTCAAGGAGATAGCAGTGGTCGAATGAGGGGCAATCTGATAGCGAAGCAGTGTTTTGTCACGCAATAGTAGATACAAGGTGATTCAGAATATCAATATCATCCCGTTTTTTTTTTTAAATATGCTTAATAATTCTATCAACAAAATGAACGACTATTACCGAAAAAACATTCAAGTATTTTTGTCCTTATCTTACAGTAAACAAAAGAAGGAGGCATACTTTTATCGAGCCGATAAAGTTCATGCGTAATTTTTAATGATAAATTATTAATTTTAGAAAAAATATTATGTATAAAATTAATATAATCAGGATTTCAACCCTCACTATCCCTACGAAATCTAAAGCAAGCATCGTCATTCAACGTTACTTAACAATCAAACGTTCAAATCTTAATAAATAATTAAAAATAACACCCATATTAGGTAGTCCTGATACTATACTAGAATTCCCTGTCTCATGCGTATCAGAAACTTAGGCTCGTATTCAGAGACACGACTCAAACTTAGATTTAATCACAGATCAGTACTGAACTCTACTTAAGTATTGAATCTCTTCTCAAACATAGCTTTTATTCAAGAACGGTACTTAAACTACTCTCAGCTGAATCGAGTCTCAAATCTGTACTCAAATGTTCTCGTTTACATTTTGATTTATTTATAATTTTCGATCCGTTTTACGCAGAAATT
Source organism: Anticlea derivata (assembly GCA_947579855.1). Classification (NCBI taxonomy): domain Eukaryota; kingdom Metazoa; phylum Arthropoda; class Insecta; order Lepidoptera; family Geometridae; genus Anticlea; species Anticlea derivata. The sequence goes on from OX388262.1 coordinate 8,304,528, forward strand.
CAAACAGCCAGGGTGGAAATAGAATAGGGCAATAAAGTGAAGTATAAATATGCATCAAAGTACGTGTTACGGAACGGAAATGTCATTTGATTAATGTCAAATCAAATCTAAACTCAAGCACCGATTTCGTCTGATTGACGTTTCAGAATAAGCATTTACTCAGGTGAACTGTGATCATTGAATCTATACTTAAATACTGTTCAAGAATTATAATCTCGCCTGAAATCGAGATTTAAGAACAGATCAAAGCTCGAGTCTTGTCTCTGAATACGAGCCTTAGAGTACCATTGTACCAACAACACCCAGCCCCGAAACAAATTTTTGCAGATCTTGCAAACATTTATACCGCAGCGTCAGGTCGCTATTTTTCGGTTTTATCAAGTAACTTATTAATCGGTTTTTTAGCAAAACTATTATGAAATTAGGGAAAGGTCCCTTCTTTATGAAGGTTAGTAAGCTGCATAATTTTGTGGGTATTGTGGAAAAAATGTCCTAACTCGTATTTCTCGAGCCTTGATCAAATTGTCAATGGTCACGCGGGAGGGTCACGCGATGCCTCCGAGTCATACCTCACTGCGCCTTTTACACTTTGTCGTTGTATAATCTTACATACCAACGCTTTATCAGTAGGAAATAAAAATGCAGCCAAGTCCAAATGGTACATTAATGGTCGTTTAGCGGCTGCTTAGTCAAAAGTTTTGCTTCCCCAGCACTATCGGTGTATGTCTGCTAGATAGTGCAGCCTAAGTCACGAAAGTTTTGATGTAGACTAAACATGTTTCATGAAGAATAGAAAGTACTTATGTCAGAAGTTTTGTCGCGTTTTTGTGATTTCATAAAGATGTGACTTGAGATTGTCTTGACTAAAAAGCTTCGGTCACACTTAACTTTTTTGAAGCAGTGAGACCTAGCAAGAAAATATCGGCACTCCTATAATCCACTCATAGCGAGTAGGTTGCCACACGCAGTTTTTTTACTAGCGCTTGACGGACTAGCAGCTTTAAAAAGCTGTGTGTGACCGAAGCTTACGGTCTGTTTGACAGGCTGTTGCGAGAAAACGAAGAAGCTCGGATGCCAGAGGTACCAAGGAGGTGGGTACTGTGGGTAACTTATCCCTAGATACATTTTCATTCGAATCGGAGAGTTCACCTGCCGTTCAGCGGCACATAAAATTCTACTCTCTCCTTGAATATGTCTACTGAAATTATCATCAAGTATTAAATAGGATGTTGAAATTTCCTTGTAAGTAATTAAAAGCCTCATTTAGTACGTGCTGATGTGATAGGGATGGGATATAGATCACATTTGGATACGGAAATATGACGTTATACAAGAAAATTTTATTCCCTGTGTAGGTTTTTACCAGCTTCTATGGTAGTCCTGAGGCCGTGGGTTCAGTATGCCGTAAGTAGAGGCTTTTTATTGGTCATTATGCTTCAGAACCCCTCTTTAATGCCTATGCCATTGTGTTTCTAAAGTCAATGTGAAGTCGATCTGTAAAAAAGAGCCTTTCTTATTGTTTTAAAGTGTTTGTTAAAAGTAACTTTCTGCGGTCCCAATTATCAAATACGATACGATTTAACTACTTAGGTAAATGAATTGCCGTATCAATAAAATGAAACCCAGTTTTTTAGGGTTCCGTACCTCTTTGGAAAAAACGGAACACTTATAGGATATCTTTGTTGTCCGTCTGTCGGTCTATCTGTCTGTCCGTCTGTCCGTCTGTCAAGACCCTTTTTCTCAGAAACGGCTAGAGGTACTTTAAATTTACACCAATTATTAAGGGCTAAGCTTATAGTGCCGTATAGAAATCAAGTTTCTCAATGGTTTAAAAAGATATGGCAATTAATGTCTAATTTTTGTATGGAAATGGCACAAATCAAAAACCTCTGGTGTAATTCCAGTTATCTCAAAATCCTGATTGGAATGCTTAGAGCTTTTGTGACATAAATAAAGTAAAAAGTCTTAAGGAATTTCGATATTTATTGGGAGACAAAGTTATATTTGCGGTCAATGTCATACAATGACTAGGAGAACGACCGCAAATATAAGTTTGTCAATTCCTACACTTGGAATTTAGATATTCTGACCACGTGTACGGATTTTCCGAACAATGGTACGGAAGCCTCAGGGCGCGAGTTCTCGCACTTGAACGACTTTATTGTATTTATATCCATTCAATAAATTAACCAAACAATTGCGGATACGGAACGATGTATAGTAACGTCTCTTTAAAGCATAGGTTAGTAATGAACCGAGCAGAATATTTGCTCGTGGTAAGAATATTAAAATGTCTATCTCACAAGGAAATAAAGATGGAGCTACAGTATTTGAGAACAAACATGAAATTGACAAATTACTGAATAAATTGTGAGATCATCAACCTGCAGGTTTGCAAAGATGAAAATTTAATGCAAAAATAAGGTCATCCACCCCGCAAATTATAGTCTAACCACGCAGGGCTACACACGTTCTTCCTTGCATAATGTAGGCTTAGACAGTCACGTATTTTTCAAGTAGCTCCAGTCCGCTTTTGCCTTTGAATAATTGAAGAACAAACTACTGTTGGAATTGTGGTGTGACGATTTGTTACGGGAGAATTTTGAGATTGAATATGAGAAATTTATGACATAAATATTGCCTCCTGTAAGATGAAAATCTCTTATAAAATGCAAGTTGAAGTGTCAGTAGGCCATATAGCTAACAGAACTGACAACCATTGGGAATAAAGGTTCTCGAATACCGACCACAAACCGCTATGTTTATTCATTTTACTTGACAATACTTGAAAACATATAAAGTTATTGGTCGCCGTGGCTTCGCTTGCACGGTACCAGGATAAAAATTAGCCTACATACTTCCTCAAGACTTACGCTATCTCCATACCAAATTCATCACAATCGGTTAACCCGTTTATTGGTAAAAAGGTTACAAACTGGTTTTAGCGAGGTTTTTTCGCTCTTAATTGGAGCAGCCTGCCTGGAGACGGACCTTCGCCTTACAGAAGATCGCAGCCAAACAGCATTACTTGATTCAAATAATGTTGTGTTCCTGCGGTGAGTAAGGTTGCCAGATCTCTTTAAGGGGAGGTGGGTTCGGGGTCGGCAACGCGTGCGTGATGCCTCTGGTATTAAAAACGTTCATAGGCTACGGTAACCACTTACCAACAGGTGGGCCGTAAGCTTGTTTGCCACCTTAGTTGTATAAAAAAAACAGTCGTTGAGGGTTATTTTCGCATTATTATATCACTATGAAGTGAGGTGTGTGTATTTTTGGAGGAGGTAGGGCATAGCGAGATTTTCTCGTTCTAAATTGGAGCAGCCCGCCTAGGGAGGTACCTCCTACTTACAGAAGATCGCAGCCAAATAACATTATTTGTTTCAAATAGTGTTGTGTTCCTGCGGTGAGTAAGGTTGCCAGAGCTCTTTAGGGGGAAGGGGGTTCAGGGTTGGCAACGCGTGCGTGATTCCTCTGGTATTGCAAGCGCTCATAGGCTACGGTAACCGCTTATCAACAGGGGGCCGTATGCTTGTTTGCCAACACAGTTGTATAAAAAAAAATGTGATCCTGATACTTATTTGAGTTGTGAAAGTTTTCCAAACAAAGTAAACTTCAACCAGAACATTTATTCCAATTTTGCTCTCATTATCACACTACATTATGTCCGGACGGAAGGGATCTCGGTCGAAAAGATCCCGACAAAGTAACTGCCACACAGTCTACGCTAGCCATCGGTACCGGAACATTTATTTCACTCTCCTCCCGATCGTATTTGCTTTGAATCTGTTCCTAGTGTTGATAGAGAGAACTGTTTAACTTTTTCTGCAATCACGCTGCTTCGATTTCATTTTGATTTTCAATAGAAATGTTTTTGCTGGAGCTAACCTTTGGCATTGAAGTTGGATTTTTGTTTTCTGTTTTGATATACTCGCAAAGTTTTGATTATATTTGTGAAATCCATGTTGTGAAAATAGGAACTCCTTATAGCTGTTGAAGAAACTCCACTCACTTTCTTGGTCTTCAGAATCAACAATGACCACGTTCACATTATACATAGATACACAACAGTAGTATTATTCACATACTGAGATGAGAGCTATCGTGAACACAGTGGAAAGTGGAAACGTCGGGAGTTAAATAAAAAAAAGTACGCGATAAACACCCATTTGATTTCAATGAGCTATGAATATTGAATACGAAAATTTGAAATTATAGCTATAAAAACATATTTTACACACAAAGTAACCCAATATTATAATTATATAGCACGGGGTACTTCTTAAGTTTTGAATCAGCTGTCTAAACCTATCAATTATGTTTACACAAATGATTAGCTACCTTTGCATTTGAAGTCGTTGTTTTAATTGCCTATGACAGTAAATAATTCTAGATTAAAATTATTCAGAAGGCGTATCAATACTTAGTTTAATTATTAGGTTTTCAAGTAAGCATTCAAGGCTTGAAGTCCGTTAGGACTTTAGAACAAACAAAACCAATTTCTAGAAATGTTTAACTAGATTTTTTTTATATTAATATTATCTGATATAAAAATACAAACAGTCAGCCAACTATCAAAGTATTACTCGGGGCTTTGTTGCCCTCCTCTCGTCTCCATCGTCAAATGATCATTATAGATTTCCATTCAGCAATACTAAGCAAAGATTAGAGAAAATATTGACTGGCCTCATATCTCAGTTAGTAGTCTCTGCCTTCTGCGCTAGAGGTCGCGGGTTCTATCCCCGCACTGGACCAACATTTGTGTGATAAACACAGGATGTTTGTTCTGTGTCTAGGTGTTACATATTTGTCTATTAAGTATATCAGTCTCTGGTACCCATAGTACAGGCTATGCCTAATTTGGGATCAGTTGACCGTGTGAATATGTCAGGAATATTTATTTATTTTTTAATATTATAGAAAATCTTCCTTGGGGATTTTATGTATATACTCTTTGCCAATATCAGTAAAAGGTGATTCATAATAATTATGTATATTATCCCGAAAGGGGCTTATTCTTTCAACGAAAAGAAAGAGCATTAAATTTTTTTTTTCTTTTTTATAATAGAAAGAAACGGAACTTTTTCAAGTTAGCGGATTTTAATCTTAATACGAAACGAATTATTAAACGTACGAGACCAAACAAGATTGCTTACTAAACAGATACGTAAATATTGAGTTCAAACTGATTTGACCCCAAAACAATTGATCTCTGCATTTAATTTTTTAGTTTTTTTAGCTTCTATAGATCGCTTGAAACGGTCTTTAGATATCTCAACTGTTTCTTGTGTATTTTGTAAATATTAACTTGTATAAATTTTAAGTTTTTTAATGAAAAATGTCATATTTCCAAATCTTAGAATGAACTATCGTCCCTATTTTGTGTAAAATAAGCAGCATAGCATACATATTATGAATCACCTTGTATACGCTTTATTTTAGGTACTGCTAAAACCTTTTCCCGGTCAATTTTGAAGAATATGTAGAACATAATAATAGGTTCTTAGGTCTCGATTATAAATAATGTAAGTGTCTTTTAACTCTTGACCTAAGAACCATTAAATATAATGGAAGTCTGAGGTGCCCTATCGAGATGGAACATTGACACAGACCTAGAGAAACGGTTTGGTTAACCAATATGTAGAATCCTGAACATTGCCTCCCCCACTGATTCACACAAGAGCGAATTCCTATCATGTGGGGGAAATTCACCTATACTCACACACTGGGCATGTGTTAGCGTGCGCAGGAAGCGCAATCCTTGTGAAAATACGGAGACGCTGCTGCCCCTCCCTAGCTTCTCTCTCTTAGTCATTTCTTACGACGTCCACGGGTTGATGATGATGATTATGATTGTTTTTCAGTGGACGTTTTAGGGCTGAAATAATGTTTTACCAATACCCATTTGTTTTTTCAGACATAAAGCTATGCCCTAACACTTTTCGATCAAGTCTTTCACTGAGCTTCTGTAACGATGAATAAATCATCGTTAGAAAAGCCTATTTGAATAAATTCTGTAAGAATTGAACCAGATATTTAGAGTTACCTCTCCGACCTGAATTATTAGGTACAGATATCGACTCCCAGACAATAGTCGAGCTAATATTTTCCAACGATAAAGAAAATAGGACTTTCAGCATAAATTGTTATGAATCAGATAATATTGTTGAATTTTGGTGGTTGGAATAAAAAGTTTTGAATCTGGATATTTGTGATAAGATTTTCATAAGCAGATTGTAAGTATTATGAAGACTAGATCGATTACCAATAAAAACAACTTTATTTACTTATTATAATTATTTTTAGAATTGTATGTATTAGTAGTACTTAGCCGTGCTCCAAATCCATTGGTGCACGACCGGGATTCGAACCCACAACCTGTAGATCGTAAGGCGGGGTCGCTACCACCATTCCGCCAGTGATGATGATTACAACGGTCGCACTGACGCAATACGCTTAGCTTTCCCCGCGTATGTTAAAACACTTTATTCAAATGAGCGTTAAAGTAACTTCATTTACTTTAAAGTCATTGTTTCCTTAAAAGCGGCTACCGTTTTGTAACGAACACATCAGTCATTATTATTTCGGTTACATGTCAATGTAGTGCCCCGATGAACGATCTGGAGCCTTCTCCATCCAGCGACTTCCCGCATCCTTCACAATGACGTCGGTCTTTTGGGTAGGGGGGAGGGGTCTTCGAACACTCCTTCTACCGGTTTTTGTTCGCTATTCATCATCTTCCTGCCCTTATCCCACATTATATGGGGTCGGCACAACATATATTATTTTCCATTTCCCACGATCAGCCTTTAACTCACTCCTTTCTTACTTATATTCATTTTCACACAGTCCATCCATCTTTTCTTTGGCCTACCTTTACATAGTACAATACAGTAAATGTAAGTCGATTCATAATAATCTGCAATGTATGCTCAATTTTTAATCTTAACTATGAAGAAACTGAAGAAATTATTGTTATTCAAAAGTAACCTGCCTTTTTGTTTATATTTTATTTTAGTATGTTGCGTGGTATCTAATCTTAAGCACAAACATACACACAAAACAAACCCACTTACACACACCTACATGTGTGCATATACATACCAAACACTAACATTACACAAAATACAAGCACCTTCCATTCAAGTAAGAGTTCTTATAAGTTTAACAGGTATGTGCATTCTCAGCCAAAAAGACTCCGTTCGACTCGCTCAGTCTCCGCGAGTATTTCAATTTTGGGTGTTGACATTTCTAACGAGGTCCAGTATGGGAGTCACCTCGTAACTAAGGCTAAATTAACTTCAAAAAAACTTGGAGATCTTAACCGTGCCAAACTGTTTTTCACACCGACTCAGCGCCTATTGCTTTATAAAGCAATGAGTCACATGTGGCCGAACTTGTGCTTTATAAAGCACAAGTTCGGCCACATGTGGAATACTGTTCTCATCCCTGGCACGGAGCCCCCAAGTATCAGCTCCTCCGCTTCGACTCCCTTCAGAGAAGAGCCGTCAGAATTATCGACGAACCTAAGCTCACTAGTAAGCTGGAGCCCTTGAGCCAGCGCCGTGATATTGGCTCGCTCTGTGTGACCTATCGGCTTTACAATGGTGATTGTTCTGAGGAGCTATTTGACCTCATACCCGCATCGAGGTTCTACCATCGGACCTCGCGTCACCGGAATAAGGCTCATCCACATCTCATCGACACGTGGGTATCTCAAACCACTCGCTTTACGAGATCCTTTCTCCCCCATACGTGCAAATTGTGGAATGAGCTTCCTTCCGAGGTTTTCCCGCTAACTTACAACATGAAGAGCTTTAAGAAAAATACAAAAAGACTTCTCCAGGGCAGGCAACGCATTAGCAATGCTCCAGGTGTTGCAGATGTCAATAGGCGACGGTAACCGCTTACCATAAGGTGGGCCGTAAGCCTGTTTGCCTCCGTATAACATAAAAAAAATAAAAAAATAAAAAAACTTTTTTTTATAATAAGTTTCTGATTTTTTTTAACTAAGTAGTGAACGTCTTCTCCTCTTATCCTAAGGTTGAGTACTGGAAGCTGCGACACAGTTTTAACTTTAGCAGTTTTCAGTGTTCCTCATCACAATTCCTGTTATGTATTTTAGTTCACAGAATAAATAAATAAAAAATAAATTAAAAAAATTACCATAAAAAAACGCGAGTTTAATATTTCGCTATATAAGTATGGACGTTTGATTATTCTGACGCTTCCTAGGGAACTGTAGCTTAACTCTCCGGATACAAAGAACAAACGGTCTGACCAGGTTTAAAATATGCAAGATTTTTTTTAAATAGGCTGTAAAAAACCAACACTTGGAGAAACGTGAAAAAAGTAGAGTACTTTACATCATGAGGAAAGCCATGACTTAGTCAGTATAGGGTATGTTATAGGTGCTGGGCAAGCCTAATCCATCTAAACATCATCATTAATCTATAATAGATGTAATAAGGCCTTACAGAGGCGATTAAGACCTAACCAAACCAACAGTCATGTATTTGAATAATTAAATAAATAAGACCCAACAGTCACATATTAGTTCTGACTTCACACTAGGATACCCTGTGAAACAACAAGTACCATGGTATCACAACACCCAGACCCGGAACAAATATTTGCAGATTATGTAAACATTTGTCCCGCAGCGGGAATTGAATCCGCACCCCGGGTGCTGATTTGACGGGCACTCGCCTACTACGCTACCGAAGTGGGATTAACAGAAGTCTTCGCTAATTAGATTGAAATACAATTTTACTAACAAACATTTCAGCTTACAAGCCCTCAGATAAGTAAAATAATAAATAAATAAATAAATAAATATTCCGGACATATCACACATTGTCAACTGATCCCAAACTAGGCATAGCCTGTACTATGGGTACCAGAGACTGATATACATAATAGATATATATTTAAATAAGTCAAAAGTAACTTCCATTCCAAAGTAGCTGTCGTCTCTTTAATTAGAAATTAGGCAAGTCATAAACAAAGTCTTTACTTCGCCGAATCGTCCCATCAATCTGCGGTCGCGGCCCCTCATTAATTTTAATAAAAGATCTCTGTTACAGCACCAAATTAGCTCTTGCAGTAGAGAAAATATACTCGATTCACTTATTGAAATTATAGGGTTATAGGGATTAATTCGCTTACTGCCCACTTAAACACCTTGGCTTATTACTGTAGATTTTAGACGCGCCATACCACTTTCATTTATAAGTTTTCAATATAGAGAAGTGAGGTCATTTATAGATATAACATTTTATATTTTTACAAAACATTGTTTTTATTGAAATCAGCTCATGAATAAATAATAGCTGGCACTCTTGCAAAATTCTAATATTTTTATCGCAAATAAAGTTATTAGCGAAGACTCCTCATAGCCCTCCGTAATCCTCAATAATAACCCAATAATCATAAACCAACCGATAATTAGATAACATTTTAGGAAGCCCACAACTTACAACACAAAATTAGTATCTAAAATGTAATGTTTGTCTGTTTAGAGAAAAACTTAAGAATACGTGATTACCGCTGGATGTCATTACCAAATTTCTTTGTCATTTCTGTTTTTTATCAAGTAATATTTGTGTACTCAACTTCCACATGGGCGAAGACGCGGCCAAATGTTAGTCAACAAAAATGAGAATCTTCCTGTTGTCGTAAATTTTATATACCCACGAATAGAAAAAAAGGAGCGTAAATGGTACAATCTTTAACTTTCTGACAGTTTAATAAGATAATAAAAATAAAACTGCGGAATAAAGTTTTTACGATAAATTCACACTGGGATCAACGAAGCGCGTATTTATCAAAACGAAGTATAAGGAGGAAAAGATTTTAGGTGTCTTGTTGGCTTTATTTAATATCTTGAATCCAGATTTCATATAGAAACTGGTAAGGTAACTATAGTTATTGGTCAAGCGAGGGAAGATCTCATAAGCAACTTGGGACGTTTTGACGTTGTATGTAATATGATTGTTCGAACATAACTTTTGAATTATTGATTTGATCTGCATCAAGATTTGCTGGTATAAATATTATTGAAATCAGCCAAGGGGTTGTTAAGTTATCGGGGTCCAAAGGGGGTTAAAAAAATGTAATACATATTTATATTATCTGAAATTGGGTGTTATATGAAAGAGCTTTGTTGAAAAAATTATGTCAACCATGTTACATACAATTATTTGTAACTTCAATTTGTAAACTGAATGAAAGTCACAGTATTTGCAATTGTCTGCTGGAAGCGCAGACAACGAATCTGAGTAACTAGAATTTAATAAATATCGGAAGCGAGTGCTCGAAGGCAACAGACGAAACACCAAGATGAAATAAGCCATGACAAAATGACTGCGAAATCTTTACAAAGCTACTGAGTCACTACAGGTTGTTTCCAAGAAGTTGAGGTCACTATGTTTAAAAAATGACCATTATAACAAGCAGAAGTATTGAGCATCTACCAATGAAGTTCCCGAAGTCACGCTGCGTGGCACGTATTTTTATGTTTCACTAGCTTCCGCCCCCGTTTTCGCTCGCATGGTACTTACGAGGATATGCCTAGCCTATGTGCTATTCCTAGATTAGACTATAATCTATCTTTGTGCCAAATTTCATCTACTTATATCCGTTCAGCCGCTCTGGCGTGATTGAGTAACAATCATCATTCCATCCAAACTTTCGCATTTTTAATAGTAGTAAGATTGCACCGAATGTTTTCTTACCAGCCAGTTTTCATGTAATTTTTTTCATCTTTTTACATTAGGCACAGTAAACATTTTTTTCCGTCATTGTGAATTTAGAGTAACGTCATTATAGCTTTCGCCCGCGTGGTACCTACATAAAAAAGTAGCCAATATGCTATTCTATAGGTATAGAACTTTATCTATCCAAGTTTCAACGAAATCGGTAGAGCCGTTACGGTGTGATTGAATAACAAACATCCAAACATCTAAACATCCTCACAAATTTGCGCATTTATAATATTTGAAGGATGATACCCAATGCAAGAATAGGCTTCATTTGATACCTCATTTGATAAAATAAGACCAGTAAGTAGTTTATAAACAACAACGGCACAGATGAACACACACATGCATGATTTATTACAAACACAACCCAGTCGGCTAAAAATTAAGTTCCAACTTTAAACTACGAACAAATAAATTACAGCAAGTGTCCACTGCAGCAAAATAGGCCACTTTTTCTTGCTGAATATTAATGAGCCCATGGGTACACAATCTCGGGGTATGTCTAAATAATTTATCGCTTCACCAGGTGTCGCATAAGACGAATTTACATGCCGAGTGGTGTTCAGAATAGGGGTAATTTATAACGGCACGTAGGCATTTTGTCGACTCGTAAAGAGGAATAATGAATACGATAGACTAGATTTCGGAGTCCATCTATCTCCATGCTCTATGTTAAACAAAGCGGAGCTGCAGGCGGGTGTGTTCGTCGAAATGGGAACTGTTGTCGAAGAAAAATGTTTATGGAGTTGTTGGGAATAAGGGTAATTTATAACTAGTGATTGGGAAGTGGGAATGGTGCTTATAAATTCCATGAATACCTTTTGTAAATAGCATCACCAACAAGCAGGTGAAGTGCTGAGAGAGCGTGATAGACATTCGATGATGACCCTACTAATATTATAAATGCTAAAGTTTGTGAGGATGTTTAGATGTTTGTTTATTTGGATGTGTGTTGTTCAATCACGCCGTAACGGCTCAACCGATTTCGTTACCTAGAATAGCTTAAATTAATAGCACTTCCGTACAACACAGCCCTCTTTTTAAGAATTCGCGTTTTAGCGTTCAGTATCCAGTTTTGAAATAACGAAACACGTATTTTATTTCAAGAGGTAAGTGCATATGTATGTTACTGACAAAATTCATTGTCCATGTTTTCCCGTGAATTAATGAAATATATTTTTTAAATGAAATAGAGATGACTCATGGTCCTGAACTGCACATTATGCTTTATTCGGCTTATCTCGGTAGCATGCAAGCGAAGTCGTGTATAGAAGCAACAGAATCATGTGATATATCATAATCAGGGTTTCCATTTGGCGAGCGCACGGTCCATTATTCTATGTCATGCATGACCATGGCCAGGGACTGTGCATGTTTACTGAAAAACTGCTTTTCTAGTAATCTGTAAACACTGGATGATTTGATGGACGAACCGTTTTCAGGGAAAATTTTATCTCTATTTTTCTGTAGTAAAACTAAATGTATGTATTCTGTAGCTCAAGAAATACCATTCAAATATTTTCAAGGGTATATTCATTTGTTTTCCTCAAAAGTGTCGATTTTGTTGTTAAATATTTTATATTATTATGCTTCTTTGCCACATGTTGATAAAAATAAAATAATACTAAAGTTACCTAATTTGACAGTGGTAAAATGTTGCTGTCTCTTCCTTAGAGATCGAAATGACATGGACCACTATAATTTTAAAACTGTCAAATTAATTAGCTTAGGAAAATGCAACAGAATCGATCAAACATCGAATCAAACAGCAATAACTAGTGATTCTGAACATTCATATAATTGACATAAAGAAAAGCCCAAAATTTTAATAAGGTTTTATTCCGTCACTCAGCTTTTTCGGTAAAAGACTCACTTAGCAAAAACACCGCTTTTCCCAGAGGCAATTAAAGAATCTTGCTCGCCTCCTCGGTAATCCTCAGATAACAATGTCACGTATTATCAAGGATACACGCCCCATCCTCGCACAGTAAAACAAATTGCAAGGATTACGTACTCGCCCGGCACTGTAATAAAAACTTTAATGTCATAAGGGCTCATGAAAAAAAATGTCTTTCGCGTAAACGGTGGAGGTATTACGTAAATTGGCTACGATTTCTGGTTTGTCTGATTTTTATCAACACAATGTGGGTTTAGCAGCATTTTATGGTCAAAGGTAAATTTGAAGCTAGTACCTAACCAACATCAACAACCTGCAGAAGTCCACTGCTGGACATAGGCCTCCCCCAAAGAGATCCACAACGAACGGTCTTGAGCCTTTTCCATCCACCGACTTCCCACAACCTTTACAATGTCATCGATGGGGGGCCTTCCAACACTGCGTCGTTGCCCGGTTCGTGGTAGCAAGCCAGTAATAATACAGTGAAAACTGAATTGTAGTAAAACATGTCCATAACCCTTTCGCGACCTGATGCCTTGCAACTTTTTCTTTTTCTTAGTTGATTTTGTTATTACCTATGTAAAATGCACCTACTATAATAGGTCTCACCAAAGCGACGTTAAATTCGTCACAGCAGGTTTCATCCTCGGAAGATTAATAAAATAAAAGAGCATACCTCTTTTATTTCAGGGTTCTCAGTACCGTCTCCCAACAGGTAGGTCTTAAAATGAACATGAGCAAGACAAATATCATGTCCAATGCTCATGTCGCACCTATGCCGGTAAATGTTGGGAAAGATACCATTCAAGTTGTAGACCACTATGTCTATTTGGGTCAGACGATTCAACTAGGTAGGTCCAACTTCGACAAAGAGGTCAACCGACAAATCCAACTCGTCGCAGATACCGCAGAGCCTCAAGACGAAAGTCTACAATCAGTGCGTGTTGCCAGTGATTACTTATGGCACTGAGACTTGGTCGTTAACTATAGGCCTCATATACAAGCTCAAAGTCGCGCAACGTGCTATGGAGAGAGCTATGCTCGGAGTTTCACTACGTGATAAGATCCGAAATGAGGAAATCCGTAGAAGAACCAAGGTCACCGACATAGCTCTCAGAATTAGCAAGTTGAAGTGGCAGTGGGCAGGCCATATAGCTCGCAGAACCGATAACCGTTGGGGAGTAAAGGTTCTCGAATGGCGACCACGAACCGGGCAACGCAGTGTTGGAAGGCCCCCCACCCGATGGACCGATGACATTGTAAAGGTTGCGGGAAGTCGGTGGATGGAAAGGGCTCAAGACCGTTCGTCGTGGAACTCTTTGGGGGAGGCCTATGTTCAGCAGTGGACTTCATCAGGCTGATGATGATGTCAGGGTTGTTGCAAGTGGAAAACCTAGTCTCTGCCTACCCCTTTGGTGTGATTTTATGTATGTATGTAGTAAAATCCATTGGTGAGAGAGATTCGAACCTTTTGAATCAATAGTCGAGGAGCCTTATATATATAGGAGGGCTTATTTGCAGCCAACATTATAGTTAAAGTTCCTATTTATATGTATTGTGCATTTATAACAAAACCAAGGTCTTAACAGATTAAACATAGACATCGGTTCTAATAGAAAACCGAACTTTCCACGAGTAAGCTTAGATTAGCGGAGGCTTTGTCTCTTCCGAAAGTTAATTCCTCGGTTTGGAGTCTACCCTTGCGCCAAGTTCAGTTTGTTTACAAGTTTTTTTATTAACAGAAATAAACTAAAACTAATAAATGTATTTACAACTATTAAAATCTACAATAAACACCAGCACCGTAGCGAATTTTCAGTTAAATCGAACAATTTTCTGTGGAGTTGCGTGGAAAAGGTCCTGATAAGAATACCTATTAAACAGAGGAAAGACAGACAAGGAAAGTTCTTTCGTATTTCATTATTAGTGTGGCTGTGTTATACGTTTATTTTGCAGATTTTGTAGGAAATAATTTTCCCTTACAATTTTAATCCCCAATAGCTTATTCCTAACTACTGTTTTACACTAAACGCTTATAAAGGCATTTTTTTGTTTCAAACTATTAACCTGAACACCGATTTCAATACTTCAAAAACAAAGGACTTTCAACTAAACAACCTTCCAAGTTCCAACCCCATTACGTCACCTTAGGGGTGGAATTTTCGCATTCAAAATACTTCCATTACAGATGTTTACCCCCTCTTAGGTTTAATTTCAAGTTTGTAGTCTTTATAGATATGAATGTTTTTTTTCAAAAGCCGTTCCTAATGCGCGCTTACAAATATTTCAGAAGGGTTATTAGTTTTGAGGTTTCTTGATGAGTGAGTGTGGAATGCGAAGTGCATTACATTCTTTACATATATAGATAGGTATTATAGAGGTAGATACAGATATATTTATCGATTTGCAGCCTTCCTATGCAAATACCCAATACTTGCTATAGACCATTCGGCACTACGCTGAAGAGAATTCTGGAGATTGATCTTGGTTAGGTGTTTCGAATCCATTTCCGCCAGTGTATACGGAAATATATATATATATACGGAAATAGGATGGGGTGCGCCGGGAACGCATCCGTTCGGGGGCATTGTCGCGAACATGACCCATAATTAGGTGTTTCGTTGCAAAGCGCCGTGTGTTGTGAATGTTTCAGTGATGGGTACTGATTAGTGGTGTATCTTTCTTTTGTGAGTCATGTTGGCATAGTCAAAGTAACTTCAACTTATGATCCGAAAGTCGAATAAAAAAAAACTTCAAAAAAATATGCGCCCACGCCCCACGTTGCTAAAATGGTGAAGGAAAATATCATGACGAAACCAGTAAGTATTCTTAAAGCGGCAACGGGCTTGCAAACTGTCACGTATGGAATACTCACTACTGCAAAATGTTGGCATCAATGTGTTAATGCCCGATTTCGAATAGAAAAACTCATTGGTGCACGACCCAAGATCTTTGAATCGGTAGTCGGGTAACCTCCCACTAGGCCAACATGGCTATAGTGCGATCAGCTGCAAGAAAATTGATAATAGTAGAGGCATTTTGCAGAAATTCAGTTGGCAAAAAGAAAGTTTTTAATTTTATTATTATTCGCTACGGTTCAACATTGTATGAAGGTCTTAAAAAAATGCAATAGTCACAATATTGTCATATTTTCATCAGTATGTACGTAGTATAGCAAGTACTTTAAATTCAGATACTATTTGTGTTTTTGTATTGTATCGTGTTTTTGTATTATGCAATGTGCATGCTTTGATGTGTTCTTGTATTGTGCATGCTTGTATATCTTTATAAGTAAGTTTATATTTCAGACACGATGTAAAAATTGTTATAATGAATGAATAAAATGAAATGAAATGAAATTACACTTATACCAGTCTTTAAACATTTTTCAAAGATATTTAAATATATTATATAACCACCAACCACAAACAAAAACAAACATGGAAATTCATTCCTCAAAACCAGCCATCACTCTGTATTTGGGAATATCATTGTGTACGTCTCTGCGGCCGTTTGGAGTACGTGAGGGTAAAGTAAACGTTTCTGCGAGACATGTTTCGTCACTTTGCCTGAAAAAGCTTAGCATTCAGGTTGCGACAAAATGCAGTACTTTTCCTCAAAAATCGGTGAACCGGCGTATAAAAGTATAATTAAAGGAGAATTGCAAATATTTTACACTATTTTTTGACGAATGCAATTGTTTAAGTCACGGTGTATCAATGTTTAAATCCGAATCAGTTTTTACAATAAATATGATCTAACAATCGACAACAGCGAAAATTGTGTTCCAATGGAATAACAATATTAAAATTCTCACATGAAAGAAAGGTTTCGTTATGTTGAAAAAGTAAATTCATGTTAAATAAATTCGCCGAAATTCGTGAGTTCAACTCATTCGCCAAGAGTTCCGTAATTCAATTTATTTCTTTCTGTGGCGACATCTAGTTGAGAAATCAGAACGAAATAATAATTATTATCAGGGAAAGTGAAAACAAAATATTGTTTATCTCAAAAATAATTAGGGCAAGACATTTTGTTTTAATTTTCCTGGGAAATACTATATACAAAATCAGTTCATTTTTTTTAGTTATTTTGTCTTGTTTTTTCCAAAAATAATGGAACGAGAACAAAATGAAATCCCACCGTAAGATTCCCGTTTTTATTTTGTAAAAGGAGCTCTAAAAACAGTGTTGATTTAACACTAAAATAATAAAGATATGAGCACAAGGAATTTCAATTTCAGAGCTTGAAAAACACGTTATTGAAAAATAGATTTCTAGGAATAAAATTTACTTAGCCTTCATTCGCACTGCAAGATCTGATTACCCAGGAAATTAAACTCGGCAGGCAGGCATCTTCCATAGCTTTGAACATTTGATATTGTGCAAAAGGATAGCTCAGAGCTATATAACCTGCGGCACTGGTTTCTGGTAGGTATATTCGCCGATGTTATTGACTAATATTTGACTTTTACTATCGTATCGTAAGCGTAACGCTATCATGATTATTTGTGCTTGGGTTACGGGTATGTTTGTGCAACTTTAATTATTGGTGGCTAACTTTATGATTATATGGTGTGTCTTAACTTTCCTCTCCGAGTTTTAACATTTTCGATTGGCTTCCTTGCTAATAAAAATGTCAGTAAGTTCTGGTATTAGGTACTGGTAGACCACCTGACATATTTTTGGTGAATTGGACATTGTATTCAGATGTTTTTCACGTTAGAATATTTTTTACTAATGGGTTTTATTCTTGAAAAGTATGGGTTTAGTTCTTAACACAGACGAATTAAGAACAAACTCATATTTCGATAGGTATTTGAATTAGATTTGCTCATTTTTATTTTATAAAGCATTTGTGTGAATCCTCAAACTAATGGGAATTGCTAAGCGATGTTTATGAATTGGGCTAGCCGTTCTCTTACCATTTGCGAGTAATTACTTATCAGTTACTATTGCAATGAAGCGCGTTGACGAGCTATTACGGTGCCACTAAACATCACTTACTTTCTTCGATTTACTTACCTAAAAACTCGAAAACCACCCCATTTATTCAAAAGTCACTGAGAAAATCACATCCTGTTCTTATTATCTATACACATTTTAAATTTAATAAAAATCGTCGCAAAACCTTAGCGACAAACTAAAATAATCCAAGAAAGATCAATCAATATTGTTGTAGGTATGTTACATTAATGTATGTTGTTACCCGTAATCCGTAACCGGCGCGAGACAGCTCAACCAATTTCCAGATTGGAAGTGACTAGTGGCACAAATATTCATTCACTATCGAAACGGGTCAAGAAGCCATTTTATCTGCACCGCCATTTTTTCATTTTCCTGGAAACATAAATCGCAAACAAAATTTAATGTCAAACTTTAGTAAGTTTACACAAAGCTTAAAAAGCTTAAAAATCGACTCAAATAACTACAGTCTTAAATATAATTTTGAACAAATAAGAGGACTATAAAATGCCATAGAAATAAAATCATTCAAATTAAATATCTATAGGATATAATTTTAAGGGAGAAGTCCCTCATTTCACCCATCACGAAATGTCCAAAACCAAAAAAAGGCCTATTAGAAGCTTATAATTTGGCACAAGGGCCAGACCAGATTACCAGACGTCTTATTTCCATTCATATTATACGAGCGTGTCAATACGCGCAATTTTACACGAATTTGAACCATAAAACTTTGAGACTTTCAATATAAGTCACCGCAGGTCACCGTCTAAAAATTCGTCAATTTCATAGTACGGGGCTCGCTAAAAAAGTAGGCATTTCTGAATATTTTCATGAAAGTAACAGCTTGAATACTACAAGTGATTAAGAAATGAGATAAACTTGATCTTCAATGAATTTCCAAAAATAGGATAAACCGTAAACAAACATGACACTAACTAAAGTAAAAACGAAAGATATAAAATTGAAATGAAATTTGCGACGGAACGTTACGCAAATTATAACTTCGACGTCACAGAGAAAGATATGGATAATTTTCTTTGACGTTCAAGGAAAGCGAAATGTAAAATTTTAATGCTGTGTTTCAGCATCACAGAAATGTTTTTAAAATAATTATTGTAGGTAAGTGGAACGCATTAAAAACAAATTGAGAAGTTATATTTAGTATTCGAGCCCAAGTTATTAACAAAACCTTTACTTAGATACAAATGAAGTCCAGAATGGCAGGCATGCAGAACCTACTGGTCATAGTGGTCATCCTATAAAGAGGGACCAAGAAATAAATAAGGAAATAAAGAACAACCAACAGTCACATACTTAGTCCTGACCCCATAGTAGGATTCCCTGTGCCATGGTCTCAAAAACTATGATTACCACAAACAACACCCAAACCAGGAACAAATATTTGCAGATTATACAAACATTTAACCCGTAGCGGGATCGAACCCGCACCCCTTGAAATGAAATGAAAATGAAATGAAATAAATTTATTTTGACAAACACAGACAGAAGACACAAAAAACAATAGAATAAAGGTTAACGATAGGGAGATAGGTAGACATAACACAGATAACATACAGTACAAACAACAACACATAAGTAGGTATATATGTCATACAATATTTAAGTGCTAATTAGTCTCCCGTATGTGTGAGCCAAAACAGGCATGGTCTCAGCATCCCTTGTGTCTCAGACGGGCACCAATCGGTTAAATTCCTGCCTAGTTTGGCAGCAAGATATTGTCATGTGCCAAATGTAATGTAAGGATTAATCGCCTCAGACATCAGAGACGATGTCTACTAGGATTGTACGTGAACCTATTAAAAAACCCACAAGGGAATCGGTTGATAGCGTACGTACTCGTAGTACCTGAAATATTCATCCGCTTTCGACCCAAAACATTAATTGGACGGCGAACGAGTTGCCTAGATATCCAGTTTGGGTTTTCGTATCTACAATTCACTTGAAATGTTCTATATAGATTCATTAAAACAGTGGTAAGTTATTGATTATCGTCTAAATTGTTATGTAACAATTTAGACCATAATCGTAAATGTATATCTCGCTTGACCCCCTTAAGGTATGTTATGATTTTTTTAATGCATCTATTGATTTGAAACTTTGCTAACATATTTTTAATAACAATGAATAACCCGGCTGATAGAGGGGAGTGGAAGAGAAAAACATGTTGTGCTGACCCCACATGAAGTGGGATAAGGGAGATGATGATGATGACGAATTAATAAGAATGGGTGTCAGATTATAAAAAAACGAAGTGATGGAAATTTTGTGTGAGAACAAGGGTTAAAGGTACCTATGTATCTCCTTCCTTTATACTGTGACTCCACTCGAGTCCAACCACGCGGATACAGCTAGTAATAAATACATTCAACTTAAATCTATTTGGTTTCATAGGAAGTAAAATGTTCATTCCATTTCTAGCACGTCATCCCTTTATGTAAGCGTGAGCTGAAGAATTCCTACGGATTTGATCTTCAGTTTCCGTCAAGGTAAAGTGAGGTCAATTTATAAATGAGTGGAGGACATCAGTCACAGGAGAGCGACGAGCACACATTTTTTTAAACAGTAGCGCAACGTAACACTCTTATCTTTAGTTAGTAGGAACGGCTCCAAAAAAAATCTAACTCTATGAATCAAATTTCACTGCCGTTCTTATTGAACACATACCTACAGAATAATAAATAATTAATGACGATGCATGATCATGGAGTTTCTATGATAAAATCTACTTCTTTCAATAACACCATGTTCAAACGGAAGGGGATATTATTATAGACCAGGGTAGAAGCCTCTAAAATTAATAAAAAGTGAAAAAAAAAAATAGTAGGATGAAACCCATTGGAAAAAGAGGAGAATATTATAAAAATTAGAGGAAAAATAATTTATGGGCGATCTGAGGTCGGGAAGGGGAGGGGGTGTGGTGTTTAAGGGTAAAAAATGGTTTATCTCGATTTCCGGCAAAACTACAAGTCCTATGGAAAAAAGTTAAATAGCAAAGTTGTAGGTATAAAAAGATTTACAACTTTTGTATATACACTTTTTTCACATAACCTCAAAATCTATGTGAAAAATTCAAAAAACTAAATTTTTAGTTTTATATTTGTAACATCTTTTACAAAAATGTTTTCTTTTTTACGAAATTTGGTGAGAACTTACCTTTTTATGTCCCAAATACACTGTAATTTTTTAGATTTCAAATATTAATTTTTTCACCTTATTTTGACTTAAAATCTAAAAAGCACCCTAATTTTGAATCAAAAATTCACCCGTCAAAATATCAGCTTTTTCAGAAAATTTGTGTGTTTTCTATTCGTAGAAATCTCTACTTTCCGATGGTGTAAAAAAATACATATGTTTGTTATCAATGAGTGAATTTACTACTCCTTTTCTCCTATTTGGGACATAAAAAGGTAAGTTTTCACTAAATTTCGTAAAAAAGAAAACATTTTTGTACTAAGTTTTTGTAGATATACAAAAACTTAGTTTTTTGAATTTTTCACATAGATTTTGAGGTTATGTTATATACAGAGTTTGTATAGTATAATGCATTTTGGAATTTTGATTGTAATTAAATTTTGACATGAATTAATATTTGCACGCCTGCATGCAGGCTTAATACATTGTTTAAGCATAGCTTTTAGACCATTATGTAAATTGTGTATGTATTCTGGCAAATAGACGATTGTATTGGAGCCAACTCTCTGTTACCAAGTATCTCCACTGTGATGTGGCGAGGGCACGAACACTTGATATATTAGACGCGCCACCTTCATGACATTTTTTTTCTGAAAACTCTGTTCCAGTAATGGATAGTCGCGGATTCGAAGTAATTTAGCGAGAGCATCGGAAAGTTCAAAAATGATTAGTTTCTTCTGTGGTACACTTAGATAAATACAAGTGGTTCGCCCCTAGCGGAGATATCGCGATGACTGGTAAAAGTTGGTGCTTCGATAATCTTTTAGGTACAATTAAGATAAACATTGAAAATCGCATCTTTAGGATCATCATCATCATCATCATCAGCCTGTAGAAGTCCACTGCTGGACATAGGCATCCCCTTAAGCGTTCCATGACGAACGGTCTTGAGCCTTCTCCATCCACCGACTTACCGCAACCTTCACAATGTCGTCGGTCCATCGGGTGGGGGGCCTGTAGGATATTCTAACGAATATCCGATCCGATCTTACCTTAACTACGAAGTCATTGATGCTTTTCAAAATCTCACGTTCACGTTATACCTACCTATTTTTTTTTTATGTTACTGTTTTCGTTGTCTCGAACCATACAGCCTAAAATAAAGTGAGCTTCTACAGGCTTTATGTAGATGATGATGAAACCTAAGTAACAACACGCATGTCAAAATTGGAAGCAAGTTATATCCTGAAGTTATTTCTCAGTTAGATTTCCACGCTATTTCCCAACAAACTAGAGCGCGAAACGAAATATTTACGAAACACATTTTGTAAGACTTCATTCATGAAGGTTGTCACGAAAGAGGAAATTACTGAATAAATTCGATTGACTCCGCAGCACTCAGCGCGGCCTATCGACTGATCGACGATTCGCGTGACACAGCTCTTATAAAAAGTAAAACATGCTACCAGAAATGCCATATTTTCTAGAATACATAATTAGCACAACCCCTTATGAGATGCAATTTTGATAGGCGCTGATTGACAGTGGCAGAATAGTCGGCGCTGTCTGGCCCCCACATACGATAGATATAGCTCTCAGAATTTGCAAGTTGAAGTGGTAGTGGGTAGTGGTTGAAGTCATATAACTCGTAGAACCTACAACCGTTAAGGAATAAAGTTTTCGAATGTCGACCCCAAAGCGGACGAAGCAGTTTTGGAAGGCACGCACCCGATGGACCGACGACATTGTGAAGGTTGCGGGAACTCGGTGGTTGGAAAAGTTCAAGACCTTTCGTTGTGGCACGCTTAAGGGGTGGCATATGTCCAGCAGTGCACTTCCTCATATTCTGAAGACAATGTTAAAAAAATTCCAAGACCGCTACCAACAGGTAGTATGCTTGTTTGCCACCTTAGTTGTATAAAAAAAAGGTGAATTTAGGGTTCTGAAGTCTGATTAGGGACCCTTATAGTTTCGCCAATACAAGCGGACATGGCGAACTGGCCATACATCCGTTTTTTTGACCCATCATGATGGGTGTCGATGAATAAGTCTTCCAAAAATTATTAGGAGGTTTCATGAACACTTTTTCCATACAGAGATCCATTAACTAAATATAAACAACTAGCTGTTGCCTGCAACTTCGTTTGCGTGTAAATTTTGATGAGTATGAGATGAGAAGCAATGAGAACTGACAACCCCTTGAAATCATGTCGATCCCTTGCTCTGTGAACAACAAAAACCAATCTATCTCACAGGAACCGTACATTTTTTCGGAATACGTGTGATTCCAGACTATAATATATCTATGTGCCACATTTAATCCAGATCCGTTTAGCCTTTCTAGCGTGGTAACAAACATCCATCCATCCTAACTTTCGCATTTAAAATAGTAGATAGACAAATCGTCTA
Organism: Anticlea derivata; assembly: GCA_947579855.1. Taxonomy (NCBI): domain Eukaryota; kingdom Metazoa; phylum Arthropoda; class Insecta; order Lepidoptera; family Geometridae; genus Anticlea; species Anticlea derivata. The sequence goes on from OX388262.1 coordinate 8,327,714, forward strand.
CTAGAAATTATTCTAGCTGATAATATCGTGGCTCGAAATTCTCTGTACCTGTTTGTCTACGCGATAATAACGGCTTTGATACGTGATGAGCAACACAATGGTAATACAAGGAAGATCTACTGCAAACATGGAGCAAGTGACGCTAAAAAACGACTTGAAAATATTCCAAATCAAAATAACATCCTACTAATAATAAAAACGCGAAAGTTTGTAAGTATGGATGGATGTTTGTTACTCTTTCACGTAAAAACTACTGAATGGATTTTAAAGAAACTTTACAATACATCAGAATAACACATATGCTACAATTTATAAAGATATTGTGTGAATTGTAACGCCACGCTAATTTACGACGTGATTGAACAATAAATATCCAAACATCTAATATTTGTTATTTATTTATTTTGTGAGGATGTTTGTTGTTCAATCACGCCGTAACGGCTCAACCGATATCGTTGAAACTTGGAACATCTAAAGTTCTTTGCCTAGAATAGCATAATAGCTACTTTTTATTAGCTTTTCTAGCTTCCACCCGCGGCTTTTCTCGCGTATATAATTGTTAAACGTACGAAAAGCTCGACTTCAAGATTACAATAACTACCTTTAACAGCTGAATTGTTAAGTTTGAACTGATTTGAGTCCAAAACAGATTATTATTGCATAGAGTTTTTTCATTTACATTGAACCATTGTTTAAAAGGACCGTTTTTGTGTGTTTAAAAGTAAATGATTAGATAGGTACTGGCTACGTTAGCTGATACTCGTAGATTGATTTTTTAACAAAGGTTGCCCAAAGTGATCCCTTTTTATAATTTAAGATGGTAATAAAATATATCCTCTAGCAACTTGCAACTTGTACCAAAACATAAAGTATGAAAATGTATTCAGATCGGTTGGTAACAATCGGTGACAGCTGCATTAGAGGCGGAAACGGAAACGCGGCCGTTCACCGGATGCTCTCCGCTTGTAGCTTGTGGAATGATATCTTAGAATGAACTTAATAACGTGAATGATTGTTTGAAACAATACTGACTGGCCTGATAGCTCAGTTAGTAGTAACTCTGCCTCCTGCGCTAGAGGTCGCGGGTTCGATCCCCGCACTGGACTAACATTTGTGTGATAAACACAGATGTTTGTTCTGTGTCTGGGTGTTAAATATTTATCTATTATATATATCAGTCTCTGGTACCCATAGTACAGGCTATGCCTAGTTTGGGATCAGTTGACCGTGTGAATATGTCCGGAATATTTATTTATTTTATTTTTATTTATTTAATACCCCAAGAATTACCAGACTAGACTTGTGATGAACTATGACTTCATAAACATCGAAAGTTCTAACGAATTGGCGATGTATGTTTGTAATAGGTATATAATTGTTAGATCTATCTAACAAATAAATACCTATTATAAACATACATCGCCAATTCGTCAAAGTTGTTTGAGAGATTTTTCGCTCGCCCTATTAATCATATTATTTTCCTTAGTGAAATAATTCAGCGAGGTTAACTTGAATTGCATTATTACATACACAATACACATGGCAATGTTTTCGAATGGAACCTGCAACACGATAGAAGAGGACAAGGCTGGAATAAGACTGAAAACACCAGTATCTGGAAAAAACTACAACAAAGTGGTCCGATAACGGATCCGAACAATTGCTATCTATGTAGACAAAAAGTGTTCCATTACTAACCCCTTCATTTAAATGAACAAACGTTCTTCAGCAAATAAAACTTTAACAAAAACTTTTTACATCACACACGCAGTTCGCGCTACTCCCCTACAGAATTCAGTTTGAATAGAATATTTACAATGTACGGAACAGTAAATCCCCAAACTTTCTATTTGCCTAATTAATTACATTCAGCAGACCCTTCCTGATTGGATCACGTATCGAAAGGATCAGAACGGATCTCCGAATAAATAGAAACTTTCTTTTATTGTTGTTTGACTTCGATAAATTGACGAACCAGATCGGTTTACGGTTTAAATCTACCGGCCGGATGACTATTTGCGAAGAGCTACTAAAAAGCGGTGATTGCGTAAACAAACGCGTTCCTAACATTTACTATACAATGTGATTCATAACATGTATTTTTCCCGAAAGGGGCTTATTCTACACCCAATTGGAAATAAAGTTTGTTCTACGACTTTTGAAAATTCGTCATTATTCATTGGAAAACACGATACAAAAAACAGTTGAATTTGTTTATTGATATGACAGCGGTAGTTACCATTATTTTGGTACAAAGTATAATTGCAGAACTCTCAATTTTATATACAACTTTATCTACTATACTTTTTACTATACATATGTACTATACTATATTTTTTATTTTGAGAGTTCATTAAAAGTTTGTACCAAGCAGCATTATGTAGGTAAGTTCTTACAGACCTCGGGTCCTTAACCTTTTGGTCGCATGAATAAATGATGAAAGTCCAGTAGTGCGCGAATTTGTTTCTTCTTTGAAGTCTCTTTGTAGTTTCATTATATAAAATACTTTAAAGCGATTTTCATTGGCTGAAATAATAATGTGGTGTCCAGTCATGGAAACACTGATGGTTTGATTTCATCATCTTCATCATCATCATCATCCCACTTCTGCACATAGGTCTTTCAAGGAGTTCCATGACGAACTGTCTTGATCCTTTTCCATCCACCGACATCACGCAACTTTCACATGTCGTCGGTCCATCGGGCGTCAAAGTCAAAGTCAAAGTCACGAGTTAGTTTATAATTACACTATATTATACTCTATTACAATAATTACCGTAAACTATAGCACAAAAATGCGTTTGTTAGCCAAAATTAGAACCTCCAAAATGCACGTTTATATATATTTGTGTCAAATGCATTCGTAAGCCTGGTGCGGTATTTGGTTTTGCTGACAGCTTGTGAATACACGCTAATGAACTATACTGTCAGAATAGCAAGAGACTTTTGTATTGAAATATTTTCAGTTGTATTCTAATGAAAAGACTCGTCCTGACCTTCTTAGTGGAGTGTTTTTTTTTTCTTCTCATCAGCTGACATTATTTTCATCGGAATAGCTATCAAATTTGATTATTTTTTAAAATTTCATCCCCACACCTCGATGATATGAGTGCTAATGGTTTGAAAAGTAAGATTTTTCATATTGTTTACTAGCTACCGGTGTATTTAATTATAAAGATGGCAAAAGGGCCAAAGATATCTGCTTGAAAAAGATCGGGGGAAAAATCTGGTAAAAAATAATGTTTTTTTTTTATTTTTTTATTTATGATAGAATATGCCCCTTTCGGGATAGTATACCAATTATCAATCATATTGTTCATCAAAATGCCCTGAAAATATTGACTTTCGCATCTGATTTAAAAAGGTACTTATACTTGTATGACACTCAATTTTGTAACAAGATAATTAGCCCACGGCCACTGAGACCGAGACAGGGGCGTTATTTACGAGTCTACCCTGCTCCTTGTCGCCGCTTAATGCTACGCCTGATAGCCCTTAGCTCGATTTATTGCCTTAATCAAAGGTGCTGTTTACTAAACTTCACATAGCATGTAAAGATTGTAACTGGCAAACAAAATTAGTAGTACCTACCTTATACAGTTTCAACTTTTAATATTTAAGTTGGTATTTTTTCTTGTTGAATTGCAAACTGAACCCCAAAGATTTTTTATAGGTTTGACGAACATCAGAAAACTACTTGAAACCCCTAATTACATAAGTTTATTACATAATTATATAGTCATCCCATCCATAATCATTTAGTCATTCAAATTCATTTATTTGTGCAAAACAGACTTGAGACCTGCATACATTAACAAGACAGTTTAAACACAGATTTTCCCGACTTGACACCATGTATTAAAATTGTAAAATTGGAAATAAGAAACAACGAAAAAACTTCACTATTAAGTTTTATACACATAGCTTTAATTATTCCGGAATATTTATTTATGAAACCTACTTATATACTCAATAAATTTTTTTTTAATTACGTCCCACCCGTTTTCTTTTACCTCACAAAGCAAAAATTACTCCAAGTAATGAAGATGTAAGCATAACAAAAAATCCTTTTTATCCAAATAAAAGCCCGCCTGCCTCTATTCTTGCTTCCGAAACTTGGCCACATTATTTACAATACAACCGACGACAACAGACCACCTGGGAATCTAGCAATAACAGAACTGGAGAATAAACGGAGATAAGTACACAATACACCGGGCCACACATTCCCGGGCACTGTTAAAAGTTTTCACATAAATCAGTAAGAGTAACTTTATTCAAACGACTCTCGGGCGACATTCGTTTGGATTCCACGTCAACTAAAACTTTGTGAAGTGGCTTCTTCGTAAAAATACAGGGAAATTGTATCGAAGTTCGTTTTCGTTGTACATTCCTACATACATATAACTCCTGCATACATTGTACATTAGGAAAATTGCAGGAAAATAAAAGCGCTAGGTATATCCATCCGTCTTATTACTAGGAAGAGGGAAGGACGTGGCATAAAGAACCTACAGGACATCTTTAAGGTGTTTCTGGAAACCTTTCAGGATGCCGTACCTACTCATTATGTAGAGTCGGTACGTAACGTGAGCGTGCAACGTAGTGGTGCCACTCGATGCCAAACATCAACCATCAGCATACCTTTATAGGTACATGACTACTGACCAAGTTCCGCAGGTAATTAACGATCCAACGACCACCCGATCCCAATGACCTCGGCCCCCCGGAACGTCAAAATCGCAACCTGCGACGATTGTGTTTTCTCCTACTCTACTACTTAAACCTAACTTTTGAACCTGTAACTCCCAATATATTATAACACAAGTTTTTTGCTTTTATCTATCATATAGCTGCAATTTGTTTGGCCACCTTGTATATACGGCATCTTATAAAATGTTTTTTTACGGGACGTGTTGTTTTGAACTTTGGTTATCTGTAAACTCATAAGTGGCCCATTTTGAGGAACTTTTGACGTTTATAACAGGATCCAGATGCTTTTGATGGTGATGCTAGAAAGGTGTTATTACGCTAAAGTACGAGTAGATGAAGAGATTATAAATTTTCAAATAATGAAAAAAACTGACTTGCACCATTATATCGGCTTTCTGGTTGATGTTAATCCCAAATAACAAGTTAAAAAAAAAAAAAAAAAAAAAAAAAAAAAAAAAAGCAATCAATCAATAATAATAATAATAATAATCAATTTAATTTTGTTAATTAAACTTAACAAATTTTGTTAAGTTTAATTAACAAAATCGTTTTAGCTCTAGCCTATGTTAGTCATCAAGTATGTAAGTATTCGTCAAGAAAATCAAATATATTTGCAAATAAATCGCGTGCTTCTGTTTCTGTCTGCGTGATACGTAAATTATACCACTTGGAGTTAACAAGGTAAATACAGAAGTACATTCTGTTGAAAATTGCAACATAAATTGGCTCCAAAGACCCACCGACTCCTTATAGAGTCAGAACAATTATTTTGGTGTCTGGAATCTCGGTGTGTGACGGATTAGTCATTTTGTGGTCGTACATGAGAGAACCAGAGAAAGGATAGGAAACGAATGTATAAGATGGTAAAGGTAAGACAAATTCAGTCCGTTCTCTGTAGGTATTCAAACCCTCTTATTCATAATCACTCACTAACTTTATTGGCTCGATAACCCTAGCCATGTCCTTTTCTAAATTAAGCAAAAGAAGAAGGAGGACATAATTTTATCGAACCAATAAAGTGAGTAATTATAAAAAAACGGGTAAGGCGTTATTCCTCACTTAGTGACATCAAATTAACGTTAGTTTCATTGCAAATTGTGTGAAATCTCTTGTTTATTGCAGTTAAAAATTAAGTAAAGCTGAAATTATAATACCTACAGTAATTATATTACACACTAATATGCAAAAAGCGTTATAGGCGAGATTAAGCAGCATAAAACATTCGTGATATTCGAATCATATTACCCTAACAAGTTAATTTGAGTGAGAGAATAAAAGCAATTCCACAGAGGCTGCGGGTGACGTAATTAATCAGGGTGCAGAGTCCAGTTGACTGGCTCTTAACAAAAAGGTACGTTTCTTTTATTATAGAAACCCTCAAGGCGACAATTAACTGTGAGTAGTTTTGTAATTGTACTACTATTATCGTTTACAAAGTTGCATTTATTTTAAAATAGCTACTCTCTTCAGCGTTTTCTAGGTTGATTTATAGAGTGACGGAGCGAAGCGACCGAAAATCGACAAGTCACTTCAACAGGGGGTATATATTTCAAGTGGGGTATCGTAAAAAAGAGATGTGTTAATTCATTCCAAAAAATATATATTCTAGGTCTTCAATCAAATGGTTTTTTTGGGCAATAAGATAAAAGTTACAATTAAAAACGAATATAACGTAAGCTTCCATTTGGTAAAGTTTCAATGAATAAGTAGATCAGGTAACTGTAACTGGAATTTAGACCACGCAAAAGATGCTAGTTTCAAAGTAAATTGTGCCTCAACGATCATAGTAGGACCAACTTTTATTAGACATCACAAGATCTCTGTTTAGGGCGAACCATTCGTTATATAATTGGTGAATTAATTTTAACTATCAAGCAAGACTCTTTTATAAAACAATGTAAAAAAAAACACATGTTTATGTTATGTAATAACAGTAAAATGGTTTATCATAGAAAAAAATATATATATCCCATGAAAAATTATAGCATGCATTACGTAAGTGTCTCATAATCGGTGTTCCATAATTGGTCGGTGACAATGAGCATAGGTATTCAACTTGTAAACAATACAATAGATACTCGTCATGTCAAGACCCTCATTACCCGCATTTGATAAATGACCGTACTGACGTGATACTATGTGAAGATGATAAATGCTGTGCTCGCTACAATTATTCTGCCTATTCGCGACAATCTAGTCGCAGTTTTTCGAAAGTACTTAGCTTGTGTCGGTGTACTGATGCAATTTTCTCCATTCTGAATTTCCCAATGAGGTTTTACCCGACAACCTTCTCCTTTATCTGGCTCATTAAACTTATTCTTGATTTGCTAGCTAATTTTATTGTCAAGATATTAGTAAAAAAAAATATTAAAACCTCAGTGACGTAGCTGGGTGATTACGCGGTTAAGACGCCAGAGGAGTGGAATTGATGACCACGGCAGTACAAATGTTTGCATGCATTGCAAATATTTGTTCTGAAAGTGGGTATTGTAGTTTGATAAAAACACAGGAGGCGGGAATCCCAGTGTATTTCATCTAAAAAGTCACAAATAAGTTATTTACAACGGACTCACCTCAGGACCACTACCACTCCATGTGGAGTTATGGTATTGGCCTTACCTTCCGACTCACAAGTCGTGGGTTCGATTCCCGGTCATGCACCAACGGAAATCAATTTGTGAAGAAAAACATCGTGAGGAAATCGGCATGTCTTATAAGCTAAAAATTCTAAGACAAGTGCACGAAAGGAGCCTCTAAGATGCGCACTTCAATCCTTTCACTACACTGATTCTTTCACCGACGGTCATAGGTCACTGACCTAATACAGCATGACCAAGAAAGAATCAGTGACACGGCCAGCAAGCAACGGACTCACCAGCGAATCGATAGCGACGGATGCTACGAGAAAGATATAATTATAAATTGTTTTCGGTTTATGTACGTAACAAAACGAGCATTGTCCGATACGAAATATCTTTACGTTAATCTCCTTATCTTTTGAATCGTTGGTTCGGATAGAATTGGATAGAAATCTTTGATGCCCGTAGATAGATAGGACTTAGGAAGGATTGAGTGTGATTTTCCCGTAATAGTTGGTACCGAAATGGAAATGATAATCAAATATTTGTTGTATGGTTACTCGCTTCCTTGTTTGCTCGGAGAAGCATCAAACGTGTTACGTGACGTGCGGGTTTCTCGCGAAATAATTCAGCTTTAGTAGAGAGTACAAACTCAAAGTCGCGCAACGGGCTATGCTTGGAGTTTCACTACGTGATAAGATCCGAAATGAGGAAATCAGTAGAAGAACTAAGGTCACCGACATAGCTCTCAGAATTAGTAAGTTGAAGTGGCAGTGGGCAGGCCATATAGCTCGCAGAACCGACAACCGTTGGGGAGTAAAGGTTCTCGAATGGCGACCACGAACCGGGCGACGCAGTGTTGGAAGGCCCCCCACCCGATGGACCGACGACATTGTGAAGGTTGCGGGAAGTCGGTGGATGGAGAAGGCTCAGAACCGTTCTTCATGGAACTCTTTGGGGGAGGCCTATGTCCAGCAGTGGACTTCTACAGGCTGATGATGATGATAGTATAGAGTACTAGCTTCCACCCGCGGCTTCGCGTGCGTGTTACCTATAAAGATAAAAAGTACCTTATATGCTATGCCAGACTATAATCTATCTCTGAGCCGTTTGGGCTTGATTGAACTACAAACATCCAAACATCCTCACAAACTTTCGCATTTATAATACTAGTAGGATAGGATAAGTAAGTGGGTATTTTCTCTTAGAGAAGTCCACAGTGGAATAGAAGCAATTAACCCAATTTATTTCTACTTAGAAAATGGCAAAAATAAACTGAAGCCAAAGACTTTATTATATTTTAAACGCGATAAACATAAAATTTCATGTATAGTCTTGTTCTTTGAATAAGTACACAATTAGATCACAGACATCATCAGGCTGATGAAGTCCACTGCTGAACATAGGTCTCCCTATCATTATCATCTCCCTGCCCATATCCCCCTTCATGTGCGGTCGGCACAACATAGGTCTCCCCCAAAGAGTGCAATGACGAACGGTCTTGAGCCTTCTCCATACGTCGGTCCATCGGGTGGGGAAGAATAGGCCCTTCCATTTCTACCTGTGGATGTCGTATAAGGTGACTACGGGAAACAAAGCTTGGGGATCTGCAAGCTATATGGCCGGGCCACTGCCACTACAACTTGCTTATTCTGAAAGCTATGTCAATAGCCTTGGTTCTTCTACCGATTTTCTTATTTCGGATTTTATCACGCAGTGAAACTCTAGCACCCTCCATTGCCTATTGCGCGACTTTGTGCTTTTGTTTAGGGCTAATAAACGACCAAGTCAATAGTAACCACTAGATACCCCTAAAATAATGATTATTACCTATTTTATAATAGGATATACGCTCCTAGAGGTTTGATGATGTGTGCCGCGGGGCTTACAGTCGTAAGCCATTTCTTCTTGTTTCAGTATGCGAATACCATTCCCGCTTGGAACGAGGAAGATAAACATTTACGAGAGCCTCTATCTAATATAAGATAGGTATTTGATGAGTAAAAGCTGCGAAATACTGTGTTGCTATAATGGGGCCCTCGCGTGACGCAATCCGGTGCGCTAATTAACGGAATGATTAATGTAGTGGGCACCGATATGAATACTATAAAATACCAAATAACATTTTTAGACACACTTTCCTTAAACAGGTGCTTCAGCCTCCAGTTAAGATGTATATTTCAAGTGTACTTATAAACTCAAGGCCTATGTCCAGCAGCGTTCATTTCCTCCGGCTGATAAATAAAGTTAAGTAATTTAGAATAACGCATTTTAGAATAGGTAATATCGTATTCTATAATGCGCTTATTAATATAGTGACAAATTTAAAAACGAATAGAATATAATACGAATGTATGAATGATGGGGAAACTATTTCAGATTTAGATTACGCGAGAAAACAGTTATGCGAAGAACATTTATAAAATAAAAGCAGAGAGAAGAAGAACAGAGAGGGGTAATAGCAATATTGACACTTGAAGATTTTATAGACATGTGAAGAGGACATTTTTTTGGTCACGGGTCAATAGTTGAGAAATACATCGCTGCTGAAAATCTGGGGCAGACGTGGCTGGTATCATTTTTGGCCTTTACCAACTATTTCTTGGTGATGGATACTAATCAACTGATGTATGATATCCTCAATTATGATTAAGCCAAGATGTATGTAGGTAATGTGTTTTATTTTTATTGATTTCCCTATAGAGCTCCATATTTGCCAAGCGAACAAGCTCTAAATAAAGATTTTAAAAAAAACTAGTGAAAAATGGCTTCTGATAAAAACACTAACTGGCTTTACAAGCCACACAAATGCAATCCCAGTATTCACGGTAATTCCCAAAACTACATTTTAAAGTCACATAAACAGTTGAAAGTGCCTAGGAAATAAACAAAGAACCGCACATTCACCGCTACCTGTCGAAAGCAGGTCCAAAATGCACAGAGGACGGTGAAAAGTGCTGCACTCGCATTGCAAATTAGCGCGTTCGACCATTCAGCCCGAAAGTGTAGCTGAAAGAGCAACTGGCTCTATCAACTTGTCATCATCATCGTCATCATCAGCCTGCAGAATTCCAGTGCTGGACATAGGCGTTCCACGACGAACGGTCTTGAGCTTTTCCCTCCACCGACTTCCCGCAACCTTCAAAATGTCGTCGGTGGCCTTCCAACACTGCGTTGCCCGGTTCGTGGTCGCCATTCGAGAACCTTTACTCCTCAGAGGTTTTAAAATAATTTATTTTTCTTCGCGATTGTAACGCGATTGTGCTTTATCCGTAACAAGTATAAGTAAGCTCGAAGCATTCTTCTAGCTAGCTAGTAAGTTGTTATATGCTGTTGTAGACCAAACCAACTATACGTTTGGAACTATGCCAAAACGCCTGTCCATCCCGCGACCACACTATTTACTGGAAAGCATGCCTACAACGCAAACTAAACTAATACTTGTTCATTAATCAACAAATTAATATTAAAGTCGACTAAACCGTCGATAATATGTTTTACAATCAATGAATGGTTACAATACACATCTAGTGTATAATTATGTTTTTTTGTTGAAATTCAATAATCGATTTATTTTATACTAATATTTGGTTGTGTTTATTTATTGGGTCCGCCATCTTAGTGTGTATGTCTCATGTGTGGAACCAAATACGGGCGACCTACGCCCCACGGACAGGGCAACGGAAATTACCTGTATGCCTTTAACGATATCTCTGAATTCTTCTAAGCAAACCAATAAAGTCAAAAGAAAAAAATAAAACCAATATAAGTACCTAAATATTTAAGAAATAGACAAGAAGCAGTAGAGTCGATCTAAAGAACGTTACAAACGATCTATAGATCACTCTAGCTCAATTAATCCAGATCACTACCAGTCGGAAGCGACCCCAAGACGCTGGCGGAATTGCCACGCTGGATGGCAATGCTAATCCGTACCAATAAAATAAATTAGAAATATAATTATGTACCTATGAAATCTCGTGTTATATTTTATCACTCATATCAAAATTAGATACGCTAAACTAGTATATTTTAAATGATAAAAAATAAATACACAACATTCACATACATAGATTCATCTATTCATTCCCTGTGCCGTAGATCTCTTAAGTTACCATAGTACAACAACATCAAGAACCGGATCAAATAGTACAGATCATGCAAAAATACCTCCACAGGGATTGAACCCGCACCAGCGTTTCCAACGGACAGTCGCCCACTATGCCACCAAGGTTCTCTTATATCTGTTTAAAATTTTATAGATTTATCTATTATTTTCTTAATTACTTTATCAGTTTTAGTTCAAGCAACGATCGGAGAAGCTAAAACAAAATCATATTTCACGAAACCGCTGAAACATTTTGTGTGCCAGCGGATTCCAAATAGATCTGATATTCGAATTTATCGCTAATGCGAGTATTCCATCTCACGGTTGGACGAACGATGCATATTTGATTTGTTCCCAATTTGCACTGCGTAGAGAACTGGCTACGGTGTGCAGCAAAAAATATTGGTTGAATCGAGAACAGAAGCAAAAATGCTCAGTTTATTAAAAAATCTGTGCTGGATTCAATTTTTAAATGTCAGCTAAGATTTTGTAAAAGGTGTTGGAAATATAGATCATATTAACGACATAATTCAAGGAAAGCGCAAGAGCAGAATAAAATGAAAACACCAAAGTTCTTAGTAAAATACGAATAAACGGCTAAACTGAGGCACAATATTACAAACATCCACGTTAATTTTTATTTTTATTATGATTATATATAATGTCCCTAAAATTTCCAAGTCCAAGACAAGAAGACAGATAGACAAGATAAGAACACGGAATTCCAAGACAGGAATGCGCTAATCAACTTTGCCACTGACTCTACTCCTCGCCAATCGAAATGGATGTTTCTCGGCTTGAAGCCCGCCTGAGAAGAAGTTTAACAAAATATTACAAAATATTAGTATTTCCCAAATAAGGGTTAACACTTTATAAACTTTCTTTTTTGGTTTTTTATCTTTTAATTTCTTCTGTGCAAAATGAAGACTGGAGTCTATCTTTTTTTCAATCTGTTACCAAATGTTAATGTTGAGTAAAGGTCTCTTCGAATGTACACCATCATTCTCGGTCTTGAGCTTTCTTCAATCAGTTTGTTTTTTTTGCTTTGACGAGGTCATCGGTCTACCATATCCACTTTCTGTCCACATTTTCATTTCACGTTTTAAGTCTTTACTCCAAAACTTTTCTTCTCTATCTACCAGTGCGTGCTACGCACGTAGCAGCTTGTAGCAGTGCACTACGCAGTGCTACAAGCGTAGCACCAACTTGTAAAAAAGATCTACACTTCGCAAAAATACGTTAACCTGAAGCGCCAACCACTCATTTCGGTCATTGGTTCTGTATTTGTATCAGAATGGGATACAACGCTTCACACACCGCGAGTTCTAATCAATCAACTGCCGACGGGGCGTAAATAAGCTCGGAAATAAACTATCCTGATCGTTCGTGCCATTACATATCTGGCGTATTTTGGCTCGTTCAAGCTTACATACTGACAGCATTAATAATTTTGGCTAAAAAGCTTATTTCTAAGATAGGACTATGACTACAAAATCCAGCTTACACGTGAAAAATGAATCCAATCTGTATTAAAACTCAGTTTTTTTTTTTATCGTCATACTAAAGCAAGCATGATACAACATCGACACTTAGGTACCTACATAAAAAAGACACGTTAATATCAAATAACTATCGTACGACTATCAACGTTTGAAAGTCACAGTCAATATTATCAACTTGGGACTTCGGTATTAACAAGGTTTAGAAACGTTGGTTTGAAAGTACCTTTATATGGTAATAAGTAACTTGTAATGTTAAATAGCAAACATGTAGCAGCTGCATAATTTCATTAGTTACTGCTGCATTCTGGAAATAATTGAGGAAAACATTAAAAACGTAGCGTGTCGCAAAACTATAAATATCGAATAATTAATGGCCTCGGCGCGAAGCTTTTATGTTAAAAAGAGGCCAATCCTTGCCGCTTTTACAATGTAAACAGTCTTGCTGTAGCGGGCAGTGTAGCCAACATAATTATTTAGTGATATTCAATAGTTGCTCCGATGCTGTATCTATAGCCGCTGTACATGACAGACGACACTGGCCACTACACACGACATTATTCTATGTTTGCGCAGCATGTTTGCGTTTTTGTACCTCATTAAGAAAAATGCAACCGAATAGACCATTTGAATAGAATAACTTTGAAGCCCTAATTTTTTTTTCATTAACAAGTAGAGCTGTCATGTTTTAATTAATTTTAAATACTAAGGTCTTTGGCCTCATATTGTTGTTTCTAACTTAACGTAATAAAAAGATACGGTTTTCAAAGCGTATTTTCCTACAAAAGTCACAACTGACTGATCGGAGTATAAACCTAAAGCGACTTGCCAGTGACCTACAATCTTAATTGGCATGAAGGTAGGGAGGAATGACACTAATGAAGACATACAGTGAACTACACGAGTGAACGCAAAATATTAGTTTGGCACTTTTTACATTTGGGATCTCGATTTTCCTACCCTGCGAAATGGTATAAGAGCTTAAGGCATGGCTTGGTATTATAACCCGCAGGAGGGTTACCAGATGTTGTTACTTACTATACATAGGGACTGGTAAACTGCTTACAACGTGAACAGCACTTTTCTCTTGCTTGAGTTTGCAATTTCAGTGGTGTTTAGATGTTATCGGAGTCAATTATGGACCATAAACTTAATGACTTCATATTATTATAATGAACTACCGACGCACCCTTTATCGATACAAAACTTACATCGCACCCTCAATATTATATAACGTTAATAATACTTATACTCGGTACCAAAAAGGGTTTATTCTATCAGAAAGATAAGGCGTGGGCAATAAAAATATAGAATTTGAAAAAAATAATTGTTCCCATTGTTCACATATTTTTTTTAAATCAGGGTCTTGTTGGTCTATTTATCATCTATATAACTTATTATTAAACGAACGAGAAGTTTAACTTTAAGATTGCTACGTACAATATCTGAATTTTGGAGTTTAACTGATGTGACCCCAAAAAAATTGCCGATTCTCACATAACACAAGTTTTAATAAAATTTATCGATGTTCCAAAAGTCTTAGAATAAAAATTATTAGCATAGAGTAAACCCATTCGGTATAGTATGAATCATCATGTATAGCTGGTATTTATAAAAAACAGATAGCATTTGCAATAATCGTTTATTTCAAAATTTCAATCAATTTGCAAGTTGTTAAGTTGACAGACAAACCGAAAGGCGCCTCTACAATTTTTTAATGATACATAGTAAGTCTATGGATACATGGCTCTTTGTGTTCAGCAACTAGGTTCATAATATAATAATAGTATTAAGCTTCATACACTGTATTTTATTAATCCACGCGTCACGAACGAAAGAACGAAGGCTCTGCGGTGGTAGAGTGCTTAAAATTATAGATTTTTAGGAGGAGGTAGGGCACAGCGAGATTTTTTCGTTCTGAATTGGAGCAGCCCGCCTGGGGAGGTACCTCCGCCTTACAGAAGATCGCAGCCAAATAACATTATTTGTTTCAAATAGTGCTGTGTTCCTGCGATGAGTAAGGTTGCCAGAGCTCTTTAGGGGGGGTTCGGGGTCGGCAACGCGTGCGTGATGCCTCTGGTATTGCAATCGCTCATAGGCTACGGTAACCGCTTACCAACAGGTGGGCCGTATGCTTGTTTTCAACCTCAGTTATATAAAAAAAAAAAAAAAGATATTACAATATTACGAGTACGTAGCTTGAACCTCAACACGGTTAGTTACAGCTAACACAGAGACGAAACACAAAGTAAATTTTGACTATACCTTCTATAAGATACACATTTCAGCAGATTGCGAAAGTATTGCTATTAATCAGAATTGAATAGTGGTTTACCGATAAAACTAAACCTGGGTATTCCGTGGTTTTCAATTATGATAAGTGCCGCATGGTCATCTACAACATTATATTCCTTCTTGCATTTATTCTTCGAGGTTCCTGTATTAAGAAAAATGGGTCATATTTAGGGTTTCGTAACTCATTTACGAAAAATCTAACCCTTAGAGAGCTAACGCTGCCACACGGTGCGCTGAAACAAGGAGTTAGGGAGACGAGGCGGGAAGGGGTGCTGCGGTGCGACGACGCTGTGACGACGCAGGACAGCGCAGTATTGTTAAGAATATCGAAGCTAACAGTTGTACACATTATACAATTTATATACACCTACATCAACGTCAACGCTGCGACGTCGGAGAAAGCTGCATTGCGTTGCGTCATCGCAGCGCTCGTGTGGCACTCATTGCGTTGAAGTCACTGCGTTGCGACGTCGCAGCGCAGCGGCAGCGCCCGTGTGGCATCTCTCTTAGACCATCGCTTTTCTGTTCATCTATCGTATGTCCGTGTCTCAACGCCCTTTTTCTCAGAATCGGCTTGAGGTGTGATTTTGAGGTTGATATTACTATCGAATAGTCTACAGTCTCATACTGCTATGAAAAAATTAAGTTTCTAGATAACGCAAGAAAAAGATGGTCCTTCATACTAAACGTCCTCCCTAGACTCGGATTTTTATTGTCAGTTTAAAGGCGGCGTCCAAGTGATCTAACCGTGGTCTACAAACGAAAAAAAGTAGCAAAGAGTCTTTGATTGTTTCATAGCAGTATTTGGCAACAACATTGTGAAGGTTGTGGGAAGTCGGTGGATGGAAAAGGCTGATTATTTGACCATAGTCTAGGATACGGTATCAATTTCAACCTTATATTTCAAGCCGTTTATTTCAATAAATATTTACCATTCTTAGTAGGTGATGGATTTATTCCATCGAATTCAGGTATAAAAACCGTGTTCTGACGACCATCAGCCAGATATACATTTACGTTTTCACCATAAGCATTTCTCATCTTTGCCGTTGTGGCGTTAAAGATCGAATCTATGTTACCAACCTGTAAATATTTCAATAAAAATTAGATTAACATAAATTGAATAGTACATGTATATTCATATAAATCCTGCTAATATTATAAATGCTAAAGTTTGTGAGGATGTTTGGATGTTTGTGGTTCAATCACGCCCAAACGGCCGAACGGCCGGATTTGGATGAAATTCGGCAAAGAGATACTTTTTGTCTTCATAGGTACCAGGAAATATACTATAACAATTTAGAAATAATCTTTCCTTTTCTCATGTCACTGATCCTGAGCACTGTTGGAGAGGTGGTAGTGGCACCACCTGCCGATCCACAGGTCGTGGGTTCAAATACCGGTCCGGCACCAATGGATGTGACCTACCTTTTTCAAAATTTTCACGGTATCACTTGTACAATTGAGACTATCCAAAACTGGCGTGTGATAACTGATCGTTTTTTTCTCAAGGCTGCCAAGCACTTTCTCAAACAACCCTGGTTCTTTTATCAGTTTCTTAAGTATATCGATTAAATTCGAACAACATTTCCTATTAGGAATGATTTTGACCCAATTGTAGAAACCGTCCACGAATGGAAATGATATAACCTGAAACAAAGACAAGGCAAGCATTAGTGGATACTAAAGAAAATGCATGTCAAGTTGAATCAGAAATATTTTAAGCCACGCTCCAAAGTTGTTGAACTTATTTACACCTGTTATCCACACTTCCTCACAAATTACAAAAAAAATATCGTGTGAATACCTACTAAAACAGGGCATTCAATAAGACCATGATTAAAAAAAATATTGAGGCTGAGAAAACAGACACAGACAGAAAATCTAGCTAGCTAATTTTCATTATTAGGGGGTTGATAGCCACATTAGTTGTATTTAAAAACATTACCCTTCT
Source organism: Anticlea derivata (assembly GCA_947579855.1). Classification (NCBI taxonomy): domain Eukaryota; kingdom Metazoa; phylum Arthropoda; class Insecta; order Lepidoptera; family Geometridae; genus Anticlea; species Anticlea derivata. Next base: position 8,344,862 of record OX388262.1, read on the forward strand.
TCCTTCTCGGTGGTCGGGTAAAAACCGAGCCGATAAAGCAAGTGAGAGATTATGAATAGGGGGCTATTGTATACTCTAGCATTGTGTAATACAGTGATCTTACCTGTGCGTCCAATTCGCGGCTCTGCGTGTAATCGAAAGTGCCATACTGCGTTATAAAAGGTACCCGATGAATTTTGTTTTGCATGTCATAATAATTTCTCAGCTTCATACTAGATTTGTTGAACGCATATTCCCAATATGGCTGAAAATACAAACAGGGATAACGGTAATTGTGTAGTGCCCTTACATTTGGAATGTCAATATTTAAATTACATTATGTATTTAGATAGTTCTACATTTATGCTAGATTTTAAGTCGATAGCACTACTGGCATAGGATTAGGCTGGAACTACATGTCAGACAGATCGACCGACACAATGAAGTTTCAACAATTGGTAACGGAACCCTGATAAGACCATAGTTATACATTTAAAATACTAGGCAAAATAAAGCGTTAATCTAGAACCTTATAATTTTACACTTTAACTGTGACAGTTACCTGCTGACTTTTATAAGAAAAAAAATGCATAGTCCCGTCCTTTGAAGAAGAGTCTTGACGACAGACTTACACAAAGTATGTAACCCTTTTTGGGTACCCAATATTTTTCTTTATTTTATTTTGAATATAATTTTTAAAACACTGTCCCACATAAAGTGGGATAAGGGAGATGTTAGTGTGTATGTCTACAGCTTACACATAACGAATTTCTGAATTCTGAGTATGCAAATATTTAGTGCATAATTGGTGCAATCTGAAAATCCAATTCAAAATTTAGGTGCCAAAGAGGTTTCTGAGATATGAGCCAAAAACTATGTGTCAGCTGGAGACCCGGGTCTACAGCTTGCACATCCAGTACTGCCAAACGGCTGACGCGAGAGCTTTGAAAACTAGCCAGATATTTAGTGCCAAATTAGTGCCAAAGGTACTAAAAATTTCAGGCCTGTAGCTTAAAAGGTTTCAGAGATATGAGCCAAAAACTATGTGTCAGCTGGAGACCCGGGTCTACAGCTTGCACATCCAGTACTGCCAAACGGCTGACGCGAGAGCTATGAAAACTAGCCAGATATTTAGTGCCAAATTAGTGACTAAGGTACCAAAATTTTCAGGCCTGTAGCTAAAAAGGTTTCAGAGATATAAGCAAAAAACTATGTGTAAGCTGTAGACCCGGGTCCCCAGCTTACACATTTCGTTACACCAAACCGCTGATCAGAGGGCAATAAACTTTAGGCAGGATTTTAGCTCATAATTAGTGCCTAAGGTACCAAAAATTTCAGGCCTGTAGCTGAAAAGGTTTCAGAGATATAAGCAAAAACAGTTTTCCCGCCAAAAAATTCAAATAAAGTTATTGAAAATCGGCTCATTGCGGCGTTGCCACTTCGCTTCAAACGACTTTAAACTTTATTTACATGTCACGAAGATTGATTTTGGTATTTGATCATTAAAAAAGTTAATTTGGTTTGTTGAGTTTAGTCTAGGAGCTCGGAGGATAAAATAGTTTTCAGCCAAAACATACCCAGTGCTGCCATCGATGTACCTTGTGTGTCGTACCTCGAAAAAGAGAGATTTATCTTTTAATTCAGTGAACTAGTGTATGTATACAAAATGTTCCGGAATTAGTATATACACATCAACGATAAGTTGAATGACCTCTCTTTTGGATACTTACCTATTAGAGGACATGTATCACAAAAATATTTTATCATTTTGCAGAAGTCCACTGCTGAACATAGGCCTCCCATAAAGAGTGCCACGACGAACGGTCTTGAGCCATTTCCATTCAGTGAATTACTGTAACCTTCGCAATGTCGTCGGTCCATAGGGTGCGGGGCCTTTCAACACTGCGTCATTCGGTGTGTGGTCGGCGTTCGTAACTTTTTGGTGCTGGCAACGCGCACTGACTGTAGGCTTTCGTCTTGAGGCTCTCTGTGGTAGGTATATTATATGCGACGAAGATGAAGTTTTCCAAACGCTGGCTATGGATAGAATTGGCTGGATATAGATAAAACAGAATCGAAACTATTATGTAGGAGGTATCTTTAACCTATTGAAGTCCACTGGACATACTGTACCTACCTCTAATGTAGGTAAGTTACTAACATTTGTTAGTTACTAGCATAATTTTTGTGATACCTACACATCTTCTTATTAGGTAGTATCTTCATCTTCTGAATTTGTTTTACTTCTAACCTAGCCGTTATTTCATATGTAAGATAGGTGTCGATCGATCTAGATAAAATAAAAATATATTGTAAGTAATTGGTTAGTACCTACCTACATAATTTGTTACTTCGATTGAAGTTCCATAGATTTTCAATTTCGAAACTGACGTATGAAATTGGCCTCCATTGTAGCCATCATCATCATCAGCCCACACTAGTCCACTGCTGGACATAGGTCGACCCTAATACGCGCCACTAAGCCCTATGTCCGGCCATTCTCATACACTTTCTGCCCGCGCCACCGCCCCGCATTTCATAGATCATTGCTCCGCCTAGCCACACACTAAAACAGAAATAAAAGTCTGTCAGAAGAAGTCAGGTAAGGTATTTAGGTTAATCAAGATACCTTGGTAGGTAGGTAGGTAGCACATATGAAAGTTGGATATGCAGGTATCTATTAGGTACTACCATGACGTATTTGCTCATTTTGTTCATATCTAAGTTGGCTAGTAAATTATAGATGGTACTTACGTAGTACCTAGGTACTAGTTATTTACCTATCTATAGTTTTTTGACGTGTTTTACTACGCATTTAGGCTATTTAGTTCTACCTAAGTTTGGTTAGCTCTAGGTACTAGGAAGCCATCTATTACTTTCGTGACGTGTTTGCATAATATTATACAATCCTACGTACTTTATGTAAGGTACTTACTTATGTAGGTCTAGCTAGGTATAGGTACCAAGTATTTATTATACCTAGGTACTACGTACCTACACTTTGTACCTAGACCTACCAAACATAGGGAAGTAGGTAGGTACCTCACATAAGGTAGGTAGAAATGAACCATTTATAAACCACGTCACGAAAGTAATAGATGAGTAGGTTCCTATGTGACATGATGAGTAGGTTCCTATGTGACATGATGAGATATGTGACTCCGCCGTCTAAAGCTAGGTGGCTTCGTATTATTGGAAAAATTATTGCAATAAAATGCTGTGAATGCGCACCCCAACGCGGGACGTCAGTGCAGATCTTATTCCCCCATTTAGAATTAGATGCTGTGAATATGGCTGGCTGTACATTATCAGAGTGTCCACGTCCTTACAGGCTGCCCGATATTGTACAGGCGCGTAACATTATCGTGTCATTCTTTCCTTCTTGAAGTTTGCATTTTTTTATGCTTTTCCCTTTCGGGCTGGCTGTGGCATCTTATTCCTGCCGCCAAGTCTTTTGCTCTCAAATCGAGAGGCTTATGTATGTTTAAAGTATATATCATGAAGGTTAAAGAATTCAGAAGCTTAGATAGGATAAGATGATGAAGTATCACTAAAATTATGCTGGTAACTAAAAAAGAAAAGGCGTCAAAATCTAAAAATAAACAAACATTTTGTAGTTATAATATTATAATAATACCTACTATAGTTTTTATTTGGTACATCAAAGTTTCTAAGTGGTAGCGGTGGGTAACTCACTCAAAATACCTGAGCTGCAAATCATCTCGCAGCTCGCGCTCTTGAACCGCGCAAGTAGATCTATGAATGATTTCAGATGAATCAGGTAAAGTGAAGCAAACAATGCAATAAGGTACTAGCAATCAGTTCATCAAACGGGTCAGCTTTTCTAATATGGGCTTAATAGTGTTGAAAATAATACAAATTGTTGTCGTATGAAATCGTTTCTAATCAGGGTCAGGGTCGCATGAATCGCAGATGAAGTAGAACTACTATGAGCCGTTGAGCTGCTTCAGCTGCTTGGGAGCGGCGTGATCCATTTACCTGCGGCTCAGTACCCTGTGATTCGATCTGGATGCGTGTTCTGACTCGAGTTCATCATCATCATTCCAGCCGTTTGAAGTCCACTGCTGAATAGCGGCCTCCCCCACAGATTTCCGGAGTGACTTCCTGTGATGGGGGTGGGGGGAATTTGAAAATCTTTGTGAAAATAGGAGAAGCTGCTGCCCATCCCTTAATCGCCTGCCTAGTACGACATCCACGGGTAGGAGGTTAGGAGGGGCCTATTCTTCAGCCGGGGCCGCCACGGTCACTGACTCGAGTTATCCTCCTCTAATTAGTGGTAGGTACACTATGTACAGCAGTGGACTCAAATAGGTGATGATGATGATACTTACACAATGGTTTCGATTCTGTTTTATCTAATGGCCAGCGTTTGGAAAACTTCATCTTCATCCCTTAAAATATACCGCAGAGCGCCACAAGCAAAAATTTAGCGCGATCGGGGCCTAGATTTGTGGCATTGTATTGTTTCCTATTAACACGTAAGTACTCGTAGTGTGCGAGCTGACTAAACCTCTGGTTTCTTCATGATGTTTACCTTAAACCATTTTGGCGATCTACTCTCAAAAATTATAACAACCAAAATAACGAACGCGTCACAATATTATACGTAAGTGCCTCGTTATAATGACTAAATAAAAGTTTTTTATCAATAAGTCATATTGAACTAAAAAGCTAATGAGGGTGTGCAAAAAGACGGTCGATTTTTTTATTACAACGATCTGCGACTCTAAGAAATAGTTCTTTCAACCTCTACACTTATTTCGTCGATGTAAGTAAAGTACCGCTGGCGTAGCGGTTGAGGCGGTGGACTCAATAATCGTCAGTAACGACGTGCCCTGGATCGAATCTCTTCATCCGAATCGACTTTTTGCGTTTTCTGATCGTTCCAGTGACTGTACCAGAATGCCCCAAACAAGAAACCAGGGTGCCGTAGAATTAGAAAATTGACCGCTGAAATACAAAAAGCACAAAACTTTAATTTGAAGCTTCTAAAGGAACAAGACGACTGCGCGAAGGATTATAAAAATCTCTTGGCGCAAAATGGGTCACTCAAAGTAGCATTTGCAGAACAAGTAATAAAATTACAAGAGACTGAAACGGAAAGAAATAAGCTAAAAGAGATGATTGAGCGACGAACTGCAGATCTCAATGAATATGAAGAAGCATTAAACGTAATACGTTTGCACGAAAATAATGCAGCGCTGTTCGAACAACTACAAAAAACGCTCCTGTTGGAAACCAATGAGAACACCCAAATACTTAATGAAGAATTGGACAATTAAATAAGCCAAATAATTGAGCTCCAAAGTGAAAACATAAAATTAAAAAGTTCTAGACACACCGTAGATATTAAAACTGCAGCAAAGACCAAGAACTTAAGTAAAAATAGAATAACATTAGAATAGAAAGAAAAATACAAAAAAAATTAGTAGCGAAAAAAGGGAAGACAAAAACAAGACGGACTAAAACGAGTGAATCAATAGCAACAAAACAGGTCGTGACAATAAAGAATAAAGAAGACAACGGGATTACTACGAGAATAGGACTTCGATCCGTAGAGAAGCTAACGACAGAGGAGAACACTGGAAACCAAACGAATAACAGTACCCAAAACCATGAACCCAGACATAAGTCTGGGCTATAAAGCTATAAAGCTGTAAAGCTATAAAGCTGAGGATACCGCCGTAATTTCACAAAATAGACCTAAGAAAATGCTAATATTGTGCGATACATACGGAAAATCTCTTGGAGAATTTATACACTTACATAATAATGACTACCAATCTGTTCTATCCATTTGTAAGCCAGGTGCTCCTATCAGAGAGATTATAAATAACTTGCCGACACTGACAAAGAATTTGACTCAGGGCGATGATGTCGTCGTGATTGCCTCTGACTTCCATCATCAATCAAGACGTAAGTCTACGAGATACGATTACATCGATGGCAACACGGTATGTTTTGGCTGAAAACTATTTTATCCTCCGAGCTCCTAGACTAAACTCAACAAACCAAATTAACTTTTTTAATGATCAAATACCAAAATCAATCTTCGTGACATGTAAATAAAGTTTAAAGTCGTTTGAAGCGAAGTGGCAACGCCGCAATGAGCCGATTTTCAATAACTTTATTTGAATTTTTTGGCGGGAAAACTGTTTTTGCTTATATCTCTGAAACCTTTTCAGCTACAGGCCTGAAATTTTTGGTACCTTAGGCACTAATTATGAGCTAAAATCCTGCCTAAAGTTTATTGCCCTCTGATCAGCGGTTTGGTGTAACGAAATGTGTAAGCTGGGGACCCGGGTCTACAGCTTACACATAGTTTTTTGCTTATATCTCTGAAACCTTTTTAGCTACAGGCCTGAAAATTTTGGTACCTTAGTCACTAATTTGGCACTAAATATCTGGCTAGTTTTCATAGCTCTCGCGTCAGCCGTTTGGCAGTACTGGATGTGCAAGCTGTAGACCCGGGTCTCCAGCTGACACATAGTTTTTGGCTCATATCTCAGAAACCTCTTTGGCACCTAAATTTTGAATTGGATTTTCAGATTGCACCAATTATGCACTAAATATTTGCATACTCAGAATTCAGAAATTCGTTATGTGTAAGCTGTAGACATACACACGAGATGTTAATAACTTTTAAAACACACTACCTGTAAAAATACTCCACTTGCAAACACAAATCTACTCGCATTCGGATCCTCCTTGAAAATATCTGATGCTGATAAAGCATTTTGAATTTTATTATAAGTTTGATTTGCAATCTGAAAAAGTTGCATTAATACCAAAGTGTGGACAACGTACAATGTATGATAAGACAATGACTATACTCATATTGAGTTAGAACAGGTGAATAGATTATGACGTCCCTATAAAGCGTAGATTTTACTTACTTAGGTACCTATTGTTAACGAATGTACGAGTACTAAGTATGACGAAACAGATTTTATATGAAATTTAATCTGAAGCCGCGCTCAAACGGCATGTGCATATAAAATTCATTTCAAAATGATTCTCATCTCTTTTTTTTTTATATTTCAAGCTCATTAACAATAGGTATACCTAAGTAAGTAAAATCTACGCTTTATAGGGACGACATAATCTATTCACCTAATCCAACTCCAAGTGGGTATAGTCATTATCTATTGATACATTTACATTACTAGTTAGTAACTTCATAAATTATTAAATAGCAATTTTTTAAAAATAAATGTTAGACGCCATATCGAACGCCGTTTGAACATGGCTTAAAAAGCTGGCTCATTCCTTGCGCAAAGAATTTCTTTGGCAATTCAACGCAGGAATGCAGCCAGTGCTCTGGGCACGTTGCCGCGCATTGATCAACATTTTATAATTTAATGTTTGTACAAAGTGATTAAGGTATGCTATCCCGAAAGGAGCTTATTCTACATCCATTTAGCAATAAAGTCTATCCTACAACTTTTGGAAGTTCGACATTTTTCATTGAAACATCACCATCAACAACAGCTGTTTTGGGGTCAAATCAGTTCAAACTCAATTAATCAGCCGTTTTATCAGAACAGCTGATTTGAAAAAGTTCGAGAATAAAAACTGAAAAATAATACATATGTTTTTTCATTTCTTCTTTATATATAGAAGAAATGAAAAAAAACATATGTATTATTAGTTACGGAAAACGTTGTAGAGTGCAGGAAAAAAAAAACCAATTGTAATATTTACATAAAATTTAGGTATACTTACAACTTTGTTCACTAATCTTTGTGTTTTTTTAGGTTCGCTGTAAGGTGTATAGATTGCTGTACCCTCCACGAGGTCGATCATGTCCTTTTTGAATGTTTCCGTGACATTATTTTTGGGACCAGTCACAAAATTTGGGCCATAATACAATTGAATAGATTTAGGCATGTTTTTGTTGTAACCGATCATAATATTAAATGTACATCTGATCTGTAAATAAAAAAAAAACTGGGTTTGGCCGCAGCTTGTTAGGCATTTCTTGTTAGGTGACAGGCCTCATAGCTCAGTTGGTAGTAACTCTGCCTTCTGCGCTAGAGGTCGCGGGTTCGATTCCCGCACTGGACAAACATTTGTGACTAACACAGATGTTTGTTCTGTGTCTGGGTGGTAAATATTTATCTATTATGTATATCAGTCTCTGGTACCCATAGTACAGGCTATGCCTAGTTTGGGATCAGTTGACAATGTGTGATATGTCCGGAATATTTAAAAAAAAAAAAAAAAAAATTTTTTTTTTTTTTTTTAAATTTGGCCACGAGGAATAGTGTTGTAAATAATATAAACCTAGTAAAAAATACGCTTACGATAGGATATCGAAAACCAAATATTAGGCCAGGAAATCGGCCATGTTTGAAATCTTTTAATTATGCCGGCTAATATTTGACATTTGCTATCGTATCGTAAGCATACGCGTTAAGAGTACGTAACGCTATCGTGAATTATTCATACTCGGGCCACAGTATTACGATATAATAATAGAATACTATGCGTATCGGCAATCTTTGTCTATCATTTATCTTCGTCTTTATGCACTTGCAAGAGCGAGATAGCCACATGAAAGACGATATTTTCGAGGCGCATAGGTTTCATCATTGTACTCTACTATCGTTAGTAAATATTGTAAAGGACTATATATACGCTTCTATATCAAGCGATTTGTAAAGTTATCAATAAGCAAATTTAAAAACTTATTTAAGCGAAAACTGCAAAAAATCCTACTACAAAATATCCGACTATTTACATATAAAAAACAGCTTGGGACTGAATATGCTGAAAATAACCAAGCCGTGGGCCGTTTCTTGCCTATATTTTCTAGGCTTGGACGCGAAGAACAGGCGCAATATATTTAAGACGTTCCTAAATGATCCATGCGAATTCAATGTAGAGTCCTTTTCACGAAAGAAGTCCCTTAGAGGGGGCGCTGTAGTCTTTGCATAACGAAATTTAGCATTGTATCACTTTAGATCCGCCGATATCCGCGGGACTTCTACTCTAATGGCAAACAGCAGCAATTATTGCTTATCATTTAGGTATATTGCATGTATAGTTGTGTATTGAGTAGGTGCCTACCTCTTCTTCAGTTTCTACTCCGCAGAACTTCATAAGTTGTTTTTGAGTCTCGCCGTATGTATAAAGTACTAAAATGCATATTAAATAAAATGTAGGCAATGGCGCTCCGATAATTGATTTGCTGTTCCCACATATCAATTCCTATAAAAATAAAAACACAATAAAATAACAATTAACGAATAAAAAACTTCAGAAATGAACTCAGAAACGATATTTTTTATTTTACTTTCGTTTCGTTTTTATCTGGATTAAGATTTTTTTAATTAGCAGGGATTATAAAACTAATCATACTCACATACATAAACTGAAATGTGAATTTTGTGACTGCTATTTTCACACGATTCAGAGCATCAGAACATTTGTCGCTTTGATCCGTTGTCATACCAGTTGAGTCTGAAAAACAAAGATAGATCACTCACTTAACCACATTAACATTCATTGCCATTGATTATTGTACGGTACTATAAGCTTACGGACTCTAATAGTTGGTTGGTTTATAGGACATCATTCAAGTTGAACCAAAAAATTTAAGTGCCGGCCAGAAACAAATTATGTTATTTCCTGTTGGAAAATGATATTCCTAACATTTTTTACTATTGCACCTAATCTCTACGATCAATGTTTGAGCCGTAATTTTTTACAATACAAAAATAATAATTCTAACTAAAAATATATTTAGTATTGACAGTTTAATAGCAAAATATGTCATCAAAATAAACAATAAATAAATAAGTTTTTCAACACACTTTCTCATAAAGTGGCTCTAATGTCACCGCAATTAGGCACATAATGATACCTGTAATCAAACTGTGACTTTTTCATTGCTATTATTCACAAACGTGAGTTATTTTTTTTTATTGAGTTAGTTAGTTTCGTGAGTTAGTTTCGATACAAAAAAGATCGTGCGCAAAAGTAAAAAAAAAACTCATTTTTTCAGTCTATGGGCGATCGCCATTGTAAGATGCGCGCGCAAAAATGACTAATTTTTCCCGCCATGGCGAAAATAAATCACAACTTTTATTCTCAGGTATGTTGAAAAACGTCGTATGATACACGTGTGTATTGATGATTATCGTCCTTAACGTGATGAGTAACGTTACACACATATACCATAATGTAGTATTATTATAATAAATAACGGCTAAACCGTTAGACGAAAATGTTTGCTGTCATAGTAAAGACATGTCCTAACATGTTAAACCATTTTTTTTTCTGGCCGGCACTTTGAATTTTTGGTCCAGGTAAGTATGAAATCTGAATGATGTCCTTTCAAGTTCATACCTTAAGCCGTTTCTGAGAAAAAGGGTCTTGACATATAGACAGTTTTTTTCAAATGAGATACCCTAAATATTGAACCAATACAAAAAAACTATCAATAAAAACATCGAGTTTCGGTGCAAAGTTAGCGGCACCAACTATGCACGAAAGGAGCTTCTACGAGGCGCACTTTAATCCTTTGACTAAACTGATTCTTTCATCGACGGTCATAGGACCTTTTCAGGGCCACCATACCTCAACAGAATTAGTGATTGCTTGCTTTTCGTAAGCAAGCAACCAATATTAATAATGTATTTAATTTTGGTGAAGATACGAATGCGACAGGAAATGCTTTAATTAATCTTAATGGTGCACACTGTACCTTGTTCAGATGTTTCATCAGTTTCGGAGTCTGTTGTTGTTTCTATGGCTGTTGAATTTGTAAAGGCAGTCGGGTAAGAAGAAGAACTGCGGAAGAATTGGCCCCTACTATCTACCTATCCGCAGATGTCGTAAGAGGTGACAAAGGGAAAAAAGCTAGGGGATGGGCAGCAGCGTCCCTCATTTTAACAACGATAGCTCTAACTGTTCTCGCCAACCCGCGTGGTGAGTATGCAAATCCCCCCACATGATAGGAATTCGCTCTGTCTGTGGAAGGCCATGTTTAGCAGTGGACGTCGTACGGCTGAAATGATGATGGTGATACCTCAACCTGGTCACTGATCTAATACAGAATGATCAAAAAATAATCAGTGTCACGCAAGCAACCAAAGTTAATTATCTATTTAATTTTTGTGAAAATACTAATGAGACACAAACTGATTAATTAATAGTGTACACTGTACCTTGTTCTGATGTATCATCAGTTTTGGAGCCTGTTGCTGTTTCTATGGCTGTTGAATTTGTAAAGGCAGTCGCGTAAGAAGAAGAACTACTGTTACTAGAACTGGATGCTGTGAAAATGTGCAAAAATGTTTAAATATTTTTGTTTTGTAACATTGCGTAGTGTTTGCGCTTACAATTAACGCGCATCGATTTCCATTCGGAAAATGTATGTGCGCTATAATAGTGCTCTCTAACGGTGAAACAGAACATCGTGAGGTAACTGACATGTTCTAGAACCTAAAACTTTGACAGACAGACTTTGAGAAACAGACATCTTACATGATACACGAAAAGAGCCTTTTTGAGGCGCAAACGTTATACTTTCACTACACTGAATCTTTCACCGACGGTTCTAGGCCCTTTTCAGGGATAGCATACCTCAACCTGGTCAATGATCTAATACAGGATGACCAAAAAAGAAAAAGTGTCACGACGAGCAATCAACCAACATTAATATCTATTTAATTTTAGTGAAGTTACAAATAAGACACGAAATGACATAATCGTAATAGTGTACACTGTACACTGTACCTTGTTCTGATGTATCATTCGTTTTGGAGACTGTTGTTGTTTTTTGAATGACTGTTGATTTTGCAAATGCAGTTGCGTAAGAAGAAGAACTGCTGTCACCAGATGCTGTAGAAAATGTTCAAAAATGATTAAATATTTTTGTCGTGACATTGCGCTTAAGTGTTCGCGCTTATTTACACGTAGCCTTTTTGAAGAAAAGATTACCAGCAGTGGCAAAAATTCGCCGCATCTTTCACTAACTGTCACCCAAGCAAGAATAATACACTGGTTGTTTTTTACTGGTTAGGCGTTTGATCACCATATCACTTTTGCATGTAAAATGTGGCCTATGATCATTAATAGAAATGAAATATTATAAACTCACTTGCATTAGCAGTCATTTCATTTCATTTCATTTATTTCATTTCATTTTCATTTCACCCTGTATAAAGACTTATTGATAAGGTTTATAGAATGTTTTTTGACTAGAACAATCAACAAAGTATTGCAGGGTGAATGACATGAATGTTCGATTTGTTTCATAAATGACTAGCTTCCGCCCGCGGCTTCGCTCACGCGATTCCCCCCGTAAAAAGTAGCCTTTATGCTATTCCAGACTATAATCTATCTCTGTGCTAAATTTCATCCAAATCCGTTCGGCCGTTTGGGCGTGATTGAATAAAAAACATCTAAACATCCTCTCAAACTTTCGCATTTATAATATTAGTAGGATGGTAGGATAATAGTTTGTCAAATCAAAACAAAATTGTTTCTTCTGTGGGCGTCCTACATCCAAAGATTTTCGTACGAATAAAATGTGGCTCCGTTGCTCAGTTGGTTAGAGCATTCCCGTATTTAGGGGAAGGTTGCGGCTTCAAATCCAGACGGGATTTGAGTCGAAATTTTTGGGATATCATAAAAAAATCAACTCTGAACATGTTGGTACGATACCTTCGCATGATGGTAACACAGTGATATATATTACAACAACTAACAGCAGTAGTTTGCACATTGTTACTGAATTCACAAAATTGTAGATATTTTAAACCGTATTTATAGTCAGTCATCCTAGATATAAATGCAAAAACAAACGTATTATACATACAAAGTCATAAAGATAACTTTATTAGACAAATGTTTATTCAAACATACAAAAACAGTTAGAAAACCTTATAAATTCATGCATCTAGTTTAACAATCAAAAATGCTGGTTTATTACTATGGCAGCGACAAAATATTTTTTTTGCAACTACAGAGCCCGAATTTTTACAGAATTGAAAACTGAATCTCTGACAGATTTGAAAACTAAGGCTCTTCTAAATGATTATAATTAAAATGGTCAAAGGTATATATATACATGGGTTCCAAACATGAGAGCAATCTTGAGTGCGTTCCAGTTTTAAATTACTAAAGTAAACATAGCCCACTAGAAAACCTCCTCCTTTTTGAAATCGGTTAAAAATTAAATTTTCCTGAGAACCTATTCTGTGATATCAGTGAGTTTTCACTTCTCACTTTTCGACCGTGAAATGTATACACGGTTTCTGTATAGTTTCACAAAGAGGACACCACTGACATCTCAGAATAGGGCCTCTGATCTCAAGATTACGTTCAGATTTGAGAGTGATCTATAACGTGTCATCAATCGTCGTGAGTGAAAATGGAAAGGAAATTTCAAAAAAAAAATTAAATTGCTGTCAGTGTAGGTAAGTAAAGTAAAAAAATTTTTACGCCTAAGAATACCAGGATAGTTCTATTTGTTTTTAAGGAAACGTAATAAATAAATAACACCGAACAGTCACATGTATGTGAATAGTCTTGACTCCACATTATGTTTCCCTGTCTCGTGGATATCAGAAACTACGAGTACCATGTTACCACAACACCCAGACCCGAAAATATTATTTTCAGATCATGTAAACATTTGTCCCGCCGCGGGAATCAAACCTTACGCCATCGAGTGTTAACTCACACTTACACAGATCTTGAGGTACTTTGTTTCATGTACTAGTTATACCTAATCTCATTTTCATATAAATAACTATTTACACTGCAGTATAAACCATCGCGTGGTTTTCATGCACTAATTGACTCTGATAGGGAAATTTCATTATGTTAATGATGCAAGGGGCAGTGTTTTGAAGGAGTCATTAATTTGATAGTGCATTAGCACTGGCGTGATCGATAATAGCCCGCTTTGATAAATTGCTTTGCGAATGACATGCCTTGGCATTATACGAAAATACAGAAGGTACCTACTATGTGAACTGTTTCACAAAATGCCAAATACTGGATCTCAAAATAGTTACAAATCGTGTACTTATTTATCATAATGCTACTGTTACACATGCTCTAAAATTGCATGCTAAAAAGCGTACTATTGAGTATGCTCAATATGAGTTTTAAGTATGCTTCTGAATCAGCATCTCACTCAAAGCAAACACTCCAATACAAATGCCATTTTATAGCGTGCTCTCTTCCTCTCTCTCTCAGTTCAAACAAAGCCATGGACAATCAAACATCTATCCGTATGGAGCTGAATAAGATCATCCTTTTGCTGGCACTGCAAAGCATCCAGAAGCTTATATCAGCTACCTTTCTCGGAACTTGGTGGCAGTTTTTTTTAAGTTTTTAAATTAAAATTAGCCGTGGTGGCCCCGGCTGAAGAATAGGCCCCTCTATGTCTACCTATCCGCGGATGTCGTAAAAGGCGACTAAGAGAAAAAAGCTAGGGGATGGGCAGCAGCGTCCCTCATTTTAACAACGATAGCTCTAACTGCGCTCGCCAACCCGCATGCCCAGCGTGGTGAGTTTGGGAAAATCCCCCCACATGCTAAGGAATTCGCTCTGTCTGTGGGGGAGGCCATGTTCAGCAGTGGACGTCGTCATACGGCTGAAATGATGATGATGAAATTAAAATTATTTTCAACAATGATGATGGTTTTCAACAATAGTACCAAAGTCCACAAGGACAAATAATATGTGGCGGATGGCGGACTACTAGAAGAAAACCCCTTTTTCATCTCAGAAAACCCCTACCATTAACCTCATTTGAATAACGATTCCGTATATTTTTCAATTTTGTTACATAAATCATAGGAAGAGCTCCAAGAATTATGATTAAAACGTGGAACTATCTCGAACAAATGGGTGGCAAGATAGTTTTAATGGTCATGCTCAGTTATTTTCAAAAGAAAAGTAATGTGGATGGAATAGTAGACGTAATTTTGCCAATGACAAGTAAGTAGAGAAGGGTTTAGCACTGATGTGGAGTTCTCGTTTCACCTTTAAATGAGTTCATAACGCGTTCCAGGAGATAAATAGTAATTTATATGGAAATATTTAGATGGAGTAGGTATTTAAATTTAAAATTGGAACGCACTGAAAACAGCTCACATATTTGAGAGACATTTAAAAATCTGCCTCTTACAGTTTATATGTATGTACCTAGGTAATTTTGTTTGCAGCTAATTCAACCTGAATTTATAGCAGACAGTGCTAGACCGTTTCTTTATAGTTTACAACAATACCGTATTATTGAAATATACGTCCCAATTTTGTAAATATGCGTACAATAGTGAAGCTTACATTATCGAAATTTATCGTGCAGTTTATTCTTTATACCTGCAAGCTCCGGCCACGTGGTCCGACCGCAGAGTTCGATCGATCGGTCAAAGCAAACTTTTTTTACAGTTGGTTCGATTAATCAAACAATGTTTTCTCGATACTCTTAATTAATAAATAATAAATAAATATTCCAGACATATCACACACGGTCAACTGATCCCAAACTAAGCATAGCCTGTACTATGGGTACCAGAGGCTGATATACATATTACATAAATATTTAACACCCAGACACAGAACATTAATAATTAATATTAATTCATTGTCTTTTTCAAATTTTTCGTCCAGGAGCAGTTTCCAACTCAGATGACAAGCGATAGGTGACAAAAAGTAATAAGTGACGTGGTAGACGGTGTTGGTGTCACAATTATCTGTTCATTTACCATTTAAGTTACAGCCTATGTTTTATTGTGTCACTGTTTGTTTACCCAAATAAATAAAATAAAATAAAAAAAAAAAGTAGGTACAGCACACAGAACGCGTGTGTATAGGACAAACTTTAAGTGAGAGCTTATACTTATTATTCAAGAAGAGTTCTGCTTCAGAATAGTTTGGGTTTATTTTATTTGTTTTGATAATTGGGGTTTTTCAAGCAGACAACCTTGGCAACAACTATATTCACGTTCTACCTCGTGTACGATAAACGAAATGTAGCTACACAATAGAATAATAAGTTAACTATAAACCAAGTTCCAAATACGGTGTATTGCATCCATTGTATCGTCCGACTTAGATTCCAAGAGCCTCATTTAAAGTTCAGCATACCGCAATTGCAAACCAACATGAGGCAGGTTTGCGAACTTATCTTAACTTGGTCCTTGCGTTATATTAGACATGGAACTTTAAACTCACTACGTAAGGGGCTCCACTGAAGTGATCCTAAACGGGTACTTGAAATTGCTCCATTTATTTTTTGGGTGGCATCCATTTATTATTATTTTATAGCCGTGGTGGCCCCGGCTAAAGAATAGGCCCCTCCATAACTACCTACCCGTGGATGTCTAAAAGGCGACTTAAAGAAAAAAGCTAGCGGATTGAGTCCCCTATTTTCACAAAGTTAGCTCATTGCTCTCGCCAACTCGCATGTCCAGCTGGGTAAGTATGGGTAAATTCCCCCCACAAAATGCTACTCCATATACTAGCAACAGCGCAATTTTTGCCAATAATCAATTTATTCGCTGAAATTATCGTTAAAAAAACGGGTTTAAATAAGCAATTAAACAATCTATACAGTAACATTAATTTAACCAAATTGGTTCTCAAGCAATCAAATTTGTAAAATTAGGCGATATCAACACAAAAAAAACGCTAAAATAAACACCCAGCTCATTGTGCGTGAAACGATCAAGGTTGATACAATGTGGAAACTAGTGCTTTTGGTAGTTGCGATAATTTCAACGTCATGAAGAATCATGTCATCAGGTGTGTCAAGCGTGTCAAGGTGTCAAGCGGTGGCCAGTATATATGATGGCCATAATGCAGTAGTGATTTCACATAGTTGCTGCCAGAAATTAGCTATGATTCTCGCTTCTTAAATAATAAAATCACGCCGGTTTTCCAGAGGGGCATGTAGAGACCACGGCTTTCCACTTGCTGCGATTCTGACAAAACTCTTACGCTTCATCCACTCTCATCACATTCCACATGCATTCTCCGTTTTAATGTACTCGTGACCTGGCCTTTTTCTAAAACTTCAAAGAAAAACTTAAACCAAACTAAGCTAGATACTACTGAGTAGAGTTAGTACTCTACTACTAGTACTAGTGTACTAGAGAGCTACTAATTTGGCCCGAAAACACATGATTTTTGCATAGAGTTTTTTCAAGGAAAAATAACGATTTTGCTAGGCCCTTTCGGACTAGCATACATAATTATGAATCACCTTGTTTAACGCTACAAATATTTTTTTATTAAAGTGCCATGACTTTAATAAAAAAATAACTACACTAACCAAAGCCAAAGTATAGTATATATATGGTATAGCCAAAGTATATAACGATGCAGTCTGCAAAACCCTTATTAATTCGTCCAAGCTCTCGAATTATTAACTATGTTACAAAATTGTGAGTCGTGAGACGTGCTTATATATTTATGACCAACAGGTAGATAAGAAGCATTACCGCCCCTTGTAAGATCCCCAAGGTTGGGTATCAACTTCATCGTGAATAATTAATGCTGTTTAGAATAGTAAGTAACGTCCCACTAGTTCTTGCAGGAAACGTGGTGACTACATATATATTTTCATGGCTGGCGAGTCCAGCCACCCTGCAGGGACGCATGGGATCTATTCCCGCTGCGAGATCCTTTAAGGTATACTAAGAACGGAATTCTCAAAATTCAACTCCTAAGAGGGTGCAGCGGGGTTGGAAGTTTGTATGAAAAACTTCACGCGAACTAAGTCGTGGGAGCTTTCACTAGTAGAATATATATATATATATATATATATTTATATTTCAAAATTAGGCTTTCGTTTTAGACTTTTAGGAGCTTGCGATATCGTTGAGTTATATCGCACTCCCTCAAATGCCAAATTCAAGATTTGTTGAGTTTTTTCAGTAGAGATAGGATAATTTCGAAATTAATTGTATATGACATTATAAAGGACATATTGCATGCCGTTTGAACACGGTTTTAGGGCCAGAAAATTCAACCAATTTACTTTTTGTTTTTTTTTTATACTACTGAGGTACCAAACAAGCATACGGCCCACCTGTTGGTAAGCGGTTACCGTAGCCTATGAGCGTTTGCAATACCAGAGGCATCACGCACGCGTTGCCAACCCCGAACCCCCCTAAAGAGCTCTGGCAACCTTACTCATCGCAGGAACACAACACTATTTGAAACAAATAATGTTATTTGGCTGGATCTTCTGTAAGGCTGTTGATATTTTGATTCAAAATTGTTAAAGCGCAAGCGATGTCGCTGACACAAAGCTGATTTTGCCTTCTCTGTGTATTATTAGTGCTTGAAATGCTATTTTAGGAATACGAATGCTTATTTTGTTTTCTCGTTCGATGAGTGTAAGGAACAGAAATGTTTTTATATCAATTTTGTTATTGTTCCCCTTCACAGACTATTTCCATTAAAAAGAACTGGAATATCTAGTCTAACCTGATCACTAACAAAGGATAACCAAGAAATAATTAGTGACAGGACAAGCAAGCAACTTATTTTCCAAACGCATTCAAAAAGTAGCCTTGTGAAATACATGATCTACCTTCTTTTTGTACAAAAGTATTCCGAAGTACAGAACAAAACGATGGCACTGTCATCATTACAATCTTGTATTTCCATAATTTGTGTGCGTCTTGTCGGAAAGTATTGTAATATTTACCGTCTTGGCTGGCTCGCGTGGCTACACTGCGTAATCGTAATTTATATCAACAAAGGATCTTATCTTTAAAAACGTATTCCAAATTTATGAGTCTGCTTTGTTGAAAAAAAGTCTGTAACATTTTTATGTAGAAACTCTTGAGATGATAAAAACTTAGCTCTACATGATGAAAGTTGACTTTTAGGAAATTTATGTTCGTAGCAATTTATGGGAGTCTTTTGTTGGAAATAAATCTTGTGGGATGGAAAAACTTTACTTTTGTATAGACCTAATGAAGTTTTTCAAAAGTGCCTTACAATTCTTCGAAGTATAGTAGCGAAAAACAGGCATGACTTCAACTTGTTTTAAAACAATAAAATTAACAGACTGGTTGTAAAATCAAAAGTGGTGAACACTATTCCTTTGTGGTATTGTGAAAACGGAGTAAAACTATGTTACTTCCGCAAATAAATGTTTTTTTAGACGTTCAGTTTACCCCAAAATCATCTTATTTATATCATTGAGGGAACATACGCATACTGTTACTTTGTAGTACATCGTAAGTAGAGTTGTAGCTGAAGAATAGGCCCTTCCATTACTATTCGTGGATAGCGTAAGATGCGACTAAGGAAAAAAACTAGGGGATGGGCAGCATCGTGCCCTATGAACAATAGCTTAATCGGGCAAATACCCCCAAATGATTGTTTGGGTGCAGGCCGTACATAGACGGTCGCGCTGACCTATGTTCAGCCGTGGACGTCCTACTGCTGAAACTATGAATAAAATACAGTAATTTAAATGACTGTCTCTGTTGTTTAAGGATATTATAATTAGATGCAACATAATACTTGTATACCTACCTAATATAATTAACGCAAGTTTAATTATAATAGTAAAACACTGCCGTTTATTTTTTTCATTCTTTGTAGGGAACTACAAAGAATGCTAAAGTATTGGATAAATAATGGACATAATAATTGCATTATTGAAACTGGCAAATTTTATGTCAGGCTTTGAAATTTTACTTTATTTTTGGCTGGTTCTGGCCCGGTATTAGGATTAGGCGACATTGAGAACTCTAATCAATAACGGCCACAAAAGGTATGAGACATTTTTTGCGGCCCCAAAGTAAATAATAATGCGAACTAACCTGCACCGAGTTAATTTGGAAAAGGATCACAATACTTCATTTAGACCATGGTTTTGAGTTGGCCTCTAAAGTTAACACATAAACATTTGAAGTGGTGATTGCGTCAAGTTTGGAGGCTTGATGACATCATTTATCTCCCTGTAATGGAACATTTGCGACGGTATATGGCCATTAGTTAGTGTAGGTGCCACTTAGTTCTCGTCCGAATACGACTAGTAGGAACTAGTAATTTGGAATTTTACTGGCGTTCCAGGCGAACTGAGAGTCTGAAGCCGTTTTCAGTGCAGTTTTGCATGTCATTTGTTACCAAGAACGTAAGGTGGTCTATTATGTTGTAAACGCCGGGAAACAATTGTTTTGACTTTTGTAGCTATTTGAAACACTTGGAAACTGTTTACAGCCAATTCAAAATGCCATAATTCGTTTTATGCCATATGGTCAAATATTTTCATCGCTAGCGCTGCATTCAACGAGATTGAGTTTGAGTTGAAGCCACAAGTTCGTACGAAACAAGCACGATGCTATGAATAAATCGTAAGCTGCGCTCTGACCATGATATATGTCGGTACAAATTGGATTTATTTCCCTTTCCATTTCCATTGGTACTCATCATAAACTGTTATTGCACGTATGAGCGATGAGGTGTTATGAATAAAATATTTCACCATAAGCATTGGTTTTCCAAGAAACGGTGACCGTATTTGAAAGCCGTTAACACGAAAAAGGCAAATTATTCTCTACTAGCTGCTGTCCGCAGTTGTACGCGCGCGATAAGCAATCTACATATAAAATTTCAGGATATTCTTTCCTACGTTACGGAGCTAAGTACTAACAAGTACCTATATCTACACAAAAACCTTCGCATTTATAATATAGTATTAGGCGATGTTTGGATAGAATACCCAGAACCTATACCATCCCCTCCGCCTAGTCGGCCTTATCCGCAGGAAAGACATGGTCAATACGAGTGCAGCTGATTAAGGAAGGTTTCCGAACGATGTTTTCCTTCATCGTGCTGAGGACATGTTAATGCGCACATAAATTGTTTGAATAGAAAAATCAGTAGGTGCACGGCTGGGACCTGCAATCTACGGATCGATATTCGAGGTATCTCCCACTAGCCCAACACAGCTCTTACAGTTGGCATGAGACAGTCGTAATTTCTTAAGAAAACAGGGCTTTAGTGCGTGTCACGTAGGCGACGGCTTTGATCAGAATTTGTATCATTGCGAGTTTTGGACAGGAATTCTAAGTGAGTCTTGTGACAAGTGCCTACGTTCATTCAAGTTAGCTTACATGCTACTATCAGTATCCTAATAATATAATCAGTATTCTACTAATCTTAATTAATATAGTTCTTACTTTTCTGACTGAATTACAATCAACGTACCTACCTACACCGTAAAGGCCTAAAAACAAGAAACTTATGGTAAATTGTCCTGACTGGCCTCATAGTTCAGTTGGTAGTAACTCTGCCTTCTGCGCTAGAGGTCGCGGGTTCGATTCCTGCACTGGACAAACATTTGTGACTAACACAGATGTTTGCTCTGTGTCTGGGTATAAATATATATCTATTAAGTATATCAGACTCTGGTCACCATAGTACAGGCTATGCCTAGTTTGGGATCAGTTGACCGTGTGTGATATGTCCGGAATATTTATTTATTATTATTATTAATAATTCTATTCCTAAGGGGTAGCATGGGATGACAACGTTTTTAATTATGACAATCAAATTCCTTGAAATTACAAACTTGAAACTAAACAAATATAATCTTTGGAAAAAATAAAACGTTATTGTTTTTACAGAATGGTTTCTATTGGTATAGAAAGGGTGTGACGTTTTTCTATCTTTGGTTCAAATCTCGTAGCAAGCTGCTGTTATAATTTGTGCTCTTTTATTATTTTCAAAACGTGAAATCTTTATAAGTTACAAGTTCCGTCCTTAATAACTTACTTTCCTCTGAGTCTTATATCCAGCCAGCAGCAGAATGAAAATATTTAGCCAATTTCATTTAATCCTCTAGCAGCCGGCAAGGCAGGACTGACTTAATCCGATGGTCTAAAGAAACAGACGAGAAAATAGGTAAAGTAGATTAGATACATAGTCTAGATATTGCAGTCTTTTTGCAGACCTTTTTTTGCAAATAATCTTGTTCCTGTTTCTTATCCAAATATTCGGACATGATTGTGACTACCCCAATTAGACATCCTCAAGGATCTGATCGCCTAGAGATCTGGTTGTCTATCATGCTTGGGGATAACAGTCGTAAGCCTACTAACTAGAATCTTCAAAGTATATATACATATATATATATATTATTTTTTTCCGGATCTATCACACGGTCAGCTGATCCCAAACTAGGCATAGCCTGTACTATGGGTACCAGAGACTGTTATACATAATATATATATATATATATATTTAACACCCAGACACAGAACAAACATCTGTATTCATCACACAAATGTTTGTCCAGTGCGGGAATCGAACCCACGACCTCTAGCGCAGAAGGCAGAGTTACTACCAACTGAGCTATGAGGCCTGCCTTTTTTATTATTATTTATTTAAGGAGTTTGAGAATTTTACTATAAATGGCCATGTTTAACTCACTCGTTCCTAATAGAGTTTCATTTCGTTGCTCTAGAAAATCTTTTTATGACGGCGTTATCGTATTGCATGCCCGAGAACCTTTTGGGTATTACGTATAGCTTACCAACGATTTATGTTTCCTAATATAGGCAAGAATAGATTACGTATCATAACTTATGGCCACTAAAATTATTATGGGCCATGTAGATTATGATCTGATACAAAAAATGTACGCTTCTAGCTAACTGCCTGAATTATTTTGTGTGTTTGTCTTTCATTGCATTATTTATATTCAGAGCTCTTTAGGGGGGGAGGGGTTCGGCAGGCAACGCATTAGCAATGTTCCAGGTGTTGCTGATGTCAATAGGCGACGGTAACCACTTACCATCAGGTGGGCCGTAAGCCTGTTTGCCTCCGTATAACATAAAAAAAAATAAATAAAAATTTGGTATCTTTTTCATAGTGATGACTGTTGCCCAAGCACGAATAATTTGCGTTAGCGTTACGATACTATAATAAAAATAATAGCCTATATTTGCAATTACTTTTTACATGTTTTAAATTCTATAAAATCGACCATTATTTACGAAACGTCAATTTCCCATAATGCTCTATTATTTTATTTCAAAAAAGCGTAACTGAAACAAAAAACCATAAATTACTTCATAACTATTTTGTTTATGTATCATCATCATCATCAGCCTGTAGAAATCCACTGCTGGTCATAGGCCTCCAATAGTTCCATGACAAACGGTCTTGAGCCTTTTTCATCCACCGACTTCCTGCGACTTTAACAATGTCATCGGTCCATCGGGTGGGAGGCCTTACAACACAGTATTTGTGTTTGCCATTCGAGAACTTTTATTCCTTAATGATTTTGGTTCTACGAGCTATATGGCCTACCAACAGGGAAACACCCCGGCCCGGAAAAAATAATTACAGATCAACGCGAGGATTAAACCCGCACCTCATCTTCGTTTCAGCCGGGCAATCGTTCGCCGAGCTAGTCAAATAGCAAAATAACTGCTGTTAAGCAAAAATTTATCATTTTATGCCCCCATAAACAATTACCTCGAACTTCCAATACATTTTGAGATCTATTTCTGCAGTGCCCTTGTTTGTAGCAATGGTATCAATTTCATGAGGAAATAAACTTGATCATAACTTGTTTATAGACCCTATATGAACAATAAAATGATAAATCGTAACAATAAAAGAGCTATCGGCGAACAAAATAGTAAACCTCCTATATGAGTGCGAAGTAATGATCGGGATTTTCACAATGCGTTGTCGTTCTAGATATTTTGTTTGTATTGCAATATAATACAAAATGTCACGACCAATTTAGTACAAAAAAAGAATGAACAAATTTTGTTTATAATATGTTCATAACCGTATCGCTTCCTGCGAGTAATTAAAAAAAATGCTAATATTTGCAAGCGCGGTTCGTCAAAATTCGCGCTAACTTATTTTTTTTGTATAAATCCTATTAATGTAATTTATATAGGTATCTAGAATCCCTAATAAATAACCTATCGTACCGTGTATAAAACAATGAACGTAAATACTTTTCACAAACCTTTTAACTGATGAACCTAATGGTAATGCAAATGTGTCCATATAATTTTATACAATCTAACTCTAGTATTCTTAGGCGATATTATTTTTTCCTCAAATCATATTTACAACAATCTAGGTACGTAAAATTATTTTAAGTAAAATTACCTTCTTTGATTAAATCTAGTATTCTAAGGCAATAGTAGTCATAAAATTGGCTTTCTTTATATGGCAAATCCTGTAAAACTTGTGAAACTGAAAATTGGTTGATTGACGATATACCCTGACGATAAGTAAAATATCTTCCAAATTGCTTTGTTGAGGCCAAAAGATGCTATAAATTCACTAGATTTGCTTACATATTGACGAAAATCTA
Organism: Anticlea derivata; assembly: GCA_947579855.1. Taxonomy (NCBI): domain Eukaryota; kingdom Metazoa; phylum Arthropoda; class Insecta; order Lepidoptera; family Geometridae; genus Anticlea; species Anticlea derivata. The sequence goes on from OX388262.1 coordinate 8,369,202, forward strand.
TGACAGTCTAGGCCTTTTTAATAACAAGATAAAAACGTTAGAATCAGTTGAAATAAAACCGGATTGCCGCAACCACTAAATACTTGTAGGTACTGATAAAATTAAATTTATTTGATGTAAGAAAATAATCATAGGCTTAAACGAACAGCTATAAACGTTGACTTTTTATTCACGTTAAACTTGCTCATTTCAGTTTATTGCATGAAATAGACGAGTAAAAATTTGCATAAAGCCAGCGGTCACGCATACACGCGGTTGTTTCTTTTACAACGTTCTTAGGCTTTCATCGTGGCTTTTATGTGGGGCGTTGACCCGTAAGCAGTCACGAACTAGGAGAAAAACATTAAACTACTTGCGTTTATGTTTTAATACATTCAGATGCACCTTGAGCTATCGTCTTTGCGTATACAGAAGGAAAATATTTTTGAAAACTAAAATGAACATCATCATCATCTTCTTGAAGTCCGCTGCTGAACTTAGACCATAAAGTGTGCCACTACGAACGGTCTTAAGCGTTCTCCACCCTTCGACTTCCTTCAACTTTGGCCTATCAACACTGCGTTGCCGGGTTTGTGGTCACCATCCGAAGACCTTTAATCCCCAATGATTGTCTGTTCTGCGAATTATATGGCCCGTCCATTGCCACTTTAACTTGATGAAATAAAATTATGCTTCCTGAGTTTTTCCAAGTACCTACTCGAGTTTTTTTTTTGAGTTTGCTTATACTATTCCTGGCCGTGATTTTTACAAACAGGAAATTAGATCGTACTTTAATAAAGGTAAGTTTTTAATTAAATATCTACTTTCAAAAGGGTTTTATTTTATTATGTATGTAGTTGATAATGAGCTTAAATATAGTTTACTGTTACTTGAAGATCGTGACTTTCTTCTTTGTCTTATTTATTCATCAAAAAGTTTCGTTGTCCACATTCCGTTTCCATCATCAGATCAGCTCGCTGTTACCATAATACTATATTGACATTCCCTGAAACACGATCTGAATTTGAATGTTCAGTCAGATTAACATTGTTCCACTTGAACGGTCCGTTCCAAATTCAGGACACGATCTAAATTAAGTGATAAAGCGCTAGGTGCAGGCTGTCACTCGGCTGCAACGTCTTTGTCGATGGATTATTAAGTTAGAAGCTTGGAGATTGTTGTCTTTAAAGCTTGTAGTCGTAATCTGTTTCAACTACCAAATTCACATACAGTTACTGCCGTTACACGACGAAAATTTTACAGAAGAAGCCGTTTCATAATGCTTGTCCAAAGTGTTTTATATGCGGTGTCTAATCTTGTTTTCTGTAAGTATGTAATCATTTTGCTATAAAAACTCATCATCATCATTTCAGACGCAGGACGTTCTCTGCTGAGCATGGCCTGCCCCATAGATTTTCAGAGCATCCGTTCTTGTGTGACCTGCACACAACGGCTCCCAGCAACCTTTATTAGGTCGTCTTTCCATCTAGTGTGGGCCTGTTTTATGATGCGCTTCCCGGTGCGTGTTCTTCACTCTAAAACCTTTTTGCACTAGCGGTCGACGGCTTTGCGAGCTATGTGCCCCGCCTACTGCCACTTCAACTTGGTAATCTTCTTGGTAGTGTTTGGTGACTTTAACTTATCTACGAAACTCGTCATTACTAACGCGATCTCCAAAAAAATCTCAACTAAAACAAAACTAGATTACATTTCCAACAATTCGAATTGCTTTAAAATATAAAGAAATCGTACATATTTAATCTAGTTGTAATGATTATTCATTATATAACAAATTAATGGGCAAAAGTAAAATTATAATTATTGTAGTGTTTTGCTACGAACCGTAGCATTGCGCTACGAACTTATCGCTAAGCAAAAATCTCCAACAACATGATCCAAAATCAAATAATCTTTGCGTCCACTGAGTACTATCGATGGAGTTGGAGGAACTAGAAGCGTGTTCAACGAAATTACTTCGGAACGGATCACTATCTGATTTTGATAAGTTTTATGACATACTTCTGAAAGGAAATGGCTACCCATTTTATATATAGTAGAAGGGTTACTGCGTGTTTACAAACTGAGTTTCTCTTTTTGTCAAGTACTCTTACAGGGGTTTTCGATTCTGATTTTATAAAAACCCAACCATCACAAACTCTAGGTGATTAATTGACTGTTTTGACCCCATATGATTCGTATGGGGCGTATTCGTATAAGGGGGTAACTATGGTGCCTACTATAGCTATGGTAACATAATACCTTGCAATACCAGAGGCATTACGCACGCGTTGCCGAATTATTTTTCTATATTTATCAATCCTATATTAGTATCAGAATGAAAACCTCACATTAATTTTTGAACCAGGAAATTAGAAATGCAAAGGAGAGCAAACTTCTGTTTTAAAAAAATTACAACAAACAAACTTTGTGAAATATTTGACGCAGGCACAGACGAATGTCATTACAGCGAATGTCGAGAGGCTATTCTGGCTTTTTCATGAAAATGCTATTCATATATTCTACATTTTATTTCCACATTTTGCGTCCATGAGCCTGAATATGAAGAGGCTTGAATAATGTGGGCGTCATTACTCGTAACATCTCAATTTAAATGTGTTTTTCTAAAATATTGTTTTATTATAAACTTTGCAAAAACCAAAATAAACAAATATCTCTAATTATATGGCCTCTCGTTTTGTCGTGATACTTATAAAATTTAAATTATAGAACACACTCAAAAATGTAACATCATAAAAACAGTACCAAATATCAACTCTACTTTACTATTACAATCCGTTTCAATATAATTGGTATCGGTGTTACGCTATCGGTATTTAGTATGTATGTGTAATTACTTTAGCAACTATTAGTGGTTAAATGGTGTGTGTTATGTACTTATTGCCGATATTACGAGTTAATTGCAATGCTCCTAATAGATTGATCGCCTCTTCTGTACAATCGGAGTTTTGCAGGTTTGTTAGCACGCGTTATAGCAACACAAGCTGTTTTTTTCAATTTGAGAGAAATACCAACTTGTTCGCGACCTTTGTGCAAAGTACGCCATAAAGAGTATGTGTTTACTCTGTTGGTGCATTATTGAATTCTTATTAGCCGTTACTGTATAATGGACTACTTTTGAATATAATTGCGGAAAAAAGTTCACACACAAAGAGTTACTTATTCGTTTTGGGTTGTGCTGCGTATTTTAGATTTAATTGAAGTCGGTTAGGATATATTCACTAAGCTTTCTTGAGTTTTTATTAGATCCAGATAATTACTAAGCATTTTAGAGTTTTGAAAGATTCAATTTCAGAACAAAATAAAATAGGGTTTTAGACTAAAACTGACATAAGAGCTGAAGACATGGTCGGGCGATTTGTTCCAACTGCTCAGGATAAAAATGCTCTTTGTAGAGCAAGAGGGATTTAGGTGCTTACGACAACTAGTTTTCGAAACAAAGTATTATTTTGTGAAATGACAAATAAAAATATCTTACAAACGTTTGTGTAAAAGTTTTGAACGCGGAAGTAAACATTTCCGTTGTAAGCCGAGTTCAAACCGCATGCGATGTGTCCTTGATATGGCGTATAAAGGTCGTTTCAAAATGATCCGTACCTCTAGTGAACATAGTCAGTTTTGAGGTTGATATTTAAAGGTGAACGATATAGCTCAACAATATCGCAAGCTCCTAGAAGTGCTTAAAGTTGAACACGGCTTTAATCCGTGTTCAAATTACTTAAGATATAGTTGAGCTAAATCACACAAATACACTTGAAAAACATTACCCTCCTTCTTTCTCGACAGTCGGTTAAATAGCTCTACTGATCTTCTGTTGGTTACATAATCCCAACCAATTGAAAATCATGTTTTTGCTAGATTAAAAGAGAAACAACCTTATATAACAACGACCCACTTACAACGATTGTTTAAGAAGTTTAACGGATGATTGACAATTCATATTTCTTAGAAAGCTCTTCGCCTCCGTCCCTTTAGCGTCCGTCAGCCCGGATGGTATTATAACAATGGCTTATGACTTCTCGTCAACCAAATGGAAGACAACACTTTAATGAAAACGTCACAGTCACTGAGCCGAAGCGACGTTTTCGCTCATCAAAGAAAGTTTTTGACGACGGTTTGGATAAGCGTCGGATCGAGGCATAATAATATCTTATCATCACCTCAGATGCTGCATAATTTGAATTGCCACATTTGATAGTGTAGCAAAATAGAGCGTCAAAATAGTAAAGCATTCGTAAAAAAGTTTTCACTCCACTCATGCTGCCATTACCTGTTTACATTTTTTTTTGTCAAGGGATAAGACGCACTCTGCTACGCTTAGACTGAGACTAGTCGCTAACTATTGGCCTCATACAGAAGCTTAAAGCCGCGCAGCGGGATATTGACAGGGCTTTGCTTGGAGTTACTACTACGCATAAAATCCGGAACGAGGAAATCTGCAGAAGAACCAAGTTCACTGACATAGCTCTCAGAATTAGATAGTTGAAGTGGCAGTGGGCCGGTTATATAGCTCGTAGAACCGACAACTTTTGGGAAATAAAGGTTTGCTAATAGCGGCCACGAACCGGACAACGCAGTCTTGGAAGGCCCTGATGGACCGACGACATTACATACAAAATTACCCAAGGAAAATTCTAAACAAGAATCATTCGTTTGATTCTTGTTTGGAATTTTCCCGAATTTTCTTGTTCGGACGTTATTTAAAACGTCTCGTTAGTCAATATAAAAAAAATACTGATTATTTATCATTCTGATAATTACGATAGCTCTCAAAAACATTTGAATTTTACTTCCGAGAATAAACATTTTATTTACTCCATTTTACTTCCAAACTTGGCACGCCTAAAACATTGTGATGTTTATTCAAATTGACGCGGAATAGGCACTGATAGGCGAGTGGATAGTCGAGTGGATAGGCAACTGATTTAGTGCCCACTTGTGTAGTGTGATAGCGAAACGGCTATATTGTCAAGATAATCTAATTGAAGAAGTCGTGTTTTGTCACGCAATGCCTAGAAGCGTTTAGGAACGACTATGGTTGAGATAAGAGAAGGCTAAAGGAGACATTGCGAGACTGAACCCTCGTCACTTAAGTTTTATCTAGACAAATACTATTGGTTTTTAACTAATTTTGTTTTTAGAAAGCATGAAAAAACAACAGTATTTCATTCTGTATCCTGCTGATTCCATTAGAGGAAAATAAGAGGTACTCGTCTATTTTGGCATACATTTATCTAACTAGTGAAAACTCCCGCGACTTTATTTGCGTGAAGGCAGCTGCCTGCGTCTTCCTAGGCGTGGTACCCGAATAATATAATAATAACACCCAACAGTTACATACATAGTCCTGACTCCAAACTAGGATTCCCTGTGTCGTGAGTATCAGAAACTAAGAGTACCATGACACCACAACCCCCAGACTTGAAACAAATATTTGCAGACCATACAAACACTTATCCTGCAGCGGGAATCGTACCCGCGCCCCTTATGTCTCTGATGCGTGAAAGAAGGAAATACCTACTAACCAACAACAAACAAACAAACATCGCATTTATAATATAAGTTTGACTAGACAGGGCTGCTCAAACACACCATAATTTCCTGAAATACCATAATTGGTACTTTGATGTAGAGTACAGAACATCTATTGAATACCTATTAATACAGTAGTTACCTACCTAGTTTCTTAATTACCTTAACGAGAATAATTTACCAGTTAGAAGAATTAAGCCCCGTTATTTGTATATAATCTTGAACTCCGGAAAACTCAACTTAATTTAAAATGTTGGTTGTAAGTTTGCGGAGCGTTCGCATTTTCGATTAAGCTTCGGAAAGAGCGTAGTAAATTAAAACCAGATTTTAGCACACTCAGACCACTCCTTACGAGTTTCCACCCCTTCCCGCGTAATCCCAACACATCACATCCTGCGCCCTAGCACAGGACGCAACAGATATATTTTATATAAGTTAGAACATGCTAAAGATGCGATTTTCAAAATAATCTTAATTGGTTATTTGTGTGGATCTGATGATGAAGACCAACTGTGGACGAGAGAGCTCCTTGATAAATAATAAAAGGGCTACTAGATAATAGTATCCGCAAGCTGATGCCCAAGCATGGCTAGTCTGCCCACCCATGCTTGCCAATTGGTTGTAGAATAAGCCTCTTTCGGGATGGCATACATATTCCGAATCACTTGTATACAATGCCTACAGCATAAGCTCATTTATAAAAAAGTATACATATTATCTTTGAACTTCTCTTAAAAACAGTCTTAAAACATAATTTCTAAACATAACCCTATTTTAGAGCAGTAAACGTCTGCATTAACCCGCATCTAGATATTTAAGCGGTGTCGAGTGTCGCCAAAACCACTGCAGTATTTCAGCAGCTGGATCCCGAAAACGGAATAATCCAGCTGTTAACTGCCCCTTAGCAAACATTCGAAGAATCTCATTTAATTTTCCAGTATGTTTGGAAGTGTATTTAGGCAGTGTGACTCGGTTGATGTAAGTTTACACCTCGCATAGAAAATCATCCACTGCTGGACAAAAGCCTCTCCAAGGAGTGCCACGATTCTTCTTCTTGTCGTGTCACTGATTCTTTCTTGGTCATCCCGTATTAGGTCAGTGACCATGTTGAGGTGTGGTGGCCCTGAAAAGGGCCGTGAAGAAATAACTTAATCCTTTCTCTACACGGATTCTTTCTTCACGGTCATAGTGCTACGTTGAACGGTCATGAGATGGAAAAGTTTCATCAAACGACTTCCCGCAACCTTCGCAATGTCGTCGGTCCGCATCGACAATGGTAAACAAAAACAGACTTCAAAGCTACATGATGAGGAAATTATACAATTACAATTATGTTTATAAAACATAAAATAAAATAAAAATTACAGATGAGTCCTATATCGCACCTAACGGTAGTTGCCGTTTCTATGTATGCGCGAACTCACATCATTTTGCCCTCTCGGGATGGGATAGACAAGCCATTAGAAAGGCTCTAAGAGGCGCGCCTAAATCCTTTCACCATCAGTCAAAGGCCCTTTTAAGGGCCACCATACTCAAGCTGGTCAACAGCTGGTATACAAGATGACCAAGAAAGAATCAGTGACACAACCCGCAAGCAATTAACCATTGAATGTGCGTGTGTGCTGAATTATCAAAAAACTGACTACAGTTAAATTAAGACATTATCTCAAAATATATAATCTTTAAATACAATGATTGATCTTATAGTTGAGAATAGATGGATCTCTTTGGCCGCTCTAGACAAAAGTTAAGCCGCAGCAGCCCAGACTAATTCCAATACAATTAAGGATCAGCATTACACGGTCACTGCCAGGTCGTGCCTGTCTGAATGTAGCTTTATCCTCGTATCTTATTATACCGTCGACCTATACAAGGTGATACTTAATATATATGCTATCCCCAAAGGGGCTTAAACTATCAGCGAAAGAAAGATTATGTTTTTGTCTCCATCATCTTTACATAGTATATACCTACAATACTTATAATATTCTGCTGTATCCCATTTATTACTGTTAACCTTTGTTACCTGAAAATCTATGGGGATTTTGGGGATGCCTATATTCAGCAGTGGTTGTCTAACCGCTGTTATGATGATGATGATGACTATAAAGATAGTAGGCAAAGCAAGTCCGACCCAGACAATACATATTTCTAAGTCAGTGAATCGAAAGCGGTACCCTAGCACCAGTTTGATTCGCTGGCGATGTCGTTAATAACAAAGACTATTATTGTCAAGTTCAAATTAAAACATTTATTTCAAACTAGTTTCCGATCGTGGCGTCACTCGCGTGGTATAGAATATCGCGTGGTTGATAAAAATTAGCCTATATGTAAAGAGGTAAAGAACTCTATCTATTCCAAGTTTCAACGAAATCGAGACGGTACAGTGTGATTGAACCACAAACATCCAAACATCCTCATACACTTTAACATTTATATTATTATATTTTAGTAGTAGTGGGATTAATCTACGTCATTGAAGTTACTATTTGGCGTGAGCGACGGTTTCACCATCCTTAGATGTTCATAGCCCAAGCACGAATAATTTATGATAACGTTACGCTTACGATAGGATACTTAAACTCAAATATTAATAAATCAAAATTAAATGATTCAAGCATTACCGATTATTTGGCAATTTCTATCGTATCGTAAGCGTAACTTTACCGTGAATTATTTGTGCTTTGGCTACCAGAACGAAACTTCTGTTGAATTACTGAGATCATTCATTCGTTCAACTGCGAAGGAGATTTTGCATTATCTTCCAAACTGTATACCATTAGCCACTTGATTAAATAAACGTTTTCTTTTTACTTAGGTGTCGTTTTGATTTATGATAAAGTAATCCACGTAGACATTATTAAAAAAATATGCTTACGACTTTTAAACCCAAGAATGGTAGACCATCCTCTCAGATATCCCCTCAGATAGCTCGCAGAACCGACAAAGGTTGGCTAATAAAGGTTCTCGAATGGCGACCGGGAACCGAACGACATAGTGTTAGAAGGCCCTCCATCCGATGGAGCAACGACATTGTATAGCTTGGGGGAAGTCGGTGGATAGAGGAGGCTCAAGACCATTCGTCATGGCACTCTACGGGAGGACTATTTCCAGCAGTGGACTTCTGCAGGATGACACTCACCCTCTAATTCATAATCAGCTCGATAACTCTCGCCTGTCCGTTTCTAACCGTAAAGAAAAGAAAGAGGCGGGCCGTATGTTGAACGAGCCGATAAAGTTAGTGTAGTTAGTTAGTAAGTTAGCCGTGGTGGCCCCGGCTGAAGAATAGGCCCCTCCATATCTACCTATCCGCGGATGTCGTAAAAGGCGACTACGGGAAAAAAGCTAGGGGGTGGGCAGCAGCGTTCCTCATTTTAACAACGATAGCTCTAACTGCGCTCGCCAACCCGCATGCCCAGCGTGGTGAGTATGGGCAAAACCTCCCACATGATAAGGAATTTGCTCTGTCTGTGGGGGAGGCCATGTTCAGCAGTGGACGTCGTCGTACGGCTGAAATGATGATGATGAAAGTTAGTGAGTAAGAGGTTTGTATCATAAAAATAACCAACAAGGCTTCAGTGCTTATAGGGTTACGCTTATAACAGAAAAATAAAAAAGTGAAATGGACATGGGGGTGAATGACGAAAGGGTTTTTAAAATGAATCCCGTTAAAAATACACATACGATACATGATAAATAGATTATAGGGTCATCTCATCGGCGAGGCCGAATAATGGTATATTCTAATTTAGGGTTGGGTGTAATGCACGAATGTTGTTAGCTGTCAACGAGACTTGTGGCGTAATGGGTCATATACCCAGGCCAGGTGTTCATTGTTCGAAAACTTTGGACTTCTGACTCGTAAAGCCGTGTACAAACGGCCATACTAAATCTATTCTTTAATTCTTTAATTCTTTAATTCGACGACGATAGGATGCTGCTGCCCATCCCTTAGCTTTCCTCCCTTAGTCTTGTGTCTTAGGATCCTTACGATATCCACGGGTAAATATGGAGGGGCCTATTTTTCGGGGCCACCGCGCCAATATTATAATGTAAAATAATAACTCAAACTCAGCAACGAAAATCATACAGCCAACATGGTACGTAAATCATCATGTGCTTAGTAAATTTTAATTTGCGAGAAAATTCAAAAGTTAGCTGTTGTGCGAGTAAAAGTTGAGTATTTATGGAAACGGCTTGTGGCAGTTAATTCTTTACGAGGTCATTATGGCCACCATTAAATGTATGATTACAAGGGTCCTGTTTTGGGCAGTTTGTGTAAGCACATCAACTTTTAGCAAACGACCGGCCTACTTTAATTAATTATAGGCTGTTTTCAGCTTTGTGTTTTTCTTTGCAAAGTTAAAACATTAAAGTTACGAATACTTTTGAAAAAATGTTTAAATTGTTTCAATTAAAACGAGAACCGTTACTACAAAAGTGTAGACTCTACTTATTTTCTTAGTTAGTAAAACAAGAGGTGTTGACCATTTTACACAGCATGTGGTGTTAAAATTCTTCTAGGTATTTTAGTTCATTAATAGAAATGTAATAAGGTAATAGAATAGAGAACGTTTATTTGACATACACACAAACGAATTGCCGTGGTGGCCCCGGCTGAAGAATGGGCCCCTCCATATCTACCTATCCGCGGATGTCGTTAGAGGCGACTAAGGAAAAAAAGCTAGGGGATGGGCAGCAGCGTCCCTCATTTTAACAACGATAGCTCTAACTGCACTCGCCAACCCGCATGCCCAGCGTGGTGAGTATGGGCAATGGCCATGTTCAGCAGTGGACGTCGAACGGCTGAAATGATGATGATGATGATGACACACAAACGAACACAGAACGGACATAGAAACATACACGGAGTAAGAACACAAACGACAACAAAAAAAAACCGAATGGACACCTCCTATCCACCTACATGTAGGCAGGCATTCACCTCACCAAAAGTCAACCAGTCTCTCTCTGTGTCGGGTACAGCAAAACAGGCCCAGACTCAACTACTAATAGGCTTACGACTCTTACTCCCAAGCATGGTAGATATCCTCTCTGCTCAGGCGTTCAGAATCCTTAAAGATGTCTAAGGTGGGTAGTCAGAGGCACGCCCAGACATACATTTTGGAACATATCCACATTTTGCAGTAGGTAGAAGGTATTCCATACGTGACAGGTTGCAAGCCCATCGCTGCTTATAAGAATACTTACTGGCTTGCTTACGATGTTTTCCTTCATCTCTTTAAGCACGTGTTTGTACGCACATAAATTTAACGAATAGAAAATTCCATTGGTGCACGACCGGGATTCGAACCCACGACCTGCAGAACAAAAGTCAGAGCATATCCCATATTCAAAATAATACACTTTGATAGTGACGGCATCGTAAAAAAAACATTTAAAAATCCTCGTATTTTTATATCGTCGAGTTTATTTTTTTCACATAACACTATTCCAAATTTAAAAGTTTTCTCACTCCTATGATATTCCGGGCGCCTTCATTATCAAGTAAATCCTGCAAGCCAGTACTTCCTATAAATTCAATTACGCGTGTGTTCCGCCCTAATTAGACCATGGACTGCAGGAAAACACAGCCTCGCCTCGCAAATGGAGCCATAAAAAGGAAAAAAAGAAAAAAAAGACGACACTCAAGAACAATACGGACAATGTGTACTGAATACCGACGCCATTTGTCTTTCTGTCTAATCTTTCATGATGACGATGTTGTTTTGCGATTCACGTTCTCATTTGCAATAAGTGAGGGAAGAGATCTGTTACCGGTCCATTTGCATATTAACTCTGGGTATATACTTCCTTCTTATAACAAGGTTTTATTTACTTGCCTTGTATGTTTGTTTGTGTAGTAAAAATTTCGCAAGCAGATTTTAACACAGTTACCGTTTTTCAGTTGCTTAACTACCTGCCGAGTTGCGATGGCTATATTAAGACCTATACTAATAATATTACAAAGAGGTAAAATTTGTTTGTTTTTGTTTGTATCTTTAAATTTCTGAGCCGATTAAAAAAAAATATTTCACTAAAAGAAAGCTACACTATCCTTGTGTAACATAGGCTATCTTGTATCTTGATAAAAATAATTTTTCATTCCGAAAATTCAATATTTGTAAATCAAGACGGATGAAAAATCGCCGCTTGGCTTAGGAGTCCTAAGTAACTATTTTTTAATCTGTGACAACTGCGCGCTGATTTAGTCTTTGGCTTAGTTATTATCTATCGAGGTTTTAAAAGTTATTTTTAAAAGAAAATCCAGCGAGTAGGGCTCGAGCCCTGAGGTTTCCGTACACAGTCAAGGTAAGAACATCCTTGAACACGCGGACGAAGTTGCGGGTGGGCCAGCTAGTTACATCAGACTATTCAAGATGATTTATATAGCGTCAGGTGGACCTTTTTACTCACTTACAGGATGCTGTAAGTGCAGGTGCTGTTGACCGTGGTGGCCCCGGCTGAAGAATAGGCCCCTCCATATCTACTTATCCGCGGATGTCGTAAGAGGCGACTAAGGGAAAAAGCTAGGGGATGGGCAGCAGCGTCCCTCATTCTAACAACGATAGCTCTAACTGCGCTCGCCAACCCGCATGCCCAGCGTGGTGAGTATGGGCAAAACCCCCCACATGATTTGCTCTGTCTGTGGTGGAGGCCATGTTCAGCAGTGGACGTCTAACGGCTGAAATAATGATGATGACAGGATGCTATAGTGACAGATATGTTGAAGATGATGGCCCAAAACTTAAATCATCCTCTCACCATAGTCGGCATATCCACAGATAAGACATGGTCAATGCGTGCGGAGCTGACTAAGCCGCGGTCAGTGTTAATGCGCACAAAATCGCTTATAATAATCCATTGGTGCATGACCGGCATTCAAACCCTCGACCTCCGGTTCGAAAGACAAGGTACCTTAGACAAGGCCAACAGGGCTTTTGATGTCAGTTATTATAAAATACTAGCTTCCGCCCACGGCTTTGCTCGCGTGGTACCTACATTGCCACGGTTACTGGTTCATTTAAATTAGATTTTATTGTAAAACAATGTTCAAATTGGTTCAAATACTTTGTTTACAAAATTTAGAATGACGCGAATTGTCAAATGTTTGTTGTTGTCACAGTTTAATTCAAAATAGGTTTGATGACTATTCCTGTAATCCCGTTACATCCAATTTGGGTTTTCTGGATGTTTTTCGGGATAAAAATTGCGTATATGCTATTCCAGGATATAATCTACAACATTAGTAAATTTTACCCAAATCCGTTCGGCCGCTTGGGCGTGATTGAACCACAAACATCCAAAAATCCTCGCATTTATAATATTAGTAGGATAGTGACAGCGAGCTGATGATTTGATTATCCAAACAGAAAATGGGCAAACTTTTTGACGTTACGAGGTGATTCATAAAATGTATCCTATGTTGTAAGAGGCTTATTCTCAACCCAATAGGTAATAAAGTTTGTTCTACGACTTTTGAAAAACGTTTTTAAAAATCTGCTGTTTTTGGTCATTTTATAATCTTTATAACAACAACCTGGCCTGTGTCTGGGCTTATTTTTAACCGACTTCAAAAAAGAGGAGGTTCTCAAGACATCTGTATTTTTTTTTTGTGTGTATGTTACTCGATGTCTCCACCAAAGCACGTAATAAAAACTTATTTTGACACCATGATAAAAGCAACAAAAAACTTCTTTTTTTATTGCTTTTACATTGTAGTTTAATAAAATAACAAATAATAGGTATGCAGATGTTTCTGTTAGTTTTTCTTTCTATATTAAATTTTTATGAGCTGAGAATTGTAAATATTGATTCAAAAGAACAGGATTTTAATTGCATTACCAAAAGTGTCATGGACCTTGTCTTAAAGGGTATCTTAGAATATGCAAAGAAAACTTTCCAATTCTGGCACCTCATGTCACGTCATATTTTCACTACATTTTATATAATTCTAGCGGCTGCCCGCGGCTAAAGATTTTCATATAAAATATAACTCATTTTTTTTTCGTGGGTTTAGCACGAACCCGACGAAAACGAAATAACCAAATCGGTCGAGCCGTTTTCTAGTGATGCTCCGGCATACAATACATGTGGCAATTAATTTTTATTTACCTAAATAAACAATAACCTTTATAGTTTTAGACTCGGAAACTGCAAGCTGCTGATTGTAGTGTTCCATACTAAATTCAGATCTGAAAAATAGATCACTTATTTTATTTATTTTCTTCATTCTATCAGCTCAGTAGAAGACCGCATTCCGATGGATTCTAATCTACTTTACCCGTACTCTCCGTTCTTCAATGCCGGATTAAATCCGTTTTCCTTTGCCATTGTTATTTGCTGGAAGTAAAGGAAGTGGACTATTTTTCTCTAAAAGGAATCCATAATGTGAATTGTTTAATAAGGACCGTGTCTGTAAAATGAAAATAAATAATGAACTAATTAAAAAAAAAATTGCTAACGTTTCCAGCCTTGTTAGTAGAGCTGTCCAAAAATTACAAATAAAGTTAGACTTTCTTACTTACTTTTACTTTACTTTTCAACATACACGGTGTTTCATAAATATGTAAAGTATTCTGCAAGGGGGTTGTTGTACACCCAATATTTTTCCACGAATTTGGAAATTTGTCTTTTTTCTGTGCAAGATTTAATATTTATTTATTTATTTCAGTAATCTAGGATTCACAGTTAACTTATCGTTTAATAAAGGCTAGATGTATATATGTCGTACTTGAACCAATTTGAAACCATATTTTGTATTCCACTCGCTTAAAAGTGAGAAAACATTGTGAGAGTACGCTACGTAATTTTAACAAATAATAGTTATCAGGTTGGTAAAAAGACAAAAAAAATATCTGATTATAAACATTTCATATAATATAGAAATATATCAAATTTTAAATATTTTTTCGGTATAACTTTCGGAATAACATACTAGTTACGAAACACGCTGTACATTGTTGGACTGTAGTGCATTTCCATGACTTATACTTCCTTGTTCTCGCAGTAATTACCTTTGCGGAAAACAAGAAAATCCCAAAATCACATTCTTCATATTAATAAAGTCCTAGTACCGACCAACTTAAAAAGAAAACTCTTTTTAGGGTTAAGCTCGCCTTTGTACATAGGTACTTTTCTTTCTAATTTATGTATCTGGTTTTTTTCTTCTTGTGTACAATAAAGAATGAAGATCTAATAATAACTCCTGGACTCGGCACGCATACTCCTGGACTCGGCACGCATAGTCAGGAGGTTCCTCTCTCTGCAGCCCTAGCCACCGACCGCTTGAGCCGAGCTTCGCGGTCGGTGGTTCTCCATTTTTATATATATTTTTTACTATAATAGTTGTTTTGATATTCTTTTTTGATATTAAGATGTACTTTTGTAGTAAAAAATGTATTTTATAAATGAGATTTTAATTAAATATACGTGAATAATAATAATCCCTTTAACCTATAGATCGTTTTAACGGTCTTTAGATGGCTCAACTGTTTCTTGTGTATTTTGTAAATATTAACTTGTATTAGTTTTAAGTTTCTTTCTGTAAATAAAGAATGAAGAAAGAGATCAAGAACTTTTCTAGTTCATTGGCAATTAGGAGCAAAAAGAAAACAACGCAGTCCCGGTAGCCGTAAACCGTCAAGTGTCTCTTGTGGCGGTGTCGTGCTCTATCTTGTTAGGGACATGGGGACTAACTACTGTACCAACTGTTGGAGCAAAGTGGGGCTTACACGCGTGGAGCACTGTGAATTTACAAGCAAATCAATGGGTGCTTTTGTAATCAAAAAACTTTTTCTTTTTTCGAACGGATTTTTATGCTGTGGGTCTCCTACGATCACTGCCAGCTACAACGGGCTAGGCAAGCGCAGAGGGCGCTACTGCCGAAAAAAGGTTAGGTTGGGGCAACGAGCACAAGGGCACCACATAGGTACGGACCTCGGCTTGGGCGAGAGGGAGGTTTTTAGGGTTCCGTACCTCATTTGGAAAAACGGAACCTGTATAGGATCACTTTGTTGTCTGTCTGTCTGTCCGTCTGTCAAGACCCTTTTTCTCAGAAACGGCTAAAGGTATCAACTTGAAATTTATACCACCTATTAAGGTCTGTGGGCTTATAGTGCTGTATAAAAATCAAAGCTCTAGCTTAATGCATTAAAAAGATATGGCAATGAATGTATCATTTTTGTATGGAAATGGCTAAAATGTAAAACCTCTAGGGTACTTCCAGTTACCTCACAATTCTGAAATTTGGAATGGTAGGAGCTTTTATAACACAATTAAAGGGAACAGTCTGAAATTGAGGAATTTCGAAGTATTTTAGGAAACAAAGTTATATTTGCGGTCAATGTCATAAAATGACTACGTCGCACCGCAAATATAAGTTTGTCAATTCCTACACTTAGAATTTTTTTTCTGACCATGACCGCTGGTGCACGAACAAGAATATTTTTCTAGTAACTACGTTATCTTCTGCTACAATATCTGCAAAACTCTTTTACAAAGTTTGTAGTAAATGACTCGGAATAAAAAGCAAGGTGCCAATAATTCAGCGGAAGCACTGACTCTACAGGATTCTTTCACACGAACTAATTAAAGTCGTAGATCTGTAGAGTTTCAACCAAAGGTTTTACAAATTAAAAAAAAATATGATAAGAGCAGATATTATATTTGAACAGACAAATTTGAGTAGGAATACTTATTGAATTTTTACTATAGGAACTGCGATGAGGAAAAAAAACGAGTAGCGTGTTGATAAATTTTGTATTGTCTGCTAAGACTACGAGTCTATTTGGTCTGCTCATCGGACTAAATCATCGGACTACTGATACTAGGCCGTTAAAATATAGGAGCCAAAAGGGGGTTTAAAAAAAAGTTACACAAATACATGAAGTGTGGTGTTTTAAAGAAATAACTTTGATCCTCCATTCCAAAACAATTTTTATTATTAACTTAGACCATAATTATGGCCATAAGATACAACGAAATTATTAACATTTGAAAACTAATAATAAAACGTGAGCTTCCATTTTGTAAAGTTTCAATGACTTTGTAAAGTTTAGGTAAGATTGGGTATTAAATCATTTAAAAGATGCGGTTTTCAAAGTTCATCTAAATGTGCTTCAACGATCATCGAAGCACCAACTTTTACGAGACATAGTGTAAATAACTTGCCTACTTTTTTATTAGACTCGACTTGGCCAATTTTATCAACAATTTGCTACATTTTCCATTAGTTTCATACACGTGTCAGTTGTTCAGAGGATAGCTTGTCGACGGGTTTGATTGATACGCGCCCACACGTCATCGTCCCGACTCAGTCGATTTATCATCAGGAATGTTTTTTCAAAGCCAACTGTGTTGAAAAATATTTCGAGGTAAAATAAAATGTACATTGATTATCACACATCAATAACTATAACGTCGGACGTCCACTGCAACACAAGCCTCCTCATAGATTTTCAGAGCGACCGATCTTGTGCGGCCTGTTCCTAACGGCTCCCAGATAATAGGTCGTCTTCGGTAAAACACTGATCTAGTGATTTCAAACTGAAGGTAATCGAAGAAGTAGATCCTTAATCGTGTTAAATTAGAACAGCCAAGTGGCACATTTTCTATCATGTCTATACAATAGTTTGAAGTCTTTTGTTACAAGGGTCATGACAATTATTTAATTAACCATTGACATAATTTGTAAGAAATCCATCAAATCATAGAACCTTCGCCTTGGAAAATGACATCAAAGGCATAATTGCCATGAAAAGGAAATTTGATGGCAACAAAAAGTCACGTGACACGGCTAATGGGATTACCTCGGGGATTACGGAGGATATTGCGGGCCATCACCATTTCCATGGTCCTATCACAGCCTGAATGAAACACCTGGCGCACTCAAGTATGCCACACAACAATCATGTACCTGAATGGGTAAATATACAAACTAATATTATAAATCCGAAAGTAACTTTGTCTGTTACAATTTCAAGCCTAAACCGCTGAATTAGATTTTGATGAAAGGTATGGTCATAGCATAACCATGCTAACCATGAGGTAGGATTTATGACACATTTTATGCGGTCGGGTACCGCGCGAGTGAAGTAATATATTGTACAAGGTGCTTCATAATAAGTAAACTAAGCCGAAAGTGGCTTATCCCAAATGTAACCCAATGTAATAACTTTATAATTTTCCTTTATATTTCACCATTTAACTAAACCTAGTTGAATAGCATAAATGGACGAACGTTTATTTTTTGAACCAGAACCCATCGGTTACGATGCAAATAATAAACTGTTAAATGAATAACGTAGTCCTAAAATACAATTTCAGGATATTTCAGTAAAAAGTACTTAGTTTTTTAATATATAAACTTAATATATATTAAAACCAAATGAAAAATGTGTCTGTATTCGTCAAACTAAATTTCAAAGCAGGCGTTAAGGAGAGGGTTAATTTTTTTTATTTTTTTTTTGTTTTTTCTCAATAACCGCAAAACGCACAGTTTTTATTTTTATGACAAAGATAACTTGATCATTTTATTTACCTAAATCCAAGACAGAAACGCAATTGGTCCTCTGCAAGAGTTTTTTCAAAAATAATCAGAAGCATAAATCAATCATAAATAACTTTTTTTTAAATATTGTGTTAGACAATAGTATTGGGTAGCTAAATACAAGACACTTTTAAAAAAAATACTTAGTTTTTAAGATAATCGATATTTTCTTATATGTCGCTTAAGTCGATTACTTTCGAGCGCTTTCTAACGCTTGCTATCTCTTTCCGCATTCAATTATAGTACTTAGTGCTGTCACTTTCTTCACTTCGCCCACTCGACAGTTTATTATGATTCTCATAGCGCCTTAAACCAAGTATGAAATGTCGCGCCGTCTGAAAGCAACTGCAAGCACTAACGCTTCGGTTGCATAGCTACGCAACTCCGTCAACAAAAGAAACAATAACAAAATGTATTAACATTCAAACTAAGATTTTACGCAGCATAAAACTTGGAGCAATAAAAGAATTTTCCATCGTAAAAAGGAAAGGCAGGTACCCATTAATACAAACTTTGTATTCTTATGATTTGTGCTTCTTGCTACCTTATTGTAATTTTTACAGTCGGATGGGTCCTCGCGTGGTTACCCTGCGTAATCGTATTTTGTATCAACAATGGGCCCTTATCTATAAAAACGTATTTGAAATTCATGGCTTTGCTTTGTTGAAAAATTGTCTACACAATTTTATGTACAAAACTCTCCGAGATAATAAAATGTCTCACCCATTCAGACGATAAAAGTTACCTTTGAGTTTATGCTGTAAAAATTTATGGTGCCTCTTTGTTGAAATAAATCTAAGAAGGGAAAGAACTTTGAATTCGTAGGTATTACAAGGAACGGAAAAGACCTTCGTACGCCATCTTTTATATCACCTTTTGGTTTCCAATCCCTCCGTGTTTTTTAATGTGTATTTTTCACTCGCTTTTCACTACATACTGATATGATACAGGCTTTATTTACAGAAAGAAACTTAAAACTAATACAAATTAATATTTACAAAATACACAAGAAACAGTTGAGCCATCTAAAGACCGTTACAAACGATCTATAGATAGCTCAACTGATCCAGATCACTACCAGTCGGAAGCGTCCCCAAGACGCTGGCGATTTAAATGATACATACGGCAACAACGAATTAATTTATTTCTTTTAATTTATCCTCAAAATCTCTCTCATTACTACTAAAAATAAGAGTAGGTTTATATTTTGTATGAGAACATTGTTTCTAGAACTACCCCACAAGCACAAGATTGAGGGTTGATAAGAAATTTCTTACCGCACCTTGCGCAGTTTTATAAATTAACATCCTTCCGCGGTTCCAACTTACAAGAGTAGGTACCGGGTCTACTTAATATTCAAAACGGAATTAATTAGGCGCATGCGCTTAAAACTCTGTCTTCTTTGAGACGTACGAGTAACGTTGAGTACCTATAAGTATGTCTGTAAAATCTAGTGTTCTACAAGGTGATTCATAATATGTATACTATCCCGAAAGGGGCTTATTCTAACAAGAAAACTAAAGAAAAGTTGCAAAAAAAAAGTTGTTTTATTTTCAATTAAAAAGTTTACTTTATTGATTTTTTTTAAATCAGCTTTTGAAATTTTTTTAATCATTGAAATCAAGTTTGTTAACTAAATTACGGAATTGACTCCAAAACAGCCGCAGATTTTTCTTTCTTTATTTCTTTCGAAGATGTAATATTTAATAAAATCCCAAAATCTGTTCGAATGATATCTATTAGTGAATTTAAGCTCAAATTAAATGACATTTTAGTTAAAAAAGCATATTACAGTATAAACGAATTTTTGTATGACAAACTTAATTTAATTTAATATTATATAAGATTGACATTAATGATAAATTTATATTTTTTTAAATTTGTTATATAATAAATAAATAAATAATAAATAAATATATATTCATTACCTTAGTGCTAGGATTTACATTGCGGATTATTATCTAATTCAAGGTAAAAAAATCACACTATGCCTGAACTAGGAAAACCTGTATCTCAGGCTGAAAAAAAGGCTAACATTAATAACTTAAAGTAGGTATTTATAAATATTCAAATTAATACACTTAAAATTATTAAACTTAAAATCTGTATGATGAAATGAATATAATTTACCTATGCTGTTAAGGGCTAACTATTTAACGTAGGCAAGCATGAGACTAGGTCCTTATACAAACTTACATCAATTTTCCTATTATATTACTTAAAACTAGAATGTGGTTACTGAAAAATATAAATTCAAGAAGTACCTAGATATTATTAGTTATTGATATTGTGTAGGGGCAGTTACACGAATTATTAAGGCCATTGCAATTATGTGCAAATTATATTGTTTGGGTAACTAAGTGCTGATCGTTAATTTTATGTATTTTGTTTTCTTAGCATTTACAGTTACTAGGTGACCGTGAAGCCAATTGTCTTGTCCGAATCAGGTGAAAAGTAGAGCAGTCTTGTCAGCATAATATTTTACTGTCATGGTAGCTCAAGGTCATTTTATGGAAATTTAATATAATGTAGGGGCCAATATCTAAAACACGATGCTCTTAGGTGCCTTCGTAATCCACCGAGTTAATGTATCTTTGCTCGGCCACCTTTTTGGCAGGACAATCTAAGTCACCTGTCTGCATGCAGGTTGGATTGACGGAGCGAAAGTTATGCTCTAACAAATATACAACACCGATTCATGAGTTGTTTGAGAGATCTTCGCTCGCTCGATCAATAAATATGTTTTTGTCTGAGTACTTGCAAGTTGATTTTGACACCGTTCCAGGTAACGGCTCCTTAATTATTTATGTGTGTTAGTACCATTATTAAGGAGCCGCTACGCTCCGTTAGTACAAAGGCCTGAGTCTGTAATGTTCGTGAATTACTCACTTGAGACGTAAAAAGTGAATAGCTTGCCGGTTCTTGTACTACCATACAAAAACAGTAAGCTATTGAATTTTTACAGAAATTATTATATTGTTTTCGTTGGATCTTTGGTTGTATTGAATTAATAAAATAATTATAATACGTCCGTTTCCCCCATGGTATACACCAATGCTTAATATACATAAAACATCCAAGAGTGTTGGACACCGCACGAAGAATGGCCTGAATTTAACGAAGTAGCACGTTCCTTTAACTTCTTATTCGCCGGTTTAAATTCCGTCGAGCTCACGTACGTCTCACTTCCCTAGATTTATTGGACACCAGTATTTATGCTTCCAAGTCTAGAATGTAGGTCATTCATGCTTGTTAAAATGAATCACGGTGAGGTGTTTCTTTTTTGCCAAGTATGAGCCCTACGGACAAAACTATAAAAAATATTAGTATATTGCCATTGAAGAGTAATTTTGAGGAGGAATTTGAAGAAAGGAATCAAAGACAGCAGTTTTGACTAATATCATGTCAGTCTGAAGTCAGTGGAAACACAGTAGGAAACACCAACACTTCGTAAACTCAAAATTGTAAGCTGAGAAGCTATTAAAGCGTGTTCAAACGGCATGTGATATGTCCTTGATAAGTCTTACAAATATAATTTTATAAAGAGCCTTAACTCTACTGAATAAAGTCAATTTTGAGTTTGGCATTTGATTTAGCTTAGTTTGGGTGTGCGATTTAGCTTGGAAGTCATACTCAAAATTTACTTTATTCAGAAGAGGTAAGTAACATTTTAAATTAATTTTAGCTGATATATCACACGCTGTTTAAACTAGGCTTTCGGCTAAGCTTAGGGCTAAGATAATATGCTGTAGGAAATTAACTTTTATGAACAAATAACAGCTATTTTCAACAAAAGTGTCCAGGTTCCAAATAGACTTGAATTAATACACGACTCGACTGTCGTTTTCGACGGTGAACACTCATGAAAATATATGGGTTTAATTAAGTGTACAGTGAAAATTGCATTTTCCACGACACTGACTGCCATTGGTAAACAATCTGCTCAATTTTGCAAGGACTCATTGGACTGATATAAATAATTTCATATACAAAGTCATTTTCATTGTTTCATGCATAAAATTTTTGAGATGGTTGATTTTTAGTGCTCCGAAGTCCAACAAGGAAACCTTTAATAAAACCGAAGCTAATTTTTGAAAATATAGTTCATAAGCGCTTTAATTTATTGTGCTAAGTTTATAAAAGCTCCAGACTAAATTCATTCATTCTAACTTTTCGTTATAAAGGCGGTATAACTCAGCAGAACCGACCGACCGATATGCGCTTGGTTAATTTATTTTTGAAGTACATATATGCTTTTTAGATGTAGATGCGAATAAGCCACATCGAACCGATCTTTAACCTTCTCCATCCACCAACTTTTCGCAACCTATGCAAAGTAATCGGTCCATCGGCGTCATCTGGTTAATGGTTACCATTCGAGAACCTTTATTCCCGAACGGTTGTCGGTTCTACGAGCTGTATGGCCTGCCCACTGCCACTTCAACTTGCTAATTCTATTCACCAAAGTTCAGAATATGAATATGGCATTGTTATCATGAGTTTGATGCTGTTCAGTTTTTAAAACAAGTGAGTTGTAGATAAGTAATGTGTAATAAATGATACGAGAAAACAGCTCTTCTGAGATGTGTTTACATCTTGATATCGTTGTTATGACGATTTCACATTTCAAGTTATCAAATAAATTCAAAGAATAACATTATGTACAGAACAACCATTTGCTGTATTTGGCAGCATACATGTATCTTTAGTAGGGTTCATGTACATATTTTTTTTGTTATATAATTTTAACCTAGCTGCAAGTTTTCCTAAAAGTCAAATTAAAATAAATTAATAAGATAATTGTGCAATTATGTTATTAATTTATTATATAGCATGTAGGTACTGACCTACATTCTATTACAGACTTTATTATGAGCAAATAACCTCATTATTATTCAATACAGATTAAACTTGGGACAATATGATAAAGCAAACTGATTAGATAAAAAGCAGCAGAAACTAAGATTATTCCGTTTTTGGCCAGTCTTTCATGACACTTATCTTTGACGTCAACATTGAAATGTTATCAAATCTCAAATAGTTAAAGCATATCCAATTTGGTTGAAACTCCAGCAAAAAGTGTAGTGTATTTTACGTTCCTGTTGACTCTGTTACCATTTATTTCTGTTACGGTAAGTCTCAGTCATTATAATATATTTAAACATAACGAAATCGCGTTGTGTTTCTACACAAAACAATGAAGCATTAATTTATATTGTTGTTGACTAAAACCTCGTCATTATTGTTCTCTTTTGACATTTGAACCTTGAACGTCTAAAGTTATTTGTGAACAGCCTTCTTTACCCTCAGAACACAGAGATGAGAAAGGATATGTGGGCAGGGCAGTCACCAATTACTTTGAACATATGCTCATACTTGCACGAAATCATGCGATAGCACTGTTTAGTATCATTTTTTGTACATCCGACTCCTTATTTATATTGGAGTGTATTTTTTTTTATTTGATGCACGGACATTGACTGGCGTCATTTAATCGCAGTTGATGTATTTGGAATTTTTTTAATGTCTCTTCTTAATACCTCTTTCATCAGCTAAGAATTCTTGCCTAAAAAAGAGAAGAAGGTGTGGCCGTATAAATATAAAGAGGCAATGGTGTACGTGTGCTATTAGGTAAATTTTGGTTTATAATTAGTGTTGTTTTTTTAGATGACTGTTAAGATTTACAAATCTGACGTCAGCCCTCCGTCACGGGCAGTGATGATGATATGCGACATATTGGACATACCATTTGAACTGATTGATGTACATCTTCCATCCAAAGAACATCTGTCACCAGAATATATAAAGGTATAACAATTATAGTGAAATTTAAACATTCTTCTATATGCTTTGAGAAATCATAGCACTGTATTTTAATTATTGTAGTTTGAAAAATAACCTTCATCATCATCATTTACTGCTGGACATAGGCCTACCCTCAAAAGTGCCATGACAAACGGTCTTGAGCCTTTCCATCCACCGACTTCCACAAACTTTCACAAACTCGGCGGTCCATCGACCTTCCTACACTGTGTCTTAGTGTTGTAACACTGTTTCAGTCACCATTCGAATACCTTTATTCCCCAGCAGTAGTCGGTTCTGCGAGTTATATGGCCTGCCCACTGCCACTTCAGTGAAAGCTGCTAAATCTGAAAGCTATTTTGCAAAAAACCTTATTGAAAAAACTACTAAATAATTCTGAATTTTATACTTTTCAAGAGAAATCCTCTTCACACGATTCCCGTTCTTGAAGATGATGATTTAACTATCATTGATAGGTAAGAGCACTTTTCTATAAATAATATTTATACCTACCTGCATTCAGACTGTGACGCAAGAGTTCGGTCCCCTGGGCACAAATCCAACTAATTAATTTAGATCAAACCAAATATATTTAGATCATACAAAAATTGCTCCGGGTATCATGGTCCGGCACATACTATTTCTGATAAACACTTAAAATGGAATCCTAGTGTGGGGTCAGGATTAATTAAGTGTACAGATCCACATTTTATATACAACTTAAACAAATAAGCATACGGCCCAACAATTGGTAATGGGTTACTAGCCTATGGCTGCTTGCAATAACCAGATGAATCACACATGCGTTGACGACCCCTGAGATATAAGTTGGTAAGTTTCATGTGCCTGTAATTTCACCGGCTACTTCAGTCTTCAAACCTTCACAACATTGCAAGCATATTTGCTTGGGGGCAGAGTTTATAGGCAAGGCAGCAGTGCATTCTGGACGGATTAAAAAAAAATGCGCGCAAGACTCAAACCACACTATTTGGCAATTGCCTTGAGCAGCTTGGCCACGAGCTTAGAATTTTAACATTTTTGGTTTTTTTATTTTAGTCACGCGATGCTTATGTATCTCGTTGATAAATATGGGAAAGATGACTCGTTATACCCTAAAGATTTAAAACAGAGGACTCTCATCAACGAAAAGCTATTTTTCGACACTGGAATTATATTCACTAGATTGAAGAGTATGGTTGTAAGTATTATGTGAAATTATTATCACTTACTAGCATGGCACAAATACAAAAAACGCAGAATATTTTTTAATTTTTTTCAAAGTTCTCCAATCTGCTGTTACTGTTCATAATACCCATATTGTCACTAGCTATTAAACGCAGTTGGTGTCAATATTGTTATCATAAACAGCATATTTATCATCATCATCATCATCAGCCTGATGAAGTCCACTGCTGAACATAGGCCTCCCCCAAAGAGTGCCATGACAAACGGTCTTGAGCCTTCTCCATCCACTGACTTCCCGCAACCCTCACAATGTCGTCGGTCCATCGGGTGGGGGGCTTTTCATCACTGCGTCGTCCGGTTCGTGGTCGCCACTCGAGAAACTTTGTTCCCCAACGGTTATCGGTTCTGCGAGCTATATGGCCGGCCCACTGCCACTTCAACCTGCTAATTCTGAAAACTATATCGGTGACCTTGGTTCTTCTACGGATTTCCTCATATTATATACCGCATATTTTTAGTTTGAACTTATTTGAACCCAAAACAACTGAGTTCGCACAATGCTTTTAAATGGAAATAAGTCTATTGAAGAGGCAAAAGAGTTATGTCAGGACCGTAGCAAGACGAAAGCCGTGGTCTGCCTATCTATCCGGTAATAAGTCATTACTTTAAGTATGTATGAATCATCATCCACAGCTGGCTTCACTCAGTGCTGTGCATAGGCCTCCCTTTGTATGTGCCATTCTCCTCTATCCTGTGCAAACCTCATCCAGTTGCGGCCCGCGATGCTTGAGATATCGTCTGCCCACCTCGCTGCTGGACTACCGACGATGTATGAATACCTACTCATTCAAAATTATTTTATGTTACAGCTCTCAGTATTTTACGATGGCGCAACCTCCCTAACTGAAAGGCAGTTGCGGGACGTCTATGAAGTGTATGGTTTCCTAGAAGCGTTTCTCAACCGAACCAAGTATCTAGCCAGTGACAGTATCACCATAGCTGACATATCGGCTATAACCTACGTCACTAGCATAGCTTATGTAGTGCCGCTTGATGCTAATAAGTAAGTGATTATAACATTATCTGGTTTGTCGGGTTTAGGACTGGAGTCAGAGAGCCACTTTGTCGATACCCATTTTTTTGGCGACAAGTAATCGAGAGTCCATTTCAGCGTCCGTCGGGCTTACGAAATCATAAAAAACTAAAAGCTTCTTTTTAGAACATAGTACCTACATAGCATATTTTCAAAGTTACAAAGGAGGTACCAAATCCCTTGATACTAATTCACTTGAATTGGAGACGGTAAACTGTCCAACATTGGCGTGAAAAATTAACACTAAGTAAGAGAATTTCATTTAAGGTGAAGGTTAAATTGTTTTATGATTTTTGAACTGTTTTTTCTAAATAACCGCAAAACGCACATTTTTGATTTTTATGACAAAGATAAACTTGAGCATTTTATTTACCTAAATCCAAGACAGAAACGCGATTGGTAAAACTTTTCTCGATAGATTTATTTTTAAAGTTCGGTCCTCTGCAACAGTTTTTTCGAAAATACTCAGAAACTATCAATCATAAATAACTTTTTTTAAATATTGTGTTAGAAAATAGCATTGGGTACCTAAATTCATGACACTTTTTTTTAAATACTTAGTTTTTAAGATAATCGATATTTTCTTATATGTCGCTTACGTCGATTACTTTCGAGCACCTTCTAACGCTTGCTTTCTCTTTCCGCAATTCAATTATAGTACGTAGCCCTGTCACTTTCTTCACTCCGCCCACTCGACAGTTTATTATGATTCTTATAGCGCCTTAAGGATCTATAGGTGGTTTGTTTTTCATTTCACATCAAATTAGGCAATTAACATGTTGAAAGAACGAAAAAAAAAATCCTTAGCTGCCCGTAAGATATCGTTTCATAATAAATCTTTTTCTCACTTTTTATTTGCAGATACCCTAAAACAGCAGCCTGGATCAAGGACCTGGAAGCAAAACCATACTGCCAGAAGTACAATGCCGCTGGTACTGCCATCTTAGGGGAACGTCTAAAGCATGCATTTCATTAGGTGTTAGAATAACATTTTTGTGTATCACTGTTACTAAAATATACATTATTGTAAATACTTTTATTTTATAATAGAAGGTACATTATGGTATAACTGTTTAGCGTTGAACCAATACACACGTGTTAAATACGACGTTTTTCAATACACTTGAGAATAAAATAATACTAAAAATAACTGTAAAAACGAGTTGTGATTTTTTTTTCGCAATGGCGCAAATAGTCAGTTTTCCTATGCGTGCGCAGCTTACAATGGCGATCGGCCATAGACTAAAAGAATGAGTTTTTTTTTTTACTTTTGCGCACGGTCTTTTTTGTATCGAAACTTTTTATTTGAATAAAGTATCTCAACAAATAAAATAAAATAACTCACGTTTGTGAATAAGAGCAATGAAAAAGTCACAGTTTGATTACAGGTATCATTATGTGCCTAATTGCGGTGAAATTAGAGCCACTTTATAAGCAAGTGTGTTAAAAAAAATATTAAACATGTTCCGTATCTTGCCTCCTAAATATTAGGATTAGTTTTACAGTTCGAGCCGCCAATCGATTTTTAAAAAAATACTTAATGTGGGGTGTCATATGAAATACATTCGTTTTTGAGATACAACGGAAATAGTAACATTTGAAAACCTATATAATGTGAGCTAAAGTTTCAATGACTCAAAGTCAAGGTCAAAAGGCATTTATTTCAATAAAATCACTAGGATCACTTTGAAACGTCATAGAAACTAGGTGAAGCTATGCCTGTTCCTCGCGACCAAGCCTAGAAGAATCAGGCAACAAACACGGCTTGGTGCCTACTAACGACTTCGCAGTTCAGATAGGATTGATAAGTAAAATCATGGTAAAGGTGCAATTTTCAAAGTTATCACATCGTAACGGCTCAACCGATTTCGATGAAACGTGGAATGTGAAGAGTTCTTTACCTAGAATAGCATATAGGATATAGGCATATAGGCTTTTATGTAGGTACCACGCGAGCAAAAGCTCGTAGCGGGCGGAAGCTAGTAGTAGGTATAAATATATAAATAAAAATACGATTTTCATCGAAATACCAAACTGCAAAAGTTTTGTTCCTGAATAAAGTTAAAGCAAAGCACAAAAGAACAATAAAAGCCGTGTCAGTACAACGGAAATAAAAGTGAACGTCATCGGGGACCTTAAAGAGCCTGCTTGCTAAAATAAGTTTTACAAAAGCCGGGCTGCAAAAAATCCCTTTTATTCAAAGGGAAGTTTTAAATTCTTCCGCATTTTTTTCTAGACTGGAATAATTTTCACAATTTTTCCGCTTTCATATTATTTTGCTGCATTGGATCATTAAAATATTAAATAACCCTTAAAAATTCAGGACCAATAGCTATTTTTAGCGGATAAGGAAGGACGTGAGCTATTGAATATCAACGACTACCTTCAAACTAAAGATACATCCATCCATCCATGCGAACTTAACTCTATCCCTTTTTGTCTATCTGTCCGTTTGTAACGTTCTAAAAGTACGACTAAAAGACTAAACCAATCTTGATGAAATTTGGTATGAAGATAGCCAATGTACTGAGGAAGGACAAAAGCTACTTTTAATCCGGGTACTACGCGAGTAAAACCGTGGGCAGCCACTAGTAAATATTGAATAACACCGAAGAGAGTCATAGTCTCGACCACACATGGATTCCCTGTATCGTTAGTATCAGAAAATACGACTACCATGGTACCACAAACCCAGGCCCGGAATAAATATTCACATATCATGGAAGGCCCCCCACCTGATGGACCGACGACATTGTGAAGGTTGCGGGAAGTCGGTGGATGGAGAAGGCTCAAGACCGTTCGTCGTAGAACTCTTTAGGGGAGGTCTATGTCTAGCAGTGGACTTCTACAGGCTGATGATGATGATGTTGAGATCATGTTAGCATTTTTCCCGCAGCGGAAATCGAAACCGCAGCTGAGCACTTGTCCGAAACGCCACTGAGGTATTCAAAATCATACAAAATACAAATATACGAATGACTTGATTGTGATCCACGAGATAAACCGGACGACCTCGGTGACGAAGCAGGCGAGTGCTCGTCTCAGACGCAAGGGGTACGGATTAAATTGCTGCTGCGGGATCCGTAGTTTACCACCTCGGCATCCGTAGTTTCTGATACCCACAACACAGGGAATCCTAGTGTGGGGTCAGGACAATTTATATTATAACTGTTGGTTTATTTTTAGACCTAGATAGTAATTTAGAATTTTTTTTTTTTTTTTGTTATTCCTTGTTTACAATATTTATTGTATCCTACATAATATTACAATCTAGCCAAGTAGGCTAATGAGTAATTTGACTTTGACATAGTTTTATAAAGTAAATTATAACTAAGAATGTGTCCAATAGCACTTTTCTTACAGTTTCTATTTAAGGGGAAGACACTTTGTTATTGTTCTTATGTGTTCTTTATAAGTAAATAAGTAGTCACTATCACTTACACTGAATTTCACTATTTTACACTATACTAACTCAAAAGGCTTGGTCCTTTTGAGTCTTCTTACTATGTCTGTGTTGTCGAGGAGCTGGATTGCCTCGACGTTCACATGGTGATGAAGTCTACGTTCATGAGCTTCTGCGTATTTTTTAATGAGTGTGTCGACGAAGTCTATGTTAAGGTCCCGGTGGAGGTCTTCGTTTCTTACGTACCAGGGTGCATTCACAATATCCCTGAGTACTTTGTTTTGGAACCGTTGTATGATTAGGATGTTACTTTTTTTGGTACAGCCCCATAGCTGGATACCATAAGTCCATACTGGCATCAGGACTTGTTTATATAATATAATCTTGTTATGTACTGAAAGGGCAGATTGTCTTCCAAGCAGCCAGTACATCTGTTTGTAACATATCTCTAACTCGTCTTTTTTCTTCTTGACGTGGGCTTTCCAGCGTAGCTTAGCGTCAAGCGTCATGCCTAGATACTTGGCCGTATTTTCATAAGGTATGCGCTTATAATTGATAAATATCGGATGGTACTGCTCTTTCTTGTTTGAGAAGTTAACGTGAATCGATTTCGATTCGTTGAGTTTTATTCTCCATTTCATTGTCCAGTCATGGATTTTATTAACAGCTACTTGGACCTTTTCTGACGCTTCTGCATGAGTGCTTCCAACGGCCATTATAGCCGTGTCATCAGCAAAGGTCGCAATGGTGTTATTTTCTAGTTCAGGGATGTCACTAATATATAGGAGGTACAGGACCGGGCCCAATACGCTTCCCTGTGGCACCCCAGCTTTTATATCTTTAATTTCAGAATAGGCATCTTCTTGCCTGATTCTAAAAACTCTCTCTGAAATGTAAGATTCTATAATATCCGCGTATGGCTTGGGTAGTATTTTTCTTAGTTTTAGTATAAGACCTTCATGCCATACCTTATCAAAAGCCTGTGCTACATCTAAGAAAATGGTAGCGCAAACTTTTTTATCTTCTAAGGTCTTCTCGATTATATTTGTGATCCTGTGTACCTGGTCTATTGTAGAGTGTTTTTCCCTGAATCCAAATTGGTGCTCCGGAATCAGATTCTTCTCTTCTAATATAGGTTTCAGTCTCTTTAGTAAAAGTTTTTCGAACAATTTAGACATGATTGGTAGTAGGGAAATCGGTCTGTAGGACGTTACGTCTTGAGGTGGTTTTCCCGGCTTGGCAATCATTATTACCTCAGCTACTTTCCATAAGTCTGGCACATATTTCAACCTTAGTGCAGCGTTGATAATGTTTGTTAGCTTGACTAAGGCCTTTCTTGGTAGCCTATGTAATATTTCGCCTGAAATGAGGTCGAAACCCGGCGATTTTTTTGGGTTAATATTTTTATTAATTTCCCGCAGGACTTCTCTCGGCGAAACAGATGGAATGTATAGTTGTTCGTCTGAATCATCATAATAAGTCGTGTGGTCAGACAGACCAGGATCGTTTGTGTGACCATCATTCGGTTTGAAGGTGTTTTCTAGGTGCTCTGCGAATTTTTTTGCTTTCTGTTCATTACTTACGGCCCATTTCCCGTTCTCCTCTTTTAATGGTGGGATCTGAGTCATGGTGCGTTTCATGTTTTTGGTGGCCTTCCAGAGTGAATAATTTGTATTATGATTATCGGTTAGCTGTCTAAGATAGGAGTTAGTTGAGTTGTCGACGAAGGATTGTATCTGTCTCTTAAGTTGTTTTGTGAGGTGGTTTAACCTATTTTTATCTTGCGGGCACCTGGTTTGGTGCCATAGCCTTCTTTGTCTCCTTTTTTCTGCTATGAGTTGTTTAATCTCTTTAGGGTAATTGTTTCTTGTAATCCTTTTTTTAATCTCAGGTGTGTTTTTCCAGGCAGTCTGCTGTATGATCGATATAAATCGTCCAACTTCCATATTCAACTGCTCTGGAGTTTTCAGTGATACCTTCAGGTCTATATTAGATTCTAATTCTATCTTGAAACTCTCCCAGTCCGTGTTTTTATTAACTAAGGTTAGAGGAGTTTCCTTAAGTAATACTTTATCACATATTTCTAAATAAATTGCAGAGTGGTTGGAGCTCATATCGTAGCTTTGTTCTGTTTTAAGGTAGTTAGATGATATGTTTTTATAAATAAAAAAGTCTATTAATCTATTATCTTTTGCTTATCTTATTATCGGTTGGCCAATAAGTTGGAGATCTCGTTGATAGGACATCCGAATTTGAATCTTTTATGGCTCTTAATAGTTCTTTTCCTTTGACATTTGTTAATCTGGAGCCCCAATACGTGTTCTTAGCATTGAAGTCACCTCCTAGTATATATCTTTCACCGAGTTGCTGTAACAGGCTCAGGTAAGTGTCTCTTCGTATGGTATATCTTGGTAGACAGTAAATTGCTGCTACCGTAAGTGGATGTTTCTTAGTATTAATACAAATTGCTACAGATTGAATATCTTCATATTTACTCTCTTCATGATGTTTAATATTTTCTTTCACGATAAAAGCACTGCCGCCCCTTCCTTTGTTAGCTGGGTGTAGTGCATGATAAATTTTATAACCTTTAAATCTGATGTGTGATTGCTTTGTAAAATGTGTTTCTGATATAAGGCACACATCTATGTTTTCTATATCTAGGACCACTTGCAGTTCATTCTTGTGTTGCTGTAGCCCATTACAGTTCCATGCCATTATTCTGATTGTGTTAATCATTTTTTGGCCTTTGGTATAGCAGTTTTGGTGCTATTTTCTATTTTCTTCAGACGCACGTCAAACGTTGTCATGAGCTTCAGAATTTCATCTAACTTATTGCTATTTGAAGGTTGCTCATTGCGTTGGTCACCTGTAGTGTTTTTGGCAGCCGCTTGAGCGTAGGACACTTTTTTAGAAGTAGCACTTAAAGGCCTTGTACTAGTGTTATGGTGGTTAGTTATAGGTACTTTATCACTTACCAGTATTCCAGCTACCTGCTCTTGGCGACAGAAAAAAATTATTTCTAAAAAACATTACGATATACTTTTAGAATATAACTGTTCTTCTGAGGCTGATCTCTGAAGTTTTTCTGCATTTGCGTTCCGTTGTATTAGACAGTTATAAAGTTTGATCACTTTGCCAGTTCCACACGTATACGTTCGGAGTGCTTAAGGTGTTCTTAAACGAGCTATTGCTTCATTCCAGGCAGCGCAAGTAGATTTTGTCGTCAAAGCTTCAGCAAGAAATTTAATGGTAACGCCAGGGACTGAATAACCGAAATATAAAGGTACCTTTAAATAACGATATGACGTCATACCGATAAATTCCGGTTACCCGAATATTTCTCTACCGATAAATATAACGGTACCGGAAAATCTGGCTTCGCAGTTCATTTCGGTTTATTTCGCTACCGGTACCTATAACCGAAATAAATAAAGGTTAATAAAGGTTTTCTTTGAAGAAACGCCGCCACCCCACCACCGCGGCGCGACTGTCCTAGCGAACTAGCCGCGGCTCAAAATTTCGTTACCGAAATCTA
Source organism: Anticlea derivata (assembly GCA_947579855.1). NCBI lineage: Eukaryota > Metazoa > Arthropoda > Insecta > Lepidoptera > Geometridae > Anticlea > Anticlea derivata. The sequence goes on from OX388262.1 coordinate 8,402,302, forward strand.
CCGGTATGAAATAACGGTACCGTAATGTCCTACCGGTATAGCATAATGATACCGAAATGTTTTAACGGTACCAGTACCAATAACCTCTACCGCTTTCCGTCCCTGGGTAACGCCCCGATCTGTACTCCAAGCACGATAATTCACGATAGCGTTACGCTTACGATACGATATTAAAAGTCAAATATGACCGTTTCCTCTTGCTCCTACTCCGTTCTCCTACTGGTAGGAGCACGAGGACTCGGGGATGCTAGAAATCTTTTTTATTATTGAATATTATTATTTGGCATTTCATATCATACTGAAGCGTAACGCTATCATGAGGGCTTGGGCCACTGAAGCAACTGTGTCATTGTAGAAGGAGTCTGTCTTGCAGCGGTTTGCAGTATTTTTATCACTTTGCATTTGCGCACGATCCTAGGATTAAAAGTAGGGGTAGCCACTGAATAAGCCGTGTTGGCCTTGTAAGACACAAGGCCAACACGGCTTATTCAGTGGGCATAAAAGTATTTTGATATATATTTTGTATAACATATCGCATGCTGTTTAAACGCTATTCAGATATATGCCCATCTTAGTCTATTTCCTTTGTTCCCAGTTCCTTTGCTATGCTTTGTCGCCGGGAAATAATCGCTTAAATAATTGCCCGTATAACAATCTCCCCAAAGTATGGACGTGGCGCAATCTTCAGTATATGCAATGCAAGTGACTCGCTAGCTTCATCTCGTGGGCTATAATATTAGCTGGGAAATACCGTTTTGATGAAAGTTCAGATTGCGTTTCTGGCACAAATGTTTACTAAAATTGGTATATCTGTGCCCGAACACGAATATTAATAACACCCAATAGTCCATACATAGCCCTGACCCCCTAGCTAGGATTCCCTGTATCGTGGGTATCAGAAACTGCGAGTACCGTGGCCCCACAATACCCAGACCCGGGATAAATATATAAAGATCATGCAAACATATGCCTCATAGCGGGAATCGAAGCCGCACCCCTTGCGTCTCAGATGGGCACCCGCCCGCTGCGCCACCGTGTTTGTCTAATTAATAGATATACGACAACGGTAGTAAATGTCAAATATTAGCCAAAATTAAGAGATTTCAAGAATCACCGATGTCATTGGTTAATATTTGACTTTGCTATCGTATCGTAAGCGTAACGCTTTCGTGAATTATTCGTGCTTGGAGTACTTTACGGTAGGTCAAATATACGTAAATTAACACTTTAGATATTGCAAGATAAATGATTCATGACAATGAAGTAACATACTAACTAAGAGGATATTCGTAATGAGAATGAGAGTGAGGAATAATTTTATAATAAATATCAAGGTTTATTACAAGCCTCTAAAAATAGGTTGTGATTGGTACACCGTATTTTTTATGTTATACGGAGGCAAACAGGATTACGGCCCACCTGGTAACCATGGTAAGTGGTTACCGTCGCCTATTGACATCAGCAACACCTGGAGCATGAACCCCTCACACACACACAACACTATTTGAAACAAATAATGATATTTGGCTGCGATCTTCTGTAAGGCGGAGGTACCTCTCTCCGGTGGGCTGCTCCGATTTAGAGTGAAAAAATTTCGCTGTGCCCTACCTCCTCCTACACAACTAACTTGTTATAGAGCACAACTAACTTGTGATAGAGAATATGATAGATAAACCCGAGTGATTATAGAATACATCGGTGCCTCAACATCGGCTTCACATCCGACAAGATTGGATGGAAGTGGGCGGCATGCCAGGAGATAAAGCTTTGGCCACACGATTGAAATGGCCATGTGTCGTAAATTGTATACCATTATGACATTAAATTATGCCTACCTTGATTATTTAAGTCTAGCTACCTATCTTTAAATGTATATACAATAATCAAACTCTTTCAACCAATTTTGATACCGCTTTTACTTTATGGTACAGCGCTTAGGATAAACCATGACACTACCTCTTAAAGAGGGTTACAAGAGGGGTTAAATTTTGTATCGAAATTCGACAACATTCTGCTGGGGGAACGCACACGATTTTTTTACAGAAATAAAATATTCTGCTTTAACAAGAAATTATTTCTTATTCTTCAATAATAGTTCTTCAACTTCAAATGATTTCATATTATTATAAAGTCTGTAAGTCAGTAGCTCATGTGAAAATTGGCTACCGACTGCAGATAGTTATTGGGCTTAGTAATTAGCGCATCGGGCTAAAGTGTTCGCTACAATTAACTTTTGCAGTCTCGTAAGTAACCCGTAGCCGTGAGCCTCAAGACGAAAGTACAAGTACAATCAGTGCGTGTTGCCAGTGATGACTTATGGCACTGAGACTTGGTCGTTAACTATAGCCTCATAAACAAGCTCAAAGTCGCGCAACGGGCTATGGAGAGAGCTATGATTGGAGTTTCATTACGTGATAAGACACACGTGATAAGATCCGAAATGAGGAAATCCGTAGAAGAACTAAGGTCACCGACATTGCTCTCAGAATTAGCAAGTTGAAGTGGCAGTGGGCAGGCCATATAGCTCGCAGAACCGACAACCGTTGGGGAGTAAAGGTTCTCGAATGGCGACTACGAACCGGGCGACGCAGTGTTGGAAGGCCCCCCACCCGATGGACCGACGACATTGTGAAGGTTGCGGGAAGTCGGTGGATGGAGAAGGCTCAAGACCGTTCGTCATGGAACTCTTTGGGGGAGGCCTATGTCCAGCAGTGGACTTCTACAGGTTGATGATGATGATGATGATGAAGTAACCCGTACGAAAGCTCTACAAAAACTCATCAAACTGCGATAGACACTCTTTTGTCAAAACAACCTTGATAAACCCAACCAAGCTAGTAGTACCTACATAAGTAGATCCCGTAGTAGGCCGTGGTGGCCCCGGCTGAAGAATAGGCCCCTCCATATCTACTTATCCGCGGATGTTGTAAGGGGCGACTAAAAGAAAAAAGCTAGGGGATGGGCAGCAGCGTCCCTCATTTTAACAACGATAGCTCTAACTGCGCTCGCCAACCCGCATGCCCAGCGTGGTGAGTATGGGCAAATCTCCCTACATGATAAGGAATTTGCTACGTCTGTGGGGAAGGTCATGTTCATCAGTGGACGTCGAACGGCTGAAATGATGAATCAGATCCCTTCTGTGAACTTCTGATTGAAAAAGAAAGATTGCCGTAGACGGATCCCTACAGCACGTAGCATGATATTGCGAATAAATCGTAAGCTGCGCTCTGACCATGATGTATGTGCGCCGGTACAAATTGGATTTATTTTCCGTTCTCCTTTCGTTCACAATAGAAACTGTAGGATGATAAATAAATAAAACATATTTTTTGCGCGTCATGATTTGAAGGGTTGATCGTGAATGCCAATACGACAGTGATCGAGTAGGTGCCTGAGTATTTACAATGGTGCCTTAGATTTTTCTTTCCATTCCTTGCCAATAGCTGAAAATCTAGGATAGATAAAAAATTAGCACTACAAAATGATTCATAGGCATTAAGCATTTTTATTCATTCATTCATTCATTCACATCCTACTAATATTATAAACGCGAAAGTTTCTAAGTATAGATGGATGGATGGATGTTTGTTACTCTTTCACGTAAAAACTACTGAATGGATTTTAATTAAACTTTACAATAATATAGTTGATACATCAGAATAACACATGAGCTACAATTTATAAAGATATTGTGTGAATTGTAACGCCACGGTAATATAAGCTACTCGAAATACTAATCCTGCGCAGACGAAGTCGCGGGCACCAGCTAGTTATGTATACGTACAAAAGGGGCTTATTCTGCACCAGATTGGCGATAAACATTCGATATAATTTTGTAAATTAGACATTTTACGTTAATTAGATAACACCCAACTATTACATACATGACAACCTCGGTGGCGTAGCGGGCGAGTGCCCGTGTGAGACGCAAGGGGTGCGGGTTCGATTCCCGCTGCGGGATAATGTTTTCATGATCTGTAAATACTTTTTCCGGGTCTGATTGTTGTGGTACTATGGTACTCGTACTTTCTGAAACTCACGACCTCAGACTCACGACCCAGGGAATCCTAGTGTGGGATCAGCCCTTTCGAGATAAAATACTTGTTGTACCTAAATCACCTTGTATAAATAATATTAGCATTACACAGATTCGATCAGATGTTGCTTTTTAAAGCTGCTAATAAAACTAGTCATCTAAAATTAGCTTCAAAATAATATTTACATAAATAAGTCTTGACTTATTTATGTAAATATTATTTTATTATTATTTTTTGCTTACTAGTACCTTGGTACTAGTTGTAGCGATATTGCTCAAAAAGTCACCACTAATACGCCATGATAATAGACTTCTGTTATAACTGCGTTTCGTTGAAAAATATATTTAATTTTTTATCACTTTGATCTGAAACGTGTTACCACAACGAAAGTATCCAATTAGCGCATAGCCGATTATGACCCTTATTCGCTGAATAAAAGGTTTACACTTGCCAAGCCACTTTAAGCGTCGACTAAACCTACTCACAGTTACAGGTCCTGCATGAAAAAGCCATTTGTTGGATTTATGTCTCGATGGAAAACGACTCATTCCTATTTTTGCTTTGCGTTTTATTTGAATATCCATTTTCGTTGTTTCTTTTGTGAATCGGATCATCCATTCAAATCTAAGTCGTTTCGCTGTTTTATAGAGCTTAATCTTCTTTGCTGATGTACAGTCCCGCAATGGTTTGCCTTCGGGAACGTATATATTTCAATAACTCTGCTGTGGTATTGCGTATAAATCGTCATTTTAGACGTAACGATAAATTCAGTTGATAATTTGCATCCGAAAATGCGAGCATCAATTTCAATCCGGCTTATTTATCTTTTTCTATGGAAAATTCGCATATTTTTTTTCAATAATGGAGGGTAAAAAAACTGCCTTATACATAATTTGCTATGTTTGAATAGATATCAGTTGGTATGTAGAAGAATCTCCAGGCTAATTTTTAGGTTGATTTTTAAGGGTTTTTTCAATTTTTTCGCACGCTTTCAGTTGAAAAATTCTAATTAACTTTTTTCAGAAGATGTAAGGATCATTTTGAAATGAATTTGAGATGGCATATCCTGCGTCATTTGAACGCTGCGTGCGACGATACTAAGTGTAGCTGCAACGTTTTTAAATCCCTTCGAAAATTACATCTTTGGAGTGCGAAATTTTCCATCTTAACGAGTCTTACAGTTATCTCTCATTTATTGATTACTTGATTACTCGATTAATTATGAATAAGCGTCAATTTTTGAAGCTATTCGGCATAAATCAATACTACTAGCAAACTTACCTCTTACCTACACCACGGGGGAACACCATGGGGGACACCATAGGGGACATGACTTCACGACACAGGGAAGTGTTGTGTGAGGTTTAGGATCATTTAACTGTATATATTTTTTATGTACCTAAACCAAAATCAAAACCCGAGCTTTGTTGACATAGGATATTTTGCTATAAGAAGATATGCTGATGCTGACGTTTTCCGAAACATTATTTTGTTGAGCACTCCAACAAAAATAAAAAAACGAACTAACAAATGAAAAAACTGTCGAACTCAAACCGCTGTAATTACACCCCACTTAGTTTATCGAATGGTTTCCTTCAATTACCTCCAAGTTGTTACCGCAGTTCAGCTATCCCACTACATCAACTACAAGCAAAATACTTAGCCATAAAAAAAAAACTTAGAAGTTGCACGGGAAAAAAAATCCAACTGGTGACTGAGTACAACTTTAAGATCGCGAATATTTGTTCATTAATACTAAAATACTCTGATATTAATGAATATTCTTATATAAATTTATAATTATTTGATCATTTATATACCTATTTAAATAAGAATATATTACTTATTTTTAAAACTAGTACCTACTTCTCACCTTGGCGTCGGCGACATACTATTACATTCACGACCACGAGGTCGTACTCAGCCCAGACAGTATCGTTATGGGAGTTTTGCCCATGTAGATTATATGTTGTATAGTGCTAAAAGGCTTTCCTACACAGACAATTGAAATTTCCCAATTCAGGTCAATCTTTTTGACCTTTAGCAATTAGGATAGATTAACAAAAATAAAAAATAGATTTAGCTGTATAATTTGAGCATGAGCGCTAATTATACTGCTAAAGCTATTTTAAGCTATATGAATAGCTGTGAGGATATGCATATGTTTATTATTCTTTGGCGCCACAACTACTGAGCGGATTGGAATGAAATTTGGGATTATGTAGTTTACAAGAGTAAAATATAAAATATATAAATATAAAAAGTACCCTAGGGTACTTTTTATATTCTTATTTTATTTTATTCGTTTATCCAGTTAAGACGTGAGACAAGCTAAAGCTAAATGATTACTGTTATATTGTCCTTCTTTCACTTTCCTGCTCTACTTGACTGTAGTGCGCTAGCTCTTTCCTCAACCAGATATCAGATTAATAAACTACAAACGTTCGGGTAATGAACTAATTAATCGTCTAGTTGCCTATGTAATTGGCTGAAGGCAGTATAAAGGTCAATTTACATAAAATAAATGCATTAAATCGTATACATGTTTCATATGAAATTTTGTCTTGGTTTCCAAATAATGAAAGCAAAAGGCCAGTGGTGGATTTACTTAGGTACACATTTCCAAGTAAAGTTTTGCCGCCCTTATTTTCGTTAAACGTGGGGCGCACTAAAAGTTTCCGTGTTTCTCAAAATATTCTCCCTCTGCGTCAATGCACATTTTCATATGAATGAACCAATTTTTAATAAAATTGTACCACTCCTCCGTGGTGACATTTTTTGAGGATCGGTCAAATTGTGTGGGGTCCATCGATAACACAGCTTTCTTACACCCAAATATTTGTGTAGGATTGACTGTATTTGACTCATGCCTATGTCCAAAGATGTCCGGATCTCATGATAGGTCACATGCCTGTCTGTTTCAATCATACGGCGCACAGCATCGATGTTCTTGTCATTCACATCGGTGCACGGGCGACCTTCACGAATTTCATTATGGAGAATAACACGACCGCGTTTGAATTCTGCAAACCAGCTATAAATGGTCGTCTTGCATGGTGATTCTTCGCCAAAAGCAGATTAAAGCCGAACGAGGCTCTGCTGAGCTGTCAAATTATACTTAAAATCGTAAAAAAAACATGCAACGAAATTTTTCCCGAGTTAAATCCATTTTATTGTAATCACGCAATTATTAAAATGACGCCACAATGTGAAAACTCTTAACAAACAGATGAAACAAATTGTATTCCACGGCTAAAGAGTTCAATTTTCAAATGTAGTAATAACTTATTAAATATAGTGTACTATGTAGTATACTATGTAAGTGGCCAATTCCGGAAATGTTTAGTGTGACCTATGTAACATAACACAATTATAGAAGTTTGCGGTAACGTTGATTGTACCTACAATTAATAGAAAGAAGGAAAGTCATCGGAAAGATGTCTTGTAAACTTCTTTATACTAAAAAATAATCAGACCCCAAATTGCTGCCTCAAAATCTACCACCCTTGGCTCAAGCCTACTCAGCCTGTTGGTAAAATCTGCCACAGCAAGAGGTGTAAAAACAGTACTGCAAGGTGGCCACAGAATAGGATCATAATAAGTTTCTATTCACTATGTCCGAATTGTCGGTACAAATTAGAACGCTGCGGTTATAACGGTTGTTGTGTGGCAGAGCGCCATCTTAATTGAAATACCGAGAGAGGTAAAAAGACAAATTTATACATTTTCTAATGTACCTATAAGAAAAGTTTTTAGCGATTTATGATGTTAATAGTTCACTAACCTCAGTTGGCACAAAATATATTCTATATTGTTGGCCAATTTTCGTGCAGATTGTAATTTTTTTTTTTCAAATTAGAATGCCTGTCATAATATATTCATTTGAATTGCATTCTTAGCAGACTGCCTTTTTCCCTTACAACTACAGCTACAACGATTAAGGAACACCCCTACCCCGTCTCAAAAAACCAACCTGTATAGCTCGAAAGCAAATAAATAAAACAACCGTCAATTGCACTGTTCAGTTCACATCATAAGCGAAGTTCAATGTGTTGGAGTAAACGGTAATGTGACGTCATACGACACATTATAAGCCCAACCCTTAGCACCATCATAAATGTCAATCAGGGTTTCTGAACTGTGATCTGTGACGTTGGCTCCTTATTTCAAAGCCCGCTCAACATTTCACATTTTCGAAGGGATCGCTCTTCGAAAAAAGCAGAAACTAGTGCTCAGAATACAGACCCTTGTCATGTCGCAATATTACAATCCTCCTAAGTCGTATCAGCAACGCAAACATTTTGGCAAGCTGTCCACAATGTTGTGGTACTAAAAATACACACGTTTAATTCTTGCATGTTTTGTTAGATAAATTAAAAATAAATATTACGCTACATTAGCGCCACATAACAAAGCGTCTTGCCCATACAAAGAGCAAATCTAAATATATAAAACTGTTGCTACACTAACAGGCAATCAATATAATTAGAGCCTTAACTATAAATCCCATAAATATGAAACTTAGAGCGTAGCTTTCTTTTGTAGTCTAAACCTAAAAATGAGTCACTGAAACCCCTTGTTAAAAAGGGGGCTGAAGTTAATATGAAATCTAGCTTCAGCCTGTTGTTTGAGTCGCGTGGTAGGAAACTGTATAGAAAGTACCATTTGTCTCTTTCGATCTATGTAGTCACGTATGTAGTCACGTCGATCTGTAGATCGATGTGATTTTTTGCATAGATACCACGCGAGTCAAACAGCGGGCTGAAACAACTTAAGCCACAGCTTAGTTGCGTGACAGAAGGACAAACAAACATATTTTCACATTTATAATATTAGGCCATGAAATAGCTCGCAGAACCGACAGCCGTTGGGGAGTAAAGGCTCTCGAATGGCGACCACGAACCGGGTGACGAAGTGTTGGAAGGCCCCACCCGATGGACCGACGACATTGTGAAGGTTGCAGGAAGTCGGTGGATGGAGAAGGCAGTCCAGCAGTGGACTTCTGCAGGCTGATGCTGATGATGATGATGATGAATATTAGTTAAAATAGTGGATACAAAAAGGTTAGAGGCTTTTGAAAAGTGACTAGAAATATTAATTAAACAGCAAGATGAGAGTTGGGTCGGTAGGTGAATATAAAGCTCTAGCTTATTCATTTGCCACAAATATTGTAGAGATAGTTGTAGTCAAGGTTGTCTCTAGGTCGTCTATATCCATTATTGGCTCCATTTAAAACTTTCTAAAAGTTTTTCACACGTTATCTGACCTTTCCAGTTTTAGACTAATTTATTGAAGTCCATTAAAATCAGTGTCCAACCGAAAATTAATAGACTCTAATTAAAATGAACTTTTTTTATATAAAGAAACGGACTAGCAGCTTTCCATTACAATCTCTCATATATTCCCATGCTTTGCTTTTCGTTATGCTGATTCTTTCTTGGTCATCTTGTATTTGGTCTGTGACCTGGTTGAGTTATGGTGGCCCTCAAAAGGGCTCATGACAGTCAGTGAAAGAATCAGTGTAGTGAAAGGATTCGATTGCGCGTCTTAGAGGCTTCTTTCGTGCACAATTAATTTCCTTGAGTCAATCTAGTTTGTTTCTATAAAAACAAACTGGAGTGGAATAAATTATCGGATCACACACACGTCACAAAATACAAATTCCAATATAATTTACGCTGGTATATTCTGCATTACACGGTCTCAGACGGCCCTGTTGGTATCTCCATGCAAATTCACAGAGAAAGCCTTTGGATGTATGTGGTTCAATCACGCCCTAATCAACCGATTTTGATGAAACTTGGAATTGATAGAGTTCTTTACCTAGAATAGCATATAGGCTACTTTTTCTATAGGTATCATGCGAGGGAAGCCGCGGGCGGAAGCTATTAAAAATACATTTGAAAATTATCATTAAGTTTTTGAAAGCATAAATACAGAATTTTGGAGTTGTCTGTTTCAAGGTTTTTGTACGTAACCAGTATACTATTCCGAAAAGGACTTATTCGTTTTTACTTTGACATTTACGGGCGTGCGAGTCTGACATATCGCATGCCGTTTGAACACGGCTTTACTCGCATCTCTAGAGGCAATCGGCGGCAACCTGCTTTGTTTGTAAGTGAATGCGGCTTGGTTGATATCTCTAAAGTATTAACTTTCTGAGAGCTTTCATCGGTAAAAATAATCATAGTTATTCAATTATTTCAGTAAAGGAACCTTTCTCCAGAAAGGAGCAAAACGCAAAACGCCTGCTCCTCCAACTAATTTATTTAAGAATTCTCTAATCATCAACCTGATGAAAAATAAAGGATTATTTCTTTCTGATGTTACAAAATATTCTACATTTTATACGAATAAGAATTATTATTCATCACTCGTTTTTTTTTCCGGGTAGATGAATACAGCATGCCGAGACATACTGTATTCATCTACCCTCTGCTGACTTTAAAAGGTCAAGTCGTTGTCTTCCTTTAAGAACGAACGGTGGCTCGAGGCATTCGATCGTCTACAGCCGCCCTGGGTGGTCGTGCTCCAGAGTGAATAATACCACAGTGAATTTGTTTTAAAATAGAGATTATATCACAGTTGTTATTTTCAAGAATAAAGTGTAGTGATTAAAATAGAGGCAGTTTTCTTGTTCGTCGTAACAACTCAGAAGTGGAAAGAGCGATAACAAGGTACGTCGTATGCGATTATTTTTTTTGTTTTCTCAGTTTAAGATGTAATATTAGGATATTGCTTGTTATCGTCCATTTGCCCACAAAATGTTAACCTGTTAGTACTTGGTCAGGGCACTCCCTGACAGTACCTAGCAATGTTAATCGGAGACTAATCTAAGCAGCAGCATTTGGCCAGGGTACCCCCTGGTAATGTTGCACGATTAGATTATTCACACGAATTAATTGTGAAAAAGCAATCTTTTTTTTTTACTTTAAAAAGTGTGTAGGCACGAGAATTGTTAACATTCGATCAGGGCACTCCCTGATAGTGTTATCAATTTGACTCTGAATATTCTATGATCATATCGGTATTCGGCCAGGGCACTCCTTGGTAATACCGGTACGTGATTAGTTTTATTCAAACACAAATCATGTTACTCTAATAAGTGTGAAGGCTCGAGAATTGTTAACATTTGATCAGGGCACTCCCTGATAGTGTTATCAAATGACTCTGAATATTCTATGATCATATCGGCATTCGGCCAGGGCACTCCTTGGTAATACCGATACGTGAGTAGTTTTATTCAAACAATAATCATATTAGGTATTTGAAAAGTCGGTAGGCACGAGAATTGTTAACATTCGATCAGGGCACTCCCTGATAGTGTTATCAAATGACTCTGAATATTCTATGATCGTATCGGCATTCGGCCAGGGCACTCCTTGGTAATACCGGTACGTGAGTAGTTTTATTCAAATACTGTAGCAACTTATGTTAAGATCATTGGAGTTTTGTTGACATTTGGCTAGGGTACACTCTAGCAATGTTAGCAAAATACCTAATGGTTTCACATTTAATTATAGTATTTAATCTAAATGGACTATTTTCTCTGACTAAACCATGTTGATAATTTTAATGAGCATTGACTTGTGTTTATGTCTGTTTTCCAGCTGAGTGATGGAGGGTGACCGGTCTCAGAGCCTGACGCCTTCTTTGCATAGCAGAGATGTCAGCAGGGCGAATGACCGCCGCCGGCGCAGCAGCAAGCGTCGCAGGGACCGGACACCAAGGAGTCGGAGTCGAAGTGATCACAGTAGTGACCGAAGGCGCCTTGCTGAATATCGTGACTACAGCCCTGACGAGCGTCGTAGCAGGCGCAGTACGGAGCGTGGCAGAAAAAGAGGTGAGTCACGTAGTCGTACTCGCAGTTTACCTCGCAATCGAATCAATAGCAGAATCGATAGTGACACACGATGTGGGAGCCGTAGCAGAGCCAGGGAAGACGTTGAACGTGATAGTGAGGTCCGCGAAACTAAACGTAGTAGATATTCTACAACTAATAATGATCGTAATAGTAACTACTTGATAGAATCGTTTTTAGATGCTTTGAAGTCTGTGAAATCTGGTACGAATGAGAGCTTCTCGTCTTTGCAAAACGTAATACCCGAATTTGACCCGATGGCTAAAGAGCAAAGCATTACCGCATGGCTTGCAAAAGTCGAAGAGTGTAAGCAGATCTATGACTGGTCTGAGAGACAAATGATACATTACGCCTTACCAAAGCTCGTGGGCGTCGCCAAAACATGGTATCAAAGTTTACCGACATTATTGCACACATGGGGCGAATGGAAAACTAAACTCCTTGAGTCATTCCCCTCTACCCAAAATTATGGTGAATTGCTCACAGAAATGCTAAACAAGAAACTACGTTTTGGCGAGTCCCCCGAGCTATACTACTATGAAAAAATAAACTTGCTTAACCGCTGCAATATTCGTGGTACAAACGCTGTTGATTGTCTTGTATACGGGGTAGAAGATAGAGGTATGAGGTTAGGAGCCCAAGCCGCTCAGTTCTCCGAGCCAGAACAGTTATTAAAGTTCTTTAAAACTGTTAGGCCTGGTGTTTCAAGGGATACAGATAGGTCAGGAAAAGATAAAGAAAAACGCCCCACCAATATTCAGCCTAAAACTTTTAATAAAACAAGCAAACCGGAATCCAGTAGTATAGTTTGTTTCAACTGTAACCAATCCGGTCACCCCAGCTACAAATGTAATAAACCTATAATAAAATGTACCCGCTGTAATTTACTAGGACATTTAGTCAATGCATGTCCGAAAGCTGGGGGATCACAAAAACCTGATAAAGAGAAAACTGTCTTAAATATTTCAAGTCAGGTTACAACAGGGATATACACCTTCCCCATAAGTATTAATAAAACAGTTATTCAATGTCATTTGGACCTAGGCAGTGAGTGTACTTTGGTTCGTAGATCTGATGCTCATAAATTAGGAATGACTTGGACAACAGACGGACAACTACCACTGTTAAAAGGACTTGGCAACATACCGTATCAACCCATAGGTAGCACAAAAGTTGATATAGAAGTCCAGGGTATTACTGAAACTGATATTGACGTACTTATCGTTGAGGATCACTTAATAAACTACCCAATTCTTTTGGGTCATACATTCTCGGAACGCCCGGGTATAAAGATAACTAAGACTGTAGATAGGCTAGATATCAGCAAAACTGTAAACGACAAAATACACTTGTCCTGCAGTGTTGACACCTGTGTCGGGCCCGCTGAAATAAAGCCTGTGGGTTTTAAATCAGCAATTGATTTTTCTGGGAGTGTGTTAGTTGCGGGTGGCACTCGTGGGCGGAAGGGGGCGGAGTTCTATTTGTTCCCCGGGGAGTACGAGATTAAGAAAGGTGAGGGTAGTCTTCTCATTTATAATTTGAGCAACACTAACTTAAGTCTAATAAGCGAACAGTTGCTTACACGTAGTAAACGTGTAGAGGGTTGCAAATACGTGTATGATGTCAAGTTAACAGACGACATTGATGAGTTTGAACCTATTATAGGGGAAAACACTACTAACGAGCAAAAGAATGCAGTAAAGGACCTGCTCCATAAATACAAAGAATGCTTTTCTTCATGCCTGAAAGATTTGGGATTTACCTCTGTAACCGAAATGGATATACAACTGAAAGATGAAGATCCAGTGGTTTACAGACCTTATAGGCTTTCTCATTCTGAAAGAGAAGATGTTCGACAGATGATAGCAGAGATGTTAGAATGTGGTATAGTTAAGGAATCTTCATCTCCTTATGCGAGCCCTATTGTCATAGTCAAAAAGAAGACTGGCGAAAAGCGTCTGTGTGTTGACTATAGGGCATTAAATAATAGGACTAAGCGTGACCATTACCCACTGCCTAGAGTAGAAGACCTTCTCGATCAATTAGCGGGTAACAATATTTTCATATCACTTGATCTGGCATCTGGGTATTACCAGATCCCCATTTCAACAAAATCTCAGGAGAAGACTGCCTTCGTCACGCCAGACGGCCAATTTGAATATACTCGAATGCCGTTTGGCCTGGCGAATGCGCCTTCAGTCTTTCAAGAGGGCAATGCACAAAATTCTCAATAAAGCGAAGGTAGGGTATGTAATAGTATACATGGACGATGTGCTGATTCCCGCACGATCCTTTGAAGAAGCGATGCTAAGACTAGAAGAGGTACTAAAACTTTTAAAAGAAGGTGGCTTGACCCTGAAACTAAAGAAATGTAATTTTATGTTCCATAAATTAGACTTTCTGGGATTCGAAATTTCTGGGGACGGAGTCAAGCCAGGGTCGTTGAAAACGGATGCAGTCTCGCGATTTCCTACTCCATTGAATGCGCATGATATTAGGCGATTTATTGGATTGGCTAGCTTCTTTAGGAGATTTGTAAAAGACTTCGCTTTGATAGTTAGACCACTGACGGCTCTCTTGAGGAAAGATGCTCGTTGGAGATGGGGTAGCGAGGAGGTAGTGGCGTTTGAGGAAGTCAAGGCACGCTTAACTAGTAGACCCATTTTAGCTTTATATGACAAAACACTAGAAACACAGTTACATACGGATGCGTCTAAGTTGGGTATAGCCGGTATCCTAGTTCAAAAGGGTGAAAGTGGTCTCTGGAGAGCTGTAGCTTATTATAGCCGCCAGACGACTCAGGACGAACAAAAGCTCCACTCATTTGAACTAGAGACGCTGGCTGTAATAGCTTCATTGAATAAATTCAGAGTGTATCTCCTGGGCCTAAGATTCAAAATCATAACGGACTGTAATTCGCTACGCACCACCTTAACTAAAAGGGACGTGATTCCGAAAATAGCGAGGTGGTGGGTGCAATTGCAGGAGTACGACTGTGAAATTGAATATCGCTCAGGAGAGAAAATGGCACATGTTGACGCATTGAGTCGGGCACCAATAGAATCCGAACCCGAAAGTCCTCATGTGATTGATGTTTTAAGGGTTACCGCCGACGACTGGATAACAACGGTCCAATCTTCCGACGACGAGATAGCACACATTAAAAGGGTACTATCAGACCCAGAAACCACGAACATAGTTGATATAAATCAAAATTACAAACTGAAAAACGGTCGAGTTTATAGATTATTACCGGAAGATACGCTACGATGGGTAGTACCTAAAGGCTCTCGTTGGCAAATAGTAAAGGCCAATCATGATGATGTCGGACACTTCGGAATCGAAAAGACTCTAGAACGAATCCGTGCCTTGTATTGGTTTGCCAAAATGAGACCTTTTGTGACAAAATATGTATCTGCGTGTTTAGAATGTGCGCACCACAAAATGCCCACCCGTGCGCGGCAGGGTCACTTACACCCTATAGAAAAGGTGGAAGTACCTTTTCACACCATTCATGCGGACCATGTAGGACCCTTTAATAAAAGTAAGAAGAGGAATGCGTACATTTTAGTATTAATCGACGCATTTACAAAGTTTGTCACATTAGCAGCAGTTAGGAGTACCAAATCTTCTGAAACCATAAAGACCATTAAGAATCTTATTGGATACTTTGGAACCCCGACTCGACTCATCACTGATAGAGGTAGTTGCTTTACGAGCAAAAAGTTTAAGTCTTTTACTCAGTCTCTGGGTATAAAGCACATACTTAACGCTGTTTCGACACCTCGCGCCAACGGACAAGTCGAGAGATCGAATAGGACTATTTTAGCTTCATTAGGCGCGATGACTCATGATAAGGATCCACGAATGTGGGATCAGTACCTACCTGATGTACAGTTAGGGATCAATACAACGATGCATGATGTCACGAAAAGGGCTCCTAGTGAAATGTTATTTGGCCGTAGAGTAACAAATCCATCGCAGGGTATTCTAAATGAGGTTATTACTGATGCGGGCGATGGATTAATAGAAGGAACCATCGAAGGAGTCAGGTCGGATGCTAGTAGTCGTATAAATAAACAAAGCGAAATTAGTTCAAAGCGATACAACAGCAATAGGAAAAAGGCAAGACTATATAATGAGGGTGATTTAGTTAGAATTGTAAGGGCGATTGTATCGGGTAGCGGGCAGTCTAAAAAGTTGGAACCAAAATTACAAGGGCCATACAGGGTTATAAAAGTATTACCCAACGATAGGTATATTGTCGAGGATACTCCGCTATCACGAAAGGGGCGACGGTATGAAGCCGTAATTGCAGCTGATAAGATGTATCCATGGTTGTCTTTCGGATCCAGATTGGATAGCGATGATGACAATAGTTCTGACGCGGGTAGTGAAAGGGATAATAGTAATCATGATAATCTGCAAATACATGAGAACCTCTCACTTGACCATAATTCACAGATTGCCTAAAATGTATGATTTACGTAGGAATGATTACCGCATAATGTCAACGTGATTACGGAATTAATTTCAGACTGTTTATTAGGGGTAAGCCGGGCACTATGACTGTGTCGCCTCAAGGAAAATATAATAAACAGTCTGGGAAAGTGATATAATCAGGTACAAATTATTGTGGGCAGGCTGGGCACAATGATGTGTCGCCCAATGAAAAGCAATAAGTACCTAATCTGAAGGATCAGTGATTTGTTAGAATGATTATTGTGGGCATGAAGGGAAAAATGATAATCATTCTAAAAATAATTATACCTACTGTAACTCATGTTATATTTATGATAGCCTTTTACAAGCTAATTATGTATTTTATGTGATAAATTGTGTACTTTACATATTGTAGTTTTAAGAAGTAAACAAAACAGAACTCTGTTAAATTGTTGTCATAACTTAAACTAATTATTATTAAGATATTAAAATATTACAAATTAATGTACTAAATAAAATGATTTTGCATTGAACAAGTATATAAAATAGTTAATTGATACTTTTAAAATATTTGGAATTTCTAGTATACCTAAGTTTCTTTTCTCTCTAATGTTAACAAGGAACGAAGGCACTCGTTGACGATCGGATGGCCGAGCTGTTACAAAATATTCTACATTTTATACGAATAAGAATTATTATTCATCACTCGTTTTTTTTTTCCGGGTAGATGAATACAGCATGCCGAGACATACTGTTACATCTACCCTCTGCTGACTTTAAAAGGTCAAGTCGTTGTCTTCCTTTAAGAACGAACGGTGGCTCGAGGCATTCGATCGTCTACAGCCGCCCTGGGTGGTCGTGCTCCAGAGTGAATAATACCACAGTGAATTTGTTTTAAAATAGAGATTATATCACAGTTGTTATTTTCAAGAATAAAGTGTAGTGATTAAAATAGAGGCAGTTTTCTTGTTCGTCGTAACACTGAGGACAAGAAAGAAAGAATGACACGACTAAAACAACGACGGCTCAGATTTTCAGTAAAGCGAAATACATATTATTTATGTACCTATATTATTTTCTTTCCCAACCAAATAACCCACACAGTTTCATTAATTACAAGCCAACTAAAGCTATTACTATCCCAAGAAATGGTGGCCGTCCTATTATGTTCGTAAAATAGCAGTGGTCGCCTCTTCCAAGTTCCAACCCATCTTCAGAAAAACCAATGCACCTAGATACATCATTTGCGTTTACAACCGTTTCATAAAAAGACAGCATAGCTTGCCTCGTTTTTAGCTGATTGACTAAGTTTATCGCGGTTACGTAAATGGATAGTTTACAGCAAGGCTTTTGTGCTGTGCTGACTTCTATAAATTCAGCCGCAAAGCAATGTTGTCAACGCTGTTCCGGTTTGACAAGCACATGAGACTAAATATCTTTGGAATCAGCACGCGCGCGTGATTAAGAGGATATTCACGCGCGCGTATGCTATGCTATGGATCGATATATGGAATAACCAATTTAGATTCTACAGTAACCACTTACAAACAGGTGGGCCCTTGCTTGTTCAGTTTGTTTATATAGAAACATAGCGTATTGATTGACTCATGGAAGTTAGTTGAAAAAAACATGCGTTGACGCCATGCCATGACGAAGGGCTATAAACTCCATTACTAGAGTTGGCTATCTCATACGAACTAACTTATATGAGGGTTGTTATAAGACGTTCGACGCTTCTTAGGCAAGATGATCCTGATCCAAGTATCATGTGATAGAGGCATGACAGGCTGCAGCTGGGCGGTGACAACGGTCGGCACTGTAATCTATTACCAACACCCGCCCAGAGATAGTAAAACGATGTTCCACTGTTTGATAGACACCTACTTATTACACGTTGACTAAAGCCGGTCGCACTTTAGATACTTTTCGTACGAAATTAATCCGTACTAACAAATACGTACGCACGAAAAACCTTCGACCTACTATGATAGCTCAAACTACACAGGGGGAGCACTGGTGGAGTTGTGGTAGTAGCCACGCCTTCCGCTTCACAGATTGTGGGTTCGCAACCCGGTCGTTTACCAATGGATTTGTCATTCGAAAAATTTATGTGCGCTATACTAGTAATCACAAACGGTGAAAGAAAAAAATTGTAGGGAAACCGACATGTGCCTAAAAATTTCAAGACATGATTGTGTCATTGTATGAAAGGAGCCTCTAAGAGGCGCACTTTAATCTGTCCAGTAAACTTATTCTTTCACCGACGGTCATAGTCCTTTACAGGGCTACCATACCTTAACCTGGTCACTGACCTAATACAAGATGACCAAGAAAGAATGACACAACAACCAAGCATAACTCACAAATTCAAAAGTATTGACGGAATTTCTGCAAATAACTGATTAAAAACGGACAAAATACAAGGTTCGTACGTGCGATACATATTAGTATCCAAAGCGACCCGCTTTAACTCGTGTCTATGATGGCAAAGGAAAAAAGGCTTTATAGAGGGACGTTATAAATGGGTCGCACTCAAATTATATTGCGGTATGGTAGCATTGCGCAATCGTGACATCCATCGGCCAGAAATAATTTTACCATCCACAACGGACATACTATGAACGTATCCGTATCGGCAGATATAAAAAAATATTCTTTGTATATTAATATGAAACAATGAATATACGTATATAACGTTAGAACGTTCCGTCATACCGTACACCGACCAACACCGTAGCGTGCCATGATCGGACCGAAAGCAAATTCACGAAGCGAATATTATAATGATACGTTTTAGTGGGCTCAATCCATTACGTGTCTGATACGCTCATAGCACGGTCATGGTATGATACGATATAGTGGACAAATGCCTTAATTGTTAATAATAAATTTATTACGCAATCGATCTTCGCCGTAGATCCTCGCACTCTCGTAGGTAACAATTCTGAAGGTTCATGTAATTTTAGATTTTCACTTCAAACATTTATTTTCACACCGTAGTTTCCTTCAGGTAAAATAGTTTCTATTGTGAGCTTAATTAACTGTGCCACACATGTCTTAAATTGGGTGAGTGGTACCACCACATCGAAGGCACGAACTTTGGATGATCAATCACTTGACTGGTACTTATTGAACAGTCTAAACCGAGCTGTCTATGCCCTTCTGAAAGATAAAAGGTACCATTTTGACTATGTAACTGTGGAAATCCCGTGACTTTGTTCGAGAAATGTTATTTCATACAAACTTCTAACCCCACTTCCCCCCTTAGGGTCTGCAATTTCTTTCATAATATTTTTTTGTACACCCATAAGCAATAGTGCTTTGTTTGACAGTCAGTCAGTTAGTAATGTACGAGTTTTATATACCTACTCGTAACATACCTATTGTAAAAATTGTTCAAATAATTGGTCATTATTTGAATCTACCAGAACTCGTGGAACAAAACTTTCTGTTTACTTACGAGAAAAATGTCGAGGATAAAGACTATATTTAGATACATGCTACTATTATTAGTTTATTTTGAGAGAATCGCGCGTCAAAGTCGTGCTCGGTGGAGAGAGATTTCACGTGGTAGAATCCGACATGAGAAAACGTAAAAGAACCAAGGTAACTGATAATAGCTCTCATAATAAAATTTGCAAGTTGAAGTGGCAGTGGACAGGCCATATAGCTTGCAGAACCAACAACCGTAAGGGAATAAAGGCTCTTAAATGGCGACCATGACCCGGACGACGCAGTGTAGAAAAGTCTCTAATGGACCGACTATATTTTGAAAGTTGTGCGGGGTTGGTGGATGAAGAACAATCAAGACTGTTCGTCGTGGCACTCTTTGGGGAGACTTAGATGACTTCTTAAGGCTGATAATGATGAAGCGGCCAAAGACAACAATATTAAATAAAATAAATAAATAAATATTCCGGACATATTCACACGGTCAACTGATCCCAAACTAGGCATAGCCTGTACTATGAGTACCAGAGACTGATATACATAATAGATATATATTTAACATCCAGCCACAGAACAAACATCTGTGTTAGTCACAAATGTTTGTCCAGTGCGGGAATCGAACCCATGACCTCTAGCGCAGAAGGCAGAGTTACTACTTACTGAGCTATGAGGCCTGTCGATAAGTACAGTTAGGTAAAATATCCAGTCGTTTGATTACCATTTAATTTGTAATTCCTAGAAAACAAAAGGAGGTAATTAAACCGCATAATGATTAAAGAGCCACTAGATACATAATTTCTTTATCAACTTGTGCAATGAAAATTAAATGAAAGGTATGTAATCGAACGTTAATTTATGAATATTTAAGCAAATTTATACAGTCATAATATACCCTAGTGGCTTTGCACCGATTACTGAAATGGGTCATATCAGATTCTTGTTATTTATTATTATTTTGCGAGACCGTTTTGATAAAACACTTATTTCCTGTTGCTACCTTTTGCCCTAATTTTGGTGACACTTTTTTTTTACAATTTCGCTGTTTGTCATCTTATAGGATCATCGCCTGGAGATCTGATAGGATGTCTACTATTCTTGGGAATAAAAGTCGTGAGTCAACAATTCTATGTCGTATCTTAAGTTACCTACGTTCACATTTTGTAAGATATATTGGAAACATCAATAGAGCTTATATAATAGAGCGATATTCATGTTTAATTCCTTCAGGTCTAGCGATAAAAATAAAAACCAGCCAAGTGCGTTTCAGATCCTATTGCAGGATTCCGTCTCTAGTAATTCCTGGCTTTTTTTTTTGTCCCGCATTGGTAAAATAGATTGCTTTGTTGCTACGAAACCCTAATAAAACTGACTAGAAACTAGTATCTAGTTTCAATGATTAAATAATTAATTCCTAGTATAAAAGAGAAGAAAGTTGTATAAAGAAAGAGTAGTTCGTGTTGTGTGATATAATGTGGAAGGTTTTACTTATATCATTTTTGGCACATACAGCATTCCTGGCGGCAAATAAAGGTTCATTATATTTTGACCCTAATGTTCGTTAACTCTTCTATTAATTAATAATTACATTCTAATTTTATGAATAACTTGCTCCTGAACTAAATTACCTGAAACAAGTAGGAAATGTAATTAGGATTTAAGAAAAAATAACATTAAACATTATAATTTCATGGCAGAATTTAAAGTTGCTGAACCAACGAAATGAACGAAGAAGTTATTGTTCGGCGAAAAATATTAATGAGATTTTCATTTTTATTATGACCTTTCCCGCAGGACTATAATTTTGAAAATTCTGAAGATGCATCTACTTTTTTCAACGTTAACACTCTGATAATTATTCTTTAACGAAGCCTGTTGCTGTATCATCCATTCTAGAATTTCATTATAATTTTTTAAAACCTGAATTAGACCTCCCTGTTTTTAATTCAATTAGAAAGTGCGCTGGATAGTTAATTAAAATAGTTACAGTGTTTTCAGCTGCTATTTTTTAATTTTATTTTTACGTTATTTTTTTTCAGATATTTCTTTCAAGCCGCAAGCGGGCACTGAACCAATACCAAAGGCAAATGATTCTGACACTGGCAATGGTGAATATCCTACAGACTATTTTATCAAAATCTTTGAATGCATTAAAACGTGGTGGTTTCTAAGTAGATTTTTCGGTAGCTATCTATATAATTTTGCAAATAAGTCAATCTTTGGACAAAATTCACTACATTCTTAAATTGAAAGGAGTTTAAAATTATTAAAAACTTTTTTGGTTAGGTACAGGTGCGGAAGAAGAGAGCACTGTAGTTGATATGACTACTACAGACCAGCCCACTACTGATTCTGGTAAAGGTACCTAATATTTTATAGTGATTTATCAACGAATATCAAGCGTGAACTAATAATAAAGGCAAATGTTTCTGACACTGGCAGTGGTGAATATCTTACTTTCTACTTACCTATACCTATAAACTAAACTTTATTGCCGGCAGACCATTTTTTCAAAATCTGTGAATGCATTAAAAATGATGATTCAAACGTGGTGGATTCTAAGTAGTTTTTTCTGTATACCTATTTAATAGAGCAATCTTTAGACAAAATACAGTACGTTGTTTGAATGAAAGGAGTTTATAATTATTAAAAAAATGTTGGTTTAAGGTGAGGAAGAAGAGAACACTGTAGTTGATAGAACTACTACAGACCAACCCACTACTGATTCTGGCAACTGTAATATTGTATAGTGATATACATATTAATATCAACGAATATATTATTCAATAACCTTGATAGTGAGGCATTTTCACAGGATGTAAAGGAGTTGCAAATGGTGATAGCGAGTGCAATATGAAATGTAAAATGATCAATGGATCAAAAATATCAAAATGCAAGAGTCCTAAAAACAGCTGCGAACGCAGAAACTGCTCAAGTGAGTTATCTAACATTATAACATGGCAATGAGTGGTACCTGGTACCGATCATAGTACCGGTTATAGATGGTATGATCATAATTGTAAAAAATATGATATTCAAAATGCGTATTTAAACAGGTGAACTTAGTGAAAAAGATGAATGATATTGATACTGATATTGCCATAACAAATCAGCCCAGAACTAATTCAAATTAATATCACCTACAAATTTCTAGACCGTTATTTTAATTTTAATATTTTTGGTTTGTTGTTTTTAAATCTATAGATTTGATTATGTGTTACAATAAAACAAGTAATTATAAAACAGTCGCATACATAGTCCTGACTCCACATTAGGATTCCCTGTGTCGTAGGTATCAGAAATTAAGAGTATCATGGTATCGCCAGACCCGGAACAAATATTTGCAGATCATGCAAACATTTATCCCGCAGCGGGAATCGAGCCCACGTCCTTTGCGTCTCAGACAGGCACTCGCCCGCTACGCTGTCGAGGTCGACAGGGAAGATAATATTAGTTACAAATAGTGACAGCAAAATTATTGTTCGCAATTTAGCACAAACTACCAATAGTAGTGTAGATACTTCAGAATATTCTGAAACATTTCCACAGGATGCAAAGGAAATGTAAAAGTTAACGGCTGCCATACAGAATGTAAATCAAGAACATCAGCATGCCAGTGTCCAAAAAACAGCAGCAAATGCAAAAAAAGATGCCCTTTCGATGATTTCATAGTGTACAAGTGCAATTTTAATGACGAATGTTCAAGTAAGTTATCTAACTTATTTAAAAAATAAAAATATTTTATATAAAATATAACTATTATAATATACCAAAAAATT
Organism: Anticlea derivata; assembly: GCA_947579855.1. Lineage (NCBI taxonomy): Eukaryota > Metazoa > Arthropoda > Insecta > Lepidoptera > Geometridae > Anticlea > Anticlea derivata. Next base: position 8,425,869 of record OX388262.1, read on the forward strand.
TACCAGGTGGGATTTGAACCCTCAACCTTCCCCTAGATACGGGGATACTCTAACCAACAAAGCCACGGAGCAACTTAAACAATAAAAATAAAATATCGTTTATAACATAAATATGGATAGTACAAAACAAAATTAAATTTAAAACAAATTCAAATTTAAAAAAAATATTGTTTTGTAATCATATTTTTTTTTGATAATCATAAAATATAATTATTTTTGCAGGTGGTGAAAGCAATAAAACTGATATTACTACAACTACAATAAGCGGGCCCACTACAGATTCTGATGATGAAACCAGTAAGTATACCTAATTAAAGCGGCGATGGGCTTGCAACTTCACATATGGAATACTCACTATTGCTAAAATTGGGCATGTACCAAATGTAATGACGTGCCTCAACTACCCCACTTGGACATCTTCAAGGATCTGATCGCCTGAGAAGGTGTCTTCAAGTCTGAGAGGATTGTCTGCCTGGAGATAAAAGTCGTTATACTTCTCATATTTCCTTTTAAGGCATTTCCACAGGCTGCAAAGGAGTTGCAAACGCAGAAAACGGCTGCGATACAGAATGTAAAATGCGTTGCCCCGGATCAAAAACATCGAAATGCAAGTGTCCTGAAAACAGCTGCAAATGTAAAAAAGGATACCTTTTCGATTTCGAAACCTATATGTGCGTTATTCCTGAAAACTGTTCAAGTAAGTACACAATTCGGCTTAGGCGTTATTATTAATTCGTTTAATCATAACATTACGTTGTTTCCAAACAAGGTATGGTACACAAAATTATATTGCTGTTTTGTAACCCGGTTCCTAATTAAGAAAATATACCTACATAAAATTATATTAATCTTTCGTAACCCGGTTTCGAAAATGGACTTAAAATTATGAAAGACCAGCTTCCGCCCGCCCGCCTTCCATCTAAACATACAAACATTCTCACAAACTTTCGTTTTTATAAGAATAATAGGATAGGATTATTATTTGGTTGATTCTTTGTTATACATTAAGCTCATGGTACCTTGACCGTACATAGCCCTGGGTTTTATAACCAGTTTCCCACTATTATTAATTGCAGAACTAACAACAACTGAAGCTACTACTACAATTACTGCTGAAGTACCTACTGAAACTACTACTAGAGTAACTACTGAAGGAACTACTGAAGCTACTACTAAAGTTACTACTGAAGGAACTACTGAAGCTACTACTCAAAAAACTACGGAAACTACGACAGAAAGTATACGAAAAGATTGTCCTGATGCGATAGAACGCTTTAGAAAAGCAACAACTGTATTTCAAACAAAATGCATTTCCGTAAGCTCTTTCTGATTATTTATACTATGAGTAGCTGACGCTTACGCTTTACAGACGTTCATTCGCCGCGCCACGGCTTTGATTGCGTTCGTTTGATTAAGAGTGACTGACTGTTATCATTCAAACTTATACACATATTTCACAGATCTCCTTTGAAACAAAAAAATCATTCGTTCAATCAGGGATGGCGACTGTATTCCTACTAACATTACTATTCATGTACTCCAAAGGAGCAGCTCACGAAGCGCTTTCCAAATCAATAGGCTTGGAAAACATATCAGAGGTAGGTCTATATTTTATTTACCTCTTATCATTTTGTTATGTCTGTCCACATGTAACAGCCGTTTTACCCGCAAACAACCCTTTCATCGCAACTGTAGCGTAGTATTTATTTTAATTGATACTCTTATTGCCTTCTAGTCATACATTGTACTGAAGATATTATTATGTTTAGTTTATAGTGATGGCAGACAAGAAATATGGTATTTAATTAAATTACCCTGATATGTCCTTGAGTAATTAATGAAAACAGGATGTTTTGACACAGGAACCAACTGGTACTCATTCATATTATAAAATATTTTTTATAATTTTTTACAGGCAGTTTGTGTTTGCGGAATTATAAATGACTACGTCTACGGTTTGCCACCGGACACTTTACTAAATGGAATAAACATTTTCTCGAACAACTCATTTACAGATGCATTCAAGAGAGATATGACAAATGTCATCGTGGGTGGACTAATTAACGTAAATCTAAATCAATCCAATGATGCTGATAAAATCAATGAAGTGGTATGCAAAGTTTAATTATACTAACGTCCTTACACATATTTAATACAAGGCAATTCATAACATCATTAGCATCATTTCAGCTGTAGAAGGTCCACTGCTGCATATAGACCTACCCTACAGATTTCCAGAGCAACTTCGTATCATAATATGGGGGGAACATGCGCAGGGCACGCCAGTTGGTATAATATACCATCCCGAAAAAGGATTATTTTATCAACAAAATGAAATATTTTTTTCAAAAAATAAAAATATTTTTGCATATTTTTTTTTCAGATAAAGAATCAAACAAAAGGCAAGGTTACAGGTGTTGTAACATCATCGAACCTACTTTATAAAGATAATAATTTTATAGGCTTCGCCAGCGGATTGTATAGTTCGGTAAGTAGGTAAGGTAAAAGCTAAAAGCAAGCCGGACTTACTGACAGAGAACAAAGTGATCCTATATTGGTTTTAGTTTTTGCCATAATTAACTCTGAAAAACTACCTCTTGTTGCAGAAAACTACTTAGTAGGTATATAACACCTGATTCATTAAATAAAATGAACAACATCTTTTCAAATGAATTCTTCTTTCAGGCACCATGGCTGTCAGGATTCCCGACTGAATTAACAAAACAGATTAATTTTTACATTGCACCATTTATATCAGTTACGACAAATGTAATGTGCCAAAGAATTACATGCAAGTTTATTGATAGTCCAGTGATTCAAGCTAAGGTTTGTACCTAAATATTGACGATCTCGGTGGCGTGGCAGGTGTGGCAACTTAAAGTATGTTTTGTTCATAACTGGTTAGCAATGATTTCGAGGGCGGCCGAAGGGGATTCTTCTAGGCTTGCTTGTCTGAAACAGGCGTGCATATACAAACACATAATCCTAACCACACACTAGGATTTCTTGTGTCGTGTTTATTTATAATTACGAGCATGGGGTCACGAAGACAACATCGTTATGATGAGAGACCATGGCAGTACTAGAAAAGTTGCAAATATTTGTCTCATTCGGGCAAAGGTAAAATCAACGCATCACCTCGTTTCTAGACGAATGAAAATCATCTTTGTGATTTAATGAGGCAAGAGGTGATGTTTGAATCCCCGTGGCACGACAAATATTTACAAATTATCGAGTATAAGTGCCATGGTACCACCTGATCCTGGTGTTGTGATAACATGCTCTTAATCATAGTTTCTGATATACGGAATCCTTCTAGTGAATGTTGAAAAATAAAATTACTTATATTTTTTCAGGTTATAGAATTACCCTTGCAAGGAAACAAGACATCATTATTGATAGTTTTGCCTACCTTTACATATACATTAAAATCGGTTTCTGATAAACTGCAAGACCAAAAAACATTCGATTCTGTTATAACGCACATGAGGGAATACCCGGTCCGTGTAGAGATGCCATTTATCAACATAACTAGTATTATAGACACTGTAGGACTTATAAACAAGGTAAGACTATTTTATACTCCTTTCGTTTTAACAACGCTTCAACCCTATCCGTCGCATGGCTGAGTCATATAATATGAATTTTGAATCCTCAGATATATTCTCAAATACCTCCTATAAATTCAGAAACTCCATTTGTGAAGCTCTTTATAAATTAGATTTAGATAAACTTGCATCTTAACTGCCTCTCTTCTTTTTCTTTACATCATCAACAACCTGTAGAAGTCCACTGCTGGACATAGGCCTCCCCCAAAGAGTTCCACGACGAACGGTCTTGAGCCCTTTCCATCCACCGACTTCCCGCAACCTTTACAATGTCATCGGTCCATCGGGCCTTCCAACACTGCGTCGCCCGGTTCGTGGTCGCCATTCAAGAACCTTTACTCCCCAACGGTTATCGGTTCTGCGAGCTATATGACCTAATATATATTATATTTCTTTACATACTATCATTTTTCTACATAAATTTATAAACTTAATCGTATACCTATTACTCTTAACTTAACCTAACTTTTTTCTTAGCATATACCACTCTAGTTGTTAATTATATTTATACTCTGTATAAATTAATCTGTGAAAAACTCCGTTGATTATGCTAATAATAATTTTCCATTAACTGCTCTTGTTATAATCAAACAGTGTATACTTAATATATAGTTTAGTTTAGTTAGTTTAGCATAGTTATTTGTTTTTTCCTAATAAATAAATAAAAACATGTTGGCTAGGTGGGGTAGCCTGAATTTAAATCCGAAGGAAGTAGGCTCGAACCAATTCATATACCAATGAGATTTCTGCTCGAAAAATTGGATAAAATGCTTACATGATCTTGTACTCATGTACCTACTTACTCGTAATTTCTTATTCGCAAGTCTTCAGAAGTATAACGCGCCAAAAATGGCCTGTCAAATTCATGAGATCGGGCCAGCGTTATAATTTTGAGGCCCTACACTATAGATTATATTACTATACTAGTTTTTGCCCGCGGCTTCGCTCGCGTAGTACTTTTATAAAAAGAAGCCTATAATTCTATTATAGGTAAAGAACTCTGTATAACCTACTTATTTCATGTTTTATTGAAATCGTTTGAGCCGTAACGGCGTGATTGAACCACAAACATCCAAACATCCTCACAAACTTTCGCATTTGTATATTACTAGGATACACCCTCTTAATATCAAGTTTTTAGGCCTGGCGATCATGATTTCGATTTGATTGTTATGAAAAATTCATAGAGGTCATATATTTCTACCGCTTTGTATCCATGTCTGTAGGCTTTAATTAATTTTACTGGTTCAGACTGGCTTTGCAACCAATGTACTCGACAAGGACACAATCGGACTGAAAAATGCGTTCGTTGGTGACGAAAAAGCAGCTGTGAAATACGGTTTTCAAAAGAGCACCATAATAACCACCACTGACGGAGGACCTTCAAGTAAGTCTACGTTAAAGGTATCGCCAGTCCGCTTGTTGATAAATATTCCTAGAATAGACACTACGCTCTGGGGTTTTGGACTGGTGTCAGAAAGCCACTTGTTACCTTGTGTTCGGCGCCAGGTAATTGATAGAACATTTCAACGATGCGTCATCTGTTCGAAAGTTTATTAATCGAAAAGCCAAGAAGTGTGCTACTGAACAATAGGCCATTTATTTCGAGTACCGCAGTATCGACTATGTTTGGCGTCTCGGAAAATGTATATGCGCTATTTTCCTACTAGCCGAAAACATTTTGAGGAAACCAGGATATGCTAGAACCTAAAAAATTCGCAGACATGTGACGTGTGGAAAGAAGCCTATAAGAGGCGCATTTTAATCCTTTCACACACTGGTTCTTTCACCTATAATCATTGGACCTTTTCAGGCCACTATACCTCGACCTGTCCACTTATAAAAATGCACATTTCTTATTTCAGATACAACAGCAAAACCCAGTATTATTGATAAGACCTTCATAGCTGACCACCCGTTCTTATTCTACCTTGTGTGCCCAGGACTTAATGGATTGGTTTTCATGACGGGTGCATTTTTGCATCCTAATGACTAATGCTGCGAGACTAAAACAAAAAATAAATAAATTGAAATAAAAAAGCTTATATTATTCCATAACTAACATAAAATAAAGACATGACCGTCTTTTCCGAGTTTCTCAATTCATCATTCATTCTCAATTTTCCATGTTCCTATATTCTCCACATGCTTATTATTCACAGTTTGTACAATACATAATTAGGAAATTGAAGAATTCGGAAAAGTCAGAACATGTAAAATTAAGAACTTTGAAAATTAGGATATGGAATTTGGAAAATGCAGAATATGGAAAATTTTGAATTCGGAATTAATCGCCGTCATTGAAAAATATGCCCCTTTCGGGATAGTATACCTACTGTGAATCACCATGTCAATAGCAACAAAACCCAGTTATAATTATAAATCGATGGACCAACATTGTGAAAGTGGCCGGAAGGTGGATGGAAAAGGCTTAAGACCGTTCGTCATGGAACCCTTTGGAGGATATGGCCAGCAGTGGACTTCTACAGACTGATGATGATGATGACTTATAAATTAGCATGCATGATGCATCAACTCAACTCAGTCGGAGATCGAAAAGTGCACCGGTCGGTGAGAGACGCAAGAGACACAATAGGTGCGGATTCAATCACCGTGTTAAGCATTTGTATGCATGGTCTGCAAATATTTTTTCTTATCTGGGTGGTGTGGAAATGGTACCACATCACTCAGACCCGAAACTAATTTTTGCAGATCATGCTTGGGTGTTCGAAACTAGTTATACCCATGGAATACTAGTGCGTGGTCGGGACAATATACGTGGCTGCTGGGTGTTATGTTTATTTATTGTGGTGATAATGGCGAAGTGTTGAATGAATGAATAATACATCCTTTGTTGTCATAGAGTAAAAATTTATCGAATAAATTAACAGCTATGTAAACCTTTTATTAGATAGCGTTCTGAAGCTACACTTATGATAATAATAATTGATGACTTTGTGGCTAGTATAGTGGGCTACATTATTATCATCTGATATTATGTATTATAGCTGCGTATAAGCCCTAAATAAATCGAAAAAAATAGAATCAAGGGCTAGTCGTATTCGTGAACTAAGGTTCCGGCCAGCCTATGCAATACAAGGGGAGACCGCCGTGCACCGTCGTCAGCTGACACCCTGATTGCGACATCGACACGTCGCAGTAGTCACAATGTTTTAAATAATTAATAGGTATTTTATATATTTTAGGTTAAGATACATATTTCTATGGGTCTTAGAATTAGTTTTTAACATCTGTACTATTCTTAAGTTACCTGAAATAAAATTTATATTATTATTATTATAATACATGGGTACATTACTCTACTATCTGGGTAGTTCGAAAAAAAAGAAAGAATAACATAATCCAGTAGCGTATGCAATATAACCTACAAATTCACACTATAAAATATATATATAAATACGAAAATTATTTCGAAATCGTTAGAGCCCTTTTCGAGTTTCAGCCACATTTTCCTACAAACTTCGCAATCAAATTTAAGTTTGAATTGAAGAAAAATAATCTGTAGCATCACCTGCTAGAGTCGGCTATATCTTGCTCAGAAAATTAAGTTAGATGGACACGTGGCTGCAAAAACCCCAAAATTCGCCTTGATTGGTTTATGGTAGGTATACTTAATAAAATTTATTTTGATCATCACCATTTTATTTTCTACCCTCGCTGGCACAAAAAGTGCATGTTTTTTCGTTGCATCTCTAGTTGGATGGAATTAATGCTAGCGTTGTTGGCCCTGACCGACCAACAAAGTCTTTCTTCTCTACCTTACTTCAAGGGAAAAATTGAATAAAAACTTTTTTTTAGTCGAGTTGGCAACACTAAACCCGATAATCGCCTCTGAAGACTTGACTTGACTTCGATTTTGTATGTGAAATTTTCCAATTTTACCTATCTTACCAAATGCAGTGGCAATTACCTCGCTTGTGGAATACGTGACTCAACCGTTTTGTTATTACGAACAAACAAACAGGTCATTTTTATATTAATATATTTTAAAGATATTGAAACAAGTGATTATGGTTTATGCTTGCGTATAAAAAGGAAAAATGGCCTTATTAATAAGCCCAGTCGCTTGAATCGTACTATGGTGAAGCCACTTCTCCTTGTGGCCTCAGTGGCTTATACGTTTTTAATGGTGACGTCCACAGGTTTGTTATTTTTAATCAATCTTTTTCGTACCACTACTGAGCAAAGGCCCATAAAGGTGTGCAAACATCACAACTCAACACCTTGGATACCTGAGGGACAGCAGTGCGGCGTCGAGCGTCGGCGTCGAATTGGCAGGACCCTTGGTGTTCCCTGTAGCGACGGTAGACAACTCCAGCTGACCAGAAGTCGGGTGCGAGGAACACCTCTTTGTACTTGGCAGTTACCTGGAGCACGTAGGACTTGATGTTAGTCGCTCTACTCGACTCCAGGCGTTTCAGGTCATGTACAAGAACCTCTGGAGCTGGACTGATCCAACAACGGGCTCTTTCTTCCACATATCTCACCGGAGAACACTCTCCCCGGTAGTATTAGGATCCAATCGAGAGATGTAGATCCCGATGGTCGGTTCTAGGACCTCCAGTGAAAGCGGAGATCGAGGGGCAGTCCCACGTTGGAATTTGGTCGAGGCTTCTTCTCCAAAATCTAATCACTTCTAGTGGTCGTATAAATTTGAATTGTTGTATTATGCATTTAATTCCAATGATGATATAATATTACGGCAGTAAGATGATCTGATGATGGAGTTAAACGTAGTACTTATATTCACTTTGGATGGAGTCAAGAGTTGTTCCACGGAATTTGTCACCTTAGCAGTTAAAATTCATCAAAGCGTGTTGTTTTATTGTACATTATTTATCGCAACTATTACCAAAAACAGGTTTTACGCTGTCAGCTGTCACCTTGATGATAAGAGTGGTGACAATGAATAATTTTATATTATTTGGTAGCTATTAATTTTTTTATTATTCATTTGTTTTGCATCACGATTCAGTTGTTCGTGTTTTTGCTTATCTATGTGACGGTACAACTTCTTATGGCTTGCAGCTTGCTTTGCTGCATGTGACATGACAAGCAGGAAGCGAATAGAAGCGATGATATTCTCGCTGCTTCATCCATTAAACCTCTGCTATGTTTCGTTCCATCCAAAGGTTGCCTGGATGATATCGCTTTCAGCGATTAGGCCACCCATTGTTTTACCCTTTTGTGTGTCGTGTTTCTCAAAATTATTTTTTGTCTGGTAATCAATAAAGAGTTATCTATCTATCTATCTTCAAATAACTTAGTTTTAAAATGATCAAGTTTGACGCTTGTTACTTGCTGCATGTGACATGACAAGCAGGAAGCGAATAGAAGGGGCGAGAATTATAGCCGCTAGTGTAGCTGCATCAAACTAGCTTAGGTATGAAGTTTCCAAATGATCAACTTTGAAGCTTTGACATTTTTTACGTATGAAATCACATTCAAGCGGTTAGCGACAAGTCATGATTATGTCCGCTGGGATAATTGTGAAACAAAAGAGATCAAAAAATTATCAAAAGTCGGAAAATACCCCATTAGATAATGGTATCTTTTTATTTTAGAAGCGGTGCAATCATCCAGTTGTTCGTCTGCTTCCAGTAGTAGCAGCTCTTCATCGTCACAAGCTGAATCATACGCGTACGCAAGCGATGCTCAGTTTGATCAACGTGCGTTTGTATTTTTGGTTTGGGTTCACATGTAATCATCTAAGAAAAATTAAAACTTGCATATTATTTTGTTTTTTTCGCAAATATTCTTTATTTTTGTTAAAAGAATAAGCCCCTTTCAAAAATGTAGGTATACATATTATGAATCACCTTGTATGGTAAGTATTATACAAAAAAAAAACTACATCTTCATCATTGTCTATTCCAGAGCCTTCGTGTGGCCCACCAGAAGTTTATTGCGGTAAGTCATGATTTACAAAATTTAAACAAAAAATATTAAACAATTTAAAAATGAAGTTATTTCGGATGCCACATTTTTACATCACTTTTTGGTGTTCTAAAAAGTGTAGGAAACTAGTGGCTGACCGAGGCTTTGCTCGCCCAATCCCCAGATAAAATTTGCCTATGTCCGTTTTTCAAGCTCAGTTCAGCCGTTATGTCGTGAAAACGTTACAAACGGGCAGTAAGAAGGACAGACTTACCTTCGCATTTATAATATTCGGTGTGATGTGATAAATATTGCAATTTCCAAAGGTTTTACCAACCAAACCATTTTAGCTTAGTTTAACTTATATGTTCATTGTTACTTTCAGGAGTAAACGAAATATGGTCCGACTGCCCGGTAGCAGTATGTTCACCGAAAACCTGCGATGATGTTGGATATTCAGTACTTTGTCCAGATTTAGGACCTGATGGGGAATGCCCAGTTGAACCTGGCTGCATTTGTAAGGAATCCTACGTGAGAAACCATGCTGGCATCTGTGTACCTATGACTCATTGCCGTAAGTTTTATTATGAACAAGCTTCCGCCCGCGGCTTTGCGCGCGCGCGCGTGGTACCATGATAAAAAGTAGCCTATTTGCTATTCCAGCCGTAATTAACTTACTCTATAATCTATCTCTGTACCAAATTTGATCCAAATCCCTTCGGTCGTTTTTTTCCCGTTTGGGCGTAGAATATTAGTAGGATTTTGATTGTAGGTTAATATTATTTTACAAAAATATGTCAAGTGAGCCGCTCGTGGCCTACTTATAGGTACTATGTGTGTACTTGGTCACCAGGTATGGTGCCCTTCAAAGGGCCTATGACTGTCCGTCGGTTAAAGAATCAGTATCGTGATAGGATTAAAGTGCGCCTTGTAGAGGCTCCTTTCATGCACATGTTCCTTGCCTTCGAATTTTTAGGTTATAGGACATGCCGGATTCCCCACGATGTTTTCCTTCTCCGATTGAGAGCACTAGTATAGCGAACATAAATCTTCCGAATAGAAAATCTATTGGTGCACGACCGGGACTCGAACCCACGATCTGTGGATCGTAAACGCTGCTTAGTTCCTAGAGGAGCCTTCCAACACTGCGTCGTCCGGTTCATGGTTGCCTTGAGAACCTGTATTCCCCAGCAGTTGTCGGTTCTGCGAGTTATATGGCCTTCCCAATGCCACTTCAACTTGCTGGTTGAGAAGTGTCAGTGACCTTCGTTTGTCTATTCATTTCCTCGTTTTGTATTTTATCCGTAGTTAAACTTAGAGCATGGCTCTCTCCATAGCCCGTTGCGCAACTTTGAGCTACTGATGCTATATGATACTATAGTATTTCCTACATCATTTTATATTTTCAGCATCATGTGGCGGCGATTCAAACGCAGTGTTTGGCTACAGAAATAAAAGGCTTTGCTCGAACTACAACAAAAAACCGAAATGTACTCCAGGCTACTTCTACAACAACTGTGAATGCAGGCTTGGTTTTGTGTACGACGAGATCATCAGGAAATGTGTATTTCCTTCTGAGTGCAGTAAGTCTTGGAGTAATTTATCAAATTGCTTGATTTTTTAGAGAAAGAGCAATCTCCCGTAGAGCCGTGTCCAAACGGCATCCGATATGTCATGTAAATTTATTTTAAAATTATCCTTACGTCTTCTGAATGAAACTAATTTTGTGTTTTACTTTTAGGAGTTTGCGATATCGTTGAGCTCTATATCGCACATCTCCAAATTTCAAACTCAAAATGACTTTGTTTAGTTGAGGTAAGGATCATTTTGAAACGAATTTTAGATCACATATCAAGGACCTATCGTTTGAACATGGCTTTAGAGCATATATTTTATCGACAATAGGGTATGGTGACAAAAGGTGCTTTCCCAATTGTATTCGGTTTCCAATAAGAAAACATTTAGTTACCGAGGTTATTGAACTCTATGTTAAAAAGACAATTCAAAGAACGATAAAGTAAACAAACACAAAGAAGTTTGCAATAAATTGTTTTTAATTTATTAATTATGCATCGTCTGTGCACTTGTGCAAACTAAAAGTCAACTTTTATTCAAACTAGTCTATTCAATAGCAAGCAACAAACAATTTATAGCTGACTTCATTTGAGCCGTTCGAGGTAAATACATTAGGCCTAATGGAGATCAGGGGTTCACAAAATGTACAAGGACCTGGCGGATAGACTTTAAGATTTCACGTGTGACCAGAATGCTGGCTTTTATTTCGGTCAGCAAATAAGCATTGCCATACAACATGGCAATGCGGCCAGTATTTTGGGTACGCTACCTTCTAGTGACGACAGGGATCGACTGGATTGTTTATTAAATCAGAACAGAACAAGTAGTAAGAATACATTATGTGTTTTTTATACATAGCTTGCCAAACAAAATATGTACATTGCCAAGTTATTTACGTACCAGCTTACGCCATTCTCGCATGTTACCCGGTACAAAAAGTAGCCTATTTCACGCGCGTTATTCGCTGTTCTTGCATGGAGCGCATACTTACACCTCCCCGCCTGGGGAGGTACCTCCGCCTTACATAAGACCGCAGCCAAATAACATTATTTGTTTCAAATAGTGTTGTGTTCCTGCGGTGAGTAAGGTTGCCAGAGCTGTTTAGGGGGGAGGGGTTCGGCAGGCAACGCATTAGTAATGCTCCATGTGTTGCTGATGTCAATAGGTGACGGTAACCACTTACCATCAGGAAGGCCGTAAGCCTGTTTGCCTCCGCATAACATTCTTCGGACAGTAGCTGCCTTATATGCCAAACACATCCACTAAGAAAGGATTTTCAAAATATCAACTCTTAAGAGGGTGAAAAGGGGTTAAAATGTTTGTATGAAAAATCTTATTCCATGAACCTACAGATTTGAAACTTACTAAATAATAATGAATGATAAAAATAAGGAAAAACTGTATTTTTAAATTTTCAAAACTACCCCTGTAAAGGGTTTAATGAGATGTCAAAGTTTGTATGGGAGAATCTTAACGCTTGGAGAGATTTATCTGAAACTTGGTACAAATACTCATAAAGTCAAATAATGAAATACGTATTTGAGGGTTTTTCAAAACTGCCTCTCTTTATCAAGATACCACGCGAGCAAAGCCGCGGGCGTACGCTAGTAGTACCTATATGACTTTTGCGTTTGTACGTTGCAAATATGATCGGCGATTAGAAGAGGTTCCTTTGTTTTGTGATTTTTTAGCTTGTATGAACTGCGACAAGGAAAACGAAGTCTACGATCCGTGCCCGCCGCCCTGCCCATTCCGAACTTGCGGTATCAATGACGCAGCGATAAAATGTGTTCCTCCACTTTGCCCAGGGGATCCTAACTGCCCCCCACCTGCATGCAGATGTAAAGATGGTTATTACAGGGATGATTTGGGAGAGTGCGTGCTTTGGGAGCAATGCCGTGAGTAACAATGGTTTTTATTTTATTTTATTTTATTTTATAGTTATGTAAGTAGATGCGTGTCACAGTAGCTGCCGCGATTCTCATTTGGGTGCCACTGAAAATCAGCGCTGCACCGGCCACTAAAAATCAAATGCAAAAAGGTTGCCACTCAGCATTTGCTGCATCAGCCATGCAGCAAATGCTGAGTGGCAACCTTTTTTTATCCAAAGATACTAATTTTGTCAGTAGTATAAGTTTTTAAAATTATTATTATATCTTTATGTGACGGGAAATAAATTATTTTCTTTCTTTCTTTCTTTCTTTATTATTATTGTGTATTTTTGAAAAACTATTTCTACATGTATTTCCAAATTTTCCTAGTAGAAGTTCTTTGCTGCCCTAGTTGACCAATTTTGAGGTGACGAGACAATTTTACTCGGGAATATTCGTGGACAGATTAGATATAGGCCCGTGTCTAGCCTCCTACTAGTTCCGGTGTTCATTGTTTTCAGTTCACTCATACTGACTGACTGAGATTATTTTCATAGGAAATTGTTGTCAAGTTTTTTGAAATTTCTCCTCAAAGTTCTCATTACGATTACACAATATATAAGCCTAATAATGCCAAGGGTAGTGTTGGTACAGGCATAATATAATTAGCGCCCGACCTGGTGCTTTGATAAATGATGGATTGATAATTAATTATTATTATTAACACCAAAACGATTTTCATAAATGTTGCATGCATCAATTAATTTAAATCAGTAGTAAATGATAATAAAGTATTCTCGCTAACATAAAACTGTTTTTATTTGATTCGTGACACACGGCAGGACTTCACGTACCGTCGACAGATAAATATTTTTGTTCATAAATGATATTCGAAGATATAATTTATATATTATCTTATATAATCGTTGGGACCCTGGCTGAAGAATAGCCTCCTCGATATCTACACGTGGATGTCGTAAGAGGCAATAAAGGAAAAAAGCTAGGGGATGAGCAGCCCCGGCAGTATTTTCAAAAAGATAGCTCTAACTACGCTCGCCTGCATTTATACGCAGGTGATAGGCATAACTAATAGAATCGATGCAAAATGTGGCTTGGCTGGGGGAAATGAATCATTTTGCAATAATGGGATGCTTAACGCGTGTCCAAGCTAATCAATAAACATGTAAAAAAAAATAGTTTTTTTGAGTTGAAATGATTTTACAGCTGTATGCGAAGGCCTAAATGAAATATACGACCCGTGTCCAGCCCCATGCCCTCATCAGAGTTGTGACGTAAACATTGCTCTAATACTCTGCGCTGAACCACCAACTTTAGGGGACCCTGAATGTGAGCCGGGCTGCCGGTGTATTTACGGCCACGTCAGGAATTATACGGGAGTCTGCATTCCAAGAGATCAGTGTCGTAAGTGAAAATGGGTTTTACACCATCGTTAGGGTGCTTGCTTGCTTCTTTTCACTGGTTCTTTTTTGATCATCATTATACCAGTTAAAATACGTTGTTCTTGTCGTTGAAAAGGGTAAATGACCAATGGTGGAAAAACAATTGTGGTGATTAAAGCCTCGCAAAAGCGCATATCACATGTCTGTATTTTAAGATTCTAGGAAAGTTTATTGATGCAAGACCGTGACTCAAACCTACGACTTTCAATTTGAGGGTATGGTGACTTCAACCAATACAACAGAGTCTACTGACTTGATATCGTCACAAACAAAAGCTACTGTTCTATTTCAGCAACGTGCCCGAAGCCAAACGAAGTGTACGACCCCTGTATCGACCCATGCCCAAAAAGGCAGTGCGATGTTGATGACCGGCTGATAAGATGTGCAGCGCCTCCGAAACCTGGTGATAAAGATTGCGTGGCCGGATGCCGGTGTGCCGATGGATATTATAGGAACCACTTAGGGTTTTGCGTGACTAGAGATGAATGCCGTAAGTAACTCAGGTTTCTAGATCTATACCCTCAATTGACATCCTCGATGGCGCAGCGGGCAAGTGCCCATCTGAGACGGGCTCGATTCCCGGTGCGGGGCAAATGTTTGTATGATTTGCAAACATTTGTTGCGGGAGCTGTGGTGCCATGGTAGTTTCTGATACCCACGACATATGGAATCCTCGTTTGGGGTTAGGATTATGTATTTCACTGCTGGGTGTTTATTTATTGTTATTTATTTTATCATAATTTCTTCTAACTTCACCACGTAGATTAATGTAATTTATATAAATACCTGCTTGCACCCGCGGCTTCGCTCGCATAGTACCTAGATAAAAAGCCTATATGTAATTCTAGGTAAAGAACTATACCTACCTTATTTGTTTATTGGTAATCAACAGCGTTTACTTAAATCTAGGCAAATACAAACTTGTAATAGATATAAGGCCAGTAAAAGATTACCAATATTGTAAATAAGGTTATAAGTTATTGAGGCAGGAGAAGTTGTTATGAAGTTACCTATTCCAAATTTAATCGAAATCGGTTGAGCTGTTATGTCGTGACTGAACCACAAACATCCTCACAAACTGAGGTAACACAACAATAGCAGGATTGGAAAAAAACAAATAAGTCTTATGATCCACATAGTGATTATATCCGATCTTCATAGTGATTTATGACACCAAAATGTAATCAAAAACTATCCAACTAGTAAGTTTTTATTTTAGCAAGATGCCTCGGCCCCCATGAATTTTACGCTTGCGGTGGTGCTTGTGACAATGTATGCGCCACACTTCACAAGCAGAATCAAACAAACTGCCCAATCCGCAACATAAAGTGTAACGATATGTGCTATTGTGAAGAAGGGTATGCGAGAGATGAGAACAACATTTGCATTCCTATCGAAATGTGTAATGGTGAGGCTAATCATAATAATTTAAAATGCTGTGATTTCCTAGCCCAGGTCAATGACCCTCAAGGCCGTTAATGAACGGTACATTGTATAACCTACATCTGAAAGCCGGTCGACTGCATGTTCTAAGGGTAACCTATGAGGTTTACTTAAGGAAGTTCCCTGCGATTTGCACGATTCCGTCCGTTACCCCCGCGCCCTATGAAATCATAGAAGTTGTCTGACATAAATGATTCAACAACAGCTGACAATTTTTTTTACCGACTTCCAAAAGGAGGAGGTTTGCAAGTCGGCTGTATTTTTTTTTTTTGTGTTTATGTTACTCGATATCTCCGCCAATTGTAACCCTGTGATATAGTATGGTTATCCTCGCGACTTCATTCGGTTGCTGCTATTTTTACATAAACTTTAAACTTAGGGGTTGTGTGTCGGGAATTTCTTTCTGTGCACCCATAAGTTGCAACAGGAAGCTACTCTACAAATTTCATACTCTTAGTAGGCTCTGCGTTGATTTTCAAAGAGAATAAAACCACTACGTTTGATTGTCAGTCAGTCAGTCAGTACCATAAGAGTTACTATTGATGATGAATGGATGTCATAGTTACTTTTGTTTTTTATTCGAAAGTGTAGGTGGCCAATGTCATCCTCAGTAGGTAAGCAAAACGCAAAGAGGATGATAACAAAAAAAAGAGGTTGATATTAATCTTGTGAATATTCAGGAATTTGAAGTCGGTTTTTAGTTTTTGTAAAAAATATCTTATTTCTCAAAATATCTTTCCAGTACCAAAATGCCGGGGTGAGCACGAGGTGTACAGCGAGTGCATACAAGGAGAGTGTTATCCCAAAACTTGTTCCGAACTAGGCTTCTCCGTCCCTTGCCCAAGAATAGATCCAAAATACTGCAAAAAGGGATGCCTTTGCGAAAAAGATTACGTGAGAGATAAAAACGGCATGTGCATTCATAAGACCCAGTGTCGTAAGTGTTCCGTTGAAATATTTTGACTTTTATACCTAGGCACTTCATGCTTTGAATATATATTTTTATTTATCCCGATCTTTGAAAGTCAGCTGATTGTTTGTGTTGTTAGCTTCTGTGTAACTAAATAATAGACGTAAGAAAAATCTGCTGTTTTGGAGTTAATCTATTCGATGACTTGTTCTTCGACATAAACACATAACGCACTACGCAACCTCAACAGCAAGGAAAACAGATCCCGCGAGCTGCTTGCAGCTCGCGCACAACGCGAAAAACTAGTAAACACATAAAACTGAATAATTGAATATGAACTGATTGATCCCAAAACAGCAGATTGTTGCATAGTGTTTTTTTTTAATGAAAAATATTGTTTTTCCAAAGTCGTAGAACAAACTTTATTGTTAATTGGGTGTAGAATAAGCCCCTTTCGGGCAGTATCACCTTGTAGACTAGTAACTTATTTTTCACCAACTACTGTTTTTCAGCATCGTGTGGCGGCGATTGTAATGCAATAGCAGGCTGTGGTAATTGCATAAAGCATTGTTCTGATATCGGTAAAGAACCTATTGTGTGCACAGAAATTTGCTATGACAACGTATGTGACTGCAGAGAAGGAATGTATTATGACGACATTATTAAGAAATGCGTTCCTCCTGAACAATGTAGTAAGTTTAGCAATTTTTGTTTTTTATTTTTTGGAATGCACTTAGTTACAGCAACTATTATTCGATTTAGTATCAGTTTTAAGTCTTGTTCATGCGGCGTGCGATAGGCCATCTAAAATGTATTTTAAAATGATGTTTATCTCTACTGGATAAAGTCAGTTTTGAATTTGATATTTGAAGGATTACGATATCGCAAGCCCTTTATAAGTCAAACTCAAAATGGACTTTATCCAGTAGAGATAAACATAATTTTAAAATACATTTCAGATGACATATCGCACGCCTCATGAACAAGGCTTACTGAAGGTTCATAATTCCTAATTGAAATATTGTTCAATAATAGCACCAAGGTGTGGGGCGAATGAAATCTACAGCGATTGTATAGAAGATAACTGCAGACCGCAAAATTGTAGTCAACTCGGCTTCAACATTTCTTGTCCGATAAATGATCGCAAAAATTGCACAGAAGGGTGTCTATGCAAAAATGAATACGCGAGAAATAGTGAAGGAGTATGTATTCCAGTTAAAAAATGTCGTAAGTAAATCAATATCTTCAGTAACTAAATAACAGGTTGCTATAAACAATATAGTTTTTTCTACTGTATTGCTTCTACAATTTATGAACACATGTTTGGGTATTGTCTGATATGCAATTGGTTCAATAATCTTAGCATACACTAACGGCTTTGTACTCGCCCAACATTATTTTCCTACACACCATTATTATCACCTGCGTAAATAATATTTATTTGCATATAGACATGTGAAGGTGAAGGTCATAATCTAAGGCTCTTTTCAAGCAACATTATAAACTCAGGTCGATTGTTGAAGAGTGAGCCATATAAAAATAATTGTTTTGATGCACATAAGTTTTCTTTTCTGGTGTAGATTTTGTTGCAGCACATCTTAAAGTTCATCTTAAAGTTAGGCAACCCTAAACACTATGCCATCTCTTTCATTGTTATCGAAATAACAAGAACGGCGATAATTTTAAGGCCGTCAAATTTAGATAGCGTAGGATACTTTATGTAAACAGAATCAACACCGTTATCATACCAAAATTACTGATTTTTATAGCTATGATTTTTCAACAGCATGTTGCGGTGGAGATCCTCGTGCAGAATCTGGATGTGGAAATCACTGTGGCAATAAATGTTCAGACTATTTTAAAAAGGATGTCGTTTGTACCTTGGAATGTAAAATAAACGGCTGCAATTGCCGAAAAGGCTATGTTTATGATAGTAACACAGAGCAATGCATTCTTCCAAAAGACTGCAGTGAGTATTCTTTAGCAAAGTATTAAATAGTTCATTTTTATTAATTATAATAAGTTATAAAAGTGAGTTAAAGTTTGCGTTGCGCAAAATAAGTGCCGTGGAAATTTGCAGAACATAATAAAATCAATAACAAATTATTAACATAGTTTTGCAGCATTTTGATCATAGTTTTACTTTAAGTTTTTCCTTCTTTGTTGAAATAAATCATTATTCTATCCTATTCTTATTTTCACTATTTAGAAAATAAGTACCTACGAATTCTTGATTAACCATTATATTCTACTTTTCAGCACCAGTTTGTAAGAAAGATGAAGTGTTTTCGGATTGTATCAACGGTGGATGTACTCCTAAAAACTGTTCCCAAATCGGACTTCCAATACCCTGTGTTAAGCTAGACTACAGATCCTGCATCAAAGGTTGCTTATGCAAAGAGGGGTACTTGAGAGAATACAATGGTGTCTGTGTTCCGGAAAAAGAATGCAAACGTGAGTTTTAATACAAAAAACATTATCAATCTATATCAGTCAATTGCTGGATGAATGAATGTATGAAAATGCTTTATTGTACACCGATATAAATTAAAAAATACAAACTTAACAGAAACTGCATATAAGTATCTCACAAGACTTGACACTGAGCCTTGATTTCTAATCCAGTTTCAATACAAAGCTTTCGAGTTAGATTTAACATTTTTTAATGACGATATCACGTCTTAAGTTTATATAGCTTGTATATGTAGATATGGGACGATTGATTTATTTAATTAATAATAATTGATGTTTAAAAAATGATCTTTTAATCCAGCCAGATGCAATAAACCAAACGAATATTATAATCCTTGCGACTATAATTGCCCGCCGAATACATGTGAAAGCTTAGACCGGGCTTACGCTTGTCCCATTCAAGAAGGCGACAACTGTAAGGGACGATGCAAATGCAAGAAAGGATACCTAAGGAACAAAAATGGGGAGTGTATTACTGAAGAACAATGTCGTGAGTAATTTTACAAACACATGACAGTTATTAAGCAGTTTGAGCTGATAAGCGTCTACAGTGTTCTCTATTTCTGATGCATGGCAGAGGGAGATAGATTCTCAATTTTGAAATCTTTCAGGAAAGTGTATGGGTGACCATGAATACTTCTCATGCAAAGGACCCTGCGATAATGTTTGCGCAACCCTTCACGAACAGAACCAGACCAACTGTCCGATTGTGAATAAAAAGTGCACTGAAATGTGTTACTGTGAGAAAAATTATGCCAGAGCAAAGAATGGTACTTGCATTCCTATCAAGGATTGTAAAGGTAAGTGATGAGATAGGTATAAATGAAACTCATCGATTCATGCAAGTTAATTTTTACCCTAATTCATGAAATTTTTAGCACCTATGCGGACCTGAATTGCTACAATGTGTTTTACCATGCAAAATTTCAGAATTGTAGTTCCAACTTTATTATAGGCTGCAAGAAAAACAGCTTTAACTCGTCCGTCAGACGGACATGGTGAAACTAGGGTTCCTTATCCCTAAAAAGACGTTATAATTGTAAAATTCAACGCAAGAAGATTGCTTAAAGATTGATATTTTTATACATACATGTTTTCACCCCTTGTTTTGCCATTACCGTGGCCGCTACCTAAGCCAGTAATAGGGGAGCTGCTGAGGACTGGCAGCCATTTTTTATTTGTCCTAACCATATGGAGAACTTTGACCATGAACGACCCCGCTGGTCCATTGCGGGTTGGTGGGTAGAGCAGCGCCAGATTCTCGTTCACTGGTAGGCAGAGTGTACCACGGGCTGGTGAGGTTGACTTAGGTTTCAAAGATGCCACATGAAACCCTTGTAGCCAAGTCTTTGAACTGTAATGCCACCATGTCTGTCTCGTCTTTAGAACCAGAGAACGAATGCTATCTAATTGCAAAAAAGGGTGAGACAGGGATGCGTAATTTCTCCGCAACTGTTCACCTCTGCCTTGGAGGATGTTTTTATGCTTCTGCAATTAGACGGATATCATATCTTCTCGTCCCAGATACCGCAGAGCCTAAAGACGAAAGTCTACAATCAGTGCGTGTTGCCAGTGATGACATATGGCACTGAGACTTGGTCGCTAACTATTGGCCTCATACACAAGCTGAAAGTCGCCCAACGGGCTATGGAGAGAGAGAGCTATGCTCGGAGTTTCGCTGCGTGATAAAATCCCAAATGAGGAAATCCGTAGAAGAACCAAGGTTACCGACATAGCTTTCAGAATTAGCAGGTTGAAGTGGCAGTGGGCCGGCCATATAGCTCGTAGAACCGACAACCGTTGGGGAACAAAGGTTCTCGAGTGGCGACCACGAACCGGACGACGCAGTATTGGAAGGCCCCCCACCCGATGGACCGACGACATTGTTAAGGTTGCGGGAAGTTGGTGGATGGAAAAGGCTCAAGACCGTTCGTCGTGGAACTCTTTGGGGGAGGCCTATGTTCAGCAGTGGACTTCATCAGGCTGATGATGATGATGATGATGATAAATTAGACGGATACGGCCTCAGCATCAACGGCGCATACATCATTCACCTTTATATTTTCATCTGTAATTTGTAGTGGCATAAAAATATTTTCAGAACATGCATGTGGCGAAAACGAAGTATACGACAATTGCGTCAACGGGGGATGTGGACCCAGGAATTGCTCCGAAATTGATGGTCCAATACTTTGCATCGACCCCCTAAAATGCAAAGGAGGATGCACTTGCAAGAAAGGCTATCTTCGATTAGATGATACTGGAGTTTGTGTTCCTAAAGATAAATGTCCGCGTAAGTTCAAGTTGTTGTTTTGAAAATGGTTTAAATGAAAACGTACTGAGCATGTGTTAGGTACAAAAGGCGCATGTATTAGGTAGGTGCATCAGACCAATAATATTATAATAATTTATTTTGAGATTCTCGATTACAACTAACTGAGCCCTTTACATACTAACCGCCTTATTTATTATAGTCGTATTAACCACCAGCTAGTAGCTAAAATGGCTATTAAAAGACATAGTTCACACTTATTAATAAAAATATTTAATTTTAACGGATTTATCAGCCCACTATGTACACGAACATTGCGGCTTGTTTAGCTCGGCCTGTCACTATTTAATCCAAATCGTTTCGCTTCGTCTTTCGCTGTAGATGGCTTACATATATAGATATTGTTATAATTGATATTTTATTAAAATTATCTTGTACTACAGTCAAATGCAATAAACCAAACGAATATTATAATCCTTGCGACTATAATTGCCCGCCGAATACTTGCGAAAGCTTAGACCGGGCTTACGCTTGTCCCATTCAAGAAGGCGACAACTGTAAGGGACGATGCAAATGCAAGAAAGGACACCTAAGGAACAAAATTGGGGAGTGTATTACTGAAGAACAATGTCGTGAGTAATCTTACAAATACAATGAAATGTTGAAATTATTAGACAGTGAGTTTAATCAACTTGGCACTTTGAGCTAATTAGTATCTACCTATGTACTCTATTTTTGATGCGTGGCAGAGGGAGATATTTACTCAATTTTGTAACCCTTCAGGAAAGTGTATGGGTGACCATGAATACTACTCATGCAGACAACCCTGCGATAACGTTTGCGCTACACTTCACGAACAGAACCAGACCAATTGTCCGATGGTCAATATAAAGTGCACCGAAATGTGTTACTGTGAGAAAAATTATGCCAGAGCGAAGAATGGTACTTGCATTCCCATAAAGGATTGTAAAAGTAAGTAATGATAGGTTTTTTTTTTTTAAATCAAAAATGTAGTGTACAATGACAACGAAAGCTTAGTCTAGGCCCTATTAAAGTAGGTATATTGCTTACAAGCTCTCACACTAGGATACCCTGAGTTGTGAGAAGTTTGAGTTTGACAAGGGTTACATCGATTATATTTAATATACTCTAAGGGTTAAAGGTAGGTAGGAGCCTAGTACCATTAGTTCAATAGTAGGTATGTTATTAGGTGTAAGAAGTTAAGGACTTATTAGGTATTAGTAGAGAGATATAGCTACATCGATTCATGCAAGCTTATTTCTACTCTAATTCAGTGAAGTTATTAGCTTCTACGCGGATGTTAATTGCTAGATCGCATTTTTTATAAATGCAGAATTTCAGCATGATTGTACCAAAAGACGTGGTGGCCCCGGCTCAAGAAGCAATGGTGTTTCCGGCTGAAGAAGCCATGGTTGCCCCGGCTGAAAAATAGGACCCTCCATTTGTAGCTGTGGATGTCGTAAGAGGCGACTAAGGGAAACAAAGCAAGGGGATAGGCCCTATCAACAACAAGAACTTTATTTGCGCTCGCCAAACCGCATGTCCGGCGTGGCGAGTATGGGCAATGCCCCCCAAATGATTGTGGCTGGTAATCTATGGGGGAGTGTTATGTTCAGCAGTGGACGTCCTACGGCTGAAATGATGATGGTGATAATGTGTACCAATAGTCTGCGAGAAACCGTCTCTGACTTGTAGGAAAGACGGACATGGCGAAATTAGTGTTCTTTAACGGTCTTTAGTACCCCAAAACCCGTTTAACTTACTGTAGGTATACTTATATTCCTATGCTTTACGAGTACAAGGAAAAATTACGAACGTTCAATTCAACGCAAGTAGATTGATTTAATTGATACTTCACACATCCATATTTTCAGCTGAAATATGTAGAGGTAAACATGAAGTTTACGAAGACTGTAGCAATCCTGTCTGCCGTCCGAAGAAGTGTTCAGAGGTGGGATATCCGTTGAACTGTACCGATCCACCTAAATGCACTGAAGGATGTATCTGCAAAAATGGTTATGTGAAAAATTCTGAAAACATCTGTATACCCATCAAAAAATGTCGTAAGTAATCAGTTCAAAGTGAACGAAAAAATTTTATTTCATTAAATCACTAGGATCACTTTGAAACGTCTTAGAAACTAGGTGAAGCTACTAGTGGAAATCCAAATCCAGAGGACATTAAAGTAGGTACTTTAAGAATCAACAAAAAAAATGATTTTCCAAAGTCGGGTGCCAAGCTCACATAGATTAAGATACGCCTGTTCCTCGTGACCAAGCCTAGAAGAATCAGGTAAAAAACACGGCTTGGTAACTATAATTTTTTTCGTTGATCCGTTTTTAGTTTTATTCCCTACCGCGAACCTAACTTACTTCTAACCTAACTTCTCTTATTGATTTTCTCAACAGCTAAATGCAAAGGAGATAAGAATGCTGAGTCAGGATGTGGAGTTAATTGTTTACAGAAATGTTACGATCTCCAACACCCCAACAAACCAAAACCTTGTCCCAAGATCTGCAAGGATAATTCTTGCGATTGTAGAAAAGGTCACTATTATGACGCGAACACTGATAAGTGTGTCCTTTCTAGTAAATGCAGTAAGTACTTTCTCTACCGTTTTTATTACCTTGGTTTTCGGGTTTCGGCTAAAGCAAAACTTAAACGCAGGGTTTCTGGAAGTCGTAAAGTGCAGGCGGCCCAAGATTGGTCGCTTAGGGGGTAGCCTATCTTCCGCAGTAGACGTCTTACGGCTTGCTTGGTTATCATGCCACTGATTCTTTCTTGGTCATCCTGTATTAGGTCAGTGACCAGGTGAAGGTATGGTGGCCCTGAAAGAACCTATGACCGTCGGTGAAAGAATCAGTGTAGTGAAATAGAGGCTCCTTTTTCGTACATATGTCAAATGTCTTCTAATCTATAGTTTCTACGATATGCCGGTTTCCTCATGACGATTACCATAAACACGGGATTGGGACAAATCGGACATAAATTTTCCGAATGGAAAAACCATGGTTGCACCACCGTGATTAGAACCCACGACCTGTGGATAAGATGTCGGTGCCACTTCCACCATTCGACCAGTGCTTAGTTCATTCTTATGGATGTAATGATGATGGTGAAGTCTTCACAATATAGTTGCTTACTTCTTTTACAGCTCCTAACTGTGACAAAGACGAAATTCCTGACCCTTGCATCAATGGAGGTTGCACTATAAAAAACTGCTCCCAACTTGGTAATCCAATAACTGATATAGATCCCAAAAAATGCATAGCAGGATGCTCTTGCAAAGATGGGTATCTGAAATCTGATGAAGGACTTTGTATACCGGAAGAGAAATGCCCAAGTAAGTGCAGTTCAGGTCATGTACCTACCTAAAGGGGGCTACTTATATACCTAGCTTTATACCTACTTATTTAAAACTGCACTGTTCAGTTTTCAGGAGTAGTACCTATGTGTACAAATTGAGTTAATATACTTTGCAACAATATACAAGTGTTCATAAGGATATTAATTATTAAGCCAAGAGGTGCTTATTCTACCCAATATATTGTTTGTTTTTTGAATATTCGTCATTTTCTTTGAAAAAAAAACTACCTACAGAAAAACACTTACACTCCTTTTGACGCAGAAATGTAAAACTAGTGTTTTAGATAGCAATCTTGATGTTGAACTTCTCTTCCGTTTACTTTTTAGTTACAAATTTGGTAAAAACATAGGAAACTGATGATTATCAAAAATTCATGAAAAAAATCTGAATGAAAATGAGTATTTGTTCTTCCTTTTTGTTATTGATAGAACAACCCCTTTTCACCTTAGTTCACTCGCTTCTTTCGCTCGATCATTTGTTTTTATTTATAGAAATATGCAATAAACCAAATGAAGTATACGTTGAATGCCCGCCGCCACCTTGCCCACCACAAACATGTGAGAGTATCAACAAAACTTACCACTGCCCGTTGATAAAAACGAATGAAACGGATTGCGTTGGTGAATGTCGGTGTAAAGACGGTTACTACCGAAACTTAATCAAGGAGTGCATTAGTAAAAAGAATTGCTGTAAGTATACGATACTGAGAAGAACGTTGGGGTCATGCCTACCACAAAAAACAAAGACACTCCGTAAGGAGAAAGAGGCATGTTCAAATATTTGGTACAATTGGCACGTGCCCACATTTTGAAGTAGTGAATATTACATGCGTGACAGGTTGCAAGCACATTGCCGCATATAATATTACTTTTTTTCACCGTTTTAATACGCAATTAAATATTTTTGGAACAGTAAAACTCATTTCTTAGGTCTCACAATCTTATTTTGTGATTGCAGCTATAACTGAAAGTAAATAAGGTTGAGTTTAACGTTTTAGAAAATTAGTTGCTTTGACACCACTTCGCTCGTCGGTTCTGACCCTTAAGTTTAGACGACATTTTTAGTGCTAATTTTATTGTGATTTTCAACCCACTAAACTATTTTATGGAAGAAAACTTGACCAAGCATTTGTTTTAAACAACAACTGTCTTTCTACTTTATTATTTACATAATACACAATATTCATTGAGGCACCAAAATTCCTATTTGTTATTTGAACTAAGTACCTAACTACCTGTATCATTATTTTCAGTAAAATGCACAGGCGCTCACGAATATTTCTCTTGCGGTCCACCCTGCGACAAACTATGTTGCAACCAAAACAAAACACAAACCAAAGACAACTTGACGAAGGATAAGGAATGTGTCCAAAGGTGTTACTGTGAGGACGGCTACGCTAGGGATGATGATGGCGACTGTGTGCGTATAGAAGACTGTCCAGGTTTGTAATGCTTGTCATGCCAATTGTTCTTTTCTGGTCATCTTTGAATAATGGTATGTGACCTGGTTGAGGTATGATGGGCCTGAAAAGAGTACCTTTGGGGAAAGAACCAGTGTGGTATAAGGATTAAAGTTCGCCTCTCAGAAGCTAATTTCGTGCACAGCACATGTCACATGTCCTTGAATTTTAAGGTGGATGGTGGTTCTTAGGACATGCCCGTTTCCTTCACCGTTTGAGTGCACCAGTACAGGCGCACACATATTCTGTTTGTGCACCTATACACTAGAATAGGTGCACTAGCACTGGACTGTATAGATACTCATGAACTGATGCAAAATTGCGCACAGTTCCAAGCCACCGGCAATTATTTTGACAGCTATGTGACACAAAAAAGATATTTTTCTATTTCTAGACAATGTTATTAAAATATGAATTTATTTTTTCATTGTGATTCTACAACTACACTCAAACCAGCTGTGAATACTACAACTGCTATAGCCAACCTCGGGCTTGGAAACACTAAATTGTCAATCGATTTACTAAAAGTGAGTGAATTTCTTCAGAATAAAAAATATAGACGATCAAGTGCGAGTAGTCGCACCCTGAGGCTTACACGAGGTCATAAAATGGAGATCTCAAGTGTACGAATTGACAAACTTATATTTTACGGTTCCAAATGCCGCATATATAAGTTCGTAACGGGACATGGGATTTATTATAAATCTCAGCTATATTTCTTGACTGTTTTTTTTTTCAAATTTCCGAATTGTTAGCTTACTTGAAGTATCCAAGAGGTTTTTCATTTTGCTATTTCAAGCTTGATTTGTTAGGGCACTATAAACTCACATACCTTTCTATTTGTATTATTTTCAATGTGACACCTTAAGCTAGCCTGAGAAAAAGGTTCTTGACAGACAGATAGATGTAGAAAAAAGTGATCCTATAAGGGTTCCTTTTTTACAATTGAGGTACGGAACCCAAAAACTAATATTTTAACCACATTATTTCTAGTTTGATTAATATTTTTTTGCTTTACAGGAATTGCTTGAAAATAAGCCAGGCGAGAACATTATATTATCTGCTTTTTCGATATTCGTTTCATTGGCTCAAATAACAATGGGCGCCATAGGTCGCGTCCTTCAACAGCTGCTGCAATTGTTTAATCTTAAAAGCAAGTCAGAGGTAATAAATAAATAAATATTCCGGACATATCACACACGGTCAATCGGTCAACTAATCGCAAACCAGTCATAGCCTGTACTATGATATGGGTACCAGAGACTGATCTACATAATAGATATATATTTAACACCCAGACACGGAACAAACGTCTGTGTTAATCACACAATTTTTTTCTTGTGCGGGAATCGAACCCGCGACCTCTAGCGCAGAAGGCAGACTTACTACCAACTGAGCTATGAGGCCTGAGCTATAACACTTTCTGGTACTCTCTGTTGTTCTTACTTTTTTCCCCTATGTTGGTGAAAGCTCTAGTTTATTTATTATGGCACCTACTTAAATTATTGAGGATTATACAAAATATACGTGGGAAGGCCCCGCTGATTCAGAGAACTGCAGAGACAGATCCAAAAACTACGATTATGTTCACTAGAGAATAATTCATTGCGAAAAAATAGGCTTGAGTAAGCATTTTAGAAAAAAAAAGTTTTTGCAAAAACTTTATTTTTTTATTGCTTGATAGATCCTACTTTCCATTTATAAAGATTGCCAGCAACATGCAATTTCTATAGTCCGTCTACGAGCCCGTTTAGAATTTCCCCTAGTATGGATTACCTAACTCTTAACGGCTTAAAAAACATTATTGATTTTCATCTTACAGATAATTACAGCTTTCCCTATTATAATCGCGAGTTTAAATGGTCTGGAGGATGTTATTTTGGAAGTAGCAAATAAATATTATGCAAACGAAAAGGAATGTCCTGTTACTGGAAAATTCCAAAAAATTGCTGAAATATTCGGTTCTGAAGCAGAGGATATTGACTTCAGTGATAATAAACAAGCAGCTGATACTATAAATGCATGGGTAAGTTTCTTTTGTTTAATAGATTAAGCCCATTTGGGGATCATATACATTCATAAGCAATCACCTCGTCTAATATAAAGTTATACCTCTTGGTGGATGGAAAAGGCTCAAGACCGATGTTGGGCAGTGGACTGCTACAGGCTGATGATGGTGATGATGATGAATAATCTCTTCTGCTTGTGTTTTGAGCGCGAAGAGGAAATAATTGACAGTTTTACATTATTTTGCAGGTTTCCAATCAAACCAGGGGCCTAATCGATGATATTGCAAAACCCGAAATGTTCAGTCCTCTTACTAGACTGGCTATATTTAACGTTTTATATTTCTTGGTAAGGATTACTTATAATAATTATCACATAAAAACAGCCTCTGTTTTTTTGTCTGGGGGCACAGTAGTGTTCCTCTAAGATGAGCCAAACAAAGCAAAGAGCGCACTACTATACTTTTACTCGAAAAGTTTCGGCGTAATTTTGAACACACATCACTCTCAGATGTAGGCTGGTAGAGGCATGGTTTAGCTCTATATCAGATTTCATAACAGTTGTTTATTTGTCGTGTCACTTATTCTATCTTGATCATTTAATGTAATCTTGGATTCATTCCTGTATTAGGTCAGTGACCAGGTTGAGGTATAGTGACCCTGAAAATGGTCATGATAATCGGTGAAAGAATCACTGTAGTGAAAGGATTGAAATGCGCCTCTAGAGGCTCCTTACGTGCACATGTCACACATCTATGAATTTTAGGTTCTAGGCCATGACGTTTTCCTCACAATGTTTTCCTACACCGTTTGAGAGTGATAAATGTATAGCGCACATACATTTATTTTGGAAAATCCTGTTTTTTTTTTAATCCTGGAAAATACTCTACACTACATTAACCACCACTCTACCAGTGCTGCACTTTTTTAAATGTGCAGATATTTTTACATGCAGTGTGTTTGATAATTCAATTTACTCAACAGGGTAACTGGGTAAAACAATTTGATCCAAAAAAGACTAAACCCCAGGATTTCTATCTCAATGACAAAGATACAAAACAGTTGCCGACTATGACCCAATTAAATACATTTGAATACGGGGAAAATGATGAACTTGACGCCAAGGTAAATACTTCTCTTCTGTTTCCTTATCAGCATTTCAGCCGTAAGACATCAACTGCTAAACATAGGCATCCCCTATACATTTCCAGAGCGATCCACCTTATGCGGCCTGCACCCAAAGGCAGCAACATATAACAGGTCGTCTTTCCATCTAGAGGGGGGTCATTCTACGCTCCGCTTTCCCGTGCGTGGCCGCCACTCTAGAACCTTTCTGCCTTAATGGCCGTCGGTTCCCTCCTAGCTAATCCTCTGAACTTTCTTCAGATTATCAGTAGCCAGACATCTGTCTAATAGGTACTTCATTAAACTTGGCCTACAATTCGTAAAGGATAAAGCTGCTCCACTGAATTGGTTTGAACGAAATTTATGTAATTAAATTCATTCTTTTAGCGAGGGTCAAACCCTGGTATTCTGCCCCGCAATTATACTGACGTTTTTTTCATAGAAATTACAGTTTTTTTATATTTCCCGTCAGAACTATACACTACTCTTACTCACGACTAAAAGTCGTGAGCCTATGTTCTTCCCCGAGCATTGTTAACATCCTCTTAGATATTTAGGCAATTGTTATAGGCATGGCTCGATCGCTATTGCCAGTTAATATATCGTAAGGGCTATTAGGAAGTTCGATTATTTTTGTTTAGACTACTAGAAGTCTTCTGAAAGCAATGTTTATTAATCTTGTTTTATTATTCAGATGATTGCTTTGCCATACAAAGGAAATACATGTGAGTTGGTGATATGCCTCCCAAATAAAAAGGATGGGCTGAAAGATCTATTGGAAAAGCTTGATCCGGACAACCTGGCCAAGTTTAGAGAATCCCTCACTTATGAAAAATGCAATGTTTCTATACCCCTTATGAATATTGCTTACGACTTTTCGGACTTGAAAGCTGCTTTGATGAAGGTAACTTACATTTTTATTTAAAAATGCTCTCTATTAAGAGATTCACATTTCCCTGAAAATTTACCAACTAAAAAAAAAAAAAAAATTCCTATCTTAAGATCGCATTCAGATTTGAGACCGATCTGGAAATACGGTCCATTGATTCTCTAGTTCATAGAGTTTTGGTAATGATAAAGAATTTACAGCACTAAATAATTTTAATTACATATCAGGTAAACAGATGGTAATTATTCACTCAAATAGCTTGGGATGATCGGCATTGTATGTTTATAGGTACTATAAATACACTGTTATAGGTACTATAAAACTTATAGAAACTTTTGTAGTTGCGGTTGCATCAACATTTTTTGCGTCGTCTTCAGCGTCATACATTTATGAGGTAGGTAGGTACTTTTCTAGAAGTACGTAGGTATTACTTAAAATACAATTGTTACAAACAAAGAAGTTAAAACAAGAGAAAATCTTAATTAAGAGCTGTGTAGTTAGTTATTTAAATGACGAAATTGGTAGGTATTGTATGTTTGTATGTTTATTTGTTCGAGCATAACTTTCGAACCGTCAATCTAATCTGAATGGTATTTAGTAGGTCAAAAGGTTGTACTATCTTTTTTTCTGGTAAGAATATGAGTTGAATCAGCCGAGAAGGATGCTAAGATATAGGGATCCAAAAGGGAATTTTTTTAATTTATACAAATACATGAAGAGAGGTGAATGAAAGAGCAATTTATAATAATTTAAAAATATTGTTAGCTTTTTGAGTAACAACGAAATTTGTGCCTCAACGATCATCGAAGCACCAAATTTTACCAGACGTTACTAGATCTAGTTAGTGGCGCACCACTACTTACTAATAGATAATGATATTCCTGATTTAATATTACAGCTTAATTTAACAGCAGCGTTTGAGGATTCTGACGACTTCAAAGGAATTTTACAAAATGATGAACCACTTGTTATCACAGATATTGTACAAAAAGCAATAATCAAAATTAATGAACTTGGAACTGAAGCGGCTGCAGTTACTGGTATGTACAATGCGGCTCTACTTAATAACGCTTGCCATAAATAAGCGACTGAAGTTTTTTCATGCAATACAACACCATGACAATTATCTTGGAATCAAGAAATTTTGATTGTGTGAAAGACGACATGAGTAAGAAAGGAGTGAATACTGACATGACGGCTGATAGAGGTGAGTGGAAGAAAAAAAACATGTTGCGCCGACCGTGAGATGATGATAATGATGATGGCATCATGACAGTTATATAGGAATGCTACAATTAGGAAAATGGCTGAAAATGGAAATAATGCAATTTCAAAATTGTAAGTTTAAGTGTCTATCTATAGGTTCATATCGAGAACTTGATGAATAGGTATACGCTTGCTTGCTTGCTTGTCGTGTCACTGATTCTATCTTAGTCATCCTGTATCAGGTCAGTGACCAGTCTGAGGTATGGTGGCCCTGAAAAGGCTTTCGTGCACATGGCACATGTCTTTGAATTTTAGACTCTAGGACATGCCAGTTTCCTTACGATATTTTCCTTCACCGTTGGAGAACAATTGTATAGCGCACATTGGTGCACGGCTGGAATTCGAGCCCACGACCTGTGGATTGGGGCCAGGGTCACTACCACCACTCGACCAGTGATCTGTACTACTATATTATATTATCTTTGTCTGTACTTTATTTCTTAATATACGCTTTGGTGGGCTTTATCTTTTTATTTCATTATACTAGAAACTAGATTTTTTAACAGCAGAGCCAGCGTGTGGCCGTAGACAACAGTGTTTGATGTCAATTTGAACATGATACCTCAAGCCGTTTCTGAGAGAGACAGATAGACGGAAACAAAATGGTCCTATAAAAGTTCAGTTTTTTCAAATGAGGTACAGAAATCTAGAACGACCTGTATATAACAGTTATTAAGCGATTAAAAAACAGATTCCGACGTAGCTATGACAGAAAAACGAACTTAGACCCGCTGAAAATAGTTTTGTGACATATTCACTACAGGAAACCTTTTTTTCAGGTATTATAGTTGGAAGGGCAGCTGTCCAGCGCCCACCTCAAATAAAACAATTTGAGTGGAATCGTCCTGGTGCATTCTTCTTGAGTTGTAGTAGCACTCTTCTATTTAGTGGAGCTTATGTAGGAGCATAATAGAGTGTAGTGATCGAGCTTATTTGTCTCGGTAAAGAATCAAAATTGATGATTTCGTTAAATTAATTATATATATCGGGGAAAAAGTTTTTCCGTATTTTAAACACAAGTTCAAGACATTTTGTTTTCAAAGTGTAAATACATTTAATTATAATATATATCGGCCATTTTGTTCCATAACCTGTTGCCATCTTGTACGTGACATAATCCGTTGCTTTAGATATATTGGGATTTTTGATGAAAGAAATGCGACAAGTAGTTTGACAGTAAATAACTCTCTCTACCTAAAGAACTCTGAAGAGACCGAAACATGGGAAAATCTGTGGGTCAAGGTTAGGAATATGTGGATGCATTTACACTTCCCAACCGTGATCTCTCAATTGTTGCTGAGTGGCCAAAGATGTGCGTGGTCTGACCTTATCATGAT
The DNA here is from genome assembly GCA_947579855.1 of Anticlea derivata. Taxonomy (NCBI): domain Eukaryota; kingdom Metazoa; phylum Arthropoda; class Insecta; order Lepidoptera; family Geometridae; genus Anticlea; species Anticlea derivata. The sequence continues at coordinate 8,458,848 of OX388262.1, forward strand.
GAAAGACCTTTTCTGATCAATTCCGGCCGTTTTTCTAAATTTCTTGCCTGAGTCTCATTAGTTATTGGCAGTAGAGATCCGAAACGATGGTTTTGCCCGACGGTAAAAGTTCCAAATGAGGTTCAGAACCCTAAAACGACCTAAAACAGTTATTAAGTGAATAATATTAATTACAGATTTCGACCTACTAACTGAAAACAAACTTAGATACTTTTTTTTTTCAGGTATTATTGTTGGAACCACAGCTGTCCAGCGCCCACCTCAAATAAAACAATTTCAATGGGATCGTCCTGGTGCATTCTTCTTGAGTTGCAGTAACACTCTTTTATTTAGTGGAGCTTATGTAGGAGCATAATAGAGTGTAGTGATCGAGCTTATTTATCTCGGTAAAGCATCAAAATTTATGACTTCGCAATTATAAACAATTTATCCATTTGCGCTGGTTATTCTTTTGAATTCATCATACCTAATGCTAATCTAGTAATTCACCCCTCTATCATTTAATCATACTTCTGTCGATTAGAACGCGGTATGTGCAGATTCCATTCACTGTTTTGGCGTTACATGACGTGTAAGCACTTACATTTATCACTTCAGTGAATAGATTAAAGCTAACATGAATAAAAATATATTACCCTACTAGATTCCGCCCGCCGCGACGTGATTGAACAACAAACATCCAAACATCCTCCCCCATAAACTTTCGCATTTATAATATTAGTAGGATGTATTACCCGTTAGCCAAGTTTGAAGTTCGTAGGTTTGAATCCCGGCAGTACACCAATGGATTTTTCTATTCGAAACATTTATCTGCGCATTAACACGTGCTCATAACGGCGAAGGAAAACATCGTGAGGAAGCCCGCGGCCTAGTCAGCTCCGCACGCTTTGACTCAGTCTGTCCTTTGGATAAGGCCGACTAGGCTGAGAGGATGGTATAGGTGCTGGGCAAGCCTACTACATCTTATATAAATCTAAACTGTTAAAATCGTAGGAGCCAGTGCGAAAATGTATCTAATCGAGTGCAATGGATACATTATACACAATTTCCTTCATCTTATTGTGCAATAATCTTAACCCATTAACCCAAGATTACAGCAATATCAGATAGGTTCCTCAAGAGACTAGTATCCAATTAATAGGTATTAGAGGATCTCCTGTGAGATAGGAATATCGACGGCATGGATCAAATGAAATTACCAGTTAGAGCGCACTCATCCCGGGGATTCCCAGATAATCTGTTCAAGGAAACGATGTCTTGGTTTATATACTACATGGTTTCCTTGGTAAATGATCGCGAGTCTTTTGTCGTGTCGATGCTTTTCAAATTCGTATCCAAATTGCGACTGACGTAACGGCCAATAATTATGTTGATGATGCTGACTCTTATGGCTCAGGAAGTAGACATAGTAGGGCCTTCCCATTTGTAGGAAAAACCTTTCCTACAAAAGGGAAGGCCCTTCTGGAGGAAAAATAGTTTTGTAACAACCCTATATTGTAGAGCTTCTTCTATATACACGAACGTAGCAAGTGGGTATGTTGTATCTACTTGATATGTCAATAAATAAATATTTCATTTCATTTATTTATTCGTTGCGTTAATTTGACTGCGTTACTTTATTTCATTCGGCCATTTCAATTGAAGAGTTAACGAAAGCAATGATTGTATCAAGATATAAAATATCGTCGTACCGTAACGCTGAACCAGGTACGCAACTGACATCTGGACCAACCTCATCGCAAGACCATGAAAGTAAAACTAAAAATTGACTTTATTCAGTAGATGTAAAGATCATTTAAAAAAAAAATATGTTTGACATATTTCTTGCCGTTTGAACACGGTGGCCCTAGGAATGAACCTAGATTCTAGGCGGTAATGAAATGCCTTGGCTTACGCGTCGTAGTGGTAACCTTTTCCAATTAACATGAACATTTGTGTACCGAGAGTTACTATGAAACCTTTTCTTACCAGAAACTTTTGTAGGTCACAGGTAGTTTCTTGGAGATTGGCCCAACGAAGAGCAATACATCACGTAGACCGCGAGTCCCTAGAGACCTTCTTATTGATGATTTAATTAAGCACTGGCCTCCAAACTTGTATAAGTAAACACAAGAAATTTACAAATACATTCAACCGTATTACATTGGTATAGGGTCCAGTTACTTCGCGTGGGAAGTTATCCGATGGGATAGCATTCAAGGCTTTCTAACCATAAGGAATGTTGACCGGGAATTTGCAATTAAGAAATGTCCCGAAAATCTGTTTACAAAGTCGAGTCAAAGTAATATCTGAGCGGTTTCAAGTAAACAGCCTAGCGTATGTGGGGTTGCGAAATAGTTCGCGTGCTCCGAGTCTTTTAGACTTTTTAATCAAATTTCTTTCGTGAGTTACAGAAGTAAAATGAAATTTACAACCCGATAAGAAAACCCATTTTATTCTGAGCAACTGATTAAATGAATGTTTTGAAAAATTGTAACTATTTAATAATTTTATACATAGGTATACTTCGTATGCAAATCATCATTTGGGTGTACTGTGGGGTAGGTATACTGTTTTGTAAGTCCCTAAAGGATGACAAAATGGTAGACCTACCTACTGCATTTTTTTTTAGTTTGTCTTCTTGCATTACTACTGCCACTTACCTCTTTCTACCAAATCTATGGACAATATCATAATTTGTTTAAACTCAACAAAACTTTTATGAAGTATTACTATTCTACGTCGTGATATAAAACAATATACATACCCCAATTTGGAGCACCGATCCTACGTCCTGCAAAATATTGAGCTCCAATCAACAGGTAAAGTAAAACTCTGGCAAGGCCCGGCAAATTAGCTTCGGTTCTACCGGGAAACTTCCATTTTTTGATTTTTTGATTTTTAGATGATGATGATCATCATTTAGGAGGAGGTAGGGCACAGCCAGATTTTCTCGTTCTAAATTGGAGCAGCCCGCCTGGGAGGTACCTCCGCCTTACAGAAGATCGCAGCCAAATAACATTATTTGTTTCAAATAGTGTTGTGTTCCTGCGGTGAGTAAGGTTGCCAGAGCTCTTTAGGGGTGGGGGGGTTCGTGGTCGGCAACGCGTGCGTGATGCCTCTGGTATTGCAAGCGCTCATAGGCTACGGTAACCGCTTACCAACAGGTGGGCCGTATGCTTGTTTGCCATATCAGAAGAATAAACAAAAAAAAAAGTTGCTTAGGTATTACAAAGACGGGAATAGTCAGACAAGGCCTTTCCTCTCAGAATATTTAAATGATTACTGTAAATAAATACACAGATGTAGATGACGTTCCCTGCAGACTTAAGATTAGATGAGTTTCACATGAAGTTTTATCAATTTTCTTTTTTGTGTATTCGTTTTCTTTCTTGAATTTTTTTTTTGATAATAATTAATAATTAGTTATTCTATCACACACAACGTTTTGGCCTATAGCTGTAAGTTTTGTGAGCATATGTTATAAATTAATGCTCATTTATTAAAAAAATACATTCCGAAAACAACATTACCTACCATGCCTTCTCCATTTCCGATTTTTCGAAGATTGGTTGTAAAGCGCAAAATGATCTTATCGGAAGGGTACACGATATTCATGTTACTATAAATGTATGAAAACTATCATAATACGTAATCATCATCATTTGTGGCAGGATGTCCTCTGCTGAACATAACCCTACCCTACAGATTTCCAAAGCACCTTCATATCACGTGGTGGGAAGTTGCCCATACTTACCACGCTGGGCAAGCGGATTGGCGTTTTTCGTAGCGAGTTATCGTTTTTAAAATAGAGGACGCTGCTGCCCATCCCCTACACTTGCTCTCTTAGTCGACTCCTCTTATGACATCCATGGTTAGGTAGATATGGAGGGGCCTATTCTTCAGCTGGTACCATCACGGTCTATATATAAAACGGTTTTTAAATAAAGTTAAATAAATATTTTTTAAGCAGACAGTAGGTAGCAGTAATAGGACTGTATGTTATTTATCACCTTTTAGGAAGATAACCTGTTACATTTGACACTCTCACTGCAACATTCATAGTTAGTGGTCCATAATTCATTGTGATCTGAACTTTAACGGACTAATTTACCGGGACCGATCTATAGCGTAGATTGAGAACTTGGGTTTAGGAACTTCGGTCGGTCAGCGACGGCCATTTTCTGTTAAAGTTGTTGATTAACTTCTGGAATGTTCAGAAGTCGAAGCAAATTCAAATAAATTGGGTTGGGTAGGCTGAAATGTATATAGAAGTTGTTTATTAAACTTTAAATTATGATATCAAGTCATTTGATTTATAGGCAAATAAATCAAGCTTTCGAAAACTTTACAAACTTGAAAACTCTTAAGCAGATAACTAAATGAAAAGGTACCTAAGCAAAGAGATGTTTTAAGTAGAAAACAAAGGTTTATTTTAAAGTATGACAGTAACATAAAAATAGGACAGTATCTAGCATAAACCAACTTTGTTTCTTGTATGGTATCTGATGTCTTAAATATTCAGCTGCAATTTTCGGCTGCCGAAAGCCCCATTCATTCGGAGCACTTGCTTTGGGCCATAGTAGGTAGGGATTTCAAGATACTGACGGAACAATTTCCTTATGTCTGGGATAAGGCAGCAGATAGGAAATTAGGTACTCCTTAATCTGTCTTGTATGCTTCAGTTTGATTGGCTTCCTTTTATCACATAAATATTCAAAAGCTAGGTATAAGTTGATTCTTATTTTGTTCTATCATGATAAATTGCACAATAAATACACCTTCTACAACCAATTTGTTCTGCCAAAGTCAAAGTCAAAAGGCGTTTATTTCAATAAAATCACTAGGATCACTTTGAAATGTCTTGGAAACTAGATGAAGCTATGCCTGTTCCTCGCGACCAAGCCTAGAAGAATCAGGCAACAAATACGGCTTGGTGCCTATCATTTTTTTCGATGATCCTTTTTCACAAATTGGAATTTAAAGCTTCAGTGTGGTGCCGATCGAACTACGTGAGGCTCAAAAGAAAATTTATCTAATTATAATCTCTAATAAATAAGAGCTTATAAAATTTTAAAAAATAACAAATTTGAGCATCAACAAAAATGACCTACCTACTGTATCAGAGCATGATGCTAACAAAGAAGGCTGTGCACAGGATTTGAGTCGCACAGGGAGCCGCGCCATGCTCAACATCATACTCCAAAATCGTTGCCCCAATATCGAAATTCGTAAGCGGACTAAATTGCAAACGACTATTGGTGGTGGGGGCGTCAAGTGGAGCAGGGAGCTGACCGAACGGTGGCGGAAAAGGTGCGTAGGTCGTCCGCTGGAGAGACGGGCGACGACATGGTAAAACCGCAATTCGTACATGGGTAAGATTAGCAAAACAAAGGCAAATGGCACAAGCGTAGGGAGGCCTAGATTCAGCAGTGGGATAAGAAAGGCTTATGATAATATGCAGTTGACAGTTTATTTTTACGTGGCATCATCATCATCATCATCATCATCAGCCTGTAGAAGTCCACTGCTGGATATAGGCCTCCCCCAAAGAGTTCCATGACAAACGGTCTTGAGCCTTCTCCATGCACCGACTTCCCGCAACCTTCACAATGTCGTCGGTCCATCGGGTACGTGGCATACCGGTTAATTTATATTTTTTATATACAAAATAGGCTAACTCTAATTATATTATAAGAAGAAAACTCTGCTAAAAGCTATACAAATATTGTGAGGAATGATGTCTTAGTTGCCCGTCTGCACAAACTTTCTAGAACTCTTCTAATATTGTATGTAGTCCAAAAATCAATAACCAATAGTTGATTTAAAAAAGTAGTTCCTCAAACAGAGTGTATTAAAATTGGCAGGCCCATATCTAATCTAACACAAACCTATGACAAAACCGCTGCGGATCCTGGCGATAGGTCGAGGAAATCTTCAACGTTCTAAAGTCACGTACATCTTATATAATATCTGGGAGTTCAGAGGGATGCAGCTGTTAAGTTTCAGCTGGGTTATTATTTGATAGGACTTTTCAGTAAGCGCCTTATTTGAGTATATAGATTTTGTAAACTTAAAAAATATATTCATAACAAGGAGATAGGCACGCACATGCCTATCACGCGGTAGTACCTAGCCATCCGTAACTAGACTGTGGTACCTCATTCCACAATCAGTGTTCTGTGGTCATTATTTATTGTGGGAGGCTAGTTTTTGAAACTATATTTCTCGAATTTTACAGGACAATTTCAAAAACCTTTGTGAACATCTACTGGGTCTAAACAAATCGACTTAAATACATTCATACAAAAAATACCATTCGTCATGAATTTTGTGGTACACGTTATATATACAAGAGATACAAAGTACAAGGAATAACGTTTATATATAAATTGACGTTTAGTTCTTGATAATATTCTTGTCCGAGTTATATCATTATGATCATTAGCTTGAATTAATCCACTGCTAGACATAGGCATCTAGAGAAGTATGCCACGACCAAAGGTCTTGAGCCATCATACACCGACTTAACGCCTTCAAAAGGTTATCGTGCCTCGTGGTTATCGGGTGGAATGTAATAATTTCATCAAGATATATCATGTTTATTACTAACAATCAAGCCTAAAGATTTTTAAAGAGATTTGCCGTTTAAATGCATAATAATGAATGTCACAAACCTCTATTTTAACCATACCATAAAATTTAGCAAATCACTTTACCGACTTAACAAACGGATTCGTTATGAGCTGGCAAGACCGCCCAAATTGGTACCAGTCGGATAATAAACGGGGCGGATACAGCGAAGTGAGGGGATTTACGAAACTAGACTTTAAAGTTGGACGCCTGATACGTGGCGCGGCCAAAATTGCACAACTTATGGAAGTTGAATAAGTTGAATTAAAAGATGTGACTGCGGCTTAATAATTTTGCTCTGCATATTATATAAAATGAAATAGAATGAGGTGCTTGGGCATATCTTTGGATGGGTTTAAAATTGGAAGTTGCTAAGAAGTTATGACTTAGCGACTGTTATTAAGCTTTATTTCAGCTACCTTTAGAAGAATAGATATGACTTGCATTGCTCATTACGAGTGAGTTCAGTTTCAATATTGTTCTCATACAGGTGAATATTATAATTATCCATGAATCAATATGATCCATTTCACATTAGTTATTATACCTAATTTCAAAAGCTTATGTAATGTTGATCTGAAGATGTTTGTGAATACTTCACGCCGTAAAATCAGAACGATTTGTAATGGAATTTGGCATATTGTATGTAGATAATAGCCTAGAATAACATATAAGCTACTTACTTTACTTTAATACGACTACCATACGAGTGAAGCCGCGGTTTGAAGCCTGTACCTAGTATAATGACCTAGTTGATCTATAAGCTTTATTGTAAAACATCGATATTAGGTCTATCTATACGTATAACAGTAGACGTATGATCATTGGCCATTTTCAGGGCCACCATACTGCAACCTAGACATTGACCTTAAATTACAAGCAAGCAATATAGACGAAATAAAGAAACAGGCATATGTAATCTGTTTCAAAACGGATTTCAATAAAGAAATACTTCAATTGAATTAATTTATCTGAATCCCAGAATAAAAAACGCAAAAGTGCAAAACGTCTTTATAGTATAATAGAATTAAGTTTTTTATATCATGGCAAATACCAAAAATATAATGATGGAGCTTCCATAGTTGCTGACGGATAGGATTTTCATTCAACGCACTAACTAACGCATGGGCGCAGGGAAGAGGGTGCAAGGAGGTGCACAAGCGGGTGCAAGAGTTTGGCTTTGCAAAAATACAAAGAAAATATTTAATTGATTACTTTTTTATTGTACCTAATAGTAGTAATGTGTATAACATTTAATAGTATGAAATGTGAAAAGTTGCAAGCACATGCGGAAGGCCTTAATTCACAAGACAAGAGATCAGATCCCGTCGTAAAACAATCTGTAAGCATCTCGTATAAACTTATCCAATCTTGTCGAGTGTTGAGTTACAACAGATACTTAGTATCTGATAACAAGTTAATAGAACAGCCTGTATAATCAGAATTTGTGATGACTTCTGGTGTTATTTGAAGAAATCATCGCAGCTCAATTATGTTTCGCTGTTATTTTTCCGCTTTGATGAAAATAGAATTGAATAGATTTTACTTAGAAATAGAAAATAGTTATAGGCTCAAGACAAGTATGGTAGACATACTCATTCTCCAGGCGATTTAATCCTTAAAACTGCCTATTTTTATTTATACCTACCTACGTATTTTGTATGTACCTTTTTATTTAATTTTCAAGAAAACTTTTCTTTATAGACATGTACATTGACCCTCAATAATTGTTATTCATGGTCCGTAGCTTTCACTTAGCTTTTACGAAATTTTTGTCTCCTCTCATCATCATTTCATTTCAGCCGTAGGATGTCCACTGCTGAACTTAGCCCATGTTTGCACATAGCCCCCCACAAATTTCCAGAGCGAATTCCTATCATGTGGGAATTTGACCATACCACGCTAGGCATGAGGGTTGGCGAGTACAGTTAGATTTATCTTTGTGAAAATAGGCGCTGCTGGCCATCCCCTAGCTTTTTTTCCTTAGTTTCCTTTTATTCTTACGACTTCCACTGGTACCGTCTATATTTTCTTATTTGTAAGAAAAAAATAAAAATGAAAACCAATAGCTATTCTATTCAATCTACTTTATAACATTCATTAGGTATTCAAAAGAGGACATAAAACAAATGTAAAATGTTAGTAAAAATTCAGTCTTTGTAGAGATGGCATTTTCTACATTTCGCCAATTTATCATTAGGTTTACGTCAAAGAAAGCAAATTAACCTAATTGTAGACGACTCGTTTTGCTGTACATTCTTTGTATTTTATTTTTCTGTTTTGAAATACAAAATAGAAAATGATCAGGGGAACTCAATTGCAAAAAAATAATTCAATTCGTAACAGAGTCCGATAAAATCCTGACAAAACCATTAGTAACGAAACCCTTTACAATTCATCGAGAGATTGATAAGAGTAAAATGATTGGGCCAATAGCAAACCTTAAAAACTGGTATTGTATCGAATGGTGAAAAAAAGTTGTTGAGCAGGTGATTTCACGGCTGAGACACAAGAGGTGCAGCATACATTTCGCGTTGCCATAATATGTTAGCATGATCTTGCAGGTCATGCTAACATTAGGTGTTCCAGCTCTAGGGGTTGTGCAGTATGTAGGTTTCATTTACCATACTCGATTTATGGAGACTCCTGTGTCTTCAGAACCACGAGTATGTATTGTATGAGTCTGTTGGGTGATCAGAAACCATTTTAGTTTCGCCATGTCCTTCAGTCCGTCCGTCTGTCCAATTGTATCAACCCTTATAAACGCGCTATTAAAATGCTTACATGCTACAATTTTGCATAATGGTGACGTAAATGCTCTCAGCATTTCCTAAGCTAATAATAAGATTGAAATTACTATGATCATAGCTTATTGCGATGCAAATTCTTTTCACTTAAAATCATGTGCACAAAAGGAGGCGATGCAAGGCATAGGATACTTTTAAATGAATCGTGTTTAACAAAGGTAAAACAACACTCGCGTGTAACCAGCCTATAAAATACGTAATTAATGACCATGGCGTAAGTCTTTTATGTAAAATAAAAAGGCTATTATATTCTTTACACTAATGCTCTCGAGTTCAACGTACTTGAAACCCCACTTTTGCGATTCGGTGCCAAGATTGTATCTCTATCAATTATAGCCCATAAAACGTAATGACTTCATCGTAAATTTCAGCTTACACGACACAATTTTACGTGGTGTTGAATAAATTAGGTCAAATTTCCTAGGTGGGTATTAATGCCTTTTGTCCTCGGATTGCAAGTTCTAAAAGTTTTTGACTTTAGACCTTCAGTAAATTAAAACTTGCGACCCTTAACTTGCCTCGTAAACCCTAATGTCCACTCTGTTTAAGAAAACACACATCTCTAAGTAAATTATTGTCTCAAATTAAACTAACTTGGTCGTTTATTCCCAGTAGTGGGAAGAAAAATTCTTGTTGCATTACTGGTTAACAAGTAAAAAACAGTGCTTCAAACATTGTGATATGATATGTAATAGAGGGTTAGATTAAACTAAAATTATAATTTTCATTGTTTCAATTTGGATATAAATTATGAACTTTGTTTTTATACCCAACAGTCACATACATAATTCTAAGCCGAATTGAAGCCGAACCCCTTGCGGCTCAGACAGACTTACCCGCTACGCCATCGAGGTCGTCTCTCCGTCGGTCATATATTATAGTAAATAAAAATAAATAAATAAATATTCCGGACATATTCACACGGTCAACTGATCCCAAACTAGGCATAGCCTGTACTATGGGTACCAGAGACTGATATATAATAGATAAGTATTTAACACCCAGACACAGAACAAACATCTGTGTTTATCACACAAATGTTTGTCCAGTGCGGGGATCGAACCCGCGACCTCTAGCGCAGAAGGCAGAGTTACTACTAACTGAGCTATGAGGCCAGTCAATATTATATTATAGTAATAATTTATAACTCAAAAACAAATTTTTTTTAAAGAAATCTCTCATTGGCTACGCCCCTACGATGATGCTACGAACAGCTACGACCTGCTACGACTTTCTAGAGCTTTTTATATGCATAGGTTATGCAAAAGAGCAGTGATTTTTTTTTGTACAGGTAAACCAAATATACAGTACCTTAAGTAGTGCAATAGGTTTCAGTTTACAAAATATATTTTGCAGGTTCAGCTTGTTAATTGATTCAGGCGTGACTTTGCGGAAGTCCATTCAAAGATTTAAAAAAACAAAGTATGTAGTACTAATCCGCTAATGCAATCCTCATAAGTTCAACAACCAAACTAAATAAGAGTTCGACACGTGGTTTGGCTCTCTAAGAGGCTTCATCAAGAAGAATTGATCATTCAGTGATCGTTCGATTTTTGCTAAGAACAGTTGTGTCACCCGTGACCGCGCGTACCGACAGTGTAAAGTGCTAACGCATCACAACAAAGCCGTCGCGACACGGCCGACCTTGATGATGACTCAGTTATTCATCGTGTAAGGCACGTACGCGGGCGACTAATCAAATTGTTAAGGTGAAGATATTTTCTTTAACAATGGATACACCATCTAAAGACGGCAGAATAAAACTGCAGACAGAAACTGAGCATCTATTGTACAGCCGTTTCAAAGAAGAAAGGCAAGAGCGGGAAAAACTCCAAAGCCTTGTAGATGACTTGAGAAGTCAAATAGAAATTCTACAGCAACAGCTGAAATGTGTGATGGAGACCAACTCCACGATACCAGCTTCTTCAAATATGGAAAGTTCTTCTCAGCGTGTTGAGTATGGCACCGATGAGGAAGAACTAGCGAAAGAAACAGAGTGGATTAGAACAAAGACCAGGAAGAAAAGAAAATTGAACACTTCACCCACACTCTCACCAACAGGAAACCAAACTGAAACTACAGAAAAAATAAAAAAAGTTCCCTCGCCACCGCCTATTATTGTAGATGGCGTGGAAAACTACCAGAACTTCTATGACTACTTGTCAATGAACCAGCCTGCTGGTACCTTCAAAATTAAGATGCTAAGTGGTGAAAGTGTCAAAATAAATGCTTGTCATGATGAAGCGTATAGAGTTATAACTAAGTCCCTGACTGAAAACAATTGTCTCTGGCATTCTTACGAAAACAAGCAAGAAAGGCCAATCAGAGTGATGGTGAAAAAACTGCCCTCTACTTGTAGACCAGATAGAATAATTGAAGACCTGAAAACAAAGGGTTTCCAGATTGAAGATGCGGTGAGCAAATTAAGCTGGAAAACCAAGGAACCGTTAAATATGTTCATGCTTACCTTCAGCAACAACGAAGATATAAGCAAAATTTACGAGATAAAGTTTATACTGGGGTGCATGGTCGATGTACAGCCCCTCAGATCGCCAAAGCTGATCCCTCAGTGCAAAAGATGCCAGGTTTACGGACACACACATAAGTATTGCGCGAAAGAGCCTAGATGTGTTAAATGCACAGGCAAACACTTAACCATAGACTGCAAAAAACCCGCAGACCAAAAGCCAAAATGTGTGCATTGCGGAGAACCACACCCAGCTAACTATAGAGGTTGTGTGATTGCCAAAGAAATGCAGAAAATGAGGAACAAGGCTGCCAAGAAACCATTAGCCAGTCGCCAACAGCAGGTAGCTGGAATAGTGGTAAGTGATAAATCACCTATAACTAATCACCCTAACACAAGGCCCATAAGTGCTGCCACTAAAAAAGTGTCCTACGCTCAAGCGGCTGCCAGAAATACTACAGGTGTCCAACACAATGAGCAACCTAGCAATTCAAATAGCAATAAGTTAGATGAAATTCTGAAGCTCATGACAACATTTGACGTGCGTTTGAAGAAAATAGAAAATAGCTCTAAAACTGCTATACCTAAGGCCAAAAAATGATTAACACAATCAAGATAATGGCATGGAACTGTAATGGGCTACAGAATCACAAGAATGAATTGCAAGTGGTCCTAGATATAGAAAATATAGATGTGTGTCTCATATCAGAAACACATTTTACCAAGCAATCACACATCAGATTTAAAGGATATAAAGTATATCATGCACTACACCCAGCTAATAAAGGACGAGGCGGCAGTGCGGTTATCGTGAAAGAAAATATTAAACATTATGAGGAGAGCAAACATGAAGAGCCAGATATTCAATCTGTAGCCATTTGTATTAATACTAAGTTATATCCACTAACGGTAGCAGCAATTTACTGTCCACCAAGATATACGATACGAAAAGATACTTTCCTGAGCCTGTTACAGCAACTTGGTGATAGGTATATACTAGGGGGTGACTTTAATGCTAAAAACACGTATTGGGGCTCCAGATTAACAAATGTGAAAGGAAAAGAACTCTTGAGAGCCATAAAAGAAACAAATTCTGATGTTGCATCAACGAGATCCCCAACTTACTGGCCAACCGATAAGCAAAAGATACCCGACTTGATAGACTTTTTTATTTATAAGAACATATCATCTAACTACCTTAAAACAGAACAGAGCTACGATATGAGCTCCGATCACTCTGCAATATATCTAGAAATAAGCGAGAAAGTATTACTTAAGGAAACCCCTCTAACCCTAGTTAATAAAAACACAGACTGGGAGAGTTTCAAGATAGAATTAGAATCTAATATAGACCTTAAGGTACCACTAAAAACTCCAGAGCAGTTGAATATGGAAGTTGAACGATTTATATCGCTCATACAACAAACAGCCTGGAAAAACACACCAGAGATTAAAAAAAGGATCACCAGAAACAATTACCCTAAAGAGATTAAACAGCTCATATCAGAAAAAAGAAAACAAAGAAGGCTATGGCACCAAACTAGGTGTCCGCAAGACAAAAATAAGTTAAACCACCTAACAAAACAACTAAAGAGACAAATACAATCCTTCATTGACAGCTCAACTACCAGCTATCTTACACAGCTAACTAATAATCGTAGTACAAACTATTCGCTCTGGAAAGCCACAAAAAATTTGAAACGGCCTATGACTCAGATTCCACCATTAAAAGAGGACAACGGGAACTGGGCCGTCAGTAATGAACAGAAAGCTAAAATATTTGCAGAGCATCTAGAAAACACCTTCAAACCGAATGATGGTCATACAAACGATCCTGGTCTGTCTGACCTCACGACATATTATGATGAGTCAGATGAACAACTTTACATACCATCTGTCTCACCGAGAGAAGTCCTACGTGAAATCAATAAAAATATAAACCCAAAAAAAGCGCCGGGTTTTGACCTCATATCCGGCGAAATCTTACACAGTCTTCCAAGAAAGGCTTTAGTTAAGCTAACAAACCTTATCAACGCTGCACTAAGGCTGAAATATGTGCCAGACTTATGGAAAGTAGCTGAGGTAATAATGATTGCTAAGCCGGGAAAGCCACCTCGAGACGTAACATCCTACAGACCGATTTCCCTTCTACCAATCATGTCAAAATTGTTCGAAAAACTGTTACTAAAAAGACTGAAACCAATATTAGAAGTCAAGAATCTGATTCCAGACCACCAGTTTGGATTCAGGGAAAAACACTACGATAGACCAGGTACACAGGATCTCAAAGACAATCGAGAAGACCCTAGAAGATAAAAAAGTATGCGCTACCATATTCTTAGATGTAGCTCAGGCTTTTGATAAGGTATGGCACAAAGGCCTTATACTAAAACTAAGAAAAATACTACCCAAGCCATACGCGGATATTATAGAATCGTACATATCTGACAGAGTTTTTAGAATCAGACAAGAAGATTCCTACTCTAACATTAAAGAAATAAAAGCTGGGGTGCCACAGGGAAGCGTATTAGGCCCGGTCCTGTACCTTTTATATACCAGTGACATCCCTGAACTAGAAAATAACACAATTGCGACCTTTGCTGATGACACGGCTATAATGGCTGTTGGAAGCACTCATGCAGAAGCGTCAGAAAAGGTCCAAGTAGCTGTTAACAAAATCCATGACTGGACAAAGAAATGGAGAATAAAGCTCAATGAATCAAAATCGATTCACGTTAACTTTTCAAATAAGAAAGAGCAGTACCATCCTATATTTATCAACCATAAGCGCATACCCTATGAAAATACGGCCAAGTATTTAGGCATGACGCTTGACGCCAAGCTACGCTGGAAGGCCCACGTCAAGAAGAAAAAAGACGAGTTAGAGATACGATACAAACAGATGTACTGGCTGCTTGGAAGACAATCTGCCCTCTCAGTACATAACAAAATTATACTATACAAACAAGTCCTGATGCCAGTATGGACTTATGGTATCCAGCTATGGGGCTGTACCAAAAAAAGTAACATCCTAATCATACAACGGTTTCAAAACAAAGTACTCAGGGATATTGTGAATGCACCCTGGTACGTAAGAAACGAAGACCTGCACCGGGACCTCAACATTGACTTCGTCGACACAGTCATTAAAAAATATGCAGAAGCTCACGAACGTAGACTTCATCACCATGTGAACGTCGAGGCAATCCAGCTCCTCGACAACACAGACATAGTGAGAAGACTCAAAAGGACTAAGCCTTTTGAGTTAGTGTAGTGTAAAATAAAAAATAGTGAAATGTAGTGTACGTGATAGTGACTACTTATAAAGAACACAATAACAAAGTGTCTTCCCCTTAAATAGAAACTGTAAGAAAAGTGCTATTGGACACATTCTTAGTTATAATTTACTTTATAAAACTATGTCAAAGTCAAATTACTCATTAGCCTACTTGGCTAGATTGTAATATTATGTGGAGTATAATAAATATTGTACTCTGGGAATAACAAAAAAAAAAAAAAAAAAAAATATAAACAGCAGATATTTTGAGTGAGTAGTCCATTACCATCTGTGATGTGACATAGTTCGAGTGGATAGGTTGGGTCGAATCTTACGGTGTCTCTTGAGAAAATATTCTTGTTAGCTCACTTTCTTTTCACGGCATAGCCACACCAACCGTATCAATATGAAAGGGCCTTCAGCCGGCATTTACCTTCACTACTTCATAATTCCTAACTAGCTCAGTGCTAACTTCGCCAAGTTGTCAAGGCAAATTAAGCCAGCGTATTCACTTCATCGCTAACAACGCAAATATGCACTTAAAGTGTCACCGTGATAAACGTCATAACTTCAAAACTCACACGAACTTCAGCTGAAAAACCCTGAAACTTCCCTGAGATGCAAATGGGGATTTTAAAAAGTTACAGTTTTATCCTTTTAAAAACAATTTATATACTCTTTGCTAACGGCACTATTATAGCTGAGTATTCAAAGCTTTATTATAGTAACTAGCTGTCCCTTTCGCGACTTTGTCCGCGTTTGTTTACCTACCTAGACTATTTTCCATTATCCTTACCGAAGTACTAACACTTATGATGCAGCTATTTACCTACGTTTACCTACCGTCACCGTAACCATACGTTAACCCTAACCGTCACCGTCCCGTAACCGTAATCGTCACTGTCACTGTCCTGTTAACGTCCCCGTCCCATCACCACCTTCGTCACCGTCACCATCATGGTCACGGAAGGCCCCCCACCCGATGGACTGACGACATTGTGAAGGTTGCGGGAAGTTGGTGGATGGAAAAGGCTCAAAACCGTTCGTCGTGGAACTCTTTGAGGAGGCCTATGTCCAGCAGTGGACTTCTACAGGTTGATGATGATGATTATTAACCCTCAAGGCCTGCTTTTCATGAAACTCAAATACTTATATAGGTTAAGAGCTATAAAGATATCTTATTACTTATAGCTCTTAACCTGAATATCGATTTTTATGTCTGTAACTTCAAAAACATAGGACTTTCAAACAACTTTTCAACCCCCATTTCATCCCCTTTGAAGCGAATTTTCGTAAAATTATTTCTTAGCAGATGCCTTCGTCCAGTCAGAAATCTGCCTGCCAAATTTCTACTGAATAGGCCTAATAGATAAAAAAATCCCATATAAACTTTCTTCCCCTATTTACACACCCTGAGGGTTGTTTTTCATAAAAACTTTAGTAAGTATTTGATTACTTTAAACTGTTTACTTAATAGCCGATTTTGATGTCCCTAACTTCAAAAACATAGGACTTCCCATATAAACTTTCATCCCCTATTACCACACCCTAAGGGCTGTTTTTCAAAAACTGCTGATCAACGTATTTTTTATTTTGATAATTTACCTAAAACCCGATTTTGATGTCTCCAACTTCAAAAACATAGGACTTTCATACAAACGTTCAACCCCAATTTCACCCCTTTAGGAGCTGAATTTTCGAAAATCCGTTCTGATTACAGGGTTACATCTTTTAAAAAATGTCTGTGTCAAATTTCAGACTCCTCGGCCCAGTAGTTTCCGAGCTTTCGTGATGAGTCTGTCAGTGAGTGAGTGAGTGAGTGGAATACTCCTTTATATATATAGATTTTTTATAGCTGTCATAGTGATATGTAGTATTGAAGATGGCAGGCAGGTCTGCGAGTAATATTTTTACTTACTCTCTTACTTCAATTATTTTATAGTATGGGTGGCCACGTCATTTGATTCCATGATAGGTACCCCATCAATATCAGGGGGATAGAAGAATATCAGGAAGTCCTTTCAAATTTTAATGAAATAATGCTGAAAAATATAATGTTAAACAAGAAACAACATCTATCATTTATCGTTTTGCCCTCACCGCCCAAACATCGTTACACCACCGTTATCATAGCCGACAAAAAACTCCAGGCTCACCGACGACCAAAAGTTATAAATCATGTCTGTCCCAAAAGTTGTTTCGTTTGGGTTTCGATCGTTTTCCACTTTTGGAATGTTATTCTCAATTAACTGTACATTGATACGCATTAAAAGTAGGTATGTCTAATGGTTGGTCAGAACAGTTGCACGTCAGAACGGGACAATAAATAAACTTAATTATTTATTGTCCCGTTGTGATACAGAAACGTATTTGATAAGTGTGGTTACATTAGTACATTTTTAGGTGTTCTACCGAACTGCACTGGTGGACTTTAATCTCAAACTATTAATTGTTTACCTATTTTACCAAAAGTAAAACAGAAATTTTCGACTCAGACGGGATTCTCAATCGATGGATGCTATCGATTATGATCGATAGCATTAACCGATGGTAGAATGGAACAGTCCACACCTATCGATCAATCGTCGACTATCGAGGTAACACTCATCAACTAGTACTCGTCGACCAGCCAAAGCTACCGCACAAACCGTCGATCGGTCAATCGAAAGTTGCGTTTCCGTTTAAGTTCCTATATAACCACATGTCGCCAGAAGAAACATATGATATTAATTAATTGAGTTCAGCTCACACTTGAATTTATAATAGAATACACGTGTTCATAACGCATTGTAGGGTGCGGACATAGGGCTAAATTATAAATTACTTAACCGTTGCTTCAACTTGTTGCGTAAAGCTAAAACTTGACAAACTTGGATCAAAGTTAAAAGCCAAGCCTTCCTTACATATTGCCTTCACAGGTGGGACACGCAAACTATTATAACTAGACAACAGTTTGAATTAATTATAATCCGGGAGCGTCCGCTTTTGATCATTTAATTAAAGCGCTAGTCAGTCTTAATTTGCTAACTTTGGGATGAATCGTTAAACCAGAAGATTTTGTAACTAACATAATTTAATGATTGAAATATTTATCTTCATTTTCAAAGCACTGGTTCTTTCTTGGTCTGCTTTATTTAAGGTCAGTCTTTAGATTATTGTTTCCAAAATTTCTTGATATATCTTAAATTACAAACAACTGGTAAAGAAACTGAACGAACTCGTACAGTTTACGGGGTTTTATAGATGAGAGGTTATATAATAATAATAACTTATAGGTTTTCTTTATCACAGTACCACGTTAGCGAAGCCATTGGTGGAAGATAGTTTTCAAATAAAAATCAATTGGACCGTGTTTCAAAACTAAGACCTTAGGCTCGAAAGTCAAGGTACTACGTCAACACGGCTGTAAGAGCAAATAATCACCTAGTTCGGTATAATTTCTACTTATCCACACTAATATTGCTACATTTTCCTTTTGGCACTGCGTCAGCGGTGTCGGGCTCGTGCAATGCGGTTGGGGTACGATTTCAAAAGACAAGGGGCATTGTATCTATCTGCTACAGTGTATCAACTCCTTATTAACGCAGCGTAGCTCAGCAGAAGCCATCCTTAACAAGTCACCTTATTCCACAGTGTGTGTTTTTCAACAACCTACATGTTTTTCCGATTACTGATTAGTCCGTAAGGTTGCAAACTTTAACTATCACTTGCCTTCTGATGGCAAATTGTTTTAAATTCAAAACTGTACAATGAACTACATACATACTATCTAAGAATAATTGTTCTGTGGTAGCTCTACACAACAATATATACATAACTCGAAAGTTGCTTATTCTTCAATTGACATAAAGTTTGTTCTACGCCTTTTTTCTTTGAAAAACATTATGCAAAAATCTGCGCGTTTAGAGTCAAATCAGTTCAAACTAAATCATTCAGATATTTCAGGTAGTAATCTTAGACATAGACATAGACAGACATTTATTCACGAACTTGGCACACAATACACATCACAATAGAAGCAAGGCACAGAGAGCGAAAATATGAAACAAAGACAGAGAGGTAACACACAAAAACTTATTAAAAAGAGCACGTGAAATGTTATTGTGCGCCACAGCAGCAAAGGTAAAGTAAGTAAGGTAAGCTCAGCATAAATGCCTTACCACTGAGGAGTAGTTAGACGCTGGTAATCTGCCGAAACCGTTATTTAGCGTTTTACCGGTAGCAATCTTGATGCTGATCATCGTATTAGTTATAGGTAATGATTTAAATACCTACCAATATTATTTGAATAAGATAGCTTTCTTTTTCTTGATCAATCACCTTATAATAATTGGCCACGTATTGTGCTACTATTCATAGTTTTACTACACCAGGAGCGTGTATGCGAACCGCAGTTAATTGTTTTGCTCCATTGTCTGCGAAAATTCGTTTGCAAAATGAAACAAACCTAAATCCACTGAATCGAGGATGGCAGCGTGAAAAGCAATTAGTGATATCCACGGCTCAGACATTTTATCTTAGGCTTAGTCTAAACTTGGCTTTTCAACAACAGTAAGGTCTCATTGATCGAGCGAGCAAAGCGAGCGAGATCTCTCTTCGACGAATCGGCCTTGCATGTTTAATCATCGAAGCACCGCCATATCGCCGCACTCCGCACGGTCCGAAATACGAGAAATCCCAATTTTTTATTATATCTGCCATCGTAATCATCATCAGCCTGTAAAAGTCGATTGCTCCCCCAAAGTGCCATGACGAAAAGTCTTGAGCCTTTTCAATCCATCGGCTTCCTGCAACCTTCACAATGTCGTAGGTCCATTGGGTGGGGGCCTTCCAACATTGCGTCGTCCGGTTCGTGGTCGCTATTCGAGAACATTTACTCCCCAACGGTTGTCGATTCTGCGAGCTATATGGCCTGCCCACTGCAACATCAACTTGCTAATATTTGACATAAAAATTATCATAACCTACTTATTTGTAAAAATTAACCACTACTTACTTAATTACAGTATAATCTCACTAGTCCGGCACTTCGATAGATCGGCACGTCCACGCCTCCCTTTCCCCTCTATACCTGTGCGCTTTGGTCGCTGCGTCATCGACTAGCAGTCTAACCTCAAAACTTATCACGTGCACGTGCTAACGTATTGTTTCTTTCAAGTGAGAATCCATAATACATTACATACATTTATTCTCTCTATGAAATGCTTTATTTTATTTATTACCGATGACTTTTTAAGTATAACCCAGTAATCCGAACATTCCAATAACCCGGCACCCTCCGGTTTTTAATAGTGCCGGATTAGTGAGATTACACTGTAATTATTTACGTTAACCACTTACCAACAGGTGGGCCGTAAGCTTGTTTGCTTAGTAGTATAATTCGTCTATAGTTAATATATAGTTAATATGTAGTTTAGTTAATATATAGTTCGTCTTTTTTTACTGTTAACCTACCTACCTACTAAGCTTTATTTTATTTTGTGTGATTGTTATCTGCTGTTGTTTCTTCTGTTTGCTATTATCTCTGTCTGTGCTGTATTTGTGTGTGTGTCAAATAAACAATTTATCTATCTATCTATCTATAAAAAAAATGTGTGTTGTTCCAAATTTACTTGGCATAAGATAATGAAAGGCTCATTACCCAAAGCCTAGTAAATTTTGGAGGTCAATTTGTATTTTTTTTTGTACCCAGAACATTTGGCGTAATTCCTTAGTAGGTAATAAATGTTATTATAAACTGAAAGCTTACATATTTTTGATGTAACAAGGTTCTTAGGGTGTTATTGTGTATGTTAATCTTTCAAACGATAAAAACAAAACTTTTTAAACTCGTTAATTTCTTAGCACAATTCTTTTGATATTGGCTCCAAAGCAATCAATTTATGAAAATAGTCGCCGGCCTTCGAATAGATTATCATATTTTTTCGAAATTGCCGACGAATATTCAGATTTCAGTTCAATTTTCTTATGGAGGGCTCTCCATTGAAATTCACGTTGATATTGTATTTTCGATCCGTCCTTAGCCATCTTCCCGCATAAGTTTCCATAATCTACCTAGATGTATTATACTAAACGGCATGGTCAGAGTTAAGAGACGTTTTTGATAACGCACACACCGACATTATATTAATTAGTAACCACTAGCGACTTCGTATGCTTTTATATAACTGGCCTCATAGCTCAGTTGGTAGTAACTCTGCCTTTTGCGCTAGAGGTCTCGGGTTCGATTCCCGCACTGGACAAACATTTGTGACTAACACAGATGTTTGTTCTGTGTCTGGGTGTTAAATATACATCAGTCTCTGGTACCCATAGTACAGGCTATGCCTAGTTTGGGATCAGTTGACCGTGTGTGATATGTCCGGAGTATTTATTATTATATGGAAGCTAGTACCTACCTACCTCATAATTTTAACCCCCTACTTTGCCCCCCTTTATGGATGATTTTGCAAATAATTTGGAATACGTATTTCTTTTTTCAGATCCCTAACTTGAGGAATTATTGATCGCACATACAAAATTTCAACCCCTACTTCATCCCCTTTAAGACTATTTTTTAACCGACTTCCAAAAGAAGGAGGTTCTCCTTTTTTTTGTGTTTATGTTACTCGATATCTCCGCCAATAGTAACCCGATTTTGATGATTCTTTCGCTGGTGTAAAGAGTATGATCCCGGGGTGGTCCCATATTAATTTTATTTCTGAGGGATTGCTACTTGTCCCGTAAAACTTAAAAAAAGTCATCATCTCTTGAAATCACGACTTGCCGAATTTTTTTTTGAACGACGGCGTTATGGTATGGTAATCCCCGCGACTTCGTTCGGTTGCTGCTATTTGTACATAAACTTTAACCTTAGGGTTGTGTGTCAGGAATTCCTTTCTGTGCACCCATACGTTACGCTACCCTGCAAATTTCATACTCTTAGGATTTTGGTTAGGCTCTGCGTTGATTTTCAAAGAGAATAAAACCACTACGTTTGATTGTCAGTCAGTCAGTACCGTAAGAGTTATTATTGATGATTAATGGATGTCATACTTACTTTTGTTTTTTATTCGAAAGTGTAGGTGGCCAGTGTCATCCTCAGTAGGTAAGCAAAACGCAAAGAGGTTGATAACAAAAAAAGAGGTTGATATTAATATTGTAAATATTCAGGAATTTGAAGTCGGTTTTTAGTTTTTGTAAAAAATATCTTATTGAGACAAATGATAGCCTATGTCATTCCCCATAATTATAATATATCTCCTTGCCAATTTTCATTTGTCAAGGAGATAGATTAGTACCAGGTGTTATTAGAAACACAGTTTTTACTACCAAGCGAATAGAATTATTACTATCCAAAGCATAGAAAACCCTCGCGGTACTTAGACTTTGTCATGTAAATCAGCCACTTTGCCCTGGGGAGACGTGTTCTCACTGAAATATTACTTCAATATTTGATCTGAAAACTCGTATTCTCAAATAATACTTGCATTGACACGAAAGTTTTCGGGCGATTTCAATATCTACAATTAGCATGGATATGCTCTTGTAACTAGTCTTTCGTTTTTATGGTCATTTATTTTAATACTTAGGTAATTTTACAAGGTGATGTATACAATTATAAGCATGTGCCAAAATGGGCACGGTGGCTGAGCGGGTGGATGGCCCTATCCTCAGACACTGGACCGAGACGCATGTGTTGCCTTGCAACTCAATGCGTTGTGCAAAATAAAATTAAATTATCAATCAATTCAATTCAATTCATTTTATTAATCCTTTGACATGTCTAAAAGTACAATAATTCAACAATAAATAAACTACTGTAACTGTAGGTTGCTATTTATTTATTTCTGGACTTTACTTAAACAATTAGAATTCTTGAATATTATATTGACATTTACATGCTTATATTAAATCTAGTTAGAATTTTCAATATTAAGTAAATTTGATTTATTTTTGCAATAATAATTTGTTTAATGTTTTCTGATAATATGTGACATGAATTATTTGAAATCTGTTTTTATGGTTACTAACATAGTTTATAGGTATATAAATGTACTAACAATTATGGTGAACAACCGAAATAAATGAATTAAATTAAAAAAAAAAATGGTTGGTATGTGCATCTGACCGCCCCTTTAGACAGATGTTTAAAGGGGTAGTCATCCATAAGAAGAATTGAATTGAAAATTGAAGGATCTGAGAGGATGTCTCACATGCTAGCTTTTCGTGTCACTGAATCTTTCTTTAATTTACCTTATAAAACTATGTTAAACTAAAATTGCACATTGGCCTACTTGGCTAGATTGCAATACAACTCAGGGTACAATATTTTGTAAACTACATAGGAGTAAAAAAAAAATGGAATCTTTCTCATCCTGCATAAGGTCAGCGTCGGTGAAAGAATCAGTGTAGTGAATATATTAAAGTACGCCTCTTAGAGGCTCTTTTCGTGCACGCACATGTATGTACATGTTCATAATATGTGTTCGAAATTTTAGGGCCAGGTTCCTCACGATCTATGTGGAAAACATTCACCGTTACTAGTATAGCGCACTAATTTATCCGAATGGAAAATCCATTGGTGCACGACTGGGATTCGAGCCCACGACCTGTGGATCGAAGGGCGGGGCCACTACCACGCCTCCACCTGCGCTGTGGATTATTGTCGTGACTAATAAAATATAACAAGCAAGGCACTTGGTCACTTTAATCCACAAAAAAAACAAAAAGCATTTCGTTCAAAACCTTTCTGAAGTGAAGAACATAAAGAATCTTACGGTAAGAGGTAGGTGTAAGCGCGCACGTTAAAAAGCGAATAAATATTGTGTAAGTCGATTTCTCTTTGGTATTTGCCAAACATTTTACTTTCAATGAGAAATATCAATTCGGAGTGCGACAGATTTCACCTTTGAGATGCAAATCGCCCCTTGGGGATTCATAGCTCGAAATGGAGCGGAGGGGGCACTACCTACGAATATTACATCCCTAATGTTCTCGTATTCCTTTTCAATAAAGTAAAGTGTGTGATGCGGAAACTCCATTGAATTTTTGATAGAGTAAAAATGAGGTATATCAGTTTTTTAGCAGCAAGGGTAATTTAAGTGATCCTATTTATCATCATAATGTATCAATGAATTTTAATGTCAATTTCAATATCCAATTCGAGCTCTGACTTAGGATAAATTCGACACAAATCTGAGGCCCAAGTCCGGAATGTTCGTTAGTTAGTCTACGTCACCGTATAAATTTTCAAAGAATCTCAATTGTCACCGGTGAGTGGTGAAAAGTAAATAGGTAGCTTACCGTTTATGAATAAAGTCTCCATACAAAAACCGGCAAACACTTTTCACCAGTCACCGGTAAGTAGTGAGATTCTTTGAACATTTATACGGTGACGTAGACTAACAAAGTAACAACAGAATATGTATTGAATAAGTAACATTTCTGTATCCAATTTCTCAAACCCTTTATTCACCATAGTTCTTAAACCCTTTATTCACCAGAGAGGTCCAGCCCCTCGCGTGATATGAATACCTATTCAGGTTCCACCTAATTCATACTCGTGACAGAGCTGGATCTACAAACTGTTATTCTAAAAGCTGGTTTACATCGACAAAAGATAATTCTTGGCTTAAGGTTGAGGTATTTTATTTTTATTTCACACATAAATCATTTTTGGAAAAGAGGTATACCTAAAACTGCTTATAATGATGATCAAATTTTCTTGACTATAAACTAGCTTTAAAAATAACAGCAGGCTAAGTATAATCGATTTCGCTTGAGGTCTAAGCAACCGTCTACTTGTTGATTTAATCAGCTAATGTTCCTATAAAGAGCAAGCCCGTATATGAGAGTCCACAAGACTTTAATAGGTACATGAATAACTAATAACATGTTTAGGTTAAAAGGGCACGAATATCTAACAAGAAAGACGTACCGACCTACTTCGACGTTAGTGGGTTTTTCATTACCTATAAAAACGATACAGAATTGTTCAATGTTCTCATCAAAACATAAACACCAGTAAAACATAAGTTGATCATGGGTAGTGTTTTTTATTTTATATATTTGTTTGTTAAAAAAAATTCAATCCAATAATAAGTCTATTTACGGAATGGTAATAAAATAAATGTACTACAATTACTACATTAGTAAGTATAAACCCTTCCTTCGTTAACTTAGTTTAATTCACAGTTGAGAAACCTGAAACTGAAATGGATACGGGTCACTCGAATCAACGAACGATCCCACACCATCAACTATCTCAAATATTTGATGTCCCAAGATGTAGCCGTCCTAAGTAAACTTGCTTCAAGCGAGAACCAGACAAGGGAGGCCATAGGACAACAAATCTCATATTTCCTTTGTTTTGATAAGAGCAATGCTAATCTTGGCTGGTGAGATATTTTATCCTGTTTTGAGGACTTTGAATCCTGATTCATAAATTAATAGTAATTCTTCGCGAAGCGAGCCGAGGCGCAGCGTAGCAGCACTGTGCCTACGCCGTGCCTGCGCCTACGCCGTGTGTACGCCTACGCAATGCCTACGCGAGCTCGTAAGACAACACGAAACAAAGCGATGCGATATCGTATCGCCAAAATCGGCGACGTAGGGCAAGGGTAATCAAACGCAAAATTGGCGATGTAGAACACAGGAAATTTATACGCTTCCAGCTCGCATTGCATCGCTTTGATGTGTCGACTCTAGTAGAGTAAAGCTAGTAGGTGTAACGACCATCACATATGGCATTTTATACAATTTTGGTTCAAAACTTAATCCAGGATAGCGGAGACTATCACAATCAAACAGCTTTATGTATAAAATGGAAAGGAAAAGTATAAGTAGATGAAAGAATGCAATGTGCAAAGCTGGTAGCAATCTCGAGAGTATTCGAAACAAGAATGACATTTTCTTACATAAGCATTTTGTTCAGCTCTAAGCTGGATATTGTGGAGCTATTCAATACTTTTTATTTGTGTGGCACTATTGCAGCGTTGGTACTCAACGGTTGGTTCTGGTTATGGAATAAGGTTGCCAACCTCTACAAAAATAGCAATGAAAGAAGAGACTACATCCATACTAATATTAAAATTGCGAAAGTAACTCTGTTTGTTACATTTTCGCGACTTAACGGCTGAACGGATCGTAATGAAATTTCTCAAGGAGATAGATTATATACTAGGACCTACCCCAGGATATAATCTATCACTTTGCCAATATACTCTAAGACATAATCTATCTTTTGTCTCAAAAAATAATCTTGAAGGGAAGGAAATAGGGGTTAAAAGTTTGTATAGGTATATCCATAATTCCTCAAGTTAGGGATCTAAAAATTCATATTTAGACTTTTAGTAAGAAATAAATAAATCCTAAAGGGGCCAAATAAGGGGGTTAAACTGATGAGCTTTCAAATAAATGTGATAAAGAAAAATACTCGCTGAGAAGTTCATTGAAAAACTTATGATTTCATGATGTGATCAGCTCGCTGTTGCGATAACGTTGTATTGTTAATGGAACGTGACAGACTAACAAAGTTTATGACCGTGTCCAAATCGGCTTGCAAGATTTGTCCCAAACATACAAACTAACTAAATACAAACTTACTAAACAAGTAAAGATAGCTCGTAAAAAACATAGACTTCCTTGAACGCAGTCGGGTAAAAATATAGAGACATACAGACTTTGACGATGACTGTGGGTAATCCCTTAGCATGGTTGACAAATAATTATCCTCTCGGTACTCAAGTTATGTAGGTACTCAATCTTTATGAGGTAGTCATCAGAGGAACGTAGAAACATGTCATGTAGAACATACCTACCTACATCTACATCTTCTCGACTGCAGTCAGCATCCATACTAACCAGTGCGTGGATTACAAGAGTACATATCAATTTATAATATGGCTTGCCCTACATTTTTTCAAGCCGAAAACACAATAACATCGATAGGATTACCTTTACCTGGCAATAATACCTCACAAAAGCCACCATTTCTCCCAAGCCAGCCTTCAAAGGTTTGCTGACGTGGCAACATCGAAAAAAATAACGGTTTTATTTTAGCTCCACTAGTGCTAAGCTCAGCTTTTCCGATCATAATAGGTTCCAACGAGAATAATCGCTCAGTTCGTCTACTATGCTGAATTTTCGCTGACGTTCATACGATGGATTTACCACACCAGTTTTAAATGACATAGAGATGGTAGGATAACCACGAAAATAATGAAGAGATAACATTTAGACTTCCTCAGTAATTTCGATCCCAGCTTTGCTATTATTTATTGTCATAATATATTTGAGGCCAACCGATGCATGGAACGACGACATTGTGAAGCTTGAGAAGGCTCAAGACCATTCGTCATCACTCTTTGGGGGAGGCCTATGTTCAGCAGTGGACTTCATCAGGCTGATGATGGTGAGGATATTTGAGGCAGAAACCCCTGGCTTAGTTACTTATTACTCTAGTATTTATAGTAATTCTTCTTTAGTTATTATCAAAGATAATTAAATATGCAGGTAACATCACCATCATCATCATTTCAGCTGTAGGATGTCCACTGCTGAAGATAATCTTTCCCCATTAGATTTCCAAAAGCAATTATTTAGGGGGGATTTGCCCATAATCGCCACACTAATAATAGGGAACGGGCAGCGTCACCTAGCTTTTTTCCCTTAGTCGCCTCTTACGACACCCACGGTAAGAAATGGAGGGGCCTCTTCTTCACCCGGGGCCGCCACTGCAAATTTAAATATATCATCATCATCTCTACATCGGTAGAGAAACGCCCCTCCACTGCTTTTACGCGGTGTATCTTTGATATTAGTCATTTATATTTACTCATCAACTGCGGTAGGTACCTAGATATATACAGAGATTGCCCAAAGCAATTAGTGCAATATCACGAGGCTATGAAAGCTGAAATAGGTACCTAGCTAAAAACAGAAACAGAGGCGGTCATTTGAGCACTTTTGAGCAATTCCGCAGAAATGGTGCGGTCGTTTGGAACAACGTTCGTTTTGTTTAGCGCGCTCCCGACAAATAGCGGACCTCGGCTGTCCAAACACGGGTATACAAACAGGATTTATATAAATTGCTGAATTTTCAAAGCATTGCACACTCACATAACCTTGCGGATGCAACGGATCGACCGCAAAACTATAAAAGGATTGGAAACATTGCATGAAACGTCTTCAGCGTAAGCCGCATCTGCGCTTATCCTCCTGAGAGGACGGTCAAAAGCCGGACTATACCTACTACGTTACAAACTGGAATTTCCACCAAATCAAGTTAAAAGCTGACTCTACGATGAAGTTTTAGCATTGAATTTTTCGAATCCTGGTCGTACTTTAGAAATCGATCACATTTTACTTCGCCCGGCTTCGGCTATTGTGTTCG
This sequence comes from Anticlea derivata, assembly GCA_947579855.1. Taxonomy (NCBI): domain Eukaryota; kingdom Metazoa; phylum Arthropoda; class Insecta; order Lepidoptera; family Geometridae; genus Anticlea; species Anticlea derivata. Next base: position 8,487,386 of record OX388262.1, read on the forward strand.
TCCGAGCGACCGTCGACCTCACGGTCAGCTAAGTATTTCGGTCCAGGCGAATCCCTGATAAATTCCTGGCGGGTTTATTTGCAACGTACCACAGGCTGGTTTATAATTCATACATGAGGAGCACTGCGATATTTACTCTCCCATTACTGTGGCCTCGGAGTCGCGTTTCTTACATTAAAAATTTAACGCAGTTCGTCTTGGAACAGCGCAGCGATGTCGACCTATGCCTATGTATACTTATATTTCCTGAATAAAATTATACAATAAATTGTACCTTTTTGCTTTATAAGTCAGTTCAGATGCTCGGGCGTATAACCTATTACTGTTCTTAACCTAGTATAGATTTTTAGGAACACTTTTTTTCAATGAGAAATTTCCATAAATATCTATACCTGAGCAACTACATCTTTAATTGAGGATAAAGCACATAATTTTTCAATGAAAAACCGCAAACTTATGTACATGAATCTCGTTTCAGTTATAGTACCTACAGTTTCGGCATATGGGCCTAAGACTCATTGGGCATCTCGCCCATGTCTCCAACGTAGCTGTGCATAAGTAAGAAGATAGAAGATAACACTTAACCAGGACCGTTAGGCTGCAGTATTGCAGATCAAAAATTACTGGTGCGAATTAAGATAATTTAAACGAGAAGCTATGAAATATGTTCCTATATTTTCATTGGAAATACCTATGGGGATGTAAGTAATAGCTACGTTTTTTTGTGTATCTAGCTTTTTTATGTTTAATAAATAATAAGAATAATATGATATTTAGGTATTGTAAAATGTGTTTAGCGCTTAGCTAAACATTCTTATCAAGTTTTTTCTATATATCTAGGTTTATTGTGTTCTAAAACAAAACCGCCGCCGGCGGTCATCTAAACCCCTTCAGCATAAAAACAAAGCTCTATTTTCATGCACTCATATAAAAGCTGGCAAAAACAATACAAATCTGTGCCAGGCCATCAGTGGATGGACCATTCGAAAAAATATAAAACAATTAGCACGAGCGGTCTGCGCCAGTAGCGGCAAAAAAACTAGCAAGCGTAGATAATTTACTTTCAATCGCTGCTGGCCAACTCTGGTGATTACCTACACGTTACCTAGCATGGCTAAATATCGGGAAATTTTCCCGCCACACGAATTTGCAAAAAGTGCCAACCTTAACTACCTACTGATTCTAACCAAGTATTGCTAATATTGCTATTAATATTCCATGGATTTTCATTTTTGTATGTGTGTGGTTCTATCTCGCCGTAACGGCTCAATCGATTTGGATGAAACTCGGAATTGATAAATTTTAGCAAAGATAATATACATAGTAGAAATTTGTTATAGGTAGGTACAATAATGTCGTGTTGATATTTTTAATAAACATAGGTACTTTCATATATGCCATCTTCCACCGTACCATCAACTTTGCGATCTTGTTCAGGCTGTAACGTAAGTTACCTAACAGTCTCAAAGATTTACGGTTCCAATTCATGTTAAATAGAATTTGAACTGATTTGACCCAAAACAACAGATTTTTGCAAAAGTACAGTTTTTTCAATGAAAAAATTATGAATTTCCAAAAGTCGTATTAGTTCAAACTTTATTGCCAATTGTGTGTACAATAAGCCCAATCTACTTTTAAGTTTTATCAATGTCATGTTATTTTTAGTCCGGTTCGTTGCTCCGCGGGCCTACGAGAAGCTACGGTATCTGCTACGGCCGGCGGCGGCCGTTTGCATAAACGGCAGTGAAATTTTACCAGCTGTTTCATTATTACGAGTAGGTACATAATATTATACACCTATGTTAGTCCTACAAACCTATCTAGTATTGTCACGGACAGAAATCGGTGCAATCTCGGCGAAGACGTCGGGCACAGATCCAACTCAGGATTCCTTTCACTTCACCGATTTGAACCATTAGATTTTGCTTTGTGAGTTTATTGTAGGTACCTACTGCGCTGCAGACAGGTAGTATAAACAAGAGGAAATGTTTCTAACTGGATAATAGAATAGGTATGTAAAATATTTGGTAAGTAGTATGTACCTATATTATGTAGGTAGCTATATAATTATAATATCATAATCATGATCAGACTATAGGTACCTAGAAGTCCACTGTTGGACATATTCCTCCCCAAGACTTTGCCACGACTATCGATCTTGAGCCATCTTTATCCACCGACTTTCCGCAACTTTCACAATTTCGTCGGTCTATCGGGTGGGGGGCCAACACTGCGTCATGTGGTTTGTGATCGCTATTCGAAAGAACTAAGGTCGCCGTAGAAGAACTACTAAAGGTAGGTACTTACCTACTTACGGTCACCGATATAGTGGTCGTCGCTATATCTAATAGCTCTTTTTCAGGGTTCCGTACCTCATTTCGAAAAACGGAACCCTTATAGGATCACTTTGTTGTCCGTCTGTCAAGACCCTTTTTCTCAGAAACGGCTAAATGTACCAACTTGAAATTTATACCACCTATTATGGTCTGTGTGCCGTATAAAAATCAAAGCTCTAGCTTAATGCATGCAAAAGATATGGCAATGAATGTATAATTTTTGTATGGAAATGGCAAAAATGAAAAACCTCTGGGGTACTTCCAATTACCTCACAATTCTGAAATTTGGAATGCGCTTTTGTAACATAATTAAAGGGAAAAGTCTGAAATTGAGGAATTTAGAAGTTTTTTAGGAAACAAAGTTATATTTACGGTCAATGTCATACAATGACTACGTGAGCGACCGCAAATATAAGTTTGTCAATTCCTACACTTAGAATTCTTATTTTCTGACCCCGTGTTTGGATTTTTTGACTGGTAAATCCATAGGTGCACGACCGGGATTCGAACCTATGACCAATGGTACGGAAGCCTCAGGGCACGAGTTCTCGCACTTGACCGTCTTTTATTTTCTTATGATGGCAGTATCGTGACAGGTAGGTATACTTTTTTTCTTGATAATTAGTAGTTCTTATAGAGATAGGTATACTTAGTATACCTACCTACGCCTACAAATACTACAAGCTATAACCCTAATGGGGCTAACGGCTCGGTCAATGAGAGCTACAAACAGATTAAAAATCTCATTTTTCAATGAACGATTAGCTTTTTCCACCCGTTATCCGTTATTGCAGATATTGTTAGACATGTTGTGCGCGCTAATTGATCGTTAGTAAGCAATTAGGAGATCTTGCTCGTCTTGTGTGGATTGGAATAAACCTACGTACCTACAAAATTGTGGAGGCGGAAAATTGCGGCTTGCAATCGAATAACCTAGGTCGGTTAAGCACGTTCTACGGATAAGTAGGTAGGTCGAAGACATACAGTAGAAGTAGGTATACAATAATTAGGTATTTAGCTAAGTATTTGATGAAGTTATAGCGGTGTTTTCAAACTCATATTTGATTACTATGTAAGTATTTAGAATACATATTATGTAAGTAAATGGTATGTAGGTATGTAATAAAATTATTGTCGTACTAATATTGTTTTTGCATATAACTAGCGTCATCTCCTGTTTATCATGTAAAGTTTTTTGATAGGATGTTACCTAATAAAAATCTTTTTTAAACTAAGGTGTTTCTTATTAATGTACTTAGTTTTATAATAACTGCATAGATGGCGCTTGCCGCTTAGTAAAATCACGGTAAATACAATTTCATTTTTAAACTTGACATTCATAATTACTTGACATTAGCAGTGTTGACTGTAATTACTGTAAATGTAATACAGCCAGCAGACAGACAGAAGAATAGTGTTCTGTGGACAGAAGCCCTATAGAAGAAAGAAAGAAGAAGAAGAAGTACATTTTTGTCAGCAAGTCTTTTTTTCTAGTGGAAAGTGAAGAAATTCTAGAATGAAACAGATCTAATTATTAACTGTATACATTACTGTGTGCATTAGACAAAATTGTAATTATAAATCAGTCGAAATTTGTGTCCTGTACCAGAGTTACCACAATGTCTCATCAAACTGGAATCCAAGGTATCTACAATGTACAGTTATCTCGATCTCTTTACACCCGAATTCTTTGTTTTCGGCTGTCGAGTTCACCCCAAATCATAACTATCCGTTTACTTAGTAACATACTATAGTAAAGTCAAAATCCACTACCGCACTTGTTGGTAGGAATAATTTCGTACTGATCGGTACAACAATAGAGAGATCTATGCTAAGAGTTACGTAGAAGAATCGTCCGATTACCAGTGGGCAGGCCATATAGCTCGCAGAACCAACAACCGTGAGGGAATAAAGTTTTTCGAAAGGCGGCCGCGGATCGGGCGATGCACTGTTGTAAGGCCCCCCACCCGATGAACCGACGACATTGCTAAGGTTGCAGCAAGTCAGTGAATGGAAAAGGCACACGACCTTCCATCATGGTATTCTCAGGGAGACCTATGTTCTAGCAGTGGACTTCTACAGACTGATGATGATTATGATCGCTAGAATAGAACTACTAGCATAGAGTATGTATTTGTTGGTCCAATTACCAATGCTTCTGATATTCATGAAAAATTAGCTTTTGTCTAAACTAGTTTTTTGTCCATGACTCGATGATGCCATTTTCCACCCACATTCTACTACCCACAGCCCACTCCAAACTTTTATTGTTGGTTACCATTAGAGCTTGAAAGTACTAGAAGAATATTGTGGTCTTGTACAAATAAAATATATAGGTACCTATTAGAACAAGAAAACACAGGCACTGTAACCATTGAATTTATTGGAAATAGCATGTCTGTCGGAAAAAGCCTGAAATAATATTAGGCTACTTTTTATCTGAGTGCCATTTAACAGAAGCTGCGGGTAGAGACTATCAAATTAAAACCAGAATAAATTTAATTACAGCAAATGCAGCACTGAAGAAATACTTCAGCAAGTGTCGAGATGGAAAAATCAGAGTTCTCAAAATCAGCATAGAAAATGGCAAGTACCTAATTCCCAGTTATAGTAGCAAAAGTTTGTAAAGATGGTTGTTAATTTTCTACGCTGCAATCACTGGAATCAAATTTAGAATTTTTGTTGTAAAAAGCCTACTATAAAATATAGACTTATTTTATCTGGGTATCGCGCAACTTATCAGCCATACTTATCTATAAATCTATTGTTATTAACCTATTGTATTCATCATCATTTCAGCCGTACATTGTCCACTGCTGAACTGGCCTCCCCCACAGACACAGTGAATTCCTTATCATGTGGGGGGATTTGCCCATACTCACCATGCTGGGCATGCGGGTTGGCGAACGCATTTAGAGCTATCATTGTTAAAATGAGGGATGCTGCTTCCCATCCCCTAGTTTTTTTCCGTAGCCTCTTATGACATCCGCGGATAGGTAGACATGGAGAGGCCTATTCGTCAGCCAGGGCCACCACGGCCAATATATTAAAACTTGTAAAGTATTCAGACAAATTTGTTTTATTTCAGAACAACTGGTACTTGCCAAAGATTACCCTCCAAAAAAGTCCTGGGAGCAAGATTTTGAAAAATATGTTCCATCATTGATTGTTGAAGACCTGCCATGTTTTATTTTGTTCAGGTAATCTTGTTTTAAACATCCTACTACCTATTTGTGAGGATGTTTGCATTTTAGTTTTTTAATCACGCCGTAACAGCTTAACCGATTTATATGAAACTTGGAATAGATATAGTTCTTTACCTAGAATAGAATATAGGCAACTTTTTATCTAGGTACCACGCTATCGAAGCCTCGGGCGCAAGCTAGTTTTAAATAAATAACACCCAACAGTCACATGCACATAGTTCAGATGACATCAAGATTCCCTGTGTCATGGGTATCAGAAACTACGAGTACCATGTACACAACACCCAGACCCGTGAACTAATATTGTTTCATATCATTCAAACATTTGTCCCGCAGCGGGAATCGAATTCGCACACCTTGTGGTTCAGACGGGCACTTGTATGCTACGCCACCGAGGTCGTCATTTTATTCATGTAGTGTAGTAGTGCCTCCTTTTGGAGGAGGTAGGGCAAAGCGAGATTTTCTCGTTCTAAATTGGAGCAGCTCGCCTGGGGAGGTACCTCCGCCTTACAGAAGATCGCAGCCAAATTACATTATTTGTTTCAAATAGTGTTCTGTTCCTGCAGTGAGGAAGGTTGCCAGAGCTCTTTAGGGGGAGGGGGGGTTCGGGGTCGGCAATGCGTGATGCCTCTGATGCCTCTATTGCAATCGCTCATAGGCTACGGTAACCGCTTACCAACAGGTGGGCCGTATGCTTGATTGCCACCTCAGATGTATAAAAAAAATGTGATTCCTCGTATTAGTCAGGCTTCATAGCTCAGTTGTTAGTAACTCTGCCTTCTGCGCTAGAGGTCGCGGGTTCGATTCCCGCACTGGACAACCACTTGAGTGATTAACAGATGTTTGTTCTGTCTATCTATGATGTATATCAGTCTCTGGTACCCATAGTACAGGCTATGCCTTTTTTGGGATCAGTTGATCGTGTGTGATATGTCCGGAATATTTATTTATTTATTTATTACTATTTTATTTTTCTATTTAGGTTAGACTCAACAAACTCCCTGGGCTATGAATGGCTGCTCCTCAGTTGGTCTCCGGACTCGGCAGTAGTTAGACATAAGATGTTATATGCCTCGACGAAGGCCACGCTCAAGCAAGAGTTCGGTTCCGCCCACATCAAGGATGAAATGCATGCTACTGTTGTAGTAAGTATTTTTAAATCTGGAATATTGTGAAGGATTTAATGCTCCTAAGGCTAGAATCTGATTAAATAATTGGATTAATCTAGCTGAAAACAAGGGATAAGAGAATAATAATTTACATACAAGGTGATTCATAATCAAACTCAAAGTCAAAGGTTTTTATTTCAATCAAATCACTAAGATCACTTTGAAACGTCTTAGAAACTAGGTGAAGCTACGCCTGTTCCTCGCGACCAAGCCTAGAAGAATCAGACAACAAACACGGCTTGGGGCCTATCAATTTTTTTGATGATCCTTGGTTTTTTTTTATTTTTATTATACCTGTATATTTTTTTTTAATTGTTTTTGTACAAAATTGAATTTAGACCCAGTGTGGTGCCGATCGAATTAGGTGAGGCTCAAAAGAAAAATAATAATGAGCCTAATTGTGGGAACAGCGAGTTTATCTTTGTTTCTAGTATTTACACCATGATTATCACTATTTTTTGAACAGATTTATATTTTTACGAACATACATCAAATTTTCATATATATACTGGCAAGGTACAGTCATTATATTTATTTCTTTGAACTTATTACTAAGAGTTTCTCTGGGGCCCATGTTATAAATTGCTCGAACAGCCCTCTTCTGCAGCACAAATATGGTGTTTAGGTCTGCAGCACTCCCCCATAACAAAATTCCATAAGACATAATGCTATTGAAGTAGCTAAATAATATTTATTCCATCCCAAAAGGGGCTTATTCTACACCCTATTAGTAGTAAAGTTTGTTCTATAATTGATAGAAATTCAACATTTATTTTTATAAAAGTTTTAAAAACTATCATTGGTTAACATTAAAAAAAACCTTATAGTATCTATGTTTACTTATGATGCAAAGCGAAGACCAAACAATCCTCAATAATCTAAAAAATGTGTTATAAAGTATATACCGATATACCACGATGACGATATGCATTCGAGTCTTTATAACATACATACATAAAATCACGCCTGTAGTGACTAGTATTTGAGGATACCTGCATTCCTTAACTTATGCTGTCTCCGGGGGACAACTGACAGTGACAGATAACAGATGACACCTGAGATGGAGAGATGGATACATACTCTCTGGGAGTCAGTCAGTCTGTGGTCAAGCCGGCACGAGCAGGCGCGCGGGAATTCAATGGGAGATATTATATGTGTTATGGATATGATAACAGCGAGGGAGTTGTCCTGCTAGGAACCAGCGTGCTGTAAGGCATACACTACAACGCCTATATCCCAGAGGGGTAGGCAGAGACCACGGCTTTCCACTTGCTACGATCCTGACATACCTCTTGCTTCATTCACTCTCATCACATTCCTCATACATGCTTGTCGGTTTAGGGTACTCTTGACATGGCCTTTTTCCAAAACGTCACCTATTTGGTCACTCAACGTACGCCTAGGTCTTCCCCTTTAGTTTTTAGTCTTTATAAAATCTTTTAAAATCTGTTTCTAGGATGAAGTGTCCCTCAAGGGGTACAAAGCTCATTTAAGCGGGGTCAGTGCGCCGGCGCCGCTCACGAACCGAGAAGAAGCACTGAAGGAGTTGCAAGAAAGCGAGGTTACAACTAACTATGGAACTGACTCTAGGTAATTTATTTTATAACTAGCTTCCGCCCGCGGTTTCGCTGGCGTGGTACCTATAAAGATAGAAAGTAGCTTATATGCTATTCCAGACTACTATCTATATCTGTGCCAAATTTCATCCAAATTCGTTCGTTCGTTTGGGCGTGATTGAACCACAAACATCTAAACATCCTCACAAACTTTCGCATAATATTAGTAGGATTAAAGCAAATGTGTCGCAGAACCGACAACTGTTGAGGAGTAAAGGTTCTCGAATGCGACCACGACCCGGGCGACGGGGGAGTCCTATGTCCAGCAGTGGACTTCTACAGTCTGATGATGATTGAAGCAAATGTGTCATCGCCGACGTACGTAGCAGACAAAGCGACTGATTCGCAAAACAAATGAAACTCAACCTTATTTACTTCTGGACTCGGCTGAAAGTACTAAATCACAATGCGTAGCTCGAACGCCCGCGTGGTGGAACCGAACTATGCAAAAATCTTCGCTCTTTTAGGTTCAAATCAATTCAAACACAGCTAAACAGTTGACAGACCATTAATGAAAAAACTTTTTGTTCTATTACCATTTAGTAGTTCTTCATACAAACTTCAAACCCCGCTTTCCTTCAAATTCCTAAATAATTCGGGTGTCCCCTAGACACTAAAAGGAACACACCTAACTAAGGCTGTAGGACCAACGGTTAAGGCTGTATGGTGTCTGTCATAAGGTACCAAGACAAAGTTGGGTGGTTTCGGGTTGCCGTATAGTTCTCGAACAATTTGTATAGGAGCTATGGTATGAGTCGTGTTTGTTGCCTGATTCTTCTAGGCTTGGTCGCGAGGAACAGGCATAGCTTCACCTAGTTTCTAAGACGTTTCAAAGTGATCCTAGTGATTTTATTGAAATAAATGCCTTTTGACTTTGACTTTGAGTAATAGCTAGCTCAAAGAAAACAATTGACAAGGATTTTTATTTATTACAATTTTGTAATTTTTCAGGCAATCCACAATGGGTGGTGTGGCGTTTCCTATCACGGAAGCAGCCAAGCAAGGAATCAATGATCTCAAACGGGGTTCCTATAACTATTTACAATTTAACATTAGTAAGTCAATATATTCTTGTGGTAGAAAATTATCTAGCTTCCGCCGGTGGCTTCGCTCGCGTAGTACCTACATAAAAAGTAGCTTACATAAGTTATGCTCTAGCAAAATATAGCATTAACAGTTCGAAAGTTCAAATATACAACGCCGATTCATCCAAGTTGTTTATCTTGAAACATTCAACTTTCCTACTAATATTATAAATGCGAAAGTTTGTGAGGATGTTTGGCTGGTTAGATGTGTGTGTGTGTATTGGCTAGGTACCACGCGAGCGAAGCCGCGAGATACGATCAAGATAGAATGTAGTCTATATGCTATTCTAGGTAAAGACCTTCGTCTATTCAAAGTTTCAACGAAATCGGTTGAGCCGTTACGGCGTGATTGAACAACAAACATCCTCACAAACTTTCGCATTTATAACATTATTAGGATGGATGTTTTCAACTTAAATGATGTACATACGAACTAATGGATATTACTAGGTTTTTGTTATATTCTGTTTCTATGATTAGAGGACAGTTTAAAAAACTTTATTATTTACTTTCAGATCTAGAAGAGGAACAAATACACCTATCTAAAGCGGCGAAAATATCGCTTATAGAGTTACCACAGCAAGTTCCAAGCGATCAGGCGAGATACCACCTCTACATATTCAGTCACACGCACGAAGGCGACCATATGGAGAGCATAGGTTAATGTTCATTTTTAAAACACCAATCGATTGATATGAAACGAGGAAAATCCTAAAAGAACCAAGGTCACCGTTATAGCTCTTAGAATTAGCAAGTTGAAGTGACAAAGTTCTTAAGCCGTGTTCAAACGGCGCGCGGCGTGCGATTAGCCATATATTTTTTTCATAATACCCAACAGTCACTTAAATAGTCCTAAGTTAAATAGTGTGGGGCACTAGGATTCGCTGTCGTGAGTAACAGAAACTACGAGTACCATGGTACCACAACTCCCAGACACGGAAGATATTTGCAGATCATGCAATTATTAGTCCCGCAGCAGGAATCGAACTCGAACCCTTTCCGTCTCAGCCGGGCAGTCGCCCGCTACGCCACAGAGGTCGTCGATAGATTAGACTAGATTAGCTATGTTAATCAACCTTCAGCGCCGTCACTAAATGTTTGGGTGACCGCTAGTAGCATCAATAGCCGAGCGTTTTCGGGCTTCGGAGGGAAGCTATGATTTTGGTCCGGCTAAATCAATAAGCCACGAAGCGACCTTAAAGTCCATCAAGAGTAACTTATGCGACCTTAACAAACATACAAACTTCACATTTACAACCTTATGTGGTAGTTTTTACAGTCGATTTTCTTGTAATTCCAGTGTTCATCTACTCAATGCCCGGATACAACTGCAGCATCAAAGAGAGGATGATGTATTCCAGTTGCAAAGGACAGTTCCTCGATATCATTGAACATATGGGACTGATTGTAGCTAAAAGGGTGAGTCACCTTAAGACGAGGCTTGAAATATGTAGACACCTGGGAAAGACGTCTATCGTTTTTTTTCTCGTTTTTTTTTTATACAACTGAGTTGGCAAACAAGCATTCGGCCCACCTGTTGGTAAGCGGTTACCGTAGCCTATGAGCGCTTGCAATACCAGAGGTATAACGCACGCGTTGCCGACCCCTCCCCCCTCCCCCCTAAAGAGCTCTGGCAACCTTACTCACCGCAGGATCTATTTGAAACAAATAATGTTGTTTGTTTCAAATAGTGTCACAAACGTCTTTATTTTTAACCAACTTCCAAAAGGAGGCTGTATTTTTTATTATTATCTCTATTGTTTTTTTTTTCAGTTGGAGATCGACGACGGCAAAGAGTTGACAGAAGAATTCCTCTACGACGAGATCCATCCTAAGAGGAACTTGCATCGGCCCGCCTTCGCCAAGCCGAAAGGGCCCCCGAACCGAGGCGCCAAACGAATCACCAAGTCGCAGGCCACTCAGTGATATTGTAAGGCCCCCCTCCCAATGGACCGATGAGATTTATTGTTGCGGGATGTCTGGATCAACAAGGTTCACCTTTCCTAATCCTTTTACTAAAATTACCCATAGCAATATCGTGCAGGCGCATAATTGAACATTCAACAACATTCTCTTCTCACACGCTTTTTGGGCTGTTTTAGCTATAAGTTTTATTCGCTTCTTTGCTATTTTTATATTCTATTTATATTTTATTTAGGAGAGTGAATGCTGGAAATCAAGTGAATGGGGCACTACATGCCTTTATGAGCAGTCGGAAAGTGTCCAAAAAGGCACGACTGGCTGTGCATGGAGGAGTGTTAGTGCCGACACTAATGTTTGGCAGTGAAAGTTGGGTATGGCAGAAAAAGAATGAAAGTAGGATAAATGCAGTAGAAATGAGAGCTTTGCGAAGTATGTGTGGAGTAACTTTGAAAGATAGAGTGAGGAACAGTGTGATAAGAGAACGTTGTGGAGTGAAAGAAGATGTAGTGATGAGGATTGAGAAAGGTATGCTGAGATGGTTTGGTCATGTAGAGAGGATGAACGAAAGAAGATTGACGAAACAGGTGTATAAGGCGAGTGTGAATGGAACCGTTGGAAGGGGAAGACCTAGGCGTACGTTTAGCGACCAAATCGGTGACGTTTTGGCCAAAGGTCAGGTCAAGAGTACCCTAAACCGACGAGCATGTATGAGGAATGTGATGAGAGTGAATGAAGCGAAAGAGGTATGTCAGGATCGTAGCAAGTGGAAGGCCGTGGTCTCTGCCTACCCCTCTGGGAAATAGGCGTGATTTTATGTATGTATGTATGTATTTTATTTTATAGTGATAACTCCCATTATGGGAATACTATGATATTTTATAATATCCCAAAAATTTCGACTGCGACGGGATTTGAACCCGCAACCTTCCCCTAAATACGGGGATGCTCTAAGCTACGGCGGCACTTCTCGTGGGAGCGAAAATCTTTAGGACATACAAACTCTTTAGGTTGCGGCATTATTATATTCTCTTTATTAGAATTGCATAGTAAAACTACTTGCATAATGTTCAATTTAAAAGCGCGCGATGAGTTAGCGTTCAACAATCGCTTACTAAAGTATATAGACGGCATTAGTCTCAATCCGTTTCCAAAATTATGTCAACGTCTACTGAATCAAGTCATTTCATTTTATGGTATCTGCTGTTTTTACAGTCAATCTTGCCAGTGTCAAGTAATTAGAGTGTGAAGTTTGCTCTGAAGAAAATGGTGGCGGTTTTCTTCAAAACTTCAAACCGCATTTTTAGTCAAAAAGAAAATCATTTAATACACTCCCGTTCGATTTGCCTACACTCGTGCTAAGATCCTAAGCTTTAATGGTTAAAATGCCACCCAGATTACACAACAAAACTCAACAAAACACGAGAAAAAGTAAATAAAACGGCAGAGCTAAACAATTTTCAAAAATTGCTAAAAATTAAGTCCCTTCTTCTTGTCGTGTCACTGGTTTTTTCTTGGTCATCCTGTCTTTGATCAGTGACCAGGTTGAGGTATGGTGGCCCTGAAAAGGGCCTATGACCGTCGATGAAAGAATCAGTGTAGTGAAATGATTAAAGTGCGCCTCTTAGAGGCTCCTTTCGTGCACATGTCACATGTCTTCGAATTTTTTAGGTTCTAGGACATGCCGGTTTCCTCACGATGTTTTCCTCCACCGTTTGAGAGCACCCATGAAGTTCATTCAGCATGAAGTCCCTGAATCAAGTAAATTGAGTTTATTTTTAGCGCTTGCTTTGTTGATCTATATCACACGCCCGCAAATGATAAACTCATTATTAACTTTAATAGTAGACGTTTTTAAATACATTTCAAACGTTAAGTTAATAAATAAATTTAAGTGAAATATCACACACATTTTGAACATGGCTTCATACTATAGTTATTATTTATAAATAAATACATTATTTAGAGTTATTATCATATTTGTTAATTGGGTAACCTCACTCAGAACCTGTTGTTCTAGCGGGGTTGGTCTCAGATAGTACATAAATTATACATACACAGTGCAAGATGTTTACAACTTTGTAATTTTTTCTTTTAAGTGTACCTATATTTTACGAATATTCTGCTCAATCTAAGGAATGTATTAAAATATTATATTTCATTCGAATGTATTAAGTTTTTCACGAATCGATGCCGTCATTCGATACTAGAACGAAGACCAGTCGACTGCGATCGACAGTTCCTTCTGCCACCTACTACATACATGCCATCTTTTTTATTTCATTTTATGGCTTCTGCTGTACTACAGTCAATATTGCCAATATCAAGTTATTATGAATGTCAAGTTTATTCGATGGTGGATCGATCAATGAACACTGACACTGGTGACACTATAGAAAATATAATAATCAATATTTTTTAAGTAATTCACTTTGTACTTGTATGAAATTTGTAAGTACTGTTACTGAATTATTATGAAATAGTAATGTTTGTAGGTCCAAAAGATGAAATTAGTATTTTTCTAACAATACATACAGGTCATATTTAATAATGTGAACTGAAATGATAATCAGTCATACAGAAACCGTTCGTTTCTGTATTTTCTTTAGTAGTCCATTAATAGTTACATGGTGCATCTTTAGTCATAGATTAGTATAGTAAGACCGTTTTACATCTATTCTAGATTATGTATACAGCGTCAGATGGAACTTTCAGGACGCCTGGGAAATTATTTACATGTAGGCTCGCCCAGCACCTATACCATCTTCGCAGCCTAGTCAACCTTATCCACAGGAATGACATGGTCAATATGTGGATCTGACTAAGCCAAATACGGTGAAGTCATAGGTTAAGTACAATACAACAAGTATTCTCAGTTGGAAGTATTATGTTGAGCTTACTTAGAAAAATATAATATTTATTATATAATTAAGTATAAAACGTTTTAAGTCCTAAGTTGCAAAGGGACGGGAAGTTGAAAGGGAAGTCTTAAATAACATTTTTAAATAATTCTAGGTTGGTCTTCCTTTATACATACATGCTGGATTTTCGTAATCTATCGCCAATTTTATGTCCATTAAGTTTTATATGTAATAAAAAATAAATATAAAAAGTATGAAATGGTTAACTAACATACAATCTTGCCAGTTTGTAAACTTAGATGAAGCTTTTGTTAGATTATTAGTGCTATCGATTCTGTTGTTGCTATATCCTTAAACTAATTTGAAAGCTAAACAATTTTGACGTCTGTTTCTTAATACATCGACACAACAAGGATAGTTGGAATTTTACATACATAAAATCACGCCTATTTCCCAGAGGGGTAGGCAGAGACCACGGCTTTCCACTTGCTACGATCCTGACATACCTCTATAACTTCATTCACTCGCATGACATTCCTCATACATGCTCGTCGGTTTAGGGTACTCATGACCTGGCCTTTATCCTTTATAAGAATTTTATTGCTGTTAAATTTTGCTAGTTTAGGAAAAAGCAGCAAGAGAATCGACACAGTTTCTACATTGTTGCCCTTGACTAGCTTTTTATAATCTTTCTAGTAGAATTTTATAGATGCACAATAGTTTTTGTAAATATTGTAATTCTATTTTTGTAATGTTCTACTTCTATTTAATACATTAATTAGGTGTCTAAGGAATGTGCAATCTACCGTTATATTGTAGGTACCTACCAAGCAATCAACTATGTCAATAAAAATGCTTTTGAATATAATTATAACGTGTTATTTTAATATTATTTTTCAAATCCGTTCAAACTTATTTATCAATCTTAAAATCAGTTCTGAATATATCTACAAATTCGTTTTTTCTTTAATTTATTTTATTAGAGAACTTTTGTGTACTCACTTCATAGTTACGGAAAACGTATAGCTAAAAACAAAAACCAACCAAGTCCTCTAAAAAAGTATAAAATAGGTATGTATGTATACCTACCTACTAATTCTAGTTTTCTAATTTTGAAACGAAGCTGAACCAATTATGGTCATTACCTACTTTTGCGCCACCCGTTATGATAACAAACAGTGATAGGGTTTTTATTATGTAGCTGTTAGATAAAATACACCACATAGTTTTTTTTTGGATTAGTTTAAATCCTACTACACACTACTATGTGCAAAAAGCACTTGTGTAAGAAACTACATAAATCGTGGAACAGACTCATATTACCTACCTTACTTAGTTTGATTTATATTTTCTTGTAATAAAAGTCTCATGAACAATCAACTATTTTATTATCAACTAGGTATTTACAATCTCTTAAATAAATATAAATAGTTAATAATACACAGTTCTTTTCACCGTACATCTGCTAACGTTTCCGGGCCCTTTTCCTTGACCAAATGTTCGTGGTGTTGCGTTAGCGGGTCGTTTTTGATTGTTGATTGTTTGTCTATAGCTTGGTGATACTGGTCGACTCTGGAACAATCAAATTCATTGGTTATTGAAATTACAAAACGTTATTCAAATTCAAAAGGGGTTTATTACAATGAAATTACAAGGATGACTTTGAAACGTCTTAAAAACTAGGTGAAGCTACGCCTGTTCCTCGCGACCAAGCTTAGAATTAATAGAAAAAGATTTTGGCCCAAGGACGACTCATTAACGATAGCGTCACGCTTACGATACGATAGCAAGGGTCAAAAATAAGCCAATCAAATTAATAAAATTTGAAGAATCGCCGATGTCATTGGCTACAATTTCTACTATTTACTATTGCGTGTATAAAATCTCATGCATGCATTTACCTTTGCTCATTTAGTTTGTTCAAAGATTTTCTTATATCGTCCATAGAAAATCCGGTTATTTTCAATATGCTAACTATTAGAGTTCCAAATATGCATCCTAATGCGGCGCCTGTAAAGTTATAAAGATGTATTAGTCAAACTTCAATGCCTATAATTTTATAACATCTTAAATAATTTTATTAATGATTTTATTATTTTTCATTAAAATCACTAGGATCACTTTGAAACGTCTTAAAAACTAGGTGAAGCTACGCAGCAGAATCAGGAAACAAACAAGGCTTGTTGCCTATCATTTTTCATAATCCTTTTTCACAAAATGAAATGTAGAGCTTCGGTATGGTGCCGATCTAGTTGAAATAACGACGGTCAAGTGCGAGAACTCGCGCCCTGAGGGTTCCATACCATTGGTCGTGGGTTCGAATCCCGGTCGTGCACCATTCACATGGTCAGAAAATAAAAATTCTAAGTGTAGGAATTGACAAACTTATATTTGCGGTCGCTCACGTAGTAATTGTATGACATTGACCGCAAATATAACTTGGTTTCCTAAAAAACTACGATATTCCTCAATTTCAGACTTTTCCATTTAATTGTGTTACAGGAAGTACCCTAGAGGTTTTTATTTTTTTTCATTTCCATACAAACATTATACATTAATTGTCATATCTTCTTAATGCATTAAGCTAGAGCTTTGATTTTTATACGGCACCATAAGCCCACAGACCTTAATAGGTAGTATAAATTTAAAGTTGATACCTTTAGCCGTTTCAGAGAAAAAGGGTCTTGACAGACGGACAGACAGACAGATGGACAACAAAGTGATCCTATAAGGGTTCCGTTTTTCCAAATGAGGTACGGAACCCTAAAAATTAGGTAAAGTCGCAAAGATAAACCATTTTTTTTTTATATCCATTTATAGCATCTATAAAGCCGACATTATCAGATGACGGGCTTAGACCGGCCCCCTGCGACGGCTTCCCTTGTAGCTTAGGACTCCCCGCCTAAAAGATACAGGTAAGAATGGATGGAATTAGGCTATATACTTTGCCTAATTCCATCCATTTTAATCAATCTAATGGTAATCCCGCAAAAAGACAAGCTACATACCTAATCCAGCCCCAACTAAAGTAGCAGCAGGTCCCATGTGCAGCTTATAAAGGCCGCCAGCCATTGCACCAGCCGTGATGTACTCCACCACCGAGGTGTTTCCTCGGTACACTGCGATTGTTGTTGCTGATAAACTGAAAAACGGTAAAAATAATTTTAAAGTACCTAGTCATTTTCATGAGCCGTTTTGGCCTAGTGGGAGGTACTTTCATTCTTAGATAGATAGAAAACTCTATTGTACACCCCACAGTAAACAAAAACACCTACAAATAAATAAAAAATAATTAAAGTACAAACAATTTATATTCCGAACGTACAATGGGTGGTCTTATCGCTATGAGCGATTTCATCCAGACAACCTTCGGATGGACCTTTGGTGAGGAAAGCAGTTAGTATATTCTTATAATCAAAGATGGGCTTGCGACCTGTTTCATAATTTGGAATACCTACTCAGTACTGCAAAATGTGCTTAATGTTTGGACGTGCTCTCAAGACTAATCGACGACTATTAGTGATGTGAAAAAAATATCCGTCGAAGAACTAAGGCCAACCCACATTGCTCTCAGTATTAAGGCAAGTTGAAGGGGCAGTGGGCATGCCATATAGCTCTCAGTACCGTAAACTGTTGGGGACTAAAGGTTTTCGAATGGCGACCACGAATCGGGCGACGCAGTTTTGGAAGGCCCCGATGGATCGCGAATTGGAAGTCGGCGGACGGATACCAATTACCCACCTAAATATGCCAGTGAAAATTCCTAATCGCCATCCCCAGCGCACAGCACCCTTGGCAAAGGAAACGGTCACGTAATCTTGCATTTTTTTCTGAAATTGGAAATACAAAACTCTTGAATTAAATCCCAAGGATCACTTTGAAACTACACACATTTTAGAAACTAGGTCTAAGTAGGAGTCTAGACTTGCACTGACAACCCCCTGTAGGGTGTTTTGTGTTCAGTGTCCTCCCATGCTAACAAACAGGCCAGCTCCATAAAAGTGATGAAGCAGGGCCTGTATTCTTCTTCTTCTTGTCTTGTCACTGATTCTTTCTTGGTCATGGTATTTGGTCAATGACCAGGTCGAGTTATGGCTGCCCTGAAAAGGGCCTATTACTGTTGATGAAAGAATTAGTGTAGTGAAAGGATTAAAGTGCGCCTCTTAGAGGCTCCTTTTGTGCACCAGGTACCAGGGCCTGTATTAATAGATCACTTTCAAATCTGAACGCAATCTAGGGATCAGAAAATATTTCATTAAGAACTCTTTGTGAAAATAGGGTATGCTGCTGCCCATCCCTAGCTTTCTCACCTCTTAGGATATCCACGAGTAGGTAGATATGGAGGGGCCTATTCTTCAGCCGGGGCGGGGCCATCATGGCTAACTTTTGGCAATATCTGTGGTTTAAATACTTGAGGCATGCAACATATGGATGAGACTGCCTATAGTATGTTTTCGGTAGGTAACTATAATGCGATGCTAATTCAAACTTTGTGAATTATGCTACTTACCTTAGCATCTGCAGTAGACTTGAAAATTGAAGCTTGGTTGTTTTCTATAAAATTCAAATATGCAGATTTAGAGCTGACAAAACCCCCAATGCACGCTCCAATGAAAGTACCCGTCATTGTGGACTGTAATACATTGGTCATTTCTAATGAAATGTCCTCATATTCACTGAAAGAGTATTTATTGATTGTTAGCACATGCACAGTCAACAAGTAAGATCAGGATGCCAATGTTGAACATCATAATCACAATTTCTCTGGCAGATCCAGCAATGACACATTGTGAGTTAGATTTAGTCCTACATTCATAAATAGTTCTCAAATATGACAGCGATATTGAGTGTGTTCCAATTATTTATTTGACATACAATAATGTAATTTTTCCTGATCTCAAGATTGCATTCAGCATTTCATTTTTTTATTTATTCAGGTGGCTAACCAGGATATGGCCACCTGGATGCTGTAGCCTATGGAGACTCACGAGAACGTTTCTGACCCAAGTCATTAAAAAATAAAACAAAATAATTTTATATGTAACAAAAAACAAATTTTACAATTTAGAAACAATAGGAACACATTGATAAACTGCATTAGTTTAAATTAAAAACTGTATCGCAGTTTCCAGCGCCTGCCTCCCGTTTACAGTAATTGATCTTAATATACAATAGATTGATACTTAATATACTTACGTTATTGGTAAGTCTCATGTGCCTGTAATTACACCACTACAACACACTTCAAAGTAAAGAAGGTGACCCGCTTCACTCGCGTGGTACCTACCCTATATGCTATTCCAGATTATAATCTCTGTGTAACAAATTTAATCCAAATCCCTACGGCCGTTTGGGCGTGATTGAACCACAAGCATCTAACTAACATCCAAACGTCGTCGCGCAAAAGGGCCCACCATCGGCCCAGTTGCGGAAACCAGTCCATTCACCAAGACTAAGACATCCAAACATCCTCACAAACTTTCGCATTATTATAATAATATTATTAGGATGCAGCTACAAGACAGAGGTTATGTTATGTATTCACTTACTCTTTGGAGTACATTTTCTTCACTCTCTCCCAGCCAGTTTGAGGGGTTCCTGGAGTGGGCTGGCCAAGCAAATCAACATCGTGCTCATAATGTTTATTCAGCAGGGAGAAACTGACGAGCGGTGTAAATCTCCTGATAGACCGAAACATCCTATTTGTATGAATTTTTCACTGGTGTGTTTTCGATCATTGAACGAGCTGTTCCAAGTAACGTTCTCAGAATACAGAAGTAACGTTATAAGATTAGAAGTTAAAACTATATTCTCAGTTATTTTTTTTTTGTTCAAAATCAAGAACGACAAAGACAAACAAACATAATAACAATCAATCAATGTTTACATTACATTACAATTGATTGAAGATTTTTTTTTTTATAATGTTCTTCCCTTTCGGGCTGGCTATGGCATCTAAGCCTTACTACCAAGTCTTACGTGTATTTTTTCTCGTTAATTTGTTTATCTTTCGTCATTTTCTTTCGGTTATGATCGTCGAGTCACCGTCAAGTCAAGTCAAGTTCAGTTTTAGTAAGATATGATGGTGACTATTTTACTAAAACCTCGAGGGACCTGTTGGCGCCAACTCGAAAAATGACGATACACGCAATCATTTCATTTCACTTCACTTGTACGGTTTACTCAAACAATATTACGCAAAATACCACCATAATTACACAATATTATTCAATTTGACACTAGTTTTGTAAAATAAATTGAGAGCACAACATCACTTCGCAAGTTCCCGCCAAAAAAAGTCTTGATTGATAAGTGCGACCGGACCAGTGCTGCCAGCCGAGTCTTGTCAAAAGTTACCTGAAATGCATAAAAAAGTAACCTTTAAGGCCACTCGTCCACGACGCTATGCAAAAGTGACGGAACTCATTAGAAACTAGAGTTGCGGACTGATTGAAAACTCTGACTCGTCCACGACGCTACTGGAATTTCCTGAAACTCAGTCACTCGGTACAAGATTATAAGTAAACAAAGTTTTGAAAACGAAAATAAATAACATAACTAGTGATAAATGGATAATTCAAGCGATGACATGGAATTATTACTTTTCCAGTCACATAGACGTCAGAATCACGTATAATTACTTTTTATTCGTTCATTTTTCAACAGTTTCTGAGAAAACAGTCGCGGCAGTCGGCCTGCAGTCGAGTCGCCAGGTGACTAGTTACAAGTTGCAATTGCGAGCAACTTTTTTTAAGCACCTGAGAGTATGGAATAAAGTATGAAATAAAAAGGACAGTCATAAATCAATAAAAACCAAACCACAGATTGAAAAAAATCTTACAAGATTCATTAAATTTTTTGTAAAAAATACATCATTAAATAAATAACCATCAACAATAAATAAATGACATAAATAGCGAAGAATGTCACCTCACAAAAATTTGTGTTGGTAACCTTTTGATTTCGATAGTATGATTTCCTTTACCCTTCGCTCCATAAAGCTACCGGTGGCTTCGTATTATTGACATGAGCATCGATTGATTGGGACGGGATGATCAGCAGTAAATAAGTCATCTACAGGTATAGGTAATTACGTAAACCTACATTGTCATCTTCCCCCAAGCTATTCTTTCGTAAAACGGGAGACTATTTATTTATTAAATAGGATCGATGCCATAATTATTCACAAAGTATGGGTATGCCTTTCTACCGGTATAGGCAGGCTGGGCAGAGGTTATTCGTTGAATGGTCGGGTATGGGTACTTATCTGTTACTTAGATAGTAACGGATAGGTGCCCATACTTGGCTATACTAAACTATGATTAAAAATGTTTTGCGTGACTGAGCGGTTGGCTTCTGCCGCTTCCGCTCGGCAAGCATGTATCGGTGGAACAGTATGCCTAGCTGCGTTATACCTAATATTGTAATATAGTTTCACACAAATTTATTTTATCCTGGATGTCGGATGCCATTTGCTGCTAGCTCGATGTTATACCATACTTACCTACCTACTTACATAGGTTATAATAATGATCTGTGCCCTTCTCTTCATCGCCTGATAGCGGCTGATGGCTTCCGAGGATCAAACCTGCTGTGACGACAGCAGACATTTTATGGCGAGGCTGAAAAGCAGCGTAGCTGAGCCCTCGACCATTTCACCTGTCTACCTACATACATACCAAAACTTGTAAATTACCAATTGTATTTTTATAGCTGTGTGTAGGATTCTTGGTGAATAAATGCCCTTTTTTTTTTTTTTTTTTTTATTTATCGCCAACAGCACATGTATCAAACATTCATTATGAATTTATGAACTAGACACTAAGTAAGATTAGATATCAAACAATATCAGAAACGAAGTGGTCGTGAACTATCAGGCTTTATATTACTGGCTGTATGATATCAACACGAGCAGGGCTGTGCAGTTTCAGGTCGTTAGTACAACGTAGGGACCCAATCCAGTCGGTCCGAAAGTTCATCTCAGGCAATCAGGCAAAAAGGCATCTCAGCTGGTTGTCATTGTCATTTAATTTTGGGTTTCCGTCCGTTTCCGTCCGGTCGCTGAGTGACTACATCACATCTTCCCATTAATCAAACACGATAAAATTTCATGAAAAACAAACTTGCTAACACAACGTTAATTAGCTTCTGCAATCTAAACCACTCTGAATGACACTCTTATTTTAAAAGCTGTTTGTTCTTGATTATATACCACCTTTTTATAGAATGACATAAGTAGGAACGCAACTATCCGACCTGGAAAAAGTCAGAAAAAGTCTACTTAGGGCAAAGAGGTATTTTTAAAATTTTACATACATCGGGAGACGCTGTGTGCCTAGGCTTTGTGTCAAAGAATTTTGCCATAGGAACTTAGTTGGTACGTACCGAGATCTCAACCTCGAAACTATAGCCCAGTTCATGAAACGTGCCTCCAGGCGGTATTATGACTCGGCTCCGCACCATCCGAACCCGCACGTTTAAAACGTCCCGGACTACCCCATCGTACTTAACGGTGAGAAATCCCTCCGTAGGCCAAGACATGTTCTTGGAGATCCAGATGACGGGATCACTTCCGCTAACGCGGAGGTGATGGGTCGACGACGACGTCCCGTCCCTGCGTTTCCACCCCTTCTGGGTGATGGCCTCCTCAAAAAACCTCCCTCTGGCAACAGCCCCTTGTGGTGCCCTTGTGCTCGTTGCCAAAACCTAACCTTTTTTACGGCAGTAGCGCCCTCTGCACTCTCCTAGCCCGGTGTAGCTTGCAGTGCTTGGTCGTAAGAGACCCAAAGCATAAAAAACCGTTCGAAAAAAAAAAAATCTTTGTTAGTTCTGCTACATGCCGCGAGACTTTTTGTGTGAAAAGAACGTCGCCGTCGTTGCTCGGCTCGGCTATAAAGTCTTTCCACAACCACCTCCCTGCAAATTAGAAGCCAGTACTGCCAACAACATTTTTCTTCTCTTTCTATACTTGAGAAAAATTATAAAGATAGTTGGTAGTATTGGCCCCGATATTGCCTCTAGTGGACGGTGGGTAAGAACCGTAATTTTGCAAGGTGTGTAGAGGCATAAAGTCAGGAATCTAGAAGATTTGCCTAGATGTAAGTATGCGTAGCTGAGCTGCTGATTTCCTCCCGCTATACCCCACCTTCTTGAACCTAATGTGCACTTAAGTTTAGTAAAACAAAACCATTTGTCCTCGACGGTGGGATTTAACCTTGATCGAAAGACGAAGTTGGTAATATAACTACCTGGCTTACGTAGGTAGGTACCTGCATGGTCCTTCCTGCATGATAATATTAGTAAGTACCGAGGTATTATAAAAATGGTAATGTGTGACTTATTGATAAAATAAAAAACGCGCACTTTTTTCAACTATTTATTTTATTATAAAATCACAAAGAATAAATCTAGAGTTTATTAGGATTAAATCACTTAGACGTTATAATTATAGTGTAGGTATATTATAGGTATTTTATAATTTCATTAAAACTGCAATAGTGTGCTCCCGGCCTCAAAGTGACCATTGGCGTATCATAAAAATATTTTTTACAATCATTAGAACTTTTATTAATACTTTGATATCTTCAATTGGGTTAATTTTTGCAATTCTTGCTATATTGTGAAAATTTTACGGTAAGGTAGAAGAAAACAAATAAAATGATATCAATATAGATCCCTGTCTTATCTCCAATGATTGGTCTTTGAAAGGTTATTTTGTATTAAGTCTAAATATTGACATTTTGAATTGTTTTAGAACCACTACGACAGCAAACCAAAATTGTGCAATTGAAGTTAGATTCGAGATATTTTTTACCGTTACGTGAACGATTGTTAAATCTATTAACTATTTTAACTTTACACACAACCCTTTAATTTGCACACTTTTTAATTTAACTGGATAACTTAAAACTCCATTGAAAGAAGGAACTTAGGAAGGTACAATAGGTTCTATAGGAAGTATTCTCGTTAAGTTTAAACTAGAGCTACCGAAATCAAGAATTTTACTAGATTCTTAACATATGATTATGTTATTTGTTACTAATTATACAGATTCCTATTCATTTATTAATTTACTCAATAATCATACCTACATAGTTTATTTTATTTACAATCCGTAGATTAAATTAAATATCAAACCGTAACTGTCATTTAGCAGGATAGAAGTAGGTTGGTGTGTAAATAAGACAAGTATACTTTTAATAAATTGATAGCGATTTAGTTTGCCCGGTTCTTGTATTCAAAATACCTACGACCCGTAGTGTAGGTACCTACTTAATAAAACATGCCATATCAAAATGCGCTTGTCAAATCAAAGTAGGTACGAGTCGATGTTGGTAGTGGAGATCATAATATAGATAATCAAAAACGCAACGCCCTTCTATTGTGTTTTACCTACGCTTGAATAGCCTCAACGTTCCCTCCAATGTTTATAGAAACCGGGCAGTCATATTCACGTGAACGCTTTTACCATAGCTTACCACTGAGTTTCATTCTCACCCGCCACCAAACTCTGTCTACACCACTTTAACTTGCCTAAGAGTTTTCTAATGTTAATCGACAAAAATTAAGTAAGTTTACCTACAATTATAGGCTCTTTCCAGTAATTGACAGTTACAGAATAATTATAGCGCTCATTCAATACGGAATGGTTCAGTTCTTTATGGAATAAGGGACGTGGCACGGAAAAGCCACTTCTCGGCCACCATGCAATGGCCACGGGCTGCGATAATAATTAAATATTTTATTATTACCCTGTGCAAAGTAGGTATATTTTTGAATAAGTAACCATTGACATGAAGTCCCTTACTCCCTTCATAAATAATTTAAAAACTTGTAATTCGCCTACATCTCGATGACGAGACCGTTCAAAGTACCCGTGAGGGAAATAGATTATATTCACAAGATTTACAACGATGTAATCTGAAGAAGACATAGTGTAAAATACAGACAAGTGTAGACACGCCAAGACAGCAGTTAAGATCTATAGTACGAATAGTTATGTCTAGAAATACCAATTGTGTACTTATGTACATTTTTTATATTGATCCCCTTTAACATTTTATTTACAAATAGTTCTTCAAAAGCAGGGTTTTAGGAAACTAACACAACATCATTATAAGACAAAACTAGAAGACTAATGGGGCAATATTATTTATGATTTTGTAGAATACTTATTTATTTTATCACATTACCAAACTTTGTACCTACCGTAAACAATTGGTATATAATAACAATGAAAAGGAGTAGGTAGGATAAAATGGAAAGGATACAAAATAACGAACAAAAATCAATGATAATAATAGTTTAATTATGAAATTAAAAATAAGAAGGAAATAAACACACAAAGGGCTTAGAACTATAATAAAAGAAAATACGACACTAAAGTTAGGCACATTTAAAGAGGGAACCGTATGCAGTTATGGCATAGGTACAAGGAAAGATAAAGGAGCGATGCAGCAATTTTCTTATGCGCCTTAGCCAAAATCTATTCATTGATATGTGGCCTCTTTTCATTATGATATATTTTAATATAATTTTAAAGTATAGCTAAACAATGATACGTAAATTTATAAAGCGCAGTTTTGCATTTATCTGCAGTAGGTATGATATACCGAGATATGTTTTACATTAAGGTACCTTAAGTAGGTAGGTACTTATTTGGAATTCAAGAAATATGAAGAAAACAGGAAATTAAGTTTTGTAAGTTTCAACTGTAACATATTGTGAATTTATTTATTAAGAATTTAAAAACTGAATTGGCAGTTTTTAAATTCAAGTCATTGTAAAAAAATCTTCTTTTTTTCAACGCATAACTTTAACTAACAAATTGAAACAATGTTCACTTACAATGAATAAAATTGATATTATAATCTTTCAACAATTAATAATATTTTAATCTGTAATTACCATTTACCTAAATATTTTGACTTAATTTGGCATCTCTTACTAAACACCGATCTATTATTATTATTAGTATAATTATTATCTAAATATTTAAAATACTTTTCTAAACAATTTAGTTACTAGAATTATCTATTAGTAATCAATCAATACCAATGATGTTGAAAAAAGATTAGGCCGGAATACGCTACACACAATTGACAACTACATTGAGCGTAAGCATAAACGAAAGCGAAGTATATTGAAAACAAGAAGAAACGCTCGTGTGTAGCGATCGACTTGAAACAAATGTTGATTTAAATATATAAACTCTTCTCTATGAATAGTCTCTAATACGCAAATTATATATTATTAACATTACAAATGCGTAAACCGCCTTTTCAAACAGACCACCACCTTTTACATCCATCATTCCAAACGCGGCGCAGAACTCTGCACGTAGGTAAAAACTTTTTTCAAAAACTACTCCACACCCTGGTCACCTAACATTATCTAAACCAAACCTACTTCATGTTCTTATTATAGTAGATTAATACTTATTTACGATTAAATTTTTCTAATAAACTTACATGTCAATCTATTTTTTTTTTCATTAATATGTAAGCTCTATTTATTCTTACTTATGTGATGTATAATGTTAAACATTTAATAGTGTAAATATTTGCGATTGTATTTTTTCACAAATGTTTCTAAAATAAGTTTTATTTTTTTATTTTTTCGTGACTTGCGATATGCATAAAATAATGAATTTTGGGAGACAAAAAATGGATGTGGCGATTTTAAATTACAACCTTTAACCAGGGCGCGGGCTATTTGCCACACGTAGGTAGGTATTTAATTGGTAGGTATATCTTCATGAAATTATTAAAACAGCTACAATTATTTTCCTGATTTATCTAAGTAACACTAATTTCATACCGATAGTGGCATTTTCGCGATATGTAACACGATATTATTTTGCGTCATTTTAAATACAGCGCAAGTCAAAGGGGGATTCCCGATGATAACAGTTACGATTTTCATCTCTTCACTCAGGTATCTGTTTCACTCATGCTTTGCCTGATCACATAATCTGGACGTGTAACTGAACACTTAAAGATGGTCCTACGGTAGAGCGAAGGGCAATTAGGACGTTCCGATGAACGTTTCAATAAAATCTTTTTACAAAAGTTTTTCTTACCAGAATTTATATATTCGAGAATTTTAGTAAATCACTTAAACCACAAATTAAATCTCATTCGCAATGGACTAGACGCATTTCAATTAATTTAAGAAGGCAAAGATGTGTGAAATCCAATCGAGAATTAGCATAATCCGAAGTGTTAGAAGCGCAAACGGTGTAGGTGGAGGAGCCTATATACAAAATGGAACATCCATAGGAGAGTTTAAACTAAAAATTACTGTTAAACAAAGAAGTTATTGTGACCTAGTGTAAATACTGGTTCTTGGTTACAGAGCAAAAATCAGATCTCGCTAATACTTAGATCGTCGCTGTGGCAATATCATATCAATACAATGCAAGTTAATCAAAAAAAGTACGATATCGCGACACTGGCCACACTGCGACCTAACGCGCCCTCGAATCCTAGACAAATAAATAATTTATCTAAAATTAACCACTTACAGAAACGAATGCACGAGCATTTATGTAGTATGTTGTAGCTACCATTAATATAAATTAACATCGAAATAAATGCATCATGTCACTATTATGTCACTGAACATAACGTTTTAATAATAGTGATAATAAAACTAGATGCCTAGCAATAAGAGTTGTGATTACACTAACTAAACGTCGATAACTATAAAGAACAGATTTACGTCTAAACAACGAACGAGAACGGCAAATGGAAGCATCGAAGAGAAGAAAGGCGCATGGGCACCGATGATTAAAGACTATTACAATCTAAAATATATACTTTATTACTATTACCTTTACAACTAATATTGCACACACATACACATTTATGAACATAATAATTCCAGTACTGAAAAAGAAAAATGTGTATGCGTATATAAAATTATGATAACTTAAAACGAAATGAAGTAATAGTAAATTGTGCATAATATTATAATCGACAATAAAATATATTTATAAAATACAATATAAGTCAGTGTAGTAACTGCGAATTATAAATGTGACAATGAAATATTATTTCAAATTTCAACACTATTATTGTAACTCATAGTTGTATTCAATGCCAACAAATAAACTCAATGTTTCACATTGCAGTCAGCCATGCAAAATGAGTAAATAAATCTAGCGCAATCTAATTGCAAAATAACTGCATTGATAAATCGATATTACAAAATTAATAGGTACACTGAAAATATAATTGAAACAACGAGTTTATAAAAATAAAATATTCGATTAAAAGTATGGAATGAATATCACACGAAGCAGTAGCTAATCCTCTCTTGTAACAATTTCTACGCTATATCCCAGGTCTAACTAAACGGAGTACAGTAAAGATGTATGTGATGATAGTCTTAGATTTAGATGAACAGTAACAATAAACATACGTATTTTATGAAAATAGAGTAGCACTTAATGTCTAGACTGTTCCGAGTAAGCGTAATACAGACATTTTAAAATTCAGTCGAGTTTTTTCTCGATTGTTTGAGAGGTAATCGAATTGACAGTCGTATCTTGTAACAAATAATTCTATCGGAGAAATTTAAGCGCATGTAGATTAACATTGATCCAATGAACGTTTTACTTGTCCAAACTAAATAGCTCCGGGACTATGATCCCACAACAGTTAAAACAAAATATTTGGCCGAAAACAACTAATTTCTCCAGGTAATGCTAGCAACTCTTTGCAACTTCATTCACCCTTTTCCGATTTTCGACCCAACGCCTCGCGTTTGGAAGCATTGAACGTTCGTGTATTGAATCAACAAAAATCAAGTAGGTACAAGTTCAGTTGGGACACGACTGGCAAACTGTGTGATATTCCGATAAACATCTGGCATTTGTTTAGATGCTGGACTTTGAGAACGATACTCTCAGGTGGTTGGATTCTGACAACTGATAGTTGTGCATTTTGATGAGAGCGGTCACTGCATCATCGATGGATGGCAACTGCACAAGCGCCATTTTACGGTCCTTGCTGAAAAGCAAAAATACAAAATAAAATCTAAGAAAACTACGAAACGCGAAAGAGACGACAAATTAATGAAACATGAACCTAAAACGGGACATGTTAGTAGTCGGCATGTGTTTCGAGGCCTGGCGATGCCGATTTGGTACCGGGGTGATATGTTTGCAATGTGCATCATACTTCATTGTAATGTTTTATTAAAATATTTTATGCTTACGGGAAGAATTTGAATGCCTTGATGGCGAAGCCTCGCTTGGAGAAAGCATCCTTGATGTCCTCCTCGGATACAGTTGCTCTGTAAATTATAAAATCGGATTGAGTTCAATTATAATTTTTAGGTTTTATTATATCAAAATAATTGACACACTTAAAATATGATAATAGGTATTAATAAGAAAATATACACTTAATGAACATTGTAAGTAAACAAAATTTCGAATTCAATAATTTTGTTACTTAATTTACAGATTCGCATGACATGTAAATTCAATGTAAAGTTACATAATAAGGTAACAAAATTCATAATGATTTTCCTGGTAAACTATTTTATTTGAAAAAATGTTTTTTAAGTGCGAAGTGCCCTGCAAAAAGTGTAGAAATACAACCGCAAATTCATGCGAAAGTTTTCGGATGTTTGTTGTTAAATCACGCTGTAAGGGCTCAACCGGTTTCGATGAAACTTAGAATAGATAGAGTTCTTTACCTAGAATGGAATAAAGGTAACTTATCACCTATCTATCACAAACTAGCCATATTGTAACAAGCTTATTGGTAGAGTCCTTTTCACGAAAGAAGTCCCTTAAAGGGGGCCATTGTAACTTTTTAGTTCCGCCGATTTCCGCGGGACTTCTTTCATGAAAAGGACTCTAGTACCTATTGTTATTAGCATCCACTTACGGAATGTTGGACAGGTGCAGCGTGGCGCTCGGTGGGTAGATGTTCTGATAGTTCTTGCTGCCTGGCTTCTTGAATCGGTGGAGCGGGCTCTGGGAGTAGTCCCTGAAAAGGCAATAATTTAATAAAATATTAGACCTAATTGGAGCCCTTCGCCATCTTCAACTCGCTGAAATTTCCTGAATTCCACACTGAAAATGCTGTAGCAGTTTGCCTACAAGACTATGCGTAAATTCAAATCCAAATGATAAGTGGACTACGTATGTAAGTCCAGTTATCATTTGTTTTTTTTTTTAATATTTGGATTATTTGGATCTAAATGTAGATTATCTACCCACAATTAATTGATCAATGAGAAATATCATAAAAAATCATAATTTTTCACAAAAATCATAATCGAAAGAATATAAATATTGTTTTTTTAAATTATGGCTACTATGTTAGTTAAGTCTTCATAGTTTTATTATTGTAGGAACATATACAATATTCATAAAAGGTATACCTACTATCCCCATTTTTGCATATAACTTTTTCAATGAAAAATGTTGGATTTCCAAAACTCGCAGAAAAACTTTATTTGCCTGTTCGGTATCGAATAAGCCCTTGCGTGGATAGTATATTTTGAATCACCATGTATTATGTAAGTCGGTATTGATAAATAACATTACATTTTCATAAACGTAGTTTCAGCTATTTTTTTAATAAATTAAAACTTGAAAACATGTTTTAGATCAAGCCCATGTTTTCAGATATATAACATTATATAACTATGTACTTAAAAAGAACATTATAAAAAAGTTTCACCTTGGTTTAGTCACTTTTTTAAGTAAAAAAGTAACTGAACCAAGGTGAATCTTTTTTGTTCCACTGCGAGACATGGACTTCCTTCGAGGCGGAAACTCCAGCAAGGGTGCTTACTAACCTGGTGAGCCCAGCATCAGGCTGGCCTTCCTTGGGCAGCTGCACAGTCTGGTGCTTGCTCAGCATGACGCGCATAGCCTTTCCGAATACACGCAGCTTATCCATGTGTGTCATGGCTGTAAAAATTACAATCCAAAATATTAGAAAGGCTTTATTATAACATAACTCGCTTCCTAGCTTCGTTTGCGTATCAGCCTATATAGTGTAGTCTCTAGTTGTATATGTCACTCTACATCATCGTTCTGTTCCGATGCTAAGTGAACGACAAACCAACTAACAAACAAGCACACTTTCACATTGATATCTAATATTAGGATAGTGAGGATTCGCAGTGGTGGATCTTGATTTAACCTAGTACCTAATTTGAGAAAGATATTTGCCAAACTAGTTGTAGGCATAAGTACCTACCTACTATGAATTAAATATCTCGGAAACCCACTGAATAGACAATGACACTTCACATTAGAGGGAGAGCAAACTACAATAAGAGGAGAGCTACAAGTATTTACACTGGCGATCCTAAGCAAATATTGCAGAAGAGTTGCGGTATTAACCTTATATCTATAAAGTTAAGGTTGAATATGTAATACGTACCCAGATGGGCTTGGTGCGGCTCAGCCATCTGAATCAGAGCCGAGTCCTTTTTGTTGTAAAGGATCTTCACTCGTTGCACGTCCCCATACACTCCTACATACAAAAATAAATCTTAGAAATAAGATGGCAAGGTTCTCCTTAGATTACTGTAAAGTTATTAAAATAAGTTTAAATGTCCCAATTGTATTCCTATGTAATCAAAATGTCAGAGTGTAATGTTAAATGTGCTTCGTCAAAATGTTAATTGAAGGTCTAAAGTGAAATGTAAGGACACAATTGGAACAGTGCTCAATGTTGTCTGATAAGGAAACCTAAAAGATAACTCAAAAGATACTATTACTACACCGAAAGTTTACTTCGAAATACTTATACTCGGAATACTTTAAAAAAACGGCTAATATATATTATAATGTCGTGAAACGGGACAGTTGGAAAATGATACAAGAAGAAAACGATTCCAAGCTCTAAATTGGTCACGTTAAGCTGTCAATTAATGCTGCAGCGATTACCAGCAAGAGCCAATCTTGGCTGCTGAATCAAGCGAATTACCTACTGCAAATAATTTGGTTTCTACAATACAACTTGCATCTCTTTATGTCTTGTTGATGCCGTATTCAGTTCAAAAAAAGCTAACTAAAACACAACAGCGCTTTACCACTAAACGTATCGATTTGTGGTAGGGTAGGTGAGTACAGGGTTCATAGCATGGTTGGTATACATCACCAAAAGTTACTTTCTTTCGGGAATCTGACAACCCTCGAGGAACCAAAATAAAGACAACACTGGGTAAACAATA
This sequence comes from Anticlea derivata, assembly GCA_947579855.1. NCBI lineage: Eukaryota > Metazoa > Arthropoda > Insecta > Lepidoptera > Geometridae > Anticlea > Anticlea derivata. The sequence continues at coordinate 8,519,789 of OX388262.1, forward strand.
GACAATCTAACTAACTTAGCTACAACTAGGGAGTCTGAAACACAAATTGTCACACAGTTAATAAAGCGTTTAGTTTGAGATTCGATAGTGTTATCAAGCGAAGCTTCGACCAAGATGTCGGATGCGGTTATGAGAAAGAAATCGAGAATGTTAGCTGACAATTTGTCTTCCAGGCCGACAGGGCTCGGGAGCATATTAATGTTTTAATATCAAATACGGAATGTATGTGCACACGTACCGAAAAGGGTAAAGAGAGCGTCAGGCGTGACCATCTAAAACAATAGGAAAGAGAAAAGAGACAGTATTATAAATAGTCGTAAAAGATATCTGACATCATATCTATAAATAAATTAGCAACTTATTTTTAAGGAGTTTAATAGAATATAATATATGCAACAGCCTGTGACGTCTATATTAGTCGATGCATTAGTTAATTGCACATGTTTATTTAACGTTGTATACCCTGTACAATGGAGTAGCAAACAGACGTAACAGGCTATTGTGTTAGCGTGATGAATAAATTTGCCAATAAACATTGAACTACGACAAAATTTTGCCTAAATTTTTGAAAACTTAGCCGGTACAATGTCTATAAAGTTCTATATAAGCTTTTAACCAATTGTTTCTAAAAACAAACAATCTTCGAGTAGGTAATCTTTTGTTTTAAGTTTTGTAGTTCTTGTGATGTTTGTGGGGTTTAAGGGATTGTTGAGATGGGTGATGTATGATGTGATACAAACCTCTTCGTTCAGGTTGGATACGAGGAGGACGGTGGCGAGCGGCAGAGGTGGAGCGGTCAGGGCGCGCAGAGCCGGCGAGGCCGGGGTCAGAGTAAGAGCACCAAACGCTGGAAGGCCCACTCCTCCGACGCCAACGCCGTACGGCGAGGCCAAGCCAGATCCAAGTCCGAGGAACTGTGGCGCGAGGACGCCTCCACCTGATGACGAGTTCAATAGTCAGATCACGAAGCCTAAAAGTATTTCTAAATCCAATATAAAAAAAAACAAAATATACATTCTGCGAGATTATTGAACGAATAACCGAAGGATTGAGAGGAAATACATCGAGTAAGGTAAAAAGAGACGGATCGAATTGAAAAAGTCCCTCATTAAAACAAGATCCAAAGAGCCATTGAAATTGCCAAGAGATAGCTATTACCTACAAGAGATGAAAATGTTGCGATGCTACAAATGATCCTCCCCACATATTATAATCCTCTACGGTGCAGTGCAGATTTATGGGCAGTCATTAGTCACTGTGGGAAATTTAGCAATGAAATATGTATGACAAACAAGAAAAGAAATAACGTGGATTTTTGTTCAATGTTAAGTAGAGAACATGTGGAAAGTTATACAAAGCGTCTTTTTTTTTAAATACTGAAACAGTATAGGCATATCAGTTAAATATTTAATCATTGGAATAAAACAAAAATAATAACGTATCTCAGTAAGATTAAACTTGGACAAAACCGAGGGATGCAAACATAAAAAGTTTGATTATTTTCTGTTTTAAAACGTGCGAAGAAAATGTATGTTTCAAAGTAAGACACAACTACTTAAAAAGTTACAAAATAATAATACTAAACGTGGAACAGAAGAGATTACAAAGTTTAAACAAATCAGATTGAAGCGTGGATACCGTTAGATAAACGTGTGAAAACTACAAGACATAACGGTGAATCAACGAAGCTTCCAGTGCTCGAAAGATAGGTAGCTTCTTATACAAGGACTAACTCATCCTGGAAGCGAGGGCCAGGGCGAGGCGAGCCCGCAGAGGCATCAACTCACTGGACAACAGCTGGTGGTGGGCCTCTCCATCGCCCGAGGGCAGGGTCGGGTTTGTGTAGTCGCGCGACTTATCGTTGTTGTATTTCACGTTCAGGCAAGTCATCTTGGAGTAGTCGATACGCAGAGTGCAGCAGCCGTTGTAAATGTTCTGGCCGTCAAGAGCCTGCGGACAAAAATATACAACATCATACATTTTCCTAAAGGTACTACATCATCAGACGAGAAGTAAGGACAATGAAGATGTAACGATAAATGCTTCAACGGTTAAATTGTACGACAATTAGTAGTTATTATAAATGTTATGTCTGTACTATATAGAATTTAATATGATTGCTTTTTGCTTATGCTATTTTGGAAATCGTATTCTCAGTAGCATCTTTCTCAATCATTCTCATCTCCCCAACATAAAAAAAACACGTAAATGTGTGGACTCGTGTGTATGTTCGTTACACGGTTGGACAAAAATTAATGAAACTGCGCTTTATGGTTATATGGTCAAATCGTCTCGCAGCAATTTGCCCGCACAGCCTGGAGCTGGCTGATAACGCGGCATCACGATAGAAAGAGAATTAATTAAAATGCAGCAGCACTTCTGCTTGCTTTATGCCCGGCAAAAACATACTGTCTATTTTTAAAACATAATGCAAGGCTTTAAAGTAATGGGACCTGTGGGAATGTGTACGATTTTTTTTTCAATAAACTAGCGGATAACCCGCAACTTCGTCTGCATTCATAATAATTTTCACCCCCTACTTTGCCCCCTGTAGGCATGATTTAGCGAAAATACTGAAACATGTATTTCTTAGCAAAATCCTAAATATGAATTTTCAGATCCTTAACCTGTGGAAATATGGATTGCCCATACAAACTTTCAACCCCTATTTCACCCCCTTCAAGATTATTTTTTGAAAAGCCTATGTCCTTCCCAAGGATATTATCTATCTCCTTGCCAAACTTAATTACGATCCCTTCAGCCGTTTAGTCGTAATGAGGTTACAAGCAAACAGATTTACTTTCGCATTTATAATATTAGTATCAGTAAATATTTCAGGAAACGTTTCAATAAAATAAAGAATTGTAGTCGATCCTGCCTACATAATAATATCAGCTTAACGTAGGTAACCTTCAATACGTCGGTGCTCGACATATTGCTAATCTATTGTCTCGAAAGCGGCCGTTAGGGTGTGAGTATCGCCGGTGTCAAATAAATTTTCCTCGCCTTTCTATTAAATTATTTTCCGAACCTTTTTCGGCGAACCGTTTCATTAGAACCTTCATTTTCATCCCTCGTAGCCAATTGTAAATCAAATTTATTAATTCAAACAATTAACAGTATTTAAGGACGATGAAATTGTTTTAAAATCAGTGATTTTGAAGAACTTTCTAACGATGGAATTATGGAAACCTAAAGAGAGGGAAACATTTTATTGACGTCTTGGGAATCATAACAATTGAATAATTTTTGAGCCATGCGGACGAGAAAATACGAATGAATACGTACTTCTCAAGCTCGTAAAGCCTCCTGCCCGATGGACCGACGACAATGTTAAAGTTGCGGGCAGTCAGTGTATGGAACAGGCTCAAGACCGTTCGTCATAGAACTCTTTGGGGGAGGCCTATGTCCAGCAGTGGATTTCTACAGGCTGATAATGATGACTACTCTTATTTTGCCATAATTTAATTTTTTAAGTAACAAGCTCCCGCTCCCGGGGCTTCGCTCGCGTGGTACCTAGCTATAAATATATGCCTATATGCTATTCTAGTTATAGAACTCTATCTATTCTAAGTTTTATCACATCGGTTGAGCCGTTACGGCGTGATTGAACAACAAACATCCAAACATCCTCACAAACTTTCACATTTATAATATTAGTAGGATTTAATTTTATCAATATTTGGCATGAACATGGCAAGAACATAGTTGAGCTTATTGTAGGTACTTAAAAAAGAACCGGCCAAAAAACGCATCTTTTCTTATCGAACTGAGGAAATTTGGGAATGAATAAAATCCGGCGATTGTGATAAAACATATGTCAGTATGTGAGTATAAATATAAAAGAACATGCTATTGAGAAACATGTAAAATTAGCCAATAGTATAAACGCCATGGTAGGAGCGGCCAAGCCAGAAAAAAGTATAAAACAAAAGACAATAAAATTAAATGCGGTTATCATTGCTTGTTAAATTAGGAAGATGCGATGGCCACCAAACTTTTATCAAGGGATAAAAATTAAAGCCTGAGTTATTTAATTCCGGGAGAGTAAATTAGGCTTTCTTTTTGTAAACCGTCATCTGTCAAATGAATTATGACATCTTTACGACTGAGTCCATTAGCTGAATAAAAATGTTCCTTGGATTTTATTGCCTAGAAAAACGGAAAACGAGTATAAGACAATTAGTTTTGGAAGGAAAAGGGAATTCTATTAATTTTCGGGTAAATTTTTATTGAATGAAACCGAGTAAGTACTGTAAGTGGGGGCTTTAGCACCTTTTTACAGAGCAATAAAAATATCAGAGAGTGGAGCGTAGAAGCAAAAGTTCGATGTCGGAACGTGGGATATTGGCTGTAGATTTAATAAATTTCTGTTCTAAATGCAAATGCGACCCCCTGATGTGTAGACGTGAATAGATTGGCTCGTTTAAACGCTCAACTTATATGGTAATGCGAAAGGCACGCAAGAAAGCGTGGAAGAAGATCGCTTTCGATCGTAATTAGTTTTGTTGCCCTCGCGGTGCCGAATTCGATTTTCAATATCGCGAAAAGTGGGCCACAAAACGAATGTATGATCCTACGATAGAATAATGAATAATAGTAATAGGAGTAGGTATCTGCCTTAACGTATGAACCAAAGGTGTAAGCTCAAGTAGCTGGTATGAAATAGAGCATACGCAAGTCTATTATTATAAAGATCTATATCAGTTGGTTTAGTATTCAAAGTCGTTACCATAGCTGACACTTTAGGTATTACTCTGAATTATCATCAACTAATCGTATATTTTAATAAGGTGAAATACTACCTACCTATACATAATATTTAATTTTAATTTGTTGGGGAGTAAAGGTTCTCGAATGGCGACCATGAACCGGGCGACGCAGTGTTGGAAGGCCCCCCACCCGATGGACCGACGACATTGTGAAGATTGCGGGAAGTCGGTGGATGGAGAAGGCTCAAGACCGTTCGTCGTGGAACTCTTTAGGGGAGGCCTATGTCCAGCAGTGGACTTCTACAGGCTGATGATGATGATGATGATACATAATATTTTTTGTATTCGCGAGTATTAGTGATATGTTTGCTCGTAAAGCTATTTGCTTTGTTTACTATCAAAAATGAATTTTCATTTGTCTAAAAAGTACTTGGGTTTGTTTCTAAGTATTTGTCGTGAAATAAGCGAGGGAAGGAATAAAATAAAAATGTATAAGAGGCCAAGAAGGATTTTGAATTGCAGATTAATTTCTTACTTTTTATAAGCATTTCGGAGGTACTTTTGAATTTAAGTAGGCCGTTACTTTACGGAGCTCTTTTCAATCTAAAATTCCAATGTTTATTAAAGTAAAAAAATCACGATGGATTCCTAAAAAAGCTAGAACTTTATTTTGCCAGTTTTGCATACCGTTGGCATTTGTACCAGCTACTTTTGTGTTTCGCGCATAGTATTTTTCATACTAATCTCATAACAATATCAACTTATCTTCATATACAGTGGGTTATTCTACTTGTCTACTGCTTAAGTACCCAGGAGACTCCATCCATTTCATTTCCGCATTTGTCAGTAACATATTCAAGAGTTAGTTAACTTTCTTTTTACCCTAACTTTATAAAAGTACGGAAATATCTTCGTCCCTTTTTGTTACGCTGAATCTTCATCTGTTCATCTCTTTTCTGAGTATCAATATTCTAAGGAATTTTATTTTAATCTTCTCAAATGGTTATTTGCGCTCGAAGAGGGAGCCGTAATTGAGGTGAAAAAAAATATTAGGTGAAGTGACAAGGTGATAAAACGACAAACGTCACGCCCGATTTGATATTGGGATCTTTTACAGCGTAATAAGGAAAACGAATCGATGACGCCCAGGAATCTTCCGGAAAACTTATTGGATTTCGTTAAATTTTTATGGACTCGTAATTTGGGATAAACCTACCTTAATCATAATTTGAATCTGATGATTACTTATGATAGGATCTCTACTAATGCATGAACAGTAAATAAAACTTTTCAATATTACCTACTTACAACAAGTTGCAATTGAAGTTTAGCCCACCGTAAACGGTTGTCGAAACATCAGCGATTCCGTCGACGTAAGACGTAACAAGTGTCCTCGTATCTCTTAATCACGACGGTAATTGTTTTATCTTTAGCTCGTTAGAACTCGTTTAAGCAAAGCCTTCTTAGTGAAGGATTAAATGCGGTCCGCCTTAATCCACCCCCTCCCCGTCGCTAATTCTGGTGGTTTTTCCGCGGAGACCAGATAAACGTTTTTGTTGGAGGTCCCGCGTTCAGCATTTAATATTTATAAGAGCTGCACATAGCTCAGAGTGGTTGTTGCCGGTGCAAGGATTACAGCGGCGGAATGCACTGGGTTTTTGCCCGCAGATGACGGAAGAGATATTGTAATGAAAGCGTTTCGGGCGTGCACACGGTTTTACTGTTTTGCTCTCGTTGTTAACACGCTTTTACATTTCCTTGGCTAAATATACGAGGTGAGAGAAATCTTATCGCTACATCTGCTACGTCAAAGCATAAAGTCAATAGCGTTGAAATGTCTAAAATGAACCGGAATATGTTTCGACAAACCATCCGCTCCCGATTGAGGATAGTTTAATTGATTAAGCAAACATTGTATCGGACGGGTAAGCGCCCGGTCGATTACTCAGGAATAAAAGATCACTAATCGAACCGTCCGGCGATCTACAAACAAATACCACTAAAAGAGAGTGCTCTCGGCGATCAATTTATAAATAAACGATGAAACACCTTTGTTTTATTGCTCATTTTAATCATAGCCGTTTTGATCGGAATATCAGTGAGCGTTTAAAAATTATATCATAAAGGAAAATGAGCTCTGCATTTCCGTCGTGACAGAGTGCAGTTTTAGTATGAACATGTTGTTTTATTGCCGATATTTTATTGGAACATTGTCGATAAATGCAAACATATTTTTCGAAGGATGTCGAATTAATATCAGAAATTGATGTTTTCCTCCAAGGATTTTACTCTGCTGTGAAACGTTTATGTGGAGCGATCACAATTTAATAGATAAAACAACCGTGGTTGAATTTTGGGTTTTGGCCGAAATGTCGGTGACGTTTACAGAGCAAACCGAGCTTGCTCCATTAGACAATGTAATTAATACTAGCGGTTACCCCTAATTATGGCGACAGAATGGTGACGAACGAAAATCGAGCGACGATCGCTAACAACCGCGCCCACCGCATCGTTTCAGCTCGAAAACAAAACTAAATTGGTGTTAAATGTGTAGTGACATCATGAATAATGAAGACCGTGTTGAAACCGGGCCGAACATGAATCGGCTCTGTACCAACAATGTTGTTTCCAACATTATAATGGCATTGTTTTAGGTTAACTAAATGGAGTACGTTAGCCTCGAGTTTCACATGTATAGAAGGCAGACACGGGCTTACAAACGGCTCTTATTGTTTCTGCGCAGCCTTATGAACTGAAAAGCGTTGGAGGAAAACGTTGAAGCTTTTATAACATAATTTATATAAATCTCGGTTGACTTTTATGCTTGAGAAAGCGTAAATTGAATGAGGGTAAAGGTTTTATGATACTCTTGCTCGTGGTCAATAGGCTCGCAACCTGCCACTAGGTGCCAATGAATTGTTGATCTTAGAGCCCCACCAACTCACCAATTTCGTTTTATAGGAGTTGCAGAATAGCTATTTCGTAAAAATTACTCGTAAAGAATATTATTCAATTTCTCTGACTAAAGCTTCAACTAGTAGTACGAGCACAGTGAAACACCACAAAACTGCTAAACAGTGTTCAACACGTAACCAGAGTAGCAGGCGTTGTTGACACTGGGGCAACGACGGGGCACGGACGATGGAACGTGCAATTTTAAACGGAACTTACAGGTCCCTGTTTGTTGGCCGACGTGAAATTTCTATGAAGTTTTGGTCGCAAGAGCACTACAAACGAGACAGTGGGATACGTAGGAAACTGGTGCATTGTTGCTGCGGTCCGATCTGTGTCAAGTGGGACGGATTTGTTTCCAATGTTGTGTTGTGCAATGCACTGAATATGACTTGTTAAAAGCGCTGCTATGCAATTGAAAAATAGGGTTGCTGTGGCTGAGTTTCATGTACCAGAAATAAAATATTGACTACTATTTAATTTACGAAAAAAAAATGTTCAAGCGCGTATCGAACAACGCCCAATTAAGGTTTCCGAAGGTGGCTTAGTTGTACCTATAACCTACAAAGAGGTAGTAAAAGAAAATAAATCTGTTCACTTCATTAATGGTTTGGAGACAGGCTTGGTTTTGTCTTGACTTTGGCTTTAAAGAGCACCTGAAAGCTTTTTATTTAATAAACGGATCTCTGTATCGAAAAAATATTCATGAAACCACATCATATTTTGTGAGAGCCCTACTATCCCATACTATGGGGTAATCATAATATTAAAACAATTCAACCTCAATTTACAGGGAAAATGAATTTTCCCAAAAAACTTTTCCTCAAAGTTAAAATTTCATGCATTTCGTGCAATTTCAGCATGATAGCACTACTAATCTGCGAGTATAACGACTCTGACTACAGGCGGACAGACGGACACGGCGAAACTTTATGGGTTCCCTGTAGGACTTCGGAACCCCAAAAACATTTATTCTAATAATTATGATAATTCCCTATAACGCAATAATTCAAGATGAGATAAGGACACAGGAAATATTTTTCAAAAATATTCAATCCATTTATCTAGCTTGCGCACGCGGCTTCGTGGTACCTTTAGATAAAAAATAGTCTATATAAGTATCATCGACGTCGGATCAGCCGTTACTGTGTGAACCGCAAATATCCAAACATTCGCAATCATATTAATAGAATAACTTTTGTAATTTCTAATACCCACAGCACAGGGAATCCTAGTGTGAGTCAGGACTATGTATGTGACAGTTGGGTGTTATTTATTTATTTTATATTAAAATATTCGCTACCTATTCAAATACAAGCGTATTTATTCAAATCTGCATCGAATGATAGAGTTTGACGTTGACTTCGATACCACCCGACTCAACAACGCGATATAACATTTTTGACGGTTACATTGTTTGAGCACGTCCCGGTGTTGACACAGAAGACTCGTAGAGCCCGCCGCAGTGCAAAGTGCAATTTTAAAATGTAAACAAAGCCCGCACCTTGAGTCCGTAAACGCTATCTCGGATTTCGCCTTATTGAACCAACGAGACACGGTATAATCCTGTCGTGTTTACTTCGTTTATATGAAAATATTAACGTGTCGCTGACTCGTATTACATTTTTTGTAAGTCAGTTTCAGAGGGGATCTTCGAATTAAATATACACAGAAATATTAAACAAAACACAGCCAAAAATAAATGTGATTTTAATTCCCGTCGTTCAGCAAAATAATGGTCTTATAGCTGACAGATCTCTATGACCCCCAAGACATACTTGCGCTTTGATCGCTAGGGTATGGTCACGTCACATAATTAAAGCACCGTAATACAGCCACTTTAATCAGGCTAGGCTAGATTCAGGCGCTTCATCAGAAGTTATGATTGATAACGGTGTGATTCATATGGCCAGACCGCATCCAGACTATCGGTGCCTCATCCATAACCTAACTTTGACAATGACAATAAGTATTAACTGTGCTATTAGATCGCGTTCAGACTGGCTGTGAAGTGGTTTTGTTTCCATTTTCCAAGTACCTTACAAATAAAATGCGATCTAAGCTAACAAAAAGAAACGGAGCAACACAATCAAAGTTCAAATCTTCCGAGAAACCGCAATCCAAAAATAAACATAATATCTGGTCAACACCTCTCCACCTGAGCGTCTCGCATTAAGAGCATACGGCATAAGCCGCGCTTCTGAAGAGATTTGAAGGCGGGGTTAGAGATTTATGTCAAGGATCATACATACAGCAAGATCGGGGGATTTCAGCGCTCCTAACATCCGACTGTGCCCTTTGTGGCTGAGCACTATCCGGCTTCCCTCCACTCCGGGTACTTAGGCCTCCACTTACCTAGCGGGACGCTTTAATTCCATTTGGAGAAAATCGCGGTTCGAGAGGTGGGCTTCGTGACGCGGGACAAGTGGGTTGAAGGATTGATATGGAGTCAATTTTACCTGCACTCGGTTTCATAGATTTTTTGTTTGTTTTGGTTTCAACTATCAGATGTTTTGTATATTGATTACGGCACATTTGCACATTTAAAATGCCTATTTTTGCATCTTTTATCTCACACTTGTATTATAGTATCAAAAAACCATAATAATAATAAACACCCAAAAGTTGAAAACATAGTCCTAACCCCTACTACGATTCCGTTTATCGTGGTAGGTACTACAACAACACTTAGACCCGTAACAAATATTTGCAGATATTTGTCCGCAGGGATCGAACCCGCACCACTTGCGTCTCAATGTGCAATCACCCACCACGACCACGAAGAAAAGCTAGTCTATCAAGACATTGTAAAATATCATAACGCCATTGATAATATTTATTTCCTCCTTATAAAACTACAAATAGAACAGATCTATAAATAGGTGAACAGTGCCAGCTGGGAACTCGTTAAGTCGCATCACGAAGTAACGACGTCATAAGTTAACAGCCATCCTTATTACCCCCGTAATGCTATTGCTAATGCTTTGTTATTGCACTATTGATCCGGAAGGATGAGGGGTATTTTATGATCTTTATGCGTTGCCCATTCGAATATAAAGTACACGAACAATAAAAAACACGCAGATATCATGAAGACATACATGTGTTTCAGATGAAACAAAATGATATTTTTTTACCTGGCAGATTTGACTGAGTACCTACCTAATTCTATCTGGTTTTTTTTTAAAAAGCACAACATTCTGAAATATTTATTGTCATCCCACAATATAGAAAACACCAAGCGACTCCAATAATACATTTTCCTAGTCATTTTTGGAATAATTTCATGAATAGATTTCACCCCTTAAACAAACCACAACATTGCGAAAACTCCCGCGATCATGTAAACTGAAGCCAAAAACCCTTACGTTTTTTGCAATGAGCAAAATGCGCAAGTATATCTGTCTGTTAACAAAACAAAAATGAGAATAATTTCAGGTATGGATTTATTTGCATGTCAATTAACGTAGTTCAGTTGATTGGCATGCCTTTGCAAATTTGAGTGCTGTGAAAGCGATACAAGCTTCCGAGAAATGTAACGAAATTAAATTGATTTTAATTGTATTTCGCTGGAATCATTATCATCATGAGCGACCTCGCTTTATCCACTGATGTAGGCCTCTCTTTATTCCTTATATTCGACACGGTTGTATGTGCTAGCCTATGTACTGCCGATGTATACGGCCTACGACGCTGAAAATGTAATGGCGTGCAACACTTTCGAGTCAACGTTATCATCATCATGATTTTAGCCGCCGGACGTCCATTGCTAAATACAGGCTTCTCCATATATTTCCAGAGCGACTGTGCTGACTAATGTATAGCAGTGAAAGTTGGATGGCAGAACACACAAACTTTGCATAGCTCTCATTGTTACTGCATTTCATTTTGGTACTCTGGGTCTTCATCTGAATAAAATAAATGCAGTGAAAATGAGGGCTTTGCCAAATATGTGTCGGATAGCTTTAAGTGAGAACCAGTGTGAAAAGAGAGCGTTGTGGAGTGAGAGAAGACGCAGTGATGAGGATAGAGAAAGTATGCTTATATGGTTTAGACATGTAGAGGGGACGAACGAAAGAAATTGCCGTGATAGGTGTATAAACTGAGAGTAAATGAGCACGTTTAAGAGAAAGATGGTGGTGTACATTTATGAACCAAATCGATAAAAAAGGCCAGGTCAACAATACCTTAACCCAACAAGCACGCATGAAGAATTTAAAGAGATTGAATAAAGTAAAAGAGATTATGAAAGCAGAATAACGTGGTCTCTATTCCATCGGAAAACAGGGCGGCTTTCTACAATCAACTGACCCTCTTGCTACGTCCCTGGAAATCAGTACGCGGAGTTAGGACTTAAGCGTTTCTAAGTTTTCACAATCCACTCTCCGCCGAGGATATCTCAATTTCGCGTCAGGCTTCCTGGTGGTGAACGTTAATTTGTTCAGTTACATTTAAAGATAATCCCTCACATTTTCATTATGGTTTAGTTCTAAAAGCTGCTGTTGTAGCTGCTGGCAAAATGCTGCGTGTTACAACCTACTGCGTATGACAAGCAGGCGAATAAAAGCGGCAAATTTTTCCTCTTCTCGCTGCTTCAAAATTAGCTACGTGTGACCGACATTTAAAATTGTTGTTGACATTTAAAATCCTATTCCTATGAAGGAAGCAGTATACCGTGTAGAAGGTTTTCCGGAACTAGATTGGTAACCCGAAAGGGGATTGTTCCTTATTCTTATTAGTACCTACATGAAAAAGAACAATATCATCACCAAACAATAGTATCACCAAGAACAGCTGTCATTAACTTGACAGCTGTTTTGGTTTTTTAACCAAAATCCATATACTGATATTTGTGTTCAAGAAATTACGTTGTATTGCAGATACAAAATTAGTTATGCAAATATTCTGCTCTATGTCAATCAATAATTACCTACTGTATTACGTCATGGGGTGGAGCATGTAAGACTTTTATTTTAGCCGCAGAAAGAGCACAAAGAGCAATCCTAAAAGTATCCACTTTCCGTCATTTTCTGTATCCAACTAACCTGCTGTATAAGTCTTGTAGAGTTCTAACAGTTCGGCAACTGTTTATTCTATACACAGCCTTAAGACAGCACAAAGCTCTGCCCTATAATGCTGACGTTATAAGCAAAAGACGCAATGACATAATTCGTACTAACATTACCCCAGTAAAACATGTTTTCGCATCCAGATTCTTTATGTTCCTAGGGCCACACCTGTACAACAAACTTAATCGAAAATTAGGCATCTACACCATGAATTATACAAATTGTAAAAAAACCCTAAACACTGCCCTAAGAAATTTCTCTTATGACGAAACCGAGGCATTATTGAATAAGGTAATATAATTAAAGCAAATTATTTATGTCCTAGTCTAATACTTGCCCATGTATTTAAGTTAGCCCTAAATAGCATTTAAATTTAGCTTATAGGCTACAGATTTTAAGTTAATTAATTTGAATATTCATAAGTACCAACTTTAGTTATTAATGTTAGCCTTTTACCGCCTGAGACACAGGTTTTCCTAGTTCAGGCATCGTTTTATTTGTTACCCTTAATTAAATATTAATTCTCAATGTTATACGTAGCACTAAGGTAATGAATAAAGATTTATTTATTTATTTATATTTATAGATACCAGCTATTTAATGTACAAGAAGTTTGTCATTGAAGCCAAATGTATAGCTGATTCGAAAAGGTGAAAATATTGGACAAAAATACACAAAACAACCTAACATACTTTTCTTCTTCTTTATATTCATATACATGTTAAGGACCGGTAGTAGGAGCCTATATCTGTGAAAGCGTAGTTTGTGCCAAAACTAGAGCGGTACTAATTAAGAAGGATCGTCGATTTGCAACTGTAGAGCATTAGCGAATCAAATTGAAGCCACTACAAGGGTATTAACGAGGAAATTCAGCAAAGTGAAACCGCAAGAGTGTTTTGGTTATTTCTGCTGTATCATGATGTGTCGAAGTCAGGCAATTAGTCGTATTAAGTTTGATAAACACTGATAGAGCCTGTGGTAGAATATATGGTACCAAACTGACAGCTAAAACGTTGTTGATCTTTCGATATAAAATTAATAGACGCATTGATTTTGTGAGACTAGTAGAGCTTTCAGTAAAAACCTCGCCACTTGTTAAAAGCCAACAGTGTAATTGGTGCGAAATAAAGTAAGCAACGATTCATATCTGTGTGGTGAAACGAAAAACAAAAACCCAATAATTATACACGTAAAGTGAGTTTGCGGAAGCCGCAAAACGAAATTTAATTTGCCCTGAACGCTGCATCAGAAATAAAGTTAAAACAGTCGTTGCAGTAGGCGGGCCAACTTCTAACGCAAATGAATAGCGAATGGGAAAAGTTGGGCCGAGAAAAATGATGTCCCAGTCGAGTCGGGCCATTGTCGTCAGCTTGCCGAGTCAGTGTTGTTTCCTGATATTATTGTTATTAATGCACATAAACTTCCCGTTTTTGTTGGGCGTTTGTAAAACTGATACTACGTTTTATCTACTGCTTTACGGGCTTTTATGAAGCTTTTTCTGCGAACTTCGTATTGTATTTTAAGATTTAACTTACACACATTTGTGTGCAAATTATATGTAAAGCTTTTCAACATTATCATAATTATGAGGGGCTTACTCGATTCCTGTACTAGTAAAAGTAGAGTTTATAATACACTTTCAACGAATCATGAAACAACAGTACCTAATAGTTGGTGCAGGTCTAGAACACAAACAGCTTTCAACTATCAATGAAACTCTAGGTCCAATTGAACTCGAGATAAGACTGAGTCACTTCATTTCGAGATAGTTTGAAAGCGAGTCATTAAACTGAATGAAACGTGCGGCAATAGCAACTTTGTTTTACGTTTTACTTTACAAACAGATAAATAAAAACAAAGAACTGTTTAGTACTCACCGTTTTTGCCGTTTGCGCCGATACCGTGTCTGGGTACTGAATGAGGGCTTGGAATGAATCTGTGAACAAAACACAAATGTTTAGATGGCAATACCTGATTCAATGTTTGAAAGCGTTTCAATTTTGATACATCGTTCTTAGCCCCTGGTTGGTTGGTTTACACATGTACATGTGTAAACCAACCAACCAGTACCTACCGACAGTACAATTATGAAGCTACTTTCAAATCACGCGTGTAATGAAATTGTCAATATAAAAAATATTGGCGTTGAGGTAGTTTCTAAAACGTGTCAAACAGGACTTTGCGAGTATTATCCTGTAAAAATTGTTAAAATGAGATGAAATTGGCGCCCAACGTGGCACTCACCGCGGCCCCCGTTACTCTTCGAGTAAGTCGCAGCGTCTCAGGTGCACTACATCTAATATTATCATGTACACTCAAGGAAATATTAAGTAAACAACCTCCGTGTCTATTTTGCTTAAGTTATAAACTCAAATTTATTGCCTATGTCGCCGTGTGGCCCGCTTCGCGACTCAACTTGTGGTTAGAACTTTGATGTAAACTTCTTGCGAGTTTGTTAGAGATCGTTATAACTAACGGAAAAGGGTGATTAATGTTGTAGTTGATAGAGATTTACATAAACCTTAAAAAATTCATAAACACGTTTTGTTTGTAAAATTACTTACCAATACTACCAAGTTTAGGAATGAAAAACAAAAGTTGCCTATGAATAACAAATAACTTGCCGCAATAAAACCCACAGTAAAAATAAGCACATTAAGCAGAAAAACAACTATAAACAATGTGGGCCGCGAAATGTTCACACATTGAACGGGGAATGGCTCCGCAAGTAGGTAATATAGTTCGTGGAGTCTATTTACTGCGAGAGGATAAGCGTTAAAACCCCTAATTTAAGGCGTGAGCCGACGATCATTGCCGTCCTTTGGGAGAGCACATAAATTCTCATTTTTAGGCATCACCTGTTTCCAACATACCGTACCATTAGGTGTCACTGCGACTTTCAAAGTTAAGTCAGCGACTAGTACTAAGGAATTGAGTTTTCAGGAGGATACAAATACAGAATTAGCCTCAAGTTTGTAAAATTTGAGCAACATTTATTCCAAATTATCTTACCATTTCTTCTCAGTCCTAACTATATACTATTACAATGTGAAATTGTTTATTTTTGTTATTTGGTTTGTCCTTGCTTCATGCAGTGAATTAAATCCCTAATACGCTACAATTTTCCAGGTAATTACCACGCAAGCGAAACCGTGGGCGGTAGCTAGTTGAAGATAGCCTCTTCTATCAAACCCCCAAACTCAAAAATAATACTTACCGATAGCTTTCTATCGGTAAGCAATGGAACCACTAAAGGTAAAGAATGGTCCGAGCAGATGCAAATTAAAAGTTACACGATGTCTCCTTCATACATAGTTAAATGCTCTTTAAGGCCCCATATTTCCTTGTGCCCATTTGGGAACGTTAAAATGGAATGCATAAAAGGCTTGCCACAAATTGGAGTTTTTGTGTAATTACATTGTGAATAAGCAAAAGACTTTTATGGGCGCACAAATGATGATGGATACTTTCTTAAATGAAGATGGGACGGCAGGTTATCAATTTACAAGGATAGACCGATTAATTTCGTATTCCTTCTTTAACTTTAATTCTTCTTTTTGAAATGCGAAGCAATATGAATTCGTAAACAAATTTTCAAGATAAAAAGTAATTTAATTGCCATTGTACTCAAATTAAATTCATAATTCATCGCGCAGTCCGTTTGTTTTGGAATCATAAATTGTAAAACAATTCATTTATATTTCTCCAAAGAACTTTGTATTTACATAAGAAGCTGTATGCATTTGCGAGTAAATTACAACCGTTCCAACAGTCACCCTTTTGTTCTGGTTTATTTACTCTGAAATATTCGAGAGCTAACTTAATTTCAGCGCTCCGATTGCGCGCAAGAAATTCAAATCGCAATCAATCTCAAGCGTGCGCGCTTCATTATCTCCCATTAAAAATTCAACGGAATACGCAATTAGTAGCTCATGGAATAATTAAACGTCAATGTCTCAGTAAACAAAAAAGTTGTGGTGATATTAAAATTTTGTGCTCCGTGTTCCGCCGTGTAGAAAATGGTCGCTTCCGCTATATTAATATTAAGCGGGGTGCGCGGACCGGCCGACTGATTAATGTATAATTTGATATTTTAAACGTCAGTCTTTCGTCTGGAGCGAGCCAGCTCTGTCTGCGTTGAATGCGTCCTCGTTTGCAATTAACACGCCCTTTCAGCCAAATACAAATACTAGTCGCAAATTACTCCGCAACGAAAGCATTGCATTTCCGCCGGTGAAGCCACCTTTACCGCTGTAGGTAACAAACTATTCCGCCCGCAAGCCAGGAGGAAACGTTCCATGACAAAGGGGCGCGTGTTCTAGTTATGGTAACGAAGACGCTGCAAAGATGATCCGCTGCCAAATCAAATCCTTAATTAAGGGAATCTAACGACGATATAGACACGATACCTACCGCAAACAGGGGACGCATAATAATTGTAGCGGTCTGCTACACCTTAATAAAGCCAATCGGGGCGGTCAGAGGGAGGGCGGAGGCACAAGGGGGAGGAGAAGGATTACGGCGACTCCGCGCTCTTCATTGAGATTTGTTTCGGGATTAGAGACGGTTTGATGGTAACCTTCCCGTCAGGTTGAGGCCGCTAACAGCCCGCAACTGCCTGCGAACATTTCCTCTAGCCCGCTTTCATTATTAACCCAATGAGAATAACTTGAAGGAATATTTATGGCACTAACTTTTGATGTTATGAAATAATTATGATTCGGAACAACAGCAGTAAAGTCAAAGTGATCTGTATTCATAAGGTTAGTTTGGACTTTCATAACTTATAACTAGTACTTAACCAGTTTTCATAACATAGATTTTATAGCCAAATCGATGACGTTTTGAAAGAAGGTTAGGTCAAGAATACTCTTAACCGACGAGCATACATGAAGAATGTGATGAGAGTGAATGAAGCAAAAGATTTATGTCATTGTAGCAACTGGAAAGCTGCGGTCTCCTCCTTTGGGAAACAGGCGTGATTTTATGTATGTAGTTTTTTTAGAAACCGCCCCTTTGAAGAAAATAGTAAGAACCACAAGTACTCAATACAACTATTTGTTATTGACTAATTCATTCTTGCTTCTTAAGTAATTATACCTACCCACTGTAGAAATTAAGGATAAGTACACAGTTTCAAATATTACCATATAAAAGGTGAAAATTGGGACGTTGGTTTTCTTGCTTTCCACGAGACAGGATAATTGAAGTATGAATTGATTGGTTTTGTAACTATTTTCGACATGAAAAAGAAAATGTTGAGGATAAGACTGATAATCCAATAGGTATGTAGCCAAAATAGACTTACCGGTTTATTATGAAACTGGGTTCAGACGTGGACTAACTAAACCCTGGTTTTGTGACGTGTTATTTCATACAACTTTATGACAAATGTATGAAATGACAAGTCACAAAAGGGTTTAGTTAGTCCTCGTCTAAACCCAGTTTCATAATAACGTGTTTAATGTCTATCTTCTATCTTTATAAATAAAAAAATCAATTGCCATATGTATGACGGAGCATCACTTGAGAACGGCTCGACCGATTTGGATAATTTATTTATCGTTGTGTTCGTAATTTTCAGGACAACGTTTATATTAAAGTTTTTTTTAATCCACGGGAAGAAAGGCTAAGCGAAGCTAGCAAAAGCTAGTAGTTTACGAAATTAAATCAATAGCAGATTCGAAATCTGAATTTTTTAAACCAGTTTATTCGGGGTATAACTTAGAAACCATACAGTTTCATAGCTGAGTTCAATAGCATACATACAAAAAGAGTACCAAATCAACAGCATTTGCAAAGCATTGTTCAAAAATAATAAATTTAACCTACTATAGGTAAGGACGAAAAGCATTTCAAACTTTTTTGTAACGCCGAAATGATGAATACCACTTTGTGTTTCAGTAGTTAAATATTTCAAGTTAGACGCTCGTATGAATATTCAAATGGCACTGAAGTACGGACGAAAGCTTTTTGCAATGGGACAATGATGAATGTTGTAAAAAGTAAGGTTCGTTCGGAAATTGGAAACGCTGCATTGATGCCACAATTTAGAAAAGTTATGGACAGAACTCGCATTAGAGAGCGGAGCTCAAAAATTGGTAGGTAAGGTAAGCTGAGGCACTGGTCGAGTGGTGTTAGTGGCCCTGCCTTCCGATCCACAGGTCGTGGGTTTGAATTTCGGTGCATCAATGCATTTTCCATTCTTAAACATCGTGAGGAAACCAGCATGTCCTAGGACCTAAAAATGTGAAAACATGTGAGACGTGCACGAAAGCAGCCTCAAATAGGCGCACTTCAATCCTTTCACTACATTGATTCTTTCACGGGACAGTCAAAGGCCTTTTTCAGAGCCACGAAACATCAACCTGGTGACTGATCTAACAGGATGACCAAAAAAGAATCAGTCACACAACAAGCAAGATGAAGAGCAAAATGAGTTTCATGAGTACAGCTGCATAATTAATTAGGTGGTCCTTAACCAATCTCAGCCTTAAAGGTTTTTTCTTTTATTGAATATGGTTAAGCGTTTGGCCACCATCTCACTTTTGCAAGTGATGTGGCCTAAGATGGAGCACATTTAACCTAGGTTTGCTGGAATAAAACTCTTGTTAGGGTTAAGCTTGTAATTTAAAATAAATGTGTTTTTTCTGGGTGTAATAAATAATAAATTTTGATGCAATTCTTTCCAACTCGGCTTACGTTTAGAAGTGGACGTTCTACGGCTGAAATGATAATGATACATAATAGGAAAAGCCTATTCATCTCCGTAAGCATGGCCCTTGTGCAGGTCATGTGTGTTCGTTTCCACCTCATGCTACATAAATCATCTAGGGAAGTTCGAAATCATTCTACAGCCTTTATATTATAAAGGCTGTAGAATGATTTCGTTTGTAATGTAACATATATTGAACTAGCTTCGTCTGTGCAGGATTAGTATTTCGAGTAGCTTATATTAGCGTGGCGTTACAATTCACACAATATCTTTATAAATTGTAGCCTATGTGTTATTCTGATATAAAGGGTCTTTCATTAAGCGCTTCCTATCTTTAAATTTAAATGAAACAAAGTGTGTGTGAGATATCATCAAATTTTTTTATTTCTTTGAAATACCAATCGATGCCATTATGTATGGAATATAACATCATTCAAATGTAAGCCAAGGCTTCTTTGGGTGGAGCGCATACGAAATGTCCAAAAAATGACTCTGGCGCATAAAGCAGGCTGAATTTTACCGATGGCATGGGTTTGATGCGATGGCTTTGAGGGCCGCCTTGGTTTGTGGCGTATTCGCATAGACCTGAGACTTAAGAAAACCCCACAAGAAAAAGTAAGGGTGTTGGTCGATCGTTTACTGAACCAGTGGACTCAAATTTATCCACCACACTGCGAATAGTCCTCTCGGAAGGACGATTATGGCGACGGTAAAATGGGCGAAGCGCGCGGTACGTTGCCCGAACAGAACACCCATTTCGATAAAACAATTTTATTATTTGCATGTGTTATTGAATGCTGGTTGTATCCATCCATGGTGATTTGGCAAAACAGACTAAATAAATGACAACTAATTTGACAGATGTAGCTTCAACAAGATAGCCGCTATCAACTGTCAAAGTTCGGAAGTCCTTAATGAAAGACCCTTTATAAGCTATATTATTGTAAAGTTTCTTTAAAATCCATTCAGTAGTTTTTACGTGAACGAGTAACAAACATCCATACATCTATCCAGCCATCCATACTTACAAACTTTCGCGTTTATAATATTGGTAGGATATGAGTAGGAAGTAGGATAGGATATACAAAAAAAAACTTTTTTTTTGGTGGCAGCTTATGATTAATTTCCATTTAGATAGTAGATATAGCCCAATAAAGGTACGTGATGAAGGTATGTTTGTATGGGATCATGGTCCTTGTATCGCGGCCGGCATACTACTGGAAATCCCATTTCGGGTTAAGGATTAGGCGTGTCAAAATCCTGTCAACAAAATTGAACTTAATAAATTTAATCTGTCATAAATTATTGATCATACAGCAATTCATATTCTCTAAGAAAGTTTGAAAACTTGTAAACATTTAAAAGTTTATCAAATTAATTAGAAAAGTTGGAAGTTTTAATACAGCCGAAAAACAACATACCTACTGTCTTACGACTTAGAGAATTTAATGCTTTTAATTTACCTAATGTAAATTTAATACCATGAGCAAACAGGAGGATCTAGTTAAACATGAACTGACACTGTATATGTATGTGTAAGGGTCATAGGGTAATTTACTACCAATACATTTTATGACAGGCCAAAACAGAAAGTCTTTGGGTACATAGGGTAGTGACCGGCATTTATAAAAAAATCCGAGTTCCTGCCAATTTAGCACTACTGTCTTACATTGTGGAAAAGCTTGCTTTTCTGACGTATTCTCGTGTTAATATTAATCTATGAATTCAATAATATTATACAATTCTCATCGCAATTTTTACTATGCGCGCCTGCTTGCGACCAGAATTAGTGTTACACAGGCGAAACGTCGAGAATTACATAAAAAGGTACACTACAACCGGTTGAGTTTTATACATTTTGTGATTAATATTAAGTTGGCGTATAATCTTCCTAATCCGGCTGATTGATATTTGAACTCTGCGACTCGTTAGTGACTCGATAGTAACATAAAGTGATGCTCAGGGCCCTGTATAATTAGCGGCGAGTGAGCAACGACGCGAGCTCTCGACGCGGCCGCAGGCAAGCGGGCTTATCAAATATGTACCTACCTGCCCGCCTCTTGTATGCCAGATTTATTTAGGATATGCATGAGGGTACGATTTAAATTTTAAACGGATTGCGCCCTTGGATTTACTCCCTGTTTCATATTTGGCAGATCTATCATTATAACAGTGCCGAAATTAATTTTAAAGCCAGCCGCAATTCGATTTATTAATAGTTTAGCCCCTGTAATCCTGTGGGGCCGTTCTGGCAACAAAGCGGTCTGATAAAAGGCTTATCAAACAACGTATTTAATTACAAATTCCTGAGTACAGCTGCATAATTAATTAGGTGGTCCGGAAAACATTTCGATCTACGCTTTTCTATTCAATTGATCGCATGAATGAAGCGAGCGAATAACAACTCGGACATATCGGCGTCGGATCTGATCTGCATTAAAATAAGTTGGTCAACAGGTTATACTATCGCTGGTAAGATAATATTTTATCAATCAATCAATTCGTGTAAATAAAACTATTCTTATTTTTATTCTAGGCCATAATGTTTTTTGAGATACAAAGAAAATATTAGACAACCAAAATAACTTCAGAGATCCCAGTTTCAATAAATTCTTAGGTCAGATAAGATTGAATATTAGTTAGAAAATGATAAAGATGCGATTTTCAAAGTTGATCTTAATTGTGCTTCAACTATCATCGAAGCACCAACTTTTAGCAGACATCGCGATAGTTCGGGGCTAACTAGTATAAGTCCAAAAGATCAACGAAACAGTGAATTTTGTTTCGGATGAAGAATGCTCTAATTACGTAGGGTGTGATGTAGCGAATTATCAAGAACGAACAGAACTCAAATCAACTAGTATTTTGTAAAGAGTTAAAAAAATGCTTTAATGAATTTTACTGCCAAAATGAGAGCAAATCTGAACCCACAGTAACCTTGAATTCTAGATTCAGGCTAGGAAAAGATCGTCCATTCCACAAAACCGATTACATACTAACTTTGATGTTCAGGAATTGGCCTTAGCTAAGGGAGCTTTCAGCTCGTTCCTTTTTTGTTTTCGTTTCATTGATACTTCCGACTATCGGGTGTATTTGCTCCAAAAATGTGGAACTCGCCCAAAAAATCTGGGACCTCTAAATAAGCCCCGAGCGAATCCTGCCCGCTGCTGGCAACAGCAACAAAAGAACACTGCTCGTGTGTTAGAAATACGAACGCATGGGAGCAAGGCAATGTATCGAAATCCTCAGTGCAAAAATTGATTTTTGTGAGCGTTTCTCAATACTACTCGTAGGTTCCGCTCTCAGATTTTTTTTTAAATAGGCTACTATTAGTTACAGTAAAGTTCGAAATTTCAGCTACAATACTCACTGTTTTTGGTGAACGTGACAATCTTGAGCACTTTCCCGTATCGCTGGAAGATGGAGTAGAGTACGTCCAGTACTATTGGGTACAGCATGTGTTCTATGATCACGCGGAGCACCGTGTTTGGGCCACCCTGTATAATAAGAAAATAACATTATTTTTGGTATAGGAGTCAAAAAGTACAGGAACATTTTTAGTGTTTCCCGATTCCAAATAAAATCTTAATTTTGAAAACTTGTAAGAACTAGGTATGTGAACCAATGCCTGTTCATTGCGACCAAGCCTAGAAAAATCAAGTAACAAACATAAAGCGACAGACAAAGGCGGTTCTCGTTAAAAAAATATTCTTTGAAGTAAACTGAGTGGGCAAAGCCGCGTAGAGTAGGTATAAATCAACTAATTAATACTCCTAGCTCCATGAATTTACAATATAAAACCCTTAATATGATTCCCAGTAACATCCTTGATTTAGCCACGATATTGTACTAGTTAGTTTGCAATAGAGTTAATTTGCACATGACTGCGACACAGGAACAGTTCGCTCGCGTACGTAAGACGGATCGGCAGATTGTCGCCTAGAGGCTTATCTGAGCTAGTATCAATATTGTATTACCTAGTACCTACTCGATCGGGAAGACGTGGAGTGCTGCGGGGATAATACTAGAACACATTTTATTAGCTTCATTTTGGGGATTTTTAGAGAAAAATATATGCAAGGAACCAGTAGTTTACTACGTGACTACATACCGCATATTTGTAGGTAAAATGATGCTGATTATGAACAGAGAACTGGTCTTATTCTATGAATGAGATTGGTACTTGACTAAGCAAGTGATCATATATTTTATGGCCATTCCTTATTGTCTAGAAATAAAATATGCTTCCTTCCAATTGCGATAAGAAACTCTCTGCGACGTCCGCTACGCGGCGTAGCACGTGCTACATTGGTCCAAAACTCTATTTATGATAATTTTATTTCAAGCAATTAATATTTTTACACAAGGGCCCATAATAATACATACCTTAAAACTAACATACAACATACATAATTCATTATAAGTAATATAGACTAATAATTTTATTTGAAAGTCGTCGGCGTGATATTTATAAATTTCTTGATCTTGAATTCACTGGCAACAAACTAATGCCATTTTCATACTGTGACATGTTTTACTTGGAAATTGTGTCTAATCGCTGAGAATATGCCCCATTACCGTTCCCAAAAGACTGCTGGAACGATACAATGATTATTCCTAATTTCTTGTGATAATCATGACACGACGTGTCTATGCGTCCCAGGACACATCGCGTCACATCGCGTGCAGTGTACCCGAGCCGTGAGCCGCAACAAGTTTGTTACTTGGCTTCAACTATGCGTCCATTGGGACTCTAATTGTCGGAAGTATTTTCTTCGTTAAGGCTTCACTTGGGAATGCCGGATCTGTATCTTGTCTAAGTAGTTTCGTTTAGACATGTGCAATTGTGCATGTCTTGCTTTGAAGTTGAACGCACTTCTATAATAGTATCGTTGTGTCATCTTGTCTGTTATTTGAGAAATAACAAGGGGAGAGACGGCGTAACGGGGCTGTATGCCTGTCGTGTATGCCTTACGCCACACTGGTTCCTAGTAGGACAACTCCTCATTGTTCACATACAACACCACTATCTCACAGTGACTCCCGCGCGCCTATCACTGTCAGTTGTCCACGAGGAAACAGGATAAGATAAGGAATGCAGGCTTCCCTAAATACTAGTCACTACAATACCAATGGCATTATCCATAGACAAACTAAAAAGAAAAACATAAATCTAGATATAATAAAATATATACTTTGAAGTATACAGGTAATTGAGCTTCAACCAATCAAACTATAAATCTTATAATTCAGCTAAATGCGACTCAGCTCAACCCAAATCAGATTCGGGAAAGAGATGTTCTATTATTAAAGGAGACCTTTGTTACTGGGTCCTGTTTAAAGGTTAACTATTCTACGGGGATTTTCAAGGACCTACTAAGTGGAGCACGTTTTGTTAAATAATGACGAGATCATTTAAAAGGTTCTTTATATTTCAAATTTGAAATTATTTTAACAATCACATAAATGGAAAGGTTCATTTAAAAAAAAACCTAAAGAAAACACTTCTCTGAAATAGGCCGGTAGCTTATATTGTTGATGGATTAAGAAGCATATGTCATGAAAACCATCGAAAAGTGTACAAAGAGTTTTTCACCGGCTCTTTCTTGGTCATTGGGTTATATCAATTATCCCCAGACGATTTTATACTCGAGTTCCAGCAGTGGAAAGAATTATGTCTATCAAAAGGTGCAGGTTCAATCACCGCAACGGGATTTTCATGATCAGCTAATATTTGTTCCGGGGTCTGGATATTGTGGCATCACGGTACTTGTAGTTTCTGATATCCCCGATGAAGGGAATCCTAGTGTGTGGTCGCGACTATAATCGGGTCTTTATAATTTTATAATCCTACCATCCTACTAATATTATAAATGTGAGGATGTTTTGATGTTTTTGGTTCAATCACGCTGAAACGGCTGAACGAATTTGGATGAAATTTGTCACAGAGATAGATGATAGTCTGGAATAGTATATATAGTCTGGTACCACACGAGCGAAGCCGAGGAAGCAAGTTAAAATAATAAAAAGGGGTCTCACACTCGCCTGGATCTCTGTCCCTCCATTGGCCGGCTGCAAGGCTGCTCCGGTGCCAGCGACGAGCGCCGCCCCCGCAGTATTTGAAATCGCCTGTGCGGCCTGAAGCGCCGCCTGCGCTGACGCCGACTGAAACAAAATTGGCTATATTATGTGAATAGATTGTTTAAGAAAAGGTTTCAGGGTAATGGCAAAAGAGATAAATCAATAAAATAATGGTAACTGTCACGGTAATTCTACGAGTATTATTTTATAAATCGTATAAAAGTTCTGTCGTGCTAGTAGTATTGTACGGTAAATAATAATAATTGACGCTAGTGTACCGATTTCTTTGGAATAAGTCAAAATAAGCTAATATAAATATAAAAGTTTATTATTTAATAAAAAAATTATATAAACATTTTTTATTTATTTATTATTGACTTTCGAAAAGTCCTATCAGTGGTTTTTTGTCGTCGTTTTACAATCAGTTAAGTTTAAATTGAGTTTATTTAAAATTACTTTGCCTTCAAATTCCGAAAAATTAGATTTATTGAGAGGTTACTGAACAATAAAACAATAATTTTAAGAAAGAGATACTATTTCCGAAAATACAAATTTATTTTAATTTCCTTTAAAATAGAGCCCATGGTTTCTTTCAAGGGTATTTCTCTATAATAATCAACCCAAAATGGCTAGAAGAAACAATTTATACCTCGAGCAGCATCTTTTTTTCAAGTAAACATGTATCTCCCCAGCTCTCTATGTAATTTTTATTGATGTAACTAAGTTTTTACTATAATCTTTCAGTAAATAAATAAATAACACCCAACTGTAACATACATATAATCCTAGTGTGGGGCAGGACGCCCACACTAGGATTCCCTGTGTTATGGGTATCAGAAACTACGAGTACCATGGAACCACAATACCCGCAACAACTGAGTAGTCCTAGTTTAAGCCAAACTTACAACTCAAAACCCAGCAAACGCAAAAATATTATATCCCGCAAATAAAAACACATTTATTGTCACGCACAAAAGTAAACATGTCCATTCGGCTGCCATAATTTCCGGAACAATGAAACGTAATACGGGGCGAGTTATCTTTTGCACGAGCCACCAGCTCAAGACCTGTGAACTGTACGGACGAAACAATTTTATGCACGACCTTACTGACTGGATTGGTCCTTGAATATGTAGGGATCAAGCATGTTTATGTTATAAAGTAATGGACTGGATGATGATGGTAAGCGGTAACCACTGCTCAAAACAGCTTCATTGTCACCTAGAATGCGGCCCGCATGTTATTGCATTGCGTCCATCATCAGTGATTTGCATAGATTATGCTTGGCGGCAGATATTGTATGTAGGCAAGGTAGCAGTACTCCCACAGAGGGACTCTAATCGGCTCTAATCTCTCAGCCTTAGTACTACTATAATAAGAACTACTGTTCCTTTGGAGAATAATTCTACATTTAGATAGAGGTATGCGCTATACCCATCAGATCAGCTGATTGAAATCGGGTACACAATCGGGTAGTCCGTAGAACCTTTTATCTGTTTCACGAGCCAACACGAGTGCTCAAGAGCGAGATAACGTTGACCACATCAACCAAAGGGGGACATAAACTTATTTTGTATCGCACACGAACAATTCCGCTACTTTGTTGCGTAAAGTTATGGGGTGGAGGACATTGGTGATTATGAGAGGCGATTAAACCGTAATATCTGATCTGTTCCATCATACTTTTGTCTACATGATAAATTCATTGATCATTGATGGATTGGAAGTTCCCTCCTTTGTTATAGACACGTAAAGGAATGCGTTAATTTCCTATTTCCTTTCATTAATAGGAATCAGGCACTCTGATTGAAAAAATATTCTAATGTAATTCGTACAGAGTATCGTACCAACTTTATAAAATTAGAAGAATAATCTGTCAACAGAGTATTCACAGTTACGAAACAATCAAGCGCCCTTAAACTTTGAACCCGTATCAAATAGCAAAGGTGTCATCCGCGGTCGCACCTCAGCCGTTAATATTCTGAAAGGCACGCGTCACGTTATCGTATACATTAACAAATCGGTCGCATGATTAACGCTATGAAAGGGCTTTTCACGCGCAACGTGTTTTGTTTATGAATAAAAATTGTAATAAAATGACACAACACTGAAATACGTTGTGTTTACACGTAATGTTCGCGTGCAAGGGGTGTGCGAACACTTTGATCCTATACTTTCACATGGCTTTGTGCGCGACGACACAGGCTGACAAGCGGGCCCGGCCAACACAAAAATAAGGCTTTAACCGTGTCATGGTAAGCCTGCCGCCGACGGCAAAGGCTCCGCTACAAATTCAAGTTGACTTGCTCCCTCTTCATTCTTCTTTTCTTTCGACACGTATTGTTTGAAACGTATTTATCGACAGGTAACAGAAACAAAGCGCTTCAACGGAAATTGACTACTAAATTACAGAGAGTTACCTGCATGTTTACTACTTAAACTGTTTAATATTTCAACAACGAAAGCTGAACTGGCATCGCAAATTATTGCTTTACTATATTAGGTAAACAATCTTAACTGACTGAAAATTTGAGATTCGTTGAGTCGAAATGTTACTTCAGCTGAGAGGATTGAAAGCACTGCACTCGGGCAAGCCATCCTATCGAAAATTTCCATATCACCGGCGACGCGCCAGCTTCACAGAACTGTGAGGGCCCTTATTCTGCAAGCAATCTCTCACGATGCCAGTCCAGGCAGATCCTCTTGTGAAAACGTCGCGATAATATAACTTCGCCATTGAAGGCTCCTTACAACCACCACAAAAACGTTTTGCATCGCATGATTGATCAAAGCTGCGCTCACTGTGCGCGCTTTTTAAAATGCATTTGACGAGTATTTGCAAGAAATATTTTCCTTCACAATTCTCCGAAGATAGTTCGGGGATTAAAATACAAAAGTGTTTCGTCACGTCGCAAACGTGACGTAATAATCCGTAAAGGCGTCTCTGTTCATGTGAATAGCAATAACAATGCTTAGTTCTGTAAGCAACTCCCTCGTTATAAGTTTTAATAGTGCGCCATACAAAGAGGTCTCCGAATTGTGACTGGGGGTGGCAAATCCGTATGGAACGGCATATCTTTTTATTTCATGGTGAATATCAAAATGAAAGGAACGAGGATAATGAAGGAATTTTCTCTCGTTCGAAATTTGAGAAGCAATAATCTTAAACTAGCTCCATGATTTTTAATGCCTAGTTCAGATCAGAAGAAATCTAAAATTTAAACAAGGGACATCTGTACCTGATCCTTTTTACGAAAATAAGTCTTCAACGGTAACGATCGACAAGGCACGAGTCACATCGTTAAAGAGTTACAGAAACAGGAGGAAATAAGTATGATAGACGAACGTCAAGGGGTGTATTATTCCTTTACCTGGAAGCCTTATTGGAAATGAAATTACAGAGGAATGATTGATCAACATAATTTCGTAGGAAAGGATCATGAGTGGCTCGGTGTTTACGTGTTGCAATCCATTAGTCGAGGACTCTAAATAGCTGTTGTATTAGATCAGCTTCTTGGCTCAGATTTGAGACCACTTGATTCAGCTAACTTATTGAACCTTTACGCTGAAATTGAACGATAAATATTCGACAATAGGGTAAATGTAGTGAAATTATTCATTGTTTATGTCGGTGAGTCATCGGATTCAAATCGTATCAAGAGCAGTATCGGTTTGGAATAATTGTTTTGGCGTTTGTTGCGCCACCAAATCCATAAGCACAACAAATTAGATCTATTAACAAAGGTCTTTCAGATGTGCGCTTCGAATCTACATCGACGCCAATTACGCTAACGAGAACATCATAGTAATTATTATAGCCACAATACAGTTAAGGTAAACAAACGATATGAAAATGATATTTTGTAAGCCTCTCAGTTTTAACTAGAAACAATTTATTTGTAAAATAAGACGAACAAAACTTTGTAATGTTTTGAATGTTGAGAATACAAACATGTTGATACCTAGCAGTACCTAAGTACTACGATAAAGGTTATGCGCTTCGGCAATTTTCGTTTTATCATTTATCTTGTGATGATGAAGATGCCGATATGAAAAAAGGATATATAGATGGATAGATGATATTTAGGAGGAGGTAGGGCTCAGCGAGATTTTCTAGTTCTGAACCGGAGCAGCCCGCCTGGGGAAGTACCTTCGCCTTACAGAAGATCGCAGCCAAATAACATTATTTGTTTCAAATAGTGTTGTGTTCCTGCGATGAGTAATGTTGCTAGAGCTCTTTAGGGGGGGGGGCGGGGGTTTGGGGTCGGCAACGCGTGCGTGATACCTCTGGTATTGCAATCATATGGTATACTATGGTGACTAGAGACTGATATATATAATAGATAAATATTTAACACCCAGACACAAAACAAACATCTGTGTTTATCACACAAATGTTTGTCCAGTGCGGGGATCGTACCCGCGATCTCTAGCGCAGAAGGCAGAGTTACTACTAACTGAGCTATGAGGCCAGACTTGCTTTCCTATATAAGAAACTTCAATTGGGCTGAAAAATATTTAATGTACCCTTATTCGGTGTTCCTAATTAGTATTAGGAACATCGAATTACATTACAAGGAAGTAGTTTAGGTGTACAACTTTAGACACACATTTGCCAACAAATATTTACACTACGCCCTTGGTGCGAAAGCGAACAAATAGATTATATACTGTATAATTATTTGTATGTAAACTATTTGTACGTATCCGTTTTAGGTATAATCATCCCATTAATTAGCCTGCGTATTTACATAAACGTTTGTGTGAACAGCGAGAGAAGTAGATCAAACATTATCAGGTATCTATTTGATTATTGGCTTATTTGTTTCACATTTTGCGTAAACGGTACAGACTACTTGTAGCTCTTTTTTTTTATACAACTAAGGTGGCAAATAAGCATGCGGCCCACCTGTTGGTTAGTGGTTACCGTAGCCTATCAGCGCTTGCAATACCAGAGGCATCACGCACGCGTTGCCGACACCGAACCCCTCCTCCTAAAGAGCTCTGGCAACCTTACTCACCGCAGGAACACAACACTATTTGAAACAAATAATGTTATTTGGCTACGATCTTCTGTAAGGCGGAGGTACCTCCCCAGACGGGCTGCTCCAATTAAGAACGAGAAAATCTCACTGTGCCCTACCTCCTCCAACTCTCCAGCTCTCTGTGTTATTCGGATTTATGGCATTTTTAATACATACAGTGTGATTCATTTTAATGTTATAATGGGACTGATGGAATGGAATGGATGGAAATCTCCTGTTTTGGGGTTAAATCAGTACAAACTCAATTATTCAGCTGTTTTAGATATCAATTTTGATGTCGAACTTCTACAATGAATAATAAGTTATTAAAATAATAAAAATACCAAAAACATATGTTTTGAAGTAGTTCAGCAAATCTGAATTACTTCCTTTTTCAACTTTTAACCACTAAAAATGAAACTAAAGGTTAAAATTTATTAATAAATTAGAATAAAAATAAAAATATGTGCACATTATTAAACATTGCTATTATAAAAATATTAAGTAAACGGTCAGGACTCGCCAATAAACGCCTAAGTACGCCAAAAATACGCCCAGGGAAAATTAGACACAGTAATCTCGAATAATAACATAAGCTCTAGCCCGCCGAGACGGTCAGTGAAAATTTTGGGTTTGCTTGTTCAAAATCGATTGTTCTAAAGCTAGTTAATTATTATGGTCTGCTACTGAATTTTCGCCGTTAGAAATGTTAATTAGATACAATTATAATTGAAAATGTCAATCCGTCCTCGATTTGCTTGTCCGAAGACTGCCAGAGATACAAAATGAAGACTCAACTTTCGTTCAAGAACAACATCTGCGTATAATCAGCCGTCAGAATGGTTTTGTTTTTGATAGGTTTCATGGATAAACGAAACTAATTAAGCGTTTTAATTAATCCTACCATTGAGTGTTTTGTTACCGAAAATATTGATTACCATCCTCCATTCTCAGTGCCGCAGCGCCTTGGGGTAATGATTCGAAATGCTTTTAGCCATTAAGTATTTATCTTCATCATTAAATATTAATTATATACAACGTGTTCCGTAAGTAGTACAGTATCCCGAAAGGGGCTTAATCTATCAATGATGAACGAAAAAATGATAGGCACCAAGCCGTGTTTGTTGCCTGATTCTTCTAGGCTTGGTCGCGAGGAACAGGCATAGCTTCACCTAGTTTTTAAGACGTTTCAAAGTGATCCCAGTGATTTTATTGAAATAAATGCCTTTTGAGTTGACTTTGACTTTATATAAAAAGAAGAAGTATTAGCAAACCACTATACCGTCCCACTAATATTATAAATGCGAAAGTTTGTAAAGAAGTGAGTATGTGCAGTTGTTTCTTTTTCACAACGGAACCTCTGAAAGGATTGGAAAAAAATTTGGCAGGTATGTAGTAAAGTGCCTCTTATAGCATATAGAGTTTTTTTCATCTGAGTACCAAGCGAGCTATTCTTGCCATGAGTCTATGAGTAAAGCAATATAATATATTTTTCATAATAAATGTCCAAGCTTACTGCTACAGTAAAAGTAAAAATCAAGAATGTAAAAAGTACGGGTTGAGAGTAATCACGAACACAGAGGCATTAAAGAGGTTAAGCATATCTTTTATTTCTGAAAGACGGGAAGGCAATAATTTTATCGTCTGAAAATTGCAGTAACGAGAGTTACCCTTTTATCCACTTTAATCATTTCAGAACTGATTTCGCCTATGGAAAATCTTTAGCGCTTGGGCCGAGAAACTTCCTGAAGATTTTTCTACAGGCGAAGTGGTGACTTGATGGCTTATTTGGTTAGCGCATCCCCGTAAATAGGGCAGGGTCGTGGGTTCGAATCCCACCTGAATCGAGAATTTTCGGAAAATCTCTACTAAAACCTTCTTGACACTCTAAACACAAGTATATTGTTAATTTTTGTATGATCTGCAAATATTTGTTTCGGGTCTGGGTGTTGTGGTACTCGTAGTTCCTGATACCCACAACACAGGCAATCCTAGTGTGGGGTCAGGACTCTATGAGTGACTGTTGGGTGTTATATTATTATTATAGTATTATATTATGCAGGAGAAGGTATATGCTTTCGAGGAGGCAAAGAGGCGAGAACTAGACCTTAAGCGAGACCAACTAAAAGCAAGGCCGCCCTCCAAAATACACTACAATTATGTAAACGGTACCCTGACGTGCGCTACCTGTGACCGCACGTTCACGGCAAAAATTGGGTACGCCAGTCACTTAAGGGCTACACATCAAGGCCCCTAAACTTGATAGAGTCCAAAGTCAAAGTCACTGTAGCCGAAAACGGCTAGGTGATTATATATATATAGTATTATATGGAGAAAAGAGATGAAAACCTTTTCAATTAATTATTAGAACTACCATAACTCGAGATTTGAAACAATAATGACGTTATCAAACATAAGTTCCGTTTACGTTATCAAATCATTCACGACCGCTTACCCCCATAAATAAACTTTGAAATCGTCTATTCGGATCACGCGCCTTCTCGTATCACGGATGAAACAACGTTCATTCAACAGCTAACTCACTTCATATCGAGAACGGAATTGGAGCGAGCTTATTGTATTCTTTGCAACGAAAAAAAACTGATACAGTTAAACGACTTCGATTAAAGATTCAGAGAGAAAATTCTCAGTACAGCAATTTCTATGAAATTGTTTCAGTCTGATAGCAGTGTGATTGCAATGAAAAAAGTTATGACTAAGAATATCAGCTGGAGAAACTACTCTATACAATTTAATGTACCTATCGTAATCTATTATTATTTAATCATTTTTTGCTGTTTATATGCTTTCCTTATCCCTCTGAACGAGCGAAAATTATTAACTGAACTAGCTATTTTCTTCTAACCTCTAAAAAGCTATAGACACAACAGTAATAAGTTGAGTAACTCAATCAAATCGGAACAACGGAGGATGTCCCGTCGCGGCATGCGGGTTTATTGAATACAGTTATCTAAATTGTGGGTTCTTGATGCCCTGGGAAGATTAAATTAACAGCTCTAGGGTTGTCACTGTCAAATTATTAGGCACTAAATTGACACTAGAAATTACGTAAATGTTTCCCCAGTATTACAAGTGAACGTGTCGATTAATACTAACACTATACAGGTCCTCATACAAATTCATATATTAATAAACCTGTGGAACTTAGATCTCGCGATGTCATACAAACAATCAACGCTGATTCTTCCAAGTTGTTACTGAAAAATGCGCTGGCTTCGCTCGCTCGATCAAAAAATGCAACAGTCTGATTTACAGGCCTGACCCAACACCATGTAATTTGTCTCATCGCGGGTGTTGAACCCGCATATGTAATATCCCAGCCGGGCACTCTTTCACCACGCCCACCCAGATCGGACTAAATGTTTTTAGTTTAAGAATAAGAATAATTTATTTCGATCACAATAAAACATTAAGATAAGAAACAAAAAGGTATAACATTACTGATACTAATAGTGACAGCAAAATGCTATCGCTATATCGTATCTAGGGTACTATAACGCTGGTCTTCCGTGACGCCAGTGCAGATTATCATGGAAGGTTATCGTTCTTTTTATTATTATTTACCCATATAATATCAGAAAAAGCACAAAAAAGGTATGAAAATAATACAGGTTATATTACCGCAACGTAACGTTAATGTGCAGCAGGAATTAGGAATAAATGTGCATTTTGTGAATATATTCAATGTTCAAAGTTCTTGGTTGAGATCGTTCCTTATGTATGGTGCACGCTAATACTGAGAGAAGGTACTTCAACATGACCCATATAAGGGGCATAGGGAACCTACGTGTCCTTGCTACCCCTAGCATATATGAAATTAACCGGTCCAATGCAGGCTTTCCCACGTTCCTGTGTTGTATTCCCCATAGACAGTGTCTTAATGCTCGGCTAATCCGCTTAATCGCATTGGTCTAGTGCTTTCATCGTCTTTTGATCCAAAGGTCGTGGGCTCGAATCCCGGTGGTGCACCAAAATCTATATATATATAAAGGAGTAATCCACTCACTCACTGACAGACTCATCACGAAAGCTCGGAAACTACTGACCTGAGGAGTCTGAAATTTGACACAGACATTCTTTAAAAGATGTTACCGTGCAATAAGATTAGATTTTGGAAAATTCAACTCCTAAAGGGGTGAAATGGGGGTTGAACGGTTGTATGAAAGTCCTATGTTTTGGAAGTTAGAGACATCAAAATCGGTTATCAGGGAGATAGTTCAAAATAATAAAATACCTATATAAGTTTTTTTGGAAAACCTACCCTCAGGGTGTGTAAACAGGGGATGAAAGTTTGTATGGGAATTGTTTATCTATTATGCCTATACAATTAAAATTTGGCACGCAGGTTCCTTATAGAGAGTTAACATTTGTAAATAAATAATCTTACAAAAAATCACACCCGAAGGGGATGAAATGGGGGTTGAAAGGTTCTTTGAAAGTCCTATGTTTTTCAAGTTAGAGACATAAAAAATCGGTATTCATGTCACATCAATAACAAAAAAATAAGACCATGACGATGACGGTGACGGTGACGGTAACGGTGATGTTGATGGTGACGGTAACGGGACGGTGACCAGACGGTGACGGGACGGTGATGGGACTGTGACGGGACGGTGACGGGACAGTGACTGGACAGTGATGGGACAGTGACTGGACGGTGACGGGACGGTGACGGGACGGTGATGGTAGGTAGAAGCATTATGAAGTAGGGAAATAGCGGATGGAAAAAATAGTCTGGGTTGGTGTAAATAAACAAATGCGGACGAAGTCGCGAGCGGGACAACTAGTATATTTATAATCGATAAAATTATATGCGCTTTAATTCGTGCTCGATACGGTGAAGGAAACCCGTGACTTAATCAGCTCCGCATGTATTGATCATGTCTTTCCTGTAAGGCCGACTAAGCTGAGAGGATGGTATACGTGCTGGGCAAGCCTATCTCATCTAAACATGTTTCACAACACTGCATAATTGATCTTGAATAGATGTAATAAGGTCTTACTTAATCCACTTGTAGTAATAGAGCTAATACAACTGTTGTTACCTAAGCATAGAATAGGTAAATAAGTTGGTCTAGTAGAAACGTAACTTGTACTCGCGCGTTAACTGGATAAAAGTTTCCTGTGTTTTCCACCTCTTTAACTGTTACCATGCAAAAATTCATGTTGATCCGTTGCTTAGTTGCTGCGTGAATGGAGAACACAACAACAGTTTTGTCGGTTGGTTAGTTTGTCTATCTTTCATCATTCACACTTTCGCACTTTCAGGATAATCCAGGTAACGCGCGAGCAAAGCCGCAGGCAGAAGCTAGTACATGATATAACCACATCCTACTACACCGCAATGGAACACAAACATGAATTGTTTAGTCTGGTAAGCTCCCGTTCCGAGTAGCTCCTCAGCATTTATGATCTCACGAACTTTGATGCTTCTTATAGTGAACTACGCTCGCAAATTTTACTTGGCTGTGATAATCCCGGCACAAGAATATGTCCCTCCATATCTACCTACCCTTGGATTTCGTAAGAGGCAACTAAAGGGAAAAGCTAGGGGATAGGCAGCAGCGTCCCCTATTTTAATTACTAGCCCTTAACTGCGCTTGCTAACCCTCGTACCCAGCAACGTCGCTCTGGTAATCTGTGGCCTACGTTCAACAGTGGACGTCCTATGGCGGAAATATTGATGAAATGATGATGTTTGGTCTAGCTAGACTCTACTTATAATCATATTAGGGTTATAGGACACGCATTTCGAAGAATACCTAAAATATGAGTTTCACTTCTATTTTCACCTTATTTCCGTAGTTTTGAGGATTCCTAATACGGCACTAAGCCTTTACAGCGATTAAGCTTTGACTAGTATCTGTTCAATTGATTCTGTAGTATTGCGAATCTGGTTGGCGCTTAGCACCCTTGTATATTTGCTAAGCTAGTAAATAGATAGCTTGTTGTGTAGCTTGTTATTATGGATTTATGCAACAAAGTGTGAGAGTCTCTTTTCGGTACTTACCTATGTCTAATTATGTTAAATTAATTAATACAATTTGGACAATATAAGCATCAACGACGTTTCCATTTCCATTTGCTAGACCTACGTCTTCGTGGATTATCGTGTATGCTAAATAATTCGTGACAAATACAATGAGTAGGTATAATGATTTAAACATATGTAGTTTTGAACAATTCAATGATGCGTAAGGTTCGAGTCAAACTTCTATAAGATATCCACTATTGTGAAACTCTAGAAACTGGAGGCGTCAAACAGTATTCTCAGAAGCCTATTATAGCCGTTCTAATGCATACCAATAACCAAAGGAAAGGAATTTGTTGAGTTATTTCTAAAAGCGGCCACTGAGACTAATCATAGAAAATGTTCTATGATTTAGCTCAGTAGGCCTTTTAAGAAGCATTTTGAAGTATTTACTTCAAAATGCAAAAGTTTTCGAAACAATTCTACAAACTCTGGGAGATATCTTTCCGATCCAAAGTTAGTGGGATCGAATGCCGGTCGTGCACCAATGGACTTTCCATGAGGAAGATTTATGAGCGCTCCACTTCGTGAGAAAACCGGCATGGCCTAGAACCTAAAAATTCGAAGACATGTGACATGTGACGAAAGAATCACATAGAAAAATATCTAGTAAGAAGAATCTCAGGGTTGGTACTTACGGCATTGCTATGCGTCTGATCAGTTTTGAGTTCCTTGTGATTTGAGAACTGGACGTAGACGGCTCTGCCGCGAAGCTGGGCGACGCAACCGCCGAAGTACGCGACCATCGCCACGGCTGAGATTTCCTCTGCCATTTCCAGGAAAGCCTGTGAAAAGGAACATATATTTGTAGCCAGGATATTCATAAATTCATTTTTCACATAAACAGTGCCAGCTAACTGATATAAAAAATGATTCATCATTCATCATCATTTCAGCCGTACGACGTCCACTGCTGAACATGGCCTCCCCACAGACAGAGCGAATTCCTATCATTTGCCCATACTCACCACGCAGGGCATGCGGGTTGGCGAGCGCAGTTAGAGCTATCGTTGTTAAAATGAGGGACGCTGCTGCCCATCCCCTAGCTTTTTTCCCTTAGTCGCCTCTAGGGCATCCGCGGATAGGTAGATATGGAGGGGCCTATTCTTTAGCCGGGGCCACCACGGCATAAAAATGATTAGTACGTAAATAATTAGACAAGAGTTCTGAAGTCCGACTACGATACCTTATAGTTTTACCCGTATAGTTTACTTAAAAAAAAGCACACATATTTCGGAAAAGAAACTTGATATGGTAATCTACCTTCGGATTTCTAAGTCTGTTGCTTTATGTCTAATAAAATAGACATAAAGTAATTACATTACAAGTACATAATTATGTATAGGAATCGGGCATGATAGGCTTTGCTAGTTTACGAGTAGTAGTTGGTTTTGTAACCGTTTCATAAAAGCTAGTCTACTCGTAAATTCATATTTCTTGCAATTACAACTAAATGACGTGTCGATGGCATACAGTGTTAAAGATGAGATTTTATACCTAAATAAGATATAGGTCGTAAGCATTCACTGGTGCGTGTTTTGTCCAATTTATTTATTTTATTTTGGCTGGTACTAAATTTTATTTCATCATTTTATAAGGTTTAACTTGTAAACAGAAAGCTTGATCATTATGGAAGAGGACTTATTTTGGAACTTATTTTTGAAAATACTCACTCAAATCCCTTTCCCATTTAGTAAATCCTACAACAAAATATTCCTAGAAACATACGCTGCATTCGCTCTGTACCCGGAAACCTCGGGCAAATAAACCTAACAACAGTCGGTCGTGTAATGCGAAGCACCTAACAGCGCTCGGGTTTGCGCCTATAGCGTCCAATTAATCGGCTTCGGCCCATCGTCCGTCCATGTTATTGAAACAAAAGCAATCCCGTACTACCACAGAACAAAGAAAACACCAGGTGAACTTCACAGTCTCAAGCTGCGTTTAAACGGCATGCGATATCTCATTTATAATTTATTTTTAAATGGTCCGTACTTCTACTGATTAGGTCAAGAATTTG
Source organism: Anticlea derivata (assembly GCA_947579855.1). Lineage (NCBI taxonomy): Eukaryota > Metazoa > Arthropoda > Insecta > Lepidoptera > Geometridae > Anticlea > Anticlea derivata. The sequence goes on from OX388262.1 coordinate 8,558,414, forward strand.
ACTATTAGGGGCTTGCGTTATCGTTGAGCTACATTGCACGGCCTCAAATGTCAATCTTAAAATTGATTTCAATCCTTTAAATAAATTGTAGACATATTAAAGATGCCATATCGCACGCTGTTTGAACAAAGCATTACAGGTCCAACAATCGTTCCAGAGTAGCCGAGCTTATCCAAAACAAAGATGAGATGTTCAAATAAAAGACAACCTCGTCCGTACTCGCAAGCGATTGAATCTTTTCCTTCGATATTTTGCAGTGAAGCTACCAGACTTGGCTTGGCTATGATTTAACGATGAGACCCTCCGTTGGGTTTGCGGTATCAATCGAAAATAAAAGTGAGTTAGCTGCTTCTCCGTCCACCACAAATAATAGGCGATCATTTCTGAACGCGCCCTCATTATCAGTACATGACCAATATGACCATTTCAATAGGAGAATTCGGTTACCTATTTCGCATAACCGCATCTGGCTTGGGCGATGTATGACTGTTTCATATATGAGAGCGTAGGTATAGCTAAAGCTATGCGAACGTAAGCCGCAAATAAAATAAAATTGCTTGCGGCTAATTAAAATTATGAATGTTATGAAAGCGAGCGCAGACAGATATCCAAATAAGCTTTTATACACACCATGCCACGTATCTTTAATCGTCGGGAGTGGGGAAGATATCAAAAAATAATAAATAATGATAGCAGTTTCTGTGTATGTAAAATAATGTAAGTCTGATGTAATTTTGAGGAGAATGATAAAATATTAGTGACGAATTCCAGGGCACATGCATTTATTTTGTGCTATTGGATGGGCTTACGGGCTATATTACATTATTTTATCACGCTTTCGTTGTTATGAATTCTACCTTACTATCTTTAGTTGGGTCTATTTTCAAATAAGCCTAAGATGTGTATATATCTTATCTCTTTCTAAGGAGTGTATGATCCAATCCGAGTTCCCTTCGTTGGCAACAATTTAATAGATTAGACAGCTATCAATAATCGTGCTTAAAACGGCACTGAGCTAACAATTCGGAACATAATAAAGAAACTGGAAGCATTGAAGATAAGGTAAACCGTCTACATCATCGTGGCGCACGATCAGAATATGCTGTTGGGAGAGATAGTCTGGTCGAAGATCGAGAATTAACGATTCGTCGAGGTTTGCAGCGTTTGGGCTTATTTTATACCTCCCTTAGGCGTATTTTGCATCAAGACGTGCACCTACATCCATATAATTCAATTGACACAAGAAGTAGAGCCCAGAGATCATGCAGAGCGAACACAATCTAAGTAAGCATTATTTCACGATGCGGTGGCGATGTCAACTGGACGCAGAGATCCTGTTCAAACGATTTTTGACTTCTTTTGAGGGCCTTTCTTATGAGTGTCTACACCAACATACCTCTAACTTAGAAGCACCTAAAACTAACATCCGCAGTTATATTAGGTTATCGAGATAGCCCCCAAAATGTACGAAGAAGACATCAACATTTAGCTCGAACGGATCGTACCTGCTACAAAAGGTCCAGAGGAGCTCATTTAAAGGGTATTGTTTTTCAAGGAAATAAAAAATATTAAATTTTACATTATTATTAAAAGATGTATGTATGACAAACAAGGTTATTCATAATATTATGTATAATATCCCGAATTATTCTAGAACCAATTGGCAATAAAGTTTGTTCTACGACTTTAGTTCAGTTTTACAAATCTATCCGAATTCAATCTATATTTTGTTCATCAAACGCCTCGGTCATCAATTTCGTGTACCAGCGTTGTTGACAACCGTTCGCTATCATAATCGCTGCCTTCGACGGATCGATGGGCCAAATTAATAGCGTACGGGACGCTCGTAAAATAGTGTCAACGCCTCTTTCGCTTTAATCACCGAGAGTGGGCAAAGTGGGGCGATTGTTCAGCCCACGGCCCACTATACGCGTTGTTTGCGCACCTCTCTGGCCAGGCCTTTGTAACTGGACCCAAGGTTCTACAATACTTCCATCATCCACTCTGGCTATGCGGTGTACTCGTATCATATTGATTGGTTTGTAGTTAATTACTAACGTATTGCACTAACAGATAACACAAACCCTATGCAATTTAAATTTGGAAAACAGCACACGTTTCAAGAATTGTCGTCCCATAACATTGGCACGATATGTTGATGTTATCTTAGGTGTAACCTACAGCGTGAAAAGAAGATTCGTTGCCCCCTCAGCTGAATAACCCAACAAAGCACTCGAGAAAAACTTACGCTTTCTACCTGAAGTGTCGGTAGTGTTGTGGAGTACTCCGAGTCAAAAAGGCGACCTCTCGTAGAAAAGGATTCCAATTGTTTCTCGTTCGTAGAGAGATTCTTTCCATTTACGCTTTATTACGTACTGGTGAGTTTTGAATGCTGTTGTGTCATTAGAACAAAGAAATGTGAAATGTTAGAAAATCATTATCACTTCTTATTTTATTACGATTTTGGCCCAGGTAAATTATTGATAGGTTTTTTAACAGAGTTTAAAAAAGGCAGTAGGTTCTCAAGTCGACTGTTTTTGTTTTTTTATGCGTGTATGATGAGAGATTTTAATAGATATACATTCATTAGTTTCGTAATAATTTTCGTATAGGTAGGTAATTGATAAAGTTGGTGTTTTTTCTCTGTACCTACGTGTGAATAATAGGGAGTACGAAGCACTTAATAACCTTATTTTTGATAAAGCTTTCAAAAAGAATAAAAGTTCTCCTTTCTCAAATTGAAGTCATTCTTTTTAGTTTTTAAAACGTTATTTATTAAACATTAAGTTAACATTATTATTTAACTTTCTTGACGAATAATTACATACTCAATAGTTTTCTAAAAATCTGTTTACGGAGAGTTATAAACGCCCCTTGATCATATTTGTAGAACGCGATAGCGTCATTGTCCAAACCGCACAACGAACGCACAACCTGCTTAAAAGAATTTGTTTTTATTTTGTGGCTGTAAACTAAACTCATTTGAAATTTGTCAGCGGTCTATCGTTAACTTCTGCACGTGCAACGGCGGTTGTTTTGACATAAAACAGGCAGTAAAAGTACCGTCACAACCTGCTCGGACGTAGTACGCTCGTGTGATGACGCTTACATGTTTTTTGATGGATTGCTAACCGTACCTTTATGGCTGTCTCGTCCTGTCCTCTAACCAAGCAAATGTGATGCATGCACAATGCACATTGCACATATTGTGGCTATCGACCGAGAGTCAGTTGTATTTAAACTTTTTATTTTTCCCGATTTTGATTTTGTCATTTGTGCATGTGCAATATAACTCAATGATGTCAAAAGCTCCTAAAAGTCAAACTCAAAATTAACCTTATTCAAAAGGCGCAACGATCATTTTGAAATACACTTTAGATGACATATCGCACGCCGTTTGAACCTTTCTTGATATAGAAATAAGCGGGTAACAGCTAGCTGATTATAAGTTAGAACATGCTAACGGTGTGCTTTCGAAGTTTATCTTATGTGCCTCAGCGATCATCAAAGCACCAACTTTTAACAGACATTGCAAGATCTAAGTTCGGGGCGGAGTTAATCGTAATTTAGCTAAGGATCGAGAACTTAAGATTTTTAAACACACTGAGTATCATATTTTAGCAAAAGGGTTTGTGGTCATAATTAGTTATAATGAAGTTTCATACGCGTTTATTATTTTCAGGATGAATTCGTGATGGTATTGAAGTAATAAATTCATATAAAATACGGTATATTTTGTGTCGGAAACAAGTAACATCTATTTTCAAACTTCGATCAACTTCGAGAGATACCCATCTATGTTAACACTCATTCAGGACCCTTCCCGTCCCAAATTGAAATTGACTTAAAACGTCATCGCGCCCTTTAATTTCCGCTAAATATAATTTCAGATGCAATCTCACTCGGGTTCAATTCCCAAGCTATGTCGGTAATGTGGTAAAAATGGAGGCGAACCTTTTGCGAATTTAAAATGTTCCCAATTCCATTTTGACCTGGTAATAGATAAATGTCGGTCGTTTGACGGGGGTAAGTAGGCTGTCGGTCATATCATGCTGGCTTGTCGGCTTTCGTGATGTACTTCGATGTATTTTTCGTTGTTTGGCAGGCCTACTTCAAATTCAAAGAAATTTTTATATAAAAATAAAAGACCCTTTTTGTGTTGGGATTTTTAAATAATCACATCAAAATACTTTTTTGTTGTTAAAATACTATTTTTTTTTTTTTTTTTTTTCGTTCATTTTGAGATGGCACGTATCGGCTATGGAACAATTTGAACATGTCAAATATTTCATGTGACGTTGACGTCCGCAGCGCAGCTTATTTTCTCGCGGACTATACGTTCCTATGAACCAGAGTAGACGCGCAGTCGCAAAGGCGGACGCGCTTGAGTATCCATTTTGTGGCACTTACCCATACATTTGACAAGACGTACCTTCCAGCCGGTGGTATCGGATGTCGCCATCGCGCTAGCAACTCATTGTGGATGAGACTTTAGGAAGTGAAACCAGCCTTAAAAAGTCATAATAAAACCTAGCACCGCACAATGGTCAGCGGCCTATTTGCGGCTGGACGGTCGGACGCGCCCCGCCCACTTGTTGTGTTTCCGGCCTCCATCCGCCTCAGTTACATGGCCGAGCTAATTTACTAAATGAGACTTGTTCTAGTTTGTTGAAACTTATCCTAGCTTGAACTATGCTTGCTTCGGTTCAGCCATCATCACCAGTTCATGTGAGATATAAGTAGTATTTGAATATCTAGAAGGAATTGAAACTCTGCTGCCTCTTCTTCATCCAAATCTTGATGTGAATCTCGTTTTTGACGAAATAAAAACCTTCTAGCTTCACAGAACTACTCGTATTTCGTAATGCTTATAATCGTGCCCATAATTTAATTACGAGGACAAACCTTAACAAACCTTTGATTCATCATCACCATCATCAACTTTTAGAAGACCACTACTGGACACAGGCCTCCCCCAAACCTTTGATAACAATAACATACAAAGCTAGTAAAAAAAAGAATCTTACCTGGTTTTTGCCTTTGAGCACGAGGACATTGGTGACTCTTCCGAATGGCAAGCCCAACTGTATGATCTCGGCTTCCGTCGTTTCGTTGGGAATGTTCCGTATGTGGATGACCCGAGACGGTTTGCCGACATTTTGTTCCAGTTTCACCTGTACCAAAAGAAACCACATTCAATATAACGAAACAAAACTCTTGAAACAAATATTCATATGGAAAGGATTTAATAATGTTAGAGGAAAAAAATACATCAATAGACAACACAAATTGAACCCCTTACGAGGTTAAAAGCTAGCACGAATACAGATAGCAATAAATATGGAGTCAATAACAGAAATCAAGCCAAGAAATTCAATAACCGTTCAAACGAGCCTATTACGTACTTAAATCGAAACGTAAGACTCAAAGAAGCATTTCCCATTCTCGAGAATATCAGTTAACGTAACAAGAGAACTAGAATCCGAATTAAAGAAACGAAGAACAATTAGAGCGGGGCAACTTCCCTTTGTTTGTGAAAGGATACAAATAAATTAAATAAATCCGTACGACAAGTATAATGGAGAACGTTCGGTACAAATGTAGTACAAATTGGTGGCTAATACGCGCGCGGCTTATGAAATGACCGTTCTAATATACATAAATAAAGCTAGCATTGTTGGGAGGCTGGATAATTGAAAAGTCGATGTAGTATAATTGTCGAGGCTTATCGGGACGAGCCGCGATGTGGGCGCTATTGTTCCCGCGAGAGCCTTTTGATTACGGCGCCCGGCCGAACCGAACCCCGAATATATTGTAGCTTTGTATGACACTTCACTTCGCATTGAGGTGAAAAGAGCAACCTGTACAGGCGACGCTTTTTATTTTGTCTCATCAAGAGTTTTTTTTTCAATGTTCACGGATTTTGTCTTAACAAATGCATTTTGAGCAAAATTGTATCAATAAGAAGAAACAAAACTAACTGGAAAAAAAAACCATGTCAAGCTCAGTCTTCGAATGGCACAATTGCCTTCAAATCTTCTCGTTAACTAGTTGCAAGATTTGGGGAGAGGCTATCTGTCTATCCCCCTTTTTACGTTCTTTGGTGGGCGGTGAAGCGTAGAGGTGTAACAAATGAGTCTAATGCCTATTAGTTCGACCTTGTTAAGTTCAGACAAAGTGAGCAACTGTTCTGATAAAACTGCAGGAAAAGTCGAAAGCTGTGCTTAGAGTTCGTTCCGCTTCGGGCTTTTACAGTCTGTTATTTTGTGGTGAAATGTATAAGAAGTAAAGGAAAATCAAGGTAAGTTTTGTAATGTTTTTCTGGGATAAACGAATTTAAAAATTCTATTGTGAATGAATTTTGTTCGAAATATTTCCTTTGTGAGCCGCATAAGAAAATAACCGCCCTGTCTAATTCCACAAAACGACTAACTAAAGGGGAAAATGCTCACCGATACAGATAATGTTTATTTTTAACAATCCCGATTCCGTTACGATCGACATGAAAGGACCCAAATCTCCGAAAATAAACAAATAAAAAATATTTTCAAAGTGACTTGCAAAAGGTAAGGTATAAATCGCGGCGCCCACGGGGGTAGATTTCGGCATTTTCTCTCGCGAAAGAAAACAACTGGTACGTAAAGAAGGACATTACTTTCGCTGGGTCAGGAAATCTGCGAGGTACGATTTCCACATCAGGCACTTTAAATCATCCGCTCCGTCTCACATTTCATCCATAAATATTAAATTTTGGCTCGGTTGCCGGGATAGAAAAAAGGCGATATCGCATGACATGAGTGCTAGGATTTCTCGGAATCGGTCAATTTTCCCGGTGATCGCGCCGGCCGTGTTTATTCTAACACTTATTTCTCAGTTGGGCGCGCGCGTTGTGCTGTCATTAGCTATCAGGTTCTTTGATACTGATCAATTTTGTTTTAGCTACGCGTTCGCAATTTTATTTTGACTTTCTACGCAATTCTGTTTTTGTTGATAAAACTGTGTTTACCGTGCTGTATTCACGTTTAAAACGGATACTTTTCCGAGTTACCTTTAAGTTTACAATGTGAATTATGTGGCGCGAAATAATATTTTATTCCAACAAATATCACTTTTCACTACGCTAAGTACCGTACGGGCCATATCATGACAAAATACGTACTACGCCACGTCTGTGTAATCCGCTTGTGGCATCAGGTCGCGACTGGGGCCCACTGGAATCGGACTTAGACCACTCTTGCGGTATTAAACGCGTTTGCGGATTAGATCTTTGCTTTTATTTGTTCTTTTCAGCTGAACCCAGCGTATGAAATCGTATTAGTCACTTCAGCCAAATTCTGTTTCATGGTCTACTTTGGCAAAACATATTTACACTACAAGGCCAAAACACAGGCTTACAACTTGCTGATCGTGTCAAAATATCATACCGAAATACCCAAGAAAAGTTCGTAGCCGGTGCTCGCTATAGTTTATCTTCTCATAACAGAGGCTCCATATCGCTATAATTCTTACAGGACGCGTCCCCCAGCTAATATAATTACACCTTTAATAATATATTAAACCCATCTTTCGTTTTCCTCTATAGTGGGGAAGTGGCATAGCCATAATGGACAATGACTGAGCGAATAAGGCCGGGAGAGTCCACAACAGGTAATCGATTTCGTGATGCAGACACGCTCCGAGGCCTTGTGTTGATGGAAGCTCAAGATAAGATATGGATTTATATCTTGAGACAGTATTCTTTTCATAGCGCGCGTTAAAATACAGAAAGAGAAAAATGAATGACTAAAAACTGGTATTTGTCAAAGGTGTGCTGGCAGTAAACACACTTTACGGGTAGGTCTTGTTTATTTTTTTAATACATAGTTTTATCAGATAATGTGGGACAAGGGCAGGTAGAAGAAGAAGTTTTATCAGTACTGTAAAAAGGCATTATTGTATCTATTCTAGATGATATTATATAAAGCGTGAGGTGAAACTTTTTTCTCACTTACAAGGCCCTGAAGTGCCTGGGACATGTTTAGATGTCCATATAAATGGCATGACATGTGTTAGACTTTGCCCAGCACCTACACTATCCTCCCAGCATAATCGGCCTTATCCACTGGAAAGACGTTTGGAGCTAACTCGCGGGTTTCTTCACAGTTATTTTCTTCACCGTTTTAAGCACGTATGTAATGAGTTCATACATTTTTCATTAGAAGAATCTATTGGTGCAAGACCGGGATTCGAGCCAACGACCTTCGGATCGAAAGTCGAGGTACTCCCACTAGGCCAACTCGGCTTCTGCATCAGTATTTATGTTTTGAATTAGATAATTGAAAACATCTAGGGCAGGGTAAATGGACTTCATGAAATTGTATTTTAACTATCGAAGTGGTATCAGGATGAACTAGTACCTCAATCGAGCGATCGCCACAATCCTTCATAGTCGGCAACAATTGGGATTAAGTGGAGCGTAACAACTTCGCTGGAAGTTTGAGGAAAGCCCAGGTATGGGGTACGAAGTATAAGACAATAGCTAGGAAACCAATGTCTATAGAGGTACTATCCATACTAAAATGAGATACAATAAACAGTTAACAACAGTGGGAAAGAAAACGGTGATAGAAACATTTTTGATATCCACCATTTTATAACCATATCTATCAAATCAGGCGGTAACACCCACTGCTGGGTAAAGGCCTCTTCTCTATCACGCCACTACCACCTCTATTTTATACCGTTTGATAAAATTACAAGCGAAAATCTTAATGGTTTGTTTGGACTGCGAATAGAAGATAGCTCTAGTAAAATAATGTTCGGCCCAAAACGATATGTATAAAGTTTGGTTAGTACGACAAAAATTTTGAACCAATCAAACGAAAGATCAAAGGGGGCAACACACGTAAGATGGCAATGTACAATTTATTCAACACAAGCCTTTAACCAAAAGAATTAACGTGAAAGTAACCAATAAGTAGGAGTTTGTTAACAACTTCCGATCTTTGGCTCTCCCAGTACAGTATACAAAGTATCTTGCACTGTGTTGCAGCACTATAAATAATGTACACTCCCTCCGACTCGATCCAATCGCTAAAGTTATAATCTTTTCAAGGGATCAGCGACCGTCATAATAACGGCCGTAATACAGCCATGGCAGCAACAGGAATTTACAATTTTTTAGCTAGTAGTTCACCCCGAACTGAGACTCAGACACTCTCACTCTGAAACACTGCTAATCACATGAACATGTAGTGCGATCTAGCTTATATGTGTTGTATGTACCTACCTATTATTTTTTACCCACTTGTTTCATGCTTACAACTTATAACCTAACATTCCTCTTAAATTCCTCATACCTATTAAGAGGTATGTTAGTCCTTTGCATCTAAGACAAACCTCTCTTGGTTTTTAGATGTATTCAACATATTCTGTAACTATTTTATTTAAAAAGAAAAACAATCTTACTAGAAGCTCGAAGTAAAGTACATTGGTTTTCTAATTTTCACTTTTTGTTATATCAAGAACTCCTAAATCCCATAAAATTCGTTTAAGAATGTATCAACAAAGTTCTGTTATAAGTCATCCCACTTTATATAAAATGTCTTAATAAAACCTCCACGGATTCAGATCAAAAAAATATATATGGCACATATTTCGATATATAGCTAATTCTGATAGCTCAACCTATCGAAATACCAAATTCATGTAGATCGTCCAAGCTGTTTGAGAGAGTTGTTTTCGCTTTGCTCTCTCGATAAATGGTTTCAACGCGCCTCTATCTACCGATCTCTATCCTCTATAACTGATACTTCCCTGTACGTCAGTTAGCGGCTGACGCTTTCTTACAAAACCACGGCTTAAAAATTGCATCCCAGTTAAATTTCAAGTGCATTATTACATCAGGAATCGCTGAACCCTGATCCGGCGGAACTTTTAATTGGCAGTTGAGTGGAATACTGTTATTGTATTGCATCCAAGGATCATTGATACTTTATTGAAACTCTGACTAAGCTGAGCAAAGCCAATAAACATTTTTTTACTTATTAGCATCTCGGTAGGTAGACATTGCAGTAGGTATCCGGTATACATCATAAACCTTATACTGACTTTCGTTAGGTACATTGGCTGATGCGAGAAAATTCAATTTCCGCCTTTATAATTTCATAGGTCAATCAAATTATCTTCCGCAGTTGACACTAGAATCTCTATGAAATCTAGGTAAAAAAATGTATTAGTTCTACTACCCACTGCAATCGACTGCCTTAGTAACTAACTATCAAGTAAGTAACTCCTACAAAACGATTTATCTAAGTTATTTAATTTTATGAAAGTGGAAACTTTCATAGAATCCGTCGATCTTACTAAACGTTATTCCATTACTTTATCGTTCACTATCCCTAATACCAGGTTCTCTCTAAGTTTAAGGTCGCTCAGAAAGATAATAAGGACTCGTGTTTCACCTACTTATTTTATTTTGAAACAAGATCATAAGTTAAAAAACTAAAACTACGTACATTAAAGAAATCGATTTTTTTTAGACTGTTATTACTGAAATATAAATTAGTGAAGAAGAAAGGTTATTTTTTGTGATTTTTATATTTATAAAATGTACTCGTCAAGTCTTTTCGTTTGATACCAAACAGGATATGCTTACTTTTTTTTGAGGCATGTGAAAGCATAAATCAAACCAGATTCACGTTTAGGTACATTTCATCTTTCGTTTAAATATACGTGTTACTGACACTGAGAACCCGTGTGAGGAAAGGCACCAGTGCGTCACACTCCTCTTCCGGTTTCTTTAATGCATAACGAATAAATTGACGAACTAATAAATATGTATAGAATCAAATAGATCGCCTTAATTATTTACATTGTAATCAACCCTTTGTAATGCTTTAAGGGACGGTTGTCACTTCCGAAACCTTAATTAAAGGTAAGTTCCGTAATTGCTTAAGAGATAAGTCGAAGTACAAACTCCGGTGTCTTAGAAGCTTTGGAAAATTAGGTATTGATAACATTTCCGAAATAATTACGAACAAAATATTTTCGTAATGGATTTTCTTAATTTTTTTTTGCCAAATCTTTGAATAAAATAATGAAGGATTCAGTAAATGTAACGTATACAGTTTCCTTAAAATGTTTATTTTGTCACATTAAAAATTAAGGTAAATATTTGTCCAGATTCACTAACAATAAAAATTATAACTTTTTATTTTGTTATTTTAAGATATTTTATTACGTCACATACGTAGTCCTGACCTCACACTAGGATTCCCTGTGTCGTGGTACGAGTTCATAGTACCACGACACACCCAAACCACACCCAAACCTGGAACAAATATTTGCAGATCATGCAAACATTTATCCCGCAACGGGAATTGAACCCGCACCCCTTGCGTCTCAAACGGGAAATTGCACGCATCGCCAACGAGGTCGTCTCAATACTTCAAATACTGTTTTTGAAATAAATATTCAAGGGGATTGATAGCAAAAAATAACCCTTACGGTACTTCTCTAAAACTGCTATATAAATCACACGTTTCATAAACTTTCCTTTTTGTGAAGATGTTTCGCGTTCTCGTCGTAAAATGAGATAGCTAAATGGTTAAGTATCCCCTAAAACTAGCAGTAAAATAGTAAGTGCTTCGGCAATGAATAACTTTATGAGAGTATTTGATTGATTGCCGAATTTTCTAGGAACACGGCGGTTCGCGCGGTTGATGTCTTAAAATCAACGTGAGAATTAGTAACGATGCCGTTGATGTTGTGTAGTTTATCATCAGCCTGTCGAAGTCCACTGCTGAACATAGGCCTCTATTTCCAAATGGTTGTCGGTTCTGCGAGCTATATGGGCTGCCCACTGCCACTTCAACTTGCTAATTCTGAGCGTGAGTCATTGACATTGTTTCTTCTACGGATTTGCTCATTTCGGATCTTATCACGTAGTGAAATTCCGAGCATAGCTCTCTCCATATCCCATTAGAGGATAGTTACTTAATTACATATTTTGAGATAAAAAGATTTAGCTTTAAAATATACAGAAAATAATAATTGAGTGAAGCTATTTAATTGTTCATTTGAGTAGGGAATAAAACTTGCGTTGAAAAAAAATACATAGTAAAGACGTTCTCTATCTCTTAGACAAAATACATTACGAGGCAAATTCGCTACCAAAATAAGAGTAAACAAACCTGTGCAAGGGAAGTCGTAACTCCGTAAGACAAGCTCGTAAATGCTTAAGTAGTGGTAAACGCAGTCCCCTACGGCGTCCTCTGATTTGATTGATCTTCACGGAACAGGCCTCTACGTTTTTACAGGACTCACGAAAATGAGGAAAAAAGTAGGGAACATAATTAATTACTTTATTTGGACATTAATGACCCGGTCAAATAGGACGAGGGTTGATTACTGCTCCCAGACGCTCCTTGTCTGTTCCAAAGAATTACGTTATAGCACGCTAATAAGCCACTGACTGTGGTAAATTTTCAAACGTTTTAAGGATAAGCTTTTAATTTTATACAAACAAAAACATCAGATGCTTCGTTTCTTTCAATATTTTCGCAGCAAGTGTTTGAAGTGCGACACAAAGGGGGAATATAAAAATATACTTTTAAAAAACGAGTCGCCATTCCGCCGATAGGACCAAATGAATATTCACAACGGCGAAGGAAAAGGGGTGTCGGAAAAAAAGGAGCGCCCAAATATTTACTCTGAAAAAAGACGCAATTGCAAAACCATAAAATAACAAATAAACTCGCGGAAAGAGCAAGGGACACGTCCGTATTTAATTATGAATTAGGGCCAAGCTGTAACGAGATCACAATGTAATTAAGATTACTGCGGCGTGGTTTTTCACAGCGGCGCCCCTAGCAAGTGAGAGTGAATGGCCGGCAAAACACAGCGAAACTGAAATGTTTACCGTGTTTTGCTTGAACTTGGCTCTCTTTACTTCCAACCGAAATAGAAAAAAGTGCGTCTTACTAATTACTGACACAGATGTGACATGCCATCAATCAATCTAACAGGAATGGAGTGGCATAATATGTACCTCACATACCTTCAAAAGGGTTCCCGCTCAAAAAGGGGTTTAAACCCTGATGAGAATAAATAAAACACTTATTGAAAACAAATAAACGGCTTCTCATTGCTCCGGAAATGTATATTGTTGTTTTTATCTTGGCATCAGAAAAAGATACCTGGAAGTTTTTGTATTTATTTTTCGAGAAAAACAATTATTCAAAAACCGTCACCTTCCCTTTGCGTACCGAGAATGATATATTTTACTTTTCCTAACATAATGACCGGTGACAGCGGGGAAAATAAACTGTCTGCAGGGAAAAATAAGAAAATGGCCTCATTTCAACGCGACTCTTTATTTATATTAAATTTTTGGTAAACTAACTTCTGAAATATAACTGACTGACTAACTGACTATCAGCCTACTTGAGTCCTTGGAAGACTAGATTTGGAAAGTAGCTCCTTGATGTAGCGTAGGATTGCACTGAGAAATTAATTTTCGAAACTCATCTCATCTCAGGTTCGAGGTCCGTGCACACTTTTACAGAATATTTACTACCATCGTTTTAAAAAAATCCTCAATATTTGCACGCATATTGAATTACGTAGCGAATCAATTACCTTGCTGTATGTAAATGGAAGCATGATCACTACACATTTCATTAGTAAAATAGACCCTTTAATGGTAGATGCAATCCATTCCGTGCGTTGTAGGTGCCCTCCACAAACAACTCTTTGTTTGCACAGCAGTGAACAAAGTGTACATGCAAAACTCTACCCGTATTTGTGTAAATACACTATGAAACAACTGTGCAACAGGGAAAAGACCCGAAAACTCAGCGACCTTGTTTGTTTTTATAACGGTTTCCTTTCTGCGTTGATTGTTTTCTGCTCTTTGCCGTGTATGTGTGGTAACCAGAAGTCATCATCAGCCTATGAAGTCCACTGCTAGATATAGGCCACCAAAAAAATCCATGACGAACATGAGTCATGAGCATTTTCCATCAAACGACTTCCCGCAACTTTAACAATGTCATCGGTGCATTGGATGGGGGTGCCTTCCAACACTGTCGCCCGATTTAGGCCTTTATATAAAGGTAGTCGGTTTTGCGTGCTTTTACATCTTTATGTAGACGTAGCGCTAACATATATTTCAACCGTACGTCAGACGTCCACTGCTGAGCATGGCCTCCCCCACAGACAGAGCAAATTCCTTATCATGTGGGGTATTTGCCCATACTCACCACGCTGGGCATGCGGGTTGGCGAGCGCAGATGGAGCTATACAAGGTGATTCATAACATGTATACCATCCCGAAAGGGGGTTATTCTATCAACGAAAAGAAATAATATTAGCGAAAAAAAAACATCAATATTAACATTTTTTTTATTTTTTTTTCACTAACTTTCTCATATTTGCTATTTTTGATATTTTTATCATCTTAAGAACTAATAACTAAACGTACAACAAGTTCGCAATCAAGATTGCTACCTAAAACAGCTGATTTAGTGAGTTTGACCTGATTTGACCTGAAAACAGCTGATTTTCGATCGAGTTTTTTCAATGAAAAATGTCGAATTTCCAAAAGTCCTAGAACAAACTTTATTGCCAATTGGGAGTAGAATAAGCCCCTTTCGGGATGGATTACATATTATGAATCACCTTGTAGTTGTTATAATGAGGGACGCTGCTGCCCATCCCCTAGCTTTTGTCCCTTAGTCGCCTCTTACGACATCCGCGGATAGGTAGATATGGAGGGGCCTATTCTTGAGTCATTCCCGCTCGGTAACACCCTGTCGTCAACACTGTTGACGAATGGGAAATAAAAAGTTGCACTCGTTCACAGTGTTGACGAACGCAACTTTTTATTTCCCGATCGTACCTACCCATCTAGTACAAGAGTCAATATATTTTTCAGGGTGTTACTTCGCGGGAATGACTCCTATTTTTCAGCCGGGGCCACCACGGCTAAATTTTAAAATAGACTGATTTAGTTCATAACTTACGACCTTCTTGATCTTATATGAACTGTAAATATTTAGACGCAAAGTATTAAGTTACTTATAAAATATTGGATGGTAATCTAAAAGAGTATATTTACTTATCATCGATAGAACATCGTTTCACGTCGTACAAATGTAATTTTCTTCGAGGAGTGAGAGAAGAAAATACTTGAGGAAACAGGATAATGTAGGTTTCTTTGTTGATTCACCTTGTTTTATGGAAATTGTGTGAGGAACTTTACTTTGAGAGCACTCATATTAGCTTGCACGTACCAATTTTCAAAAATAATCGAAGTTATTAATCTAGTTCCGTAGAGCGGAAATTATTATTATTATTATTCATTTATTTCAGATCATGTCCATATTAAAGTTACAAATAATAATCACAATCAAGTTTTAATAATCAAATCACACATTACACAAAATTAAAATAAAATCAAATAAAAACACATCAAATAAAAATAACACAATAAAATAAAATAAATGCTTAAAACCTACTTGACGAAGATATTGCGATACTGCTCCGACCCCAGCATTACCTGCATCCATTTCGCCTGGATCGGACAGTCCGGTCGCAAAACAATCATCTGCAGTATGCCGTTGCCGCTGATTCGCGTACGCTGGAAAAGGGAAGCGACTTTCTTGCGCATAACCGCATGAAAGCCGTCCGTGCGCGCCTCCGCAAACATCCCAGATGCGCTGCAAAAGCGAGGCAGCCGCATCAGCATCCTGAAGATGTTGTTATACTGGACACGCAAAGAATCGGCAGCACGGCGAGTGTGGTTAAGCCAAAGGCTGCTCGAGTAAAATGACTGGCAGAAAGCCTTAAAAAGAGTAACTTTCACTTCATTCGAACAGCGAGCAAACCTACGAGCCAGCATATTGCCCCGGACTGCCAACGCTCTGCGCTCTCTCTCAATATCTTCGGAAATAACAAGACATGGTTATCGTACTCGTATATGCAGCCATGGCACTACCAAGTTAGGTAAGTAAGTAGTGTCTCAGGAAATGTTTTATTTTATTGAAAAACGACGTTTTGTTTCTCATAAGTACGCGCAAAGAATGTAGCACTTTTCTCTATTCAAATTTTACAGCGGGCAGTAATGATTTGAATTTGGAATATGAATTTTCTAATACTCCTAGATATTGTTTGAATAATGTTACTGGCCGGTGAGAAGGGGCAGGCGGTGCATGTCACTGACGCATTGAAAGACGCTGCCTGAATTAAAAAATAAAAGACGGCAAATTACTCTGTTATGAGAATTTAGATGTTTCGCAATTAATTTCAAAAAATGTGTTCGTTTAGTACATAGTGATAGCTTAACATGAATACCTAAAAGTGTTAAATAGGCGCAAAAAATGTGATAAACAATCTAATACCCACTAAATCCCGGGAATAAATTAATATATTCATGAGTTACTTCTCATTTAATTTTCTCATAGGGGGAGGTGAAAAGTAGAGTGTACCTATCGGGCGCAAAATATTGTTTCCTCTGGCAACGTACCTAACTCTTAAGTAAATTCCATCGCTGCACTCAGGTTTTTACTTAAGAATCACTCGTTGCGCACACGATCCCACTTAAGAATCTTTCCTTTCACTTTCACTTTCGCTCCGCAATGGATTCGAAATAGCACCCTCACTGTAAAAATATGATTTTTCTCCCTTAAGGTACAGTATCTACTATTTACTTTCTTCAATACTGATAAGTAGTGTCGTGGGTATTTATAAACAGGGCTCTTAACTTCACTAATGGGAGTTTACTTGTTTTTCTTTTCAGCCAAGAATAAAAATACAGGAGGTGAGCAATAGCACTTCTCTAATTAAGGAAGGCTAACAGATATAAAACCGCGGGTTAACAAAGGCGGAATCGGGTCACGGCTGATCGTTTACGAGATTAACTTGCCAAAAATCATCAAATTCAATTTCTTTTCAATATGTAAAAATTCAGTATCGGCAACCAAGGGAGAAGGGGGAGAGATTAATAAAAATTTGCCTCTCGGAGCCTCTGGGGAAGCCCCTTTATGGCACGTTGGCTTTTTATGAGCAGCCCTTTATTTTAATACTTATTACGGTTTCGCGATTCCGTCGTTTTATCGTTTTATCTCGATTAATCGTTTTTCGGTTAATTACACAATTCATGTAGATATGACTTTTGGAGGAAGCTATCGCAGATTTCAATTAGAGCATCCGACGCAATTTCCTGGATAGTGATTTAAATGTAACTCCAAAAGCAATAAATAAAATAGCTTTCCCTGCGACCGATAATACTCAGTAGGTCGATTTTAGGAAGAGAATTCACAGTGAGTAAAACATCAAAAGCTTGACGAGACGGCCAAGATTCATTGATAGAGGTCGCGTTCATTGATAGAGGTTCGATTCCCGCACTGGACAAACATTTTGTGACTAACACAGATGTTTGTTCTGGTCTGGGTGTTAAATATATATCTATTATGTATATCAGTCTCTGGTATACATAATGGTATAATGGTCAACTGATCCCAAACTAGGCATAGCCTGTACTATACAGGCTATGCCTAGTTTGGGATCAGTTGACCGTGTGTGATAATGTCCGGAATATTTATTTATTTATTTATATATTATGAAGACTTTTTGATGAACAATAAGAAACAGGTATGAAGACGAGTAGGTAAGCTTTGTTTTTATATCGTGACCTTTTCTTTAAAGTTACACAATGAAATTGAAAAAGTTAATTGTAGAGTGGATCTCAGAAACCTCATAAAGATGGCCTCTGAATGTCCTAGTGCTTTAAGAGACAGGTTAAGCGCAAAGGGACGGACCTTATTTACTTTTCAATACGACTGAAATCACAAAATCGCTCGGGGCTTCAAGCTTCACAATGTGATTTTGTGATTTCGCCGTATCTAAAAGTAATAAGGTTGAGTTTCAATGTTTAGCGAGTCAGTCGCTTAACCGCCAGTCCGCCTCTCGACGCTGACCCTATGACGTAACAATATTCAGAAGACAAATACCTTTTTCGCTGCAGAGTCTTGGTTGTTGTTATCTGCGTGGTGCGGAGCGGCGGGCGCCATGACGGTGACGCCACTCTGCGAAAGAAGCTCGTCTGAGCCCCTCTGAAAAGAAAGAAAACATTTTTAACAGTGTGTTTGGAATCATCCTGTAAAATAACAAGCAAAAGAGACTTGCTAATCAGTAGATACAGTCACGGGTACCAATACAACTAATATTATAAATACGATAGTTTATGAGGATGTTTGGATATTTGTGGTTCAATCACGCCGTAATGGATCAACCGATTTAGATGATAATTGGAATAGATAGAATTCTTTACTAAGAATATAATAGCTCCTATTTAAAAAGTTACCACGCTAGTGAAACCACGAGCCTAAGCTAGAAATGGTTTATAAAAAACAATCTATAAATTATTAAAGTCTCGAGTGTTACGAGTATGATCAGAAGCATGACGACCTCAAAATCGTAAAACACAACCATAATTTAGTAATTCATTAAATTTGCAGTTACAATTGAGTTAAAAACCATGTAATTACTATGTAAACAACATAATTAATGCACGAACACAATGCAATTTCTATTTGCATACTACCTAGCTCCTATTAGGAGGCTGGTAGGCTAAGATTATTGCTTTTAAATGTAGGGTTTATGCTACCGGATGCTTTACAATATGACACCCCATCTGATTTATATTACCTAATTAAAAAAAGGTAAATAATATAAATTTAAAGCAATTAAATTGGAATTACCTTTTAAAAAAAAAATCTTGTATCCTTCAAAAACGGTTTTATAATATTTATTAACGAATCAGATACTTAAGAAGTAAATTGTCGATTTCAGCCACAAATGAGGTAAAACAGCATCGTTTTCGCAAAAATTATACATAATTTTAAATATCATCATCAATAGTTTCCATCGCTCTGAAAGATTCCATCGCACGGAGACAGTTTTTTTCCAAAAAGTAAGTAATTTACAGTAAATTTTTCAGTTTTGCAAGATAAAAAAATACTTTCCTTTCATAGACTTATCTTTTTATTAGGAAAAAACCGTTTACAGAGATAACGTATTCAAAAAAAAAAATACTTATTATCCGTATACGGCCTTGGGCACCCACTAGTAAATAAATAACTTGTTAAAAATGTACATATGTGTATATTTCAAAGCTATTCATTCGAAAAGCTTGAATGTAGAGAATGGTAAGCATACGAACGCCGCGCCCGAGGGCGCTCGAACTCCATCGCGATAACTAAGTTTAAAGCTTGCGGTATCAGATTTGTTGGGCAATGCAACTCAGTAGCATGTTTCCACAAAAGGACGAACAGATGAACCGTTGCACTATTTGAGGTGCACCTTGCTTTATATTGTTAACGGTTTTTTCAGTTACTGCATCTCGTATGCTTCTCGTGTCACTGATTGTTTGGTCATCGTACATTAGCGCAAAGAACAGACTGAGGTATGTTGGCCTTACGGTGAAATCTCGCTCTTTTCATTGACATGTCACATTCCTTCACCGTTAGCAAACATTTTTGATGATCCATTGGTGCACGATCGGAATTTAGACACAAAACCCTTGGATCGGAAGACGGATTCACTACCACCACTACATATACAACAACATACGTAGAAAACCACGTTGAAAAACGTTGAATAAACTATTTTCTTTTAATAACAGTAGAAAAAAAATGTTGAAAAATACTTGTAGTAATAAATATTCCGGACATATTCACACGGTCAACTGATCCCAAACTAGGCATAGCCTGTACTATGGGTACAATCGACTGATATATGTAATAGATAAATATTTAACACCCAGACACAGAACAAACATCTGCGTTTATCACACACAAATGTTTGTCCAGTGCGGGGATCGAACCCGCGACCTCTAGCGCAGAAGGCAGAGTTACTACTAACTGAGCTATGAGGCCAGTCAAACAGTCAACAGTGCAACTCTTTCAACGTTCTTTCTTGTTGTTCCACCATAAATTTCATTCGTGATAAAAGAAAAAACGATTGATGATTGCTTTAAAATAAACTACGTATCTCTGCAATTTTTATTGTGAAAAATGTTATTTTATTTGAGGCAATTATTACTCGCGCTCTACGAAAATACTCTAAGGAATAGGTCTACGAATGCATTGTTTCATGAAAATCTTTCCTTTGTGTTGAATATTATTTTATGGACTGATGATTTCAAAACTTAGAATGCAACATATTAACCAAAATTTCAACCTAATTTCAGACAAAACTGCTAAATATGAGGCTTACGGCTAAACGTAAGCAAGATAAATACGTGGGTACCTACTATAATATTTATTTTATTGTTTACGTTCCGCCTCCCGGCACAAGTCACCGATGAAATAGGAGCTGTCATTTTTCTACAAGACTGATGCGTTCGGCTTTATTAAGTGTCTCATGATTGATATCTTCGCGTGGCAGGTGGGAACAACAATGGCGTAGTGAAAAGGGGAGGAACGTTTTCAATGTACTGTTTGGCATTATTATTTTCCTAAAATGTATGAATTACTAGGAAGAGACCTAAAGGAACTGGCATAAGAAAGGAACTTATGAGCAAATATGTTAAATAAGCACCTAGTCTTTTTAACTCAGCGTTTCTTTCAACATATGTAGTTTACAAACCACTTTTAGAATCATCATTGCAACTTGATCAGTAAACGTAGGGTAAGTTAGCAGGGGGCTAATAACGTTGGTTGAAAATGGTTTTAATTTTACAATAACTTTTTAATTTGAAGCCAAGAAATCAGGGTTATGCTCGACTTCTCAGCAATATTTGCAACATTGAGACACATTGAAATCAAATTCCTATTTGTTATGAGAGACTACTTTGTAGACATGTTATTCGGCAATTTCAGTTCCACTATAGACGTTTTACACCCCATCAAATTAAGTTCCAGTGTAATTATGGAAACTAACAACTGTGTCAATGAACCATTTTTACTGATAGTACTTTATTAATCTAACTTTAATTATATAATATTATACTTATAAAATGTACAAAAGAGTTTAGATAATTATAATCACAAAAAATACGCACTCAACCTCTCTTACAGCCACACCTTAAGTTCCCAATTAAAGTTAAGGGGCAGTAAATTTTCAAAAAGCATAAAAAATATAAAAGAGCTTTCAAATAAATATTTTTAAATCTTTCGTAACTAAATTTTAGGCGTATTATGTGTAGGTATAAGTTTATTTAGTTTACGCGTTGGCCTAGTGGGATGTAGGTACCTCGACTTTTGACATAGTGGATTCCAGTCCCAGTTGTGCAATAATGAATCGGTCTGTTCGAAAGTTTATATACGCATTGATGATGATGATGATGATCTCCTAGCCGATTTTGGCCATGGCGACTGTATACGCATTA
Source organism: Anticlea derivata (assembly GCA_947579855.1). Lineage (NCBI taxonomy): Eukaryota > Metazoa > Arthropoda > Insecta > Lepidoptera > Geometridae > Anticlea > Anticlea derivata. The sequence continues at coordinate 8,579,787 of OX388262.1, forward strand.
ACAAGTGCTCAAAACGGTGTGGAGGAATACATCGTGAGGAAACGCCGACTAGGCTGAGGAGATGGTATATTTGTTGGGCAAGCCTCCATATCAACATGTCCCAGGCACTACAGCGTCCTGCAGTGCCAGTACAGTAAAAATATCCACCTGAAGCTGCATGATGTAAGAAGTAAATACAGTACAAGTTTGTTAATACTTGGTCCCTGACTCAAAATCACTATTTGAAATTTAATCTGGAACTGATTGTCATAAGACAGTCTACCTTTACTACACTTCTATACAAACCCGTAGCATCATTTGTACGTTTGTTTTATTACTCGCTTGATTTATACCACGCCCGGTGCGTTTAACTGCTCAGGTCTGTCATTTCGTCGTCTTAAATTGAGATTGATCCCAGCAAAGGGAGCCCCGACGTGTGCGATATTGTATTTTTGTTTTGTTTAGATCCTTTCTTGTGACGTAAACGCATATGCAAAACCGTTTGACGTAACCTTATTTTACAGGTTATTGCGTTTGCTTTGAATGAGTTGAGAACAAGAGTCATTTTGTATGGGTTGTAGAAATGTGTTTTGTGGGTAGCTTTTTTCGCATTTAACAACGTAGGTGGCGTGGCGGGCATGTCTCCGTCTGAGACGCGGGCGATGCAGGTTTAATCCCCGTGTCGGGACATAAGTTTGCATGATATGCAAACCTTTTATTAGGCCAGGGTATCGAAAAGGAAATATACTTTTCATCTTTAACTAGTGGTTCGCCCCGAACTGAAATCTCGCGATGTCTGGTAAAGGTTAGTGCTTCGACGGATAAACTTTGAAAACCGTATATTTACCATGGTAAAACTAATATCCAAACTAACCTGAACAAAGAAGTAATTGAAACTCTACCAAATGGGAGCTCACGTTATACTGGTTTTCTAATTCCACTATTTTTGTAGTATTATATTCCAAAAACAAAAATGTTGTATTTTTTCGTTTCGCAACGTATGAAAAAAGTCCTTTCAAATTGCCCCACTCCATCTTCTTGTATAACTTTTTATTAACCCCCTTTTGGACCCCTTTTTCTTGGCCAATTTAGCTCATATTTTTACCAGCAAATCTTGATGATACAAATTGTTGACCTACTCAATTAAATGCAGATCGGATGGACGAATCGAAAGTTATGCTCTAACAAATATACATACAAGTATACAACGCCGATTCGTCCAAGTTAATTTAGAGAAAATAGACTTCTTAGAACCAAAACTCTTTCTTTCTAAAAACTTTCTCTACATTGACATAACATGAATAAGATACGGTAACTACAAATATCAGCGTGCGGATACTGCGGTAAAATGAATTCCACCTAAGTAGGTATTGGTTCTTCAAAGATGGTATCTGGCTCCGCTCTCGAAAGAAACTGTGGATCTTTTCCTAACAGAAACGTTTCTCCAATATGTCATTTGAATGAACTCGGCACGAACTTGGGGGAAGTAACAGCTAGTCCATTCTATAGCTCATTCAATAAATTCGTAGATGTGAACGAAATGAAGTGCCGAGATAGAGCTATAAGCTATTGAGTTACTAGTATTTTCCGAAATCGCATGTTTTGGTTGCGTTATTCGAAATTAGACAGAGAATGAGAAATGACAAATGTTCTAGATAATTGTAATAAATGAAGAATATTTTTTTGTAAAAAATATGACTTCTAAATTTGCAGCGCCCTAACAGATTCTATCTACTTACCTACTTTATGCTAAAAAATACCATCTAAGCTGACTATGTACATGGAGCATGAATAAATGAAATTAATGAGTTAAGAAAATAGGCTATTATTTATTATATTTTTAGGGAAAAAATTTCAGCTACTTTAATTTAAATTGAAAACGAATCATATATACAGCATGCGTAGTTTTCAATATTATAAGATATAATATTATAATATATATAAGAGCTTTAATTATTTTCCAGAAAAATACAACAAGTAATAATTTCATTGTGTGTTTTTGTGAGTGCATCAAAAAATATCGATAGACACACAGGTTATTACCACCCTTACCTGGTCGACTTACCACAGTGTCAAACCAAACTCTTCTGCTCTATTTTGATTATAAGTACTGGCAAAGAGTGGAACGATCTGCCTGCGTCTGTTTTCCCGGATGAGTACAATCTAGGAGTCTTCAAATCCGGAATATTTATTAATTCATTTAATAAAAAAATATACAATTATATTTGTATATTTTTTTATGGATATCTATGTGGTCTATGGATAAAAATAATTGACCAACCTGTTTTTTTTTACCGTATTGTTTATATCTTATATAAGTGACCGGGAAGCCATGGATAAGGGCAAGACCTTTCTTTATGGCATTTTTGAGGGAGACCTTTTTTCAGCAGTGGACTTCATCAGGCTGATGATGATGATGGTGAAGAGAGAAAGCTTTTCCTCGGAGTACAACATTGAAAAATATCGGGCATATAAAATATACATGAAGGAACGAATCAGACCCATTGGCATATAAGATAGCAAGGACCCGAAATGATACGTTTACGGTCAAAGAGAGTTCCCTCCATTGTTAGAATCAATAAGGATAATGCATAAGTGGTATTAATGCTGTTGCTGGTAGTTTGGGAAAGGGGTTTTACATATTCGTGGATAATGGGTTCAAGACCTTTTCTGTTTTTAGGGTTACGTTATCAAACAAAAGGTATAATGGAAACCCTTATGGTTAGCCTGCATAGTTTCCATTTCAGAACTATGTCACCTCATAAAAAATAAGAAAATAAGATACAATTCTGTACATATCTGTTTATTTTCTGAACTCACGCTCGGAACGCGAGTTAAAAGCACGCTTTTTAACCGACTTCGAAAAGGAGGAGGTTCTCAAGTCGGCTGTTTTTTTTTTTGTGTGTATGTTACCCGATTTCTCCGCCAATTGTAAACCGATTTTGATGATTTTTTCGCTGGTGTATAGAGATCCCGGGATGGTCCCATATTAATTTAATTCCATAATCAACTACTTTTCCCGTAAAACTTAAAAAACCGTCATAAATCCGTCATCATCTCTTGAAATCACGACTTGCCGAATTTTTTTTTGTGGACTAGTAGTTATCCCCGCGACTTCGTTCGGTTGCTGCTATTTTTATATAAACTTTAACCTTAGGGGTTGTGTGTCAGGAATTACTTTCTATGCACCCATACGTTACAACAGGAAGCTACTTTCATACTCTTAGGACTTTTGGTTAGGCTCTGCGTTTGATTGTCAAACAGAATACAACTACCACGTTCACGTCAGTCAGTCAGTCAGTTAGTACCGTAAGAGTTATTATTTATGATGAATGAATGACATACTAACTTTGGTTATTTGTTCGAAAGTGTAGGTGGCCAGTGCCATCCTCAGTAAGCAAAACGCAAAGAGGTTGAATAAAAAAATCTCTAGCAAAACGACGTGAGATCGCTAAGTTCTATAGGATGGCTCCCAAAAAGGTTCTTATCCTATTTCAAACTCTAAGGTCTTAACGTTCTAGCGGCTTTTATAATAATCTTGTAGTCAATATTCAGGAATCCGAAGTCGGTTTTTAGTTTTTGTAAAAAATATCTTATTTATTGACAAGAGAAGCGCCTGGGTCTTTAAAAACGCTAGGTATAGAAGAAACTATAGTCAACACTTAGTAAAAATATTTTTTAGTTAGCCATTGCGCTCGCCATAGTCTGGTTTCGGTGCATCGTTCGTAAGAGAACAACAGCTTATAAATAAGTCGGAATAAAATAATCTTACACTTATGCAACACAATCATATAAAACTCATGGAAACATAAAGGAAAGCATAATATCAACGACTAGTAGCTGCTTCGCGATTTTTATAGAGGTTGTAAACGCGACCGAGAGCGCTATCGATGTCATATCAAAGGTTTATGTGCCACTATTCAAAGATCATTAATTTATACCATACGCTGCTGTTTTATATTGATTCTTGAATGCCTGTATGTTGAATGCATGTAAGTCTAGGATGATTTAAACGAATAAGCATTTTTTATTGATATGAATTTTGTTCATTCAAGATTATTTTTATGTAATTATCCTGAGATGGGCTTATTCTACACCCAATTTTATGGAAATTCGTAATGTTTCATTGTAAAAACACCATGCAAAAATCTGCCGTTTTGGGGTCAAATCAGTTCAAACCTATTATTCAGCTTTGTTAGGTAGCAATCTGGATGTCAAGCTTCTCGTACGATTGAAGATGATGAAAAGACCAAAAACAGCTGATTAAAAAAGTTCGTTACCAATTTGCACGGCAATGTTTTTTTTGTTAAAGCTTTAGAATAAACAACCCCTTTCGGTTTTGCGGCACACATTATATAACTTTTTTTTGGCCAAAATCGGCCATTTGCCACGCATTCTAGATTCGATAACGTCATAAAAACCGTTGCAGAAACAAATAATATTTTTCTACGTCTTTGCCAGTGTCCAACACCTAATTTACACGCCAATTTTTCTAGGCCTTAAGCTAGTCTGATTAATTGCGCCGGCAATGGTCCTACGATATACCTACCCTGTTGTTTACCATGTACCCCGTTTTTTTGTACAACTAAGGTGGCAAACAAGCTTGCGGCTCAATTGTTGGTAAGTCGTTACCGTAGCCTATGAACGCTTGCAATACCAAAGACATAAGGCATGCGTTGCCGTTTTTTTTTAACTTCCGAAAGCGAAACACTACCACTGCCGAAAATAAAATGGCAAAGGTGAACGTGTCTAATAATTTTTATGGCGATTTCACAAGCTTACAGTCTGATTTAACTCGGCGTGTGTATTTTATGATTTAATTTAATAACTGACGCTGAAAACGAGGATTATATGCTTTTTATGCGAGATAAAGTACTTTTCATTAAAACAAATATGTGACAAATTTGTATACTACTTACTCTTTAACTTTAAGGTGCGTCCTGCACATCTGCAATAGGTCACGAGCTGCACGCAATCCTAACGAATAGATAAATAAAAAACCCAACTGTCACATACAGTCCTGACCACAAACTAGGATTCCCCGTATCGTGGGTTTGTGAAACTACGAGTTCCGTGGTACCACAACACCCAGAATCGGATATTTATATAAGATATCAGATATTTGCAGATCATGCAACATTTGTCCCACAGCGGGAATCAAACCCGCACCCCTTACGTCCCAGACGAGCACACAAAATGCATTACATTTTCATTACATAAAAAGTTATTAAGTACAAGATTTTAACTGGTTTAAAGTTTAAGCTTGTAATAACTTTTAACAACCACGAGTCGTTCTTAATCAATTAGAAAGAAAAGCTACGGTAAGTCAAAGAACGTTGAAAGCAATTAAATTAATTGCACTTTAGACCGACCAAGCTTTGTGCACGTAATAATCAACTATTTCACAAAACGATTCAGCAATTAGATAAATTTCATACGATTCTTATGACTCGTTGCCGACGTCTGTATTTCCGAATACCTATAATTTGGGTGTCTTCTAGACCAGAGTGAATAGGTTTCTTCTAGGCAAACGTGCTACACCGTAGACCACATCATTACTTAACATCAGGTGTGATAGTGGTCAAACGTCAGCCAATTTTGTATAAAAAAATAAAAACTAGCCAGTGAAAGCCCCCGTTACTCAGTTCGCTATTTTTTTCATTCAAACTGCAACCCCCGCTGCACCCTGTTGAATTTTGAGAATTCCTTTCTTATGACACCCATACACACTAAAATGGACACACCCACCAAATTTCAAGTCTCTAGGAGCAACAGCTTAAGCTCTATCTGTAAGTCAGTTAGTTACTGATTTATAAAAATATTTAGTGTGTAGTGTAATATAATGTAACGAAAAGCTCATTTTTAGTAAACTTTAGCTTTGAACTGTACGTGATACTATAAAAACCACATTGAAATCGGTGAATAAATTTAGTTTAGTAGATCACTAAAGATTTCACTTCGAAGAAAGAGCTTTTCTCATCATTTACCTTTTGAAGTTACTTAAGTACCTAGTTACTTACAGCATCGATTCCTATCCTTCATTACACAAATACCACAAAAGCCTCAAGCCTATTCATTTTAGAATTGAATATTAGCAAGATAAATTAAGTACGGTAGAGTTTGATAGTTTCTCATTAGTGGCCTGTGGGGCTGTCTAGTTACATTGTAAGCCGATTTGCCATGACTCCTTGGTAGAGAGACAGCTCATTTAAGTCACAGATTGCACGCTTTTTAGGGTTCCGATGACCGAAAGGGACCGTTATAGTTTCGTCATGTCCGTCTGTCTGACCTTGCCAGCCATTCTACTCGCAGGATAATACATAATCGTGACGCAATGAAATAAAAACATAGAGTACCTCACTTATATGTGAAATAGAGTAGTTTTTTTTATACAGTAGTTTTTTCATATCATATCTTACTCGCTCCGCTACATCGCTAAGCTTTTGTGGAAATAGCACAGTTTCGTAGCTAAGCTTCACCAGTTAGCTATCTCGCACATCTCTGGTAGAAAAGGAGCCTTAGTACAGTAGCTTGCAGGTTAGAGGTAAGGTAAGCTATTATTCCCGCTCGCTGGTCCTTCACAACAAATGGCGACCATTAACACGTTTCTTATTGTGACATTAGCCTTTATTGGATCCGGGAAAGTAACTCAATCTCATAAGAAAACGTAGTAGGTTGGGATGTTTACGATACCGATTTATGTGTTTTTGCTCATGTGGTTAATGAAGATACAAGTAGGCTTTGCTGCACAAACAGTAGTTATCCACAAAAGTTTGATATAAGCAAGTTTTAATGTTTAAAAAACCTCCAACATATTTTGATAGATATAATGTAATAAAAACTTTTGCATACAATGCCCATGAGCACAAAATACAAATTATAATTGCAACATTTCTGTCCATGCAAATGCACGCCGTCTCTTTGTTCCTCACTTTTATCTCACAACTTTGAAAGACCAGATTAGTTTTGCTCTAACAGTATCGTAAATTGAGCGGCCATTAGCTCGAGTTAGCGAGGTAATGATCCGATCTATCTTACAACTCTGGTTGCGATTTTAAACTGGACGTCCATAGTCTAACAACGTTTACATCCTCAGGTAGGTTGTAGTTCTACAACGATTAGACTGCCCGTCCTCTGATGTCCGGGACAATGTTTCGGTGGAAAATGGCTTTAAATATGTTTTTTTATAGATAGATAGAAAATTCTTAATTGCACATAAAATATAGTACAAAGGCGAACTTAATACTAACAAGCATTATCTTCCAGATAACCTTCGTTTTTGTAGACAGAAGATGTGAAGGTAGTGCACAGGAAAGTGTTTTAAGAAAAATATTTAATAGTACATTATGGTATAAGTGTGTAACATTGGTAATTACCATTTATACATTTAGGCGAGGGTCTTAAGAGAGCCGAGGGCGATTGGCCATAGACTAAAAGAGTGAGTATTTTTTTTACTCTTGCGCACGATCTTTTTTGTGTCGAAGCTTTTATAAGAACCAATAAAATAAAATAACACACGTTTGTGAATACTAGCAATAAAAAAGTCACAGTTTGATTACAGGTATCATTATGTGCCTAATTGCTGTGAAATTAGAGCCACTTTATGAGGAAATGTGCTTGTCTCTCAAGTCAGCGGACGAAATCGTAGTTCAGTCTAGCAGTTCACTTGTGAGTTGTTTGATCAGTTAAATCAACGTGTGTTGTAGGTGGTTACCGTCGCCTACTGACATCAGCAGCACCTGGATCATTGCTAATGTGTTGCCTATCGAACCCCTCCCCCCCTAAAGAGCTCTGGCAACCTTACCACCGCAGGAACACAGCAATATTTGAAACAAATAATGTTATTTGGCTACGATCTTCAGTAAGGCGGAGGTACCTCCCCAGGCGGGCTGCTCCCGAGCGCGAGAAAATCGAGCGAGAAAATCTCGCTGTGCCCTACCTCCTCCAAAGTCTACCGAATAGTCAATTTTGAGTTTAACTATTAGGGGCTTGCGGTATCGTTGAGCTATATCGTACGCCCTCAAATGTCAAATACAAAATTGACTTTCATCAGTAGACGTGAGGATCAACCTAAAATACATTTTAAAAATATATCGCATGCTGTTTGATCACGGCTCGGTTATGAAAACAAGTGGGTTAACACATCAACAAGTTCATTAAATTAAAATGCAGGATCCACACTAACGATGCTCACAAACATGTGGCTATTGGCAAAGTGTTGGCGACCACATCGATAGTGTTAGGTCGGCATAGTTCAGTAATACTAAAGTTAAAATGGTATGCAAGTTGCACTGGAGTGGCGGTTACCGCCTGCGTCTCTATTCATTACTAAAGTAACCAGCCCACAACTTTGCTCACACAAACTCGCCTACTTTCCCTATAAAGTAGAGTTGTGACAGCGAGTAATGTCTCCTTATATTGTTCTGGGGCTAAGAGGTTTGCTCCTAGTAGTGATGAGAATTGCTAACTTTTACATTGTCTCGTTTCTAATTTATCACACTTTGAATTTTACAACACGCTTAGCTCATCTCAAGTTGAAATGCTCGAAAAGCTAATATAAACCTTTGAAACAAAAATATCTAAGATTCTATTTGTATTTTTTATTTGCAGTTTTCTTTGTTACACTATAGATATAAACGCAAGTACATTTTTATAAGTAAAGCCCTGAATTTTTAATTGTATAAGTTTTGCTGTATTATTTTATGGGTAAAGTACGAAGGGCAAAAAGGGTACACTGCTCAAGTTCTCGAGTTTCTTAAACCGATTAATGCATATCGATTATGAAAGTGGGAAAATCATCGGCACGGCTGGAGGCTTGACAAATGCCCGTTATAAGCGCAGAACAAATTGCTGCAATTAATTATCGAGTGGAGTTGGTTGCTGAGCCGACAAATATTATCAAGATCGTTAATTTCGACATCTCTCCAAGACGTGGGGTGGCGATGGGTGTTAGACGGATGCTAGGTGCACGCGGCGCGATCATAGCTTAGCTAATGGGTGATTAGGTATTGCTCGTTCTAGTTGCGATCGACTTTGACCTAACTTTGTCCCGTATTAATATGATTTTAGTCTGGTACAATAATTTGACAATGTCTCTTTTCTTCTATTATATGTTATGAGTAACTTTTTGGGACGACACGAATCGTAAGAAAACATTTTAGACGAGTACTATTATCGGAGTCGAGTTCATAAATCTGTAAAAGCGAACCATTTTACATCACTTTCAACGTACAAAAAACAAATAGATTCTTTATAGCAATGTAGGAAGGTAACAATTCACCCCTCAATGGGCCGTAAGGAATCTAAAGCGATCGTAATTCCGTCGGGCAATATTCTGCCTTTTCATATTTTCCTTTTGCCTTCCAAATGTTATATCGTGCCCAATACAAGACAGCGATTTCGTTTGTTATTTCAAGCCCTCTCACGCCTCTCCGATTCAGTATATCGACATTTGGAGCATCAGTTAAACAAATATATGGAATCACTCAACTCTTTCCTCAGGTATGAGTGAATCTTGTTTATTCAATGCATAAACAACGTTAAGTTTTCATACTGTTCAAACTAATATTTAGTTTTAGGATACGCTGTATAACGTTATGCAAGCTAAACCCAGTTTTGATATTCAAGACACATTGCGCAGTTTTAGCATTTTGTATACCTTTTGCGTTTCAACAACTGGGACCGAAACAAACGTGTCTTTTACATAAAATTTTTGATAGGAACAATCGCAGTTGCATCGGAAAAGCTATGAAAGAACGTGAAATGTGACACCCAGTCTGCTGAAGCGACGTCAAAGAGAGTTCACGGCTTATGCTGATACGGAGTCTTTGAAGAAACAAATACGGCACTAGATTATGTATGCTGCCTTTTAAACTACGACGAGGAATATGTTTTGCTGAAGCATCGAAGCGATATTTGAAACAAATGTGTTTCGAATTGAGAATGTTACGATGTCCGTGCATTATTGATTCATTAAGTTCTTTGTAGAGCTGTCAGATAGTTTATTACTGTTTTATGTATCTGTATCGGCTAATGCCTCTGGGGATCTTAGTAGTGAAACCGTGTTGCCAGCGGTTACTAAAATGATTGATGTTTTGTTCGGTCATGTATTTCGGAAGAAACTTGTTGATCGTAAAACGGTCTAAGTTACGTAGCGATATCTGTGAGGCGCGGTAATGTATAGAAGCAGTTCAAAGGCATTGCTGTGTTTACATTTGTCTCCGGGAGAGCGCCGCGCCAGCAAGCCGTGGATATAGCCGCCGTCGGCGCTCCGCGAAGATAAATACGAAGGACTGAGATTTAAATACTTTTTCCTTTCAATTCTTCACTTTTTCCCCGCGAGCTTTGTATACTTTACTTGCGAACATTTTCGGTTATATCATGATTAAAAGTAATTTTTAAAGCACACATTTTTTTATTATCTATTCATGTTTTAATCCCAGATATTTACAGTATTTCATGTTTGAAGATTTTATGCAAAAAACGAATTATAATTGTTAGTTCTTAACAGCTTTAATTCATCAGTGACATCATCATAATAAAACTTATTTTATAAATCCAAACACAACTGCTGCGTGACTGACTGACTAACAACCGCAGTTTAAATCAGAAGTAGTAGTTGAGTTGCACTTATAAAGGAAATTTGATGGTCTTATCGGGTCCAAAATAGAGACTTAGTGAATAACAAAAAACTTCTTTATTTTGGAAACCGTTGGTAGAAACAGTTCCTTGATATTTTGCAAGTAGGTAGTTTCCTTGAATAAAATTATCAAACAAAAGTATTACACATCATATGATATCAAAAAGCGTGCAATGGTACTTCTTAAACAGACGCTAGTGACTTCTTGGATAAATAGGGCAATCTTGTTTTGGCTCGTCTGACCGTGACCTGAAATAGCAACGAGTACCCACTTTACTTTACCTTACTGATGATGATGTCTTTCCATCTGTCCGGTGTGTTCCACGTTATACTTGCAGACTATTCGTACTATCATGCTAAAATATTTAACAATTTGTTTGGCACGTGCTCATGTTTTCTTACGTATTACGTTAGTGAATGCGCTATGATAAAATGAGTGCTAGGTTTTTGCAAGACTGAAACCCATCCAAAAGTAAATAATGTTATATCACAAAACAAGTTCTTATGTATCTATACCTACTTCCAAAGTTAAAACCAGATAAAAGGGGAAATTGCAACAAACGACATTAATATTTTCATAAGCGTTATAGATACCACCATGTATAATTCATAAACAGCCGCCACCAACAGTGTGCTCGCAAAATCTCTGTCGAGGAATAAAGTCTGAACGTCTATATTCGAGGCAGAGACAGGGGACCGATAACAGATTACCCACAAACACGTTTTAAATTCATTTCCCGACCCGAGCGTCGATCGCGTCCCGATAAAATGTGGGGACGACGGGACGATGGGACGACCCACGGAAAGGGGACATATTTACTTTGTCTCCCACGGCCACTTTCCTGGTCAGGTAACGTCCCGAAGTGGCAAAATATTTGTACTGGCTCGTTGCCCGTCTGTTGCGATTTAAGGACATTAGTCGACCACAAATCTGAAGTTCTAATGTTTACTGCTGACTGTTAAGTATCGACCAACTTGACTCGTTGCTAATTTAATATAATAGATGTGTTTATCACCTACATAAAAATCTATAATTTTATACAAAGTGATTCATAATCCTATGCTAGCTATCCTACTAATATTATAAATGCGAAAGTTGTGTTGAAAGTGTGAGGATGCTTGGATGTTTGTGGTTCAATCACGGCTAAAAGGCCGAACGGATTTGGATGAAATATGGTACAGAGATAGATTATAGTCTGAAATAGCATATAGGCTACTTTTTATGTAAGTACCACGCGAGCGAAGCCGCGGGCGGAAGCTAGCTAGTAATACATACGTATAATATCCCGAAAGGGAGTTTTGGAAATGCGACATTTTTTATTGAAAATACACTATGCAAAAATCTGCGGTTTTGGGGTTTAAGCAGTTCAAACTCAATTATTCAGCTGTTTTGGATGGCAATCTTGATGTCGGTGCGTTAAATAATTTGTTTGATTGTTGATCAAAAAACCGATTTGCAAAAGTTCTGGAAAAAAACTGAAAAATAAAATAAAATATTTTGATATATTTTTGTTGATAGAAAAAGTCTCTTTCTGGATAGTCATATTATGAATCACCATGCCAACAATACCAACTCTACGGCAATCCTCTTTTAGTGCAATAAGAATTATGTTAAAGTTTTAAGGTAAAATGGGTAGTCTCAACACATAAAACTCGCAAAAACTAGAACGAAAAAGACTAGGTGAAACTAACTAGTTGCTCAGAGTACTTTGAAGTGGACTTTTGAAAAGTAAAAACAGTCTGAGGAATATAGTTTTCCAAGCTAGCAAACAGCTTTGTCACAAGCAACTTTTTGTTAAAGAAGTGTGCTCGTGAAATTATTTTATGTCAAAAAATATTTGCACTAAACTACTAACTCTAACACTGTTGCAAGGCTTTAGGGCAAGTTGGTGTGGGCTAAGTCTATTAACGTGTGTAGAGATTTTCAGGCCGGATATTTGGACACAAGGCGCTTATGACGGTCAAAGCTTTTGTTGACTTAATTCTTTATTGAATTGCCGATGACAGGCTACTGAGGCTTAAACTTACAAACCTCTTTAAATCAGTCAAAACCAAAGAACAACATGCTTATTTTTACAAAGTGAAAACAATTAACTCTAAAATGTGTCGTGCAGTCAGTAGGTGGAAGTGGAGCCTAATACGAGCAACACTGGGTTAATTATTTTGCCACTAGAGCCCTCGTAAGCCAGTCTAACAACGCTTCAGCTGAGCTCAGGGGCCATAAACCTACATAATATGCGGTGACGTAAAACTCTTATTATTTTAGTATCTGCGAAACGGTAGCGGAAAACATCTCGTAAAACAAAACCTGTCGCCGAGATGCAAGACTTTCTATAACGCAGTGCCATCGCTCAGCCGATGTGGGGTAAATCCACAAGGCTTTCGAGCGGACATCGGTTAGAATCGAATACAGCGGCTAGGTGGATTTCTATGGAAAATACAGACTTTATGGTAGCCGGGGGATAAGTTTCCATTTTAAATTGAAGAGAAACACTGAGATGTTTCGCTGTCTCTCCCGCCGGGCGAGCCTGAATAAAAATTCACGTCAGGTACCCGCCAGGAAATATTTACACAAACCGAAGAACTTGATGTTGCGAGTGCTTATATAAATAAATGCTTAACCTTATGGGTTACGTTTGAACGACGATTGATTTAAAGCTTCGGAAGATTTCTTGAATCAGGAGTAAAAATCTTAACTTCAATAGATATTTTTCTTGTTTAATAACAATTTGCATAAGATATATTTCAGGTAAATTTCGGAGAGAAAGAAATTATTCAACTTTTTTGGGGAAGTGCGACTAAGTCCCGGATACGCCCATTTACATAGCCGATGTCGGCGCGATGGTGCGTGGCGACTTCAAATGGGAATTATAATACCAAATTGAATACAAAACTTTCCTTTCAGTGCCGAGTAATGGAGGAGTCCATGCACCGGAACAATCGAAAAGACAAATAGAATGAGAGAAGAGACACAGCTCTGTTGAAATAATAAGTGCCTGACGTCTTTTTGGACGTTATTTTTTTGTAACAATAAATTTTTACGCTTTGATCATTCCAATTCAAATAGGCTTTTTTTCTCGTAGCATCAGAAGTTATAGGAATATTTCAAAAGCTTTAAGTGAGGCGACGGAGTGGATTTTCCCTTCCACTGGCTATATCGCCCTGATTGAAATGCAAATGAAACGGTGTCCGTTCAAAACTTATTTACTTTATCTTAACTCTGAGTTAATCTAGAATAAATAATGTTATTTCATTGAATAAATTGTATGTATGTGCTTAAATTATAATTTGCTATAGCTTACAGTAATTTTTTTAAGATTCTGTTTTGCGTGGTTTAAAAAAGATCCTGTATAAAATATATCACAACTTTATGTAGTAAAAATGTATGAAATTTTAATCTTTCCTCTGCAGTCTCGCGCAATGACAGGGATTGTTTGCTAAAGAATCTGAAGCGGTTCATTATTCCGTTCCGAGTTATTTGGCGCCCAACGAGGGGCGTACATCTGACGAATCACTCGCAGCTCAGTTTTATCTCAGAAATGTTTCATTTTATACCGCACATCTGCTCTTGTACCTACCTAGGCAGATGTTTTACAATGTAACACAATAGTTGTATCTCCAAATCCCGCACAAGTTATACAGTGAAACAAGTTGCAACAAAAACATTTGCCTATGCCGACGTTAGTGAATTGTTCTCCCGCTCGTGACTGGGTAATTTCCATACATTTCAAGTTCCATCGCCTGCGGGACGTTCGTTCTTTTGTTGATAAATGTTTGACGGGAACTCCGGGGACGCCATTAAAAGTTTTTTCGTGAATAATTCCAGTTTACATACGCAAATGTTTACTCGTGAGTTTACGCGCTCACCTATTCGGTGATTTCTTTTCACGGAGACGTTTGTTTGAGGTGCGGTGGCTTTCTTCAGAAGCGATTCGTTGAATAGGTAATTGGAAAAGTTTTCATGTGTTTTTTGTCATAACCCTTATTTGAATACATTGCCTTAATCATGCAACAGCCTTTATTTACAGGATTGAAATATCAGTCTGTCGGAGCATAGTTGAGAAGTTTTTGCTCGAGCAGAGTGACCGATAAAGACAAACAGACCTTAAAGTTGTCGGTGACGTAGTCAGTTAAAGTGTAGTAGTAAGTTCCTGAGCTATTACTCACGGGTAAAGTGGCCCGATCAGATTGTGTGAGACAAAAAGAGATGGTGCGACGTCACAAAAGCAAGATCGCGTGGATAAGCGGGCACACTCCCGACACCGCGGAGTAAGCTTACAGAGTCTACTGTGCCCTGGGAACTGTTTGGAATTGTTGACTAACTTAGCTCAGGGCTTACCCGATACATTTGCACTATGGAAATATCATCATCATTTCAGCCGTAGGACGTCCACTGAACATAGGCCTCCCTCACAGATTTTCAGAGTGAACTCCTGTCATATGAGAGGAACTTGCCCATATTCGCCACGCTGGGCACGCAGAGCAAGAGCAGTAACAGCTATCTTTGTGACTGTTCTAAAATAGGGGACACTGCTACCCATCCTATAGCTTTTTCCCTTAGTCGCTTCTACGACATCCACAAGGGGACTATTCTTCAGCCGGGCCATCACGGCTATGGGAATATACGAGTACAAAATTGATAATCTTGATTTCTTTTATAATCTGAGGTACCTAGTTTAGATTTCTTACACAATTTTTGTGCAAAAAATCGTCATTACGAATCGATACGAATATAAGGAATTCTAAAATAAATTAAAAGTAATGGGTAAATAGCACCAGAACATCATAAATACCATTAACAAAACACAAAAGTAAGCCAAAACATTGTTCTTGAGCAAGCAACGTCAGAAACAAAAGCAAATAAACGGTTCGTTTCAGGATCAAAGTTGAATACGAATTTACCAGTTGCTTTAAACGAAAGAGTTGTTCAGAGACACTGAGCTTCGTTCAGATACTTTAAACAAATGTCACAGTAGAGTAAGCACTGCTCTGATTACATCTAGCTGAAGAAGATGCGATTTGGAATGGTCTTTTTAATGCAGCATTTAGCGATAATATTATCATTTTAAATGAGGGCGCGAACCCTATTATTTCTGCTTTGTTTTGAAACTAATTTTACATTACAACTGTTTTTCATATGGCATTGTAAGTAGTTGTATTACATACAATGAAATACCTATCTAGTACATAATTAAACACCAAGTAACTTATGTAATTGTATTAATATTATGATATTGATATATTTAGGTATTCTATAAAATGTACTAGATACTTAAATAATAGGTACCTACGAGTCGTTTTTGTATGTCAGGTATTTTTATTATTTATTTGGGTGTTATTTATTTATTTATAAATTTTTCTTAGTAATTTAAATAATTAAGAAATCGTGTAAACTGTTCTCTAGGTGCAGTTGTATTCATTGTTTTTGGTTGCCTGATTAGAAGGTTTTGGTAAATTATCAGACAAACATCTACACTCGACATACTGTTCCTTAATAACTGTCTGTATGTACAAGCGACGTCATCCTACATTTTCAGAAACTAGCATCCAGGTGAGAAAATAACACATAATCAATCACCACTGTCACTGTGTTTGCAAAAAGCCGACGCACACAAAATCCACACAAATATAATCCACCGCAGGCAAAAACGAGTTTTAATACTATAAAAACAACACACAGTATCCTCCAAATCTAAGTAGGTACACATTATTGTTGATACCGGTTCGTGTGTACAAATTTCCTATTACATGGGCGGGAACGTAAATAATTTTAAGGATCAGTAAAGGCAGCCAGCGTGATTATTTCACGCTAACGAAATTAATAAGGTAAATTTGAACGGTGTGAGGGGCTTTATTGCGTTACGGAACCGCTTGTTTGATGCGAGACTAGAGTTGCCAGTGAGGAGTTACAGTAGTCGGACAACAGGAAACTCGAAAAGTATTTGAGATTATACTATACGAGATATATTGTATTTTTAGGAGGAGGTAGGGCACAGCGAGATTTTCTCGTTCTGAATTGGAGCAGCCCGCCTGGGGAGGTACCTCCGCCTTACAGAAGATCGCAGCCAAATAACATTATTTGTTTCAAATAGTGTTGTGTTCCTGCGATGAGTAAGGTTGCCAGAGCTCTTTAGGGGGGGTTCGGGGTCGGCAACGCGTGCGTGATGCCTCTGGTATTGCAAGCGCTCATAGGCTACGGTAACCTCTTACCAATAGGTGGGCTGTATGCTTGTTTGCCATCTCAGTGGTATAAAAAAAAAATTGTATCTAAAACAGAACTTTGGTCTTTTAATTTCACGCAAGCATTTATTTTGTAACCTGATAAAACCAGAAACGAGAAAATCCTTCGAAGAACCAGGGTCACCCATATAACTTTCAAAATAAGGAAGTGTGGCAGGCCATTAAGCTCCAAAACCGACAACCGTTGAGGAATAAAGGTTCTCGACTGGCGACTACGAACTTGACAACGGCGACGCAGTGAAGGAAGGCCTCAGCCCGCTGGGCCGATGACATTTTTAAGGTAGAGCAGGCAGTCGGAGGAGGCTTAAGACCATTCTACGTGGCACTCTATAGGGGAAGCCTATGTCCAGAAGTATAATCTTTAGGAAAAGATAATCCTACTAATATTAGTTTTGACTGGCCTCATAGCTCAGTTAGTAGTAACTTTGCATTCTGCGCTAGAGGTCGCGGGTTCGATGCCCGCACTGGACAAACATTTGTGTGATAAACGCAGATGTTTGTTCTGTGTCTGGGTGTTAAATATTTATCTATTATACATATCAGTCTCTGGTACCCATAGTAACATGGTAACAGGCTATGCCTAGTTTGGGATCAGACCGTGTGAATATGTCCGGAATATTTATTTATTTATTATAAACGCGAAGGTTTGTAAGTATGGATGGATGGATGGATATTTGTTACTCTTTCACGTAAAAACTACTGAATGGATTTTAATGAAATTTCACAATAATATAGCTTATACATCAGAATAATTACACATAGGCTACAATTTATAAAGATATTATATGAATTGTCCAAAATATGACGATAAGTGTCAAGTAAGTAGGAAAAACATTACGTCACGCTAATAAGCTACTCGAAATACTAATCCTGCGCAGACGAAGTCGCGGGCACCAGCTAGTATTCAATATTTTTCTGTAAAAGTTAAAGCAACTCAATTTTTAAAACTGTTTGCTTGTGCTGTTTTTTACGGAATGCTCGAGTCATCATCATCTCGAAAAGATGAAAATGTATTTATAACCAAACTAAGGTGCAACTCTATGCATAACAGGTACCATTTTCGCAAAAGTATAGCACAATGTGCTAACTTGTAAGAGTTTTATACGCGGATGCAATAACGTATTATGTTTTGGGATGCCGCAGATTTAAGATGCTCGTACGTGTTTAACGATGGTAATCAAATGAAAGCTGTGCTTACATTGTGAGGTAAATTTTCCTATGATAGTTTAACAGCTATCCACATATCTTTTGAGTGATTTAACAAATTCTCATTTTAAGGAATTTGTAAGATTATAAATGAAATGTAGGTAAATTGCATTATGTTCCTATGCAATAGCTGTTTTAGTTAAGGCATTATTTTTTTGTGTCATATTGTAAATTTGATAGATTTCATCAGGTACAATAGCAAAAATGAATAGATGATATCCATATGGTAAAGTCGGTTAAAAAATATATCTGAATGTCAGCCTAAGCCTTAGTGCGTACCAAGATTCATGCAAGTTAATAGATACGAAGCTTTTACGGCCCATAACGTCACCTCCAAGTGAAATAAAATGTTATAACTTTTTTATGCAGTAAGTAAGAATATGGGGCGCGTTAATATTAGTAACTTTACGGTACGAGCTATGCTTGAGCATCTAATTGATGTGAAAGTCATATAAAGGATATACTTGTAATTTCGCAACCTAAAGGGTTAAGTTAGAAGAAGTATTATATTACTTTAAGGTGATTCTGTGTATACTATCCCAAAGGGGACTCATTCTACACACGATTGGCGATAAAGTTTGCTCTTTAACTTTTGGGGATTCGTCATTCTTTAATTGAAAAATGACTACACAAAAATCTGCTGTTTTGAGGTCAAATCTGTTCAAAATCAATTATTCAGCTGTTTTAGGTAGGAATGCTTATGTCAAACTTATCGTTTGATAACTATAGTTATAAAGATAATAATAAAAACTGATGACTGAATGAACTGAAACTGACTGAGGAACTGATTAGGAAGAGTTCAAGTTTTTTTTTTGTTTTTTGATAAAATAAGCCCTTTTAGCGATAGTATACTTACTTTTATTACGGAGCACGTTTTATAGTCAAAATAATTTAATTAAATTTTAATTAGACGTAAATAAAATCTTATTAGTATAATCCATTAGATGAAAATAACCCAAAGAAATAATTTTAAAATAAACAATTACACAAAGTGCCGCTGTTAACTTATTTGATGATGATAAATTAAATAGTAAGGTTGCTGGCTCCCTCGTTTCCGACCTTTAAATACTCAGGGGGTTAAACTCCCCTTTTAGAACTTCATATCGTAATCCGGAAGGAAGACCTCGGATGGAGGTTCAGTACATATTTTCCGCGGCTAAAGTTGGCTGGAAATTTATCCGACTTTCATTCTTCGATGAACTTTTAATACCTTTTACTGCTGAATTTATATGAGGAAAACAAAAATATTGACAAAGTATTAAAAACATTAAAAAAAATGTCTGGACGAGACGAAAAAATTAAGTTCAAACGAATCCTTCTTCGATCTAGCGAAACTCGCTAAAATATACGTTATCTTATGATGTCTTTAGATAATTTTGGTAAGGAATAAACAGAGAAAGCTTATGACGCACTGCCATCCACACCTGGTAACTATTCCAAACATTATTATATTTATTTATTTTATTATCTTTTATTATGCGTACTGCTATGGCCTTAAAATTTCTGCAAAAAGTTAATAGGCACCTTCCCAGCTCGTTCCATCGTCGAACTCATCCTTCCCCAAGCAAGCCTAAAAGGAAATAAACTTTGAGAGTACATACATTAACTGCTAAGCATCAAAGACAAATTGAGAATGTCCACATGGCAAGTAACTTACAACAAATTATGTGCTCGCAAACTGATAGAGATATTGTCACGCCAAAAACACTTTTCTCTTGTTCTCCCAAAAATGTAACAGAAGTAGTCGGAAAGACATCTTGATCCGTAGCGGGCAGCAACAAGTCTGATACTTACACTTGCGAATATCAACTTTACTCACTAAGACAAAGAGTTTAATATAGTTTGGAAAAGTTAAAAGAATTCTTGGTTGTAGATAAAGAAGAACTTACGTGTGTGATGGAGTGTGTAGACGCCGTGTAGGAAACAATGATAAAATATATTGGAGAATTGGATGCTTGTTGTAATATATTTAGATAAGTGGATGATCCGAATAAGACGTGAAATGTGTACCTAGATACAAAAATTATGCTTTTGAGCGGTTTCTGAGTAGACATGTGATAAAGTGAGAGTTAAAGAAGCATAATTCGAGTTTGTTATTAGAATAAATAAAGCGCCCATAAAAGGTATTTTCTGAGAGTATAACTGCAAAAAGACAATTGTACATCACCTCATTGTACGAACGCTGAAAAAAGTCCGTATTGTAAATGAAGGACGGGACTCGAGAGAAGAAAGACTTCGAAAAAAAAATCTAAAACTTGAAGTAAACAATAGAATGGCAGTTGGTTGGAGACACCGGTACAATTTTTCAATTAACATAAAGAGGCGATTTATAATTTACTAGATTCCACACACCGTTTTGCTTGCGCTGGTACATTCTATAAAGTTTGGTTAGTGATAAAAAAACTTGTTTGTAGGTTTTATTTCCAATTTGCTAGTGTAGTTTTTATGGTAAGTATCATTGATGCATTTTAATGCACATAGAAGAGGCTTTTGAAGGTAAGTTGGTACTTGGTAGAGGTTTCGAACAGACAACCACATAGTGGTGGGTTAAATGGAGCTTGGACGCAGGCCCCGTTGCACTTATTGCAACTCACTCCATACAATTACTATGCTATGTATCTCATCACTATATTCGAAGCTTTAAGTTCTCTAAGAAAGGTTACCGTCCATTACTCTAATTGCGAGCCACATTTCATCTAAGCATCGCAACTTCGGCCTGCCGGCGGAGACTTCTCGAACAAACTCGACAAAATTCACAGAAACCGACCATCAAAGAGTAGCGAAGTAAACGAGGACACTTTGCTAATATTACTAATTATGCTTTTAATGTAATTGAATGAACGGAGACACGTCGCGAGTCAGCGCACCCCTTCGCGGCCAAAAATACTCTCAGATAAATTACTAAGAGAGCGTTCGGCGCGCATACAAATCGGCAAGAGATTCGCCATATTTCACTTTGGGGAACACCCGGTCGATTTACACACCTTTGGAAATGTTCGGGGATGGACGAGCGGTGAAAACCCGAGAATACGTAGAATTAAGCCATTTCCGCTACGGGCCAAGTTTATTACTAATCGGGTCACGTCACAAAAAGAATTTCCGATATACAATTAAAGGTGAAACGGTGTTGAGGATCCGTTGTGGAAGGTGGGGCGATATTGTTGTCGTCTGTCGCGGAGGGTAGACCGGGGCACCTGTGCACGATAATACGACGCCCCGTCTGGCTGAAAGGGCGAGGAATCAATTAGGACGTTGCCGAATTGCGTAAAGGCTCTAGTTACGAGCGTTACGAGTGGGCTCCCAGCTGCTTTTTGCTCGTCTAACCTCTTGTTATTGCGCAATCGACATTCGACGCCTCAGATTAAGATATTACGTATTCATCGAACCTTTTTACAGCCTAAAGTTTTATAGGAAGTTTGTCGGGGTGAATAGGCAGGGCTTTTTTTAGTGAATTTTCTGGATAGTTGTGGTTTTGAAACGTAATATTTGTGTGTTTTTCAACACATACTAAAACAATCAATTTGGGAAATGCTGAAACATGATAAAAATGAAATTAATAAGCGAAATCACAAGCTGACGGCGGTTAATGGATTACCTTAAACTAAGTGTATCACCGCTGTAAAAACAACGAGAGGGATTTCAATTTAAAAATATAGAGGTATTTAATCGGATCGCGAGCAACGGTTTCACGTCGTTGATTTGCTGAACACGCAACGTGATTAAGTCTGACGAATTGGTTCATACTGTTTGTGGAAACTTTCACACAAGTGCGGTATCGAAAAACTATGCGGTTCAATAATTGAGATGAAAATGTTTTTCACATCTGGCCAACGTTATCGAAATGTTTTGAAAGGTTAATTAGCCTGAACTTTGGAGTTACAGCTGAAATAAATGAAAAGTGCGTTGTTCTAATTTCTTAATGGCTGAGATTTATACGCGTCGATTTCCCTATGCGGATATTTCCCCGTGAAAAGTGTCTAATAATTACGCCCAAAAATCTTAAGTGGACATAAATTAAGCGCAGAAATTAATCAACGTCTGTTTAATTCCGATAATGGTCTATCGGCGGACACGTCACGGGTATTAAAACGAATCCGAATTAATTAGTCCGTATAGAGTCGTCAACTGGTTGGTAATTTTCTCGATACGCGGTATAGATTGCGGGTCAGGGGTCAGTCGTATGTGAATTATTTAGAGGCGGTCGCGCGTTGGAGTGTGCCGCAATTAATGAAGTGCTCAAAGTCGTTTGTCAATGGCGGTAGATGGCCGGACCCTCACCTACACCAATCTGTTACGGAAAACGTGTCTGTTTCACTGGGTCCAGCGGTTGATTCATTAATTGATATTGGAGTAGATTTTCCCGGAAAAATGGGATTTCTAATCATAGCTTTCCTTGATAAAAACAAACGAAGCAAGTATCAACATACCGACATAACTTACAGTATTTATAGACGAGTGTATTTTTTTCACTCCTGTTACACGGCCGTTGTTTGCACCGCAATCAGATTGGATATTTTTTATAAAATTCCTATAAAGATTCCCCTTACGTCAACTTCAAATAGGTGCCTTTATTCAGACGAAGACTTGTACTTGATTACCTAATAGAAAAAAATTGTTGTTATAATCTACGAGCATTTAATTTGCTTTAATATTATATAAAAAAGGTCAATGTATTAGTATTCAAAACTATTACGATATTGACGATCATGGCACAGCCTAAACCAGAAGAGAGCTTTCCGTTGTTGTTTTCCAATTCCCGAAACTGAGCCCCTAAGGGGGTGCAGCAAGGGTTGAAGTTGGTATCAAAATAACATTAAGCGAGCAAAGTCGTAGGTTTCCACTAATTATTATTCATTTTATAATGAGAAAAAACTTACTACAAGTTAATGAAAAAAAAAAAAAAGTTAATAAAAATACCACCTAGTTAGGACAATTTGAAACCATTTTCACAAGTATTCATAATGTCCATTAATCCGTTAACCGAGCATCTACACTTTCCTGTGTACTAATGTCGTCGACCCGTCATTATTAAGGTATACCAACAATTATTTGTTATTCAGATTATATCCTATTATCTCGTTGCCATTGAGAATAATCTTACTAGTAACTATTTAATGGTACGGACTCTAAAAGGTGATTATAAATTTGAAGAGGTCGGATGCGCGCTGGTATTAATTTTAATAGAGAGATTCATTTGGCCTCTATTACTTGGAGTACGATCAAATTCCAAGGTGAAACTTTACATTTTTCCCTGAAAAAATAAGGATGGTTTTTGTGTGCAGTTACAATGTTGGTGTGTGATAAAAGACAGAAAAACTCAGTGAAATATTGTTGGATTTTTCACTTGCTGAGAGGCCCGTAGTCCAAGGTAGTCTGTCTATACTACATACCTAATGCTTCTCCCACAACGTGACGAAGCTTTGGCTACTAAAACAAACAAAGCTATTGCAATAAGGGCGCAGTTTGCTTCCGCCAAAACATGCCGTGTAGGAGAAGTGAAATTAGCCTCCACTAAAATCCTTTGATGTGTGTAAAAACCGCCAGTCCAGATATCGTGTTGCGTCTATTGTCACGAAGCTTGAACCTTGGTAAACTCGAAACTTCGATGACGATAAAGGCTTTTGCCCATTACCATGACCGTGCTTTGAAGCTTCGTGGCGATATATGTAGGTATGTATGGGAGAACAGATAATAAGCCTTATCGTAATAAGAAGGATTTTGAGGGTAACATTCAAAAAGATGATCAAACTTTGACGGGTGTTTCGATAAAAAATATGTCGGTATTAATAAATTAAGAGCTTCAGAAGAGCCAGCTATCGATCGTATTCGGATTGATGATTCGTCATCAACATCATCAGCCTGTAGAAATCCACTGCTGAATACAGGCCTCCCCATAAGAGTTCCATGACGGTCTTGAGCCTTTTCCGACCGATACGAGAACCTTTACTCCCCAACGATTGTCGGTTCTGCTAAATATATAGCCTATGATATATAGCTATGCCGGTGATCTTGATCCTTTTATTTCGGATTTCCTTATTTCGGATTTTATCACGTAGCTTGCGTATGATGCATATTGTTAGCGATCAAGTCTCAGCGCCATAGGTCACTGGAAACACGCACTGATAGTAGACTTTGGTCTTGAGGCGCTGCGGTATCTGCTACGTGAAGATATTAATTTATTTACTTACTAAGCGTACCATTAAAGCCGGACCGTGAAGTGAGCGGATACAAGCTGCTCAATTATGTTAATGGACTTGCAGAATTCACTGACGACAGAATTGTCTTCAGCTGATTGATATGCACTATGTTACGTTTGCAGTAACGCACTATGTAACCTATTGCCTACTGTTATTGCAATCTACTGATTACGCTATATTGGGTTGGAGCAGCTACCTCTAAGGATCCAGTTTAGGATTGGTTGATGTCAAAATAAATAGTATGGAGTTAATGGTATCATTGTACTGTTTCATTGTATTTAATGAAAGTATATACTTAAATTAACTGTCAGTGGGAGCACTGGGGGGAACACATACTATTGCTCTCAAACGGTGAAGGAAAACATCGTGAGGAAACCGGCATGTCCTAGAACCTAGTGACGTATGCTCGAAAGGAGCCTCTAAGAGGCGCACTTAAATCCATTCACTGCACTAATTCATTAGCGGTCATAGGCCCTTTTCAGGGCCACCATACCTCAGCCTGGTCACTGACCTAATACAGGATGACCAAGGAAGAACCAGTGACACGACAAGTAAGTAACTGTCATTGTTTTGAGAGTGATAGATAGATAGATTGTACTTACACAGAGATAGAAAATAACAAAAGTGAGAAACAAAAAATATTACGTACAATGGGCGGCTTTATCGCTAAAAGCGATCTCTTCCAGACAACCTTTGGATGAACAGGATAAACAAATCAAATAAGACTATCAGATTAAAAAGATAGGTAGATAGTGTTGTTCTGTTTTTCCATATAATCGACTTTTACATGTATAAGAACGCAACACCAAACCATCACTCGACAGTAAACAAACAAAATTACGAAACGAGTAACCAACGTGGATCTCGTAGATACGGCCGGCGGTAATTTCACCGAAAATCAATAGCTAAGCACCCCAATAAAACAAATACATTTTATTTCTCGACGTATCTAGGCACAGCGGATGATTGATAGTGCTTTGAGCACACACAACATTATTGAACGGAACGGCCGAGGGGACCCACCGAAATACGAAATAATAACAATTTTCATCACGCCGACACCAGCGTTTTTATCAATAATGCATTAGGCTTTCACTAAAAATGGTAATTAAAAGGAAAGTTTTAAAAGGATTGACGGAAATCAATTTGTCCGCCCCATACTATAACCGAAACGGGATGTTACGAATTTTAAAAAGCAGGTAAGTTCGTAACTTTTCGAAGGGATGCCATCCCATGTCAGGCAAGAGGGCGATGCATGATTGTACACGTTTGGGAAGTCGTACTAGGAGTGTGGCGTAAGATTTCCGACAAAACGCCGACTCACGAGGCCGGTGTTCGCTTACCTAAATTACGCGTAAAGCCGAACACAAAGGCTATGCGTATTCAAATTCCATTAATCTCCCGTTCGGGGGAAGGTGGGGTAAAATGAACCGGCGCGGACAAAAACAATGCCGCCGGCAAATAACCGGCTCAGCATTGTTCCGGCAATTAGAAAGCTTTCCCATGTACCGGTCGTGTATAAAAACAGTGTAACATCAGCACGATCGCTGCCTATTGCTCGTTACCGTTGATGTTTATTACGGTTATTAGGACTAAGCCGTGCGGTTGTATAATAACGTTTTTGGTTTAGCTGAGATTTAAATGAATCATTCAATAACACGCTGGCTGGATATTTGACGCTTAACAAAATGATTGCAAATAGAAGGCCTCAAAATATTATAGATACAAAAAAAATATCTCTTGAATAATTTAGTTCAACACGAAAACCGGTTGTACGGTTGTAAATGCAATACAGTCGACTATATTTTTAGGTTTTATGGAATACTAGCTTATGATCGCGGCTTCAAGCGCGTGGTACCTAGATAAAAATTTGCCTATAATTATAATCTATCCATTCCATGTTTCATCCACATCGGTTGAGTCGATACGGCGTGATTAACCACAAACATCCAAACATCCTCACAAACTTTCGCATTTATAAATATTAGTGGAAAGTAGGATTATCACGTATTCATTATACAAATTCAACTAATGAAAATTTTTAATTTCAAAAAGCATCACTCACATCAGGCTCAACTTTGTCGAAATGACTCTCCAACTGGTAACTTACCTGTAAAGAAACGAGATTATTTATTAATACGCATTCCATAAAATAATAATAAGGCTTAGCGCCAAGCTGCAGTTTGACTAACCGAGCAATGTAATGGGAACAATACGGTCGCGACACAATCACAAGGAGTCTCGCTCGGTTGGCTATTGTTTTTACCTCTGTACCTCTGTTATTGCGGAGTGCCGAGTAGCAATAAGCGACTCTTGTTTGCTTAGGGCCACTATAGTACCGGGTTATTAGGACAGGTCTGCGGCGTTGCGGGTTAACTTAGCCTTTCTTGCTGACGCTTTAAGCTTTTAGCAGGAGGGTCGGAGTAAGCCATATTTTGGCAAATGTAAAACCGGAAAGTGATTAAAACAACGATTAAGAAAAAGACATAAAACATTTCTACATGGCATTTTTTTATTTTAAGCCGTTTTGGCCTAGTGGAATGTACCCCGACTTTCAATGCGAAAGTTGTGGATTCGAAACCGGCAGTACACAAATGCGTTTTCCTGTTATAAAAAATTAAGTGCGCATTAACACGTGCTCTAAGCGGTGAAGGAAAATATCGTAAGGAAACCAGTAAGTACTTTTATAAGGGCTTGCAATCTGTAACGTATGGAATAATCACTACTGAAAAATGTGAGCATGTGCCAAAATGTTTGGTCGAGCCTCTGACTATCCCCTTAGATATTTTCAAGGATCTGATCGCCTGGAGATCTTAGTGGTTGCCTACCAAGCTTGGGAATTGAAGTCGTGAGCATATTTTTTTCAATATTTGTAAATCATCTGCCTACTATCATGCACGATAAAATTAATACCTGTCATGCGCTACTTACTTCTACAATACAAGGAAATAATCCAAAGATTCAAATATCCTCGGTCCATGCTAAGCTGAAGCAGATCCAGTTAAACCCGACCCCTTACACCACAGACTCAGTTTAATAAACAGGACCATAAGCTAACCGTTTAGTTCGTCTTATGATTCGGTCACACGTAGCTTTAAAGTGCTGCTCGTCCTTAAAACCGTTGCTGAAAAGCTGCTTGTCACAGGTGGGGAATAAAAGCGGTGCATTTGTATCGCCGCTAGATCTCGCTGCTTCAAAAGACAAAAGTGTAACCAATGTTTATGACGAGATTTTAAGTAGTGATCGATTTTATCAAACCTTTACATTGTGACGGCTACTGGTTGTTTTCGATAAATACCACGCAACCGTCAGCAAATAATGACCGAATTTATATCAATAAGGTATATCGCAGTTTGCGGAAGTGAAATGACACCTAATTCGGAGTTCAAATATAAATGGCACCGGATTGAGGAAACAAACAGTCGCGGGTAACACTATATAAATACAATGCGATTGACACTGAACCTACTCATAGTCACACATACTTAGTCCACACTTTTACTTTAGAGCGCAACTCAGATCTCCAAGATTTTACTTATAGACTACCTACTTATGATACTTTTATAAAAAGGGTCAAGTATTCTTTCGAAAATAGAATAGATAGAGGATCCATGTTGACCGTAGGTTATAACAGGTTCTTGCACTTAAATAAGGTACTGCATGACCATAAGAACTTAGGAATGATTCTCGGAATTGTAAGTGAATGAGAACAAATAGATCTCAATGGTAAAGCCGTTAAAGAAGCCATTTTGAGGAGGAATTTCAAAAAAGAATCACAGCAATATGAGGTGTCATCAGGGCAATAATATTATGCAATGAAATGAAGACCGACGTTGGCTGCCAGCATTTCCGATACAAATTCTTCCATTATGAAAATGGTCGTTTAGAATATTTTTATAGAAGTTAGGAATCGATTTTGACTACTCACTCAGACGCGATTAAATGATAAAGATCGGTGATTGTGTACAAATATAACTGAATCTACTCGGTCTCGTTTTGTTTGTAACTATACTGCATAGATAGATTATTAAGTCGCATACGTTATAATGTGACCTGCCTGTCAATTGTAGACCAGATTCGGCTGACGAGCGGTTTCGAATTAGTGATTTCGCCCTGCACCGAAAATACTGGCCTTTTGTGACAGACACGCTAAAGATTCAAAAACATCAGTCAAGGGTATATCAGTACAAAATGTTGCTCCAAAAATACAATGTCAGAATTCATCTCGTAAAATATTAGCAAGTACCTAAACTAGGGATAAAAGGCTCACGACACGGACACCGGTGTGGGAACTCAGCAGGTTCCATAAAAACATCGTTGGACGTAAAACGTTCGTCTTTTCATGCGAAAACTCCACTCATTTATCAAATCAGCGTTGTCTACATTACAGAGCCGAGCGTATTGTGAGCAGGCTAAAAAGCCCATTTGCACAAAACGGCACAACGCGACGATTTACCTACAAAATAATTATCCACAAAAATGAACCTTAAACTTAAGGGGACTGAACGGAATATCCCAAGAAACCGTTCGGGGAGGTCGATCACCGTAGTAATTTACGCTTAAATTAAACGAGTTAAATTAAACAAACAAAATTAATGAAAGTGAAAAATCACAGCCATTTTACAAAACAAACACGTCATTCCGTTTGCTGGGGATTACTGTTATCTTGATGGTTATTATTATCCAGTTTCATCAAATCGTTTGCTCATTTGATTTATTAATTGGCATCGTAGCCACGTGGTTTAATATAAAAAATAATTATAATAATATCCTAATAATATTATAAATACATACATATTTCCATATATAAAATCACGCCTAGTTCCCAAAGGGGTAGGCAAAGACCACGGCTTTTCACTTGCTACGATCCTAACGTATTCTTTTGCTCATCACATTCCTCATACATACTCGCCGGTTTTGGGTAATCTTGACCTAGCTTTTTTCCAAAACGTTACTGATTTGGTCATTTAACGTACGGTTAGGTCTTCCCCTTTCAACGGTCCCATTACCACTCGCATTATACATCTGTTTCGTCGATCTTCTTCATTCGTCAAACATCTTTACAAACTCTCGTTATTCAAGATTGAAATGAAATTTGGCATGTATGTAGAAAGCAGCCTGGATATCATATATAAAGACTACTTTTTGATGATGATGATTTTAAGTCGTATTGATTTAAAAAAGATAGCGTATATAGATTTTAAGTAAATTTATAAATTAAGAACCTAAGCTTTAATTTTCGTCTTCAGATCTTCTACTATTTAGCATTAACCATGTCGGCTAATGTTCCTTTAATAGTAGAAGCCAAGATAACAAATTCAGTGAAAAAAGAGTGTACAGCGTACCCACCCCTAGGTGTATCTGCCAAAACCAATTGTGCAGAAATGCGAGGTTGAAGTTGCTAGGTTCACATGACCTACCACTATGACACAGTGAGGTAAACTTGAAATGTATCTAATAACTAAATGTTAACTTTGGAGAGTTATTAGTGAGGAAGCGAATAGCGGAAGATAAATTAATTTGCGTTTAAACCATTTAATATATATAGGTAACAAACCCTAAAAAATGATGAGATGTATTAGATGTAATATTATTTCTAGTTCAATATTTGCACAGCTTCTTGTAGTCAAATAGAGTGATACCTTATTTTAATTTATGAGCTATCAATACCTGTATTCATAAAATAAATCATTCATTCATTCAAAATCTAGCGAATACATCATACATAGCGTGCATTAAATTTTCACCGCCTTTTAGCAAAGCAGGTAGCCGTGAGGCAAAAACGACGAACGAAAACTCTTTCATTTGTTTAGGAGTGGCATTACCTTCTTTAAGTGCTCCAGCATACGGAACCCGGCTGAATAACCGTGAGTGTTGCAGCGCAAAAGGCTTACTTAAAAATTGCCTGAGTTATTCCTATGACGAGCACGTACCGCCCGAGTGCACCGAAGGTTCGGATTGGGCGTCGCCTCAGCCTCACGCCACCGCCGCCTCCGCAGCTGCCGGCTGGTAATCCCTGGCGCAGATTGCTTAAGCCAATTTCGTCTTAGTGTTCACCTCATTACCTGCTTCAGCACATGGACACTCGCTTCAGGGACGTGATTATCCGCTAAGTGGAATTTATTTCATCGGCCGCCATCTCGACCGCACTGTGCTCCATTGTCTAATGGAACATTCTTTCTACTTACACTATGAGATGTAAAGATTTATCGCCCCGGTCGAAGCGCTAATTTATTTCCCTTCGAAGTTAGCGAAGCTAAAACCGAATAAAAAAAGCAAAATGGAAAGATAATCCGCTTTCCCCTTTCTATTATTATTAAATATAAACACGCACTTAGGCAATTCTTAAGCTGGGAATGGAAAAAATATTTGCGCGGGGAGTTTTCACGTCGGAAACTCATATAAAAGACATTTTGCCGGAGCTCGTTGCCTATCGGAGGTATTATTCAAATTAATTTAGCGCGGTGAGGCAAAAAGTGCGCGCGTCGGGAGCGACT
Source organism: Anticlea derivata (assembly GCA_947579855.1). Lineage (NCBI taxonomy): Eukaryota > Metazoa > Arthropoda > Insecta > Lepidoptera > Geometridae > Anticlea > Anticlea derivata. The sequence goes on from OX388262.1 coordinate 8,610,545, forward strand.
CCCCCATATTCATAGAGCTGCCCTAAATTAGCATCACAATGAAGTGTTAGAGGCGCGAGTGGCAGTGCTTAATGCTACCTGCCTCTACTCGCACGTTATGTTACCTAATGAGTTAAGTATTACATTTTACAGCCGCAAATTTGTTTGGGCTACTGCGAAATTCGCTAAGACGATAATAATTACTTGCGGAGTAATAATGATAACATTGAAAGGCCCATTCTTGCGCGAGCATGGCTTGGCAGCGAGTCGGAAACCAACGCGTTCGTAGGAAACAATAAGAAGCGGTATGAAAGTTTATTCATAGAGGCATATTATGTTAAGTGTCCCTACGAGCGCCAGCTGAGCGGCTGTGTATATTGTTTTTGGACCACCCTTTTACGCTTTCACGCCTATAAATAAATCAAAATATTCAGGAAGGGCTCGACTTTAAGGCGGCTTAGCGGAATCGTAAAATTCAACAACGTTCGCACAGCTAGAGGGTTTATCTTTCGGCTGCGTTTGCCGTGTTTTTGCTTGAATCGTAAAAGAGTATCACGGTGTAGGTATCCCTGTATGAATAGAAAGGAACCCTTTTACCGAGGACATATGGAACAGGGCACTTTACAAGTTAATGCAGAAAGCAGATTATCTGTCGTGTATGATGTTATGGAGATGCTCATTGCGGCGGGATGAGCGTTTTTGTACCTCATTAAATGGGGATTAAGTGATGTTTTGTAAAGTGCTTTCCACGAGTACCGTTACTGAATAAACTCAAAATATTTCAATGAATTATAATAACTATTCTGGTTATAGTTCATATATAAAGGTGTATTACGCGAACGGATTACGCATAAAATACCAAATAATTGCATTGCATTTAACTTGTGAGCCTATAAGGTGTATTGAGTTAAATAATTGGGAATTATAATTGAATTTGATATACAAGTTATTGCAAGGAACCAGTGTGTATTGTTTTAAGCATTTGATGGATCTTTTCCGCAATCACCGACAGCAATTTAAAATTCAGACGAATCTACCTAGAAATCCAAAATTTATCCTCAAAACGAGCCATTATTATTCGCAAGCGAGGGTTTTGGTCATTAATAACAATTTATTTAGCACAATGCCGTAATTTCAGTCCACAAATAACCTTTGAGTAAAATGTGGAAGTGTGTCAGAAGAACGGCTAGCTCAGTCCACAATCCAAACAAAGTTGACATACCTATAGGTTTCTAAAAATTCAAAGAATATATTAACGCATTTCTCCAAGGAGGCATGCTTTGTTTAATTTATTGACTAGTCTCCGCATCGCCAATAATATGAACCAATTTTGATTTATCTAAGTTTCTTATAAAATATTTATTCAAAAGATGATGACAAAATATTATACCTACCTAAAAATCACGGAACTGCTCGAATTCAGAATATATCTCAAAGTCATAGTAAGAAGATGATTGAAATCACAAGTATCACTTAAAAACGTCCTAGAAACTAGGCAGCTATGCCTGCTTCTAGAGAGCTGATGCAGCCTAGAAGAATCAGGCAAAGAACACGACTTGAAATCTCAACGAAGAATTGAATTCTTTAGCAAATAACTGCAGTGAACTAGCTGATCTCGCAAACTGTGACAAGGATTTCATATTAAACGGGGCATCGTTCCACAAATTGATTAGATAGTTTTTGATAAATTGCGTAAGTTTAGCCCGTGCCGTTTGTTAACATTAAAAGCTGCGACTTTCGGCAGGTCGGAAGCATATCTGTAGATTAAATGTAGCATTAGTTTATTATGTATGTGTGTTATTAGTAACTTTCTCCGTGAACTGAGCACGAATAATTCACGATGGCGTTACGCTTACTTCGATATATCGAATATTGGTCAATCAAAATAAAAAGATGCAACGCTAATGTTGGCTAATATTAAAATTTTACTATCGTGCACTATCCTCTTAACTGTCTATGCAAGTTCGTCCGCGTAGTAAGTATGTTCCTACCTTGACTCTTGTCATTACGTACAGTTGAGATCTGGATTTTCTGACTCCTTGTTGCGTGTGTATAGAACCTCAGAGCGCGAGCCCTACTCGCACTTGAACGTATTTATATCAAAATAAATTTTCTCCAAAAAAAGAACTCTTAAAACTCGGTTAACTAAGTGTATTACTAAGTTGAGAATTTAAATAAATCATTATTTCTAAGCCGAAAAAGTTTTTTTTTTAAAGTTTTTTTTTTAAATCTTAATACAAATTATAAAGCATTATTATGTCATATGATGAACTTTTGTAATTCCGAATTATCTATCAAATATGCCCCAGACTTCTTATCAGAGATTGAGCAAGCGGGCTTTTTGCAAAATACTTTCGGTTCTTACACAGGCGAAGTTTGCTCGGACAAAGTTGAGGTTTCCAAAGTTTGGCATTCACAACGACCCGGGCCATTGTGGCTAATTCAAGGATGTAATTAAATTTGTTTACATAATATTATGTTACAGATGAAAACTTGCTAGTAAGAAACACCCGAAGGAAAATGATTTTACGAAACATCCCAAGGAATGTTATATGCGCCCGCATGCATAGGCATGCGCACACGCTCACACCCACACGCACACACACACTCACACACCATAATCAAACACCCTCCCCTTCACACACAAACAAAGCATTAGTATTCCTACAATAGTTTTTCTTTTGCACTGTAACTATTATTTTTTTAACGTTATGCACTTTTCTAGCGTTTCTTGTTAGATTATTTTTTCTTTCATACTAAGTTGGGTACTTTATGTCATAAACATACAGAACTATGTTGTGCCAATGAGGAGGGCGTTGAGGCTGCTCCTCAGTTTTTTATAACTTTAGCAATCTCATCGTTCAATCTGTAACCTGTTTCCCTGTGTACCTACTTTGTTCTGAATAAACGAATTTTGAATGTCAAATTAATTGGAACGCGATTGCTGAAACAACACTAAAAGTCTGGAAGGTATTTTTTTCCTTGATAGAGCGACAAAAACTCGTTCTCGAAATTGCTTTACAGAAAAGTGTATTTCAAACAGCATAAATCAACATTAAGACTACTGAAATTCGTTTGTAAAAGCATTTTTTTTGGAGAAGAAAAAAATAATGAAATTACCCTTGGAACTAAAGTGACCCGCCCGCGGCACAACAACAATATTCTCGGCCCTCACTACAAAGAGGGCAGCATTTGTATTATCATTCCATTAAACAAAAGTCACCGGAGTTTCAAATGAAAACACAGAACTCATTATTCCTGGGGCAGAGAAATGATTTCAAATGTTAACAAGATTCGCCATAATAGAGTTGCTCACAGAGATTTAAGAAAAACAAGCATGAGTACGGTACCCGTCCTATTGTGATTCTAGAGAATTGCGTAATTCAATAATAATTTCTATATACAAACCCGCAGTAAGTTATATATACTCACCAATAATATAAGGAAATGTATATTTTCAGACGTGAATACGCAAATTATATTTTCATACTCTCAATTTCAGTGGATTTTACGTGCGTACCTATTCAATTATCTAATTCCCGATTCCGTGAACCCAGTTAAGGAAGTTGGTTTTTACATGCAAAAATAATTTCCATTATATGATTTTCTAGGAGTAAAAATGTTTACCTAACCAGTGACACAGCAGAAAAATTAAATAAACACACGTGCAATGTATTCCATTGGCAAGAATTTTAGAAATCATTATTACTACAATTTTCGTAGTAAAATTAAAATTAAAAATGATTCTTTTGTCAGGAAACTAACAGATATATTTCAAATATAGCTTTTTTTTGGTATTGATCCGGAACACCAACAAATATATCAATTACTTACTTACGTTACAGCTTACGTTTGCTGGCAACGCAATTTACGATGCCAACAAACGTAAGTTCAATAAAATTTCTTTCAGTACTTTTTCGGACAGTAAATATTTGAGGTGAGAAAGCTAAGAGTTATTTCCTCAAGGCAGCGCACGGTACATTTCGCGAATCCCCGGAGTCCTACATTACACATAATATATAATACATTGGGGAGGATCATTGTGCTCGCTGGATATAACAGAGAGAATACTCGTTTGTCAAATGCACAGTCATTTATTCAATGATAGGCCTTTACCCGCATAACTGAATGGTTTGTTTGTTCGTGATTTTGAAGATGACTATTTATACTGTCAGTCACTAGACCGCGGAATCAATTTTCAAACACATACTATAAGTAAATGCTTGCTATTAAATTGATATCGATTGCAACATCCCAACGCACAATTTTGACTGAATAACGTAAGTACGTTATTCAGTCTACATACTAACTATGATTATAATTAACGTTTGCTGGTTGTACTCATGCAGCCGAGTTTCATAGGTAGGTATATATCAGTATATAAATCAGTACTTTAATAACCAAATATTTATAAATCAAAATTGGCTATGTTTACACACGAGCACAAAACGAGATCATAAACTGAACCCAAACAAACATTAAAATATGGAACAAAACAAAACATAAACCCCTTCGTCCAATCAAACGTTAAATTCCGAGCGGGGCGCATTCATTTCATAAAACTGATTTTATGTAATATAGCCACAGAGAGCGATGTGCTCGGTACATTTATCATGGGTTTAGTTAGAGTTTTAGACAAAGCGACTTAGTTAATTGTGATGGAAGCTAAAAATAAAATCAATCAAACATAGTTTCTATGTTTTGAATGCAGAGGCGAGAGTCATTTCCCTGGTTGTTTTATAAACTTAGACTGCTCAAACACTATTCCCTCTTATTCTTACGCGTATTACACATTCAGAAGATCTGTAACTATGCCCAATTTTAAATTCCTGAGTCTCATTGGTTTAGAGAAAAATACCTCTAGACAAACAGAAGCAAGATTGAATTTAAAAAAAAACTGTTTTTTCTTTTGAGGTATGTACGAGGACTGACAAGACTAGGTTTTTCACTGCAAAAGCTACTTCGTTATCTGGTATTTTGGAACTCATTGTATCTGTACCGAAGAAGGCCTGTAAGACATCTCCATGGCGGAGTTACGCGAACGTTACGCGGAACATTACGCGAACGCAGCCAGCTTATTCCAACTATCACCTAACTGTGAAAGAAACTCACGAGTTAAAGAGACATCGGCGTCATCGTCAAGATGACGTCATTCACGTGATTAATGAACAAGTGATTTGCTCGGATATTGAACTGAATGTCGAAACAAACGAGAATAAATTATGCGAAACAAAAGCGGAGATGTGCTACAGGCCTAAACATCCCATAATTACTGTGGCGATACAATATTGGCATTCATTTGACAACGCAGTCAGACGAGCCGTTACGAAGATACACCATTGGGTATATGATATCTCATCAAATCACCGTGAAAGGCCCTTTGAATATTCATTTATGAATACTGGGAATATTCATATTATACTGAATGTTGAAAAATCGATAGAAATGTGATACTGAATCGGACCTGTACGATTAGATATTGAATCTTGTTTAGCAATAAACTTTGGTTTTAGCAAACGTCAGCATTGTAACGATCGACGAAACATAACGTTATTTGCGTCCCAGGTACAATGACGGATGCCGTTTCTGAAAAAAACTAAATGTTCACACGTAGCTTTTCAGCTTGACTCGATTTTTTTTAGAAGCAGAAGAACCAGCGACGGACACGTTGCGTCTAGTCGCCAGTGGCTAGCCATACGCGAGCTAGGTAAAAAAGCTGCAGTAGCGACACTAGCCACGAGAAAAATGGCCGCTACTGGGATTGAACGTGTTCAGTCCTAATAGCGCTGGCGCGCTACTGGGTGTTCAAAGCAGGTTGCGACTAAACACAATGAGTGCCTATGACGCTGTTTCTCACTGCTTCAAAAAAAGCTACGTTTAAAAGTTCCAAAGCTTGAGCTTGAGCTCAAGCTCAAGCTCATCGCTTTGAGGATTAGCTTTGAAAAGACTAGAAGCTTTTACGTACTCTTAAAAGCTACCAGCTGACCCGCCCGCAACTTCGTCCGCGTGTTCCTACCTTAACGCTTGTCACCATTTAATACACTTGATCTTTTTGATGAGATCTTGATTACCAATGTACTTTATCCTAAAAATGTACTATAAACCTCGGTAAATATTATTAATTATTCTGTGGTAAAGCCGCGGACTAAATAATCGAGCAGTTGTCACATATAGACAATAATCAATCAGGACCGAAGCCAAGCGGCGATTGTTCATCCGACATGATTCACAAATATCGAGTTTTTGGAATGAAATGTTATTTTTATGATAATAAAATATAGCCTATGTTACTCAGGGATAGTGTAGCTTTTAAGAATATTTTATAATTTTTAGAATCGGTTCAGGTTAGTTTCCAGGTTTTACCCCTACATACAAACAAACAAATTTTACCTCGTTGTATTATTAGTGTAGACGTGTGACCAACGCTTTTCCGTTTGATGTTTGTTGTTCTCGATCTATGAATTTCATTGTTTATTGGATTGGCTATTCAAACAATTGCGCGGATAGCGAACATTGAAAGCTTTGTTTGCTAATATACTGACATACGATGTTCTTTTGACTGACTAAATTAAATACCATCCATACCAGTGCTGTCATCGCTGCACCTGGAAAGAGAATAAAAAACAAAAGGTTTCCGGGTGACTTTTCTATTTTTATTTCGAGTATGGTACATCAACGGGTTTTGGTATTTCTACTTCAGGTATAAATGTCAAAGCTTTCCATTGCGTTTTGGGAAACAAAGCGGACACGTCCCGCAATTGGAACAGGTATGAATTTCGAAATTATTCAATCATTAAATGGAAATCCATTTGGAAACTATAAGCATTTGCACATTGCATGGCATGTTCATTAGTGCGATACGAAACATAGAAAGACAAGTGGAACATTAGACAGATACGTAAATATATTACAGGTTGAATAACCTAATCAAAACGTGATGGCTGGAAAATATAACCTTATCAAAATAAAGGTTCAAACTATAAAACATCACAACAATAAACATAGAAACATACCTTATGTATGCCAGAGCAGAGATAATTCAATAAATTTCAAAGGTGGCAGACTCGTAACGATGAGATTGTAAAAAGTTTCCCGTCGTAAAAGCACCGCGTAGTAAAGTGAAACCTCCTTATTTATTTCTGTTATTCGTTAAAAACATCGTAAAGTTAATAAAGGGTTTTTTGTAACAAACAGGCCACGTTTAAGATAAGCCCCGTTGCTGGTTGGAATCTTTTAAAACGTCGTTAAAACCAACCCCGACTCGCAGACAAAGGCCTAATTGTTGACGAGAAATATTTTCGATGCAAATTCGCACTCTTTACAGCCCATTCTGAATTTGTACTGGACCCGAAAGAAGTTAACGTAATTAGCCCCCGGCGGTGGGATGCCGAGATTTTGTTTAGTAGTGAGTCATCATCATCATCATTTCAGACGCAGGAAGTCTACTGCTGAATACCCATAGATTTCCAGAACAACCTATATTAAGTCATCTTTCCATCTAGTGGGGGGCCGTCTAACGCTTTGCTTTCCGGTGCGTAGTCTTCGCTCTAGAACATTTCTGCCCGTCGTTTCTACGAGCTATGTGCCCCTTCCACTGTCACTTCAACTTACTAATCCTCTGGGCTATATAAGTGACTCCTCATTTCTGATTTGATGTCGTAGAGAAATACCAAGCATAACTTTCCCCATGAGTTGCTGAGTGACCCTGAGTATTGTAGTAGGAGTGTTTTGATACAATTCAAGGATTTTAATTGAATTTTAATGCAATTAGGGAGGAGTAAGTTTAAGTTCGTTACTTATCTTATTAATAAAAGCGTAATGTTTGAAGTACAGCTGACAAACACGTTAAAAAAACGAAACACTTTCTTCTGATGAATCAAGTTTCAGTCAAAATATATTTGATAAAGCTATACCTGTGCCTTTAGTATTTGGGAGCTGTCTTAGCACAAACTGTATAAAGCTGAGAGATATCAGACCTTTCATTTGGATTCCAGCGTGTAATAGTTCGTAATTGTCCAGGTCAGTACGTTACAATTACAACGGCGTCTTCGTAGTTCTAAGTAGTGGGTGGAGGAATGTTGGTTATTAATAGGTACAAATGTAGTGCAGGCGTGCAATTGTAGATTGTGGTCATCTTTAATTAAGAATGTAGGTGTCTTTGATCAGGTATCTATCTGTGGTAGGTATTAGAATAGTTATAAGAGATGTTTCGAGCGTATGCGACTTCATTCTCATAAAGTTATTTTAATAAAAACATCGACCCCGCTGCACCCCCTATGGTTGAGTTTCGGTAATTCCTCTCATAATGAACCTTTAAGCTACAACCGGGAGGTGCTGGTTCAAGTTGTGCTTTCATTTTCACTCGGTCAGTCAGTCACGTAACGATTTTATGTATTTAGATAATAGTGGTTCTACAGGGGTAAGAATAATTCTTACCCACTGATTCTGAACTAAAAGCGAATGATAAGATAGGCAGGCATACTCGGACATAAGGCAATATAGCTACTAATGGCCAATTCCTATCGGCATGAAAAAGGCAGTGAAACGATACAGCCAATATTGCAGGCTAGTTAAATGCGACAAAGCATATTTTCTGAGGGATTCTGTAATGATCCAAGTATGAATTTTTTTTCAAGCAGCTTCTTGGAATATAACGACAAGTTTTAAATCTATAATAGAATATTCCCATTTCTCGAACTATAGGATGGCATACTTTCAAAGCTCCTTTGAAGATTGAGATCACATAAAAGGAGAATGATAGGTACGAAGCATCCGGACCGCAATAAATTTTTCAATCATCCCGAAGAAACTGTATTACCGATGAACAGATATTTGTGGTAATCGCTACAAAAGCTACAAGGAACTCGTTATTATTATGTGTACAAATTTCAAAAAAACTGTGTTCATCAAAGAGTATTATTATTTTTATTTTTCGTCTGGTCTAGTCCATACGGTTTTTGAGATACGACAACAGTAACTTTTAAAAACCAATATAACGTGAGCTCCCATTTGGTGAAGTTTTAATGACTATGTAGTTCAGGTAAGATTAGTTATTAGTTAGAAAATGCTAAAGATGCGATGAAAATCGCTCGAAGTTTATCATAATTGGGCCTATCGAAGGTGATCATCGAATCACCAACTTTTACTGGACATGGCGAGGTCTCAATTCGGGGCATACTACTGAAAAAATGAAAGACAATTATCTTGCAAAAAACCGTGGTTTTTCTTGCACTTTATAGAAAGACCGATCTATTTCCAGATTTATGCATCGAGACAACGGAGACAACGGGTTGATCGACTAAGATACTTTTATTAATTGGTACCTTTGGGTATCCAGAGAGCTCATCAGGCACTTCTTTCCGAAGACAAAAGTCTTGCGAGTCCTTGCAATCTGACCCGCCTTTGCCGCTCTCTCGGTAATTTTCTCGTTAACGGAATGAATAAAACATTTCATTCCTTACCTTTCTTTTGTAATTGTTAATGGTTGATGGGTTTTGGAAATTTATGTTCAGTTCATTCTGAAACCCAACTCCTTGGTTGTTACTCGATATCCTCATTCAGGACTTTGGTGACGCGCCTAGTATTATTGTTTCACTTATTGCCGTGGTATATTAACTGAATAATTTGATCTTGGTACTCGTCAAGGCTACCGAACTGACGCCTCAAAATAATAAAAAAGGTTCAGCGATAGTCAATTTGCAAACGAAAATATATCACGATAAAAAATGTAGCTCTAACGAGAACCTCAAAATGGCTCGTAAGCAATGAAACAGCGCAATTTCATGAGAAAGGCGGCCCGCAAATAAACCAAAGCGAAGCACATTCCCGTTTCCATAAAACGCAGACTGAAATAAACGTAACAGACACGGGGTTCTTTAAAAAATCCACCCGACGAAAACCGCAAAGCTCAGCACAAATCTCTAGTGTGAGTAGGAATTCCTGTGAAAGAATTTTCATAACTGGCATGGTGACCGCGGCCGCTGAAATCCAGGTGCAAGATACCGAATTTATATCCCAAGGCGGCCAGACGGTCGCGATCCAGCACCACTTTCGTGTTCGCTATCTGGCACCGCTCGGGAATCCTGCACCGCTAGTTTATTAGGTAGCAAGCGCCCGAACCTAAAGCCTCTCACGAAATATGTCTGCCACTCGCCGTTGATAATAAACACCCTGCGACCGCTGCTCACACGAAATGCTTTATCGCCAGGTGTCGTGTTCATGTAACCGCATAAAACATAATGCGTCCGATCACTGTATTAACATTTAGCAGAATCATAACATCAGAATAGATCGTGGCTGGATTTTATTGCTCATCTCTTTGTTCTGCGCAAAAACTAAACACGGTTTTCACCTATAAACCCGTCCGGTAATAATGTGATCCCATCGGCGTACATAAATTATACGCGCTGATAAAATAACAATTGTAGCTTAACAAGAGCCCGGTTCGAGAGGTGAGCTCAGGATATTGTAGGCCACACCCGACGGAGATTACGTGAGTTTTTCATATAAAGCCATTCAGCCAATTTCCTCATATCCTACACAGGAGCATAATAAGGGAGGCTTTTGTGAAGTAAAGAGGTTTGTGCACCTACAATGCGTACAGGTTGTAGGGATGGGATGCGCAATATTTGGCACTCGGTGAGATCGCGCGCTCTCGTGCTCGGCGCGATGGAGGTGAACAAATTGGTTCTCTAGTATGTCAAAGTTAACTGGATGGGGTTCAGTTCCCTATTCAATTTTCACAGCTTTGAGTGATTCTATGTAAATTACTTTGTGATTGAACGCTTGTAAGCTCTCTAGCTGCTTCTATTCTCTGGTTATCAGTATACTACAGTACTTACGTCATCGTGATGAAAATGGATTGGATTATAAAATGTTGCGCTTACCTGAAAATAAACAAAATATAGGTTATAAATTATTACAAAACATTTTAGAAGGCGAAGGCGCGTTTTAGAAATATATAGGTAGATTAAGAAAAATACATTATTTACAGTAAGAACATTGAAACTAATACAAGTTATTACACAAGAAACAGTTGAGCTATATAAAGACCATTACAAACGATATATAGATAGCTCAATAGATCATATCCTACATTCGGCCGAAGATCTCAAAAGGCGCAAATATGCTAGTCTTCCGTGGGAAAGCGAGGCTCTCCGGGTTTACAAAATAATATGGCGTTTGATCGAAGCGACGCGTGACCCGAGAGCGAGCTCCTACTTGGCATAACGTATTGCCATCCAGATTAAAATACTAGAAATATCCAAACAAAATAATAATATCATTTTAAAACGAATTTAGTATAAAATGCGCTGCTTTTATAAGTCGGAAATAAAAAGGAAAATTCCAGTTAAAAATAAAAATCTTGGTAAAAAAACTTCATAACGGGAAGTCGCAGTCAATTGTTGTTTGCTGAAATTCCTCGTACTTTAAGAAAACTTATGACCATGATAAAATTCCAAAGCTTCTGACGACGCTCCGAACTTTTATTAAAATAAGACTTTTGGAGCGAGAAGTACTTACTTATCGAGTTGACTGACAAAACGAAGAATAATCCAAAACGGAAGCAGTTTTGCACCTGGCCTTATTGGTCATAATGTGGACTGTTTTCACAATAGTAAAGCGCCAGCGTCGTTATTTTGTTAAATTGTTCTTCATATGAACAGCCTGCAAGGTTCTATTATATTTATGAATAAGCTACTACAGTCCGAGTAGCTTGCCTAGCCGTTCGTAATCGATCGGTTAAGGTCACCAATTTCAGGAGTGATCTCTAGTGGCATAGCTCAATCTGATCGTAAGGATGATCAAGAAAGAACTAGTGAGACGACGAGCGCTTCCAAAGATGCCTTAAGATATATCGGTCCCGACTATAAAAGTTGTTAAGGCATGGAGTAGGACTTAGGGCGGCCTTAAAACTCCACCAACAGAGTTGGCTTGGCCACAACTCACAAGCTCATATGAACTTACTTTTTCAAAACAACATAACGACAACAAATTACCTACATTATCTACCTACAACAAGATCAATATGTATAAAACTCTCACGTTACTGGCTGATTGACTGACAATCAACGTACCTACATCTTAAACTAGAAGTCATGTGAGTATGTGGAAGGTAGCTTTATGTTGTAGTGTAAAGGTGCACTAAGAAAGGAATTCCCGAAAATAAGCACCTAAAGGGGTGCAGCGGGTTTTGCTATGAAAATAACACGCGAACAAAGTCGCGGGGGCTTCCACTCGTAGTAAATAATTGTTTATTCCACCTCTCTTTTCCCAAAGGCGGCAAACCTTTCGCAACTGAAGGGACTTACGAAATGGTCATGATAATATTTTATTCACTTATATATATCGGAGGCACAAAATTAAGCCGGGTTCGCACGAAACAGCTGATGTTGACAGCGGCCGTTGCGGTCGACCCGGGGCGCCATGCAACCATAGACTACAATGATCTAGGTATATTGTATTTCTCGGATAATATTTAGTAGTGTGTGTATTGCTTCATAAATGTATTCTGTTCATATTTTTTTCCTTTGGGAGTAAAACTTATATCTGATTGAAAGTAAAATGATTAAAAGGTTGATAAAATTTGAGTGGCTATCAACCATGAGACTTCTCTCGCTTTCAACCTATGGATGCTTAATAGCATGGGTGGGTAAACCAACGTTTGGCTTTCGATCCGGCCCGTGGAACATTTCTAAATCCTACAAAAAAATCACACCTGAATTAATAATGCGAGCTGTTCCCTATTGATAATGTAATCATTGCTAATAGAATTACCCAGAAGCTGACCTAAGTTTCTTTCCCGCAAAAAACACATTTTTTAGACTTGATCCGCTCGCCTATATCTAGGTATATAATTTTTTACTATTCTTTTCATGCTCAAAACTCATTAATTTCTAAGCTCGCTTCGCTTGCTAGTACTATATTATCTGAGTTTCTTCTAACAAAACTAAGACAAGACCAAACTTCTTGATTTAAAATGTTCCATTTTACAGTAAACCCTATTGTCGTGATTTGATATTCATAATTAAAAAGTAATAGTAAAATATTTATTTCTTATAATGGTAACATAGCATTTGGAATTTAAAATATTTGTTAGCTGGCAATTCTGTTCTGTGCGTGATGTGGAAGTTGTGGGTAGCCAATCACGAACGGTCAAACCACGGCATTTGGTTCGTTTTTTATAACCGACCGGAGGTAACCTTTAAGCAAAAGTTGGAATGGACTGGCATTCTTTTTCTGGAAGCCGAGCAGTGAGCATTGTCGTGTAACCAGTGATCTAGTATAGAACTAAAAGTTGTAATCGAATCTAGAATATTCCACAAGTTCGGAATAAATAAAGTGGTGTTGTCAAGTGTTATCCTCGTTTCATTACATTTCAGAAGCGGGATCAACCAGCGGTATGTAAATTGTATTTTTTTTAACGATTATATGCCTAGCGCCCTAATGAATTTAATTTTTCTAAGAACTTATCTGTTGAATTGTACTGAACAAGATATTCGTGGGACTAACAATCCGGTCGTGCTGGCATCAATTAATTTGAGGTATAGGGCACACCTATGCTATTTTGTCATCTGCTGTTTGGATCGTTGTTCACAAACCGGTCGGTATTACACCGAGACTATCCGGTAGTGCTAGCACCTTCCAAATTTGTAGAATGGCAGTATTTGTAGGTATGGGTGCCTAAATTAACTCTATTTTCAGTTTAGTAAGAATTATTTAAGGTACCTGCACATTTTGTCATATGCTATATTTAGAATCGTTGCTCACGAACCGGTCGGTATTACACCGAGACTATCCGGTAGTGCTAGCACCTTTCTATTAGTAGTGGTTGTGTATTTGTGAGTACCTGTAATGTCGGCAAAATATTTAGTTTATGAAACGTTTAGTAGATAGAAAACAAATTCAACTAATGCCAGTACGGATCGGCTGTTACGGACCAGTACACGTTAGTTTTGCTGCTAATGCAGTGTTAGAATTGAATATCGCTTGATCAGCGCGAAAATATCAGAGTTCACTGGGCACTACTACCTGCCTTATTTACAATATTGTACATTAGTTATTGTGCGTTTTTCAACACCCTTGTGAAGAAAATAATACTAAAAATTCAAGATAGAAAACAAAGATAAATCAGAGTGAAATTTTTATTTATTAAACACGTAGATACAAGTTGAAATTATCTATTTAAATACGAAGTTGCATGAAATGAGCAAGCAATAAGTACATTAATTTATTTGTACTATTGAGCACGATCTTTTTGTATAGAAACTTGTGCCTAATTGCGGTGAAATTAGAGCCACATTATGAGCAATTGTGTTGAAAATATATATATATATATATATATATCCTAGGCTTAGTAAGCTTCAGATAGAGATAAAGATAAATTTATTTGCTTGAACATAATGTAGGTTAACAATGGTCATAAAATAAAATGAATTCGTTTCAATTATGTTCTGCCACAGCCGGCATGCAAAATTTCAAATAAAAGAATATCAAAAAAAAATTATAAAACTAAAAATTAAAAATAAAGAATGTCAAAATCATAATAAAAATTGAAATTAAAAATTAAACAAGTTAAGCCATGTGTGCTAATTTTAGTGAATATAGGCTATGTATGCCTCAGTTAAGCCATGTGTGCTAATTGTAGTGAAAATAGGCTATGTATGCCTCAGTTAAGCCATGTGTGCTAATTTTAATGAATATAGGCTATGTATGCCTCAGTTAAGCCATGTGTGCTATGACCTGAGAGTGATTAGCACTACGCGTATGACGCGCAGGACCTGTACGTGACAAAGTAAGTCTCAAAATTACATGGACTGCGTGGTAGTGCTAGGCCAAGTGAGCCATAAAGCTAAATAAATATAAGACAAAATTATGAACCATGTGTTAATTGTGATATGCTAAGTAGCCATTCAAACAATATTATGAAATTTTAGGCTAAATATAATGGTATTCCAAGAAAAAGACTAGCCATGAGAGCAAAAAAAAATTTAGAATAAATAATGATAATTTAAAATGATGACTTGTAACTTAAAACGAAGTATATAATAATAAATAATAATGAATTCTGCTAAATCTCAATTAACAGAAAGAAAATTAAAACTAATACGAGTTAATATTTACAAAATACACAAGAATCAGTTGAGCTAAAATAATGAAAGAAAATAATGCCACTGAGTATCTAGTATTACCATACTAGATTTTTATTGGAGGATTTGTTTTTGGGTTTGATTCCCATCTAAGTTTAAGAGGTTTGATATAATTATAATTTTCTCACACTGTTTTTATTTTTCCATGAGGTCATGAGCTGTGATGAGTCTGAGATCTAAAGACGTGTCATTCTGAGGCCAGGACGACTACGCGCTCGTAAGGAAAATTTGACACGAGTGGATCGTGAAGGCGTAAAAGAAATAGGACATGCACTGGAGGCCGATAAGTCGATTTCTCCATTACGCTGCTGACGAGGTACTGAAGATCATAATTTTTTTTGCGTAATCCGAACGATCCATGTTCTTATCGGTTAAGTAGCAATCACATAAACGATGTTATTCCTGAATTTGATCCAGTGTGTAAAAGTCTGTGTGGAAAGTTGGATCAGGAAAGTCAAAAAGAGTGTGCTAACTTTACGAATGAAACGAGAAGCAGACCATACATTTTATTTTGCAGAAGCTAACTGGGCTTCAAATAAATGGTTCGAACCACTACCTTCAGTGGTGTTTGGTTGGTCTGAATGGCAATTAGGTAAAATTACGGAAAACGTTCAGAATGAGCAGAACTATGGTCAGCTTCTCGAAGAAGTTATAATTAGACAGTATTTTTATTAAAAGTTAACCTTTGTAAATAGTTTTCAAATCAGTAGCAAATATGACGTAGACTGCATTATACACAGGATTGTTGACAAATCTATTAGAAATGGGGCAACAAGCCTTCAATAGTAAAGAACCAGAAGACTTATTAAACTTTCTGAATTATAATAATAATAACATATAATAATAATATATATATTAAATAATAATAAGTTTATTTATAGTAAAAAAAAAACTAAAATACAAAGACAGTTACTTGATACATAATAGGAAGGGACTCCTTATTTATTAACTAATTTGTTAGTAGGTGTAGTAGGTAGGTTCTAATCCTAAAGCAAATTAATTAAATTAGCCTTGATTAGGCAAAGTAGTTAGTTAAACAAAATAGAATTTAAATTAATTTATAAGCATGGTAGGTAGGTATGCGATAACTTTGATCTCCACACTAGGATTCCCTATAAATGATATTAAATGAAATAAGTTTATTTTGACGAACACACAGACACAGACAGAAGAATCAAGAAGTAACAACACAAACATTAGATTAGAGATAGGGAAACAAAAGACAGGACAGCAACCTAATAGTATATACCTAGGTATGAATAATAACTCGAGTAGGGTACACCTACCTAAAAACAAATTTTAAAAAATAAGTAGGTACCTACAAAAAAAAAGAAACAGAAATGTATGTACCTATTTCATAATATAAACCAACTTAAAACAAATGCTCGAAGTTTAGAACGTCAATAAAGGGTTTTGGAAACTCGACAGTTATTCCAATGATTCCAATCTGCAAGACAATGGTCACAGTAAAAATAGACTAAATCGAGACTCAAACTGAATTACTTTTTGTCAGCAAAGACTTTTTTCAAACCCCTTTACTAATAGGGCAAGATTTTAGAGTTGTCATGCGTTACTGTTCTCAAAGGTAGCAATGGGTTGTTCTTCTACAACGACCAACAGAGCAGATTAGGTAGATTCTTTAGAAAATTTAGTATCGCAATGCCGATTCAGGGCGAAGATGCGGGTTAGGACTCCCGTTGGTTCGAAAATTATAACTAGTATTTCAATTTAATTTATCAAAGGTTTCTGCAAAATGGCTGCCTTAAGAATTAGCTTGTGGATCTCATAAGATTACAGAAGTTCATTTACGTTTAACATTGACTGTCGCCATGGCTCTCGCATCGCTCATAATAGTCATAATAGACATAATAGACTCTAATTCTGAATAAAAATTTTAGGACTGATAAGACTGAAGATTCGAATGTAGTTTTTGTATAATGACTTGACTCTACAAATGACAGACCCCGAAATTATTGTTAAAATTCTAAATAAACCCCGGTACAGACAAGTAGGTTACTATGTTATCAGAAGCCTAAAGTTTACCGGAAGGTTGAAGATAGGCTATGCTTTTTAGTTCCTCGTAGTGCGAGATTGCAGATATGCAAGACCGATCATGTAACAAGGTCACGTGGCTAGTACAATGGGGATAATAATAGTATTAATGACTTATTAATTTCTTTAAAGGACAGAAAAATAATTTGATATACCGTCCGAAGCAGAAGTCTTTGGCATCTGATTGCGCGATAGTTTAACCAATAACCTAGATATTACTACAAATGCTACTCTTGTGACTCTACAAGAGGTACGAGCCGAATTACCTGCTAATATTTAAAAAGCCAAGAAACACTGAAAACAACGCATGATGCCAATATAATTTCTGCTCCAGTTTTTGAGGAAGGAAGTTAAGATTACCGGAATAAACTTTTACAATTACTATATTAGCATAAAACATGAAACAAAATTTTAAAATAATTTGTTTTTTACAAAATTCTAAAAATTATGATAGATAATTGATTATGATAGCAAGTGACAAATTTTAAAATAATTTGTTTTTTACAAAATTCTAAAGATTCTGATAGCAAGTGTGACTAGTACTAGGAAATAGATAACTATTATTGTAACCACAATATTTGGAAGAGTTTATGTTTAGGCTTATTTTTGGATTTTTTAAGAGGTTGGTTAGGTACTTAGTACTTCTGAGTATAATTATGTTAGGCACTAAAGAGGAGTTACTTAGGTCTAAATAACAATAGCAGTCAATATGTACGGAGATGTTGGGATATTGGGATTTATGGGTAGACACACAAGAGTAGATAAATTTTATTCTTAAAAATAATGGGATATGTGGAAAAGGTATATTATTTGAGTTTGTAGGAGCAGAAGATAGATTATGAAGCGAGTGTTTGAATTGAAACCGTTGTTGCAGCATATAGAATAAGGCCTTGAATAAATATTAATTCTATAATGCATAATAATTCAGATGATAATCTTCTCGGTTCAAGCAGTAATGATGACAGTGAGGTTTCTTTTATTTATGCTACAAAAACGAAAAACAAAATAAGTTATCGGACTAGTTTATACATGATAATCTAAATAATAAACCAGAATGTCGTGAATTATGGTAGATATTACTCATAGACAATAGTATGTAAAACGTAGTCAAATTAACAGTAGGTATATTAAGACAAATCCATTGGAAATATTGTAAGTGTAATTTCAAAGATTGAAACGATTGAAATAGTTGAGCTTTCATTTTGCGGCTTATAACCAAATAATTCATTTAAGTTTGATTGTAGCAATAATTTAACTGTAAGATGTTTAACTAAGCACAAAAAAAAAATGTCTGTCTTAAGTAGGTATTTTCGTATACCGGGAGGTTATACGATGTCGGACGGCCGAATGTCGTGATTTGATATTCATAATTAAAAAGTAATAGTAAAATATTTATTTCTTATAATGGTAACATAGCATTTGGAATTTAAAATATTTGTTAGCTGGCAATTCTGTTCTGTGCGTGATGTGGAAGTTGTGGGTAGCCAATCACGAACGGTCAAACCACGGCATTTGGTTCGTTTTTTATAACCGACCGGAGGTAACCTTTAAGCAAAAGTTGGAATGGACTGGCATTCTTTTTCTGGAAGCCGAGCAGTGAGCATTGTCGTGTAACCAGTGATCTAGTATAGAACTAAAAGTTGTAATCGAATCTAGAATATTCCACAAGTTCGGAATAAATAAAGTGGTGTTGTCAAGTGTTATCCTCGTTTCATTACACTATGATCTATTATTCATAAAAGAAAAAAACAATGTTAGGAAATCAAGAGCTCTGGCCATGTCAGGTGGTAAATAACAAAAACAGAAATAATTAGGACGTGTTCTCAATATTTTCAGAACCATGGCTGCATGTACTTTTTTAGATTTCGGGTGTTCTGATGACACCCTGTATAAATAAATAAATATTCCGGACATATCACTCACAGTCAACTGATCCCAAACTAGGCATAGCCTGTACTATGGGTACCAGAGACTGATATACATAATAGATATAATATATATTTAACACCCAGACATAGAACAATCACCTGTGTTAGTCACAAATATTTGTCCAGTGCGGGAATCGAACCCGCTACCTCTAGCGCAGAAGGCAGAGTTACTACAAACTGAGCTATGAGGCCAGTCAAACTATACAGTCAAAATATATAGGTAACGAAACAAATAATCCTAAAAGGCCTAACATGCCGTCAACAAAGAACTATTGCATCATAACAACATATGTAGTTTGTCTACAAACATATTCATATCCCAATGTCTATATTTGCTCAGGGCGGACTGTAAACCGCAGTGATAAAGTTCGTAATACAGCTATACTAAATCGCCTATCTAATAAAATATCCGAACATATTTCAATACACGTCTCTAAGAGAGCGGCCCTACTGAAATTTATTTGTGTAGTAACACCCCAGTGGCCGGTGGACTACGAAAACGCCATTGCCATAGCGATAAATCGTTACAGACGTGCCTCCGCAGCGGTAACACAGTTACATAGTCGTTTTTACTGGCAATAGTTTCCTGTGTTAATCTGCAAATAAAAATGCTGAAGGGCCATAAGGACCGACACTTACTGTTGAGGGTAAAAACGCATAAATGTATGTCTATAAATAACGTATCTCGTGTTACGATAATTGCTTAGCCTTTATTTTAAAACTTTATGCTTCAAGAACTCTTCTTAAAAATTGTATGCAATTTACAAAAAATCATTAGGGATGTTTGATAGGAATATAAAGACATATTTTCTAGCCTTTGCGAGACAGATTTGCTAGTTGTCATCTAGATTTACTTTTTAAGCTCAAAAGGCTCGCAAATATCTACTTTCTATAAAAAATGAGAAGTCTATGTCCACTAACGGACATTTACTGATGGTATGAATAAAAGCATGTTCAAATAAATTATGTACGGCTTTATTTAGTTAGTCACAAGTGATTCTTGGCCCCCAGAAGCCCCCGAGAAGTCGCTATGTCCTACCAATTTGAGTCAAAAAGCTACTTTCTTTATTTAGATAAAGCAGTTACTAAATCAATGGTCACATTATTCATCATGCGTGAAAGTACTCTACTAATATCATAATGATTGGAATATATTATAGCATTTTACCATGAATAGCATTTTAGGTTATTTTTTATCTCGATACCACGTAAGTCAAAAATGCTAAATTCGCTTTTTATTTACTGTCAGGCTTGTTATGCATTAACACCACGTTTAAATTATTTATTCCTGATTACATGATTATGCTCCTTAGATACTTCTGTAACTGGTCCTGTTGCTTTCTTGCCAACTTTGTGCGCACGCAGTTTATAATAATAACCAATTGATAATACTTCAAATTTTACCTACAGTTTTCTTTATTGGTACCTACCATCTTACTTTTCTCCAATACAATGACACTTACGTACACAACTTTATGTCCGGCGTAAAACATGACCACCGCACTTTTACGATTCCGCTTAACATATAGTGCCGTAAAACTACGAGTACCGAAAACTACGACGCAAACTTCCAAGTTCGTTAGTTAATTGAATCCTAATATGTTTTTATTTCATTCCTAAATCGCATTATTGACAGTTACTACAGTTGAGATGAAGACAAGAAGAAATAGGTAACGATACTAGCAGTAACTACAATTCAATTATACTCTTCACTTTACTTTGTTTTATGATAATAACATAATTGCTTAGAGCACATGGGCCGCAAGGTAAACGTGGCTGTCACCAAGCAATCAATTGACGACTGAAAGCTTAACAACTTGGACGAATGTGCGTTGTATGTATGTATGTATATTTTTTAGAGCATAACTTTGGAACCGTTAATCCGATCAGCATGGAATTTAGTAGGTCCATTGGTTGGTCTATGAAGATCGGCCAAGGGGTTGCCAATATGCACAAATACATGAAGTGGGGTGTCATACAAAAGAGCTTATTTATAAATTCCAAATGATTTTAAATTTTATTTTAGGCCAGTTTTTGTGATACAACGAAAAAAGTAACATTTAACGTGAACAGTCATTAGGTTACTGATTTGCAAAAAAAAAATTCAGCATGCTCACTGTATGTTTAATTAGTCTTCGTTGTTTAGGTAAGATTGATATTAGTAATACATAGTAAAATCATACATGCCTCAAATCCGGTTGATTTTTGGAGCAAAGTACCGAAAAGTTTAAGCTTTTAATTGTCGTGCTATGTTAAGTTGTGTAATATCTTGTTCTGAAAGTACCTAAAAGTTAAATGCCGTACGAATATACAATATGATACAGTACTTTAAAACAAGTAACTCCAGCCAAAGTAAACTGAAAATGATTGTAAAGGTAAAACCATTTTGATACGCTAAACGTTCCGTTCCACAAACATTCAACGTAAATTACGCACATTTTGATGTACATTCGGGTTATTTTTATTTAATTCTAGGCAGGTGCTGGGGCCGTGTTCAGCCAATATTTTTACACGATTAACATGCTGATGGAAAGCCAACATCAGACCACCGCTGTTTCTGCATACGCAACCGAACCGTAGTTTTAATTCTTCGTTCAAATAACTTCTTTGTCATCGGATGGACATACCGGCTAACTATAAAGGTTTCAATGGTATAGGTAATTTAAAATACAAAAGTAAGGCCTTAATACAACTATTCTAGATGATTTATAATGAATATATGTTTTTCGGATTTGACGACCTGGGTGGCGTAGCGGGAGAGTACCTATCTGAGACGCACGAGGTGCAGGTTCGATTCCCGCTGCGGGACAAGTTTTTGACTTAATTACTGAACTCGACAGAACAGGAAGAGAACGATGCAGTGTTGGAATGCCCCCCACCGTTAGATAGACGACATTGTGAAGGTTGCGTGTGGTCGGTGGATGGAAAAGGCTTAGACCGTTCGTCGTGGCACTCTGGGCGAGTACCACCGTAGTGCCTCGGACATGTACAAATGCAGATCAATTTTTCGTTCAGGAAAATCCATTAGTGCACGACCGTGATTCGAACCCACGACCTACGGATCGAAAGTCAAGGTAGCTCTCACTATACTAACACGGCTTACAAAATACAAGTGCAACGTCAATATGATAGCAAAAGTAACATGTATGTGCGCAGCACGATCCGCAGTAAGATCGATGCTAATTCTCTTTATGTATATTATGTGCGATAAAGTATCAAATAACTGAATAAAATATAAATAAGCGAATGCATACTTATGAATGACTACTTTGGTTATTACAGAACCTACCGTTGAGTCGGTACCTACTTTCATACATATAACCAAATTGTTAAGATGAAATCGATATCGGAAACGTGGTTTTCCTCAATAAATATATCGAGATGAGACCAAGATCAACATCGCAGCGGCTGGGTTTAAAATATGCAGTCTTCCGCGCTTCGCGGATTCGTGTAAACAAATGTTGAGGCCGATCGAAGATGAATCAAATCGGGTATTATTGTGCTCATATTTTTGGGGTGTTAGGTATTTTATGTTCCGGCCAACTTTGTGTGAAAGGCGATGAAATTGTTGAGGAAAACTGATAGGTTTTCTATTGTTTGTGTTTTATGTGTTGTACTACTTACGAGTACATAGTACATAGAATATTGCGTTGTGGACTTTTTCGTGGGACAAATAAACCGATTATTTTTCCCACAACCTTCCCCAATCACCATCCCACAACCTTCGGATCGATAGTCGAGGTACCTTCCGCTAAGCCATCACGGTTCTTTTATGTATGAGTAGATGAGTCCTAATTGTTTATTTTACATCATATTTTTTACGTATTTTGTAAATTTTTACTATATTCGATTGAATTTTTCTGCTGTTAATAAATGTTTAAAGAGAAAATAACTGATTTTGCATTTTTTTATCGGAACATTTAGGTATATTGTGTTCATTTGTCAAAATGCAGTAACGAAATTCCAATTCAATTGACCAGCAAATTGATGTCAATGAAAATATAAAATAGCACTAAAAGTATGTACCATAATAAAAAATCTAAGTAAACAACAAACTTGAACGTCGATATAGTCCATTTTGCCCACGAGTAACCACTAACATCCTATTTAAAGCATGTAGGTATATTGTACATACACCATTTTACGCTGGAGCACCGGAGAACACACTGTCGGAAACAAAATTAATGGTCACAGTCTTACAAAGTTTGACAGGCCCGAGCACAGGTGGGCATGACCACTGACATAATGTTCTCGCAAAATATTCATGGTCTTTTAATGACGGTACAGGACTTACGCATCTGCATAATGTAATGAGATTTAAAACAAACAGATTCATAATGTGAACTGGGACTTTTACGACGTCAAAACGTAAAGAAGTTTCAAATAAAAGGTAACAACATAGGCTCACGGCGTTAATACGAATATATTGCAGACATGCTCTCAGATTTTCAGATGCTCGGAACTTGAAAATTTCCTGAGGGTAGTCAGAGGCACGTCCACACATTACATTTGGTATGTGTCCACATTTTGCAGTAGGTACCTATTAGCTTTCATACTTGGAAAAATGATTGGACATATACGACATGGCAGCTTCTTCAATAACATAATTGAGGGAAAAGTAGAAGGGAAACGAGGAAGAGGAAGACCAAGAATAAGTTACATGAGCACAATAAAAGAGAAGATTGCCGTTATGTCTTGATGTGAAGAAGTTTGCATTGGAAAAATCTGAATGGGGTAAATTGCCTAAAACACCGACAAGAGCTAAGCTCATACATTTAATAATACACAGATGTTTGTTCTGTGTCTGGGTGTTAAATATGTATCTATTATGTATATCAGTCTCTGGTATCCATAGTACAGGCTATGCCTAGTTTGGGATCAGTTGACCATGTGTGATATGTCCGGAATATGAAAAAAAAAAAAAAAAGGTTCTATAGGTGACTAGTAGCCTATCGCATATTATAAGAATACTAACTAGCTTTCTTAGTTCCAACCGATGTGTTCCCTAACCGTTTTAAGCACGTGTTAATAAAATAAAACGGGAAATGGTGTATCTATCTGGCAGTTGCTAATAAAATCTATGCACTGCGTCCGATAGCTAATAAAAGCAAATTGGCGTTTATAGATCGACGATTTAGTTTAACGGTTAGTATGGAAATGTAAAAATATGTCACATGAAACACGTGATTCATATGCAAATAACTAGCATCCTGCTGAAATTTTACAGCGTGAATAAAAATATGTTCATTTGAACGTATAACAATTATCTGACGTGGACTGTTTTGAATAGAAATGTGCTTTTGACGCGATGAAATGAAGCTTGTGACAATGGGATAAGGCGATCAGACGCACTCATATATTGCGAGAGAAGCGAGACTATTTTTGGAGGAGTTAGGGTACATTGAGATTTTCATGCTCTAAATTGGAGCAGCCCGAAGTACCTCCGCCTTACAGAATATCGCAGCCAAATAACATTATTGTTTTAGATAGTGTTGTATTCCTGCAGTGGGTAAGTTTTCCAGAGCACTTTAAGGGGGGGTTCGAGGTCGGCAGCGCGTGCGTGATGCCTCTGCTAGTATTGCATCTGACGGGCCGTATGTTTGATTGCCACTTAAAAAAAAACAATTGCATCGTTTATTCGGAAGTCAACCTTGCAAGTCATATATTTTTAATTGATGCACACAGCGACCGAGGTGTGGAGCAAACATTTACGCGCTTATTCGTCGATGACAGAGGCTTTGTTGGGCGATTTCAACTCGAAAACATTAATTGGTGGAAAAGTGTGCAATTCGCGTGTTAACTTCCAGTCCGTAAATATTAACTGTGTATAATTATGAAGGCGTTAATTGTGAATCAGTTAATGGTTTTTGATTTTCTTTGCGTTCGTAAACTAATGTGTTCGTAAAAGAGCTACATTAACTGAAAGTTTTAGAGCTTTTATTCAATTAGCTTTGTTTAGAAAGGGTTGTTTAGTCTTATATTTTAGAAAAGTTGGTAACAAAAACATTCGATAGCTACTAAAGTTTATGCTAAGGTTCGCTGTCTAGCCTAATCAACAGAGAGCTGGTATTTTATAACGAGTGAGCGAAGCGAACTAGATTTCCGAGTTGGACGAATAAGTATTGAATGATATGAATGTAAATAATTTTATCAGGTGTTTCCATTTGAATGTATCATAGTGTAAAAAATATATAAGGGTGCCTCATCGGAAATAATGTAAGGAAAAATGTCGGTAGCTTTACATTACGTTAGCTACAGTGGAGATTGTATCATAAACTACAGTACAAACAGAAATCAAGGCGAACTACTAGCCTAAATAGTTACAATTTTTTTTGTAGGTATAGATAGAAAAAAGTCCTGAATGCAAACAGCCAACCAAGGTGGATAGTTGGTTCGATTCGCAAGCGTGTGTATGCACGGCAATACAATCATTTTTAATTTCCACGGGGGCGTCCGATGCACTGAATACCAATTACTGAAGCCGTACTGAACATGTGGAATGCGAAGCTTAGCTCTCAGGTTAAGTCGGATTTGTATACCATACTATACATGTACATCCAATATAACCATCTTGTATTGCATCCATACTATATGTATTGTAATCAATCCAATACGTATCAGATACAGAATGGTGCAATTATGGTTGAGAGATTAGGGAGGATTACAGCAGGACTCAAGTGAATTTGAATATGTATCTGACGGTGTATAAGATGCGACAAATGATCCAATACATAAGGGGGTAGGTACATAAGTACAAAGAGACATACAATGAGATAAGCGGAAAAACATCAAGCAAAAGTCAACATAAGAATGAATGATAATGTTTTTCAGGAAACATTAAGTGAAAAATGACTATCTTCAGATGAATTCACCGTGATGTCACTATTATAAAATAAAGTCCCCCGCCGCGGCTGTCTGTTTGTCTAAACGCAATAAACTCACAAACTACAGACCGGATTTTCATACAGTTTCACTAATGGACGGGGTGATTTATGAGGAAGGTTAAAGTTAAGTATAATTCATTAAAGTTTTTGTGTTAATTAACTGAATTATGACGATGATAGTTGAAGATGTCGGAAAAAAACATGCCAACTGGAAGCTTTACTAGCGTTTTTGCTCTGTTACCCGTTCGAAGCCGGGGCGGGTCGCTAGTATACTATAAGTAGATACCTATTATACCTGTGGAAACACTACAGAGGCTACAGCAGGTTCATGCAAAATAGAGTCATCAATCTAACACTGAAGGCTAACAAGCGGAGTAGAGGAACTTCTTACGTTATTGAAATTTACTTTTAAAACAATGTTAAGTGCATGACTCTTCTTATTTACGCTGCAGTTGCGGTAACGGGCAAAGTTTTTACGATAGCCCGTACGTACGGGGTAATATTGTTGGTGCATTAACGTTTAATGCCTTCCACAGTTTTGCTAAAATTTAAAATTGGTTGGCGAAATGGTCTCAGATTAGAGTTGATTGTTGCAAACTAATTGTGGCAAAGTGTTATGTTCATTATATTTTACGCGTTTAAAGGAACATAATATATTCAAAGTTTATGTGAGTTACGATGCGTTAAATACATAGTTTTAAAATATTTAACAAGTTTATTCATTTTAGATTATTATTTTGAGATTGAGCTCAAGCGTGAACAGAGTCTCAAGCTCAGATTTTTTGACAGCTTTTAATTGAAAAATGTCATAAAATCAAAGAATATGCTCGAGTTACGATTCAGCACAAATACTTAGAATAAGTATTTGTGCCGAATTTAGTACTTAAAAGCTTAGAATATGGAAATGAAGGCACCTCTCAAATCTTCTCTGGAACATGAGATATCAACTACATTCATTCATGCTCAGAACAATATTATATTCTGCAGAAAAGACCACTTTGCCTTAACGGGCATTTGAAAATCTATCCGGAACTTTGCTGACAATAAAAGGAGATTCAAGCTAAGCTGGGTACCATGCGGCTTGTGTTTTGTTCTATACAGACAAACAGTGGGGTTTGATTGAACTAGTTCTAATAAAAGTAAGCTACATGCTGTGTATCCTATCGACGTGTCGATCGGTCGGCCTGAGTCCGGTACGGACTAGCGTGAGTCAAGCCACAGAATAGATAAAATATCCTAGTGCAGGAGTGCACTCAACGACGACACATAAAGCCGCATTCGGATGGTGAGCGATATGTACGTATACCTAGTTCATTCATGACAGGCCTCATAGCTCAGTTGGTAGTAACTCTGCCTTCTGCGCTAGAGGTCGCGGGTTCGATTCCCGCATTGGACAAACATTTGTGTCATTAACACAGATGTTTGTTCTGTGTCTGGGTATTAAATATTTATTTATTATGTTATCATCAGTCTCTGGTACCCATAGTACAGGCTATGCCTAGTTTGGGATCAGTTGACCTTGTGTAATATTATGTCCGGAATATTTATTTATTATTCATATTACAATTCGATACTGCATACGAGAACGGGCAAAATTCTAGAAATTATAACCATCTAAATAAGAAAAGCATCTAACATTTTATCCCATAAATCATCACCATCATTTCAGCCATAGGACTCCACTGAGGCCACCTCCACAGATTTTCAGAGCGACTTCCTATCATGTGGGGTTGAATTTGCCCATACACACCACGTTGGAAACGCGAGTTGGCGAGCGCAATTAGAGGTATCGTTGTTAAAATCGAGGAAGCTGCTGCCAATCCCCTAGTTTTTTCCCATTAGTCACCTCTAACGACATCCACGGGTAGGTAGATATAGAGGAGCCTATTCTTCAGCCGGAACCAACACGGCCTTTAACCGATGGATAGCGTTTAGCGAAGTTTCAACCGGTATTCTAACCTAGGGGCTGGTACAAAATTTGGAGTGACACAGGTGACAATGCTTACTTTTATGCATGAACCCAGTATGAAGGAGACATCGATGCCAGAACGGTATCAATTTCCGGCCATCAACTGCCATTTGATTTATGTTTGCGATAGCCTTTTCAAACAATTTTTTTTTATAACCGTGCAGGAAAATGTAGAAAAAACAAAGCTCAGATTATGGTTCATTCCAAATTTTGAGCGACGCGACGGTAATATCTCAAAACACCTATCGCAACTGTTTTTTACTTGATAACCTCTGTGCAATGGCGAGCGCCTAGAAAGCTAAGTAGGTATACAAAACTTAAATCGTACCAACTACCAACTACGAGGTAAGCTACATATCATCGCATCCTATAGCATTGCGCAGCTAGATGTGAAACTGTGTACTTTCTTGATCAGAATTGAACATTAAAAAGGGTCATCGTCAACATCATATTAGCCGTAGGACACCCACTGCCATAGATTGCAACTCGACTGACCTTGTGCGGCCTGCACCTAACTGCTCCCAGCAACCACTATTAGGTTGTCTTTTCATCTAGTGGGGGGCTGCCCTTATCTGCGCTTTCCGGTGCGTGGTTACTCTGGAACCATTCTGCCAGAGCTTATTTAGTATAAGAAGAGAATAAAAGCATTATCCCACGCACTGATGATATTCCATACAAACCAACTATTAGTTTGATCGCGGTACTGAAGCATACGTTAAGTAGTTAAAGCCCTAAACAAAACAGTGACTAAACACAAATGACAAATACACTAGTACAGTGAATTCGACAAAAGTGCTACCGTCTTTAATATTGTTAGGAAACAGAACCTCTCAGGTGAACCATTCAATGATTAATGTTGGTGCGGTGACACGGCGAATCACGTACGGATGCCATAAGTTTTCATGGTATACCAGACGCCATTGTAACAAGAGAATATGGATCTTGCCCTAATACCGCTAAGAAATAGAAAACAGGTAGGTACACAGATATAGAAAAAAAAGCTCAAGATTTGTATCCCCAAAAACAGTAGATATCCTCTCAGATCTCCAGGCGATCAGATCGGTAAATGTCTAAGGAACTAGTCAGAGCCAAGTCCGAACTCCGAACATTTTGCAATAGTGAGTATTCCGTACGTGACAGGTTGGAAGCACATCACCACTAGTAACTTAATAACACGCAATAATCGCATAGTACTGAGATCTGACCGCCCACTAGGGTTCCGTAGAATCGTAGTTTGTCGTACCCACGACAAACTACGCACCCATGCTACCACAAAACCAGGAACAAACAATTGCAGATCATGCAAACATTTGTCCCGCGCCGCGGGGATCGAGCCTGTACTTTTTGCGTCCCTGGTACTCGTCCACCACGCAACGAGGACGTAATAACAGTCCGGTTTTAGCATGGCTTACATTTGTTATAATGTTCTGTTAATCTGTGATAACTGTAAGCAAACATGCTTTATGGATTTTACACACTACACCGTACCGGCCGTATCGTACCGTACCGGCACATGCAAAAAATATTCATTGTATACATACAATAATATGAAACAATGCCCACTAGAATGTTCCGTCACCTACCAACACCGACTATTTTGTCCTAGAACCTAAAAATTTGAAGGCATGTGACAAGTGACGAAAGGATCCTCTAGAGGCGCAGTTTAATCCTTTCACCACATTTTCGCCAACAATTGGCTCTTTTCAGGGCCACCATACCTCAACCTGGTCTCTGACCATAACGCAATCCTACAAGACCAAGGAAGAACCAGTGACACGACAAGCAAGAAACTACCTATTTTGAAAACAAATGAATATTAAACTTCAGGTACGAAATTTCTGCCAAAAATATTGAATGTTATGAAATACCAAACAATAGTTTGAAACATATTCTCTTCAGACTTGATTGATTGATCGATGAAACGGACTTTTATTGTACGCCAAATAATGTTTTGTGCGCCTAATTTATATTTTATAACATCGGAATGATGTAATGAAGAAATGCTGTCAGGGTCTTATGATAAATGATTTGCTTAACTATCCAAGTATCGCGGTTTTTAATAAAAACTGGATTGAGAAAACATAATCACATTGCATTTGAAAGAAAATACCTTTATTTGTTGATTAGTTATTGATTGCAGACAATAGCTATAAATATATATAGTTCAGAAAAGTTATTTGTTCAATTTTTGATTATCATGGATGTCTGTTTTTGTGATCGTTTCGTAGAAAAAATAGACACGAGATATTAAATTGATGGAGGTAGGAGGTAAGAAATTATATAATATGATAATTTTATTTAAAAAATAGTTACTACGTTAACAAGTGTAGAAAATAACTAATAATTCATTTTGTGTCTAAAATAAGAAAGTTTGTATGTTTGGATGTTTGTGGTTCAATCACACCGCCACGGTCCAACAGATTTCGAAGAAAAAAATGGAATATATAATATAATTATTTACTGCATCTACTTTTTATATACGTACCACGCGAGCAAAGCCGTGGGCTTAAGCTATAATATACTTATGTATAGTTCAATGTTTTATACGATTTTACAAAGTACAAATTCTTGTTTTCTAAGTTACCTGATCATCTTCGTGTGTACAATCCCGCTCGTCATGGACGTATCGCAGACTAGATAACATGTCACGTAGACTGAACACCATTTTGCACTTTCACAATAAACAGTAAAAAGATAAAGAGATAGAAACAGAATTATGAAATTAGAAAGTAATTAGAAACACATAGCAGGAAAGATATGAGCGCGAACTGAATGCGATCACAGCCGAGACTGGCCGAGACAAGATGTCTTCAAGTACCCTCTGTGATAATTTTTATTTTTATTTTTATATTAACCAATAGTGACTATTGCACATCAATGAAAAACAAATGTCTTTTTTTTTTAAACTCGAATGTAATCTACCTAAACTTAATCAACGTTTTGTTTATTTAAAAAACACCCACTCAAATAATCAATCTATTTTATAAACTCATGATTATGTACCACGACAAAAATCGCAAAACGCAATTTAGTTTACTTTTGGGATTTATTAGATCAAAACGTGATTGTGTTTACCCGTAAAGCCAGTTCCACATCGTGGCGTGTGTGTTCGCTTAGAATCGCAGCGGAAACGCTGTCGCAGGCGTTCGGCCCGGTGGAGCGGAGGTGTCAAACGACAAATTTCACGGCACAAACCTCTTCAGATCTCCTTTCGCTTTGCCACGCAGGCTACGTGCTGCTGATGGGCCGTCCCCTTAGGCGAATACCTACGTTTATATTATACTTTTTCATAGATCAAGTTATCGAGAAGTTGTTATATTATAGACAGCCCTACTAAATGGATAATATATTAAGTTCGCTTATTCGATCACTTGACGTGTTAGCTATGTGAGACGGGTTGGAATTCCTACCTGATTTGTTTAATCGGTTGTGTGAACATTGACGCGCTACGTAAGCACTTTGTAGATATGCGTGCGGGGCGGATTCGTGACATTCTATGATGAAACTAATATTGTCAAACTTTTAAAATTGGAATGTTTCCTTTGTAGGAAAAAGGAAATAAACGTTGTCAAGACAAAACCATTTAGATATTATACTTTTTAGACAGGTAGTTTGAAGGAACTTCTTGAAACTACTTTATAATCTCATTTATTTTTACATTTTGACATCCTACTAATATAAAATACGAAAGTCTGTGAGGATGTTTGGATGTTTGGGTATTTGTTGTTCAATCACGTTGTAACAGCTCAACCGATTTCGTTTAAACTTGGAACAGACAGAGCTCTTTACCTAGAATAGCGTATAGATTACTTTTAATGTAGGTAAAGCGAAGCTGCGGGCGGAAGCTAGTTGTAACTATGGTAAGGTACCTGCTCGTTGAAACAGCTGTCTATTACAGTGTCATGTAGCGCAGTCTGAGGGAGCAAATTGGGATTAGATTCCGATTGCAGGCACATCTGTACGGCAATGAACGATGGCATGTGAATACGCAGCCTAATAAACCTATCAGCCATCAGCAGCATACTTGTGTATGCGGCCATTTTGTCTGTTATTGAAATCGTTCTAAAAACTTATAGATTTTCAGGGTTCCGTACCTCATTTAGAAAAAAGGGAACCCTTATAGGATCACTTTGTTGTCCGTCTGTCTGTTTGTCTATCAAGACCCTTTTTCTCAGAAACGGCTAAGGGTATCAACTTGAAATTCATTGGGGAACTAATAAGGTCCGTAAGCTTATAGTGCCGTATAAAAGTTTCTAGCTCAATGCATTAAAAATATATGGCAATGAATGTATAATTTTTGCATGGAAATGGCAAAAATTAAAAACCTCTAGGGTACTTTGGAATGCTAAAAGCTTTAGGGACATAAATAAAGGAAAAAATCTTAAACTGGGAATTTTGATGTTTTTACCCCTAAAATTGGTATATATTACGAGCCAAAGTTATATTTGCGTTCAATGTCATACAATGAAATACGTGAGCCACTGCAAAATATAAGTTTGTCACTTCCTACACCTGGAATTTTGATTATCTGACCCCGTGTAATAAATGGTACGGAACCCTCAGGGCACGAGTTCTCGCACATCTTTATTTTTATTTTTAAATTACCTTTTGTGAAATTGCCATGACAGTTTATTAATAAACTTTTTGGTATGTAGGTTTTAAACAAGAGTTTTCATATCATGAGCGTCCTGAACCAAATGGCAAAATGATAGGAGAATACAATAAGCTTATTAAATTAAATTATTTTTATTCCACCCTGGAGGCAGTAACATTCAATACGTTATACATCTGGCTATAAAGACGGCCATTCACTGATCTATTTGAAAATACGGATCGTATCCGTATATTTAGTTGCCCGAACTACTTCCTAAATGTAGTGAACGAATTTTACGATTACTGCCCACATTCCCTGGATAGTGTTGGCGCAAAGGAATAAAATTGGAAAATACTGTAAGTATACTTTGTGACAGAATAAAAGCAGGT
The DNA here is from genome assembly GCA_947579855.1 of Anticlea derivata. Lineage (NCBI taxonomy): Eukaryota > Metazoa > Arthropoda > Insecta > Lepidoptera > Geometridae > Anticlea > Anticlea derivata. Next base: position 8,643,489 of record OX388262.1, read on the forward strand.
ATTCGTACCGGCTTTTGGTACATTTTGAAATTATAAGAAAGAAAATAATAATCATTCAACTGTAAAGAGGTCCTAATTACTACCTACCTACTTATAGTTAACACAGTTTTTGTTAACGCGTGCTTAAAACGGTGAAGGAAATCATCATGAAGAAACCAGTACGTAAGTATCTATACTTAAGGCGGCGAAGGGCTTGCAACCTGTAATGTATGGAAAACTCACTACGTACAGCAAAATGTAGCCATGAACCAAATATCGGACATGCGTCTGACTACACCCCCTTAGACATCTTCAAGGATCTGATGGCCTGATGATCTGAGAGAATATCAACCGTTCTTGAGGATAGAAGGCGTGAGCCTATTTTTTTAATTTTATGGTAAATCTGAATCAATTTTGTTCGCGAACAGATAGAGAGACAGCACTTTCGCATTTACAATATAAGTGTGCATAGGTACATTAATTACTTTTGTGTAGGTACTTAAGTCTTTGTGAACCTATAAACGGTCCCATACAAACCCAGGTTTTTAATGACAGACTCCTAGTAACATCGCATAGAAGGTAAACTGGTGCTAAGTGCTCGTAAATCATCGGCCGGCAACAAAATAGAAAAAGTTCTTCAATGCTCATGTGAGGGATATGAGTATTACTTAAATTTTACACATGCGTCGAGAAACAACAAAGCAGCGAGCGTCTTTAAATATTCCTTTCCTTCGTAATCAAAGTGCTGCGTTTGTGAGATAAGAATCCCCAGAGCGTCGGCACGCCACCGCGCCGCGGCGTGTATGTGAGTCGTTATGGGATGAACGAAATTATTTTACTCAGCTATTTATCAAAATTCTTCGAGAAAGGAGAGGGAATGAGCAATTTTACAATTCGGTTCCCTCAACCGCTGTTTGAGGGAGCAGCTACATCATTCAGTATATGATCACTCGTGGAGTTGCTTGCCTAGTCGTTCATAATAGATTGGCTAATTTTAACTTTCTCGTCAGGGCGAAAAGGGTTCCATCTGACATCTTTGGAACCCAAGCTAACCTCATCAGCCCGGGGTACACCCTGCTAACCAGCGAAAAAGGCTCTGACACTCTACCCCCAACCCTCACTGGACCAGCGTGATGGAACATAGTCAAAACCCCCTCATCACGCCTTATGATTAAGAGAAACCATTCGTCGTGGCACTTTTTCAGTTGAGTTCCTCGGGCTGATGATGATGAAGCAACCTTCATCACGGTCAAGTAGCTTTCCGTGGGTCAGCTGCTCAGGCTCATATGAACTTCCTTAATTGATTGATCTTTGAAGCGCAGTGACGTAGCTTTCCATCGGTTCCTAAGCGGCCGTCAGCGTCGGCGAACAGGAGTTAGTTTTGACTTTTTTTGGCTGGGTGGCGTTTGTTTTAGTATCTCAGTATTGGATGAAGGTGAAATCTGCTCGATGGCGGAATAATAGAAGACTTACCAGGATGAAGCTCCACAGATTGACTCAGCAATCAATTTGTGATGACTGATCCTTCGCCAAGCTCATTTCGGCTACGGAGACTAAAGATACAATATTCTATCGAGTGAACTATCTGTTTCCCTAATTACCCGAGTCCCAACCCTTCGTCTTCGCTTGCGTAACGTATTATAATTCATGCATCTAAGCCGGTATTGTATTTTAAATCATACACAACGCCTCGCGCATATTTTGTATTTCCACGTTCATTGTGCGTTTGTGATATACAGGTGAATTGAATACTGTTGGTATTTACTTATTCATGACGCGAATTTTACTTAGGTATATACCTACGTTCACAATTATAGGGAATAAACACCCCTGTGGCGATAGGTATCGGACACGTCTTGTCCTTAAGAAAAAGTGATGGTGCCATAATGTTTCAAATCGCCGTAAGAATCCAAGCATAATTTCGATGAGTGCTCAAAATAAGCCTCATAATTGCTTCTTTGCAAGAGAGTTGAGTCTAATAACATACTTTAAAAAAATAACTTGGTAAGCGATTCAGGAAATCTACTTACTAGAAGAGATAAGAAAACGATTGATACCAATATACTTACATTAAAAAAAAACTTTGCTTTTATCCCTATGCTTGGTAAAAATGATCTCCAGAAAAAAATATCCTTGAAGATGTATAAGAGGCACGTTTAAACATTTTGGCACATTCCCTCATTTTGCAACAGTGTGAATTCCATACGTGACAGGTTGCAAGCCCATCGCCGCTTATAAAAATACCTACTGGTTTCCTCACGAGGTTTTCCTTCGCCGTTTTAAGCACGTGTTAATGCGCACTTATTTTTTTCTAACAAAAAAAATCATCGCGCTATCTTGTTGAACCCACGACCTTCGGATCGAAAGTCAGTGTACCTCCTATTAGGCCAACACGGCCGAATGGGAGGATACATAACTGACATTATTGACTACATTTAAATATACGAGACTAGGCAGAAAACACAGGACTAAAACAAACATAATAATATCAAGAAATCGACTTGAAATTATTCGTGTGAGCAAAGTCAAACGTAAAGCGACATGAAGTATTACCAAAGTACAAACAAATAACACTCTGCGGATTATTTAAAACAACTCAAGAGCGTGAAATTTCAAATGAATATCCTTAAAGCGCGAAGATTAAACGTGAAAAAGTTTTTTTATTTGCTTAGCGCTTCACTGTTGATATAAGTGGATTGCAAAAGTTCTACGGATGAGCATAAAAATGCTCAAGTTTTGGAAGAAAGAAAATCAGTATTTATAAGTGTGTCATAACGGTGAGTGTAGGTATACCTACTCTGTTGCGTTAAAGTTGAATAACTACGTAATGTTGGTACGTAGTGAAATAACATTTCATGAGACGGTAACGTACCTACTTTAGCTGCATTATTTTTTATTTAAGGTTATTATTTTATTCATGTGTTATAGTGTATGCTTTGTTACTTCACTTCCCTAAAAGTGAGCAGTGTTTTTAATTTTGAAAATTTATAGCATAAATACAAAGCTTCGGAATTTATCAAATCGTTATATTGACCCTACAAGAAATACCTGTGTTGTGGGTATCATAAACTACGTGGAACACGGTACCACATTACCCAGACCCGGAAAAAAATATAGCAGATCATGCAAACATTTGTCCTGTCGTGGGGATCAAACGCGCACCCCTTGCATCTCAGCCAAGTTTGACCACTACGCCACAGAGTTTGTAGAAATCTCTTTAGATCATGATTTCAATGACTAAATAGGACGGAATAATATCGCATTTTCCCTAAACAATTTGAGTATAAAAAGTTGCCAATTCATGATAGGGCTACATTTAGCTAGATGGATATTATCTATTCATCGAAAGACCCGGCCTGGAGTACAAAATAGGATCACTTGTGAAGGAAAAATGTATTGAAATCACAATGTAACCATCGGTCTTTGTCCACTGAATACGGTTTTTCATACACTAAGAAAGTATCTAAAATGTTTACATAACAATAGATTTCGGAAGAAAATTACTTATTCAGGGCACGTTTGGATTGTTTTCTTGATATTTTTATTGTTCGACGGCGAAATTTTGTGGACCACACTGTGGCTTTCACCAGTCCCAGTAAACGAGTAGGTATCTTCGTTATTTCGAAACAGACATCAACATAATTTAAGATCAACATTTTTAGCTATTTTACGTTATGTGAAAATTACGTGGATGCGCTATTCAAGTAGAATCTGAAACCACAAACTCGCAACTACATAGTCAACAATAATCAACTGCGCCTATAGCTGAACCAAATTTGATTTAATGTACAAGTCAATTTAATCGATACAATACAAATAAAATAATGAACTAACGGCCCGGTCGTCCATAAAGTCAGATTTTATCATACCATGGGGAGGGACACAATTTCCAATATCGTATTTAAAAAAGTCACGGATGTCAAATTTATGATGTTGGACGTTGTAAAGAGATTAAAAGATTTAAAACGGATGAGGGGTGTAGCTGCCTGCTACGGCGTAGCAACGTAGCTTTAAGGCTCTACAGCACAAGTTCTACGAATACAATTTCACAAGTTTAATAATGTTGTAATCCTTTTGTACCGGGCGGATCCATGTTTCAAGTTTTCTTTAAATAAAATAGGAGCTGATTCAGTTTCATATATTGAAATCAAATGAGTGACAGTTTTTGTGTTAACTTACTAACTTACTGATGTTATGCTAACATTACAGCTTCACTTACCTGGAAAATAAAAAAACAATGGTCAGTAAAGCCTAAATTAGGGAATAATTATTACGTTTAGTACTGTAAACTACAACAGAAAATTGGAAAAACAAAACAAAAACCAATCCTCTCTTAAAAGAGCTTCACCGCTCTAAAACATTATGAAAATAAATCATTTTAAAACGTGGAAAGCGCAAGCGTGGCCAAATTATTTACTTAAATCATCAAAGTAAAGGAGCAGTTGACAAAGCTGGGGCGTTAATTAAAATCAGCTTTCTTAGGCGACTATTATGTTGGCTGATCGACTGAGGTTGTTTAGTTAGAATAACAGCGCTCAAGTGCCATGCTTTCGAAACGTCGGAGTAATATTTTATAATCCATCAGAGAGGAACCAATTTTGTGTTATTCGTATGTGTGCTTGTGGTGTATGTGGTGATAATAATTTTTAGTCAATTAAGCCCTCGTGACGCGCTCTATGCTGCCTTGTCATATCACTGATTGTTTCTTGGCTATCCTGAATTAGGTCAGTGACCAGTTTGAGGGAAAGTAGCCCTGACGTCAGTGAATAAATCATTGTAGTGAAAAGATTAAAGTGTGCTTAGAGGCTCCTTTCGTGCAAATGTCACATATTGTTACATAAAAACAAATTTTTGTACCTTATTTCGTTAAATAAAAAATACTAAGCTTATAGCTACTTACAAAAACCGTATAGATATTTTGAGAAAAAAAAAGCCGAACTAACTCCGGTGAAGGTGCATTAGCTGGTGCTTTTGAAGGAGATTACTTAATGGTCTAAACCAGACGTAGACTTGGAAGGAAAAAGGAAAAGCAGGTAGGGTTTGTTTTGTGTTCGCGATTCGGGAACAGGCAACAATAGCCCTTGTAGTTGGATTGAAAACTTCACAATTCACATTAATATTTCTGTTATAAATCAGATTTTTGTTCGTAATAAATTTCAGCTATGTATTCACTTCATCTAAGATCATCGAACGTTATTTTTGATGTAAAATATCAACGATACTATGGTAACAATCTACAGATAAATAAAAGCAATTATTATGATTTGACATGCAGCATCATAAATGTTTTTCAAATAAATTAACTAAGAACAAAGATTCAAAACAGCTCATGCACATTGCACATGTAAATCTTTGCTAAGATTTATTTGAACGGCGTTCAGTACAAGTGCACATCAAGTTTTCAATTACACTGATGGTCGCTGTGTTGCAGGCGCACCGCGAAAAACGGCTACGCGGTCAGCCAACCTAACCGATCGCACACCACTCACAGCACACAAAAGCCAAAGCTAAAACAAACTCTAAATCTCGGGGTATAAAGAATCTTTTCAAAGAATCACCTCGTCCACGAAAGTCGAGACAACTCGTTTTCGAAAGGTTGAAGGAAAACTCGATCGCTTTTCCAGTGGGAAGCTCTCAGTGGTTTATTGCGTTATTACCTGGACGTGTCTACCGCGTCGGGACAGCCGCAATTTGGGGCGAAAGTACGATATGTTGCGAGGAACGGGATTTTATAGAGCTCCTCCGGCGGCTCTGAGAAAAGACTAAGCGCCTCGCCGTCCACGCCTCGCGTAATTTTCTTTGATCGAAAACTCTACAGGACACTACTTTAGTTTTTATTTTCATCCAATTCAATATCGTTGAACGGTTTGTAAGATACGCTTGGGGAACCTTTCCTCGTATTTTGCCACGTTTATTTATGTGCTTCCACTTGAATAATGGCGGGTGCTGAGATAGTTTATTATAGCTCAAAAGTACTAGATTTCCGCGATTGGTTAGCGAATAAATTCGTGTCATATGTCTTTTACGACAATCACATGAGACATCGACACCAAATTCGATTCAATAAAACGTAAGGGGCGGTTGAGGATTTACCCCAATAATGGTTACGAGGATTGGCGACAAAAACTGTAACGTCTTAGTGCCAATGAAATAAGAGTGGATGCTTCATAAAATGAAATAATAACCGGTCAATAAAATTCGGGTTCGGGACAAATCTGTCAAATACGTCTGGCTCGAGGCGGGGAATAAAAGGTAGCCGTCAGAGGGTGGTTGGGGTGAGAAGTGGTCGGAATTTGATCTGAAGCAGGTCCCGATCTCGGTTATCAATCGATTGATAATTGGGGGTCATGTCAGCGAGAAAAACGATACCGCCAATGTTACAAAGGCGCCTGAAGGTATCTTTAAACTTCGAAAATAATACTTTTATCTTGTTTGTATCGAATCTGGAACATTTTCGCTTTCGTAGCAATATATTATAATACACTTATAATAATAATGTGAAAATGATATTGTCATGGAATCTATATACCTGTTCTCCATAACAATTGATGCTTGAAATTGCCGACTTGCCCGGACACGCGCAATCTCCTCTCATTATGCAGATTGCCCTTCGATTCTCATGCTGCATTAAATATCTTAAATAAATAGCTTTTTACACGGTTCGGCTCTGTTTTATTTACTTTAACGATGTTTTTAGACATAGAAACAGACACACGGAAAACTAAGAAAAAAAAATCTGAAAATGTTGTAAGCTATGTTTGATGCTGATAATGCTGATTAATTATCAAATAGGAACCAATTTTCTTGCAAAATATGTTATATTGTTGAAATACTAAAACTATCCTAAAGGATGTGATGACTCCAAAATACCTAACAACAATAGATGGTTTACCCCTGTTTGTAGAACAAAGGTCAAAAAGCAATCACTACTTCATGATTTTTGTCTCCACATTCCGTTTACTAATCACCACTTCACTAAAAAGAGTATGTCAAGTTATTTAACTCGTACCATTTAAGTAAAACATGCACATGTAACACATAATCTGCATAATTGGCACTCGTAGTAGGATATAGCGTTCACGTGAGGCGAAATCAATTTTCTACGTCATTTCCTGCAAATCGTCCACTCGGCCCATCGATGCCGATAGTTAGCTTTTACGTTTAATTGAAACAAACTATGGCGCCTTCTGAAAAAATACTTTAGGAAATGTAGGTGCAATTGTTTTGATTATCGGATTGTTTTATAAAATTGCATTTATTTCAAATAAAAACATGCCTACAATTACAGTTGTAATTCTGTCTTTTGTTTTGTTTGCTGTATAAACTATATTCTAGAAAGCAGTGCTTTCCCCGAAACTAACTTTATCATGATAATAAACCGCCATTTTTTCCTTTAATATTGGAAACTTGCTTCCGCTTTATCCATTCTAAGTTTAAACGAAATCGGTTGAACCATTACCACGGCCTGATTGAACAACAAACATTCAAACATCCTCACAAACTTTTGCATGTATAATATTAGTAGGATATTAAATGGTAGATATGAGTAAATACAACTGTGGTGGTAGTGATTTATCCTACGTGTTTGGGTGACGCACACAGTATAATGATATACGAATGAGTAATTTGTGGAGCCATGGATTGGAATTAGCTCTCCAGGTAATCTAAGTGATTCTCCATAAACGAATTCAGCTGGAGAGCTAAAAAAAAAACACTTAAAATATGAATATATATTTACATCATTATTTCTTCCAGATTTTGACCAAGCGGCTTGCAACTTGTTACGTATAGAATATTTACTATACACTAAAAATCGGGCATGTACCAAATGTTCGGACATGCCTCTAAATACCCTTTTGGAATTCTTCAAGGATCTGATCGCCCAGAGATCAGAGAGGATATGTACCATTCTTGGGGATAAAATTCCTGAGCCTATATTTTTTTCTTCCAGACTAGAAAGACAAGTTATATCATCCGACTAATATTATAATTATGCGAAAGTTTGTGAGGATGTTTGGATGTTTGTTGTACAATCACGCTGTAACGGCTTAACATATTTAGTTGAAACTTGGAATACATAGAATTCTTTACCTATCATAGCATTTAGGCTACTTTTTATGTAGTACCATGCGAGCAAAGCCGCAGGCGGAAGCTAGTCGTTAATATTGCTAGTATGAAAATATTAGAAAACTGGAAAGGTTTTTCATTTCAGTGGCCATCATCATGGGCAGAAACATGTAACAAGCGTACAGCAAGCTTAGTAGACTAATAGGTATAAGTACTGTATGAATTTTTGGTCCGTGTAGATAGCTACAAGTATTATGTATGTGACACGCGTTTTAAATTGCCACCACACACGAATGCCGACGTTTCGGTAATTTTTATTGAGGTTAATGCGGTGGAAATATACCTTTTGGAAGTTTAATAGTTAAATAGGCAAAAAAATATGAGACAGTTTATTTCACGAAAGGTTAAACAGCAAGCTCAAGTCAATCAAGCATGTTTAGGTAAATTTTTAATTTCTGTCATGAACTGAAACTCTTGAATTGAATGAATTCACAAAAGTCTTAAATTATTATAATACCAACACTTTGTTGAGCTATATACCAAATGGTAAGATGCAGGAAGACTAGCAAAGTTTGAAAAACGACTCGCCTTTGTTGTGCTAGCGTCCAATACACCAAAATATCAAAGCAAACCCATTGGGTATCCCAATTCCTTTACCGTCGTCACCAGAAGCAAACATCCGAATACCTATTGGAAATTGTTTTCTAAATATAACCCTAAATGTTTGCGCTGCGTCTGATATCTCAAGACTGATCAAAATATGTTTGTTTAATTAAACAGTTCAGGCGGCTTGTCTGTCAGGGCTGCCAGATAGGAATTTGATTCGTGCCCTTTGATTACATTTCCCTTGTTTGTACTCCGCGAAAATTAAGGTAAATATTAGAAATATTTTTACTTGTAACAGTGAAAGCAAATATTGTGAGGAAACTGGTCAAATTCTTATAGAAGCGGCGAAGGGCTTGGAACCTGATACGTATGGAATACTTACTACTGCAAAATTATCTACGTTTTAGGTAGCTACCATTCGAACATCTTTTAGAATTTAAACATCTAGGGATCTGAGGGGATGTTCTATTATGCCGGAGGATTACACAGTCTTGAGCGTTTTTTTGTACTAGATACACAGTAGGTACATATATTTTTAATAGTCCAAGTTAGCGGAGCAGAAAGTGAGATAGCTGAGAAATTATTGATTACCTTAACGTGAAATTTCATAGTAAAATCTAGAGCAAATGTACTAAACTATTGCCTCAAATCACAGGTAGATTGCAATAAAGCACTGATAATCTACCTGTGATTTGAGCAAAGTCCCTCACTAAACCCGTATTTAGATTAGTAGCTCCGTACAACACTCAATACATAATGCTTCTACTAACGCACAAAAGCTCAAAGCATACAATGCCCCAGTTACCCTCACCTAGACTCGACTCGACAGTTGCGTCAAAATATATTTTCATTTTACCCGCGACTACGATAAATGCTAAAGCTTCGTCTACAACTAGAAAAAAATGATGCATTTATTTATGTCGTCATCATCATCATCATGTAGAAGTCCACTGTTCGACATAGGCCTCCCCGAAAGAGTGCCACGACGAACGGTCTTTAGAGTTCTCGTCTTTAGACGTTCGTGGTCACCATTCGAAAACCTTACAAAACATTAAATTTATAAAAGTTTCCAAGATAGATGTTTTCTTTTCACAAACACTATTTTATTTCTGTGTGTAAAACATCCGCGCGGAAAATAATGTGAAAACGTTGTAAAATGAGAAAACTTTGCAAAAGATTTTAAAACAATGTTTGATTTAGGTCTTTTGAAGAAAGTGACAACCAAGTAAAGAACGATAAGTACTCTAAAAAAATCATCATCGAAGCACCAATTTTAACCAGACATTATCGGTTCAATCGGACAGATCTCAGTTTGGAGTGAACCACTAGTTATACAGTGTATACGAAGCCTATTTCATCCCAGTCCTCACGCGATGTCGTGTCTAACACCGTTTTTTCATTCTTTTTATCTATTTATAACGCAGTAATTTCAACGGACCACTGCTTCAGCTGTTTTTGTCCCGCGTGCAGTCAGAGATGCGTTTAAACATGCTAATTGACAAGTAAATGTAGTTATGAAGTTTTTCAGGCGTATCGGAAACTTTTTGCTGAGGGAAGTCGGAGAAAAGAAACTTTGTTGTACTGTTAATTCTCGAAAGCAGTAAGCAATGCAGGTAAATACAAGTAGCTACTTTCAGCAAAGCCATGGAAAGATTTTTCCGAGTTCGGTCTCTTTTGATGAACTGTATATGAAGACTGGTTATAATAGCGGGTAGCCGTGTTTGGCCTAACGGGAGGTTTCCCAAATTTCGAGCGTGCATCAATAAGTTCTGCGAGCTATATGGCCGGCCCACTGTCACTTCAACCTGCTAATTTTTTTAAATTTTTAAAAAATATCCTCCATAGCCCGTTGGGCGACTTTGAGCTTGCGTATGAGGCCAATAGTTAGCGACCAAGTCTCAGTGCCATATGTCATCACTGGCAACACGCACTGATTGTAGACTTTCGTCTTGAAGCTCTGCGGTATCTGCGAGATGATATGACGAAGTTTCCCAAACGCTGCCCATCCGACCCGTTGGGGAACAGACGTTCTCGAGTGGCGACCACGAACAGGACGACGCAGTGTTGGAAGGCCCCCCACCGGATGGACCGACGACATTGTGAAGGTTGCGGGAAGTCGGTGGATGGAGAAGGCTCAAGACCGTTCGTCATGGCACTCTTTAGGGGAGGCCTATGTTCAGCAGTGGACTTCATCAGGCTAATGATGATGATGATGATGATCAATATGTTTTGTATTCAAAACATTTAATAACGCATTAACTCGTACTTAGAACGGTGAAGATAAACATCGTGAGGAAACCAGTAAGTATTCTTAAAGCGGCGATGGGCTTGCAACCTGTCACGTATAGAATACTCACTACTGCAAAATCTGGGCATGTGCCAAATGTTCGGAGATACCCATGGGTAGTCAGAGGCGTCTTAAAGATCTGATCACCTGGAGATCTGAGAGGATGTCTATGATTTTTGGGGAGAGAAGTCTTGAGCCTATTCCTTTTTTCTTTAACATCCCATTTGAAACGACCACTAATAGAGGGAAATGTTAGAAGAATACATGTTGTGCTGAGCCCACATGCTGTGGGATCAAGTTAGGAAGATGATGATGATGATCCAATTGGTAGATTCGGATCCAAATAAACATTTCAGTAATAATAACTAACCTAATATAGGTCATAGGCCTTTTTCAGGGCTACCATACCTCAACCTGCTCACTGACCTGATACAGGCTGACCAAGAAAGAATCAGTGACACGACAAGAAGAAAAATAACCTAATGAAATAAAAACTCAGTAGTTGACCCAAAACACCGGAATCGTTGTAAGCTGGTTATCAAAGTATTTTAGCAATCCCATATTCAAATCGATATGCCGAGATTATGTTGGGAGTGGGTAATACCTCCGACTGCATTGAGACCACAATTGCAATGTCATCGCATTTCACGTTCCTACGTGACTCCATCTCCTAGTAATCCTAGGACACCTGCTTTTCAAATCTTCCCTTTGTGCGACGGCATGAAATTTCGCTTTATTTTAGTGCCGGTTAAATTGAATTGTTATTTTTATACCATAATGCTTTGTTCGGCTTTGCTAGAGCTTGTGCGAAACAAGTATGATAAGAATAGAGTACTCTATTCTAACAGTACCTAGTTATTAGTAATTGACCATAATGTCTTACAGAGACTTTTTTACTCAAAACCGTTTGCATAAAAAGCGATAAAGTCTCCAAAATGCATAGTTTGAAAAAAAATACATCGAAAATCTTTCAGGCGTTATTTAACAACTGCTCATAAACGTGATGGAAAACAGCGCGAGGAAACCCGTAGCTTAGTCAGCTCCACACGTCTTGACTCTGTCTTTCCTGTGGATAAGGTCTACTAGGCTGAGAAGATGGTATAGGTGTTGGGCAAGCCTTCTTCATCTAAAACATGTCCTGTACTACAGCGTCCTGTCGGTGAGTAAAACGTCATATAAAAATACTATAGGTATAGTATTTTTGATATTTTTTTACATGATGTAATTTTTTTCGTACAGTAGCACGATTGAAGTTATCATCATCATCATCATCATCAGCCTGATGAAGTCCACAGCTGAACATAGGCCTCCCCCAAAGAGTTCCATGACGAACGGTCTTGAGCCTTTTCCATCCACCGACTTCCCGCAACCTTAACAATGTCGTCGGTCCATCGGGTGGGTCGGATTGAAGTTATGCGCCTTAGCAATCTGCGTTCTATCCTTTATATTCGTCTTTATACAAGAACGAGATGGAAATGTGAAAGACGAGATTTCCGATGCGCACAACTCTAATCGCAGCCTTGAGATTCACATCAATAAGTTAAAGTGCTTCTTTTTCTAGGTCCCTTTCCACTTGTATGTTTAAAACTGTTTATTATTTCAAACTTCCGAGCAAATAATTTCAAAGTTCATGTTGTACCATCCACTTATTTTGTCAATGGGGGGTCAATCTATTATCCTGTGGTAGAGTTTTTGCTTATAAAATAGAAAACAATATCTGTCACCACAATACATAAAAAGGGAACAAAACAATTACAAAAGCTTTCAACGTAAAGTGCTGGATATTGTTTTATTTCATTTCCACCTCTAGATTCCGATATCAGCGAAACTATCAAGTCATTTTTTTCTATTCACGTGCACAAACTTATTTGAACCCAACTGCTTACCCTTAAATTAACCAGATCCCCTCCAAGTTTATCTTAATTAATCTCTTAGAGCTATTTAGTCAAAGAGAAATTCCTTTGGCTGCTTTATTGAATTCTAAGTCCGGAAAGTTGGCTTGAAGAAAGCACCGATTCCGATGTCTGGTAGTCTTTAAACGATTTCCTAACTTAATATAAAGTAACAAGATTGTCTAGTCGGTAACTTAAGGATAGTGAGATTTTGCGCGAAAATCGGGTGCTAAATGATGAGGAAGATAGGTATTAGAGTTTTATAAAATAATAAAAGTTTCCATATTAAGAAAGTTGAGAAAATAATTTTATTTGTATTTTTTATTAAAATTGACCTAGAAAGCGCTACTTTACCAATGCATTGTTTACTGAACAGCACAATATGCTACATGGAAAACCTAAAGCCAAACGGCCTGAACTAACAGTTAAATATGCGCACTAGAGCAACAGAGAATGAACATTTTAAATCCCATCGCAAACGAACATTCGCGATTCGAACGAATTAGCCGCGTAAATTACAATTGTAAATAGTCGTCGAATGTAATAGGGAGTATTGAATTATAGATGAAGTATTGGAACGGGATGAATCCGGTTTTTCCCGCTGAAACCCCTGAGGGAAATTCCGGACAGGCGGCGGTGCAAAACCTTCAATTTATGCTGGGGCCGCCTATCCCGACAATCTTGACATATACGGCGGAAGAACAATGCAGTTTTGCTGCAAGATTTGTATTTGCGATGAATACTGAGCCCCTAGTCTACAAACTCAGTGAGTTCTCACTTCTCACTTATCGAACGTGAAAGGTGAACAGACCTCTCTGGACGTAAAACGTCAATTAATGTTGTGCCGACCATTAAATAAATAAATAAATAAATATTTCGCACATATCACACACGGTCAACTGATCCCAAACTAGGCATAGCCTGTACTATGGGTACCAGAGACTGATATACATAATAGATATATATTTAACACCCAGACACAGAACAAACATCTGTGTTAGTCACAAATATTTGTCCAGTGCGGGAATCGAACCCGCGACCTCTAGCGCAGAAGGCAGAGTTACTACCAACTGAGCTATGAGGCCATTAATTGACGTATTAAATGAAGTGGGATAAGGGCAGGGAGATGATGATGATGATGCACGTTGTTGCTAGAAATTACGCGAGCAATTAATATTTTTCGTCACAAATAATAAGTATTTATACAGGCCTCATAGCTCAGTTAGTAGTAACTCTGCCTTCTGCGCTAGAGGTCACGGGTTCGATTCCCGCACTGGACAAGCATTTGTGACTAACACAGATGTTTGTTCTGAGTCTGGGTGTTAAATATATATCTATTATGTATATCAGTCTCTGGTACCCATAGTACAGGCTATGCCTAGTTTGGGATCAGTTGAACGTGTGTGATATGTCCGGAATATTAATTTATTATTTATTTAAAAAATCGAAGACAGTAAGCTTTGCTTTCTATTATGTTTTAAATGGACGATATTTCTCTAAAGTTGTTTAAAAATAAGAAACCTACAACTCCATAGTTACTCTACAATTGAAAATGATAAGCCCAGCCTACCTTAAATTCTTCGGACAAATCCAGCCTCATTGTCAGCTTCAAAACATCCCTAAAAAGCGTTTCAGTACATAAAACAAATAGAATATATGCGTAGTGTTTGTTATAAACCCATCCAATCACTGCGGGTACAATGTGCGACTAAACGCCAGCCAACAAAAGCACTGTAAAGAATGGCCCGCCGACATACTAGTGCTAATAAAATAGTTCGAGCAACAGGTTGGCACGCCCGACTCCACAATACAATGGAAGTAGTATGTGTTCTACGTTCGAGTGTTATACTTATTGGTGCCTTCGTCTTTTTAAGGCTGTGTGTGTCAAAAAGTGCAAACATTTTTGTATACTTTTATGGGATTAACACGTAGGGCTTTGCAGCTTGCTGTTTTGTATAGTCTATTCAAATGACTAAGCAAATAATTTGCTGTAAATAATAAGGTATCTTGATCCCGTGACTTTAAAGAAAAGGAAGCATTTCTTATTAAAAGTGGATATAAATTCACTCCTATAAAAATATAACGAAATACAAAAAAAAAATAATGACTTCGATAGATTAGCCCTTAAAAAATCTTATTAAAAAAAACCAGCAGTAAGATACAGATAGGAACTTCTAACTGTTCAAGTTTAACGAGACGACGCAGACGCTAGAAAGTATAAAATAAACTAGACCGTCTACTTTGCTCTATGAGAAATACGCTTTAAATAAACAATTTTCTTCATATTTCCATGCGAAGCAAAGTGGAGCAAAGTAATTTTAAAGGATTCAGGGATTTCACCTTTATGCAGATTTACTGGTTCAAACAAAAGAGTATGAACAATTTCCAGTTTTAAAAACTTCATAATCGACAAACGTTCCTATCATAACTAAGCACTACAATCTAAGATATTCTAGTTAAAAAAATGACAATTTCATGTTATACGCAGTCGCTGGCGATGCAATCCGCGAAAAACTGGTACTAAGGGCCTTGCCCTATCCACTTACACAGACGTAGTGTTCGCCACTCAAATCTCTGTTATATTCCGTTCCGAGAGACCCTTCACGTACAACCTGCATTGTTTTGCCATCGGACGCACTCGAATTGCCTTTCAGGTACGTTATGTACGGATTAAAGTCAATAAAAAGCTATCGTTACCAGCCCAGTGTAACTTTCAAGTAGGCTCTCAGTTTAATGAGCTATATCACGATGTATTATGTTACAAAATCTCGTGTTCTCACTGTTTTTAAAATAAATATGCTGTGATCTAACCGTCTTGTTTTTACAAGAAAGTAGCAGTATTCGGGAAAAGCCTTTGGGAGCGGGTTCCTCAGTTCTTTTAGAATGGATTTGTTTGTGCAGCGGCGATCTGTGCAGGGTATTCGCAGCAGTCGATGCCTATGGACTTTTCAAGCTGATGATGATATGTATTTTCTATCTTTTTAAAGATGGAAAACAAAGTTTGTTTAATTATATCGAGTAGAAAATATGTACTTGTGTTATCGCACAAAAAGCCAGTTTAACAAACAAGCTGAGTCGTTATTCATAATACAACGGTCGGAATAAGCAAAGTTAAGCTCTGAGACATGACCGTAGCTAACCACTATTTAGTAGAGGAAAGCTCGAATGTCGCTCCCTAATTCCACCACAGAATAAATAGTAATTCCCTTATACCTTGCGGTTACAGAGGATTTACAAGTTTTCTTCTATTGGTCCGCATCTTAGATTTTTTATAGACGGGACTTACCAAACCAGGGTCTTGCCCTAAGAAATTGTACAACAAATGACCGCTGGTCAGGCTGGCTTTATTATGTGTTTGAGTTTGTGTTTGTTCATAGATACTCAATTATTTGGCTCGTGTGCTCAACCCGTAAAGTCAAGAGCTTTATAATATTACATGTATACGCTCACAAAACTATAAATTCATTTATATCTGCCAATTTGCCAATTTCCATCCAAGTACGACCATGGAAGACCAGCGCTTTGGTATGAACTGCTCTGCCGTAGCCCATGCTGAGTGGTGGCCATTTTTGTTACCATGATGTTGAATTGCATTTTTTTGTATAGTGTTATGTTAAGTCTGATTTTATTGGTAACAGAATAAACGTTTTTCTATTCTATTCTATTCTAATTTACAAGATAAATTACTTGTCTGTGATGGCGACAATGTGCTCATTAAAAACTTACTGCACTGACTATGCCAACTCTTTCGTTTTACGGAATAAGAAATGTTATATACGGTTACATATTGTGCTCGTGGCTATACCTGTCTTGTACGAGTTGACATCGACCACAAAATAATTGGCAAAATGTTTTCGGCACATTGACTTTACGTCGTCTCTGGTTTTGATTTCTCGAAGGTCCGAATGCTTATTTCAGCGAGGTACAACTTACATAACTTTGGCGACCGTGTTTTCGCAAAGTTGTAAGTTGTAACCCTTTGGTATTGGTCGTGGTTTTCCTGTTTGGTTGGCAAGTTCGCAACTTATGGTTTTACGTTAGTTTCAAATGTGAGGTTTACTGGCTCATCTTTTGAGAGGATTACTTGATATCGGTTTTTACCTCTCGGAATATCTCGGGATATCGGTTTTTAGAGAGTGTCTTAAGGTATCGCTGTTTGATCTGAAAGAAAAATCTGATGACAGACATAATTTTCTATGAATTTTCTCGTAGCACCGGCATACATATAGCTTTTGAATGCCATGGAAATCAATGAAATCGCTTTCATTTACTTACTAGCTACCTCAGAAGCAAAATATTCATCAATTTCGCATCCAGATATCTTCCAAACTTCGCGAAACAACTACCGTAACGCAATAACACGGCGAGCAAAAGTACAAGCCTTAAAGCGCGATATTTAAATTTGCCGCTGCGGCAACTTTGCCGCCGGCGACAATTCAATTATACGTAATAGCCTCTGATTCATGTTTGTATTGTTAATTAGTTGTCTACTCAAGTTTTGTCACTCCTCACTTAGCGATGTTTTGTTTGGTAGATTGTTCTTTGGCTGCGGTTGGCTTTTGTTCGGTTATTTAATTCACGTTTTCAAGGCGCGATATGTTTTGGTGGCCTTTAAGCTTTTGACTTCTTCCTTTGGTCGCTAGCTATTAAATATGCCTCATACACAAGCTCAAAGTCGCGCAACGGGCTATGGAAAGAGCTATGATCGGAGTTTTACTCCGTGATAAAATCAGAAATGAGGTATACGTAGAAAAACCAAGGTCACAACATAGCTCTCAGAATTAGCAAGTTGAAGTGGCAGAAGGCAGGCCATATAGTTCGCAGAACCGACAACCGTTAGGGAATAAAGGTTCTCGAATGGCAACCATGAACTAGGCGACTATTAGAAGACCAGAGCAACCGACGACATTGTGAAGGTTTGCGGGAAGTAAGTAAATATACAAAGAGTCAGACATAACAATGCAAATAATTTACGGAGTGTCCCCTCCACGATAACTCTGATACGAAATAATACGAATTACAAGTGGTCGAGATAGCGAATCAGATAAAAGCAGTTATTCCAGCAAACATGTCAATTCAATTCCGACATTGGATTTCAATAAGCTCATTGTTTTCAGGCCCGCTTATAAATATTCATAGAACAAAATTATGGTAAATTACTACGCACTGAACGAGCATAATATACGGGAAATCTATGGGTCAACTATACCAAAAAATCGCTGGATGCTCTACTCGTCCAGTGTAATAATACTTTTATGATGATGTTGAGGCTGCCACGTTTTTGTAGTGCCTCAGAGATTTTGGCACTGGCCAGAACCGATCGCTTTCATGCGATCATGCGCAAAAAACTCTGATGAGAGTACAGGTCAGTCACAACAGCATCCTAAAAACAGTGGCGGGGAACTACACTTCATCTATATGGGCAAATTAAATGAAGTACATATAGTAAATTAATCTAAATTTACATAACAGGGGTTATGTCCTTTAAATTTTTTTTGCAAAGTCTAACAGCAAGCCACGGTTTCGCGACAATTTTTCACTTGAATTTCATAAAATACGCTTGTCGTTGCTACGAGAAAATTATCTCCCCCATTGACTAAAATTTTTCACGGCAAGTTTGACTTCAATCCATTTCATTTTTTTTCCACTTTTATCTCGGAACCGTCACGACAAAGTTGAATTGTGTTAATTGCGAGGTTGGATACTTTTTGTGGGAGCGTTTCGTTCGCGGAAGAGTTTTTTAATAGCGAAAAATTGTCGGGCGTCAAATAGTTTGTCCGTTGGTAATGTTTTGAAGCTCCATTAATTTGAGTTATTTCGGCAAACCCCTTTAATTGGTCCCTCGGCTAATAAGACAAACTCAAGTTTTTCGCTATTCATTGCGAGCTGAAAATGTTACCCAAACTTTGAATTATATTGCTCAGAAGTAAAAGAACATGATAATTTTCGTCTTCGAAATTCTCAAGACCCTTATTCGTAAAGTTTTAGTATGAAGATAAATTTTTCAGCTTATGATTGCTGACAGAAAACTACTTACAAGAATAATCTAGGTATTGAAAAGTAATACTAAAAAATTGAGTGCAAAGAAAAATATATTTTGTGAGAACGTAATGTTTTATTTCAAAATAGATTTCTATGGTTACTATATCTCTCGATCTGGTTTTGAGTGACCATTTGAAGTTGAAACAGTTGTAAATAAGTTACATGTTTAGTGCTACGACGAAATTTGAACTAATGACATCCTATACGACGCACATCCCTAATACATTGTAAAGCTGCATTTATATGGTGTACCACGAGTAAGTAATCCTATCCCACTTTGGCATAGGTACTGTGAAAATTTCTAGAAAATCCATGATTTTATCCCTGAACATGGATTTTCCAGAAATCTTCATCGAAATGTGAGAAGTTATGAGTAAAAACTGTCATTTAGGTGCTTATTTTATGTTATCTCTGAGGTCATAAAATCCTACTGTGCATTAGGTAAGTATTATTAGTAACGTTTCTGCTCCACCTTTATTATAAGCACTGGCAAAGAGTGGAACGATCTGCCAGCGTCTGTTTTCCCGGATGTGTACAATCTAGGAGTCTTCAAATCTAGAGTGAATAAGTTCCTTCTGGTAAATCGTGCTCCATCTTAGGCCACATCTCACTTGCAAAAGTGAGATGGTGGTCAAACGCCTAACCATCTCCAATAAAATAAAATAAAAGTATTCCTGTTGCCCCACTATTTTTAGCCAAAGTGGGGATAACGGTAAATGAATGAATTAATTCGATTTTACTCTTGTTATCTTTACCACTCCTTCAAGTGGTGAAAAATATTTTAATGTTCACTAAAGTAAGGTTTGTTGTTTGAAAGCGCCTTATTATTATCTGCTACAATCAGAGTGCCATATTTTTTATGGCTAAGACATGTTTGTAGACCATGTTTAATCGTTAATCTACCTACCCTCTACATTTATGTGTGTTTTACAAGGTGCTTCGTATATGTATAACTAGCTTCCGCCCGCGGCTTCACTCGCGTGGTACCCACATTGCTACGGTTACTGGTTCATTTTAATTAAATTTTATGGAATAGTATTTGATTTTATCGTAAAACAATGTTCAAATTGGTTCAAACACTTTCTTTACAAAATTTTGCATGACGTGAATTGTCAAATGTTTGTTGATGTCACAGTTCAATTCTAAAAAGGTTTGAGAGTATTCCTGTGGTCCCCTTACATCCTATTTGGTTTTTCAGGATGTTTTTCGGGATAAAAAGTAGCCTATATGCTATTCCAGGGTATAATCTACAACAATCTTTAGAAAATTTCTTCCAAATCCATTCGGCATTTTGGGCGTGAACCACAAACATCCAAACATACAAACATTCGCATTTATAATATTAGTAGGAAGTAGGATAAGCCGTAAGAAGGTAATTCCTGGCCCAATAGGCAATAACTTTTGAGTAAGAGTTGGGTTTATCTGTTTTATATCAAAGAAGCACTGTAGCGTGCTTTTACTTTGTTTACTTTGAGCATTCATGAAAAACACATCGATTGACTGTCAGAAAGTGTAATAACTCCTTTAACTTAAGGCTCGTAGATTAACAGAAAAAGAAAAAGTAACACTTGTTACATCTGTTCTAGATAATTTAAACAACGTCAGATGGAATTTTTACGCACTTAATGGACGCTTAGAATTTGAGTAAGCTTACCAAGTGCACACTTATACCATCCTCTCAGCCTAGTCGGCCTTGTCCACAGAAAAAACAGCGCCAATACGTGCGAAGCTGACTATACCGTGGGTTCCTTTATGGTGTTTTCTTTCATCGTTTTGAGACACGTGTTAAGCACACGTATATTTTTCGAACAGAAAAATATATTAGTGTTAGACCAAGATTCGAACTTGTCAGCTTCGCATCAAAGAAGTTCTTCTCCACTAGACCAACGTGGCTCTCTCTAGTCTAGAGAATCAAAGTGATAATTAATATTTATCGGTCCAGTAATTACAAAATTATGAAAACCTTTGTAATTTGGTAAAGCAATTATGTACCTAAAACAAAAACGTAGGCATATATCTGGCTTATTCAGCGAGTCTTTTTAGTAGTAACAATTAATTATACTTATTTTACATGAATAATGTTGGGCTGAGAGATTTCAAAGGAACTAAAATGGTGCTCGGATTTTCTAGACTAGTGCTCTCTAACCTCTCGACTAGATATTTTGATTCCAAGTGGTTTATTTATAGACTTCCAGCCATGAATCTTGTTGTTTTTATTATGAATATCAAGTATTTTAAAACGCTATAAATACGTAATTTTCTCGACCGGGATTCGACCCACGAAATTCGGATCGAAAGTTAAGCCCTACTATGCCAACACGGCTATTATAATGTGAGGATTTATATAATGAAAGTAATTCGAAAATAAACGTTATAAACATACTTTTTTCGAAATATTGAACCCATATAAATCCATGCTACCAACATCAAAGAAATATTTAAGGTTTCCTCGATTCATTTCATACTGGATTAGGATTGTCACACGCATTGATATTTCGCAAGCTCAAACGAGTGAAATTTATTGGATGATCTTTCATGCGAGGTGAGCGAAGCGATTTAACTGATTTACACACGCGTTTAAGGGTGTCATATTTAATTGAACCATTTTTTGTGTTCAGATTTTAGAAATAATGTACTGTATTTCACTGTAAATTAACGGTACGAAGTCGGTGGTTGGCGTCGCACTTATTAAGGGAGACCTAATCCCAGCAGTGGACTTCTTTAGGCTGATAATGTTGATGATTAATATGCAAAGCGGGCCAAAATTACCCATACATAAATCTATGACATTCCATCGCCACAACTCAAATATTGAACTCTTAAAAATCCTCTTCCTCTTTAGACTAGACTACAGAACCCAAAATTAATTCACTCAAGAAATCGGCTCAAGCTAAAGGCATACAAATCTGACTATCCAAGAGTCTGCCTACAAAGTATACGAACACGTCTTAGAGTCCTTAGCTGGACTTTATCTGATCTAGCTAGATTAATTAACCTAAATGCAACAAGTCCCAGTTTGCTCTGCACTCGAGACGGCCCGTGTTTTATTATGGAAGCTGCTGAATTAAGTAAGTAGCGAACTTCAGATTGTATTGCGTCGGTATAATGACATTCGAGGAATTAATTGCCATTTGAGTTTTAAATTGCGAAAAAACCGCACCGAATTAATGACTAAGGAGGACTCGCTTGTAGAATTATTATGTTGCGTGATACAATACTCCCAGATGAACATAAAATAAACTAGCTTTTGTTAATTATTCTTTTCCTAGTATTTTGTTTTATATAAAATAACAAGCATTTAAATAATTCAAATGAGAAATTCTTATGTACCGACTTAAATGAAATGCTAATGATTGGGGACTCTATTCATTGTGTTCATTATTTTTGTTTCCCGAAAATGAACTCAACTTTTTCATAAACATCCCTGCCAATTCCGTCCACCCAAAATCATTCCATTTTTCAACCGCCCCGTCATATAAAACCAACAATTTATTAGTCAAAAAATCTGTTTCATTTCGATCGAGAGTCCTACGGCGTCCGTTATTGGGTTTTCGGGATCCGTAGAGTGAATTCTGCAAAGATAAAGTTTAGCGAGTTTGGATCTTGGTGCGTTGTGATAAGGTTTTTGGGGTGGAAAGGATAGGTTGTGGGGTCATACGGAAGCGGCCTAATGACGACATGGAGCACAATAGCACGTGTGGGTCCTTGTTATTGGTATCTGACTTGACCGCTACTAGCGATTTGTCTAAATGAGATCCGGACCTCTTCGATGCTTTGTCACTTTTGTGTATTACTCGTACTTGCGATTTGATAAATTATAATTAGAATATTTTAGGTACCTTCTACTACCTTGTGCCAGCGGGTTTCTCACATGGTAAAGTGTAGTTGAATGCTATTCTAGGTAAGAGACTCTCTATTCAAAGTTTCATCGAAATACGATTTTTTTAACTGACTTCGGATTGAATATTGAATGGACGAAATCGTATCAAGTCAGTTTTTTAATGCTCAAAAATAACCATTAGCATTCAATATTTTATACACGAAAGTTTCAAAGACAGTACTAACATTTTTAGCACTTCACATCTGCATAAAATAATGTTTTGACAGAATTTTCGTAGATACGAGTATTCATAGTTTCCCTTTAAACCGAGTATTTATTTTGAACTTTATCATTATCACACTAGAGTTTAAAATTTCCAACCACTCGGAACTGCGGTAATCCGGAGTACCGTCGATTAATCTTCGTTGGCTCTCACGAGGTGGTTTGTTTCGGGTAAATTTGTGGGGATAGCCACGATTTGCTGGCTATAGGCCTCTGGGGTCATGTGCGTCATACATTATGCTCTTGGTTTAATAGCATTTTATCGATGCTAGATTAGTAGATTCGTTAGCCCTGGTGAGATTTACGCAGGGTCGTTTAGAAAGGGTTTGTGGTGTATTCGTCATTATGATCCATTGATGGAAATAATGTTGACCATTATCATTTTTAGATGTTTTAATAGGTCGTCTACATCGTGTCATTCACTCTTGATAGGTCAGTGTGGCAAAATCAGTCAACCTATTTTTAATAATTTTGACCCATAATATGTATAATATTCCGAAAGGGGTTATTCTACACCGTTTTTAAGGTTCCGTACCGTCTGTCTGTCTGTCTGTCCGTCTGTCAAGACCCTTTTTCTCAGAAACGGCTAAAGGTATCAACTTGAAATTTATACCACCTATTAAGGTCTGTGGGCTTATGGTGCCGTAAAAATCAAAGCTTTAGCTAGCTTAATGCATTAAAAATATATGTAAGTAAGTAAAGTAAATGTTTATTTCAAATAAACGGTAAAATTTCTTTGTAACTTAAGTATAACGGCATGAATGTATAATTTTTGTATGGAAATGGCAAAAATCAAAAACCTCTAGGGTACTTCCAGTTACCTCGCAATTCTGAAATTTGGAATGGTAGGAGCTTTTGTCACACATGTAAAGTCTGAAATTGAGGAATTTCGAAGTTTTTTAGGAAACAAAGTTATATTTGCGGTCAATGTAATACAATGACTAGGTGAGCGACCGCAAATATAAGTTTGTCAACTCCTACACTTAGAATTTTAATTAATTTTTATTCATCCAGTGCTGCACGACCGGGATTCGAACCGACGACCAATGGTACGGAAGCCTCAGGGCGCGAGTTCTCGCACTTGACCGTCTTTATTTAAATCGATATTTTGAAAATTTGTCATTTTTCATTGTTAGAACACTATGCAAAAATCAGCTGTGTGCTGATTTAAATAAGATAAGAACTTCAACCCCAAAGGTTGAAGTTCGAAGTTCTTATCTTATTTAAATCAGACATTTTTATACGTTTTTTTATACAACTAAGGTGGCAAACATGCATACGGCCAACCAGTTAGGCCATTATATAGGTACCACGCGAGCGAAACCGCGGATGGAAGCTAGTTTTAAAATAAATTAAGATGACATATCGCATACTGAACAAGGCTTGAGTGGAGTGGGGTGCAAAAATATGAACTACTAAGAATAACGGGTTCGGTCCGTTGTCCCCCAGCCCGTAATCACCCGGTCTGTTCTCACCCGATTCAAATGAAATTGATATCAATATTTAATGTCGCTTTTGCGTTAATTTACATTAAGTACCGGTGAAAACTAAAGTTCTTAAGAAGAAATAAATTTCAATCATGACTTTTTTTGGTAAAAATCTTTCCAATTGTAATTGTGTAGTTTTAGGAGAACTCTGATGACTTTGCATGGTTTTTGTGTTTATTTAACTTTTTTTTTTTTTATTATTCCTATTTGTGCAATTAAACAAGAACTGTGATTATTTTAAAGTAAGTAAAGACTTATTATGTATTTGATTTTAAATCAAAAACTGAGTTTTATTTAATGATAAGGACTTTGCGATTTTGCATGAATTTAAATTTTACAATCAGTACCTATTTACACAGCAGGAATATAGGTACCAATTGTTATTATTACAAAAAAAAACCATTTCAATATTATTCAGTAACTAATTTCAAGAAGTCTTCAATAAAAAAATGATTGCAGTTACTTACATAATACATATGTATACTAACAAAAGTCCAATATTTTACTTTTTACTTTACTAAAGCCAAACACATTTGTGCCTGCCAGTACTTTTCATAAAAAATTGCTTCGGATGAAATTGAACGTACCTAAACCAAATCGGGGGAGAACGGACCGGGTGAATACGGGACTGGGTGACAACGGAACTAACCCAGAATAACAGGGTTAGTCACTAGCTCATAAAAACTTACTACACTAAACCGTATTTAATTCATTACCAGTTTTATAAGTGTGAGTTGCCTATTAAAAACTCATTCTATGTTCTTATCATCTTCAGACATACTCAGGCGGACTACTCTTTATAAATATGCTCTAGATTATTACGCAAACGAGTATCGTGCGTGCTGGAACAATACTGAATATTTGATACTTCTTGAGTAAAAACATACATTAACACGTTAATATTGTATTATTTCTGAGTAATTTTGTGTGTAGTGCTTTTGACATTGCTACGGGACGGGGACGTGACGGGGAAGGGACGTTAACCATTTCAGGAGAGCTTTGCTAGCCACCAGTTTATTGTGAAAAATCTAAATGGGTGTTATGTTGCACCGATGTATTAACAATGTTTTGTTTTTGGCTTAAAGTTTCTTTTTTAAATCCTTAAATAATAATTAGTATTAGTAAATAATCGATCTATTCACAATAGACCATGCCTTAAGGCCGTGTTCAAATGACGTGCGATAGTTTACCTAAAATTTGTTTCAGACTGATCCTTACGTCAGATGAATAAAGTCGATTTTTAGTCTTTATTTATATCTTTGTGCTACATCACATGCCCTCAAAAGTCAAATTTGACTTGACCTGGGTCAATTTATGTTACAACTGAGATCTAAGGCTGGGAATCGTATAGTGAGTTCAGGGCTGTATAGGAATGATACTGTAGCATGTCTACTGTAACGCTCCGTCTCGAACCTGTCCCGTTGGCTACGAAAATGCTGGTCCCGGTAAGTAAGGCGCGTTGGGCCGGATCACGTGATACGACCTACCTGTCTAATGTTTTACTCGCGTTCCAGTGACAACTTTTTACCTTCCTCCAAATTGTATTTTCGTGTTCGGTCGAGTTTTCCTTATAAATACTGTCATTAAGACAGTGACACTGACAGTCGCTAAAACACAGTAAATACCATGAATAATGTAAACAATTCATGTTATGACTTCTGTGACAGTTCGGCGTTTGATATTCCGTTTCGAAGTTATTGACGGTGAGCGATTGATAACAATACATACATTCTAGTGAATATTTAATTGAGGTTTGATTAGAATTTACTTCTGATTTCAGTCAGAATCTACCTTAATAAACCTCTCCCGAGTTAAACATTTTGTGTCTCGAGACAGTATTCTAAATGTTTATATGTTATATCGTTATGTATCAGTTATCAGTATCACTGTGTAAAACCCGTGCAGTAGTTTCAGCGTAATGCTGTAATCGACCACAGAGTTATGGTAACGTTATATACAGTTTTTTATTCATTATGTGTAATATTGTATTTTGACGAATATCTAAATAGGACACATCGGTCGCAGATCCAAGGAAGTAATCAACCACTTATACCTGTATTCACGTTTAATCAATATAAATAAGAATCAAAGTCCTGACTGACTGACTTACGTATAGATAACGCACAGTCTAAAAAGCTGGCCGTAGAGAATTGAAAGTTGGAAGGTGTTTGTTTTGATGCTTAAAGGAGTATTATGACAATAATTTTGATAATTCGCATCCTTAGGGGTCCTAATAGAGGTTTATGATAAACAAAAATTCGAGACCGGACCTTTTAAATTTTACTTATAAGATTCTCAAATAAAATATTCAAAAACGTGTTTCAGAATTATTTGTTTGCTACAAATTATACCATTTTACGTTTAAGCCCGATAACAGTTTATTTGAATGCGGTGAAAACTAGGTTCCAACTTTATTTTTCGAGTGACAAACATTATGAGGACAAGGTTATACTGAGATGGTCAAGATTTTATCAGGTACCATGCGAGCAAAGCTGCGAGTGTCAGCTAGTTTGTTTATGTAGGAAGATTCACAAAGGAGTAAATAAGTCGAATACCCATATGTCGGAGGGGGATGGGGGATAAAGTATAAGCCTACGAATTATGTTAGATAGTAAACTGACAAGAACTTCCTCGAATAAATTAGTAAGGGGAGTATGTAACCAGAGCATCAGTTTCTAACGTTATTGAATCGCTAGCGAGATGTGAAAAACCGGCCATGAATATTTCTAATTTGATTGGTTATTCGTTTTTTTTCCGGTCCTGCATAAGATTTTTCAATTCAGAAACTGGTGCTTAGGATACTGTTATCTCCAAGAAACTTTTGAGTCTCGTTTACGCGGTTCGAACTCGATAATAAGAGCATTAGGGATATTATTGTTGGTATAAAATATGAGATACGTGATTAGAGATTTATTAGAAACGTCAATTAATAAACGACACTGATCTAACTCAAAACCTATATACGCGTATCTTTGGGCTTAGAGAAGAATATATTTTATTTTTACCTATTTTTACCTAGAATTACTCCGGGAAGATTTAGGTACAACAAATGTCGATAAAATAGATAAAACTGTATTTTATCAAGCTCTCGTTAGTATAGAAAAAGCGATATTTTTATTCAAGTCGCAGCATTTTTGCTAGAATACCAGCAATGCAAATTAGTTTCAAAATAAAATATTTATATAACAATGAAAACAACTATTTAGGTAAAACAACCAAGATAACATATATTTAAATATTTCAAAGAAAGAGAATTTCGGTTATATAAACCCAAACATTTATTAGTCGTAAGGGGAAATTTCATAAATAAATGAAAGACAGCATATGTATTCTATGAAATTAATATGAGGCTGCTGCTGTGAGTGAGAGTGGAGTCAAAACTCCATTATGACTAAGAATACCAGAATTGGTCTTTCCTTGGTAAGTCACTTAGTGACCTTGGGTCTTGTATTCTTTCATTGAATCGAGTCAACAAGAGAATATCAGATACCACATCCGGATTTTACAGCAAGGCGTTCACTTTAAAATGGGTTCCAGAACCCGAGGTACATTACCTACTGCTATATATTCTGTGGCCAAGGGAAGGCACCTCGTCATTACCTAGCCCCACGTCATTTGTTTATTAAACATCCTCCGAGGTGGAACAGAATAATGGTTCCGCAGACTTTGTCACGGCCGCTTTCCCTTGAAATTAAATCGTAATGATGATACGAACCTCACTCGTTTTCGGCGGCCCTGCTCCCACTCCCCCAGTTATTAAGTCCCGTCTTGAGGTCAAAATGAATAGGTTTTTTAAAAGCTCGTTGACAACTGTCAGTATGAAAGGAACAGTGAGAGGTCTCGCAGAAATGTATTTGAAAAATGTAGGATGTTTTCAACCCATGCTTGCGGTGGGGGTCGGTTGTAATTTACTAATAGGATTCCAGTTCTCTTGTCGCTACGAAAATTGTAAAGAATACGTGTAGTCGTACATTTTCTCGGGAATCTAGGCCGTCACAGTTTATTTAAGAGCTATTTCTAGGTATGTCTACATTAATTACGAACATTAAAAAAATATTTAGAAGAAACTGAACCTTTTAATTTACCCTTCAAATCGGTACTATATTTGCTTGTCGTGTCACGTGTCGTGTGAGGTATGTTTGCCCTGAAAAGGGCCAATGGCAGCTGGTGAAAGAACTATAGTGGTGAAAGGATTAAAGTCTCCCTTCGTGTACATTTCACATTATTTTTAACCAGTTTCCTAGTTTAACGCCCGTTTGCTAAGCTATACTGATCGCGAAAGTTGGAAAATACTGGTACATGCCAATTCAAAATTAAAAAAAGCATGTGATTCCGACATAAAACATCGGTTTTCAACTCTTAATAATATGCATAAGCTAATAAAGGAAATTTCACGTTATGACATTTCTAAACACCCGCAAGGTTACAAGAAATAAACTCCTCGTAAAAGGGGGGATGTAAATTCGCAAAGACACGAGAAACACGAGACAAATAGGGTTGAAACCGCAGGGTGGTGCGTTTCGAGTGCTACATTACAGACACCCTTTCATCTTAACTGATCGTCTGAAAGTCAGCCTACAAATCTACAAATCACCTGTGACTTTGAACTGCTAAAGATAATTATTATTTTTGGTGAGTAGAAAAGGTTTTAAGTCGGACACCATTTTGTAACGACATCACTTGGCCCGTGCATGGTACGAGAGACACTATGAAAATGTTGTAGAAAATTACTGGCGTTTTGTACTAATACTTATTGGTACAAGCTGATTCATAATGTCTGCTATCCCTAAAGGGAGCATATTTTACAATATGCAATAATGTTTAACGAAATTTTTCATTGAAAAATACTATGCAGATATATCCTGTTTGGGGGCAATCAGTTCAAACTCAATTACCTACTCAACTGTTTTAGAGCAATATCGAAGTCGAAAGTTTCGTATTTTAAATAATTATTGTTTCTCTCAATATCAATTTTAACGTTATTTTACTTGGCTAATTAGTGCACTATGCATTTTACATAAAAATATAATAAGCTCATTATCTAATTACAATTATGCAGCGAGATAGCCAAGTAATAAAGTTCATAATGATTTAATTGATTCCAGATGATTACACAAGGAAGGTTCTTTGAGAATGCCCGACTTGGTACTACAATGATATCTTAGAACTTTTTTGTGAGGTACCTAAATAAAAGAGTAGGTACCTAGCGAGACTTGGCATCATTTTACGTTGAAAATGTTTTTCTTGGGATAATAATCTTTTGTTTATGTTATCTGTTGAAATGTCTATGTGTTAACTGTCTTATATTGCACCGTTGCAAATAAAAACTTCATTATGAGAAACTTTTTGACATGGGCATGGGGAATACTATGATTTTTATAATATCCCAAAAATTTTGACTCTGACGGGATTTGAACCCGCAACGGCGCTACGGCGCTTTGAGCCGTTTGGATGTCGTAAAGATTTTCGCCCCCACGAGAAGTGTCAGCGTAGCTAAGTTGGTTAAAGCATCCCCGTATTTAGGGGAAGGTTACGGGTTCAAATCCCGACGGAGTCGAAATTTTTGGGATATTGTAAATATCATGGGTAGGGTAATTTAAATATCAACTCTCCAAATAATATTAAATTTTTTACATCTGTTAAGTGTGACTCTAAGCACTGGTGAGTTATCATTATGCTTAACAAAATCCTTAAATAATAATATGAATGTGAAAGTATGTTTGTTGGTTGGTTGCTTTGTCATTGTATCACGCAGCAACTATCTATATCAAATCGCGTGATAGAAGCACAAACCAACCAGCGGATCGAGTGATTTTTGTATTGATATATATATATAAAGAACGGAGCTTTACATAGGCTACTATTTATCGGGTACCTTGCACTATTCTACATAGATACAGGCAAGATGAAGAAAGCAGCTCAAAAAGATTTTATAAAAAAGATGGTACCTACAGCCAACATTCTTTAAATATCAGCATAAAAAGACGACACAAATTGGAGTCAAGTAGGAAATTGAAATTATCAGCAGGCAGTTAGGAATTATTTCGGCTTCCGCAAAAGAATTTTAATTAAAAAGTTGTTAGAAGTATTCTCGAAAGAATATGTAATCTGTTGTTAAATTAATTCATAATTGGTTGCTATCTGTACAGAAATTAGTAGGCATTGGGTGAAATGTTAAATATAATTAGATAAAAAGATTGACAAAACTCAAAGTTTTCATATCTTCAACGGAAATGAATGAAGTCGTGCCATAACGTTAGGTGATAAATTGATAATAAAGGTATGTGTATTAATGCGGGAATATTGTTACTATAACAGAGCTCCTTTTTGGGACAACTTGTCATTGCAATGATCAGTGTCCTATGCTGGTGACCGCTTACTCAAGGTAGCTGTTAGCAACTCAGCCGGGATAGTCAAATACCAGTCTTTGTTACTAGCTTTCGAATCTAGACTGTCCAGCAGCGAAAACTGTGCACGAAAGGAGCCTCTAAGAGGCGCACTTTAATCCTTTCACTACACTAATTCTTTCATCGACGGTCTTAGGCCACCATACCTCAACACGGTCACTAATATAATACAGGATGACCATGAAAGAATCAGTGACACGACAAGAAGAAGCAGCGGACTGCAAAAATGGTTAATGCTGATATTTAAAGAATGTTAGCTGAATCATTTTTTTTATAAATCTTCGCGCCGTGTATAGCATAGGAAACTCTTGAAATGTGCTGGCTGTAATAAAAAATACGATAGAACATTACAGTGAAACTTTAAGGAAGTCTCCCCTCCTATTCAATTAACCGTAGCGATTAAATTTTTAAGCGACTTAAAAATACTCAGTGAGTCTACAAGGTGATTCATAATATGTGTACTACCCCAAAATAATCTTATTCTACTTCCAAGAGGCAATCATGTGTGTTTTACGACTTTTGGAAATAAGTCTTGTTTTTATTGTATAAACACTATGCAAAAATCTGCTGTTTCGGGTGTCAAATCAGTTGCAACTCAATCAGCTGTTTATGTAGCAATCTTGATGTCGAACTTTAGATAAATCGGTAAAAGATGACAGGAAAAAAAACAATTTGAGAAGGTACGTAAATGCTCGAAAAAAAAATGTTTGTCTTTTCTTAAATATTTTTCTATTTGTTCAAAGAGTAAGCCCCTTTAGGGATAGTACACTAAATAAGGACTACGTTGTATATTGTACCAGCATTAAATTTTAAAACTCCCAGTGACTACCAGGTTTAATGTCTCTATTTTAATGTAATAATTATGTCGCCAATTACTTCGACCTACTTAACCTTCGTTGGGGCGACTGTAGTGTTGACATTGAGTTTATCGTAATTATTTTACAGTAATTGTGATTTAGAAATTCTGAAAATCTTTCGACGATTCGGCGGTTTTTGCCAAAATTAAAGATGAGGATTCTTCAAATGTCTTCTTCTCAAATCGTTAAGTAAGACAAGTTCAACAAGAGCAGTATTACGTGGGTCGAGTCCTTGCCTATTGTTTTCGAGCACCTGAAATCAGATTGCGAAGGCATCGCCGCCGACCTATGTCAACGGGTCGAAGCACACATAAATCCACATGCACACACTCATGGGAATAAGTGTGGAGTAATTTGCGAGCACGAGTTCGCCTCGCATCGCTAACATTAACTATTAAATTCGTTGCATATTAAACTACAACCTTAGAGCGTTGTAATCCAGAGTGTGGCTGAGCGTTGATCAACGCCTCAAGGGACTCTTCAACTGTTTTTAAGCATGAGTAGTTGATGCAGAGTTGAGAAACCTCCAAACGTATTGAGCTTTTGCACAAGTTTGTACGCTTTCGTAAAGCTACACGGGCAAACTCAAAAAGTGCAATTTCTAAAGCACAATTAATGTGATATAATTAACCCTACAATTTTATGAGCAGTGGGCAATAAGTAAAAAGCCCATCCGGGAAGTACTGCCACCCTGCCTTTTAAATCTGCCGCTAAACAGTAATGCTTGCATTGCTGTGTTTCAGTCTGAAGGGTAAGGTAGCCGGTGAAATACTTAACAACGAATATCTCAGGGTGATGGACTCAGTGCAATACCATGTGGGCACCGGCCTATCACAGTTGTATTGGGAAGGGGTTACCGCTTAACATCAGGTCTGTGAAAAATAGGGGACGCTGTTGCCTATCCCTTTAGTAGCCTCTTACGACATCCACGGGTAGGTAGATATGGAGGGGACTATTCTTCCGCCGGGTTCACCAAGGCCGTTACAAACAAAACCAAAAAAGTTACTCCATTACAAAGTGTGGACCAGAAGAAAAAATAAGTCTGAAACTTTTGCACTCCTTTGAAATAGTACGAATAGTTTCAATTCATACCAAACGTAATTCTGATTCAAACAATTGAATAAAACTAGCAAACGAATTAATTAAACAAATTGAAGAGTCCTGACTCATCGACTTCGAGTGCGCGAATCTCAGTCGATTCGTTTCCCAAAGAAAAGGGGAGCTCTGTCGAAAAATGCTCTCTTTGTTCCCGACAGCCAACAGGCTCCTAGAGGGTGCTGAGCCCCACTTGACACGCTTCATTTTTACCTTTTCTTTAAATTGAAACTGGAGCGAGGGTACGCGATGTATCACCCAACTTTACTATGAATTAACAAGATTTTTCGTACATTCATATTTCATTGCATTAAAGACTACTTTTAAGCAACTAATCAGTCAATTACGTTGGCCTAAAAGTCTAGAACGTTTCGCTTGAATAGGGCGAAGTGCTTGTAAAAATGTAAGAAATTTTATATAAAAGAAACGATGTTGAACATTCATACTTTAATTTTAGAATGTTGAAAAGACGTACTTTCAAAATTTACGTCGACTCATTATTCTGAACTAACTTATTGTGACAGCTCTAAAATTATCTCTGTACTTGTTATTTTAATCTTTATGAAAGGAACAGCACATTATTATAGTTGTTAAATTAAGTTAGTTTAGTTTATTGAAACAACAGAATCGACACCAATATCTGTCAAATATTTATTATTTTATACATTTAATGAGAAGAACAGGAATGTGTATATGAATAATCTGATGAAACAACATTCCGTTAAATACTAGTAAGTACTGTAAATCGCAACTTGCGAAAAATTCCATAAATGAAAATGGTACCACGTCATTATTGAATCATTTTTTACTCATTTTCTATCTCCCATCTGCGCCACCGTTATAATTCAACAAAGGAACCGCGCTTACAAGATGTTTCCCATAACATTTCCCATGATGGTGCATATTCTATGTACGAGAAACCTTTCCAATCGGGTGCGGCGCACTGCGGCCGTGGCAATGCACTTTCGCTGACCCCATGCTTCCTCCCACGGCAATCCTCTCTTTCCCTCCTCTAACTTTCTTCGCGTACTATCTCTTTCTAACCTCGGCTGCGCTTGCGCTTCCCGAGTACCGAGGTAATAACATTCTACGACGCGGTACACCGCCGGAGTGGAACGGGTTCTGTCGATGACTTCGACAATTATTCGTATGAGAGATAATGGTCAATGCAATGAACAATGGCTGAGCTGAGTTTACTTGTATTGAGTTATCGAGCTTTTTTGACGTCACGTCTTGTTAAACTTGAAGATAAGCGTGAAACAGCGTCAGTTACAGCCTACGTGCATTGTTATCTCGCAATCCTTTCAGTGATTACACGTAATGGTTATAAGCGTCATCATTTTCCTACATGGCAACAATTATACTGAAAGTACTCGATATTTACGATATCGGCTCAATATACAAAAGCTTGTAAACGAACTGGCACGAGTGCTTCTCTATCGCCGCACGCCCTATAAAGTAAGAGTTATCTATTCTCATTCCAGATGAGCGATCTTCTAACATAATACCATTCTTATAATTCAGGTCGAGAAATTGCAGATTCGCTTTGTTTGTGAGCCACGTAGGTAACGTTTATTTTCTAAACAGCATCCCACAGTCAGTAGAAAACTCGTAGCATTGCGACCGTGAGTCAAGCTCGGATTAGTGGGAGTACGCTGGAATGATCCCATACACTTCGAAAGAGAGGTTTCAAGTGTGTAATCAGCCGTCACAGATATTTCGACTTTATCTATAAAAAATTTAGGACGACATTCGTTAGCATCGTACTCGAGGGACGACGTTCTAGGCTCGCAAGCATATAACCCACTGAGAACCGTGAGCGTCTAAGCGCTTTCAGGGTGGTGTTCTATTATGAAGCCTATAGCTGAGTACTTGGGTGTAGATTCGATCGGCTCGATGTGAGCTCGTACGGGAGAATGCGACTGGGAGCATTCCATCGCACAATGAGTAATTTAAAAATTCAAAAACTCGTCGAGGCTCGGTATGCGAGGTGAGGCGATCCGACGAGTGCCGCTCTGCAATTGAGACTGTTATCTGCACGCTGCTCCACAACGTACGTACAACAGAAATAATCCACCTCGGTGAATATCACGGTTACATGAATAAGCTCGGCTGAGCATTAGATGGAACATAGGAACGACTACGATTGAAACTACAAAACACTGTTGGAGCATAATTCACTTAGAGATTGTAGCGATGGAGATTGGAGCGCAATGTGTCTTGAATACGGTTGTCAGATGGGAAACAAAATAAGAGATTTCTCAGAGTAAAATTGGAAAGCAAGAGATCGAATGTATCCCTAGCATCAAACTGAATACCTACTCCGGTAATTGGTAAACATGCAGCGAAAAAATTGCTCGCGATCAGGCTTCGCCATCTCCACTATGTTGAAATGAAATTCTTTCCACTCATCCAAGCTATAATTGCAGAGTTGAGCGAGTTATGTTGGTTTTTGGAATCCCAAATAGGTAGTATTTGATTGCAATTTAATTATTCAGTCGTTATTCGATGGGTCCTATATATCTGTTTTGCGGTGACCCGGGCGGTTCCCGGATGCCCAACCGTATTTCGCATGCAAATTATGGAATTTAAAATTGGAAGTAGACTCATAACTTTCCCAGGAGTCAAGAATTCGTAAAGCGAGTCTTATCTCCATCTGTGAGCCATTAAAGCCGTGTACTTCTCAAGTGCCTGCTTACCTGCCACTATCGCATTAACCATCTGACAAGTTACCACTAGTACAAAACTAGTAACCATTGCAAAGAATTACGTTTACTAGACTCGAGCTCTTTGATGTTTTTTCCTATTAAATTATCCATTTTACCCATTAAAATAAGCGAATTCGAAACGAAAAAGTGGGTGGAAAATAATTACAGTTATTAGTAATTACAAACTCGAGGTGTACAACGAATCTTGAAACCTAACCAGCTCAAAAATGGTTCTCCGCATCGCCATCGAATTACGTTTTAATGCAGGAGCCAACAGAGTTCAAAACGCCCTGTAAGCTCCGATTTAATTTCCGCGGATTGTGAAGCGAGAACTTGAGCCTTATAAGAATACGGTTAAGTGTCAATTTGGCGGAGCGGCGAGAAGTATCGAAGGTGGCTTCAGGGGATATTCAACGCTAAATCGATACGGGAGAGAGTTTAAAATTTATTTCCGTTTAATTAAAGGTTTTCGCTTACGGATGCAGTGGAAACATGCTAGAGTGAGGTGGTAAAAACTGGGTCGTAATTAGTCTTTAGAGCCACACCGTGAACAGATGCGGAATGGCGCCGCAGATCAGCAAGTAGTTAGTACCTACTGCGAGAGCGGGATCAGGGCCGGCCGATGCGTCCGACTTGCTCCTGAATTACGATCCTCGGTGGCTGTGAGAATTTATTTGTTTTCAAACTGGAACCCAGCTTGTAAACCGGAATGGTTATTTGTATCTACCACAATGCGGTATTAAGGATATTGGTTGAACCTTAGTCGAACCGAAATCATTTGAAAACAAAGACATCTCTAGAACATTTGACGACGGGTAAAATCAACTGAGACGCACGAGGTGCGGGTTCGATAGGTGTGTAGGATAAAAGTTTGCACGATCTGCAAATATTTGTCCCGGATCAAAGTGTTGTGGCCTGCAGTTTCTGATATCCACAACACAGAGGATCCTATAGAGTTGGGTCAGAACTATGTGACTATTTGGTGTTTATTATTATAATCGATTTTGTTGCCTAGTAATCTAAGATGAATTAAAACACTCGCTAGTATCTAATAAAACTCATGACGTGTTTACTTGAAGAAATTGCGACGTGAAAAGTACGCAAATAACTTTAAGTTGAGATACGCTTTCATATTTCTATAAGTATGAAAACTCTCGTTGATTAGCCTCGGACTTTTTATTCCGACGTAGGTCTCTTTAACTTTTCCTCTTATTAAGGTTTGACTGCTCCTTTAGAGTGGATCAAGTTTGTCGTATGAAATATTACTTTTCGCAAGACAAATCTTGATTTTGTTTGGTTTTTATATTTGACCACTGAAACGATCGCGACATGGATTCCGAAGGATCACTTCTTTTCAAACTAACGGGCAATATATTTTTTTGAAAAGTGCGCCTTAGTTGCTTATTTTAGAAAAAAATAATAATTGTGCCAATATTAAACATAAATAACCTAGTTTACATAGATCACTAAAAAAATATGATAAAAGCGAGATCTCTTTAGTTAGGTACTGCCTGAAAACGCGAAATTAATAAACTAATAAATAATTAATAACATCCAACAGTCACATACATAGTTGTGACCCTACACTATGATTCCTTGTGTGTTGGGTATCAGAAACTACGAGTACCATGGTACCACAACAACCAGACCCGGAACAATTATAAGCAGATCACGCAAACAATTGTCCCGCGACGGGAATTGAATCCTTAGCTTCTTTTTTTTTTTAATATTTCGGACATATCACACACGGTCAACTGATCCCAAATTAGGCATAGCCTCTACTATGGGTACCAGAGACTGATACACTTAATAGATATATATTTAACATCCAGACACAGAACAAACATCTGTGTTAGTCACAAATGTTTGTCCAGTGCGGGCATCGAACCCTAGCGTAGAAGGCAGAGTTACAACCAACTGAGCTATGAGGCTAGTCTTAGACAGGCACTCGCCCGTTGTGCCACCGAAGTCGTCCTTCCTCAGCTTTTCAATAAATTTTATAAATCAACCATCAATTGATAAAGTTTAGGAGGGTCGTTATATTCCAAAGTGAAACTAAAGTAAAAATAAAAAAGTAATAGTGATCGATGCAAACAGGGTTTTTAATTTTGAAATGAACTCACCGTGTCGGACGCTGTGTAGCGCCCGCTGCTGCACTCAAGTAGTGAAGATTCACTCACCTGGAATAAACAAATGAAATAAATCACTTTTTGTAATAAAATATACAGTTGGGGAAAATAATGTTCATAACAAGGGCTCACGGTTATATTGAAAGTTCATGATGTTTTGAGTGAATAACTTAGAACTTTGTCGTTATTTTCATAAAATATATCAACCACTACTTTTATCAGCTCTCTCTAGCCTTAAAGGTTTGCTGGAAGAAAACTCTTCGTAGGGTTAAGCTCGCCTTTGTACATACCTGTATTAATACGTTTTATTTTTGTATGTTTTCTGTGTACAATAAAGAATTAAAGAAAGGATTAATTGATGTAAGAACGTTAGTAATTGATATTATTCAGTGGATCAAAACAAACTTCCCATTACCCATTTATATCTAATCAACCAATCATTTCCTCACCAAAAGCGTCAATGCACAACACTTTGCACGGACTGTCGGCTTCGAGCTAAGGGTGTGTGCACATATACGATACTAGCGGGCGGAATTCGACTGGCCGAAATTTAACAATTAGAATTTCATATAAAGAAAAATAAATAAGAAATCATTGAATTTTTACTCCCCAATTGCAATTGCTCACCCAGAGTAAAGCCATGTTCAAACGGCATGCGACATGGCATTCAAAATAATAATTATCCATATGTCTACTGAATTAAGTCAACTTTTAATTTAACTTTTTGAGGCGTTTAGAGGCATGCGGTATATCGCATGTCATAAAAATCAAACTCAAAATTGATTTGAATTATATTTTAAACACATTTTAAATGGCATATCGCACGCAGTTTGGACACGGCTTAAGACGAAAACGTGGGTAATGTAGTGTGTTAGGCATAATTGGTGCTTATCATTGCGTACATGCCGCCAACGTGCGACATCGCTACATCTGTTGACGTGTCTGCAAAACGTTCTATAACTCGATAAATCCTTATATGTAAATACACAGTTAAGGAATGCGGAGAGTGGCAAAGTTCTGCCCATTGCCAATTCACACAACAAAGGCATTTGAACGCCGACGATCTCTACTCGCCTGAACGCTGTCTGTATGCCCTCGCTCTATAAGCCCCGCAATCTCGTCTAACTTCATTATGGGGGCGAATTGCTAAACGTTCCCATTGTTGACCACGCTGGCCCCGGCTTTGGGACGGTTAGTCATGCAAATAGACATCAAGCAACAAGGGCTCTTGGGATGCGTTCCGCTGTTTTGCTGAAGAAACTACGTTAGGTAAGACTGACTGAATTGCGTTTAGATTGAGTGTGGAATTTAATTTAGTTGAGAATAAGGATCATTTTTAAAAGAGATGCAAGTTAAGCTTACGTGCTCTAATGATTCTGCTTGAGATTTTTACAAAATACCATTCAAATATATTCGCCATCGTCATCATCATCAAAAGCCTACTTCTGGGTATAGGCTTCCCCCAAAACCAGTGGCCAGGTTTAGGTAGGTGACCCTGAAAAGGGCCTATGACTGTCGGTCAAAGAATCTGTGTAGTGAATGGATTAAATGAGTCCCTTATAGGCTCCTTTCGTGCACATGATACTCGTTTATGTCTTAGATTTTATAGGTTCTAAGACATGCCGGTTTCCTCACGATGTTTCTTTTCACCGTTTGAGAGCTATTGCGCACATATATTTTGCGAATAGAAAAACCATTGGTGCACGACCGGGATTCGAACCCACGACCAGTAGATCGGAAGGCGGGGCTACCCACCAGCTTTTCATTAAAAAAAAGATTTAGTAATAACTGAAAATGTACCAGGTACCTACCCATTGTTTGATAAGAATAAGAACGTCTACAAAGTTGCGAGTTTCCTAACACCCGATCATTATTCCACACCAGACCCAAGTAAAGTTTTTATTCCATCAGAATAGACCGGC
Source organism: Anticlea derivata (assembly GCA_947579855.1). Lineage (NCBI taxonomy): Eukaryota > Metazoa > Arthropoda > Insecta > Lepidoptera > Geometridae > Anticlea > Anticlea derivata. The sequence continues at coordinate 8,683,069 of OX388262.1, forward strand.
ACGGTACCGGATATTAGCTCCATAATCTGGATACAGTGCTCCCTTGCTCCTCTTGCGATTTATCGAACGATGAGCGGCTCGCATTATAACCCTTAACCCCATTTATTAATATCTTCGTAATTTATTGTAAATTGCATTACCTATACGTGCGCAGCCGTTGGTAGCCCTGTTGCTCTAAATATTTCAGGTTTTTATTCTAATAGTCGCGAATTAAAATCACATTGCAATCTTGTATTAGAAAAAATATCAGTGAAGAAAAACAGTCTAAGGAAGCCCGTGGCATAATCAGTTCCTCACGTGTTGACTATTTCTGTGCATGAGGTTAAAGAAGCTAGGGTTTGAATAGGAACCAGGCAAGACTAGTCCATCTTAATAATCGTAATTCCATACGTTTAGGTGTGGGTAAACAGTACCTACGATCAAGTGAATATCTACAAGAAAGACATGAGTTTCTTCAAGATCCATTCGTTTTGCTTGGAAAAGCATTGAGGGTTTCAATGAAATAATAGGTAAAATTATCCATCGTTCACTTTGAGACTTTAGATAGGTACGTGTTAGTTACTCTATGTTTTGTATTTTTCTGCTACTTTATAATATTATAATTGTAGTATTTTGACAATTTGTGTGGATGTTTGTTTCTAAGCATAGCAGCTGAACCGATTTGTGTGAAACTGTTACTATTCTTCTATTCAGGCCGGAGCGTGGTAACTATGTGAATCCTAAAACCCCTGAGGTGAGTAGGCGGTTGAGCTATTTTCGATATCATGAAATCTATTAAAAGGTTTAGCAAAACTCGTAGCTAACCGTACAAACACCAGATTCAAGAGAATTCCATACGGCCGAATTACCAACTAATAAGAGAAAAAAAAAACACTCTGAGATTCTATAACTCAATATGAACTTATTCCACGACAAAGCAGTTCCTTGCAATAGTTTGACATGGGAATCGATTTCAGATGGAGGGGCAACACCTCTCATAACATCGACACAGTTTTCTCACATATGATCTGTTTCTAATCCAGTAAATTAAAAATAAATGTAAATTTCATTAGCAATTGAATCTCTTTTAGATAAGACTCTTCAAAAGAAAGCTCTCTGACCACCATGAATATTTGAATATGCATCTACTTATTATCATTCTAAGTAACATCATAAAATGTCCATGCGTGTTCGCTTACCGTGAACCCGGGCTAGTTTAACTAGTCACTTTTAAAAATAAATTTCCACGTATACCTACAAGTGTATAGTGATTTAGTAGGATAGCGCGAATTGAGATATACCAGACACACAGTAACGTTTATATTGTTTTTAGAGTTGGTTTATAAAGGGAGAGCATTATGGAATTTTCGTATACAAGTTTTCTGAACTCTGTTTTCTACTTGTACACGTAACCTATATGCTATTCTAGGTAAAGAACTCTATCTATTTCAAACATTGTAATTGGTTGAGCCGTTACGGCGTCATTGAACAAGAAACATCCTCATAAACTATCACATTTATAATATTAATAGGAAGTAGGTATTTACGCCAAACTTACCTGCAATAAAAAAGTACCTACCCAACTCTCTCTGCGTACCGCTTTTTCATAAAAGGACACCACGTACTTTATAAGGCATAGAATAAGGAAACTTTCGTAATATTACGTCACACGTCTAGCAATTATTATTCGCCGCATGCGCTACCATTGCATAATGCATCTAATGACGCGACCTGATGCCCTTCCGTTTCCTCTGCGGAATTAATTAGGTATCCGTATAATGTGGTTAATTCTCGGCTAAAGTTTTCAAATTTAGTAAAATTATGTCCTAAAATGAATAAGCTTACAATTATTAATATCCAGATCGCTAATAACTCAGCTTATTGAATATGACTCAAAGCAAAAATTATTTATTTTAGTGATTTTTACCATATGAGATAATATTTATGATGAATGAATGTCGTACTTACTTTGGTTTTTTATTCGAAAGTGTGTGTGGCAGGTGTCATCCTCAGTAGGTAAGCAAAACGCAAAGAGGTTGATAACAAAAAAAAGAGGTAGGTATTAATCTATTAAATATTCAGGAATTTGAAGTCGGTTTTCAGGTTTTGTAAAAAATATCTTATTATTATTATGTACAGTAATTTCTCACATCTATACTAGTTTAGGAGGTACTTCGACAAAATTTGCCTCGAGATGTGCCATCTCTAGAGGAAGCTTTAGACAAAAAGATAACATAAATAAATAACACCCAACAGTCACATACATACATAGTCCTGACCCCACACTAGGATTCGCTGAGTCGTGCGTATCAGAAACTATGAGTAACATGGTACCACAACACCCGGACCCGGAACAAATATTTACAGATAATGCAAACATTAGTCCCGCAGCGGGACCTGAAACCGCACCACTTGCGTCAGACGGGCACTCACCCACTACGCCACCGAGGTTATCATTATCCTACTATCCTACTAATATTATAAATGCGAAAGTTTGTGAGGATGATTATAGTTCAGTCACGCCGGCTCAACCGATTTACTTTTTTTTATTTTATTGGAGATGGTTAGGCGTTTGACCACCAGCTCACTTTTGCAAGTGAGATGTGGCCTAAGATGGAGCACGCTTTACCAGAAGGAACTTATTCACTCTAGATTTGAAGACTCCTAGATTGTACTCATCCGGAAAAACAGACGCTGGCAGATCGTTCCACTCTTTAGATGAAACTTGAAAAATAAAGAGTTCTTTACCAATAAGACAGGCTATTCTTTATCAAGGTACCACGTGAGCGAAGCCAAGCGGGCGCAAGCTAGTATAAAATGAAACAAGAACAGATTAAATAAAACAAGGATTTTCAACTAATATAAGCGCCGACAATAATACCCAAGCCCAATCCTTTCCAAATTACAAAACCATTACAATCTGAAACCTCTGGATTATTTTACATAGCGCCATTTATTAAACCAATGCCCTGTTAAATAGAATAATCCTAAACAGCACTCGGCTAGAAAATTACAAGATCGCTTTTTTCCATCACGCCATTTAGAGAAAATACATTTAAAATTGGATTATCTTTAAAGCATTTATAAAGAAAACATTATCACGCGTTATTTTATAAAGTTTCATCTGAATATATGTCAAAGGGCATTATAGAAATAGGCTCACGACTATAATCCTATGATGCATGATAGGTAATCCTTTCAGATCTAAGGATTTCTAAGGGGTTATAGTCAGAGGTTCGTCTAAATATGAGTGACCTAACTTATCAAAATATAAACAATGCTTAAATTATTCTATAGTGATAACTCACACTCAGGGAATACTTCTTGGCGGAGGTAGGGCACTGCGAGTATTTTTTCTCTCTTTTAGGGCAGCCCGCCTGAGAAGGACCCTCCGCCTTACAGAAGATTGCAGCCAAATAACATTATTAGTTTCAAATAGTGTTGTGTTCCTGCGGTGAGTAAGGTTGCCAGAGCCTTGTTGCGGATTAAAATACCGTCTGAGTCGAAAATTTTTGGGTTATTATAAAAATCAATGCTCAAATTATTTCCATCTCTTACTGTTGCATAGTGAGAAACAGTGACAGGGAAAAATTAAATAAATGCCTAAATTTAAAAAGCGTTTTTCAGTACATCTGACACACGCTTACTATTGGCATAGTAATTAGTAGTCTACGTGACGGTTACAAGCCCATCGCCGCCATTGACATTCGACAGCATTTTTATAAATAAATCATTATCCACCTACCCTTGTCCCACATTACGAGTATGTGGGTGTGGGGTCGGCACAACATGTTTTCCTCTTCCACTCGCTTCTTCTCTTTCCACCTTATTTTTACTTATAAATACTGGTTCAATGATAAACTTGTTTGTTTAATTGCACAAAGGCTATTAGTATGACAAAACGACTTCAGAAAATGCTCTTCAAGACAATAACACCAGATTTTAGTATGGGGTTAAAAACAAATGTGTCAGACATTAAATTATACGTGATGAACCCATTTGCGCTACACACCTATATCCGTTTCCGCGTTAAATTAATTGGCTGTAACCCCACTGCAGGAAGGATGTATGGGCGCCACTACTCATGGGGCTGTGGGTGTCTCTTACAGAAACCAAGAAGTGTTATGAAATAACGTTAAGGAACTGCTGTTTTCTTCATAAATTTTCTTTAACTAAACGGTCTTCAGAGGATAACATATTCAAACGACCTCGACGGGCGAGTGCCCGTCATAGAAGCAAGAAGTACGGGCTCGATTCCCGCTGCGGGACAAATATCTACCCGATCTGCAAATATTTGTTCCGGTTCTGGGTGTTGTTGTACCGTGGTGCTCATAGTTTCTGATACCCACGACACAGGAAATCCTAGTGTGGGGTCAGGACTATGTACTTAAGTGCCTGTTGGGTGTTAAAAAACGTCGCAAGCGCATCGCCGCTTATAAGTTACTGGTTTCCTCACGATGTTTTCTTTCACCGTGCAAGCATCTGTTAATGCGCACTCAAATTTTTTGATCAGAAAAACTCATTGGTGCATACCCACGACTTTTGGATCGACAGTTAGGTACCTTGCACTATGCCAACATAGCTTAATTTTCATGGTTAAACACCCATGTGATGGGATGGGATAAATTCGGTTCACGAAAATAATGTGTGGTACAAGAAAGCAAGATTTCACAGAATTTGAGATCCCAGAACGGGGCACTTTTAAAAATAAGGGATAGTAGAATCAAAATAAATTGGTACAGGTATCAAATATCGTTTCATTACGACATCCCTTGTCCTCCAAGAACAAAAATCCTCAAAAGCCTTTCATTTCAAACAATAACAATCCGAGACGCTTTAATTGCCAAACCTACTTTCCGAATCCTTAACCTTGTCTGTACAATTAACCCGAATCTGTTTTCCTATAGCATCTGAGAATTGTTGGATACTAATCTAATTAACCTTAGGCACGAGTCCAAATGTGTTAACGGGAGTCTCCCGAAAGCCAGGGTCGGGCACGCTGAATCGAGGCTTATTATAATAGGGATAAAGGCGTGATTAGCGTGGGGTGTACTCTCATTAGCATTCATCGTGCGCTCGCGACCGCCGCTCCCGAATAAAGCATCTGTTAAATGTCTCGTGCTTGCTAAAACTTGGCCGTAATTATCTGTTAACATTCCCAAGTTTGACCTCGCGAAAATCTTGGGCTAAGCGGGTATTCTCAACTCCTAGTCGCTTCTAAGCCATTGAGGAAAGCCGACTCACTGTGTTGCTTCCAATCTTAACTAACACAACGTGTTTACAAGTAAAATTTTGTTCTCTCTGTAAAAACTTCAACTGCGTCGAACGCGAGTTAAAACATGAATCTCATTAACGAATGCCACGAGAAAAAGTCAGTTGTTCAATTATTTTCGCGTGCTTTTGTTTTTTCGCAAATGTTTATCCCAAAGAATACATAATTACCTGGTTTAACCGAAATTTTAAACATGGATGGAAAAATGCTAGTCTGAACCAAATTGTCTTTAACAAAATGGTAAATAATTCGGTTCAGACTCTCATTTTTGGAGAGTCATCGAAATAGGACTTTATTAATATCATCGGTCTGAATAGGCCACTGCCGTTACCTTCACTATGTCGTCGGTCCATCAGTGGGGGGTTGGCCCAACGGTTTTCGGTTCTGCGAGCTATATGGCATGCCCACTGCCACTTGCTAATTCTAATAGCTATGTCGGTTACTTTAATTCTTAATATAAATATAACTTAGAGTACATAATAACTAGCTAGCGTCCCAAAAAATATAAGTATCCTATGTCATATTCCAGACCATCTCTACGCCAAATTTAATTCAATTCCGTTCAGCCTTTCTGGCGTGTTTGAGTAACAAACATCAATCCATCCATCCAAAGTTTCGCATTTATAGGTAATATTAGGAAGTTGGATAAGACCTTAGGAGATTGGCCTTAGTAAAGTATACTAACGGTTCTACTTGACCTATGGATCAGCCCACCGGAGGCGTTTTGCTCCCTAATAATCGGGCGCATGGAGATTTTTAATGAAAAAGATTGTTCGCCGTTATTTATAAAGTTAGTAAAAGGGATTCGAAAGTTTGTTTTGATTTAGTGTTGCTCCCAAAGGCTGATTGTGCTTCTAAAGGCTGATTGTGGCGCGAAGGCTGATTGTTCTCTTCCCTGTTTTGTATCGGATTATGAGTAATTATAACTTTTACACAAAAAAATACAACTTTCGCTCTTGTATTAGGCTACCTGAAGTGTGGACTTAGACCATAGCTAAGTCAGCTAATTTCGTTCATTCATTGGTCCATTCTTCGTCGGAACGCTACTGACTATCTTGAGAAATGTCATGAAATTTACAGAATTACAACGTACTTTCTTACCAGTTCTACCCAGAGTGCTGATATTATCTCAAGGTCCGTGAATAAAAGCTCTCTAGAAACACAAATATCAATGTCTAATAAGTCCACATTTCTATATGATATATTGAGGTCCATTGATTCATAACACCGATTCACATTTCACCCGGACTGTGAAAGACATCCATTCATTATGGCGATGATCCGGCCCGGATTCATTTGCAAATGCTTTTCAAATAAACCTGCTATTAATTCTGAATTTGTTTTAAATGGTTTTCACGTTGTATGGTCTACTCAGATTTTTCTTTTGAAATATACTTACCTATTCAATGCTATGTAAAAACTAAATGACTTAGGTACATTTAGGATTTAACTCTACGGCTTTCCGCCAATAGCATTAACATGGGTAAAAAAATCCAAAGGAAAATGAGAATAAAAAAAAATAAAGTTATAAAAATATAACTATAATTTTCTCTCATTTTCCTCTGGATTTCTTTGTTCCCAATGCCTTATAAAAAAATAAAAGAATTCATATTAAAATGCGCCAAATGATCGGACATGCTTCTGACTGAGGGGGGTCTCAGACAACTTCAAATAGGTATCTAATCGCCGGGAGATATAAGAGAGGATGTCTACCATTTAACATTTTATCTTATATGCAATCAAAATAAATATTTATTTTGATCATTTATCATCATCAGCTCGTAGAAGTCCACAGCTGGAATTAGGCCTACCCTAAATAGTTCCATGACGAACGTTCTTGTGATCGCCATTCGAGAACCTTTACTCCCCCCAACGGTTAAAAAATATATAAATAAACTTGTGTTATATAAAAATTTATTTCAATCAGCCTAAAAAAGCAACTAAAGAGAACATCAGTTCATAAATCATCTTTTCATTTCGCACACCCTTTTCGGTGCAATGACACGCAATTTTTCCATTCATTTACCAAAGTTACCCAAAGTCAATTAGAATAAAATAAATCAGCATTGACAACTTAACTCCATTGATACGGCACAGATCATTGATAAGCCAGCTGGTAAACGTCATGCCTAAAGAAAGTGACAGCTTGCTATCAATCATACGTCAAATAAATGTCACTTATAACCAGTACGTACACGCAGTAGGTACGGCAACTATTTGAATCAGTTATTATTGGATTCTAATTATATTAGGTACTACTAATTAGAAATACCTACGTACCTACAGCGTATTCTTGTAGGTTAGAAATCTATAAATTTTCCTTAATTCACAGAGTCTAAAAAATTTACGCATAATGGTATTTTAAACAGGAGAAACGCATATAAATAGTTATACCCCAAAAATATATAAAATACCTATAAATTAATTTTAAAGCACACGATATGTTGTTGATGTTGTCGGTGTCATTGAAGCATGATATTTGTTTTTTTCCATATTCACCCAATGTTAGAGCGATTTTAGTTCGAAGTGTATCATAGTTTCAAATCAATGCTGGCTTATATGGTAGACATAGTAAGGTACCGCTTCATCATCATCATCATAAGTTTGTAGAAGTCCACTGCTGGATTAGGGCCTCCACCAGAGAGTGCCACGACAAACAGTCTTGAGTCTTTTCCATCCAAGTCGTTGGTCCAGTGGATGAGGGGCTTACGAACACTGCGTCATTCGTGGTCGCAATTCGCGATACAGCTTATTGATTTTCAATTAATCTTTTGTCCCCTTTGCGTTTGGACAGATTCATTTTTCCGCGTCGCAGATGGTATAAGTTTTTTTTATTTTATTTTCATGTGACCTACAGACCCTACTGGTAACCAGAAACGAATCACGCGATAAAAGACCCGACGGATGACGTAATTCAGTCAGCCTTTTGAGCAAGAGTCTAGAGCCTTACAAGAATGAACGATATAAGTGTGTTTTTATTTATTTTCATTTTGCTGTTTGCTCGACTATGTGGATACATGGGATCCGGCGTTCTTCGTCTCGAGCCACTGTATGCTAAACAAACAAACGAACGTAAACATTGAAATCGCATGTTATTCATTCCTATCGATGTCGCCGCTTTTACATTTTCAGATTTCTCACGTTTACTCTGTACACTTATTTTTCTAGGGAAACTGTCCTCAATATTTTTTTATTTTTTCCTGAATATTAAGAAAAAAGTATCTATTGTTTAAACTACAGCCAAATTACAATATTACCAAAATAAATGAATCCGTAAATATTGAAAAGTGAATTTTAAGAGTACAGAACAATAAGATATTTTGTACAAAAACTAAAAACCGACTTCAAATTCCTGAATATTTATAAGATCAATATCAACCTCTTTTTTTTGTTATCAACCTCTTTGCGTTTTGCTTACCTACTGAGGATGACACTGGCCACCTAAACTTTCGAATTAATAACAAAAGTAAGTATGACATCCATTCATCATCAATAATAAGTTATAACTCTTACGGTACTGACTGACTGCTGTCAATCAAATGTAGTGGTTTTATTCTCTTTGAAAATCAACCCAGAGCCTAACCAAAATCCTAAGAGTATGAAATTTGCAGGGTAGCGTAACGTATGCACAGAAAGGAATTCCCGACACACAAACCCTAAGTTTAAAGTTTATGTAAAAATAGCAGCAACCGAACGAAGTCGCGGAAAAAAAAAAAAAAAAACAGTCGACTTGAGAACCTCCTCCTTTTGAAAGTCGGTTAAAAATAGAAACAAGCCTGCATTTGACATAAATTATAAACACGAACACGAAATCAAAAGCTAAATAGTACCTACCAAAGTTCGACGATTCAACCCGTGTGATGAAAATCTATCCGACTTTAGACAGAAATCAATCTCACTAATATCCGATCCCCCGGATGAGCCACGCAAAGCGCATTGAAAAGTCCGCCAAGTCTTTTCTTTTCCGTGTAAACAGCAACGTTTTTTTCCGTTAAAAATAGACAGGCGTTACAAAAAGACCCATGAATAGCCGTCTGTGCCGGAAAGTTGGAAAAAATCAACAAAATACGACGAAAAAAATCGTCAATGTTTCGCGCCTGCCCGTTTTATGGTCGATATGTTAATAAATATTGGACGTGCATTGAATGGATGAGACCAGTATTGCCAACTTTGCACTTTTGCTGCTACTTCTAACATTATATTTTACTCACCTGAATCATCATATTGCTGAAATAAATCTAGTTTAAGTACCTAGTGCTACTAAAAATAACAACGTATACAAGTTTTTTTTATTTTAGTTCTAAAACGTGTTAACAGTGAAATATAACGTAAAATTTATATTTCACTACTAAAATAAAATAAATATAACATTTTGTAAAAAACCTACTAAATCTAGCAAGCTCGGACCCGATTTTGGCACCCAGTATATCGAGTTGGCCACACTATATGAGAGTACATCGTCGGAACCTGGCAAAGGCTCGCAGGATTAATAAACTTGTATATATGCCAGGACCGCAATAAAGATAGTGGCTACACAACACACGTGCAGCTTTAGGTGACCATTTCGAACCTAAAAGTCAGAGCCATATTATTTCGAAAAGAGTAAAAGCCATTTGAAAATTATAAAAAATTTACGAGGCAAAAGAAAATACCTATGTAGTAATATCATTCATAGAATTAGAGCTTTTTTCATCTATCAAGATTTAAAACCTCTGTTTTTTTTATTTATATTTTAAAATAAATTTTCATTTTAATAATAATTTGGGGATATAGACAGGATAAACGAAAGAAGACTGACGAAAAGTCGTATAAGGCGAGTGTGAATAGGAACGTTGGAAGAGAAAGACATGGGAAGACCAAATCGTGATGATTTGGAAAAAGGCTAGGCTGAGAGTACTCTAAACCGACGAAAATGCACGAGGAAATTGATGAGAGTGAAATTTTCCTTCGAAATTCCACTCAGTAGGTACTTACAGTACAAGCCTAGGAACGTGTTATAAGTAAAAACTATTTGAAAGTTACGAAAGCAAGTAGTAATAACGAACAAGTGTCGAATTAACATAAAACTGAGCTGAGTAATAATATAAAGTTGCTTTTTCGGGAATTCTGGATCAATTTCCTAACATGGCTAATTATTTAAAACAGTTTGAAATTTTGAAACACTAGTTTATAAACTTAGAAAGTAATTTAAACACAACGGGAATTTAATAAGCAAATAAAAATAAACTTTGTAAAATAATTCACAATATAGTAGACATTATTTTTATTAAATTTTCACCTTCGTTGGCCAGGAGGCTCTACAGGCTCCGTTTTATGGCCCAATTTAAGAATGCTCCAGTTAATACAGGCCGAGCGAGAGTAATGCATTGAATCTTGATATTCCTAACATACACTATGCGTGAGGCCTAATAAGATCATGAGAATGGGGAAGTCGTGTATGTATCGACCCATAATTTGTTTAAAAGGTTTGTATCGTTAACGCGACCTGTAACTTTAGTGTTCCTACAGCCCGCCAATTGAAATGTTTCGTAATTTACCGAACGAAATACTTTCGTCGAAAACAAAGAAAGATGCGGTCAAACAAATCACACGAACAAAGCCAACTTTCCTGAAAAATTGACGATAGAAGTCTCCAAGTATTCCGTGATCAAAGGCCAGATGGATTGGTGCCATCGTCGTTGAACATTCTCGAGTCTTTCTGGAACCTCTTTAATTCCAACATTTTATGTACCGCAGGAATCTGCCGCTTTGAAGACGAAGAGAAACTAATTTGTAGTTAGTAATCTTGTTCAAAGTTTTGTTTGTTGTCCGATTTAATAAATGTAAGAGCGTCTTTGTTCGAAACTATTTTGATGAATGTTCTTTACCCGCCCCGTTTGGGGGATTCCGAAGTTGGTTAATACATGTTTGTCGCATAGTCGCGTAACAGAGGCACGATATTAAATAGACAAAATGTGGATCTTAATAGGGCACAAGTTTGCCAGTTGGCTGTTTCACTTCGAGTTTCAGAAGTTCCGACAACGCATCTTCAAGGGTATTGTTTAAAGTTTATTAAGTTTAGAACATCGCATGACGTAAGTTGACGTCGAGTAGGTAATGAACCGAACACAAGGCGCCCGTGTAGACTAAGCCTTTTTAATATTTTAATCATTAGTTATTCTCTTAGAACAGTGTTTCGGGAGCTTAAATAATTTTGGGAGCTTTGTGCGGGAATTTACGTTGAATAAATATTAAGAATTCCATTATTTGCTCTACGAAACGATTTTAATAATTTATATCAGCAGTTTTCTTTGGAGTGGGAGTTTATATATATCGGAGTTTTTGAGATAAGATCTTGGTAAAGCGGGCTGGGGTGAGTTTTGGCGTGTTTATTCACCCGGAAAACATCAGAGGTCTCTTTCGCAGATTAAAAAAATAAAGACAGTCGAATGTGAGTAGAATTGCGCACTCAGGCTTCCGTATCATTACGCGAGGTCGGAAAATCGAGATCCCAAACTTAAATTTTGCGGTCGCTAGCGTAGTTCACTGTATGATGTATGACCGTGTAGGTATAAAGGCTACTTACTCATAGTTAATTGTTTTGATTAGTCTAGCATTTACTTTAAGGATAACTTTGTATTTCTCATGTAAGTGAATTATTGTATTATTTATGAGAAATAAAATAATCTTTAACCAGATGTTAATCGCAAATATTGATTTCGCTCTTTAATCGATTTGCCTACTAACCATTTACTGTATTTTATTGTGTTACTAACCCCATATGTATCTATGTGGTCCGAAATAAAAAGATTTTATTTTTTTTTATTTTTATTTTAATCGCAAAATAGCATATTCCATGACCGCGAAAATCTCTAAACCGTAAGTTATTTAAAAAAAAATATAGAATTTTTCCTTTGTATCAGTATCAGTCTTATAGTCAGACAGACAATGGGCAACAAAGTGTTCATTCCAGGGTTAATTTTTTTCCTGTTGAGGTACGGAACCCTAAAAACATACGGATTTGGTGGTAGGATTTACGAAAGACTTTCAGTTTGCTGTTTTACACTCGTAACCTTTTTTGTATGCAATCCCAGGTAGGTACTAGGTATATATACTAGATACCTATAGCGCAGTGGGAAGGTAGTCACAACCCTGCCAAAGGAAATCTTAATTAATTACGAAGTTATTTATAATATGTATACTATTCAACCAATTGGCGTTTAATCTACAACTTTTGGAAATTGGTAATTTTTGTATTGGAAAAACAACATGGGTTTTCGGGCAAACCAGTTCAAACTCGTTCAATTCAACTGTTATCAATTATTTGCGTACAGAACTTTTACACGTCATCTTTTTAGCATCATATTATTGGATGGATTTCTACCTAAAACAGCTGAATAATTGAGTTTGAGATGACCTCAAAACAGCAGATTTTTGAATCGTATATTATCAATGAATGTTGCCGAATTTTGTGTAGTCGTAGAACAAACTTTATTGCCTATTTGGTTTAGAATCAGACCCGGGATAGTATACATATTATTAATCACCGTGTATAATAAGAACATAATTTTAAAGTCTTTTCTTGTCGTGTCACTGATTCTTTCTTGACCATCCTGTATTAGATCAGTGACCAGGTTGAGGTATGGTGGCACTGAAAAGGGTCTATGACCGTCGCGGCGTCGATGAATAAATCAGTGAAAGTGAAAGGATTAAAGTGCACCTTTAAGAGGCTCCTTTCGTGCACAATTTTAATTGAAGACTTGCCTTTCCAAACCTAAGACTATCAAGCAAAATAAACACGCCTAAAACTAACTTTATTAACCTCAGCACGCAAACCATTCTTCAAACATGGTCTGAGTAATTAGTTAAGATAATACAAGGTTAAGTTCCGTTTAAGACATGACGATGCAAGTTCAAGTTGCATTAACTTGTGATCTGCCTGAGGCATCGCAACTACCTAGTGAGCAAACCTGGCGAGTAGAATATGCGATAGTAACTGCGATCTTGCGATAGTAACTGCGATCTATGTAGAGCAAATCACAGTCTTAGTTGAGAAAATCCCGTCTACTTTTGTAACATGACTGACAGAATTCAGCAGGAGCTCGTGATGGTTTAATTAAAATATTTTGTTTTATGTACCTTAAACATGGTGTTTCATTATATGTATACGATTCCAAAAGGGGCTTATACGTTCAACGAAAAAAAAACAAGTGAAATAAATAAATAAATAAATATTCCGGACATATCACACACAGTCAACTGATCCCAAACTAGGCATAGCCTGTACTATGGGTACCAGAGACTGATATACATTATAGATATATATTTAACACCCAGACACAGAACAAACATCTGTGTTGGTCACAAATGTTTGTCCAGTGCGGGAATCGAACCCGCGACCTCTAGCGCAGAAGGCAGAGTTACTACCAACTGAGCTATGAGGTCAGTCTATGAAAAAACTTTGTTTTGATAATTTTATTCCCTATCTATATTAATAATTATAAAACTAACAAGAAGTTGGACGTCAAGATTGCTACCAGAAATAATTGAGTTTGGACTGTTTTTACAATTTTTTCGATTTTTTTTTAAACGAAAAATATCGAATTTCCTAATATCGTAAAACTATCTTTATTGCCAATTGTATACAGATTAAGCCTCTTTCGGGATAGCATACATATTATGAATTACCTTGTATATTATAGCTTGGCCCTCAATGTCAAACTTTCCACTGTTGAGTGTTTATTTAATTATTTGTCTAAAACCTTTGATGCAATGGATAATACTTGATCTAAAACTCACATTTTCCGATAACGTTCTATGCTTGTAGGATATTTATTTTAATCATAGGGTTCGATATTAAGCAAGAATTTCAGCATGAATGGAATGTGGCTAATATAGAGCCTTTACAGTCCCATACCTATTGTTCAGATTCCAATATCGCTTTTCAAGGAAAAACGTACAGATATTGGAATTATTTTTGTGTGAGCTGTGGTAAATTCAACAAAAACATCTCAAATCATGTAGGTACCTATTTTTTGTTATATTTGTAGATAGTACATTTTTTTATAATAAATTTAATCTATAGGGATATATATAAAGCTTTCCATCTGATCATGATTTTGGTCAATCTCCTTTCGTACTTTGTCCCGCGCCGTGGTCCCGTAGGTTTGCGTAGCTACCTTCAAATACAAGGGAAGCGACTACGCCACGCCCTTAAGACCCTCCTGCGCTTCTGTGATCGCGTAGGTCGCAGCAAGCCATCGTCACACACGTGACAGATACTGGCAAAGGCTACGCATTGAAAAAACCTTTAAAAATGTTGATGCGTTGCCTTTTTATCTAGTTTGGCTTGTCAATATTTGACATTCGCGTCGGAATCGCTAATGACTCAATGACGTCAGGAACTAATGCTTACACCACAGGTTAGGCGAATTGCACGAAACCATTAGGCTCAAATACGAACGGTACAGTCAACATCATATTTAATTAATGATTAGATACATTTTCAAAAATGCTTCAATTAAAACTCACATACGAATTAAATACTAACGTATACTAGTATTCGTATCAAATACTCTAATAAGCCGAATGAGACATAAAAGTAGATAATTTCTAAATACGTCGTTTTTACTGAAAGAGTCGTTAATTTCTGATGCTGACTGTACTAATATGATTTCAGCGAATATATTGATATGGAATATATTGGTAAAATTTTAGTTGTTTTGTTTCATAAATGGACTAACTAGTATGAATACAATTTAGAAAAACTATTGATTTATAAAAAAACAGTCTATACGATTTAATATTCAGAAGAACGATGTAATTTTAAATTAATTCGGGACGTACTAATGTGAAAGATTTCCAAATTAGTTTTGCGCTGTTTTTGATAAGCACTAGTACCTACTTATAATTTACTCTAAAAGTATGTTAAGGTCTATTCCCTCATCACCGTAACAAATCCTAGCCTATGGACGTTACCGTATATGGCCTACCTAAATGCAGGATATTTAATAATGACACGAAGAAAAATAAGGTTTTCTACAATTTTATAAGATAAACATTTGATTTACTTCGGCGAAACGATATCGCAGCAAACACTTTCGCAAGTAGCTCTCGAAATAAAACACTCGGTTCGCAAGCAAATTGGCTAGAATCCGCTGTTTACACAAACGAATAAGTAGGTAGGTTAATTATCAACCAGTTTTGTTTGCACGTAGAAGGATTTGTTTGTTTGAGTACGTCTCGCTTCGACAAATATTTCCTCTAGAAACAAACTGTGTAATTTGTTTTTTCGATGATCTCGTGCTGTTTATACGGATAAAAAATACGGATTAAGAAATTAGCAATAACAGTCAGTTCAGGTTTGAGAAATGTTGTTCTTTATCTCCATCAGATCATCACCAAAATTAAATGAAACTTATCTGGACGAGAGTCCAGAAGAGATGATGAACAGAGATGTTTATAACATTTATGCAAACGCTAGAAATTAGAGCTCAGACAATAACCAACGAATGTGTTGCCGCGGAAAATGAGGCGTTGGCACTTCATAGGTCCTATGCAGTCCGTCAAACTATTGAAAGCGACCGACACTCACGTGTTTTGACGAATTCGTGTGAACATTTTGTTTTGCGGCGTTTCTGGGAATATCTTTTGTGGACAGCCCTTAAGGCCCCTGTGTTTGTTCCCCAGAATGTTCCAGGGCCTTCTCAAGCTTAATTGCTCACATTAATTAGGATGAAGCAAACACATTTGCTGGTTACAGGCTAGAGTTAATCTGTTTGCTATTGGCTAGGTAGTAGGTAGTTTTGCTTTGTTGTGTGCTGAAGTACTAAGTCTGCTTTATTAGGGGTCTGTAATCCGTCGATTGTCTAACTAGTCTGTTCTTTCTTAGAGGGCACTTTATCTATACATTTAAATAAAATTGAATAGGTATATGGTCTTCTTGAATTTTTGGAGACAATAAATAAAATGTTTCAATATAAAATTTGATTCGGAAACTTTGTAGGTGAGTCTTTTTGTCTTTTGTCTTTGTAAAACTACCTTTTATGCGTCCAGTAATTTTACAACATTATTGATTCTGGTCTAAATTGTTACATAAGCTATGTTATGTAGACTAAGACTACATTTAGCATTAGTTCTACAAACCTTAGTGGTTTTTTAGTGCTATTTCTATATTGACTATGTAATAAATTTTTGGATGATAAATAAATGAAAAAAAAATAATGTATACCATCGCGGGGGATAAAGGAGTTTGTATTAAAAATGAAAATATTTTTAATGCAAATATTGATTTCTCACTATGCTTATTATAGTCCCCATAAAACCGAGCGATCCTTCAATTTACTCGAAATTAACCCGAGAATTATACCACCAAACGGCAAACACCAGAATGACTTGCCCAGTTTCTCCCGGTGTACAAGTAAATATTAGACAAAGCCGCCAGATCTATTTAACATTCGCCACTCAATCTATACTCGTAGGTAACAGATTAACGCCAATATTATCCGACGGACGCGACCGAATTACCGATTGGTCTCCGAAGCCTCAACGTTAATTCCTCACTAAACACTATTACGAAGACCACATAAATTTATTCAGCGTCGATCGCTAATAAATCAGATAAACTTTCTTTGTCGTCAACAACGTCTTAACTCCTTCATGCCCTCAGCGCATTTTCAACTTTACTCACATAACCTCAAGCGCCATATTCGCAAATTTCCGGCTCAAATCAGTGGTGTTGGGCAAAATGAGATACGTAGTTGATTGACAGAAGTCACACTGTATTGTGTAAAGGGATTGGCAGAAACTTAAACTGTCAGTCTCGTTACCAAGTTCAATGGGTCGAGGCTTAGCGCCAAGATCGGGAACTGGTGCGTCTTTGATCTTCATAACAGCTAATTAATTGGGTAAGGAAGGCTTAACCGAATATATTGATGGCCTTTAAGCCTCCTAAACTTGAGGGACTGATATTGTTTTGAGATGAACAAACCATTTTCTAATCCTTGGGCTAAACAAGTCCTTCATAAAGCCGTTCTGCGCTTCAAATACCGACCGATAGCCACTGAACATAAAATTGATAATTTTCAAACTTGATCTACATAGATCCTTCTCACAGCAATTTTAAGAGAATTTATTTTCATTGACCTAAATTGGTTTTATTATTATACAAAAATAAACAAACATTGATTAATCTCTGTTGTCATAGTGATCGACTTGGTGTTCTAACGACGTAGTTTCGTGTTGACATCCATTAAATCGTGTTCACCGTAGAATTATACGTTATCAATATCGCGGTAGGTATGTGCTTTGACAGAAATATAGCCCTAGCTTGACAGGTGTTGATTTAAATTCGGGCATTGATTTGGTAGTGACAAAAAATGGTAAGAAACTCGCATCACAAATGGAAAACATAATCGATTTGATACGGGGCACCGCGCTGCTATGGTGGTTTATAAAATAAGGGGTCATCAATCATACATTTATTTATGTGCGTTCGAATGTTTTCAAACTATTATCACTTACGTGTTTCGTAATGGATAAAGGAAGTAGCTGGCGTAGCTTGCCTAGTCGTTCTAATTGAGTCAGCTTACTCGCAGTCAAAGTGACTACTTGTGTACCGTCTATAAAAATCGCAGATTTCCGGCGGCCTAAATACGAACTTTTATGATGGTAATAAAAATTCATTCTTTTATTTTTAATTGTTATTGACTTGATAAGCAAGTTAGTACTTTCTGATAACTTAGATTGGTTTTAGCGTAAAATATATCTATTTATCAGTATTTTTACAGTTGGTTTTTAATTTTTATCATCATGTTTCAAAATTGTGTATTTTACTATAAAAAAAAATTGCGCACAATAATATTTGCGTTACCCGAGCGGACGATATTACGGACAGGTGTTCGGCTCGAAATGCACTCGTAAAAACAACTACATATGAATTTATCATTTAAACTGCTACATGACACCATTGTTGCCACTTGTTTATTGTAAAAGGTCGGGATTGTACGATTTATTGTTTTGAATTTGACAAAAAAGGAAGTTGACTATGAGATATAATGAGGTTATTCAAGAGGTATAAAAAACTTTGATCTAAATAATTATGTTGCGACATTCCGATCTTTACTCAGATGCAGATCTCTACATGCATGCTCTCAGAATATTTTTCACATTAAGTTTCTTGTAGCAAGTTGAATTCTATCAATTCAATTTTACAGTCAATAACTATGTTTAGTCTGAGGCCCGTATTTTTAAACGCCTTGAGAGGAATTTCATAAGGTAATTTCAAAAAAGAAACACATTTGTCAGCAATTCCTATTAATATAATGTCTGCATAGTGCAAGTGAGAGTGAAGCGAAAAAAATATTCACGACCAAGAATACGAGAGTCAAGCTTGTATCCTATATTTGAGCAGAAATTAATAAGAATAATTATTAAAGCTGCTGCGATTAATTTTAGTCTATACCCATTGTGAGGGAGGTAAAAAAAAAACACTCCATTATAAATTAAAATACGGTAATTTATAAAGCTCTTGGATTTTTAGATGAAATAAATAACTCATTAAATATTAAGGACTTTACAATATGACCAGTACATTTGAAACAAACGAACCATCCACGCAAAGGGAATACATAATTAAACAACCCAACATCATTTGTTTAATCAAACGTAAAATTTCAACGAATTGAATAATTTAATCGTTTGGGCGTGAAATTTAACGGGTGATTAAAGTTTGTATGCACAATACAACATTACATGATACTATAATCCACTGTCCAATAAGGCAACGCAACGAAATTCCAAAATGTACCGCGCTTCTTGGAGAAAATTGTACGGAAAGTCTTTGTTGACAACGCATGCTTCCTAAAGCCGTGTTCAAAAGCCATGCGATATGTCCTGGATTTTTCAAATAAAATTTGTTTCAAAAAGAGCCTTGCCTCTACTGAGTCAAGTCAATTTTGAGATTGACATTTAAGGGTATCCTTTATAGCTTAACGATATCGCAATCTCCTAAAAGTCAAACACAAAATAAACTTTATTCCAAAGATGTGAGGATCATTTTCAAACAAATTTTACATGACATATCGCCGGTTGCCTTTTCTATGCAGCAATCGATGCCGCTTCAGTGATCAGTGCCCTAAGTTTCAATTTGGTTCATCGGTGCCTATTACCTAACCAAACAATTGGCTACCGGCGATAAGTAAGTTGCAAGTATGCGAAAACCTTTGCCAAAGAATATTGACTGTAATGTACGTGGTAAATCTTGAGGTTCATTAATGAAACTTGAACCGTATTACGTTAGCGGAGAGTACGACCTTTGTTTGCGTTTGGTATCCCGCGAAAGCACCAAAACAGGGTTCAATTTTATTATGGAAATCGGTGTCTATGGTTTATTGTTTAAAATACTTGCTACATTTTTATCCAAAATCTGAATCAAATGCAGATAATAAACAGTAATTTTTCAGGTCGGAGTCGAGTAATATCGCAAAAATTGGGGAGGATAAATAATCGGCCCGGTGGCGCAGTTGTTTAGCGTATCCCAATATCTAGGGCAGAGTCACGGGCTCTACTCCAACCTGAGTCTTAGATTGGGATAATTTTTTTGTTATATTACTTATTGCAGTTACCTACCTACTTTAAAACTTGTTGCGGCATCTAAATTAGCTAATTTATTAATAAATGTAATTGAAAAAACCTGGCTTAAAAATCTTAGTTTCAATATCACCATCAGCCTGTAGAAGTCCACTGCTGGACATAGGCCTCCCCCAAATATTTGCTTACCACAATCAAAATGTACTAAATCCGTGTGTACCAAATTTATGTGTACCTTGCCTTAAAACAAACGTAGTAATTTTCAGTGCTACAAACCCACCTGCTCATACTATGCGGTCGCGAGGCTTTACTCGAAAGTTCCTGTTGAAGTAGCATTTACACGTGTTCTCAAACACGGTTTCAAGTGTACATGGTACAAATTATCACTTGCCCTCGGAACTTGCGATCCCGTTTACTTATCACATGAGTTGTACCAACAACTAAGATAATAAGTAAACGGGATGACTACCAAGTCATCATCATCCTCGGCCTGTAGTCCACAACTGGACACAGGCCTCGAACGAAAGAACATAAAGGACAATAATTTTACAATCATGATTTTTCCACGCGTTTCAAGCTTTAAAAAGCTGTGGTCATTAGAATAAACATACTGACCTACTTACCATTATACGTACCTAGGTATAATTATGTGCAGTGGTCCGAGTACAAATAATTCACGATAGCGTTACGCTTACGATATTATGCTGACTTATAATTTGTCATGTGCTTTCGTATCATAAGCTTTAAGCCGCGTTCAAAAGATGTGCGATACATTACATTACATCTATTGAAAAAGGACATTTTCAGTTTTACATAACATGAGCTCGTACTATGTACGAGTACATAGTACGAGCTATGTTATGCATGTTATTTAGGAGATACGGTACTATGTACTCGTACATAGTACCTACTCGAAAATGACTTTATTGGGTGGTGACGTTGGGAACACTTAAAAACTAATTTTAAACATTTCTAGAAAACACATCGCACGCCATTTGAACAAGGATTACGATACTATAGTGTAAGTCAAATGATATCGGCGATGCTTGAAATCTTATAATTTTGATATGCTTATCGTCGACCTTTGCTTTCGTAATGTAAGCGTAGAAATATTCACGCTCGAGCCACTGTATACATGTACACTTGGACAGTATACAGAATAAATAATTCAAAAAAATCCATAGTTTCACTTTACCTACATTTGCTCGTTATCTCTAATCAGTTGTGTGTTATCATGTTGAAAAGCTGAGAGAGACGCGATAAATGCCGTGATAAACTGACATAGCATAGAATCTATTGATTTTATATCACTGTTACCATTCTACCTGATTACTTTTGTTTATAAATCTTGTCATGTTTTTCGGACATTATTGTACGCGTTTTAGGGTTCCATACTTCGTTTGAAAAAAAAACCTTAAAGGATCACTTTGTTGTCCGTCTGTCTGTCAAGACCAATTTTTAATTTTTTTTTACTATTAACACTGGGAATACTAATTGTAACTGGAAAAGGGTTGTATAACGATTTCAAAATATTTTACCTACGGACCGGAGATTTCTTCGGTCAAGAAAATATAACTATCTCATATAAATTTCGAACTCCGTGTTGTAACTAACGGCCTGCGCAAAAGTAATGACCCTAATTGGTTCAGATACAACTTCTTTTAAAAATTAGAATAATAGAATTTGTTGTTTATAGAATTGTGCCATTTAATTTCGACGCATTAGGATTTGAAGATTAAATTAGAATAATAGATTTAGTTTTTTATAGAATTGTGCCATTAAATTTCGACGAATTAGGATTTGAAGATTGTCTCTTATGTGGTGACCTCCAGAGTTGATGCACTTTGAGCCATATTTATGACATTTTCTATAACTTGTCGTGACACTTCCTGTGATATGTTCCTTATTTCTTGATTAATGTTTTCTTTTACGGCTGCGAGAGTCTGTGGATTGTTCACATACACCAGAGATATCAGATACCATAAGTTTGTCACATCGTACACAATGAATCTCGATTTTCCGACTCCGTGTTACGGTACGAATTTAAGAAAAGTTTTCAAATCATTTACAATCGCATCGCCGCCGGCCGAGTTCTTTAACCAGCTCGCGTCGCTTTGAAAATGTGGACACTACTACGGCCTCACAATTACGGTTACCAACATTGCAGGAAACCAGAAATTTAGTGAGAAACTGTTCAATTATGATTACATTGTAGATAATTAAAATTTAATCGGAAAATGATACCCAAATCAATGTATAAACAGTATAAATAAATCATCGAATCGACCCACGTTGGCTTGTCAATAAACCTGTCAATAGTTTTGGAACTTTCCCGCACTAATCTACGGATTACAAATATACAGGAGATATGTTACCAAAGATAAGTTTGGTTTTTATACTGCGGTAAGAAAAAAAAAATTGTAAACTAACTTTATTTCGCAACTACACTTGCGTTGGAGCTTTATAAAACTAGCTTTGTCTAAGTACGTTAAGTAGGGAAAATGATAATGACAGTGAGTCATCTAAACTTTCTACTCTATAATATATCTGTATTCCAAATTATCACAGAAACAAAACCACAATCTTTCGCATTTATGGTACTAGAAGGATACTAAAAAATTCACACAAGTAAATAGAAGAATTGCCTATTTAATGTCTCTTCTTCGAGATAAATTATATACTACTAATTACACGGCGACTCCGGCACAATATAATTACTTAGTAGGCACCTAGACTATTACTAACTAACCATGATGTTAAATATACAATGATGACTTTTGTTTAAGAACCAGTAACTTGAAAAGCAAGCTATTTTGTTCCAGTTAAATCTTAATCGATTTAAAAAGAACACCTTTTTTTTTTTCAGAAACAGTAAGCCAAAGTTAACTTAGTATGCGGACAAAGATATGGCCGGAATTAGTCCAGCTACCCCAATCATAACCCAATATACCAATCACTCCTGCATTTGTTCTTTTAGTTTATGACTGACAACCCCACATTTGCCAAACAAAGCTTCACAATTGCAAAATTTCGAGCCTATTTTCCCTCGTAATCAAATCGGAGCTCCCCGCGGGTTTCTTACAAATCACCGGTTGTGTATAAATCGTACAGATCCCATCCGAGATTTATTCCCTTCTCGTCCGGTTGCCACACCGTGCGAGTTGAGTTAATAAAGGGTTACCAGGTAATAGGCCTAAAAGACGGAAAATTATGTGATGACCAAATATTTAAATGACAAATAAATCTAAATTGACTACTGAGATCTTCCGTATAATTTCTAAACATCATAGTAAGCAAAAACAAAAATTTACCTTACCTCATTTTGGCTCTCTACTCAAAAATTAAAGGGTAAAAAAAGTTATTATAGCAGTTATTGAAATTCGAATTACATACATAATACATACAATGTCAACTCGTCCAAATTGACTCTGGGATACCGTTCGCTTTGCTCACTCTGTCAATCGAATTGCATTTTATTCTTCGAGCTGTGTTCATGCTATTGGGATAATTTATTATTTACCGTATACGCTGTACTGGCACTAATGATATGGCACTAGGACTTGGTCGCTAACTATTGACATCATACACAAGCTTAAAGTCCCGCAAAGGGCTATGAAGAAAGCTGTTCTCGGAATTTCACTAAGTGATAGAATCCGAAACGAGGAAATCCATAGAATGACCAAGGTTACTGACATACCTTTCAGAATTAGCAAGTTGAAGTGGCAGTGGGCAGGCCATATAGATTGCAGAACCGACAACCGTTGGAGAATGAAGGTTCTCGAATGCCAACTGTGAACCGGATGACGCAGAGTTGACTCACCCGACGGACCAACGATAGGCATTGTGAGATTGCGGAAAGTTGGTGGATGGAGAAGGCTCAAGACAGTTCGTTGTGACACTCTTTGGCGAAGGCTATGTCCATCAGTGGATTTTGTCAGGCTGATGATGATGAATCTGCACTAAACAGTACAAACTCTATAAATTTTTTATGACCAAAAATTCTGGACACAATACTTTTGTAGCCGGACAGAGTACTTGAATCTCGGTTAATCGGGTGGCATGGCAACCCTAAATACGGGGTGTAAACCGCGCTCTCGGTAATTTACACACGTAGGTATTTGGCACTGTTTAAATAGCCGTCCGAATTCACCCCTAAGTAGGGGTAATAGTGGAAGTTTAACGATCCGTGTTTGAATAAAGTTTTAAGAAACTGGTGACTTCTGCGAGAGGTTTCAGGTTCAGGGTAGATGTTGCTAGATGATATCCATATAGGTAGACTATGTTGCTATGTGATATTGTAAACTTACTGCATGTATCTGAGTGAAAATAAATGCATATAAAAATGATGGTTTTGCAATGGATACAATTGCGAGCCTATCGCAGAAATACGCGTTGAAAATATTTCCAAAAAATGTGACTTTAATAAAAAGCATCGTTTTTTTTTTCTCATGCGTACGCGTAACGTTTTACTTTTCTACATATTTAGACCCCACCGCGCCGCGCTGCGGAATACAAAACCTTACGGGTTTTGTACTTTCCACTCCAAACTCACAATTTTCAATATTTTTCCCACCCCAGGGTTTTCAGGTAGCTCCCACAACAATGTCATCATTTAGGCCGCACATTAGTGGAACTTGCGCCGTTTGCAAAGACACCTGTGCCCGGCGACACACTACTCGATATTTTACCGCCGAAATAAACTGCCTGGCAAAATGTAAATATCTGCGGGAGGCAATATATCAAGAGTTGGGTTGACGAATTCGTGTAAAGTGGTTGTGAATTGAAAAGTTGGACAAGAAACACGTTATTCATGAAGGAAACTTACCTATGTTTGGGTGTGATACTTTGAAAAGGGATACCTACAACTTTTGTTAACTGTTTGGGTACCTACACGAATGGGGAATAGAGTATTACAATTGCCTTCACAGTGCTCAGGGTAAAACGAGTTACGATTGTAATTATGTAGTACTTAGGGATTTGACACCATGGTGAGCTATGACTAAGAGTAATATTACCTCCCACTAGGCCAGCACAGTTCTTACCTTGTGTAACGTTCCAGAAAAATTCAGTGATTTCTAAATTCAACGATAAGTACATTGTTGAAAGCGTATAAAATTTAAACTGTACCACCCCAAATCTGTATTGATAGTGTCCCAAAAGGGCTAAAAGCTTTTTGTTTACTCAGACTTTATTCTCAAAAAAGATTATTCTAGTAGTTTTTCTTGTAATGTCGCTGGTTATTTCTTGGATATTCTGTCTAGGTATAAAGGCCCTGAAATCTTTATACGCCTCACACAGATGGTATTTTGTAAAATAAACACAAGTTAATTGTCTTTGGTTAATATAATCTAGAACTTGTTTCCTGACTTGACTTACTTTCTGATAGACATGTATCCTGATTGGCTTGTTTCTTGTGATGTTTTTGAGCAAAAATAATAATAATTACCTTTGTGCTACTGCGACTTTGCTTGAGCCTAATCCATCTAAACATGCCCCAAACAATACAGCGTCTTCTAAGTAAGAAGTGGCCTGTAAGTGGCCGTGGTGGCCCAGCTGAAGAATAGGCCCCTCCTTATCTACCTCCCCGTGGATGTCGTAAGAGGCGACTAAGGGAAAATAGCTAGGGGATGGGCAACAGCGTTTCCTATTTAACAAAGATAGCTCTAACTGCGCTCGCCATTCCGCATGCCCAGCTTGGTGAGTATGGACAAATTCCCCCACATTATCGGAACTCGCTCTGGTTATCTGTGGGGGAAGGTTATATTAAGCAGTGGACGTCCTACGGCTGAACTGATGAAGTAAAAAGTTCTCCTAGTGCTGTATAAATCATTTAGCATGATGATAACATGATAAGGCCTTACTACCGTCCATCAAGTGTACCTCCTACTAGCACCACGGTACGAATAATCGTGAATTCTAGACAGTTTCTCACTGACATTAAGTCTAGATCTGCAACTACAATATTAATGAAGCGCTTACTTAAACTAACGAAGCTACGTTGTTCAAAGACGTTGAAAAATAGCAGTGGATCTTAAAGTTTATGACGTGAATATACCTTGCAGGTAGTTTAGTATTGTCTTGAAAGTGAACTTATATCTTCGTAGTGGTTGTTTTGTTTATCAATTTATGCTTATTTCATCAATATCACTATCATCAGCCTGTAGAAATCCACTGCTGGACATATGCCTCCCGGTCACGGTCTGAATGAACTAGCAAGTTGAAGTGGCAGTGGGCAGGCCATATAGATCGCAGAATCGACAACCGTTCGGAAAAGGTTATCGAATGGCGACCACGAACCGGGTGAAGTAGTGATGGAAGGCCCCCCACCGACGACAATGCACCGACGACATTGTGAAAGTTGCGGAAGTCGGTGGATGGAAAGGGCTCAGGACCGATCGTCATGCTTATTTAGACAAAATAAATGCGTTACAATATAAAAATCTAAACTGATGAAATAGCTCGAGTAAGACATGATACTAACTTATTCAGCTCACTAAACAATATTTACGTTAATTTATCCCAACACCCACGTACCTGGAACCGAAGAAAAAAAACATTAATATCACAAGCAAAAAAACATTTCTATAATAGTCAAAGAGGAAAAACAGGTTGTTAAACATCACACAAACATCTGTATAATTTATTTTTATTTATTTTGTTTTCCCAAAACCTAGCCCCCCATTGGAAGTCGTAGAATTAGCTAGCCCGTTCCAAGTGTCGGTAACACGTCACATTTAATTCTGCATGTGCGAATAGGAGCGGTGAATTTTTATCGCCGCTAGGATGCTTCAAAAGAAGCGAAATATTCCGAATTCAAACGCAACTTACGTTCGGAAACAAACCAATAGCAGCGCGGGGAACCACGATCGCCATGCCAGTTAATCGCCGCCAACCAGTGGGTAATCCTTTCAAGTGGTGTGCATATAACGACTGCATTCCGTCGTGCACTCGCCGAACCCAGGCCATTGAAATTGCGGCGCAGTTTATGTCAACACAGATAGGTCATTTGTGTTAACATCCATTAACTCTACGAGAAAAATCGTGCTTTGCCACAAATCGTGTGTTCTTTTCTACCTTCCTTCTAAGCTGACCGCGTTTCTCTCTCAATATAAAGAATGTAGTATTTTAACTAGATGTTTAGCATGTCAAAAAAATATTATTAGAACTGTACATTTTTTTACCACAATATATTATAACTAGCGTTTTTTCGGGAAAATTTGAAAAAAAAAAAGAAACACCAACAAGAGATCCCATAGAAAAAGGTGGCTGACAAAAAAGAAAAGCGGATAATCCTGCAGTGATATAAAAGATGATTAAAAAAAAAAACATTGGTTTCTTTGTTTCTGTGACTGAACTAGCTGTCCTCTGTGCGCATGCAGCGCGAAGTGAAATTGCGGCACTCGGCGGCTCAAAGCGATGACGACGCCGACGGGGCCGTATCATTGCATGATGTGCATCAGTATGAGTCCTATACTAACTATTCCTTGCACTGTGGAACTGCATACTAACTTTAAGCTGCACTGTGGCACGAGTGAGTAGAGTAGTATATGGGCATGTTTGTGGAACTAGTTTTCGATTTGAATTTGTCTGTGATTGGTTAGTCTGTTAGCTTTGTGGCTCGGTCTATCTAAATTTTTGTTGGAGAGCATCGCTTAGGACGCGCTTCACATGTCGTAGGTTCGAATCCCGCTCGTGCACCAATGTATTTTCCATTTGAAAAATGAATGTGGGCTATACTAGTACTCTCAAACGGCGAAGGAAAACATCGTGACTCTAACGGCGAAGGAAAACAAACCGGAACCTAAAAATTCGAAGACGTGACATGTGCACGAAAGGAACCTCTATGAGGTGCATTTCAATCCTTGCACTACACTGATTCTTTCCAACGTCACCATACCTCAACCTAGTCACTGCAAAATACAAAATGACCTAAAAAAGAAACAAGCAAGCAACCGAACGAATACAGACTGACCAGAAAATACCAGTGGAACAAACAGCGAGCCTCGTATGAAATAGCGCGTGCAATGCAACTTTCTCCGGGCTGCATTACCAACTAGCACTGAAGCGCTAACCGGTCGCGAGCTAAACTAACAAATAGAAGAATAGGTTTGCCGAGGTCTAACTAACCAGTATCACAGTGTACAAATAAACAAAAGAAAATAGTCGTAGCTCTAAAAGACTACCTCGATGGCGTATAGGGCGAGTGCCCATCTGAGACGCAAGGAGTGCGGGGTCAATCTAGGCGTGTATCTAATGTAGTTATATGCGCCATATAACTCCTAGAGATTCAAAATCTGGTGTTTAATTTGTACAAAATATACTTTATCATCATCATTTCAGCCGTTCGACGTCCACTGTTGAACATGGCCTCCCCCACAGACAGAGCAAATTCCTTATCATGTGGGGGGATTTGCCCATACTCACCACGCTGGGCATGCGGGTTGGCGAGCGCAGTTAGAGCTATTGTTGTTAAATTGAGGGACACTGCTTTTATTTCAATAAAATCACTAGGATCACTTTGAAACGTCTTAAAAACTAGGTGAAGCTATGCCTGTTCCTCGCGACCAAGCCTAGTAGCCAAGATAAGTCTTCACATAAGTCAGAAAGAAATAGCTAAAGATCATCGCACCTCCATGATGGCTGAGTGGATGAGGAGTTTCAATAAATCAGCTAAGTAAGCAACTTTCACCTCAGTTAACAAAAGGATGAGTGACCAACCAGCTGAGCACTTCCTGCTTAGTGAGATCTCTGCGTTAAGATGTCTGTCCCGGCTGTTCAGACGGCCCAAGAACTCCGTCACCAGAGTTAGCCACAAACTTATGGCTATAACCGTAAGAACAAGAAAGTTAGTTTCACATTCAGAGGTAAGAAATCATTTCTTGCCTTTTGTCTCCTTTCAGCACAGACTCCGGGCGAGTCTCAGTAACAAATAGTAAAACATGGCAGTGAATGGGGCAGGCTGCGCGTGCATTGCCCTCGGACCCTCCAGCGAACGCGACTGACTGCATTCCGCGGCGCTTCCTGGCTAAGGCAAGTGCACGGCCATTACTGCGAGTACCCGAGATGTATTACACATAATTTTGTTCTGACTGAGAGTCCGGCTCAAAGGACCAAACGTATATTACCGGGATACTACTGGTGGTCCATATCAGCCACTGCTTAAACAGGCTTTTCAAAGATATCTGCTCGCGGAGTTGCAGAATTTAAGCAGTAAAAAAATAGCTTTAAATAATCTTGGACACGGAATGTAAATGGTGATCGAACTCAACATTACCTTCTGATCTCACTATATAAATCTACTAAATTTAGAAAGAACACATTTGGCTCAACCAGATTTCTAAAGCGGTATCTTCCAAGCCCCTCTTTTCATTCTACTTTACCAAACAGCAATATTTCGTAACTGATTTTACTAAAGGTACGTTTACCTACCGCGTTCCTTACAGCTTTGCTATCACAAAGAATTCCAAACCCTCCGGCGCAATCACGTAATTCGATAAACTGATCAATGGCATCTTTGATATGCCTTTGCCCTCTTAAAAATAATCACAAAAATCTAATATTATCAAGAAAAATAAAGGGATCTCTACCCTCGAGCCCTTTGTAATCTAATGCATTAACATTATCAGGTTGGCTGACATCATCATATCTTTAAAGTTTACCGGTATTTTATAAACAAATTCTTTGAGGGTTTAAAGTAAAATATCATGGTTCAACTGTACGTTTGTGCGGGAAGCTGTGCTTATAGATGCGTGCTGGACGTGCGCAGTGATAATATTTGATACAAAAATACGCTTTAGTTATGTCCGCTATGCAGCACGGAAATATGACGTAAGTACTAGCTTCCGACCGCAGCTTCGCTCGCGTAGTTCCTTCATAAAAAGTAGCCTATATGCTATTCTAATTAAAGAACTTTATCTATTTCAAGTTCCAACGAAATCGGTTCAGCCTTTACGGCGTGATTGAACAACAAACATCCAAATCCCTCACAAACTTTCGCATTTATAATATGATTAGATGACCGTGTTTTAACTTAAAAAATAATAACAAAAAAAAACATTGTCACCGAATGGATAACCTCCTCCTATTTTGGCGTTTTTAAAAACATGTCGCATTTGATCGCGACAAAAACAAAATTGGCTCTGAAAACAGATCTTGATCGTTCAAAGCACACGTTACGTGTTCGACACTATACATCGCAAAGCGAAAAGTATGGCAACACTCCGTAATAGCTGGTCTGAAAGCGCTTTCCGTAGAGCTTTTAAGCGCTTATCTTGGAATGATAGCCGCGACCGGACGCTGAAAGGCCTGCGACGGCAATTTGCTTACATTAGGACTAGAACATGCCCCGTTTTCATCGGATGAAAGAATTTTTCAGTGCAATTTATGTATAACCGGGACCAGTGGTGCATGTTCGGAGTTTTAAAATTATTTAAATTATAAAAAACTTGTAACTAAACTATAAAATGTAACTGTCATATAGAACTAAGCCATGCTCAAACAGCGTGCGATATGGTATCTAAAATTTATTTTAAAATAATCCTTAGGTACGTCTTTTAAAAAAAGTTAATAATAGACTCCTACTATTATTAATTATTGAGTCCTGAACTAGGTAAGATAACCTGTGTTACAGAAGTCAGTGCCATCTCCTATATAATGGTTATAGTTATGAAATAAACAAGTACCTTCATTATTTACAGTTAGTTCTAAAAGTTAATTTTGATTTTGGTTTTTAGGAGCTTCCGGTATCGTTCATCTATATCGCACACCCTCAAATATAAAACTCAAAATTGACTTTATTCGGCTCTTTTTGAAACTAATTTTATATGACATATCAAGGACATATGGCATGCGGTTTGAACACGACCTTAGAATTATTTTGAAAAAATCTTAGAAGCTGAGGAGCAGGCATTTCCTTCAAGCCCTTTACTTGCACCTTTTTAAAGCATTAGTTTCTGGAAGTCTAGCACGAGTTCGTTCGTTGGCGATTAAAAAACGTCAACCGGTACCACGTTCCCCTTTCACACGTTATATTCCGGTTCAAAAAGCCAGCATCATTTATTATCTCATGCGTTTACAGCGGCATTTGTTCGAAGTGCAGTCAGTTGTGAAGCTGAAACAGATTCAGTAACTACGCGGAATGCACAGTTAGTGCAGCCCAGCCGCCTATTAAATTGTTTTTAGAAACAATCAGCCGTGTTTCCTAGTTTCCCGTGAACAATGTGCGATATAAGAATACCTCTTATTGTTTGTAATGAAAGGAAAGCTCACAAGCGAGTTGTACATAGATTTATATGTTAACACAAGCAAGCAAAATTTCGCCGATTATCTCGACTGTTATCTATTTGTGTGTCGATCCATAGGCCAGCATAACTAAACCTGGTCACAACCTAAGGCAGGAAGAACAAAAAACGACACGACAAGAAAAATTTTTGATTCGGTTATGATGGATATAACTATTTGTGACAGTACTCTGAGCACTCTAAGACAACAAGATGCTGGTTTTTGTCGAAAAAATATAATATAGTATCAATGCCACCTTAAAATGATATATACCGAGAAAAAAAATACGAGTCCTATAAATATTCAGTTAAGGAAACTCAACTGCTTAAAGAGAAAAATGCAGATCAGTTTCGTATTACAACTGCACCAATTTTTATCATTCCATTTGACTTGTTAAATTTGTCCCTAATTGGGATATACTCGTAGAGCGCGCTTCGTTGGTTTATTTTTCGTGAGCATTTGTCCATTTTCTAGCACTGGGTGGTGTTAGGTTTTGTACCAGCCAGTGTTTGACCGTAAGGTAATTTTGAACCTTATTCAAAAACACATCTAACAACTCACTTCATTTTAGCATTATCATCCCTGCTCCATGCGTGTTTTATATGAATGGAGCACTTAAACTAACCTTAGAAGCCTTAGATACAATCATAGATGAATTGATTTCAGGTTCAAATTATTACAGATCGTCAATAACCTTACTTTAAATCATGGTACTGAGCAAACGATCATCCTCATCATTTCAGCCATAGAACATCGACTACTGAACATAGGATTCTACCATAGATTTCGAAACAAACAAAGGAAACTAACAAACAACGATTGATTCCTAGAGTAATCGTTGTAGTAGGTTGTAGAAATAAATACCTATTACTTAGGTATTGCGCTAGAGGTCGCGGGTTCGATCCCCGCACTTGACAAACATTTGTGTGATAAACACAGATGTTTGTTCTGTGTCTGGGTGTTAAATATTTACAGGCTATGCCTAGTTTGGGATCAGTTGACCGTGTTATTATGTCCGGAATATTTGTTTATTTCTAACACTGAAGTATTTCACAACATAATATTGAAGTAGGTTACCTTTTCTTAAGACAATAAATTTTACTAATCTTAAAAATCAGATTAGTAAAATTTTATGAATTTCTCGGAAGACTCGGAAACGAAAAGATTTTATTATAACTTATTGTTTTATTTTTAAACTTTTATAGCTAGTGGACTGCCATTCCAAAGGCAATCATTTACTCGTAGGATATGTTTTATTTAATTTAATCTACCCATAGATGAAGAAGATATTTTTTAAATCAACTTCTTTGAATAATCACAAGGGTAACTGATGTTAACATGATACAAAAAATATATAACAAAAAAAAAAGCTTACCTGACAAACAATCGATAAATACTATATTTTTGTCGTATCAGCTCCAAATTTAAAAACAAGGATTCTCTACAAAACCGCACAATACATTTAGCTTACAATATTTTAACTTTCGTTTTCTCGACTAGTCTTGTTGTTTAACCTTCTCTAGATCGACTATAACTCACGAAACAATGCCGGTTCGGCCAGAAATAGTACCGGAAAATAAACATACGCCTTAC
The DNA here is from genome assembly GCA_947579855.1 of Anticlea derivata. NCBI lineage: Eukaryota > Metazoa > Arthropoda > Insecta > Lepidoptera > Geometridae > Anticlea > Anticlea derivata. The sequence continues at coordinate 8,715,761 of OX388262.1, forward strand.
GGACACCGCACTCTATGGGTTTTATAATCTTCCAAATATAACCGATATTATTGGGTTATTGAGCAATTGAAGTTTCAAAGCTGTTAAGTTTAGCTTCCTTATTGATAAACGTATTAGAACGAAGCAAAATATTGTAAACTGTGCAGTAAGTGGAGTTTTACCCACACTTTTCATAAAGAAACTGCATTAACATTTATGCCTAAAGCAACTGGCTAAGAATTAAACTTCTTAGATAGCAAAGCCAATTTGCATCTATATAATAACGACGCAAATGGCATTCATTCGAAACATTTATCGGCTAACTTCAGCCGGCTTCTTACGATTAAATCGTGGCGATAGTTTCGATATCGCCTCAATCGGCATCGTTATTGGTTCTACGTAAACCAATATCGCTGTTAATGGCCAACCATTTGAATGTTGCAGATTTATATTTCATATCGGAGATTTGTAGGAAGAATGAATGCAAGTCACTGCAATGATTGGATCGGGTGTTATGGGAATGCGCATGGGGAGCATTGAGAACGCACGATCGAGAGCGGACAAAGAATTCGCAGGGTTTCAGGTCAGGTGGAACTATTTGATATTTTCAACGTGGTTGCCCGCCGACTATTGAATCTATTGACGAACGGACACGCAGAATCTGAATTATGGTATGTACAATAATCCATCTAGGTAAATAAAAGACTTTCATATCAGAATACCCACCTAGCGAGAGGCCTTTTATAAAAGATGAGTAAGTAGCAAAAATTTTTAGTAGTAGTTCTATGTGTATAGAATGACAGGTAGGTACAGTCCATCACAAAAAAAAGCGTAACAAGTAACTTCCCTTTCTGGCTCTTTATAAACACAAAAGGTTCGTCTTCTATGTCCACTTTAATGGCTAGGTAAACCAAAATAAAATTGTTTGCGACTGTTGAATTAATTGTAACCTTTTATCAATGACAATATATTTCTACTATTTTAACTGATTTAACCCTAAAACAGCCGATTTATGCATAGTGTTCTTTCAATGAAAAATGACGAATTTCCAAAAGTCGTAGAACAAACACTATAGCCAATCGGGTGTAGAATAAGCCCCTTTCAGGATAGTATAGGCCGTGGTAGCCCCGGCTGAAGAATAGGCCTCTCCATATCTACCTATCCGCGGATGTCGTAAGAGGCGACTAAGGGAAAAAAGCTAGGGGATGGGCAGCAGCGTCCCTCATTTTAACAACGATAGCTCTAACTGCGCTCGCCAACCCGCATGCCCAGCGTGGTGAGTATGGGCAAATCCCCCCACATGATAAGGAATTCGCTCTGTCTGTGGGGGAGGCCATGTTCAGCAGTGGACGACGTACGGCTGAAATGATGATGATGATGATGAGGATAGTATATGAATAATCTTGTATTTTTTTTGAAGATTGCTTATATATCATTAGTTGTTGTGTCCTATCGAAACTTATGTAAAGTGGTTTTTACTACAACTGTGTAGACTAAGAGCAATCCAGATGTTTTGCTACTAGTGTTATGCTTTTAGGACGACTTGGCTTTATTTTCAATAGAAAATAATTGCTTCTGATTCGGTAAAGGGTTAATACTAATCCGGGTTTTGGATAAACAAGACCTTCAAAGAATTTGTTCTTCAAAACTTACAAGAAGCAACTCATCACCTAACAATGTAAGCATTAGTTACTTAAAGGTTCAGTGAAGCTTTAAAACTTCTTACTTTGGATCCTGAAGGAGGAAGAATGTATCTTTTTGCTTGTAAATTGTACCTACCTACTATGTAAAATACTTAGTAAAAAGACACAGTGTCTTGGTTCAAAACTTTTAGTGCTACATGATATATGTATTTTAATGACTGGAATGATTGTTATACAAAAACCCATAAAACAAAATCTCGCGGCTATAAGTAACACTACGCATCCGGGAAAACTATAGTAAATAGAAAACTGCATTAAAAGCCACTCATATTTATTATAGTCTCTATCAATATCGTAATATTACTTCAAACAAAAACCTACTTGAATGGTTTTTTTTCACAGTAGTAAATTAACAATCTAGAAGGTTTATAACGTTAAATTGGTCTCAAGATGGCCGATAGTAGTCGTGGACGGTGCTTACGGGAAAACACTTCTAAACAGCCTATTATATGTCAGTAGGCGAATAGTAGTAAATAAACTCATAAATCATGGCAAACATCCCGTTTTAGTGAAAATGAAAATAAAGTACGTGTGTAGTAATTATAATACTAAACATTATTATTATGCTGAACCCCAAGCGAAGCTGGAAAATTGTGCGGAATATTTAACGGTAGTGAAATTTATTTTACTTCCTCCGCAATTCTTTAGAAAACGACATAGCTTAAAGGTGCTCTACTGTGCTTTATTAAATTTTCGGTAGATTTTTCATTGTGTATTCCTGTTTAAAGCTTCCAGCGACCCATCATAGTCGAAACGGTGGAATTTTCAAATATCATTATTAAATCTAAAGGGAAGATATAATAAAGGGATTGGAAATATTTTGTTGCAAAAGAAAGGTTAATATCCTTATACATAATCTCCCTCTTTGAAGGTAGTCTGGACATTTTCATTATCTGGCACCGATAGAAGGCATTTTCACTATTCTTTTTTCATTGTTGCTTTTTATGTACTTTCTAATTAAAATCAGTTGATAATGGCTCTTTTGTTATCGGCTTATGACTGGAACAGTTATATAACTCTAAAATATGTATACTTTTTGCAGAAATATAGGAAAGAATATTTTGAAGTGCTTTTGATGAAAATGAACGCTATTATTTCTTTATTAAGAAAAATAAAAAAAGGTGGAAAGATGTTAAAGAAGATAAACACTATTTAGCTAGTTAATTAATTTTTAAACAGATAATTTGTTAAACTTAGAATTTATAGAACAAAAGTTTAAGACTAATATTTTGTATATCCGTGAATATAAAGATGCTAAAACAATAAAAGCTATGATAAGATTTGTAGGAAAAACCAATAATGATAGACAAAATAAGCTTCAATAGTAGTATACTAATGAGGATGAGGAATTTGATGAGAGTGAATGAAGGAAAAGAGGTATGTCAGGATCGTAGCAAGTGGAAAGCCGTGGTCTTTGCCTACCCCTCTGGGAAATAGGCGTGATTTTATGTATGTATGTTCATCATAATTTTCACATGCACATTATAATATTTTGTCGCTCGTCTGAGGTGTATCCTTGGTATTCTAAGTCATCACTCAAATATTTTATAGTTTTACTGTCGTCTATCGCCATGAAACTAATATTTTTATCATTGGTGATTGCAGATTGAGTGCAACTAAATACTTTTATGAGTGACGACTCTGAATACCAGGGTAAATTATACATATGGTGAACAAGAAAATCAAATCATATCAAATGGATATAAAAAGCATGAAGTCTTGTCAAACATCCGATAACTATCTCTATCAAGATTTTATCGTCCATCAAACAAAATGAAATTAGCTTTCCAACATTCTCATCGGACGCAACGATAAAAACCATCAATTAAGTTTTCATTAACAACTAGGAGAGGTTATAAAAATTCTCTGAGAATGACCAGTGGTCGGTTTATGGGTACCTTCATAAAAAAGTTCCTACGTTTGTGAGGCCCCCTTGCGTCATTGCCGAGTAAAACGTAGTTATCACGTGTGTTTGTGATGAACTTATAGCGTGTAAAGGGCAGACTACTTAAACAAGAAATCCATCAGCTTATCCTTTTTTTTGATTTCTTGAGTTAATAATAAGATTTGTTTGGTTTATCTTAAGCATAAATACAGAACGGATTTGGCTTATTTTATTTTTATATGTTCGCTATGGTTTTGAGGCAAAGAAAACTTGGTAAAGTTGGATAAATTGGGAATAACTAAAAATGGGATTATATGGAAATGGGAATTCTTCTATTTTTGTATGAAGTCAAAGCTATATATATATAAAGCTCACGATTCGAACGATGGATATCACTGCAGAAACATACTCGATAATTCAAACCTACGTAGTAGGTAGTCCTACCTTTCCTACCTATGACCCTCCAAGAGAATGAAACTGCGCGGGTAAGCTAATCCTACTAATATTATAAATGAGAAAGTTTGTGAGGATGTTTGGATGTTTGTTGTTCAATCAACGATTTCGTTGAAACTTGGAATAGATAAAGTTGTTTACCTAGAAAAGCATATAGGCTACTTTTTATGTAGGTACCACGCGAGCGAAGCCGCGGGCGGAAGCTAGTTCTAAAATAAAATTAAAAAAGTGTTATAGTTATCAAAAAAAGGAGTAGGTATATCTGAAATTTCAGAGTGTTTTCTCTAGGACAAAACTCTTATACGACTTCTGAAACACTAGCCACTGACCAGTCCTTCAGTTATAAATCATTTCATATCGTTGAGTTTATGCAGCGTGACGTGACGTTACATGTAACCCAAACACACACCCACAAATACAAATGTATATCTGTGTATTCCCGCTACCGCTCCCGTTTTCCACCAACACATAAGTAATAAAAGGTCATCGTGCTAGCTCCAAACCGGAACGAGCATAGATTCAAGCTAAAAAAACTAGCCTCCACACTTTGGCACTTACGCCTTTGTTCCTTGTCACTTCGGCACTAACGTTATGTTCCAATAATGTGTGATATTATGTCTGCGGCGTTTTTTGTTGACACTTTTAATAAATGACGTATTTGGTCTTCGTTTAGTGTTGCTATGAAATGTCCGAATATTCAATATTTGGAGATAATTATAAGAGGTTACTGAAAATGTTCAGAAAAAATAAAAGTGGTGATTATTTTGTTGGTTTGCGCAACATATTTCAATTTTATAACTCATTTAATAATTACTCATTGCAACTCATTTTATTACCTACTTTCTGAATCAAAATTGCAAATTTCGTAAATTTGTTTTCATGAAATTTTCAAAAAATACATGTTAATCTTACTACTATTATAAATGCGAAAGTTTGGATGGATGGATATCTGATACTCAATTACGCCAGAAACGTTTAACATATCAAAATCTACCCACGATCAAAAACTACAGAGCCCAAATATTTGAGTTCATTTCACGCACTTACAACCAGCCCACAAATATTCCCCGAAAACATTAGGTCGCGGCTAAAATTTCTGCCGCAATACCGAAATACACTAGCCTCTCTGAGTAACAAATTTTTCTCCCTAATTACTAGGTGTCAGAGCGATTGTGCAGGAAATGCCCCGCCGCCGGACAAAGGAGCCTGGGACGTTCATTAATAGGATCTTTCTAACTGCAATTTTGCTGAATAAAACCTTGTACCCTGGAAATATTAATATCGGCTCGGTGCACGGTAATCTCTATAATATTTTGTTTGTTTTTAGCTGAGTTGCTGTTGTTTATAGGCTGATCGTTTTGTACTCTGAATTTTCATTACTAAGGCCTCTATTATATTATTGAGTTTAATTAATGGACATTTTCATATAAAATACTCAGAGCGGATATCACCTTTGATAATCCCCTAGCTAGAAATTCTACCCCCACGACGACGTGCGAAATTGCACTTCATGTAAATCGACCTTAAATTAGCTGGAACTAAATTCATCGTTTTAAAAACTGTTTACTAAGGCTGTAACGAACGCGCAGGCACGCACTCGTCAACGCAAAAAATAAAAGTAAATCCGCCCAGCACCACCCGCCCTATAAAAACTCGTTTCAAAAACTTTTTTCACCTACATTTGAGAAGTTTGCAGAAGCTTAGCTAGAAGGTAGTTCTAGCTAAGCTTCTGCAAACTGTTGGATTTGAAACTGTTTTTTCTTATTTTTAACTGACTTCAAAAAAGGAGGAGATTTTAAATTCAGCTGTTTTTTCATTATTTTGTGTATAGGTATCTCCGCGAATTGTTTCGCTGCTGTATACAAAATAGTATTTAGGTGTACTCATATAGGTAGTTAAAAATATTAAGGCATTGCTATTGTCCCGTAAAAATTAAAAAAAAACATCATCTCATCTTCATCTCGTCTTGGGCTCATCGTTGTTATTTTTGAAATATTTTGTACGTAATTTTCTTAAGTGTGCATGTAACGTTTTTTATTTTTTGTGGTGTAGTTTTTTTTTTTATTTTTGTGGTGGCTGAATAAATGATTTCTATCTAACTATCTATCTATCTTCTCTTGGAATCACAACTTGCCGAATCATTTTATGTGGACGATTGTGTCATTCTTGTGCACCATGACGTGAGTTTGTGCATGCGTAGAAAAGCTCACTACCTGTAAAGTACCTAATATCATATTGCATAGAGTTTTTAAAAACTGGTTTATATATAACACTAGCTTCCACCCGCGGCTTCGCTCGCGTGGTACCTACCTAAAAAGTAACCTATATGCTATTCAGTACATATTATGTTCGGTGCAGCTTTATGCTGAGACGGGACCCATTTGCCCTACACAACGCATACCTATTCAACCTACCTACCGCCTCACCTACCTATATGTTTTTGTTTTCTTATTGTGTTTTTGTATTACTAGGTTTAAGTATATTTTTTTTCTTTGTATCTTCCTACCTACCTACCTACTTACTGCGTTGTGGGTCAAATAAATAAATTTTCTTTCTTTTCTTTCTTTCTTTCTATTCTAGGTATAGATCTTTATATATTCCAAGTTTTAACGAAATCGGCGTGATTTAACAACAAACATCCAAACATCCTTACAAACTTCCGCATTTATAATATATGTTCGATAAGAAAATAAAAGTAGAACTATAATTTTGTCTGCATTATTTCAATAAACAATATATTTTGAATTTTCCGTAAAGTTGAATAATTTTTACTTCACTATGAATAAATTTCAGCTCTTCAACGAATTTTATTATGAGTGTGTAAACCTATATACAAGGTGAATCATAACATGAATACTATCTTAAAAGAGGCTTATTGGCAATACAATTTGTTTCGACATATTTCATTGAAAAAAAATATCTCTGCAAAAATAAGCTGTCGAATCAGTTCAGACTCAATTATTCAGCTGTTTTAAGTAACAATCTTGACGTTGAAGAGAATGATAAGAATGCAAGAGATAGTCGCAAAAGCAGCTGATTCGAGAAAACTGTTTTCTTTTTGTTGATAGAATAAGCCCCTTTCGGGATAGTATACTAGTTACGCAACACGTTGTATAAAACTGTGAAATCTAACATCTCGTCTTCGTGACAGAACTTAGTTTTTGCATCAGTAATTTATTGGAATTATAACGTTGCAATTAAGTGCATAGTTGTGAAGCAAATAGCGATGCGCGCGGTCGCACTCCACTCGACTTTCGAGAAATTGCGGTGAAACCGACCATGCGATGTTTATGATTTATTATTTCATATTTACCGTTTATTTTGCGGGTTCTTACGTCTTAGAATTATATTATTCAGGTATTTAATTTAAATGATACCCAACATTTTTGAAACTGCGGGATTCGAACACGCATCTTTGCCTTGAATCGTCAATTCGATACCAACTACGCCATGGAACGAATGATGCTGGTGCCGAAAATCTTAGGCAGATACTATATTTTAAATAAATATTTTTTTCTTTTATATTTTTTGGGTAATCGTTTTGTCATAAGTCCTAAGCTTGTTTTCAATCCATGTTTTGTTACAATTTGATGTTACAAAACGAACGAGTCGAAAAAAGTTTCTAAAACTTCATGATATATTTGAATGCCCTAGTTTTATACTGAAGCTTAATTTTTATGTATTGTAATTACTTTATTTATTGTTTTTAAATTAATGTTTTTTGACCTGAGCCAAAGCAATAAAAGATATCTATCAATATCTTGAAGACGCATTCAATATGCTTAAAAGTTAATGCATGCAATAACAAAACCCAGACTTCCTTGAAAATATTAAAATGGTAAGTCGATTCTTTGGAACCATTTTGCGACCCGTTATACAATCGCGCCTTTAAATTGTCAACGCACGTGACGCAAATTAATTTTATTGGTCACAAGAACTGATCCATTCAGTTAAATTTGTGATAAATTTTCGTATTATTGACTCTTAGTCAGTATCAATTTCAAGAAATTTATAAGCCAATAAATACAAGATCAAAATTTACTTGGAGCTTTTGAGCTGTTCATTCAGGCAATATTTTCTATATAAACGAAGGGTACGATTCCGTTATTACACGCGGGCCACCATAAAATAATACGAAAGAGAAGATACCTCTGGAGATCGCTAAAGAAATGCCAGAAAAGAGCCCGCACTTGAGAGACAAATCAAATTTGCTTGCAAGTTATAAAATAACATAAACACACCTTTGACGGATGGTCTTAACGAGAAAAGTTTGATACGACTTCCATTTAAGTCAAACTTCTGTCATCAGCGTTGACTTTCGTGGGTGGGGTGTGGCCGGCAGGTGGGATCCTAGCTATAGATAAGAATCTCAATCTAAATGTAAACAAAACTCTTTGCCGCTGCGGACTGTTCGATTTCCGCCCTAGCTCAGTGTTTCTGGGATTGCATTCAGAATCGCGTTAAAAGTTTGCATTGACGAAGTTCGTTGGCGGCATGAGTTGAAACATTGTTTTGGTAAAGATAACAAACTCCGATCAGCTGAAGCCGCGGGATGCGTTTAAAAGATTTAAGTTTATGCATTTTATGGAAAAAAATAAGGCACTGTTTTCATTTCTTGCAACTCTCCCAACATTGTACAGGCGTGGAAGCCTTTTCAACTTCGCTTTACTGGAGCTATTTCACCAATAATTTTAATTTATTTATTATACAAACTTCGGTGAACAGTTTGAAGCGTTCTAACTAGATCAATTAATTACAATATTCTCGCGAGATCAATATACCCAACCGAAGTTAAATTCACCGCGGAGACGTTAATACGCTTAACTTATGCGTGCCAACTTATATAGTTACGACGCAAGTTAACCGAGTGATGACACTTTGTCTATCTCAACAAACTTTTGTAAGGCAATTACATAATAGTAAGTAATGTTTCATAATAATATATGTGAGAAGTATTCTGCAGCGCTGGAGCGGCATCACGGCATGAGGGCGCGATATTATCGCCATACATTAGTCGGCGGGCGGCCGGGAGAGTTATTATCAGATCAGGTTGTTCGCAACTTCGAGCCGTGTGCACCGAACTTATACGGCGGGCTCGGTGCGGGCGGTGCTGGCGGCGACTTCTGCTGATAAGCGGGAAACGGACTCACCATGTTAGAGAGCAGCAGTCTGTGGTGTTTAGCTAGTTGAGGATCTAGGGCTTGGAGTGGGAGGGCGAGGGGCAACGGAAGAGGCAGAGACAACGACAGGGGGTGCGGGCCTGGCTGCACGAGTAGCGGCGGGCAGCAGTTGCACGGCGTCACGTAGGACACGCAACCGATCTGCGGCGGGAACAGCGTGGCGGCGGCCTCCCGGAGGCCTCGCACTCTGCTCTAGGACCGCATACACGGCCGACTCCTAACTCTTGGCGACGCGAGCCGCCAACAATTACCGAGCGGCGATCACTCGATTCAACACTAGAGAACCGCGCGGGAACTTCAAAAGTTCCGAAAAGTTTTTAGAAAGTGTAGGGTCGGGACGGGAAAGGTTCCGGGTCGTCGCGAGGGAGCGGGAAACTGAGAAGCGAGAGACGATACAGAGCTCGCGATAGTGTGTTAGGAAAGTGGCGGCGTGCACGGAGCACAAGTCGCCAGGCCGGCGTGTGGCGGTGGACTGAGCGGCGAGGCAGGTGCGCTGAGGCGCGGAGGGCTCTGGGGGCGGGCCCACCTGACTCACCTGGGCGCCTGCGCGGTCACACTGGAGCTCAGCCTCCGTGCTCCAAACACACACACACATAAGTACACTTTCCAGTACTACACCTAACATACTCTTTCCAACTTACTACTGGAGTTGGTTTCGGTTTTGCACGTCTAACGAAACTTTCAGATTTTGAACTTTCTTTAAAATGCCATCCCGAAATAAGGTTTTTATGAGAAAGCTACAGTAATTACTAAACATATTTTAACCGTACGTACTTTACTCAACCTCTCAATCATTGCAAATTGGCGGATAGACGACTCGCAAATAAGAAGTATTATCTCGCGGAAATCTCGGCTAAACGGAAAAATCTCTACTAAACGAGAGAAATCGCATTGATCTCACAAGTCCGGCTTTGAGAGGACATCTGAAGGTTCTGAAGCAGGCCTCGTAAGCTCATTCTTAAAGATTTAGCCTCGCTTGTATCACTCACTTGCGGCTTAGTCAGCTCCGTAGGTGTTGACCATGTCTTTTCTATTGATAAACTCGGCTAGGTTGGGAGGATGGTTGGGACGTTGAGCAAGCTTACCTTTTATATGTATGACATCGGTACTACAACGTCCTATAAGTGAGTAAAACCAGACGTCATATAAATCAAGTTTCATGATTCAAAATGATCCTTGTTATTTCAATTAGTAAAGCTAGGTTGACTTTGATTTTTTATCTAATCATAGATTTTGCGCAAAATCTATGATTCAATATTGTTTGTGTGCGTGCCGAGAATTCGTAGTTGTTTAGTGGCAGAAGTGAATTTTCTGAACGTAATTACAATTGTGTATTCTGTGCTTGAGAGGATTAGGCACCTTTTAGCGTCGCGCACTATTTACTCGAACCTTTCCTAGAGACAAAGATTACACGTCTCGTTAGTGGCCAGTCGGTAAACAAAATACGCTTAGAGCATGTTGGACCTTTAAATAAGGATTTGAGAGTGGGATTTCGAAAATCTTTCGCTCATTTACTTTACCGACGGTGACAAAAAAGCCTTGTAAGCTGAGTGATGTAAGTGTGTTGTATATGAAACTCCCATAACTTGCAAATATTTTTATTTCCAATCATACGTCGTATTGCTATTGAACAGCCTGCATTGACTTGGAATTCTAGACCATAAAATAACGTTCTTTTCTTTAGGTTTAGGGCATACGGCAGGCAGTGGGTGAGACACAAAATCTTTTTAATTAAGGTATGTAGCATAAAATACTACTGGCGCAGATATAGCTCTACGAAATTCCCCAATCAATTCGAAATTCAACCACAATCCCAAACCGAATTAATTAAGATTCTCATAGGTAAAAACCCAATTTAACCCAAGGACGACTAATGTCCCATGTTGCTCCCATCGGGATAAGAAATTCATAACCAACTCTGAGTGAGATCATTCCGATTTGTTTAATTATTTCCACTCCGGTGTGGCATTGATTAGGGATAAACTGGGGACTAATTTTACAATTTCCACGAAATCGGTTGTTCTTGGTGTGGAAAGCGAACAAAGTTTCAAGTAATGATTTCTTTAAAATGGTTACCGTTTTATAAATGACTAGCTAACCAACCCGCAACTTCATATACCTATTAGTTTAGACAGATCACTACTGATGGCCCTTAGCTCATACGACAGCAGCAAATTACAGCACCAGCAGCCATGACTGACCTTAAAATATAAGTGAACACAAATACCTTTTTTAAAGAAATACGTCAAAAAAAAGAAGTCTATGAAGAAAACCTTCACATTTTCTATTGTGCCCCGAACACTAATAATTCACGACATTTCACGATAACGTTTACGCTTACGGTACGACAAAAATATCAAAAATTAGCCAATCAAAATGATAGACATCTTGACGGGTCTTACCAATGTCTATATAGATAAATAAATAAAATAAATAAATATTCCGGACATATCACACATTGTCAAGTGATCCCAAACTAGGCATAGCCTGTACTATGGGTACCAGAGACTGATATACATAATAGATATATATTTAACACCCAGACACAGAACAAACATCTGTGTTAGTCACAAATGTTTGTCCAGTGCGGGAATCGAACCCGCGACCTCTAGCGCGGAAGGCAGAGTTACTACCAACTGAGCTATAAGGCCAGTCAAGATATATAGTATATAATGTCGATAACAACACCGACAATATTTCGATTCGTCTAGCTAGAGAATCTTCATCAGGGTGAGTATGATCTACCGCGCGCTCCAACCCTCTCGCACTGAAATGTTCCAAGCATCGTCGATGTCATTGGCTAATATGTGACTTTATTTAAATTTACGGCGGGTTATAGAAATTGCAACAATTTATTTTTCAAAATTCACGTCAACGTGACTGTTGTCTAACCAAGACTTCAATCAAGTTTAATCGCCCGTGTAGGAATACATTAACAGTGAACGCTATTGCTCTACATATAAATAACAATAGTAATAACATAATTATAAATAAACAACCAACAGTCACATACAGAGGACCCTACACTAGGATTACCCTGTGTCATGGGGATCAGAAACTACGAGTACCATGGTTGATGAAAAAAAAAGGATAAAATGTTTGCATGATCTGCACTTTTAAAACTTTTAATTCTACGTCGTGATTCATTATTTTACGGCCGTTATAAAACTGTCTCCGCTTTCTAGCAATTCAAAGTTTGTGAGTAAACATTCATTGGGCTAACGAGTTTTGTAATAAATGATAGATTACTTTGTCGGACTTTTTTGATAAAATATAGACGAAATTGATGGAAAGATAAAACGTTTTTAAGATACCTTTTAGTTATGAGGTGGTATTTTTCTTTCCTTTTTAGAAACAACAAAGCTATATAAAAATAAACTAAAATATTAATAACCGGCCAACAAAAGCCTAGCCCGTGTTCACAACAATTCATTTTAACAGCTGTTATCATTTTAAAAATAAGGAATGCTGATGGTAATTACCATTTTGAGTCTAAAAAGAGGTAATAAGCCCCCACCATTTCATATAACCAGTAACTTGTACAAAAGATCACAACTGTGCGTAAATTATGGTTCCCTTTGATGATACTTGCCAACTACACATTTGGTGGCTGACAAGACCTTTGCGCAAGCGATTAGTAACACTCTGTTACACTGGTAACAAATCGGAAACTTAGCCTTTAGTACCGTTTTTTGGCGTTATCGAATTATAAGAGAGTTTTTCGCAAGCAAAATATGAAGTGGGACGGTTACATAAAACACAATATTATATTGAGGTTTTTGTTTGTTTGTATGTAAGGGGTAATCTCTGGAACTACTGAACAGATTCTGAAAATTAGACTAATAGAAGCTAGTTATTCCTGTGTAACATTGGCTATATATTATTTTAATAATAATAAACATAACTTTTTATTCTGAAAACTCAATATTTGTAAATCAAGCCGGATATAGCTAAACTATTAATTACAGTGTCATCAGTGAATGCATATAATGAGACATTGTTGTTATCTTACCTGAGTTTGATGATGTGTGGTTTGATTTCCGATTAACCGATTTGTAGGTTATTTGCAAATCGAACTGTGAAAACAATAATGTACCTAGATTCTTGAGTCTACATTACATTCATAGTAAGTGTTTATTTTCCAACCGATATGGGGTTCTATTGCAATTTCGACAAATTTCAAATTTATCTACAATATTGAAAAACCGCTTACAGTTGAATCAACACGTAAGATAGCGATATATCTCCTGGAATGATTTAAACGTTGAATGACATCCCTGTAGTAAAAAACATATCCAAAACAGTTTAGTCGTTTTTTAGAAGTCGTTAGATTACTATGCAAACACAATTTTAAACAATTTTTAAGCCTCAAACGATATTTCAAAGAATTTTTCGTAAACCTTGCCAAACTTGTTTTCATTCTGGTCTATTCCAGGTTTAAAAATAAATATTTTACCTTTTATTTAACTACTATAAATACGATTAAAATCTAACACACAATGAAAAAACTAATGCCTTACACCTGCGCATTTTCCCGCCTGGTAGGTAACTAAGCTAAATCTCGTTTGAGTGAGTCAGCGCTCGGACCAAACTAGTCGCTACCTACCAGTCTATACTTATACCCGTGTGTGCGAATTCCACAGTTCAAAGTTAGAAGGCTCTGCGCCCGCGCTGGGCCCCGGTCATTGCCCTCCACAGATTGCATCATAATACGAAGCCGCCAAGCCGTCTACGATATTATGCAACATGACCTTAACATTGGGAAGTGGGAAGTGGAGACCTCAAAAAACGTATTTGTAGTGTGAACGTTTATGGAGCATTGTTTAATTTATTGTGTAGTGTGGGCACATATGTGCTGGTTACTATATATCGGCTCAGACTAAACCGTACTTTTACTTGTTATGGATATGGAGTTTGAACAGGTGCTAGTAAATAATAGAGCAACTGGACAAGCTGTTTTTGGAATTCATAAATGGGTTAAGTATGACGCTTAACTCAATGAATTTAATGGCCATTAATGTCTAATTTTTGTATGGAATTGGTAAAAACGAAAAACATCTAAGGTATTTTCCAGTAACCCCACAATTCTTAAATTGTAGAAAAGTGACTGACAGTTTTATTTCGAAATAATTTACGGATTGGGGGTTTTTTGGTCAAAAAAAATATAGCTGAGATAAATTTAAAATCATGTGGTATTGATTATATCAGACAAACTTATATTTGCAGTGCAGTGCACCACATGAGCGGCTGAAAAATATTAGCTTCATCACAATTTTGGTGTCTACTTCTTTATTCATCGTGCAATTACAGAATAGAAGGTCAATACATTATTATTTTCTTATGTTATTAATATGTTATTAGAATTGCCAAAGTAAATTAAGAGCTCCTTTTTTTTCTCTTAATTTTTTAAGCACAAGTTGGAAGTGGGATTTTTGCTAGAGTGATGGAGGACAATATCGCGCATGCTGGCTTGTTTAAGCCGTATAGTGAAAACTGTATCAATTGTTATGCTGATTGTACAAGCAACATGCTTGCACTAAATCGTCGTACAGATTGACGCTGTAGCATATGCAAAATTATTATTTTACTCAACAGGCCTATCAAACGTGCACTTGGGTGTGTAGACAACTTAAATTAATCATTTGAATCTTGTATATCTTCTAGTGGCTTTGTTTTCTTTCGAAAGCCTCTATTTCCCAATGGTTGTCGATGTTGCTATGTCGGTGACCGTGGTTCTTCTATGGATTTACTCGTTTCTCTCGGAGCGTCTTGCAATAGGCAAACATTGAAACTTTTACATTTATAATATTAGCAGGCCAGCGGTAAACGTTTCGAAAAAGGCATTCAAAAAGGAATGCGAAAGAAAAACTCATCAAAGTGCTAACAAAATCAAGCAACGCCCTCCCTTAACTCGAATTTGTCACTTTTAAATTTAGGGGTGTTTTATAAGGAAGCTAGGCAACCAAATATTTTAAAATCTTTGGTTGTTTACGAAATGCTGACCGGCTACTTCTTATATGATCATTCATCATCATCTTCTGCCATAGGACAAAAATATACAACATTATACCTCCTCCATCATAGATTTTCCAGAGGGACTGGTTTTGCGGCCAGCACACAACTGCTCCAAGCACGTCTAATAATACGTTTAATACGTCTTTTTATAATTTAGGCCATCTTTAAAAATACTTATAAAACGTACGAGAAGTGCGACATCAAGATTGTTACTAAAACAACTGAGAAGTTGATTTTGAACTGATCAATCAGCAATACAGCTGATATTTGGACAGGTTTTTTAAAAAAATATGTCTAAATTCCAAATCAAGACAACAATTAAAGACAAGCTTGTAGATGCAAATCAAATAAAAATCAATAAGACGAGATCAATTTATAAATAAGCAATACTATTTACATAAACATGCGATTACACCATAATTGTAAGAAACATTTGGTTATGCGAATCGTATTTCGTCCAAATAATGCAAAATAACGGACGAAGAAAAGAAAACAAAGCCACATAGCACCAGTTTCTAACGTTAATTAATTGCTAGCGATTTCGTCGAAACTGTCAAATGCCTTCGATGTTGTAGAAGCGTTGATCGTTTTATGGTCAGCGCAGACGGTCGGAGTGGCGGCGCCTAGCGACTGATCGCTAAATAATTAAAACTGAACTGAACTTTTAGCAGTATTTTTATATTGTAATTACAGCCATATGAAAAACTAAATAAGATTGAGTATTAATGGTTAAGGCCGCCACTCCGTCCGTCGGCGTTGGCCATAAAAAGTTTCCAATTTGACTGGGACCTTTTAGACATTTGCAAGGAACTCACTAGCGATTCAATAACACCCGAACTGATGCTAACTCCAGAATGTAAGCGAGTAAATCGTCCATAGAATCCGAGAACAAAACCGAATAAATTGTTTTAATAAGGCATAAATTGAAGAAAACAAATCGTGCCAGGTGCGTACACAGGAGATGAGACGGGGTTCCGTGGGCTCGATGTGGTTTTATCTGTTAGAAAACTTGCAACTGTTATCCTTTTTATTTGCGTCTGGTTTAGCTTCCTTCATGATTTGTAAAATATCGGCTAAGCAACCTTCAGCGTAGTCGCCAATGTAGTTGGTGAATGCTAGTAGCATTAAGACCGTGCTTCGGATGGCATGAGATAGAGCATTAAGATATCGGTCCCGGACGTTGTTTGCGTCTTGTAGTTTAAGTCCTGACCCCACACTAGGATTCCCTGTGTCGCGGGTATCAGATACTACGAGTACCTGATACCTGATAACCATAGAATAGAATAGAATAGAATAAAATTTTGTTTGCAACAACACTCTTATAATTATACAGGTATATATACGTTATTTAAAAAGAATACTAAAGGACAAAAAAACAAAGAACAATAAAAAATGAATAATAATAACATAATTAAATAATCACAGATGGCACACTAAGTTGTAATAAAACTAATCAATTATTATTGCTGTAGGGTTACTATTCAAGGAACCTTAACAAACGACGCGATCATGCCGTTACGATGGGTGACCATGGCATTTACGCTCTGCCGAGCGCTGTAGATGGTGGTTTTATATTCTTTTTCTGTTCATTGGAAGCTGGTTTTTGCTGCATAGTGCATGTGCATAGCAATTTGCTATTACAGTTACGCGTAAGTGCGCAACAGAATATACTGTACTAGCTTCCACCCACGGCTTCGTTCGCTGGTACCTACAAGGATTAAAATACACTGTGCTATTCCTGACAATAATCTGCCTCTGTGCCTAATTTCATCCAGATCCGTTCAGCGGTTCTGGCGTGATTGAGTAACAAGCATTCATCCATCCAAACTTTCGCATTTATATTATATAGTAGGACTTGAAATTGTTGATATTAATGTGGCAGGTGGGTTTGAAGATAAATATAATAAATTCGCTAAGTGTGAGCGCGAGGGTTTTGTAACCAATTAATCACGGGATTCAATATAATTTTGCAGTGGCGATATCCAGATGTGTAATTGGAACAGCCAGTGAACTAACCTTCCCCTAAGTCTGTGGTACTCGTTATGCGAACTCCCTTTGTACCACCTTATTGAACAATGGCATTTCGACGACCGCAAAGGAATAAGGATCCAAGGATCGCAAGGATCTGGGTTTATGAATACTTTTCTACAATTATACAATTGATAACGAGTTCATATTGATAGTTTTTGGGTGATGTCACCTACGTGATTTATTTATGAGGTTATCCAAATAGGCATTATAATTTTATTTTTTTGTATTCGCATCAAAAATGAGAAAGTTTGTGAGGCTGCTTGTGGTTCTATTACGATCCAATTTCGACAAGACATGTCCTCAAAATGTTTTCCTTCACCCTTACCACCATAGTTTCGCATAGTTTCTAAGTTGAAATAAACCCATAAAGCATATTATTATTATTACCCTAGGCGTTTGTTAATAAAAAACCAAATAGAAAAATTCAATTTCGACCGGTTTCGAAACAACGAACCTCAAATCGAAAGTTGAGGTACCTTTTCTTTTAAGGAGGAAAAGTGCCGTCACATTTCCGTTCCGCCATGGGGGGTGGCGGAAAGGGGTATAGGCCAACACGGCTCTACACCATACACCTAACAGCCTTTGAAAATAATTACGCTATCAAATTAACTAGCTTGCATTGATACCTACATAGTTTACGCAAAATTGTTCCAATATCAAAACATTATCCTATGAACATCCAATAAGGTGAGGTGAGGGTTGACCTACTAGACTACGCTATGCCGTGCATTCGTTCTCTTCGTTCACTGTCAAGCCGTGTTCAAACGGCGTGCGATATGTCATCCAAAATATGTTTAAAATTTTATTTTAAAATGATCCTTACGTCTAGTTATTAAAGTCAATTTTGAGTTTGACCTTTGTGGGCGTGTGATGTAGCTCAATGATACCGCAAGCTCCTAAAAGACAAACTCAAAATCGAATTTATTCAGTTGATTTATGTAGCAATCCCAGAGTAAAATATAGGCAACTTTTTATTCGGGTACCACATAAGTGAAGCGTTCTAAACAAAGGTAATATGGTACTTTGACGTCATGCATCTTCCAAAGTAATGTTTAGTCCAGTAGATAAACTGTCAAAGCAAAAGGGGCTTCAGTTTCATGCAGTTTCGGAAACATTGATACTATAATAGCCGGAGCAAATTAGTGCAAAATAGCGGTGATTTTATGCACAATCATTCTAGCAGAGTTGATTAGAGGATTTTCGATGTTTACTATGCATGAAAGATGATACAAGAGTATTATGAGCTTGATTAGAAAATCCAAATTGCGTGCGGAAGCTAACAAGCTATGTAACATAAAGATACAGTAGATAAATGACAAAAATTGATAATTCATTCGCTGTGAAAATGAATCGTTAGCTAAAACAAAACCAACAATATATTATTATTTTTAAACGCTTTCAATAAAATGCTGGCTAATTGAAAATCTGAAACAATTAGGTAATTACTTTACATTTCATTACATTTTGATCATGTTTGGTCACACAATATTTGGGTATTAAAGTGTTTGCATGGTGTTCAAGTAGGCACAGTCACTCAACATAATGGATTTTCAATATAAACTATATATAATACTAGAGATGTTCGTTTGTTTTCATGTAGGGGCAATATCTAAACTACACAAATTCACTAATAGAAAGCTACACTGTTGACGTACATTGATATACGAGCAAAACTTGGGCGAAAGCTAGTTAAGAAAATATTATAAAAAATTGACTGGTTGAAAAATAAAAACATTTCGACTGACGTTGATATATTTATTTCAACAGTATCTTAGTTTAATTTGAAAGCAAAGTATCTAAAAAGCATCCCAAAAATCCTATCCATTAAAAAACTCATAGACATAACACCCTACAGAAAGATCCCCTGTAGTAAGGGTAATTTGAGGACACTTGGCTGTACTCTACATAATCTCCAAAAGCCAAAGTTACCTGGCACAGAACAAAATTATAAAAATAAGTGAAGTGCCGGACGGTAGGTAATTATTTTAAAGAGCAAGCTAAGTAACACTGTACGTGATCCTTAGGTGTGGCACTCATGAGCACTCTGTTTAGAACTCTTTATGGAGTCGAGGTTCCACTCTGCGGTTCGAGTAGTGATGTTTAGTGAAGTATCGATATTTTTACTTTAGAAACCAGCGTAAAAAAGCTAGTCACGTGAATAAGAAAAAAAAATTAATACTCACATAGGTACATTTATGTGGGAACAGTGGTATTTCCATAATATTTGAAACTTTCATGTAACGAAGTTTACTGTGTGATCATGGCGCATGAAGCTGTGCCGAAATATCGAAATATCACTCACAAATCGTGGTAAATATCCCGTTTTTGTGAAAATTCTGTTAAATAACGATTGTTCTCTTGAATTTTACTATTTTTAATTATTTTTGGTGCTCATTTTGAGATTTTGTTTGTTAAAATAGTATTTTAGGTGAATATCTGATACAACATTTCGGAAAATTTCCATTGCATAACTTTTAATTTTACCGAATAAGGTGCCAAAAGATCACCTATAAATGTAATGTAGCACAACCCATCCCTAGTTGCAACGCTTTTTGGTGTCAGCTCAGGATCAAATTAAAAACAGAATTTATTATAAAGTACCTATCATTTATTATTTAATGCAATACGCTCGCCGTGGGTCGGACCCGTGCGACCGCACCGTGTTTTTGCTACATTTTCACTGCCTAATTTTCAGGTACAAACAGAATAGGATATTTAGATTAACACGAAGGGATAGTATGGTAATTATGTAGTTGAAATAATAAAATAACAGTTGGGAAGAACCGTAGCTGGCTTTGCGAAAATACAGAGGAACATCATTATAACGAGAATGATCCGAAGGTAAGTTTTTGTTGGCATTTTTTATACGTAGTCATTTCCTTACAGTGGTCAATGGTTTTGAAATTTGTAAATAATTTGATATTTTAGTCTCGGAGTCTACTGGACTTGTATTCTCGTGACAGTAGATGTCTATACTTGTGTCGATGTTGTAGGTACCACGTAATCAGACGATTCGGATTCAATTTCATAATCTTTGCTAGGCTAAGTCAAATTGATACTGGGTATTTAAATTTGCATAAAAGTGGCCTATGCCCAGCAGTGGGCAAAGACGGGCTGTGGATGATGATGATGGTTATTTGCCATGACGTTGTCATTCAACTAATTTTAAACCAGGTAGTCTAGTAATCAAAACACCTCAAAAAACTAATCACTCGATCAAGACAGCAATTGCTGTAAAAAATATGTCAGTATGCGTTGAAAAATATATAGGTAGGTATACTTATTTCCAACCACGGCTTTGCTCGCATGGTACACATAAAAAGTAGCCTATATGCTATTCTAGGTAAAGAACTTTATCTGTTCCAAGTTTCAACGAAATCAGGGAGTCGTTACGGCGTGATTGAACAACAAACATCCAAACATCCAAAAATTCTTACAAACTTTTGAATTTATAATATTAGTAGGATTAACTTGTTAAATTATTTTTTTAAAGACATATCGCCCGTCTCGCGTCTTTATAATAAACGTTTCAATCAGTATTCTTGTGTCGCTGTGACAAGACTTTTCCAGCCTTAAAGCCGCGCACGCACCGTCTATTAATCAACAGTCGACACACATAGCTTCAATCAATTATTACAAACACCTCCCCTTGTTTAATGAGTGCCGCGATTGTGAACCCCGCTTTATCTGCACTTAACTGTGAGCAAACATAATGTCATCAATTGCGCTCGTGTCAAAATGTAGCCGGAATTTACGAAATAGCAATGTGGCGGTATTGATCTGCTTAGTTATCCTTTGTCAAAGGATGCTGAGCCTTGAGCACGTGTTTTTGAAATAGTCAAATTACTGAAGAGAACGTTTCGAGTATGGA
Organism: Anticlea derivata; assembly: GCA_947579855.1. Lineage (NCBI taxonomy): Eukaryota > Metazoa > Arthropoda > Insecta > Lepidoptera > Geometridae > Anticlea > Anticlea derivata. The sequence goes on from OX388262.1 coordinate 8,736,878, forward strand.
ACATGTTAATAAATAAACAGACCAACTGAGTTTAAAGCCATTGATAAGACAGTTTATTGTTCATTGTTATTGCTAAAATGATTTGGAAGGCCCCCCACCCGATGGACCGATGAAAACAAAGGTTGCGGGAAGTCGGTGGATGGAAAAGGCTCAAGACCGTTCGTCGTGGAACTCTTTGGGGGAGGCCTATGTCCAGCAGTGGACTTCTACAGGTTGTTGAAGATGATGATGATGATTTGGAAGGTAGTCCAGTTAAGCCTCAGATTTAGCTCAGTTTAGTTTAATATTTATACAAATTACGCTACGTGCGGCTACAAAAATCTCTAGAAATACAATTTTAAGTCTATTGAACGATTTGGGAGGGCTCGGTGTTTCACGTATAAGATTCATTTATTTAGAACTTAGGATCACAGGGAACTCTTAATAATGTAGTTAAATCAATTACACCATATTACCTTTACATGAAAAATAAATACAGCATTTTTACGAATTCTCGTAGATTCAAATTACTAAACTGAGCTTGTGAACTGCAAAATACGACTAGTTATTGGTAGTGGCAACGATAGTAAACGTCTGTTATCTTACGAAACGATTCAGATTTCGGTATAAAAATATATATATATATATATTCCGGACCTATCACACGGTCAGCTGATCCCAAACTAGGCATAGCCTGTGCTATGGGTACCAGAGACTGATATACATAATAGATATATATTTAACACCCAGACACAGAACAAACATCTGTATTCATCACACAAATGTTTGTCCAGTGCGGGAACCCACGACCTCTAGCGCAGAAGGCAGAGTTACTACCAACTGAGCTATGAGGTATAATTGAAGAACCAGACATGAGTCATTTCCTTCCAAAAATTTGCAGGTCATTTAGGCCTTATTACATTTACTAAACTAGTGGGCCTTATTCAAACGAAAGACATGGTCAAATTCAAGGAACCTCTTAGGCCAACACGGCTTTTTCGATATATTTTCAAATTGGCAACATATTAAAAGTAATTAAAAAACAAAAATGTATATTTTAAAATAAAAAAATTACAGTATAAAATTTTAATACACAGAGCCAGCGGGGAATACGTGCGGAACAGTTTTGCGTCATTCAATATTCATCCGAATATTGAAATCGACATCAGTGGCGTAGATTTACAAGCATCTTTACCACGCTTGGGTGAACTTTTTCAAGACTCACAAACATAAGTTAATTTATTAATAATGTCGTCAGTTAGCCAAGGGGCATTTTCGAGTAGAGCAAATAGCTTTCCGTACTTATTGTAAAATAGGCCCGTCCGAAACAGACCACAGGGACGGCCTAAGCAAACGTCTCTCGCTCGGTGCTGTAGGGATGTGGTCTTGAGATACCAATAATTTTATCATGATTGTTCGAACATGACAGTTTTTTTAAATAGTATTTATAAGGTATTATATTATTTAAAAAAAAAACAGTTTGTGACCGCGTCTTTGCTCGCTTGGTACCTAGATAAAAAGTATAGACAATATGCTATTCTAAGAACTTTTTCTATTACAAGTTTCATCGAAATCGGTTGAGCCGTTACGGCGGCTAACCTAACCTAACATACGCACAAACTTTCGGGTTTATAATATTCGTAGTTTCTATGTACGACGATTCTATGTACGACGAAAATAAGTCAACTCATAATATTGTAGAATCTCTCTTTACAAAAAAAATAATTGTACAAAATCAATAATTTATTCAGAAATATGTAATGATATAAGTATTGTTATACAAACTAACAAAAGTTAATAGCAGTACAATTTAATCTTGAAAAATTAGTAATACCTATAAAAATGTCAATGTAATGCCATAGTCTTTAGGTTCTTATTGGTAGTTTTATTTGTTCACCTCGTCCCACTGCTGGGAAAAGGACTCTAATCCTTTGTAACATCCCTACCCTTTCAAATGTCCCAACAACCTCTCTCAAAGGCGTAGCGATTGTCCCTCCAAGGCTGTAAATGTAGTTACTTACAAAAATATCTAATTTTGTTAACAATAATATACTCTTAATAGATAAGGTTGTCAATAGAATCATTTAAATCCTAAGTCGTAAACTCATCGTCTCAACATTACCCATCCCTATTCGAACCAACACGAATAGAAGTAATGAACTAGCGGTTTTGACCCTTCAAAGTATTGTTGTCAGACAAATATTCATATTTAATTCCTTGTCGTTGCTTTAAGCACACTAATAATACAAACGGACAAAGGAAACATCTGCGAAGTTTCTAGCCCCGTTTCGTGGAGATTCGCCATTAATATGTACCAAGCCTAAATTATAGATTCTCAGTTCCCTGCTAAATAAATAATTTGCTGTAACAACCCTGACTTGAGGTTGAACTTTAGATTCAGGGGTTAATGATTTCACAATGATTTGGTTTCCAAGAGGAGGTAGAAGAAACAAGGGATTGTGGTTTGCGTTGTTACAAAATAGTTTACAAGAAGTAAACTTTAAAAATAGTAAACTTAAAAAATAGCTCGGAGTTCGGTAGAAAAGTTCTAATGGATACCATGCACCGGAGAGTGCAGCTTAGGACGGCCCCCCACTAGATGGAAAGACGCCCTAGTAAAAGTTGCTGAGAACCATTGGGTGCAGGCCGCACAAGATTGGTCGCTCTGGAAATCTATGGGGGCGGCCTATGTTCAGTAGCGGCTAAAATTATGATGAAACTCTAAAAATATTATGTAGAGTTTACTAACATTGGCTTAACACGCTCGAGTTTGAAACAAAGCATAATTTAAACGCTTACCTCAACACTTCTCCACATGTAACATTTCTCTAGATTTATGATTTAAGTTGCACAGTAAGTAATGTCCCATGTGTTCTAGGAGTCAATGATAAAAGCTTTCAAAGAGTTTGTGAGAGGCACCAAGGTCACTAGATGCTTAAGAAAATTAAGACGGGCGCAGACAGAGCGTTTACAGGCGAGTAGTGGCGTTTTTTATTTGCTAAGTAGGTACCTACCTAATACATATACAATTTCTCAACGTGATTTATTATGAAAATTCGATATTTATTACTTATCGAACTTTTCGTACATTTACCTATATTTGGTTACAGAGATAATAAAACGACTAAAACAGATGATTAGAAAGAGTTGGAGAAAAACTTCTGGAAAAACAAAATTGTGTTAAAACTTTAATCCCGTTAATATTCCTTCTTTTTATTGATAGAATAAGCCTCTTGTGTATACATATTATGAATCACCTTGCAGGTATAGGAAGATATATGGCTACGTTTGCGTTACATAAGTACCTACTGTTTTTTGTTTTTAAAACGGACAGGATTGAACGATGAGAGCCGCTTAAATGTGTGTGCGCGTACTCTTAGGTTTTATAATTTAGGGAGACAATCTCAACTATTTTAGATCTACGCACCTTTGAGATATTCATATTCTTGAGGAGTCATTTAAGATTTAGTGGTTGTTTAATGGTGATTAAAATGTTTAGCGCTCTCAGTTTTATGGGTTTGGTCGCGAACAAACTTCGACCTTACACTCAGCAGAGGCAGATCAGAGGTTTAGCACCTTTTGACAGTTTTGAATACCAGTGGCCTAATTTATAAAAATCTGTCAAAATATAAGCAATTCTTAGAGTATCTTCATCTCTTACTATTGCATAATGTCAAGAAGTGACAGACAGGCAAATAGCTGTCTGAGAGACGAAAGATGCAGTTTGAAATACGAAAATTGTGTACATGATCTGCAAATAATTAAGTATTTGTTCCGGATCTGGGTGTCGTGTGTGGTACTTGCCTTACGTTATGGATCTTACCTGTAAACAAAAGGAAACACATTAACATAGCTTATTCAAACTGAACATTTAAAACCGATTTAAAAAATTACATGCGGAATAAAGAAGGTAGTATGCAGAAATCTGTGATATCGAATCAGGCGCGGTAGCATATAGCGTTCTAAAATACGCTTCTATCACGCACTTTCAAATCTCGCTAATGTTTGCATCAGATAAGTCCAGGCACAATCTGACTCCCAAAGGTCGGCAAGACACTACCTGAGCTGAAACTCTTGTTATAATATTCACTTTGCCCCTCACCCCGCTGTCCCTTCCGAAAGCTCTTAATGCTGACTGGGCCTGACCTCATGCCTCCGTGAAATTGCCTAGGACTGCGTAGAACTGTAACTCAGACTCAGTGCTATCACGTCAGGAGCAGCTCAGCTCTTAAAGTTAGCGGACTACAATTTTACAATTTTATTTAGTATTTAATATCATCATCATCACCATTTCAGCCATAAGACGTCCACTGCTGAACATATAGATTTTCAGAGCGAATTATATCGTTCGGCCTGCATCGAACGGTTCCCATTATCCATTTTAATATTAATAAACCAAGTAGACTAAATAATCTACTATATTTCAATAATTTCAGGTCTTTTCGTGAAAAGTAACGCCGGTAAGTGCAGTGGTAAGCACATTTAATTTTTGAATCTTTTCTGAAATCATGCTAATAGTAGGGATTTCGACCGAATAGGGAATTCATAAATGAATTTCGCTTCTATGCTATAGCGAGTATTTACCTTTAGTATGCCAGTTCCATTAAGCCGTTTATACATAATGTATGAATTTGTTATGCCGTTTGATGTAAAGAAGCTTTAAAAGGTAGTGCTAAGGTTTAAGGTCAATTTCCGTAAATAATATTTCGTCAATCAGTTTGTAAGAATACGTAGGCAGATGTCTCTTTCGTTGAAAATATTACGGGGTTTAGTTTATAAACCAATCCTCAAATATAACAACGGGACAGACATGGATACTAGATGTATTTTTTTAACCTTAAAAATAAGTAACATCGGAAAACCGCAGCGCCCACGTAGATTAGTTTAATAAAAGCGTTACTATTATAAATATGGTAGGTTTATTATTGATAAAATTTGTATGGAAATCTTCCACTCAATGCGCCCATAACGTCTCCATACAATCCCATACATTTTGCTTTCCTATTGTACCGTAACGGTAAAATCGTGACGTGTCGTGCCGTGCTACGGTAAATTATAAAAGCGCCCACATACCAGTTACCACAATATTATCGTTTATGTCAAAGAAAATATGGCAGTAGGTAAACTAATAAATTCTGCTAACGTATGCTGGCACCATTTTTTGTAAATTATCATCGTTCGAATGAACACGAAAAGAATAAATGGGTATGATTCCCGATACTGCCGCTGTAATTTCTAGATATTTTTTTACGTCTTGTATGAATGGAAATTTGGTACAAAGTTTTTAGTCAACCTGTTTTTAGCAAATAAATAGGCTTTTAGAAGCAAAAAATATTTTATTAAGATTCCTCCGTCATGGCTTAGCTTTTTAAAGTGGGTACTCAATTGCAACTAGAATTATTTCATCTATCCATTGTGTCGAAGACGATATGAGTAAGAAAGGAGTGCATACTGATTTGACGGCTGATGGAGGGCAGGGAGATGATGACTCAGTTGCAACTATAAGTATTTCATTAAAATGTTTACCATGATGAACGCTACTTTTCCGACTAGACAAGACAAGCCAAGAGCAATTCATTGTTTTGTAAAAAAAATAATAATAGTCTGACGACGTTTATTCAAAGAATGGTAGACATCCTCTCAGATCTTCAGGCGATCAGATCCTAGAAGACGTCTAAGAGGGGTAGGCTGAGGCATGTTCGATTTGGCACATACCCGCATTTAGCAGTATTCCCATTTTATTCGTGAGAAGCAAACCCATCGCTGCTTTCAGAATACCGGTTTGCTTACTTTGTTTTCCTTTACCGTTTTATGCACGTTTTAATGCATACTTAAATTCATACCTGTAGAAAAACTTGTTGGTGCACTACCGGGTTAGAAACTACCACTAGGCCAACACGGCTGCATGCTATTAATCTGTTAAATAATTTTCGCTCTCTTCTTAATTAAAGATTCCCAAAACTGAGCTTTTCATCAAAGCTTACAAGCAGAAAAGGTTTAATCAGGTCAGCCCAAATTCAAATGAAGGAACACTGAATTGCAGAAACTATCCCCCCCTGCTTTGGATTCAAATGGGATGCTCATTATAATGTAGAAATACGAGTTGTAAATAAGGTTTACTCTGAAATCCGAAAACATCCTTCGACAGATTCAATTTTGCATGTTATTTGCACTGAAAGATACAACACTATTACTTGTCTCTGAATACGAGAGAAGACTATACATGATTTAGATTCATTGAATTTTATCCGACTCTGCGTAGTAAAAGTCTTTGAGTGCATTGTAATTGGCCGTGATGGCATCGGTTGAAGAATAGGCCACTCCACATCTACCTGCAAGTGGATGTCGACTAAGGGAAAAAAGTTAGGGGATGGTCAGTAGCGTCCCCAATTTTAACAACGATAGCTCTTACAACGCTCGCCAACTCGCGTGCTCAGCGTGGTTGAGTATGGGCAAATTCCCCCACACATGTGTAAATCGCTCTGGAAATCTGAGAGGGACGTACTACGGCTAAAATGATGATGATGATAATGATGACATGATAATTAGATATACAGAGGCTTAATTTTCTGATACTTTAAATTGAATAGGCCCCTAAGGTCCCATTCCAATAAAATAACAACTTACAGTCTGCAGGTGTGGTGAAATATTCTTATAATATATTTTTAGCTTAGTTTGAACTAATATTACATTATGAGGCGCTGTTTTCAGGTCGTGTAAAACAGTCTAGAATTCTGAACATCTAAGAAATATGAATATCAAATTTAAATCCTATTTATCATAAAGATGTATTCCCTAAACCGAGCATGTCTGCCTAACGAGCCCAGGTGCCTTGTTGCACGTACAAATGTTTTGAGCGTTCTAAGTAAATGGCGAAATAATCGCAATGCATCAGGCCACAGTGCAGACACCTCAGATAAATTCCATAGGTAATCATGGGACTATGTACCTGCTGAAAATTGAATGATGTAAATATGTCCTATAAGGGGCCTAAGTAAGGCCTAATTACATCTCTAGATGATTTATACAGCGTCATGTGGTCCTTTTTTTTAGTCACAGGATGTTGTAGTGCCTGGGACATTATTAAGATGCAGTAAGCTTGCCCAGCACTTCCACCCTCTCAGCCAAGTCAATCTTATCCATTGGAAAGACATATGTGTAGAGCTGACTAAGCTGTCACAGAATTTTCTCACGATGCTTTCTTTCACCATTCTGAGCGCGTGTTAATGCGTATTTTTCTGATGGAGAAATCCATAAGTGCACGAACGGCATTTAATCTACAACTTACGGACTGAAAGTCGAAGTACTTCCCACAAGGCCAACACGGCTAAAAGGAGCTTTTTTTTTTTTATTGGTGATGGTTAGGCTTTTGACCACCATCTCACTTTTGCAAGTGAGATGTGGCCTAAGATGGAGCACGCTTTACCAGAAGGAACTTTTTCACTCTAGATTTGAAAACTCCTAGATTGTACTCATCCGGGAAAACAGACGCTGGCAGATCGTTCCACTCTTTGCCAGTGCTTATAATAAAGGTGGAGCAGAAACGTTTGGTTCGACACTGTGGTATGTCGACCAGGTAAGGGTGGTAATTACCTGTGCGTCTGCTTATTCTAAACCCAATTGGCAATAAAGTTTGTTCTACGACTTTTGGAAAAGCGACATTTTTCACGATAAAACACTAAATAATTAAACCAACCAAATAATTTAATTAAAAAAAATACCACAACAAATCTTGTAACCAATAAAACTTGTTGTTAAACACTCGTAACTAACATCTACGAAACACGCAGAGCGTTTAGTGGATCGTAGATTAACTTCCATGGAAAATGTTTTCATTTGATCTTCTGTTATATTTTCCGCTACAAACACCGAGTACCGTCAACTAAGTACCATCAACTCTGTTGCATCAAGCGCATTACTCCACCGTCTCGAATAATAGAGTCATAGAACGTTTATGAATCAATTTCGACAGTCTGATCCTTTGATTAAGGAAACGGCTCAAAGTAATCCCCGCGTAGTGGTGAATCAAAGATTCATGGCATTAATCGTGCGAGCTATTGAGTTGAGCTAAAAGGATGGTCTATTAACTTTACTAATGTAATGAGGTTTGTGAAAGATTTACTCCCTGTGACCTTTTTTGCTCGCGTTTTCTATTGAAATAAATCTTGATAGCTTACTTTAAGACGAGAGTTGAACTGATATCTAATTTCTGAGAGCATTTGTATAGATTTGCTAAAAATAAATAAAAAACATACGATGTGAAACTTTTATATATATGTGACTTTTCAGACCGTTGTCAATCCAATTATCAACAGTTTTTAAATGGTATTCGCTTGAATATTTTATCCAAATTATTCCATTTTTAAAATTTTATTAAACCGCTTATGTTTTATGAAAAAAATTAAATACTGAAGCCATGTACGAACGCCGCGCGATATATTTTTAAAAACCCAGAATCAGTTTTGCATCTTTGAGAATCTCATTTATTCTCGTATATGGATTCATATTGCAAACCTATTTTATTTTAACATGATCCATAACTACGTAAAGCAAATATTACGTTTACTGTGTAATGAGATATCAAATGATTATTCAAAAATATTTCTGTAAATGTAGACGTCTCTATCAACAGAATATGATAAATATTTCTGTGCATCAGACATCGTCAAATCACTCAACCAGAGCTCTTTTATTGACGTCAATCTACCAAAATCCGATACATCATTCAATCATACCATTTTTTCAAATATCCCACTGCATACCAAGTCTGCTTTGTTTTGGGCCGAAAACTTTTGTTCTATTTGAGTTGTATCGGTAAACAGAGAATGGACGTTTTGCCATCGATATCTCAATTGGGAGAATACGCGTACCCTTGTTTATTTTAGATGTGGTTGAGTTTACTTGCTTGTGTAAAAATACAAACGTGCCCTTTACAATAGTGCATTGTAAATAAGTCATATTGTAATAGGCAGTAGATACACAATGTATGCATAAACAATATACGTTCACCGTAGCTAACACAGTATTTGTTTGCAAAATGTGTTTTTGGTTCGCTAGAGAGCCTATGCTCGGAGTTTCACCACGTGGTAAAATTCGAAATGTGGAAATCCGTAGAAGAAAATCCCCTGCATGATGTAGGTAAAAATATTGACTTTATAAGTTTTCTTAAAGATCAGTTCTGTGGTTTCTGATATTAGATACAAGTAAAGAGATAGATATTCAAAGTCTTCCGATCTAAAAATGTCATGTTTTGACCTAAAAATGTTCTTAAAGAAAAGTATGTGATCAGTAATTAGGGATTTACTATTTTATGGTAAGATAAAGATGTGATGAAGATAATTTATTTCCACAAATAAAGTTAGCCAAATTTTTCAAATTATGAGTAGATACTTATTATGTTTACAAGTAGTGTTAGTTGGCGTTCATGTAGTTTAAAACCCCTAACTTCCGTGCTAGTTAAAAACATGTGTTACGGTAATGGCAATGCTACAGATACAAAGACTAAAGTTACTCTATGTAAAATTCATTTTGAAACCTAATCAGTCCTCTTTGTCTAGTCAAGCTTCTATGCATCAGTTGATAACATTCCCTAGCTTGAATTTAAAAATAAAATGTGCACATTTTTACTGAAGATTCGTTCATCCTCTTATTTTCTCCAATAACCCGGAGACAAGCTGTCAATGTCGCGTGTCGCACACCACACGAGTCAAGCAACAAGTGACACTCCATCTTTTATCTAACTTGCACTGGAGCTCACTTTACAATATAGATTGAAATTGATGAAACATATAACTAAAGTGTAACCTTCACGGTACATAAGATATTTTTTACAAAAACTAAAATCGACTTCAAATTCCTGAATATTTAAAAGATTAATGTCAACCTCTTTTTTTTGTTATCAACCTCTTTGCGTTTTGCTTACCTACTGAGGATGACACTACCTACACTTTCGAATAAAAAACAAAACTAAGTATGACATCCATTAATCATCATATTCATCAATAATAACTCTAACGGTACTGACTGACAATCCAACATAGTGGTTTTATTCTCTTTGAAAATCAACGCAGAGCCTAACCAAAATCCTAAGAGTATGAAATTTGCAGGGAAGCGTAACGTATAGGTGCACAGAAAGGAATTCCCGACACACAACCCCTAAGGTTAAAGTTTATGTAAAAATAGCAGCAACCGAACGAAGTCGCGAGGATTACCATACCATACCACAGTCGACCAAAAAAATTCGGCAAGTCGTGATTTCAAGAGATGACGTTTTTTTATAATTTTACGGGACAAGTAGCAATCCCTCAGGAATTAAATTAATATGAGACCACCCCGGGATCTGACTCTATACACCAGCGAAAGAATCATCAAAATCGGATTTCTATTGGCGGAGATATCGAGTAACATACACACAAAAAATAAAAATACAGCCGACTTGAGAACCTCCTCCTTTTGGAAGTCGGTTAAAAATGCTCGAAATTATACATGTATGAGAAATATATCACTGTTTTTTTAGTAGGTAAATGACGAAGCTGGGTAAATATCCACCCCATGTCACACGCTGAGCAAGCATATCAGCACTATTTCACACGAATTTGAACCATTTGAGACTGTCAACTTACGTCACCACCAAAAATCATAAAGTTAATAGTACGGGGCCTTGTGACAGCACCTCTTATGAGTATCAGTTCTTAAAACCAGGTATTAAATAGTTACTATACAGTATTTGGGAATTTAAACAGTACCTGCTGTTAGGTACTCAGGCTAAATAAGTAAGTACCACCCTTATCCATTTTTCTAAAGCACCTCTAGAGAAAAACAAAAGCGCTATTTAAATTACTAAGTAGGTACATTGTTCGCAACTTTGCAACACAGTTGTTGCAATTTGGAACTAAGCTAAATGCAGCGCAGTTAATCAAGAGAACTGTTTGAGCACACAAAAAACTTAGCAAGGATGCGGCGAGCGACCGATGTAAAACAGTGCGGTTCCTACTTGTCTGCTTTCCAGCACTCACAGTGTTGTCGACATCTAATTTACTATTACCTTAGAACTAAAGACTTTAGCAAAAAATACTAACAACCCTAAAAATATAATATTACGTATTATATTGGAATAGATAGAGTTCTTTACCCGTAATAGCATATAGGCTACTTTTTAAAACTGGGCACCATGGCACCATGCGAGCGAGGCCGCGAGCACAAGCTAGTGTTAAAAACGTGATTATTGCAATTAAGAATGTAAGTAAAAGGATGAAAAAATATGACAACATGTGTTTCATCGAAATCAGCTGAGTCGTTACCGATTGAAACACAAACATTCAAACGTCCTCCAAAACTCTCACATTTAAGATATTATTAGGATAATGTTAATTGCCTGAGCCTTAATACTAAAACGTTATTTAGAACAGATACAAATTAAGCCGCCCGCTTGCAAGTTCAAGATACAAAGTAGCGTAATCCCACATGGACCTGTGGCGCTGCGGTCGCATAACCCCTCGATACTTCGTCTAAATGGATACTACTACCCACCTACAAGTAGTAGGATGTATTATTTAGTTTATCAATATTACAATACTAGCTCTGGTTAACGTTTAAAGTACCTACTTGATGTAGACTATTTTGATTGCCTTGCTTTAAAAGGCATAACTGTCACCTATACTCGCACTTATTCGTATCATATATGCTCTCCAATTTGAATTCCATTTAAAGGAATTAAAATGAATAAGCCGTGGTGGTCCCGGTTGCAGAATAAGCCCCTCCATATCTACCCGTGGAAGTCGTTATTGGCGAATAAGGGAAAAAAGCTAAGGGATGGGCAACAGCGTCCCCTATTTTCAAAAAGATAGCTTTAACTTCGCTTGCCAAACCGCGTGCCCAGCGTGGTGAGTATGGGCAAATCCTCCCACATGATAGGAATTTGCTCTGGAAATCTGGCTATGTTGAGCAGTGGACTTCCCTCGGCTGAAATTATGATGATGACAATGATTCATCGGTTTATGGGTACATTATTTCGGTTCATAGATTTAACTGGCTTGACGTATCGTACGAGCATATCCAGATCCCCTTAAAAGAGGTATCGTCGAGGAGTCGTTCTTAATAGATCAGCTATGTTAAGCAACCTTCAGCGCGGTCACCAAATACATGGCAGCCGCTAATGACCGCTGTGGCATTAGCAGCTGAGCGCTTCCCTGTTTCGGAGTCCCATTATAAAAGATGCCAAGTTGGGGGCCTTCGAGCGGCCTAGAAACTCCTAGCTCATACGAATTTACTGTTCGTAGCATATTAATAAGGGCGATTTCACTCTTGTCTGGTTGAACTGTGTTTAGATTTCGAGTGCTATCCTCGGTTCACTTTCAGTTCACATAATGACTCGTTAACCGGAAAACTAAACAGATTTTGATTCGAAATTACATACAAATTGCACATTCCTGTAAACATTTCAATTGTTCTGAATTCTTGTTGCACTCCCTTTCGTAGACTGATGAGTGAATCCTTTGAATGCCTACGGAACCCTAGCACAAGTTCGGACATTAAACTGCACCGCGGTTTTTTTCTCATTACTTAGTTCAAATTGGGAAGTTATATCGTTGAAATTATTCTATGGAACTCGCTTCACCATCGAACTTGTGAGAAAAAAAATATCACTTGTTCGTTTGTTACTCTGTTTTAGTAAGCTTGCTACAACGCTCGCGAATCACCATGTTATTAATATTATATAAAATATTTAATACAGAACAGAATTGATATTTCAAATATTAACAGATTTGTATCACAACTACCAAAAGAGTTAATATTTTAAGACTAACTTACGCTACGAAAGACTAGTAAATATTCAAGTGAAACTCACTTTGATCGTACATTGACCACAGACTGAGCACTTGCGCATGATTTTATGAACCTGAATATTCAGCTTTTCTACAACTTTATAGTAAGGCTTTGACTGAGCTGTACCTTTGATTGCGGATGGCAAATGTTTGCCAGAGCTCACAGGAGTCGCATCAATTATTCAAATAACTACGGCGGAGAACTGGCAGCGGCAGGTACGTAACTAGGGAGTAATGGGGCTAAATGAACTAGTTTATGAAGGCTGGAAAACATGTTGAAGCTAAGCGATCTGGCACTAAATCGCTTCAAGTCTATCTCTTTATTGAAACAGATTGTGCCGATGGGCCAGCACGGCTCAAATGTTTAGTGAATTATTTTTGCGCAATTTTATGCACGCGAGGGTGTGAGGCTGATGACTAACATTTGGCTACATTATCTTACTCTGATTTAACAGTCACATGCAAGTAATAAATTCGATTACATTCGCAATTAACATATTTACTAAACTATAAAATCTTCTGTCAAGTTATACAAGGTGATTTATAACACGTATACCATCGCGAAAGGGGGTTATTCTATCAACAATGGGCAAGAATATTATCGAAACAATATTTAAAAAACAGCTGATTCATAGAGTTTGATCTGAACAACAGATTATTTTTTCAAATGAAAAATGTCGTAGGTATTAAATAAATTTGTAGAACAAATATTATTGCTCATTGGGTGTAGAATAAGTCCCTTTCGGGATAGCATACATTTAATGAATCACCTTATAGGTATTTTAAGCCATTTGACATTGTAACGAGACTCACTCGATACCTTACTTAAAAAACATTTCATATAAGCATAAAATATGATAATCGCTTATACACTTGGGTAGGTACTTCTTAAGCAAAAGTAAGTAGCCAAAGCTTAATTTTAGCAATGAGCACTTACACACCTAAGCCGCCACTGTCTCTTGCGGTAATTTGCGAATATTACCCATACAAGGAACTAAGCCGCTTACAACTTCCCGGGATAACTTAGGGACACCGGCCAATGTAAGGTGCTTGCGAGTAAGTTTCTGGGGAAATGGTGCGTCTGAATACGGTAGCCACTCTGTTATTACAAAGCCTTAAAACGACACAGCGGCATATCAAACTATGGTGAACCCAGTAAACGCAAGCGGAGATGCAGGTTAATTTCAGTGGCTCACAAAGAAAGAACCATTTAATTAGACCAGTGATTACAGTGTCTCATACAAATCCAGTGTTACTAATACGCCCACGAGTGTGTTTGTGAGCAGAGTGCGAAACTCGCGCGAGACGCTCATATTCTTAATAAATTTCGCATCATCGCAAGTTTAAACATCCAAAAATATTTAAACTAGAGATATGCTTGCTTGCTTGTCGTGTCACTGATTATTACTTGGTCATCCTGTATTAGGTCAGTGACCAGGCTCATGTATGGTGGCTCTAAAAAGGGCCACTGACCACCGGCGATATAAGTGCCCAAGTGCAAACAGTGCTGGGCGCTGACCGCTTATTGTCCATCGTAAAAGTCTCAAAAATGTGTGGAAGATGAGAAAAAATTGCTCTCAAAACGGTCCTCATGAGCGCGACGTACCTATACGCGAGTAGCATTCATTGGAGGTGCGGAACTGTATAGTCTGCGGTACTTACATTTTCATTTTTTCATTCATACGCTCGACCGACGTCAGTGCTCACCAGCCCAGGTCAGCTTACACATTTGTTCGTCAAACACCCGAGCCACACTTAGCAACGTAGGCATATGCGTATTTGCCTGCAAAAGCTCTGTTTGCAAAATTTTAAAGTAAATTATTCCCTTCTCCATCTACGCTATAATGGCTGGCCTTAGGATTATAAATCCCAGCCCACCTCAAACACTATATTATTATTATTATTATTATAGCCTTTTATTTCCTTAATAAAAACATAAGCAAATGGTAAATAGTAAAAAGTAAGTAGTATATAATATTAAATCAACAAAATATATTTAAAGCATGCATTAAGTATTAGATTAAATCATTATTCTATTGAATTTCATTTTTACATTTTATTTGATTGTTTAAATAGGTAGTAGAATAAACGTTTCTTCAATTCAATTCAATTCTCAATTCTATTCTATTCTACGTAAGGACCTCTCAACGAGTAAAGGCCTCCTCCATTTTGCTCCAAGCGTCTCTATTTTTCGCCTTGCTTATCCAGTCCACGCCAGCCGTTTTGTTTATCTCATCTATCCTCCTCAAACACTGTGGAGCACTAATTCCTCGTCGTCTGTTTACCTTAAGATCTACTTCATAAGCACGTTAAAATGCTTGATATTATGGCAGTGCGTTATTGCAATAACGTTTTAGAACGCGTCTGACCATTTACATGATGCTTTGATACTGTGATAACTGTTATGCAGTACTGGATTAGGACGCGTGCGCTTATACCGGGTAGGTATAAGATCGCACTTAATCGCTTTTAATAACGCTAGTGAGACGCACAGTTCACGCTGATACATGGAACCCGCACAGGTGGTGGTATGGTGCAGGCAGAGTGTAACCAGTAAGGCTAGGAATATTGAAACACGATTCAACTTTGTTAGATATGAATGTGGATGGATGTAGGAGTAGAGGCAGGCCAAAGAAAAGATGGATGGACTGTGTGAAAGTGGATATGGTGAAGAAAGGAGTGAGTGTTGAGATGACGACTGATAGAGGGAAATGGAAGAAGAATACATGTTGTGCCGACCCCACATGATGTGGGATAAGGGCAGGAAGATGATGATTCAACTTTTTCATCTCCCCTAGAATCGCATCATGGAGACGTTAAACTATCTCCGTCTAAACGAGATTTAAACGCTTCTGTACTTACAGGTTTTGGTCTTTTGTAAATTAGACAAAAACAAACATCTTTCTAAAAACACTTCTGAAAGGATGTTGGAAGTCGCACTGTTAAAAGGATGTTGGTAGGAGTAATTACCTCCGCGACAAAATTCAGCATTATGTTTTTCCATTCCACATTTCTGTACGACAGACGAAACAGACAATCCAATTATGCTTCGTCATATTAAGTTATTATGCAAAATTGGTTCTGTAGGTTTTTTGCGTCAAACGAGTTTGTAACAACGTTGGTTGTCGCCAACTTTTTTATTTTGATTGTTTTCCCTCTGATCTGATCTATACCTATTATCATAAGTAGTCTGGATTGTACAAATATAGAGGGAAGAGCAGTAGCGCTCATGGTACAGAGTCCGTCCGGGGTAGTACTGACATCTTGCCTAAAAATCGACCAGCAAGCAGCAGTGCTTGCATGCTGTCTTCCAGTCTAAAGGGTGAGGTAGCTGGTAAAATTACATGCTCATGAAATTTACCACCGCATGTCTCAGGAATCGGCAACGCATGGTGATTAAATAACTATGCACGTTGAAATATTGAACTTTTGTTCAGGCAACTTATTTTTCTTTACTCTCTACTTTTTCGAAGTTGGTTATATAGTGATTTCTATGACTTATTGAAATCAAACGGTTGTTTATCGCGAACATTTTTTTATTTCATACCCGACGTTTCAACTGTGTTGCAATCACAATCACATTCACTCAAATCAGTTCACAATCGTGGTCGCGGGCAGACTGGAGTTTTGGAGTTACCGTCGAGAAACGGAGGCAGTTGAAGAAACTAGACTCACTTGGTCTTCGGAATCAGACATGTCTGCGATCACATTACGACACACCACACTTAGTATCCGCATACTGAGATAAGCTATCGCGAATACACTTAGAACGGGATTCCACGATGAAGAGAGTCTAGCCGTCTTCGTGATTGATATTAGGATTAAGAATTACACCGTTATTTTATTTTGAACCAAATTACAACGGTTGCTGGGAGCCGTTGGGTCTAAGCCATAAACAATCAGTAGCCTTGGAAATCTATGAGAGAGTCTAGTCTATGTTCAGCAGTCGACGTCCTATGGACGATGATGATGATGATGATGAAACCCCAGCTTGTAAACCTCAGTTGTAAATTATTAACTTTGCCTCAAAGAACGAAAAACATAATAAATCGAAGCTCTCACTGTTAAATGTTCCAGTAGAACGTTGCTTTACAAAATATATTTAATTAGCAGAAGCCTGCGACTTCACCCGCGTGAAATCAGCTCTAAAATTGTCTAATCTTCGACCCCCTATTACACGACTAATTTTGAAAAACCCGGAAAATATGTATTTTGTAATTTGCATACAGGTTTGCAAAGGCATATACCTATATGCAATAGATCCGAAACTTTGTGCAAATACCTATTTGTACATAGTTTCGGATTTATTGCTTCACGCTTAAGAATATGCAAAATTTGACATTTCTATTACATCATTCCTAAGAGGAGTTAAAAAAAAACAATGACGCAGTGTTCTTTATGTATTATGTTTTTATGAACATATTATTTTTGTTAAGTTTCAAGTATGTGAGTTCAAGATTATTCATCAACTCTTTCATACCTTCATTCCTAGCGGTACGTAGATATTAAATTTTAAAGAAAGAATGAAAGAAAATGTTTTAATTGTGGAAATAATTTTCTTATACACAATATTAAAGCAAGATACCCTAAAAAAATCATACTTCTAGGGCTTATGGTCTGTGTGTTGATTGTCAGTCAGTTAGTCACTGACGTTAGAGTTTTATATAATTATGTTTTCCTTTTTAATTTCTCGTCTGTTAAACTTACATAAGTACACTGCGC
The DNA here is from genome assembly GCA_947579855.1 of Anticlea derivata. Taxonomy (NCBI): domain Eukaryota; kingdom Metazoa; phylum Arthropoda; class Insecta; order Lepidoptera; family Geometridae; genus Anticlea; species Anticlea derivata. Next base: position 8,754,403 of record OX388262.1, read on the forward strand.
ATGAGACAAGTTGTAGTTAATTAAGATGAGAGCTAAGTCATTTTAAACAAAAGATCCAAAACATTTTATATGAGCTGAAAAAGTATTCAAATCTTATGTACAATGTGTTGAAAAATGGGGATCGGCAGGCAACGCATTAGCCAATGCTCCAGGTGTTGCTGATATCAATAGGCGATGGTAACTACTTACCATCCGGCGGGCCGTAAGCCCGTTTGCCTTCGTATAACAAAAAAAAAGTACACAACATTGTGACGCAAACGCTTGTAGAAATGATGGCATTTTTGTGGCGACTTGTTTGATTTTATTTTAATGAAATTGGATGTGCGTTTGTGAAGAAAAAAATATACCAGTTATTTCCTGTAGGCTGTGTCACAGTTGCGGGCACTTAGTTCCCATCCCTAGGGTATTAACTGCCCACAAAACATTATTTTGTTGTCTCCGACTTTTCAGTTGGGTTTTATTGAATGTTTGCTAAAAGTTTTTATAATGTCGTATTTTGCAGTGCGGTGGGAAAAGAATTATTTTCATGAGAGGAAAATTTAAACATAATATTTCCAGAGCTTATACTTTTTACGAACTAGTAAGGTACGGTCAGCGTACGAAGTACATACAAAATTATTACAAGAGACACAAATTGAATTCCCGATTTAAGTTGTTTAAGAGTTTTCACCCAAAAATTCTATTGGATGGGTTTCACAGCTTTTTCTATTCAACCGACTTCAAAAATGAGTAGGTTATCAAGCGACTACCTATATTTTTTTAATTGTACGTATGCACCGATTACCTACTCCATAAACGTTGAGCCGTTTTAATGGTTTTTTATTTGGCCATCACTTACGTTTTAAAAAAAACTACATTTTTACGTTAAAAGATTACCTATGCAAAGAAGATGTTTTAGCCCGTTTTTTTTTCATAAGACTATAACCATGGTTTGAATTTCATCTTTTTGGAAAATTGTTGAGAGCACACGTCTAAATATACTTGTTAATTTGACGGTACTGTTGTTACCTATACCTAGCCGTTCAAAGTTCAGCCGTAAACTTCCCTTTGTTTATCCAACTTCGAAAGCAGGTAAGTTTTAGAACATTGCGGTTTTAATGATCTAATATTAAACGAACGCTGAGGGTATTAATTAAGGATTCCAAGTAAAATAGCGATAGAGAAATTATAGGCTCCGCTGAGTTTGGTTGCTGTGTAATGTTGCGCCGCGCCGGTTCGGGAAAACTTTTAATTTTGCTTATCGATGTAATATAGATTTAAATATATTTTACCTACGATTTAAGATTATGTTACAAACTTCTGGTAGTAACCTATTAAACTATAACCAAGAATATACCTATTGAATAGTTGATCACACGCAGCTTTTTTGTAGCAATGAGAGATGATTGGCTTTCCTTGGCTTACATATGAGTTTTACAAACACCCATTTGATTTCAATAAAAAAAGACCAAGACGGATTTGCGCATTCTAACAAGTTAGCTAAGGTTTAATGAAATATAATAGTTACAATAATACTGAATACCTACTGTAACTGAATCTGACCCATGATTCTCGTAGTTATATAAATCGTTACATTTTTAGGTGTTAATATTCTTTAACTGCACTCAGAACAACACACTGCACTCAGACTGCCATATTTTAATAGGAATTTCTATTTCGAACTTTTAAGTAAAAAATACCTACATCCAAAATTCTACTCACAGCGATGAAAGATGCAAGCCTCAATCACAAAAACTTAGTTATTTGCATCGCAATTTAGCTAAAAATTAGTATAAGTAAGCTTAAAATTTTAACCTTGTTGGTTTTTATCCCTAATGTATTCAATTTGATCCACACAGAATCATCTATTTACGCGGAGTTAGTTTAATCCCACTATGTCAGCTTCGCAACCTTTTTAATCCCTCTTTCCTTTCAGATAAATCCTAATTCAGGCTGACAGATTTTATGCAAATGTCTCCCAGTCTGGTACTTACAGGACGATACGAGTATTTCGTCTATGTAGACACATACAAGATCATTTTACCGTATATAAAATCAAAAGCAAGCACGTTCAATATTGTCCAATAACGTATTTCGTAATAGTACTCTACATTTAGCAGATTTGACATGCAGTCCCGACCTAATTTGCCCTATACCCTCAAAACCTTACAAAATCATTCCATTCTATTATACTCGCATTTCGTCAACCAATGGAGCATGTAGAAAAAATGGTTCCTATCAATACGAGTCTTTCTTACGGCCACATACGTCTCTCTACGTCTTTCTGACTCTTTTGTACGGGTATATAAGTCTTTCTGCCTCGGCGCTCTTACCAATTCGTCTCTTAAAGTTAAATTAGGGATGAAACCAATGGAGATACGCGGTTTTTCGACTCGGCAAATTATACTTTATACAAAATGAAGTGTTTCAATGTAGTATCAAATCAGTTAAGAGGCTTTCTTTTCAACTTGGAAGCTGCTTGCTTAGATATTTTACGTAATCCTACTATCCTAGTCGTACCTTTATTATAGATGCGAAAGCGTGTGAGGAGGTTTGGATATTAGTGATTCAATCGCGCCATAACGGCTCAACCGATTTCGATGACACTTAAAAAAGATAGAGCTCTTAACCATATAGGCACAGGCTACTTTTTATCAAGATTCCAATGCGAGAGAAGCCGCGGCCGCAAGCTAGTATTCTCGATATATTTATTAAAAAAATCTTAAACTTGAAATTTTCAGTAAGTATTAATTTATACAATGTGAATCTTGAATGGCAAGATGGATTAACATAATATAACATCTGACGCATAAAATAGCAGAGTTTATTAGGTTAAATAATTGGATAGTGGATATTTTTAACAAAAAACCTAACCAAGACACCTGTTTCACTACATTGTTTCTTTTAACGTAAAACGAGCTTTATTGTGCTGGTTTAAGATTAAAAGTCTGTCGCGTACTAACTTTCGAGGAGAATTTCATCTGAATTAATTATTATTAATATTGTTTTAATATGTAAAACAATATTATTATTAATATGCCAAGCTGCATTGAATTAATTATTATTAATTCAATGCAGCTTGGCAAACAGACCATCCAAAAACGGAACAGCACATTACC